>JAPPVO010000059.1:178923915-180172071 GCA_030407325.1 Camellia japonica | reverse complement strand
CTGTGACAGCTGGAATGCACTATCACCACTCCCCATACCCGGGTTTGCATCCTTTGGTCCCTTTGACCCCCTCTCTCCTCTAGGAGCTTGAACCCTTGGCCAAGCTGTCTTAGCTTCTCCAAGAAGCCTTGACTCACTTGAACTCCTTGAATCCCTTGAACCCCCCCTCTCTTGCTTAGCCACTAAGTATTCTTGCCTATATATACATCCATTCATCTCCCTTTACAAGGGTTAGCCACTTTAGACCTAAAAAACCAGAGCTTATACATATATCTCTGATATACATCCATATATATCTATACTTCTATATCTATCATCCTTGTGTGTGTGTTTTAGGCCCAAAAAGTGTGGTTTTACCTTACTTTTGCACCATTACACACACTACTACACCTTAATCCGAGATTAGGAGGCTTGGAGGGTTGTTTTATGTGATCTTGGACTGGTTTTGATCACTAAAAGAGGGCTGGACCTTTTGTTCTTCAAAGGATCTTCAAGGGTAAGAACATCACTTTAGATTCCCCATTTTTGCAACAACATTCTACCCTTCTTGCTTTGTGTTTTTGGATTTGTGTTTAACATAAAAAAGACTTGTTTTTCCTTGCTTAAGAACTTTCATCAAGGTCGCCTTTTGATTTGAGTGGTAGATCACTCTTTTAGGCCTTGTTTTGGTCCTTTTGTGCCTTTACTTTGAGCATTGTTTAACTTCAGTTTTTTTGGCCTTCTCACCACTGAAAACCAGTGGGTTTTCAGTGGTGAGGGAGGTGCTTTCAAGTCTTAAATAGGGGAGGGACACCCCTCTCCCCCTTGTCCCTTGCTTGCCTTTGTATTTGGCCTAAAAGATAGCATGTGTGCATAGCCTTGTATGGCTTCATTTCAGAGTTTTTTTGAGTGTTTTGGAGCATGTTTAACCTCTGTTTTTGGTTGGATTTGTGGCCCTTAACATGCCTCTCATACTTGCTTTGTAATGCTTTACTTTGCTTGGAAGTGTGCCATGCTATTAGCCTACCATATCCTCATGTTTTAGCCTTGCATGTTATAGCATTTGACCTTGACTTGCCATGTATAAGGGCTGTGAGCCACTGATTTTATCATGTTTGATGTGCTTGACATGGTTACTTTGCATTATGGCTTGTTAGCCTTGAGTATGTGATCCATGGACATGCGTTGGTTATGTTATTTGAGTGATTTGGAGACATTTAGCATGCATATTTCAGCTCTTATATCATGCTCATGTGTCTCCATTTACCATCTTATTCATGCTTTGAATTGTTGGCCTCTTATGCTTTAAAGAGGGTCTTATGCATGCTTGTGTGTTTAGAGTTTTTGGGATGCCATGTGTGTGAGTTTTGGGTGTGTTCTTGCATACCAAAAATCTGTTTTTCCTTGTCCAATATAGGCCATGAGTGGTCATGTTTGTAGGCAATGGAATGCTCCACTTTGTGCCTTAGCCTTAGGCCTTTTGGCTTGCATGTTTGCATGAATATTTGTCCACCTTTTTAGTCCATTTTCGCCACTGTTTTGGGGAGATTTGAGGTCTGCCCCATTATGGTCTAGTCCACCATTGCATGCTTGCCTTATGCTTGTTACATGTTTGGTTCATTAAGTGTTGTAGCATGATGACCCTATGCTTGATTTACCCTTGTTTGCATTGCATTTGCACTTTGCATGTTGCATTACATTTGGCATGATTGCATCTTAGTATTAGGTTGTATTGTGGAGCCATGTTTGCATAACATGCATTGCATTATTTGGTTTGGGGTGTCAAGCCAAGTTGAGGGTTAGGATGAGTTCATACCATAAGTGATGCAACTTGTCCTACCTCTTGGTCACCAAGGCCCTTGACCAACACATGATAAGGCCTTGGATTTCATTTGTATGTTGCATGCATAATACCATTAAAATGCAACCTTGGTTCCTTAGGTCATCATGCATCAACGTGCATAATTGATGGTCCAAGAACCAAGGGCCATGTCTCCTTGAGTCCCCAAACATGATAGGAGGCATTGGCCATGCTTACATATGCCTAAAAACCCATGCCATGCACTGCTGGTCTGTTGCTGCTGTCAAACTGTCATCTGCAGGAATTTTCTGCCGACCGGCAGTAGGATGTGCCGACCGGCACACTTTTTGTGCCGATAAACCCTACAAGAAGCCGGTGGCCAATTTAAGCAGCCGGTGGTCACTTCCTTCAGCCGGTGGCACTCAGCAGTATTCAAGGAAGGTGTTCCGGGACTTTGGTAATTTTTGGAGAGGCAAAGCAGTAGAAACAGAAGCAGCAGTGACATGGTGCGGGTTTTCCGGGCAAGTTGGATCGAGCATGCATCATTCGCGCGTCCCGAGGCAGGGCTGAGGCCCCATTTCTTTTATTTATTTGATTTAATTTTAATAATTAGAATTTTGTAATAATTTATTCATTTATTCTTTTGGACTGTATTATTATTCGGTCCCTCCGAGTGAGGGCAAATTTGTAATAAGTGTGGGTGAGTGGGTGTATGTCTTCCAATCCCCATTTCTTTCTCCCTTTTATTTACCTGCTTATGATGGTAGATTAGGACACGTCTATTTTAGCATACCTTATGCAATGCATGCGTGCATTCATGCATTTGTTTACATACACCGGGCTCGGTACATCATACAAACTGCATCGTACTTTCGATTTCCAAATTGAATACGTGCTACTCGCGCATTTCATATGCCATGTTTAGGGTTAGCCGAGCCTACTCTAGATTGCATCTATGTCTGTGTTGCATTAGCCACTTAACATGAACTAGGTCATGCATGTTTGCTAACTAGTTTACTGTTTTGGCGCGGAGTACGATGTAAGTATTTACGCTTTAGCATACCACATGCGTGTGAATGTTGCCATGACAGTATGCTTACCATGCGGCTAAGTGCTTATGTGAGTTAAACCGTTTGAATGCCTGTGGGTGGAGGTTGGATTGCTTGAGTTGGAATAACTCATTGAAATCCGTATTTTAGCCTACTTGCGAGTAGCAAAATCTAACACGTTTTTCGAGACAAAACGGATATGCAATGTTTATTTCCAAGTTAGGCAATCTAGTCTATACTTTTGTGTTGTGCGCATCACGTAGTAAATCTAGGCTAATAACCGGAATAAGAGCATGTAATGTTTTCAAAATCGGATATCACGGTTAGTAGAGGCCGGTCTTCGGACCGGGCGAAAGGGGGTGCTCATAGCTGACCTTCCCCGATCGTACCCAAGCTCCCGAGCCAAGACATTTGGTGATGACGGACACGTGGCCTTCGGCACCGAGTCAGGGTTTCCTAAATTCCCCCATTAAAAAATATTTAGGTGGCGACTCTGTAATCTGGCAAAGCAGTCCATGTTTGGCACTACTTTTCAAAAATCTGTTTTTCTTCAAAACGATTTGCCAGAGTTGGACTCTTCGGTTCAGATTTAGAACCGCAACACAAAAAGGAGAGTCCGAGCTGTAGCGAGGCCCCCCGCGGGCTTGTTACAGCTGCGTGTTCACTTTATTTATATCTGGGCTGCGTGTTCAGTAAATCAGTGTTTTGGGCTGCGTGTTCAAAATCCTAATCAGTGGGCTGCGTGTTCACTTTATTTATATCTGGGCTGCGTGTTCAGTAAATCAATGTTTTGGGCTGCGTGTTCAAAATCCTAATCAGTGGGCTGCGTGTTCACTTTATTTATATCTGGGCTGCGTGTTCAGTAAATCAGTGTTTTGGGCTGCGTGTTCAAAATCCTAATCAGTGGGCTGCGTGTTCACTTTATTTCTATCTGGGCTGCGTGTTCAGTAAATCAGTGTTTTGGGCTGCGTGTTCAAAATCCTAATCAGTGGGCTGCGTGTTCACTTTATTTCTATCTGGGCTGCGTGTTCAGTAAATCAGTGTTTTGGGCTGCGTGTTCAAAATCCTAATCAGTGGGCTGCGTGTTCACTTTATTTATATCTGGGCTGCGTGTTCAGTAAATCAGTGTTCTGGGCTGCGTGTTCAGTAAATCAGAGTTTGGGACTGTGTGTTCTATTCCTAATCAGTGGGCTGCGTGTTCACTTTATTTCTATCTGGGCTGCGTGTTCAGTAAATCAGAGTTTGGGACTGTGTGTTCTATTCTTAATCAATGTGGGCTGTGTGTTCACCATCAACTTGGACTGTGTGTTCAGAAAATCAGAGCTTGGGACTGTGTGTTCTACTCGTAGTCAGTGTGCGCCGTGTGTTCACAATCGATCAGTCAGTGAGCCGTGTGTTCAGCAATTCAAGTGTTTAAGTCACATGTTCGGAGTGCAAACAAAGTACTATGTCATAAGCTACAACTGTGTGTTTAAGCATGGCAAAGCTACAAAGTGCACGGAAAATGCAGAAAATAAAGTAAAATACCTCTCGCGCCTCGGAAGAGAGGTGCTGCTCTGGCTCTCGTAGAAGCAAGTCTCCGGGTGCCCGGTCGTTGAAGTCAGTGAAATGACGGAAAACGGCTCGCGGAAGAATATGCACTACCGGGGCGTACCTCCCGGGAATAAAAGGACGGACCCTCGGGGGCAATGTCATGATATCAAAATCGTGCCCGGCACCTGGAGGACCTCCGCCGTGAGGGAAATTCCCTGCCATTTCAAGAAATCTGCAAAAAGGAGCGAAAATGAGCAAAATGAGCCAAAATTGGAAAAAGTCAACAAAAGTCAACTCCCGGGAAATGAAAAAGTCAACAAAAGTCAACTCCCGAGAAAATCTTCCAAATATTGAGACAAACTTACCTCAAGTGGTGAAAATGAGAAAAGAAGCTCTGAAATCAAATTTTAGTCGCCTCAAAGTGCTTAAATCTAAAGGATTTCGCGAAAACAACTTGCAAAAAAGGCCGAAAAGCGCGTATAAAGTGCAGATCTGAAAGAAAAAATGGTTTGGGAAGCAAGAGGAGAGAATTTCACACCTGGGGGAGTGATTTCGGATGGAATGGATGAGTGTATATATAGAAATGAGGCAAAAGACCAAAATACCCCTACTTTTGGACTGATGGCCGGCCGGCCACCTTTCCTAGTTGGCCGGCCATCTACTTTTTTGCCCCTGGCCGGTGGCCTCTCCTAGGGCAACCACCTGGCCGGTGGTGTTCCCCACTCCCCCCTCTAGCTCCCTGCAAATTTTGAGGAAGATCGGAGTTCCCGGGACCTAAAAAAGTTCAAGAAAAGTGCACTTTCTGGCGCGAAATTGCTCCGTCGGAACTTCAGCTGCAATTTCTGACATGTGTCTCATCATCACTCATCAAAATCAAGGTGTATCCTTTTTGAACATGTTGTAACCTCTCCGGGAGGTGAATCAGAGGTCGCGATCAAGTTGCCTTCACCGAAATGCGCGTTTTCTTACTCGTTATTTCGCAGCAACGGGCACCCTGATTCGTGCTCATTTTGCATTGTTTTGCATATGACTTGCATTCTCATGAACATTTTGCATTGTTATGCATGTTTGCTCAGTGTACCATACCTCTGTGCTCGAGCATGCGTTGTCACGCGTGTTCCTTCCTTGCATTGTGTTGCATTCACTCGCCGACACCGCGTGTGTCAAACTTTCGGAATCACAGGAATCACATTGAATATATGTTGTTAGCATGTTGTTCTTGTTGAATTTCTCTCTTTTGCAGGCACGATATTGTATGTACGGTTCATTTGAGGCTGGTGCGACCAGACGAATCGCGCAGGTATCGTATCTTTTCCGTGTGAAACGCGACGAGAATCGAATCATTCTCCGCATTCTTAAACTGCATGAAATGTAGTTGTTGCTTTGCATTCTTGCTTAAAACTGTTGCATCTATTTGCGAATACTTGCCTCATTACAGCTTGCTGCATTTGCATGATAATCTGGCTCTGTGCATATCGCTTTGCATTTTGCCCCATTTGCCTGCGGGCACGCCTGCGGGCGCATATCTCTATTCATCTTATATGATTGTCTAAGTCTTCGGCCTTGTCAAAAATGGGTCGTCTCTGGGCTTTGACATTCACTCCCGTCACTTGTGACTTCCGAGTTCTGTCAAAGAGGGGCAACTGTAGACACCCCATTTTTGATCGACCTTAAGACTCAGACGTCGCCGATCGAGCGCTCGGTGATGTTGCATACTGTGCTCGTTCAGAAGTCTTAGAGTCGCGGCCGTGCGCCCTGCCTCCGGACTTCCGAACTCTCTTCTGTGCCTTGCCTCGATTTGCGAACCAGACTCGGTTTTCTCTGTTTTCTTTCCTGAGGGGAGGGAGAGGTCCCGTAGACCGTCTCTCAGTGGCCGTGGGCTACATTTCATGGTCGTAGGCCATTTTGCCCATTTCGGAGCCCGGTTCCCGGTTTTCGGAGCCGTCAGGCCGTGTGCCTCGGTTCGGGACCACCCAACCATCTCTGATTCCTCTGGTTCTTGGTAGGTACCTCTGTTTCATCATAACGAGGGACACTGGGGTCTTAAATACCCACTTCGTGGCCAAACACCACTTTCGGTGCTTAACGGCCGGTTTTCGGGCCCCGAACCTCGCGGTTTGGCCCCCGAGCATTCGTTTTGCATCGGTTTTTGTTCATTCTTGGCAGGTACCTCTGTTTCATCATAACGAGGGACACTGGGGTCTTAGATACCCACTTCGTGGCCAAACACCACTTTCGGTGCTTAACGGCCGGTTTTCGGGCCCCGAACCTCGCGGTCTGGCCCCCGAGCATTCGTTTTGCATCGGTTTTTGTTCATTTTTGGCAGGTACCTCTGTTTTATCCTCAGGAAGATCACTGGAGGGTGGGAGGCTAGTAATTTTCTGAGCGACCTGTTATGCTCTTCCGGCACCCCCCGGCGCCCGTTTTTCTTACTTCCGGGCTAATGTTGAACACCCTAGGGCCATTTTCTTCGAGCCAAAACCACATATTCGTGTTGTACACACATGGGAGGACCCTAAAAGTTCATGGCCGGCCAGTAATTCTTCTTTTCATTTTTGACCTCTCCTAAAAGTGGATTGTTGTTTCTCCTGGTTCAGAGTTGCCAGATTCCAACCATAGGGTCTTGTTGTACACACATGGGAGGACACCAACCTTTGGTGGCCGGCCAGTAATTGTCACTTTCCATTTTTGCCCTTGGTCGGCCGGCCATAGGGGGTAGCCGGCCGGCTATGGGGGGTGGCCGGCCGGCCACCTGCAGTAAAGTTACCTAGCCGGCCTGCTTCCTTGAGATGTGTGCACTCCAGCTGTGCTTCGATTTCCCCCCAAAAATATCTCATTCGGGGGACCCATTTGGAGGGAAATAAGGGCTCATTTCCCTCCATTCCAAAGAGGTCTCCTCTCTTCCTCTCTTGCACATTTTAGTGTCCTCCCAACTCAAGAGAAGAAGCTACAAGCTTTGATTGGGGCATACATACATACAGCTCCATTTTCTTCAAGTTTTGAGGCCTTTTCTTCATCATCACCAAGCATCACCATCACCAATCCATTTCCAGCAGCAAGGAGGAGTTCTTAAGAGGCTTAGAAGCAACTTTCTTCAAGGAAAAGGCAGCCAAGAACTTGTCTTCAAGGGTAAGTCTCAAAATCCCTCTTTTACACCACTTTTTTGCCTCTTTTCTTAACCCTATTTCCACACTGTTTTGAGCTCCGACCAATACTGAAAGTGGTCCTCTTTTGAGCTCATTTTCATCTTTGTTTAAGGGCTCAACCCTGTTTGAGCCCTCCATCTTACACTTCTTTCAATATCCTCTTGTATGCCTTTATTTTTCATTGAATATTTGGCCTATGTGTGATCTGAATTGGAGCATCTCATGAACTGATATTGTGCTTATTTTGAGCCCCTCTTCAACATTGAAGAAGGAATAAACCTTGTTTTCATGCTCCATATGCAAGTTGCTTTGAATCCATGTTTTGCCCTTGTTTTTGCATGCTTTTTCTAGCTTATGAGTGATCTGTTTTCGAGCATAAGGTAAACTGTGAGCGGGCCTATTTTAAGCCCCTATTCAACATTGAAGAAGGGCTCAACCCTGTTTGGCCTCTCTATCATGCACTTTCTTCACAATTCCTTCAATTTACCGTAAACTTGCATGATTTATTTGACCTACATGCAGTCTGTTTTGGAACATGTCATGAACTGTGAGTAAGCTTATTTTGTGTCCCTCTACAATATTGTATAAGGGATCAATCTTGTTGGGGGTCTCCATGTTATACTTGTCTTTATATCCCTCTTGGCCCCCATTTTTGCATGCTTTTTTAAGCTTATCTAGCTTCTGTTTTCGGCCATCATCAGAACTGAAAATATCCATATTTTGATTTTATTGACATATTTCATTGAGGATGTTTTCTGGTTTGATGAATGTTTGGGGTACTTCATGTTGTAACCTTATGTGTCCTCATTCTTGCATAGCATTTTTACCATGTTTGCATACTGAGTTGGGGGATGTAATCTACTGAAAATGTTCATATTTTGAGTCCCTCATCAGCGTTGTAGAAGGGTACTTTTCAGTTTGAGCATCGCATACACCACTTGCTTCAATACCCCTCTCTTGGCTCGTATTTTTGCATGCTATTGTTGTCCTATCTATGCTCATTATTTCGCCATGTTTTGTACTGTGAATAATGCTATTTTGGGGCTGCCTTGCTACTGTTTTGCATACCATGTACCAACCATGCATGTTTAGTGTGGCTATAGGCCATTCCGGGTGCTTATTATCGCATTTCGGGACCATTCCGTGCATTCGGTGTCATTTCCCCGCCTTTCGGGACTGTTTTGCATCATTTGTAAGTGCTGAAATTCCATTTGCATGTTTGCATATCATTTCCATGTCATTTCATGCTTAAACGCATTGCCTCGGTTTGCGTGCTCGTATGCACGCATTTCGAGGCGCCTCTTTTTTTATCCGACGACCTCTTATGTGAGTGTGGCTGAGGCTCACTCATGTTAGTATAAGTCCATTTCGCATTTCGTATATCATTTCATGCTTAAACGCATTGCCTCGGTTTGCGTACCCGCGGGCACGCACTTCGAGACATCTCATTTTAGCCTCATTACATATCATTTCCATGTCATTTTGCATTCCGTATGCATCGCCTCGGTCTGCGCGCCCGTGGGCACGCATTTCGAGGCACTTCTTTTTTTATCCGACGGCCTCTTATGTGAGTGTGGCTGAGGTCCACTCGTGTTAGTGTAAGTCCAATTGCATCGTGTATGCCATTTTATGCCTTAGGATCATCGCCTCGGTTTGCGCGCCCGCGTGCACGTATTTCGAGGCATCTCATTTTCATAGCATTGTGTATGTTAGGATTGTATCTTAGTTGCATTTCATGCATATCATGCATATTGCATTGTGTTCGGGATAGGAGTTAGCTCGGGCACGGGAAACGAGGCACGTTCCATACTCCGAGTGACGGAACGGGTCTCAATTCCCAAGTCACCGACACTCCGGATTACCCATGATGGAGTTAGGTTTTGTTGTAGCATTCATCCGCATTCATCCTATATTGAGTTGTGCAATCCGACTCCTCGGCCATCATGCATCGATATGCGTGATTGGTGGCACGAGGATCGAGGCATGCATATATTTGTGAAATACATTGCTATGCCCCTTTCCTGCTCTCTGTTGCAGCAAAATGAAGAATCAGCAACTTTTCGGAGTCTGGCATGCATTTCGAGAAACATTGCAAACAGAGGCTAATCGGGGCATCCCAGTGGATTTCCGCGCAAGGCAGTCCAACATACATTATTCATCAGAATCGAGGCAGCCCCCTGGCTTGCATGCCAGTTTACAGCTTTCTTAGTTAATTTGTTAATTAATTAGGGATTTGTATAATATTCGGACTGTATATTCGGACTGTATTATTCTTTCATTTCGGACTGTATTATTATTTATTCGAAGCCTCTGCGCGAGGGTATAATTGTAATAAGTGTGGGTGAGTGTGATGTATATCTTCCAACCCCCATTTCTTTCTCCCTTTTATTTACCCGCTTATGATGGTTAGATATAGGGCATATTTCAATTAGCATACAGTATGATAGCATGTTTGCATCATTCATCTGTCTTGCACGCACCGGGCTCGGCGCATCATACAAACTGCATTTGTATTCCAATTCCAATATGAATACATGTTAGCTGTAGCATTTCACATGCCATGTTTAGAATAGCCGAGCCTGCTATAGTTGCATTATTGCATGCGTTGCATTAGGCATTTCTGTATAATTAGGATCATGCATGATTTCTAATAAGCTTCCGTTTTTGGCTCGGAGTACCCAGTGAGTTTTTATGCTTTAGCATCCTTGCATGCGTGTGAGTGTTGACATGATAGCATGTTTGCCATGAGGCTAACTGCTTATGTGATATAACTGCCTTGAATGCCTGTGGGTGGAGGTTATGTTGCTTGGATTGGATAATTCATCAAATGTTTGTTTTAAGCCCACTAGATAGTGGCAAAATCATGTTTTCTAAGCCCACCCGAGGGTGGCAAATCCACGTCTTAGCCTACCTGCGGGTAGCACCATCAAACCATTTTCAAACAAACAAACATGAAATGTTTTGTTCCAATTCAGGCGGCCCAGTCTATACTTGTTTGCTGCGAGCATCACATAGCAACCTAGGCTAATAATCGGAATAAGAGCATACAATGTTTTCAAAAACAGATATCATGGTTAGTAGAGGCCGGTCTTTGACCGGGCGAGCGGGGGTGCTCACGAAGTGACCTTCCCCAATCATACCCAAGTTCCCGAGCCGAGGCAACTTTGGTGATGACGGACACGTGGCCTTTGGCACCGAGTTAGGGTTTCCTAAATTTCCCATTTTAAAAATATTTAGGTGGCGACTCTGTATCTGGCAAAGCAGTCCATGTTTGGCACTTCTTTCAAAAATCTGTTTTCCAAAACGATTTGCCGGATTTGGACTCTTTGGTTCAAGATTAAGAACCGTGACAAAAACCGAGTCCGAGCTGTAGCGAGGTCCCCCGCGGGCTTGTTACAGAATGCCTCCAATTGTGATAAAAAAAAATCACGGGCCAAAGCCACAAAACAATTCATCAAGAAGACAAAAAAAGAATTACATAAGTGCACTCTCAATTACCTAGCGAAGCCGCGCCCGAATTAAACTGACCCCAATATGCCTTTTCCAACACCGTCTTTACCTCAGAATTGTCTTGTCCAACGTTGAATCCACAACGCTGATGTCGAATCCACGATGATGAGCCACTCCGGAATCCACCAAAGCTTTAGGCTCAAGTTTCTCGGAATCCACCGAAGAACAACTCTCTCTTTTGTGAAAAAAAAAAGAAGAAGAAACCCTTCATGACGTTGATATGAAGTTCGCGGATCCATTGATCACTCTTAAATCATCAAGAAAACACTCATAAAGCACCCTCCAATATAAAAAACTTTGTATCTTGTTCCTCTCTGAAAATCTAGACGGCACGAACCGTAGAAACAACGAACAACGCACTTTATAGAAAATAAGATCGCGCAGACCGCTCGAGCGGTGTGACTAAAGGTGGTGCGAAACATATAGGATGACCGCCAGAGCGCAACTTTCACTGCTTGAGCGGTAAAACTTTCTTCCCAGAAGTTCAAGCGTTGCGATCCCCGTACTTAGTTAGCAAAGTGGCAAACATGAAAAGATTAAGATCACAAACTCCTCTGCATAGGCACAATTCGGGTTGGATTCACATCTAAATATTCATAGCCTCACTGAAATAAAAGATCGAATAAAATTACAACTAAAAGAAATTTTATCAAACGAGATTGCCAATTACAAAAAACTAACAGTTTGCAAGGGAGGGAGGGGTTAGAAGAACCCACTTAAGACCTATTTTAATACCATGTTAGAAATATTTAAAGTATATTACTCAAACTAATTGGGGAATCTCTAAGGGCATCTCCAACGGTGCATTACTTTTTTCACCAAATTTGAGTAAAAACTCTCTTTGATATCGCCTACTCCAACAGAAGGATTTGGCTTTTCATCAAATCACCGGTCGACTACGCGGACAATCAGGCGGTCGACCACCCAATGAAAAATTTTCACAACGGAACAAGGAACAACATTAGTGACCAAAATGATAATCTTCTCTTCGATCAGGAGCTTTCACAGGGCGGTAGCCTTCGATCATAAGCTTCCACGGGGCGGTAGCCTTCGATCAGGAGCTTCCACAGGGCGGTAGCCAGGTGAGATGCCCTGGTAATAAGGAGTGGCCGAAGAAGTTAAAGCTTTTGCAACCAACAATCCTATTGTGGCTTGCATACCAAGGACAGCAGCTCCCATACCTAGAAGGTTCACTAATATTCCGTTTTTCAAGCTTTTCACAACATCAAACCGAGGAGGAGCCTAAAAACACAAAATTATCTTGCATCTGAAGTGTCTGATACAATGACATACTTGATACTTACAGATAAAAACTGTATTATATTTATAGGCAATGAAAAATAAGCATCGCAACCAAATATTAATTTTTGCCTAAAATTGGAGTGTGATAAAAAAGATTGGAGGAAAGAAGGAAATAAAGCATGCATTCACTGTTTATTATCCCAAAGAAACAAAAAAACAAAATAAATAAATAAAACTAAACTCAGGCCAAAAAGCACATAAAAAACGAAAAGAAAATTAACTTGGCATTCCCGCAAATAAAGATCACTAAAAAAAACTACTTTACGAAACCTTTTGTCCCAAATAAATTTGCCATATACTATAGAAATCCTATGGAAATGAAAATTCCATGCTCGTTTTGAATCCTAAATATGTATAATAGAATCAAATTGTTCCAATTCTCTCCATTTTCTAAATGCCATATGTATAATATTATTATTTTAGAGAGGACTTTGTTAACAGCTTATGAGTTGCTGCCCTACTTTGTTTCCAATGCCCCGTCGTTGATTTGGTCATAGCTTATTAATTTCTAAAACCATTTTGATTTGGTAACAGCTGCTGCCCTTATGTGTTTCCAATGCCCCATCGTCGTTGGTTTGGTTTTCAAATTCTGTTACTTTTTCTTTTTTCAAAGAAATAAAAAACTAGTTTGTTGAATAAAATGGAAAGAAAAAAAAAAAACCTCATCATTTTCATATGGTTTTCTCTTTTTTTGGGGTGAAATATAATTACTATTATGCATGCTCTTTGAATTTGTACATCTATTACTATTGTTTTTTTGAATTTTAGCGCTTTGATTTTCTTATTATTTATTTATTTGTATTTTGGTTCTATAAAATGGATTATCCTTCTCCCATTGTCAATGAAAATGCCCAAGGTAGTGATGTTCAAGCTAATGCCCCTAACCCCTGTAACTGCTGCTATGAAGAAGCTTCCAATACCACTCAAGGAAAAGGGTAACTGCTGCTATGACTCAAATTGAGGAGTCATTTGGGGGGTTGATCGGGAGGTTGACTGGTTAGTGTAGAATTTTCACAAAGTTTTGCTTGGAGGTAGTCATCCGGAAGGACATTCGGGGGACATCCGGTGGTGAAAATACAACTGTAATAAACTGTAATTTGATGAAAAGACACAAAGCATCCTCAGTTTGGTGAAACATTTTTGATATTCTCAATTTGAAATAAATTTGATGAAATCATTGGAGCAGCAAAAAATGAACTTTTTCACCAAATTTAAATTTGGTGATGGATTTGGTGCTGTGTTGGACATGGGCTAAGAGCATCTCCAACGGTGCATTTCTTTTTTCATCAAATCAGAGTAAAAAATGACACATTTCACCAAATCTGATATCACTCGCTCCAACGGTGAACTTTCATCAAATTTTTGTGCCGGGACAACCGGTTGGTCGACCGGTTAAGGCAAAAATTTTTTTTTTTTTTTTTGTTGAACTTTTTGAACCTTTTAGTGGTCGACCGGCTGGTCGACCGGTAAGGCAAAAATTTTTTTTTTTTTTTTTTTTTTTACTGTTTGAACCTTTCTTGGAACTGTTTGAACCTTTCTTGGACGACCGGTTGGTCAACCGGCCGGGCAACCGGCTGGTTGACCGGTTAGTCTCCCCCAACGGTCACAAACAGTGTTTTGATGAAATCAGTATTCTGTGCTCAGTTTGATGAATTGTTTGGTGAAATCTCATTTTGATATCGATTTGGTGCAACCGTTGGAGCATCAAACAGTAACTTTTTTACCAAATTTTAAATTT
Source organism: Camellia japonica (assembly GCA_030407325.1). Lineage (NCBI taxonomy): Eukaryota > Viridiplantae > Streptophyta > Magnoliopsida > Ericales > Theaceae > Camellia > Camellia japonica. The sequence goes on along the minus strand of JAPPVO010000059.1, from coordinate 180,158,013 downwards.
GATACTGGGTTTGATGAACCGTTGGAGATGGTCTAACATGTCAAATATAAGGTAAATCCTTCATGAACAAAAGGAGTATTTTTTAAAATAGCAGCATTATGTCCTGATGAAGTTGTTTTATTATTATTACTCTTACACAATGAGTGTAAATGGTAACAAGTTGATTGTCAGATTGGCCTGATAATCAATTAACAGAAATTCATGCTTAATAAATCTTAACAATTTGGTATAATTCAATTGAACTAGATGGTAAGAAGAAAATTATTGATTGATTGATGTGCTCTACATACGTGATTCTGAACAAGAGATTGATTCTTTTATGTTGTCTTCTTCCTCTGTATTTGAATGTTGGTGAAAAGCTCGAGTACATCCAATCAAACCAAATATTGTGTTTCAAAGTTGGCTAAATGAATTATTCTTTTTAATCATTTTGCTTTGTTAATAGTTATGTACTCAATTAAATTAAATAATTTTCTTGTTTCATTCTCTGTCAACCAGGACATTTGGCCTAATTGTTGTATAGGACCATTTATAGTGTGTAGTGTGAGGTCATTTTCATTCTGATTTAGAGCACTAAATCAGCAGTTCTAAAAGTGCTACTAATGAGTTGGCAAGTGTAAGAAAAAAAAAAAAAGTCTAAACTATCACATCAATAGTAAGGTCCACATGATGTCATATCATTAGTAGTGTTGAACTAGTGGTATGAAGCATTTTTATTTCATTTATTATGATTATGTCATTCTTCATAATCGTTGAATCTACCCGTCATATTTTACTAGTACATGATCAAATCATATATTAAAATATAAAAGGGATTTCAAATCAATGAAAGCTTCTTATAAAAAATAATAAAAAATTACAAATAAGTGCTAAACTTTATATACATTAATAATTAAAATGATAATTTTTGTCATGATTCTGTAATATTTGTTTATAGAACAATTAATGGGTCATTTTTCCTAAAATATATAAAAAGAGAACATCTTCATTCATATTTGTACTTGTTCATGATCAAATCATATATTATTAAAATAACATCTTATAAAAAATATAACAAAGAGTCATACATCTAAAACTTTTTTTGGGTGAGCCTTTGATGTTCTAATCAATAGAAAATTAGTATTTCAAATTGAAAATTATTTGCTTAATTACACATATATTGCTATAATTACAGAGTTACATGTTTATGGCATGCATGGGTTATGGGAAGTGGAGGATCAGACAATGAACCATTTAGTATGCTTTTAGCAATCAAATGATTTGCAGCATCTGTATAGTGTGTGCCATCCCAACTGATATATGCTGAAGGATTACATTGATCATCTTCCACTTCGATACCGTTTTTCTTTTTAATATACTGAATGCAATACTTCAGAGGGTTGGTAAATCCTGTTGAAAAAACAAAACAAAACAAATCAACTGTGAGATTAGCAACTTTTCTAAAAGTTTTAAGTTGTTAGGTAAGAGAAAATATCGTTTAAACTATTATTTAAAAATCAATTCAACTTCTGTTTTGTTTAATAATATCAATTTTATACTTAAACTACTCAAGTTTAGGGGGTCTAATCGATATTTTAGAGATAGTTTAGGGAGCAAAAATAAAATTTTAAACAAAATTTTGGTACCACGTCAACAACTTTGGTTTGATTATAAACGGAAGCTAACAGTAAGGATAAAATTGATCCAAAATCAAATAGTTTAAATATAAAATTGATATTAGTAAAACAATTTGGGTTGAATTGATTTTTGAATGATAGTTTAGGAGGTTAAATAATATTTCCTCTGTTAGGCAATATACTCAATAATGTATATCAAGTTAACACTCCTTCTCATTAGCAATCCCGTCTCATATAAGAAGAGATAAATATAATGAATGAAGAGAGTGCACAAACACAGACAAAATAGAGTAAAAGATGAACTAAAAAACCAATTTATTGGCTTATTTGAGTCACATCACCTATCTATTTTTTTTGTACGTCTTTTTGAAATAAGCAAAAAAGTTAGTTTATGAGCCATACCCAAAACAACCCTATGTATGATTAAAAATTAGGAAATTTTGATGACAATGATCATTATGATAATTACCAAGGTTCTTTGCGTTGCAGATAAGTCTATATTTCGCTGTATAAACATCCACATATGTTATTGCAGCCTCTGGGAGCTTCCTTCTCAGTTTGATCAATTTGTTCTTAAGCTGCTTATTATACTCCACGGCCATTCTATTCCACCTATTGTTGCAACCATTCTGATCAAAAGATTCCTCCGTTCGATTCAAGATAAAATTTAGGTTTATTGGCAAGCAACCAATTGGGCCCATATTAAGTATCCAAAATGTCCTTGCCCCTAGTTTATACAAACCCTGTCACAAAACATATATCACACAATAGACATTATTATTATTCAAAAATTAATTGCAAATTAATTTATTGAAAAAAGAGTACAACTACATACACGAATTGCTTGAGCAAATTGATTAAGAATATCCGGTATTTGTTTGTGGGAATTGAGAACAAACATTGCCCTGATAACATCATTCAGCCCAATCTCAAAGGTATAAATAGCTTTTGAGAAGTTTTCAAGCCTCGGGAGCCTGCTCGTGTTCTTGCCTGATAATGATCGTAAAACAAAACTCTCTTGTGAGTAAAAATGAAGGTGAATTTGGTGAATTTTATTTAGATCAAACATTTTTGTTTTGGAAAAATTAAAAATAATTGATTGGAATGACCTCGGTTGTAAAGACCAGTGACTCGAGCCTTGAATTGAGCATATTGTGTGGTCAGGAGGCGGAGATAAAAGGGGTTAAGTTGATCATGCATTTGCCTAATAGATGCACCTCCAAATGCAAAATTGGCACCATGACTGTAATTTGTTCCAATTGAATTCAAGTATGCACTCAAATATGGTAGTCCCAATTGTTCAGCTGCATGCATCATAAAACTAAAAATGAGCCATTTTATATCACATAAATGCAATATCAATTTATAACCATAGTTCTAAAAATCAGCCGATATACTACGTATCGGCCGATACGTATTGGAAAAATAGGGCATCGCGACGAATACAGGCTGGTATACCACTGAGATTGAAAATCGCAGGCATATCAGGCAAGTCCCAGAACGTATCGGTCTGTAACCGTTACACAAGCTGTTACACAAGCCGCGACAGGCCGATACTCACCGGTTCGGATCGGTACAGGAAAGAAAAATCTGAATAACCTATGAAATGATCTTTAAAATTTCACCGTCGCGACACCCGATTCCCGATACGTACCAACACCGATACTCCACGATTGATACCGCTACGTTACCCGATACCGCGATTTAGAACCATGTTTATAACCAAAAAGGCCATACAAAGCAATTCATTTTAGCAATGACAAAATTATTCAATTTTCTCAGTAGAGTTCTCTTTAGTTTTTTACCTATGAAATCAATAAGGAGACGCCCATCAGAAGCTCTTCCTGATGGCTTTCCAAAGAAAGTTTTACCATATGGTAATCCCGTAACTCCAAATGCTGCTGAGTAACCGCCAGTGTCTGAATTTGAGTCACCGAAATTGTAGATTGCTGGAAAATTACATGGAGGCAAACTCTTCACGTTAGTTCCTCCAACAACAATCACAACCAATGAAGCAAACATTGCAATAACCAACATTTTGCCACACTCCATTTTTTTTGTAAGCAACCCTCATTCATATTCATACAAGTACATGTTTTTATTTTTGATCTTTAGATTCTGTAAACATGACTGTGAATATGGTTTCTGTACATGTTAATTTAGCAATATTTTAGGAAGTTACCATCTATAAATGTTAGATGTTCACTTACGTTTCTAAAGATGTAAAGCCTTCTACTTAGAAGGAAGACTTTTTACCGGTTATATTAATTTCATGAATTACATAGCTTCTTTTTATTTTATTTTATTCTTTATTTTTTATCAATAAATGGAAGAGTAATTACAATTATAATAAATATTTACATTATCAAATGGATTACTAGCCTACAATAACTAGAAATTCAACAAAACTTAACACAACCAATATACTAAGTCCACCAAACCCAATTCCAAAGCCCAACAACTACTAACTACATACAACCCCATAATGGGGAGAAATAAACCACCACCATAAAAGGTATTAAACTCCTCTTCATATAAGTTAAACCCGAGCCTTACACCATAAAAGTGTCACACAACCACTGGGCCAAATGCCCTGGTTGAATTACATAGCTAATTAAAGGCATTTTATGATTTCTAAATTTTTGGGCAAAATTTATTTAACCTCTTGTGGTTTAGGAGCAAAGCACTTTGCTCCCTTGTAGTTCAAATATAACCGAAACCCCCCCATGTGATATTGGGCCAAAACTCAACCGTTAACACCATTAAGTATAGATGTGAAATGAGTGCAATGCCCTCAAATCCCCATATATTTTTTGTTATTTTCTTTCTCTCTCATCTCTTATACACAAATTTTATAATGTCTAACATTAATTTAATTTAATTACAATTAATTATAGTTACTTATTATTTATTGTAATTCTTAACTTTTTATTTTAATTTTAATTTAATTTTATTTTTATCACAATTAATCTTAAATATTAAATATTTATTTTAATTTTTAAAATTTTTAATTAATTATATTTTAGATTACGATGAATCCTAAATTCTTAATTATTTATTGCAATTCCAAATATGTTAATGTAATTTTCATTTTATTATATTTTAGATCAATTCCTAATTATTATTTATTTTATAATTTTATTTAATTATATTTTAAATCAATCCTTAATTATATTTTATATTTTAGATCAATCTTTAATTATATTTTAATTAACATATTAATTTGATTTTAGATTTGGAGAAAATCGGAGTAAAATTATATTTTTGTTTTATTAATTTCACTTTATTTTTTTTCAGAAAACCAAACTCACTCTAAAAAATAGTGTGTAATACACTTTTCGTTAATTTGGATGAGAAAATTAATTGTAATACTTAAAATCCAAAATCATGCAGAGATTTTTTTTTTACTATATTTGAACCACAGAAGGATATAGTAAAAAACTAGTTTAGGGCTTGATTTTTAACCTCAAATTTATCATCAATTCAGCCTTTAAAAAATGATTGAGAGCCCAATTAAGTGAACGAGTGGAATGGAATCATGAAATTGACGAAGCCCGCAATTGTAAAATTTGAGATTGAAAACTAGTTTAGAACTTTAAGGGTTCGCCTAGTAGATTGAGACATGGGGTTTGGGAGTCTACTCCTTCTAAGTTTTAGGTTTGATTCTCCTAACCAACACCAAAAAAACAAAAACAAAAAAAAAAAACTCTTAAGGTCACAGACCGTAGAAAACCTATTTCAGAAAGCTTGCTCAAGTTGTAAAAATTTAGTCTGATACACGAAAGTTGACCCAAGATATCTTATATAAAAAATAAAAAATAAAAATGAAACTAAATTAGTTTAGTGCACAAGTTCTAGGCCTCCAAAGCTTAAATAGTTTCAATATCAAAATCATCTTTCACTACAACAAAAACACATTTTAGTGACATCATACTAATGGCATGTTCTTAAAAAATGTTACAAAAAGAATATTTGGTGGCATTTTTTAGAAAAATGTCATAGAGCCACAAACATACTGTAGACGTCCCCGAACGCATCCTGGGCGAGGAGTGCGAGTCCCCTCCGTTACGGTTCGATATTGGGTCACTATAGTTCGAAGGACTCAAAATGTCACGGTTCTTAATCTTGAACCAAAGAGTCCAAATCCGGCAAATCGTTTTGAAAACAGATTTTTTTAAAAGAAGTGCCAAACATGGACTGCTTTGCCAGATACAGAGTCGCCACCTAAATGTTTTTTAATGGGAAATTTAGGAAACCCTGACTCGGTGCCAAAGGCCACGTGTCCGTCATCACCAAAGTTGCCTCGGCTCGGGAACTTGGGTACGATTGGGGAAGGTCACTTCGTGAGCACCCCCGCTCCCCCGGTCAAAGACCGGCCTCTACTAACCATGATATCTTATTTTGAAAACATTGTGTGTTCTTATTCCGATTATTAGCCTAGGTTATTATGTGATGCGCACAGCATACAAGTATAGACTGGGTCGCCTGAATTGGAACAAAACACTTCATGTTTGTTTTTGAAAATGGTTTGATGGTGCTACCCGCAGGTAGGTTAAGACATGGATTTGCCACCCTCGGTGGGCTTTAGAAAACAATGGTTTTGCCACTATCTAGTGGGCTTAAAACAAACAGTCAATGATTTGTTCCACTCCAAGTAACTCAACCTCCACCCACAGGCATTCAAGGCAGTTATATCACATAAGCAATTAGCCTCATGGTAAGCATGCTTTTCATGGCAGTCACTCACACGCATGCAAGGATGCTAAAGCATAAAAACGCACCGAGTACTCCAAGCCAAAACAGAAGCTCGTTAGAAATCCATGCATGATCCTAGATGCACAGAATTGCCTAATGCAACACGTGCAAAGATGCAACTATAGCAGGCTCGGCTATTCTAAACATGGCATATGAAATGCAACAGCTATCAAGTATTCAACTTGGAATTGAAATACAAATGGAGTTTGTATAATGCGCCGAGCCCGGTGCATGCAAAACAGATGAATGATGCAAACATGCTGTCATACTGTTATGTTAATTGAAATATGCTCTAATCTAACCATCATAAGCAGATAAATAAAAGGGAAGAAAGAAGTGGGGGTTGGAAGACATACATCACACTCACTCACACTTATTATAATTTTGCCCTCGGGCAGAGGGTCCAAATAAATATACAGTCCCGAATAAAAGAATAATACAGTCCAAATAATGTACAAATTCCTAATTAATTAACAAGTTAACTAAGAAAGCTGTAAAACTGGCATGCAAGCCAAGGACTGCCTTGATTCCGCTCCGGATGATGAATGATGCATGTTTGGACTGCCTTGCGCGGAAATCCACGGCGATGCCCCGATTAGCCTCTGTTTTGTAATTATTTCTTGAAAAGCGCGCCAAGCCTCGGAAGACTGCTAATTCTTGATATGCTGCAACAGAGAGCAGGAAAGGGGCATAGCAATGTATTTTCACAAATGTATGCATGCCTCGATCCTCGTGCCACCAATCACGTATCTCGATGCATGATGGCCGAGGAGCCGAATCGCACAACTCAATATAGAATGAATGCACATGAAAACACAACAAAACCTAACTCCATCATGGATGATCCGGAGTGTCGGTGACTGGGGAATTGAGACACGCTCCGTCACTCGGAGTACGGAACGTACCTCGTTTCGCGTGCCCGGGCTAATGCCTATCCCGAACACAATGCAATATGCATGATATGCATGAAATGCAACTAAGATACAACCTAACATGAAAAATGCTATGAAATGGCATACACGATGCACGAGGTGATACGGCACACACAATGCACTAATATGTAACCTAGCATACACAATGCTATGGAATGAAATGGCATACACAATGCAATATGGGCTTACACCAACATGAGTGGACCTCAGCCACACTCACATAAGAGGCCATAATGATGAAAATGAGACAACTCGGGATACGTGCACACGTGCACGCAAACCGAGGACCGACCCTAAGGCACGGAAATGCCACTCTAACAAGACATGGTAAGACATGGGATATGATATGAAAACATGCAAATTTCAGTAGCAAAATGAGATGCAAAACAGCCCCGAAACATGGTGAAATGAAACCCGATGCATGGAACGAGTCCCGAAACATGAATTTTGGCGCATGAAATGGCCTATAGCTATGCAATTCATACATTATTCATATATGAAGTGTAAAGACAGAAGCAAGGCAGCCCCAAAAAAAGCATGTTTACAGTTTAAAGCAAGGCCAAACAGTGGGCGCAAGTAAGGCTAAATTAGCATGCAAAAATGGGCCCGAAAGTGAGATAATGAAGCAACTCACAGATTCTGGCCCCAAACAGGGAAGGGGCCTTCTACAATATTGAAGAGGGGCCAAAAATATGGTGTTTCACAGTTTATGACAAACCCCAAAAACAGATACAAGTATGCTCAAAATGCTATGCAAAATAAGGGCCAAATTGGAGATAAAGAAACAACTGATATATGCTGGTCCCAAACAAGTAAGGGCCCTTCAAAAATGTTTAAGAGAGGCCCAAAATATGACTTTTTACAGTTGATGGCCGAGCCCAAAACAGTGTACAAATATGCTCAAAATGCAATGCAAAATAAGCCCTAAAAAGAGAGATATAACATGAAGTATACAAAATATGCTCCAAACAGCAACAAACCCTCAATGAAACATGGAGAGGGGGTCAAAATAAGCTCCTTTTCAGTTCGGACCAAGGTCCAAAAACAGAGGCTCGATAGGCTAATAAATTATGCAAAAATGGGACCAAAATATGGATATCAAAGCAAGTAATATATGGAGGTCCCAAACAGTGATTAGCCCTTCTTCAATATTGAAGAAGGGCTCCAAATAAGCTCATTTACAGTTTATATCATGCCCCAAAACAGATTACATATAGGCCAAAAATACTATGCAAGATTAGGGCCTAAAGAAGAGATAAAGAAGGAAGTGCAAAATGGGGGCCTCAAACAGTGAGAGGCCCTTAATGAAAGATGAAATAGAGCTAAAAAAAACACTACTTTCAGTTATGGCCGGAGCTCAGATATACAAGAAAGAGAGGCTAAGAAATGTTGCAAAAAATGAGCTAAAAAGAGGGAAATGGTAACTCACCCTTATAGACCAATCTTTAGCAACTTCTTGGACCAAATTTGTTGCCTCCTAGCCTCTGAGAAGACCTCCAAGCTGCTGGAAATGGAAGTGGTGGTGTGGTGCTAGGTGATGGTGTGTAAAAATGGTTAAGAACTTAAGGGGTTTTGAGGTTTTGAGTAGAGAGAGAGAGAGATTTAATGTGAGAGGCTTCTACAAAAATCTCTAACCCTTCACACAGACCTGGGGTGCTATATATATAAGCAAAAGAGGCTGGAAAAGAGGAGGAAAAATGGGGGGGAAATGAAATTCAAATTTCCCCCCAAAATGGCCAAAATGTGAGCTAAAGGGGCAAGTGATAGCTTCAGGTCCCAAATGGCCAAGAGCCCTTAAACAAAGTTGAAGAGGGGCTCAAAATAAGACACTTTTTAGTTTACAACCAAGTCCAACACAGCCCACAAGTACGCCTAAAATACCGCGCAAGAAAAGGGGAAAAACGAGGGGTAAAGAAGCAAGTGGTATATGGAGATGTCAAACAACAAAAGGTCCTTAATCAAACATGAAAAGGACCTCAAAATATGACTATCTCAAGTTTGGGTCGGAGCCCAAAAATGTAGAATGAAGGTTCGGGAGTCGAAACACGCAGTTCGGGGCCCCGAAAGTGGGCTGTTAGGCACCGGGAGTGGTGTTCGACCACGAAGTTGGTCTCTCGGACCCCAGTGTCCCTCGAAAGGGAGTAAATAGGATACATGCCAAAAATCGGGGCAATCGGAGATGGTTAGACGGTCCTGAACCGAGGCACACGGCCTGACGGCTCCGAAAACCGGGAACCGGGCTCCAAAATGAGAAAAATGGCCTACGACCACGAAACGTAGCCTACGGCCACTGAGAGATGATCTACTAGACCTCTTCCTCCCTTCGGGAAGAGAAACAGAGAAAACTGAGCCTGGTTCGCAAACCGAGGTAAAGTACAGAAAGGGTTCGGAAGTCCGGAGGCAGGGCTCGCGGCCGAGACTCTGAGACTTCTGAACGAGCACAATATGCAACATCACCAAGCGCTCAATCGGTGACGTCTGAGTCTTAAGGTCGGTAAAAAATGGGGTATCTACACATACAAGGCTCTAGTGGCATTTCAATTAAAAAAAGTGTCACTTTACTACAACAAAAATGTCACTACAACAAATTTACACTTTAGTGATACTACACTAGTGGCATGTTTTTAGAAAATGCCACAAAAATAAAAAGTATACAATAAATGTTTTAGAAAAATGCCACAGAACCACAAACATATAAGGTTCTAGTGGCATTTCAATAAAGAAATGTCACATCAATTTTATGCATTTTATAAAATAATGACACAAAAAATTATGTTCATGACATTTACCAGCAGATGCCACTAAACTTTATCAGCAATGGCATTTTTAAAAAAATGTCAACACACTAGGTACGTGCAAATTACTGTTTATGGCACTTAGGTGAAAAGTGTCATAAACAAATATTTTATAGCATTTTGAGAAATGCCACTAAGCCAAAAACTTTCCAAGCTTATAATGACATTTTTGAAAAAAAAAATGCCAATATATTTTCTAAATTTTTAAAATGTAGTAAATGATTAAAAATAAATAAATTAAACTCAATATACACTACAGGAAAAAGCACATTCGGCGACTAAATCTCCTGACTAAAAAAAATTTGGTCGTTGAAAGTATAGCTTTCAGCGACCAAAATAGCATTAGTAGCCAAAAGTAAAGCTTTTTGGTGACTAAACAATTTTAGTAGCCAAAAGTCTACAATTGGCGACTAAAACTAAGTTTGGTCGCTGATTATACGGGTTTTAGTGACTAAAAAATTTTTAGTAGTCCAAAGTAAAGCTTTTTGGCGACTAAAAAAATTTAGTAGCCAAAAGTCTACAATTGGCGACTAAAAATAAGTTTTGTTGCTGATTATATGGGTTTTACCGACTAAAAAAATTTAAATAGCCAAAAGTAAAGTTTTTTGGTGACTAAAAAAATTTTAGTAGCCAAAAGTCTACAATTGGCGACTAAAAAATAAGTTTAGTCGCCAAAAGTGGTCATTTTTAGCGCGGGAGAACTAAAATCCTAAGGCAGGAATTAAATTTTTTGGCGACCAAAATTTTGGTAGCTGAAAGTGCATCTTCGGCGATCAAATCCGATTTTGGTCAGCAAAAGTTAAGTTTTTTAGCAACTAAAAAATAATTAGTAGCCAGAAGTGGTCTTTTTTTTTATTTTGCTAGTAAATAGTTTATTTTACATAAATTATGTTCAATAAAATAATTATGTTTATACATATACTTTTATATTAATATGGATATATGTACTATATAAATAATATATGTTGCATATATAATCATGTAGTGCTATAGAGGTGTAGTGGGAAGAATGTGGTGTATAAGGTTTATGGTGCAGGAGGTTGGCGGTTCGAGTCTCTGCAAGAGCGGATCAAATTGTTCTACAGCGAATTATCGTCACGAATGGCACTTGATAGCGTCACGAATAGTGCCTACCATGACATTAAAGTGTCACTGAAATGTTTTAGTCTTGATAGTGTAATGACACTTATTAGTGTCACTAACTCTTTTTTTAATGGCGCTTGATAGTGCCACAAATAATATCTACCATGACATCAAAATGTCATTGAAAGTTTTTAGCCATGATGGTGTAGTGGCACTTGCAAGTATCTACCGTGACACTAGTATCTACCGTGGCACGGATACAAATGGCACTTGTTCAAAATGCCACAAGACTAAAAAATGTCATTAAACCAATAGTTTTGTGACACTTTCAAATGTCACTAAACTAAGAAAATGTTGTAGTGTTTAAATTAGCACACAGCTATATTCATAATCAAGAAAACTAGTTTAGGGCACAAGTTGTTAATGTGCTCATTCACATGATTGACTAGTTTAGGGCACAAGATTGGCAAATATTTTTGACCCATGTTAATTGTGGGTAGATTTGGAAAGAAATGTTTGAAGCCTAGTCTGACCTATGTCCATGCTTACATGAAAGTAGATGGTGTAAATTCAAATTTGAAAAAATCTAAAATTTGCGAAATATTAATTTGTGATTATATTTCAATTTTAAATAAAGAATAGCAATCTCAATCAAATAATCAAAAACAAATCGACACAAGGATTTAACATTGAAAAACCATAATTGGACCGCCTTCAATTGTGATAAAAAAAACCACGGACCAAAGTTACAAAACAATCTATTAAGAAGACAAAAACATGAATTACACAAGAGTACCATCAATTATCTAGCGAATCTATACTTGAATTAAACTGACCTCGATGTGCCTCTTCCACCACATTCTTCACCTCGGAATTGTTTTGCCCAACCTTGAATCCACAATGCCGATGTAGAATCCACAACGATGAGCTACTCTAGAATCCACCAAAGCTTTAGGCCCAAGTTTTTCAGAATTCACCGAAAAACGCTTCTCTCTTTTGTGAATAAAATAAAACAAACATACCCCTTGATGATGTTAATATGAAATTCATAGATCCATTGATCACTCTCAAATCATCAAGGAAACACTCATAAAAAAAAATCCCTCCAATATAGAAAACCTTGGTAGTTTTGCTCTCTTAGAATTTGGACAGCTTAAACACTAAAAAATAGCAAACGACGTGCTTTATAGTAAATTGAATCACGAAGACCGCTCGAGTTACCACTTCATCATTCGAGCAAACTCACTAAAATGTGTACCCATCGCTTTGTTAGGAATTGACCCTTCCTAATCAAGATCGATGAGACACGAAATAACAAACAAAAAATAAATTAACGAATCAAACAAATCACACACACAAGAACAAAAGGATTTACACAGTTCACCCCAAAATAGGGTTACATCCACGACTGCTGTGGTTTTCACTATGATCAGAAAAAATACAAGTTTCTCTTAACCTAAAAGAGGCGCCCCCTTATCTATTTATAAGTATAGAATTAGGGTTACATGGAAACACATGGGAATTATGAAAGTACCCAAACCCCCAATTGGACCAACTGTTTGAGTGAACAGTAGGGTTAAGTGAACAGTACTTATCAGGGCCCACCGACCCAACAATCTCCCACTTGGAACCTAATAACACAAGCTCTCCATCATCTTCATCACATAGAGGAACGCCACAACAACTCGATCTTTCTTCATCAATCTTGAAGGCCAACTGAAGTTGCACACAACTTCAGTTTGTCAATGGTAACTGTTTTGGTCAACATGTCTACTAGATTCTTACTGCCTTAAATCTTCTCAAGAGACAAGACTCCATCATCTACAAGTGACCGAATGAAATGGTATCGCAGCTGAATGTGTTTCGTCCTAGAATGAAAAGCCGGATTCTTTGCAAGATGAATAGCACTTTGACTGTCACTATGCAAAATACTTATCTCTTGTGTTTTACCCAACTCCGCAAGGAAATTCTGTAACCAAGTCATCTCCTTCCCAGCTTCAGTAATAGCAACATACTTAGCCTCAGTTGTGGAAAGGGCCACAATCTTCTGTAGCTATGAAATCCAACTCACTACTGTACCACTCAATGTGTAAACATAACTAGTAATACTCTTTCTGCTATTCATATCACCAGCCAAGTCTGCATCAACATAACCATGTAACCCGATGCTGGTTCGCCTGAAACAAAGTGCCATGTCTGTAGTACCACTCAAGTATCTAAGGATCCACTTCACTGCCTCCTAATGCTGCTTGCCTGGATTACTCATGTACCTACTAACCACTCTCACTGCATGTGTAATGTCTGGTCTAGTACAAACCATAGCATACATTATGCTACCGATAGTTGAAGCATATGGAACACGTTCCATGTAAGCCTGCTCTTTTTCAGTCTTCGGAGACTGCTCTTTGGTAAGTCTGAAGTGGCTAGCCAATGGAGTGCTCACTGGTTTCGCACCATCCATGCTAAACCTCTTGAGAACTTTCTTGACATACTCAGCCTGTGACAACTTCAAAGTACCATTTGCCTTGTCCCTGTGAATCCTCATACCAAAGATTTTGTTTGCAACTCCAAGATCCTTCATCTCAAATTGGTTGGACAAAAGTCTATTAAATCTTTTTATCTCTTCAATGCTAGATCCTGCGATAAGCATATCATCAACATATAAGAGCAAACTAATATAACTTTTGTCAAACCTCTTGAAATAACAATAATGATATGCTTGACATCTTGTAAAACCGTTGATACACATAAACCCATCAAACTTCTTATACCACTGCCTTCGGCCTGTTTCAAGCCGTACAAGCTTTTTCAAAGTTTGCATACAAACTCCTCTTCACCACGTGCCAAGAAACCTTGTGGTTGCTTCATGTAAATTTCCTCCTCCAAATCACCATGGAAAAAAGCTGTCTTCACATCCATCTGCTCAAGATACAAATCTTCAGCAGCCACAATTCCCAGTACCAACCTGACAGTGGTCAACTTCATTATTGGAGAGAAAATTTTAGTATAGTAAACCCCTTCCTTTTGCTGAAATCCTTTTGCAACCAATCTAGCTTTGTAGCGTTTACTCCCATCATGTTCCCGTTTGACCCTGTAAACCTACTTGTTGTGCAAAGCTTTCTTACCCACTGGTAATTTAGTCAACTCCCATGTCTGGTTTGCTATGAGTGAATCCATTTCATCCTATATAGCTGACTACCACTTGATTGAATCATCAACCTGCAAAGCCTCATCATAACTTTCGGGTTCACCCCCCATCAGACAACAACAAATAATGTAAAGATGGAGACCAACATTGTATAGGTTTAGACTCTCTTTCTGACTGTCTCAACTTAGTAGTACGAGTATGTGGCTCAGTTTGTGGAATAAGATTTTGGGTAAACTGCCAATAGGTCCTAATAGTTGGACTTAATTCTCATCAAGTCTTATTGAAAATAAGTCTTGGTAAAATTGTCGCTAAAAATAATTTTTTTGTGATAATTTTTTATGTATGTCGCTAAAAATTGACAATTATTAACTTTTTTTTGTCATGATTTTTATAAATTGTAGCTAAAACTTACAGTTAGTGAAGTTTTTTTATGACAAATTTTTCCTATAGGATCTATTAGATAACAAGTCCACTTATTAGGACCTACACGTAAGTACCCCTAAGATTTTCAAGATTATTCTGAATTCTACAATTCAAATCATTCTCACTAATCTCCTCTAACTCAACATGCTCATGACAAGTAGCAGATTCAGATTCAAATACAGACTTATCCATATCCTTATACATTACTTTCTCATTAAATATGACATCTCTACTTCTGATTATTTTCTGATTTTTATCATGCCAAAACCGATAACCAATTTGATCAATGCCATACCTAATAAAAGTACATTTAATAGATTTTGGATCAATTTACATCTATCAGCAAAATCTATATGCACATATGAAACACAGTCAAATACCTTCAAAAAAGAAAGATTTACCTCTTTACTGCTCTAAACTTCTTCTAATAGCTCTCCATCCAATGGAACAGATGGAACACGGTTAATCAGATATGCTACAGTGCTAACTGCACCTGCCCAAAACATCTTGGGTAATTCGGCATGTATCCTTATACTTCTAGCATGTTCATTCAGAGTTCTATTCATGCATTCTGCAACGCCATTCTGTTGAGGTGTCTTTAGAACAGCCTTCTCCATTCTAATTCCACTTTTTACACAATATTTCTTGAACTCATTGTCCTCATATTCCCCTCCATTATCTGATCTCAAGCACTTAATTTTCAGACCTTTTCCACTTCTTAAAAGTAGTATAAACTTCAGATTTATGTTTCAGAAAATAAACCCAAACCGTTCTCGTTGAGTCATCGATAAAAATAACATAGTATGATGATCCTCCAAGAGATGAAACTTGTTCAGGTCCCCACACATCTGTATGAACCAACTCCAATTTTTCTGACTTCGATTTCCTGCTATCCTTTGAAAAACTGACCCTTGTTTGTTTACCGAAAATGCAATCCTCACAAAAGTCAATGTCTACCGATTTCAAATCTGACAGTTTCCCCTTAGATGTAAGTACCTTAATCCCTTTTTGACTCATATGCCCAAGCCTTTGGTGCCACAGATTTGAGTATTCCTTCTCACCAGCAACTGCTACTGCATCCCTATTGTTCATAGTCATGTAAAGGGTGCCTTTTTTTTTACCACGAGCAACAACCATGGCTCCTTTGGTGATTTTCCACAAACCACCCATGAAGGTTACAACATGACCTTCATCATTAAGTTGTCTAACAGAAATCAAGTTTTTTTTTCAAACCAGGCACATGTCTGACATTCTGTATCTTTCAAACAGATCTGTTTGGCAACCTGATTGTTACATCTCCTTTACCCACAATCTTTAAAGGTTTATCACCAGTCAGATAAACATTCTCGAAATAACCACCAATGTAATTGTCCATGATTTCCCTCTGTGAAGTAGAATGGAATGATGCCCCAGAATCTAAAATCCAAGATTCAAGAGGGCTATCAATACTCAAAATCAAAGCATCATAAATCTCCTCCGTTGTAGTATTAGCAAACTTTTGATTTTGATCACATTTGTTCTTCTTCAATGTCGGACAATCTCCTTTTAGATGTCCTTTCTTTCCATAGTTCCAGCAACTCCGTCCATCTCTAATTCTCGACTTGCTTCTATATTTGGATTTTGATCTGTTGCGGTTCGGGTTTTTTCCTACTGATCTTCCTCTGGCTTCTGTATTCAGGGCAGAACCTGATATTTCCCCTAATTCCCTCATGCAAATTTCTTCACTCAAAATTAAATCTCGAATATCATTGTAATTCAATTTTTCTTTTCCCGAAGAATTACTCACTACCGTTACAGTACCATTCCAACTTTCTGGCAAACTAGATAGAAGAATCAAAGACCTAACCTCATCATCAAATTCGATAGATACAAAACTCAATTGTGTTACCACAATATTGAATTCGTTCAGATGCTCAACCACCGAAGCACCTTCTGTCATCCTCAGATTAAACAATCTACGCATCAAATAAGCTTCATTTGAGGTAGAGGGTTTTTCATACATGTTTGAGAGTGCTGCCATGAGACCCATTTTAGTTTTCTTCTTTGCTATGTTAAACGCAACGTTACGAGACAACGTTAGCCAAATAACATCTAGCACTTGGCGATCAAGAAGAGTCCACTCATCATCCTTCATCTTTTCTGGTTTTGTCCCTGAAAGGGGCTCATGCAATTTTTTCTGATATAGATAGTCTTCAATCTGCATCGTCCAAAATTTGAAATCTGTGCCATTGAATTTATCGATTCTAACCTTTTCGTCTGTATCCATTGCTCCCACTTGAACCAATGCTCTGATACCAATTGTTAGGAATTGACCCTTCCTAACCAAGATCGGTGAGACACGAAATAACAAACAAGAAAGAAATTAACAAATCAAACAAATTATACACACAAGAACACAAGGATTTACGTGGTTCACCCCAGAATAGGGTTACATCCACAGCTGCTGCAGTTTTCACTATGATCAGAAAAAGTACAACTCTCTCTTAACCTAAAAGAGGCGCCCCCTCATCTATTTATAAGCATAGAATTAGGGTTACACATAAAGACATGGGAATTACGAAAGTACCCAAACCCCCTATTGGACCCAGTGTTTGAGTAAACAATAGGGTTGAGTGAACATTACTTATCAGGGTCCACCGACCCAACATGCATGAGCCAAGACTCTACCGCTTGAGTGCAAAACGGATTCTCTCAGAAGTTCAGTCTGCTCTGCAAAAATACTAGATGATGCTATTGACCACTCGAGCACACAAATGACCGCTCGAGCAATCAAACAACTTTGGCTTCAGGAGCGTTGCCCCTCGACCCCATACATAATTAGCGAAGTGGCAAACATAAAAGTCTCAAGATCACAAACTCCTCTGTATAGGCACAATTTGGATTGGATTCGCATCTAAACACTCACACCCTTACTGAAACAAAAGAGCAAATAAAATTACAATTAAAAGGAGTTTTGTCAAACGGGATTACCAATTACGAAAACCTAACAAAATCATTATAAAAAAAATAAAAAATAAAATCAAGTTTAGTATATATGGTTGATGTGTATTACTAAAAGTATTTCACAGATTTTTTTCATCTCTAATGTCGAATAAAATGAGAGTAATAGAGAAAATTAAAAATATATATAGAAGTTTATTAAAGATATATGCTTATTTTGAGAAGTTCGTTAAAAGCTAACTTTTTAACTCTTTATGATTTTTTTATTTTTTTATTTTTAAAAAAAAGTATATTAAAAGCTAACTTTTTGTCTCTTTATGACTTTAAAAAAAAAAAAAAAAGAAAAAAAAGAAGTATAAAAAAGTAGAGAAGTGATGTGACCTAAAATAGGCTAAAAGTCAAAAATTAACTTTTAACCTATAGCGACCCCAGTCTTTCCCATCTGGTTGTTGTATCCGGACTTAGGTTCCATAGATCCTGTTGTTACATAATTGTGGTTGTCGTCCTTTAATTTCTTATTTCTGAGTTATGGGTTGCATTGGGCAGGTTTATTACAGGTCGGGAGTGTTTGGGAGCAAAGGGTTGCTGCCCAGAATTTTGGCCCTTCGCTCGAGCGAGCAGTTTGTCGCTCGAGCGAGATCTTGTTTTGGTGCTTCGCTCGAGCTAGGGTTTATTCGCTCGAGCGAGCGACTGCGTCTGGGCTTAGGACCTGAGAACTGTGTTTCTTGGCTCGAGCGAGCTTTCCTTCGCTCGAGCTAGCAAGGTGTATGTTTTCGAGTTCTTCGCTTGAGCGAGCATTTTGTCGCTCGAGCGTACTTCTGGGTTGTAGACCTGAAGCTTCGAGTTTTTGGCTCGAGCGAGACTTTCTTCGCCCGAGCGACCAATCCTTCGCTCGAGCGAGCCTATTTTATATAAATACGCAACAGCGGTTTTAAATACAATTTTTCATCCTCTTTTTTATTTCAAAACCCTAGGTCCGTGTTTTCTCTCCCTCCACTCACCTTCTCTCTTAGGTTTCATCTAATTATAGAGTGTTTCTACCCTAGGTTCTTTATTAAAAAGATAGAGGGTCACGAGAGCTTTACTTTAATCTAAGAGTTTGGCGGTTTGGAGCACTTTGGATTTTGGGTCATCATCTCCATCATCTCCATTTGAGTTCTTCACTTCGAGGTAGGGATTTCCTACTCCATATTATAGGTTTTGTCCTAAGTTTTTGGTATTTTTGATATGTTGGTGTCGTTTGGTAATTTTGGGAAAACTAGGGTTTGTATCATAATTTGAGAAATAGGGAATTGTTTATATACTAAATTCCATGTGATTGTGAATCATGAAAAATGACATAGGTAGTGTCAAGATGATAAAATTGAACCTTATGGTTAATTTTGAGGAAAAGGGGGAAAAGCCCTAATTGTTGTAATGAATTAATTTGTATAATTAATTTTGGGAAAAATGTGGATTTGAGTTTAATTCATGAAATTGTTGAGTTTACATTTGTTGATACATTTATTTCCTGTTTAGAAATAACTGTTTTGGGCTATCAGTGGAGAATAGTCGTGATTGTTGTAGACATTGCATGTTGATTAGGGAAAACTGAAACTAATCACATTGAATGAGTCATTGAATATGACAGTTGAATTAATACATCAAATCTGTGTATTGATTGAATATTGTGTATGACTAATGTTTAATACATCGTATATGCATATTGTTTGGAAGGAGATAGGGGATGTACTCCATGGTTTGAGGGAAGATAGGGGATGGACTCTCAAACCTGTTTAGGAGGAGAAAGGGGATGGACTCCATTATTAGTACAAAATATGTGTACTTATTGATTTATGAAAGTATTTTAGTATGAGCCTTAGTCTCATTTGATTTGTTGATATTGGAAATAATGTTGATATGAGATGTAATCTCATTATTATTGTTTGGCCAGGTTCTGAGCCATGTCTGTATAATTGGAAAGTTGATTAATAACGTAAAGCGAAACATGTCATGGACATTATTGTCATGAAACTGTAAAGTGATATAATGGATTTAACAGTGTTAACCATCTATATCGAATGCTATTGCTTTAGTCAATTCTTATATTTGGTTTAGTATATTTCTGTTGGGCTGTGGCTCACCCTATACGGGAACATCATTTTCAGGTTCAGGTGATATGTTACCTCCAAGGACTTAGCTTGGAAGGATTTGGAGTTGAAGACTCTATTTAGATTAGTTGTTATTTTGTTTTAGTTTGATATTACATGTAAACTCAAGCCAAGGGCTTAATGTGAAATTAAGTCAGTACTCAGACTTTTGTGTCCAAGTGTTGGCTTGGAAAGATGTAAGCCCGTAGGACATTTACTTTCGTTATTACATGTAATGTCTTTTAATAAGATTACTCTGATGAATGGAATAAGGTTTTGTCCTTCTTAATCGATGCATGTTAATATTGTATATATTATGGGTTTATTTTGAGGGCGTTACAACTTGGTATCAGAGTGTACCGGGTTCGAATACTTTGGGTACGTGGGAAGTGATTAGTATCACAATGGGTTCGTCTCGCTTGATAGAGACTTAGATGCACTGTTATATGCTTATATGATAACATGTTTATGTGATTATGTGGGTATGGGATTTAATTTCTAGGATGTTGACTGGATCCTTTAGTTTCTATGAGTCTTGTTGGAAAAGCACTTGATCAATGTTGTTTCCAACCGGAACTCTAGTAACGCCTTGGGACTGTCATTATCCAGGAATGAAATTCGTAGGTGCTTATGTGATTATGTGCTTACGTGGAATGAATTATTGTTGTCCACTGCATTAGGACGCGAGTGTTATAGCTTCGGCACATTTATTAATGTGCAAACGTATTAATTGCCTTTGTTGCCTTTATTAGGATGTCAGGACGAGGACGAGGACGTGGTAGGCGTGGTAGGCAGGAGATGCCCATACCGGATGAGATTCCGGAGCAGCAGGAGGGTATTGGTCAGGCCCATGTGGCCGAACTAGCGGGTTAGCAGGCTATGGGTGCCTTAGCCCGCGAGATAGCAGGAGCATTCAGGGAGTCCGTGGGCATTCTCAGGGCTGAGAATCAAGCCCAGGTTCATGTTGCAGATGCAGGGCCTGCATTTCTGAAGAGAGAGTTCTTCCGGTCTAATCCGGACGAGTTTTTGGGCGATCCAAAAGAGCCGCTTAAGGCAGATGAATGGCTCGAACAGACAACGAAGACGTTTGAGATGCTTGGCATCGAGGACGGGGTTCTGAAGGTGACCTTGGCATCTTTCCAGCTTAAGGGGGATGCGGGTCAGTGGTGGAAATTCACGAGAGGCCGTATAGGAGGGACTTGGGAGGCCTTTGTTGACGCTTTCCAGGAGAAGTTCCTGTCTCCAGCTGTTAAGGAGAGGTTGAGGGAGCAGTTTTGCCAGCTTAAACAGCTGAGCTCTTCAGTGGCCGAGTTTGAGGCCGCATTTACCAGTTTGTCCAGGTTTGCACCTGAGTTGGGGGCGTCTGAGGAACGTCGTTGTCTTGAGTTCGAGAAGAAGTTGAGGCATGGCCTCAAGATGAGAGTTGGGGGTTCTATGACTCGAGAGTATGGGCGTCTGGTGGATGCTGCAGCCCATATGGAGATCATGATGCAGGAGGAGGAGGAGAGGCAGTGGGGCTCCAAGAGGAGTCAGGATGGTCAGAATGATGGCATGAGACAGAGAGGTTTTACCCCTCAACAGTCTCAGGGTAGCTTTACTAGATCGACTTTTCCAGTGCCGAGTGTTGTTTCTGGGAAAGGCAGCCAGGGAGACATTACCTGTTTCAAGTGTGGTCAGCTAGGCCACAAGTCTCCAGCTTGCCCGCAGAAGGGAGGAGGGCAGAGAGCAGCGTCATCTTCGGCTCGATCTCAGAGCCAGAGTCAGGGTAGAGGCCAGCCGCTCTCGTGTTATCAGTGTGGTCAGGCAGGGCACCTGAAGAGGTTTTGCCCGCAGTTGAGTGGCACATCTGGTGCATCTAGTTTGAGGCAGACTCAGAGTCATCAGCCAGCTCAGTCTGTTCAGGCCTCGAGGGCCAATCAGGGGGCTTCATCGTCCCAGTCTGTGCAGCAGTCTTATGCTCCTAGAGGTGAGCAGGTTGATCAGAGACCGTCTGGGCGCGTGTATGCTGTTACCGCGCAGGATCTTGTACCGGCTCCATCGGTTGTGAGAGGTACCTTCTTGTTTTGCAACTCGGTTGCTAGTGTATTGATAGATACGGGAGCATCTCATTCTTTTATATCTGCTGCATTTGCATCTATTTTGGGATTGGAGTTGGCACAGTTAGCATCTCCTATATGTGTAGTATCGCCTGTTGGGGTGAGTTGATTTTGAAACACGGTTGTAGAGGTTGTGATATAGAGGTCGCTGATCGTCGGCTTCCGTTTCCTTTTGTAGTTATGCCCATGTCGGGATTTGATGTTATTTTGGGTATGGACTAGTTATCGTCATACCGAGCTGTTATTGACTGCTACCGCCAGAGGGTCACAGTTTGTACCTTGAGCGGGGAGGGAGTGTTTTTATTTTCTGGGGGATCGGGTTTGTAGTGTTTTGCCACCGGTGTATCATCCGCGAGGGCGGAGTGAGTTGAGTGGTCTTCTTGCTAGCCTTTTGAGTAGTGAGTGTGATGAGACCCAGACTGTGTTGCCGAGAGTGGTTTGTGAGTACTCGGACGTCTTTTCCGATGATCTTGTTAGTTTGCACACTCACAGAGAGATCGAGTTCTCTATTGACCTAGTGTCCGGCACGGCGCCGATTTCTATGGCACCTTATCATTTTGCCCAGCTGAGTTAGTTGAGTTGAAGATTCAGCTCCAGGAGTTGCTAGATAAGGGCTATATTTGCCCAAGTGTTTCGCCGTGGGGAGCACCGACCCTCTTTGCTAAAAAGAAATGTGGTGCTTTGAGACTGTGTATCGACTACCGGAAGTTGAATCGGGCTACGGTTAAGAATAAATACCCTATGCCCCGTATAGATGATTTGTTTGACCAATTGAAGGGTTCCCGTTGTTTCTCTAAGATAGACTTGAGATCGGGTTACAACTAGTTGAGGGTCAGGGAGGAGGATATTCCGAAGACAGCATTCCGTACGCGGTATGGCCATTATGAGTTTCTAGTGATGCCGTTTGGGCTCACCAATGCACCGGCAGTCTTTATGGACTTGATGAATCGGATATTCCGGGAATTCTTGGATCGTTTTGTAGTCGTTTTTGTGGACGACATTCTTATCTATTCACCTTCTGAGGAAGAGCACGAGGAACACTTGAGAGTGGTGCTTGAGTTGCTTAGAGCCCATAAGCTTATGCGAAGTTTGGGAAGTGTGAGTTCTGGCTAGGGGAAGTCAAGTTCTTAGGCCATGTGGTTTTGGGGAAGGATGTCTGTTGATACATCCAAGATTGAGGCAGTGCAAGATTGGGCACAGCCTAAGAGTGTGTTTGAGATCCGCAGTTTTTTGGGATTAACTACGTACTACCAACGGTTTGTGAAGGATTTCTCCAGGTTAGCTTCGCCGTTGACTAGACTAACTCGGAAGGGAGTTAAATTTGTATGGAGTGAGACTTGTGAAAAGTCATTCCAAGAGTTGAAAGTTAGATTGACCACCGCTCCGGTCTTGATTATTCCGGAGAGAGGGTTGGGTTATGCTGTTTATTGTGATGCCTCACGAGAGGTTTGGGTTGTGTGTTGATGCAAGAGGGGAAAGTGGTAGCCTATGGCTCACGTCAGTTGAAAATACACGAGAAGAATTACCCTACGCATGACCTAGAGTTAGTAGCTGTGATCTTTGCCTTGAAAATCTGGAGGCACTACCTGTATGGTGAGAGATTCGAGGTGTTCTCAGATCACAAGAGTCTGAAATATCTGTTTACATAGAAAGACTTAAACTTGAGGCAGAGGAGGTGGATGGAGTTCATTGAGGATTATGACTTTGAGTTGCATTATCATCCGGGGAAGGCCAATGTGGTGGCCGATGCTCTTAGCAGGAAATCTGTTGGTGACATAGCTAGTATAGCCATCTGGGAATGGGAGATGTTGGGTGCACTTGGGGAGTTTGATTTGTTTCTGGGCGCATCCATTGAGGCTGCGGCCTTGTTTTCTGTTGTTGCGCAGCCTACACTTGTGACTCGAGTGTTAGAGGCACAGAGAGGTGACCTTGAGGTAGAATACCTCCGAGAGAAGATCTCCAGTGGGAAGGTTGGGAAGGGTTTGACGGTGTATCCCGACTTGAGTGTGAGATATCGAGACCGTTTGTTTGTGCCGAAGTCTTGCCGAGAGAAGGTACTCCGAGAGTTTCATCATTCACGCCTTGCGGTGCATTCGGGAGGCACTAAGATGTATCGGGATTTGGGTCGCCAGTTTTGGTGGCGGGGTATGAAGAGAGATGTGGCAGCTTTCGTGTCTAAGTGCCTTACTTGTCAGCAAGTGAAGGCCGAACATCAGAGGCCAGCAGGTTTGTTACAGCCCTTGCCTATTGCCGAGTGGAAGTGGGAGCATGTCACTATGGACTTCGTTGTAGGTCTTCCGAGGACTCAGCGGGGTAGTGATGCCATTTGGGTGGTTGTAGATCGGTTAACTAAGTCGGCGCACTTCATTTCTATGCGCGTGAGAGATTTGGTAGATCATCTTGCCGACTTGTATATTTGGGACATAGTGAGGTTGCACGGGGTCCCAGTGACGATCGTCTCGGATAGAGATCCTCGTTTTACTGCCAGGTTGTGGCAGAGTTTGCAGAGTGCCTTGGGCACTAAGTTGACCTTTAGCACGGCTTATCATCCTCAGACTGACGGGCAGTCCGAGCGTACTATTCAGATCCTTGAGGATATGCTTCGGGGTTGTGTTCTTGACTTTAGTGGGTCGTGGGAGACACACTTGCCCTTAATGGAGTTTGCCTACAACAACAGTTTCCAGTCTAGTATCGGTATGGCACCGTTTGAGGCCTTGTATGGCCGACCGTGTAGGTCTCCAGTTTGTTGGGCCGAGGTGGTGATGCACCTTTGTTGGGTCCGGAGTTGGTAAGGAAACGACGGAGAAAGTTGAGCTTATCCGTAGGAGACTTGTTATAGCCAGAGTCGTCAGAAATCTTATGCCGACCGTAGGAGGAGACCTTTGGTATTTGAGGTGGGTGATCATGTCTTTCTGAAGATATCACCTAGGCGGGGATTGATGAGATTTGGGAAGAGTGGGAAGTTGTCCCCTCGATTTATTGGCCCTTTTGAGATCCTTGAGAGGATTGGTGAGGCTGCCTATCGTTTAGCTTTGCCACCGCAGTTGTCCGGAGTTCATGACGTGTTTCATGTAAGTATGCTTCGGAAGTATGAGCCGGATCCATCGCATGTATTGGATTGGACCGACTTGGAGGTAGATGAGGATGCCTCGTATGAGGAGAGGCCAGTTTGGGTCTTGGATAGGCGGGATCAAGTTTTGCGAGGCAAGACCATCCCTTTGGTAAAGGTTTTGTGGAAACATCACGGGGTGGAGAAAGCCACTTGGGAACGTGAGTTGGAGGTCCGAGAGAAATATCCGGATCTGTTTGTAGATGCTTGAGCATATGTTGTTTATTTTGTTGTAATATTGAACCTTAAGTGTATTGAATATAACTTAGGTTGTGAAACATGGTTTATGTTTTGAGTTTATGGAAGTATTTTGAAACTTGCCTCATAATGGAAGTTTAATGGAACATTGCATATGTTGAATATATTGTATAATTGGAAATGTATCATGAACATTGAATATGATACGAAATGGTGAATCTTATAGATTGATAATGTTGAATTGGAAAGAAATGCATGTTGATAATGCAAGTTGAAATATATGTTGTTTACATATTGTGAGATGCCTCTTGGTAAGAGATGGAATGACCGGTATTGGGTCAGGTTGTTTAAATATTGAAAATGTTATATTGTTGGAAATTGAGAAAAAACTTGTTTTGAAAACTTGCACTTAATTTCGGGGACGAAATTCTTTAAGGGGGGGAGGTTATAGCGACCCGGTCTTTCCCATCTGGTTGTTGTATCCGGACTTAGGTTCCGTAGATCCTGTTGTTACATAATTGTGGTTGTCGTCCTCTAATTTCTTATTTCTGAGTTATGGGTTGCATTGGGCAGGTTTATTACAGGTGGGAGTGTTTGGGAGCAAAGGGTTGCTGCCCAGAATTTGGCCCTTCGCTCGAGCGAGCAGTTTGTCGCTCGAGCGAGATCTTGTTTTGGTCCTTCGCTCGAGCTAGGGTTTATTCGCTCGAGCGAGCGACTGCGTCTGGGCTTAGGACCTGAGAACTGTGTTTCTTGGCTCGAGCGAGCTTTCCTTCGCTCGAGCGGAGCAAGGTGTATGTTTTCGAGTTCTTCGCTCGAGCGAGCATTTTGTCGCTCGAGCGTGCTTCTGGGTTTGCAGACCTGAAGCTTCGAGTTTTTGGCTCGAGCGAGACTTTCTTCGCTCGAGCGAGTCTTTCTTGTGTCTGGTCGCTCGAGTGACCAATCATTCGCTCGAGCGAGCCTATTTTATATAAATACGCAACAGCGGTTTTAAATACAATTTTCATCCTCTTTTTTATTTCAAAACCCTAGGTCCGTGTTTTCTCTCCTCCACTCACCTTCTCTCTTAGGTTCATCTAATTATAGAGTGTTCTACCCTAGGTTCTTTATTAAAAAGATAGAGGGTCACGAGAGCTTTACTTTAATCTAAGAGTTTGGCGGTTTGGAGCACTTTGGATTTGGGTCATCATCTCCATCATCTCCATTTGAGTTCTTCACTTCGAGGTAGGGATTTCCTACTCCATATTATAGGTTTTGTCCTAAGTTTTTGGTATTTTTGATATGTTGGTGTCGTTTGGTAATTTTGGGAAAACTAGGGTTTGTATCATAATTTGAGAAATAAGGAATTGTTTATATACTAAATTCCATGTGATTGTGAATCATGAAAAATGACATAGGTAGTGTCAAGATGATAAAATTGAACCTTAGGGTTAATTTTGAGGAAAGGGGGAAAAGCCTAATTGTTGTAATGAATTAATTTGTATAATTAATTTTGGAAAAAATGTGGATTGAGTTTAATTCATGAAATTGTTGAGTTTACATTTGTTGATACATTATTTCCTGTTTAGAAATAACTGTTTTGGGCTATCGATGGAGGATAGTCGTGATTGTTGTAGACATTGCATGTTGATTAGGGAAAACTGAAACTAATCACATTGAATGAGTCATTGAATATGACAGTTGAATTAATACAGCGAATCTGTGTATTGATTGAATATTGTGTATGACTAATGTTTAATACATCGTATATGCATATTGTTTGGGAGGAGATAGGGGATGTACTCCATGGTTTGAGGGAAGATAGGGGATGGACTCTCAAACCTGTTTAGGAGGAGAAAGGGGATGGACTCCATTAGTACAGCAAATATGTGTACTTATTGATTTATGGAAGTGTTTTAGTATGAGCCTTAGTCTCATTTGATTTGTTGATATTGGAAGTAATGTTGATATGAGATGTAATCTCATTATTATTGTTTGGCCAGGTTCTGAGCCGTGTTTGTATAATTGGAAAGTTGATTAATAACGTAAAGCGAAACATGTCATGGACATTATTGTCATGAAACTGTAAAGTGATATAATGGATTTAACAGTGTTAACCATCTAT
Organism: Camellia japonica; assembly: GCA_030407325.1. Taxonomy (NCBI): domain Eukaryota; kingdom Viridiplantae; phylum Streptophyta; class Magnoliopsida; order Ericales; family Theaceae; genus Camellia; species Camellia japonica. The sequence continues at coordinate 180,130,688 of JAPPVO010000059.1, read as the reverse complement.
ATCGAATGCTATTGCTTTAGTCAATTCTTATATTTGGTTTAGTATATTTCTGCTGGGCTGTGGCTCACCCTATACGGGAACATCATTTTCAGGTTCAGGTGATATGCTACCTCAAGGACTTAGCTTGGAAGGATTTGGAGTTGAAGACTCTGTTTAGATTAGTTGTTATTTTGTTTTAGTTTGATATTACATGTAAACTCAAGCCAAGGGCTTAATGTGAAATTGAGTTAGTACTCAGACTTTTGTGTCCAAGTGTTGGCTTGGAAAGATGTAAGCCCGTAGGGCATTTACTTTCGTTATTACATGTAATGTCTTTTAATAAGATTACTCTGATGAATGGAATAAGGTTTTGTCCTTCTTAATCGATGCATGTTAATATTGTATATATTATGGGTTTATTTTGAGGGCGTTACATAACCAAATTCCCAAAGTAACTCATAATGAATTCTTTATGTATATATGACACTTGTTGTGTGAATAAAGTTGATTTTGTAGGCCAACATTTTCCATCTAAAGTGATCCTAGCCAGAGTAATGCTAAAAATTAGCAAGACAAAAACACGTTACAGAAATAGATATAAAATTAGTTTATATTCGTGCTATGCACGAATTATGTTTAAAATTTAATTTTAGGTAAATTTGATTTTTCTAATAATTGGTAAAAACTCTTTCTCTTGATGCTACATATTTAGACACAAAGCATCACAAACTTAAAAGTGATATTATTAGTAAATTTATTAGGAAACAAAAATTAATTTATTATTGCAATTTACAGGAATGCATCAATGTTAAAAATTAAAACAACAAATTTGAAAATTTACAATCCTCAACCAAGATCGATGAGACATGAAATAACAATTAAGAAAAAGAATACAAATTGAATCAATCACGTACACACAAAAATAAAAAAGATTTACTAGATTCACTTCAAAATAGGGTTCCGTCCACAGTCATTGTAGTTTCACTATTATCTTAAAAGAATTACAACTCACTTACAAAATACAAGAGATGCCCTTCATCTATATAAGCATAGACATTAAGACAATGCAAAAGTAACAAAAAAATAACCAAAGCATCCAAAATAATTCAAAACTGAACCCCTATCAGATCGACAGTCTAATGATCAGTATTTATCAAGGTCCACACTTCCCAATACAAATTAACATATTGTTGTACACAAGCATTTATCAAAATTCCAACAATAAAAACACAAATTATTACTAACTACTTTAATTGAAATGCATAAGTATTACTTTTGTTTCTTTATTTTCATTTTCAATTTTTGTTTACTAACTTAATTCATGATTTAATTCGAATTTTTTTTGGGTAGAACTCTTAACATAGTTTAAAATTATTCCTCAAAACAGGCTATTTCGCACACGCGAGCACACACACACACAAAAAGAAATACTTTGTTAAAATAGTCCAACAATTGCATTTTAGGCATAGTTTTAATTTTGTTTTTCAAGAATAGAAGACAATTTTCTTATATGTTCATTATTTTGCCATGAGAATAGGTCTCAGCAACCTTTGCCTCAAGAATAGGATTTAAGTTGTAGTTTGTTTTCAATAAAGAGATGTAACTACTTCCACATTCTATGCCCAACCTTCTGCATTATTGTTTCAGTTGTTATTTTCCTGTAGATAGTGTTCTCGTTTGGCTTATAAATAGCCTGAGAACTGTGGAATAAAATATAGAGAGTTATAATCCCAAACTTCTTTTCTTTTCTCAGCCTTTGTTCTTCTTCTTCTTGGCTATTCACTTGCTGTTCATATACAAATTACATATTATTTGGTATCAAAGCCAGGTTACATGGACACACGGGCTAAAAGCAACGCTGAATTTTGCAATGAAGTCAGCGAAATCCTTGCTTGTCCCGAGTCCAGCTTCGACCAAATCCATGGTACCATGCAAACTGTTTTGACAGAACTTCAAACCATGCGAGTCTCACAAAAGACTGTTCCCATTGATAACCCTTTTGTCCATCCCCATCCCGAAACCTCCCATAACCAACCTCGACCCATCACCAACAATTAATCACCCAGTCATGGTACCAACAACACATATGACCAAAACCATACACACCTGAAACTCTCATTTCCCAAATTTAATGGAGACAATCCAACAGGTTGGATCTTTAAGGCCGAACAATACTTCGATCTCAAAAATGTTGCTCCTAACCAACAAGTCCAGCTTACATCCTTTCACCTCGAGGGCATAGCTCTACAATGGCTTTGATGGTTGACCAAGTTTCGGCGACCTTTAACTTGGAACAAACTAACCAAGGCCCTGTTGCTCTGCTTCAATCCCATCAACTATGAGGATCCCCTGGAAACTTTGTACTGCCTCAAACAAACTTCGACAGTGGTTGCCTATCAAGAAACCTTTGAGATGCTCTCACATCAGGTTGATGGATTGCCTGAAAATGACTTGATTGGGTCTTTCATTGCGGGGCTCCATGACAACATACGGCTTGGATGTCAAACTCAAACAGCCACGCACCTTGGATGACACCATTGGAGCGACAAGGCTAATTGAAGAGCACAACTCTCTACAAAAAAAAAAAAGAGTAGTTCCTTTTGTTCCCAAATGGCAGCCTTCACACCGCGGTCTACTCCAACCAATATAATCGGAGTTTTAGGACCTCCACCCACACCGAATGTGGGATAACCCGCAGCCAACACTCCAATTCCATTCCAGCGAATTACCAGTCAAGAGGCATAAGAACGTCGCGAGAAAGGGCTGTGCTATTATTGCAATGACAAGTTCACTACGGGTCACCGCTTTTAAAGACCCTAGTTATTTATGATCAAAGAGTCACCAATACTCGAACATACCGTTGCCATGGACCCTCCTGAAGAACCCAATATGATCGAGCTCCTTCCTGAAATCTCATTCCATGCAATAGCAGAGACGACACATCCTCAAACATTCTGAGTGTTGGGCAAATTACAAAATAAAGCAGTCACTGTCCTCATTGATGGGGAAGCACCCATAACTTCATCAATCAAGCCATAGTCACGAAACTTGGGTTGCCCGTAGCACGCAATCAGAAGTTGCAAGTAATGGTGGCCAATCGGGACAAAATTGACTGCGACGGACAATGTATGGGGCTCACACTCCTCATCCAAAACTTTCCAATTCTAGCAGATTTTTATGTTTTACTAGCAGCAGCCTGTCAAGTGGTTTTGGGAGTTCAATGGTTGGCCACCCTTGGACCGATTGAAACTGATTACAACCATCTCACAATGTCCTTTCAACAAGGAGGTAAATCTTGTATGTTTCAAGGCCTTAGGCAACCTACATCCACCGCCTTAAGCGATGAGGAACTTCTCAACCTTAATGGAACTGCCTTGTTTTTTCAAATCATTCAAAGTCACGAACTAACTTCAATCAATAACCACCCCACCGACCTCGCCTAAATCCTCACTAAATTTGAGCATGTCTTTGACGTCCCCAATACCTTGCCTCCAATACGAACCCATGATCACCACATTCTATTACAACCAAATCAAGAACCCATTAGTGTCTGACCCTACCGATACCCTTATTATCAAAAGACAAAAATTGAAAGGATGGTGAAGGAATTTCGTGACTCAGGTTTGATCTGTCCCAGTACCAACCCATTTTCTTCACCGGTGTTGCTCGTCAAAAAAGCAGATGGAGGGTGGCAATTTTATGTTGATTACCGAGCTCTCAACAATATTGCCATCAAAGACAAATACCCGATCCCGGTCATAGACGAACTCCTCGACGAATTACATGGCTCCCAATATTTTTCAAAACTTGATCTCCATGCCGGATACCACCAAATACGGGTTCAAGAGGCTGATATTCATAAAACTGCTTTTTGGACACATGACAGGCATTATGAATTTATTGTGATGCCCTTCAAACTTACAAATGCCCCCTCCACCTTCCAAAGTTTGATGAATGACTTGCTACGGCCTTACTTAAGGAAGTTTGTTTTAGTTTTAGTTTTAGTTTTTTTTTTTTTTTTAACGACATTTTGGTGTACAACAAAAATTGGATTAACCATCTTGGCCACCTCCAGACGGTCCTTCAAGTTTTATCTAGCCATCAATTATTTGCAAAAAAATCTAAATGTTGTTTCGGTGTTTTACAAGTAGCATACTTGGGACATCTTATTTCCTTTACAAGAGTGGTCGTTGATTAAGCAAAGATTAACTCAGTTCTTGAGTGGCCTACCCCCACGTCGACAAGAGGGGTTCGTGGCTTCCTTGGCCTAACCGGATACTCCTGAAAATTTATCAGCGGGTTTGTGGGAATTGCGGCACCTCTTACTCGATTATTATCCAATGATGGGTTTCGATGGACTTTTGAGGCTGCCACTGCTTTTTCCCAACTGAAGAAAGCACTCACAACTCCTCTAGTCCTCCGATTACCAGATTTCTCTCAAAACTTTGTGTAGACCGCCCGAACGTTCGCTCTGCGTGCGAGGGCGCGAATCGCTTTATTCGTTAGCTACTACAGTTCGGACTCGTGTCACGGTTCTGAATCTAATCTCACAAAGTGCAATGTGAGACCGATAAATCACCAAAGAGTCCAAATCCGGCAAATCGTTTTGGAAAACTGATTTTTATAAAGAAGTGTCAAACATGGACTGCTTTGCCAGATACAGAGTCGCCACCTAAATATTTTATTTTGGGGGAAATTTAGGAAACCCTAACTCGTGCCTAAGGCCACGTGTCTGTCATCACCAAAGTTGCCTCGGCTCGGGAACTTGGGTACGAAAGTGGAAGGTCATGCAATAAGCACCCCCGTTCGCACCCTCGCTTGCCCGATCAAAGATCGGCCTCTACTAAGCATGATATTTTGTTTTTGAAAACACATGTGTTCTTATTCCAGTTATTAACCTAGAATTACTATGTGATGCGCACAACATACAAGTATAAACTAGATCGCCTAATTTGGAACAAAACATTGCATATTCGTTTGTGAAAATGATTTTGAAGTTTGCTACTCGCAAGTAGGCTAAATCGAGGATTTTGATGAATTGTTCCAATTCAAGCAATCCAACCTTCACCCACAGGCATTCAAGTAGTTATATCAAATAAGCAGTTAGCCTCATGGCAAGCATGCTTTCATGACAGCATTAACACACATGTAGTATGCTAAAACGTAAACACTCACAGTGTACTCCGAGCCAAAACAAAGAACTAGTTAGAAATCATGCATGATCCTAGTTCATGTTAAAATGGCTAATGCAACACATGCAAAATGCAACTAAAATAGGCTCGGCTATCCTAAGATGTCATGTGAAATGCAACTTGGTACATGTATTCAAATTGGAATTTAAATACGATGCAGTTTGTATGATGTGCCGAGCCCGGTGCATGCAAAATAGATGAATGGATGCACGCATGCGAAGCATAAGGTATGCTAATCAAAATATGCCCTAAACTAACCATCGTAAGCGGTTAAGTAAAAGGGAGAAAGAAATGGGGGTTGAAAGACACGCATCACACACACGCACGCTTATTACAATAGTTGGCCTTCTTGACGGAGGGTCCAAATAATGAGCTAACTAGCTAATCTAAGCTAATTAAATTAATTATTTCACCACAAAACTAATTAACTAACAAGCTAATTAATTAAGTACAAAACAAAGCTAATTAACTAACAAGTCAACTAACTAGTTATTACAACCCAAATTGAATAGCTAAACGCATTTAACTAATTAGGTACAGAACCAAAAGCATAAACTAGCTAAGGAAAGGAAGCTAAGTAAAGCAGTAAAACAGGAGTCCTTAGAGGGAGAAGAATGCATGCATGCCCGGTCGCCTCGTTCGGAAATCCAATGCGATGCCCCAACTTGCCTTTGTTCTCATTTGTTCTCAGAAACTTGCACCAAGCTCCAGATAGCTTCTAACTCATCTTGGGGACCTGTAGGAGGGTGACCGACCAGTTGTTGATGTGGGAGACCACCTACCGACCACTTTTCTTTGTTGCAAACCAGAAAAAGTGGTCGGCCAGCTAGTTTTTCTGGCTGGCCGACCAGTTGCTGCATTCCTCCAATTTGCTGCAACAGAGAGCAAAAAAGGGCATGGCAATGTATTTGCAAGATATGTGTGCACAACCACCCTCCCTATCATTTCATAAGCTCAAGGGAGTGTAGTTCTCGACCCTTGGGCCACCAATCACACATCTCGATGCATGATGGCAGAGAAGCCAAATTGCACAATTCAATGTGAAATGAATGCACACATAAACACATAAGGCCTAAAACTCTATCATGCTTGATCAAGAGCATCGGCGACCGAGAATTGAGGTACGTTTCATCACTTTAAGTATGAAACGTCCCTCGTTTCTTATGTTTGGACTAACACCTATTCCAAACAAAATGCAACAAAACGTGGCATGCACAATGCTATGTAACATGGAGCATGCAAAAATGCAATGCAACACAAGCATGCAAATATGCAATATGACTTAAGCATGCAAACATGCAATGCAACATGAACAACCTAACAAGGCTAGTGGCATGCATACACAATGCAATGTAATATAAGCATACACAATGCAAAGATGAATCAACATGCAAACAACATGGCCTACTCAATGCGATGAACTACATGGCATACACAATGCTAAATGGACTTAAACCAAAATGGACAGACCTCAGCCATGCCCAAATTAGTGGCCATAACACCAAAATGAAGGCATGAAATGCAAAACAAAGCATGCACGTGCAATGGCCTATCAACTAGGCATAAGAGCACAACTCTCAAGAGTGTTCAAGGAGTGACAAAAGTGAAAGTGTAACAACACTATATACACTGAAATAAGGTATGAAATGATTCCAAATCACTCAAACAACACAAGTAAAGCATGCAAGGGTCCTTAAAGCATAAGGCTAGTAAAAAGGATTACAAAGGGGGGCATGCAATATATGGCACAAATGCATGAACCAACCATGGACAAAGCTTAAATAGGTCAAAACAAAGACCAAAATATGCTGAGATGGGGGCTCAAGGACATAGGCAAGATGGCATACATGCTAGGCCACAAACTAAGCAACAATGCATAACATTCAAAGGCAATCAAAGAGTGAAAGAAATAGGAACATGGCAGTCCTATATGCTCTGAAATGAAGTATTAAATGATGCCAAATCATCTAAATAGCTCAAAGATAGCATACATGAGTTATCAAAACACAAAGCTAGCAAGGCTAATTGCACTACAGCTATACAAAGCATGAAGTATATGGCAAAGGCAACCCAAAACAGTCCTAAAACATGTCAAAATGATACTAAAACATGTATGGAAGGAGGCCAAAACAAGCTAGCATGAAGGGCATAAAGCATGATGAATACAAGGCAAATAAGATGGATTACACTACACCTATTAAGACCAAGCATGAGATGACTTAACCAACAAAAATCAGAGTTATATTATGGAAAAATAACCCCCAAAACACACTAAAATGATAGCTCGCAAGCTTAGGCATGCAGGCATACACAATGGTTCATGTTTAAGGCATAAAGGGGAAACCCTCCAACGCATTGAATGAGTGAAAGATACAAGTGTATGACCATGAAACATGCACTGAAATCACATTATAAATGATGCCAAATCATTCAAATAGTCCAAGTAATGCATGCTAGTGGACTTGATACACAAAGCTAACAAGCTAGAATGCACTATAGCTATACAAAGCATGGCATGCATGACCAAAACAACACAAAATAGAGCTTAAGCATGCTAAAACATGGACAAAAGCTTCTTATAATTAAGCCAAAATCATGCTAGAATGACATGTTAAAGCATGATACACAATAGGCTAGTTCATGGAATTACACCACAAGTGCAAGAAGCATGCAAGGGGTGACCAAACCAAACCCTAACAGAGGTATGACATGGTAAAAAATCACCAAAAACATGCTAAAATGGACTCAAAACAAGCTAGAATGACATGCTACATCATGAAGCATACAAGACTAGTTTGTGGGATTTACACTACAAGTGTATTAGGCATGCATAGAGTGACAAAACCAAGTAAAAATAGTGGTATGCCACAGAAAAATAAGCCCAAATACATGCTAAGATATGGCCAACATAAGCTTAACAAACATGCTCACACTTGAGGCTAATGAAACAAGTATTGAAGACACAAGGAGAGGGATGACCCTCTCCTTATTGGGACCTCGAAACACCATTTCCACCACTGAAATTCCTCTGAGTTTCAGTGGTGAGAAGGCCAAAACAAGGTGGTCCCAACAGCTTAAAAAGAAGGCACAAAAGCAAGGCCAAACAAGGCCCAAGAGGGGGTAGACAACCCCCAACACAAAAGTGACCTTAAACAAAGATGTTAAGCATGCAAAAATAGAACTTTTTGTAGTTTAAAGTTAAGCTTAAATCAGTATGCAAATAGGTTCAAAAGCTTAAGCAAAAATAAAAGTTTAAGGAGTTAAAGGCTCACCCTTGAAGAACACTTTTGAAGCTACAACTCCAGCAAGTTTTTCAAGCTCAAACCAAACCAAAAACCTCAAAACCAGCTCCTAAACACCTCAGCAACAAAAGGATGGTGTTTGAGTGTGTGTTTGTGTGTTAAAGTATGAAGAAATAACACTTTAAGGCACAAAAATGAAACAAAGAGAGAGATATAGAGATAAAGGTATCTCTATCACTCCCAAACACAAAAAGCTGAACCTAGAGGAGGGAGGGGGAGCCTCCCTCTTATAGAGAATAAAAGCTCAAGCTTCTTGAAGAAGCTAAGGGTTCAAGGCCATCCCTCCATACACGTGTATGGAGGATGGTTTCAGTGCTCTCCAACTGTGCCAGCTGGCTAAAAATATCTCCAAAAAGGTGATGAAAAGCAGCCGACCACTTCAAGTGGCTGGCCAGCTACTTGAAGTGGTCGGTCAACCACCACAAGTGGTCTCCCAAGACAACAAGTGGTCAGCCATGGTGGGAGAGAGTCTAAAGCATGAAAACAATGCAGTGGTGTGGTGGCCGACCAGAAAAGATGGCCCAAAGACCAAGGAGACTAGTTGGCTGACCAGAAAACTGGCTGGCAGGAAGGAAAGTGGTTTGCGGGGAGAGAAATTGGTCTCCCACCCTTGTACCACCTTCTAAACAAGGAAAACAAGGTTTGTAACAAAAACAAACCAAAATGGATGCAAGATGAAAGTTCGGGAGGCAAGACACTCAGCCGGGAGCCTCGAAAACTAGCTGACAAGCACCAAAAGTGGTTTGCGACCACAAAAGTGGTCTCCCAAACCACAGTGGCCCTCTAGGCCAAGGAAACAAGGTGTGGTTCAAAAACCACGCCAAACGGAGAACGTTAAGCGGTCCCGAGTCAAGGCGCGCGACCGAAGACTCCAAAAATCGGAAACTAGTCTCCAAGCGCGAAAAGTGGCCTACGACCACGAAAAGTGGTCTACGACCACAAGAGGGGGTCTACAAGACCTCTCCTTCCCTCAGGCAAGGAAAACAAGGCTTGGTCCGCAAATCGAGCCGAAGCACAAAGAGTTCAGAGGCCCGGAGGCAAGGCACTCGGCCGAAAACTCCGGAAACTCAAAACGAGCACAACATGCACTATCACCGAGCGCTCAATCGATGACGTCTGAGTCTTAAGGTCGGTCAAAATGGGGTGTCTACACTTTGTGATCGAATGTGATGCGTGTGGGGTGGGCATCGGAGCCATTTTATCACAACAGGGCCAACCAGTCGCATACTTTAGCGAAGCTCTTAAACCTTCGGTCTTAGCTTTATTAACATATGAGAAGGAGATGCTAGCCATAGTCAAGGCCATCCGCAAATTGCGACCATATCTCATCGGTAAACCTTTCATCGTTCACACTGATCAGAAAAGTTTAAAATATTTGTTAGAGCAACGAATCACGACACCAGCCCAAACTTGATGGTTACCAAAAATTCTCGGGTATGATTACATTATTGAGTACAAGAAAGAGAAAGAAAATTGCAGTGCTGATGCACTCTCACTGGTTGGTGAGCTCGAATTGCATGCTGTGTCCTTGCCCATTGCAGAGTGGTGGGCCATACTCCAGAAAGAGGTCGTAATTGATCCATTCTATAGTCAGTTGTTGGGCTCGCAGCCATCACATCTTCAGCCACAGTATTCCTTACGTGATGGAATGCTCTTCAAAAATGGGAGTATCTATTTAAGTCCCTCCTCGCCACTACTTTCTACCATATTATCCACACATCACTCTTCACTGGTGGGCGGACACTTTGGCTATCATAAAACATTGAGCTGCATCCACGCCAGCTTCATATGGCCTCACATGCGCACTGCAGTCAAGGACTTCATCAAAAATTGTGATATTTGTCCAAACTACAAATCTGATTGTTCACGTCCCGCCAGTCTACTACAACCGCTGCCCACATCCGATAAAATTTGGACTGATATTTCCATGGATTTTGTGGAAGGGTTGCCACTATCACATGGCAAAATTATCATCATGGTGGTGGTCAATCGCTTGACTAAGTATGTGCATTTTCTTCCACTGAAGCACCCATTTACCGCCCTCACCGTGGCCGAAGTCTTTCTTGAACAAATTGTCCGACTTCACGGCATACTCGCATCCATTGTAAATGATCGTGATAAAATTTTTATCAGCTCATTTTGGAAAACTTCATTTCAGTTGCAGGGTACAGTTCTCTGTATGAGCTTTAGTTATCATCCCCAGACCAACGGCCAGACAGAAGTAGTTACTCGCACACTCGAGCAATACCTCAAGTGCTTCACGCATGACCAGCCAAAAAAATGGACTGAATGGGTTGCATGGGCTGAATATAGTTACAATACTTCCATCCACTCATCCACCAAAATTTTTCGTTTTGTAGCTATGTATGGTCAGCCTCCACCAACTCCACTTTCCTACATTCCTGGCACAACAAAAGTTCAAGCCATGGATGACCTTTTGCTCAGCTGTAATGACATTCTCAGTCTCTTACGTCAGAATTTGGTCATCGCTCGTGACCGTATGAAGTCACAAGCTGACCAACATCGTCGGGAAGTTGTTTTTGAGGTCGGTGATTATGTATACCTCAAACTTCAACCGTACAGACAAAGAACAATCACCTTCCGACGGCTCTATGAAGCTCTCACCACGATTCTTTCACCCGTATAAGGTCCTTGCCCGAGTCGGGCTTGTGGCTTACAAACTCGAGTTACCGATGGATTCCCAAATCCATGACGTTTTTCATATGAGTCACTTAAAGCAACACATCAGACCGGTCACCACTACTTTCACCCGCTTGCCACCCGTATCCGACGCATCCTGTAGCACCTATATCCTTCAAAGCTTTTGAGAAGTGTATTTGAATCCTTTATTTTATTTTGGAAATCTTTGGTGTCGTTGTATCTTGGTTTTGGAGGAGTACAGATTGATTTAAATATGTTGGGATTGTTTATTCATGCTTGTTTACATTGAAAGGTTGTTTGGGAACCTAGAAATTCTATTCTAGGGTCGACACCAGCCTTCCTAAGGGTCGAACCTTACCTGTTGGTGAAGTTTCTAGAAGTGTTGCTGGAATTTAGGGTCGACACCAACCTTACTGGTGTCGACACCTGCTTCTTGTTGCTATCTACAAGGGTCGATACCAGTCTGGGAAGGGTCGACCCTTGTATGTTGCTGAATCTGGGAGTTGTTTGCTGAAATTTGGTGTCAACACCAGTCTGGGAGGGGTCGACACCTTGCCCTTTGCACTCTTTGCTTTTCTGTCTGAAGGGTCGACACCTTTGCTATAACTGTCAACTCCTGCGAGTTTTTTTTTTTTAAGATTTCAGTCCGGTTTGGGCCCTACTTTTTGGGGATTTTGACTTGATCTTTTGGGTTGACTTTGGGAATTCATTTTACTTTGACCCAGCACTATAAATAGGTCCCTCACTTAACCTTTTCTTTACCTTTTCTTCTCTTCTTCTCTCTCCAAACCATGAGTCACTCTCTCTCTCTCTCTCCAAAATCACTTTTTGCTCAAAGATCTTTAGATCTATTCACTTGGAAGCATCTCCTCGCCTTGTTCCTTTGAGATTAAGTGTAGAGCTTGTCAAGGGCTTCGTTTTGATCGGGCAAGTCGTTGTTTCACCACTGTCGACTTTTGGGCTCTTCTCTCTTCTCTCTCTTCTAAGCTTGAGGTAGAGATCTTTTCTACACTTTTCATATGATATTTAGCTTAGTTATTTGTATCTTGTGTAACAATGACGTGATTTGGGGGTGTTTAAAGGAAACATAGGGTTTGGGCATAAAATGGAAAGAGGAGTTTTTGGGTGAAGGTGAAATAAATGCTTGAGTGGTTTGAAAATGATGTTGTATTGTGTATGATTTGATGATTTTGGCACTTGGCTAATATTTGGGGGGAAATAGGGATTTGCCCTAATTGAATCAAATTATTATTTGGTATAAATAATGGAATTTGACATTGAAAATGTGAAATTGAAAGGGTATTGATATGAACGGTGGGATTGGTTATGTGTTACTCCATTCTTTGGTAGTTTCAAATAAACCATATGTTATGAGATTTTATATCTGTTTAAAAATAACTGTATTGGGCTATCTGTGGAGGATAGCTATGATTGTTGTAGAAATTGCATGCAGATTAGGTTAATTGAAACTAATCACTTGTGCTTGTCATTGAATATGACTATATTTGTATACATTGTATATGTATGGTTTTTTGGGAGTGGAAAGAGGATGTACTCTATTGTTTGAGTTTGTAATTAAATACATTGCATATGTATGAATGATTGTTTGGGGAAGAGAAAGGGGATGGACTCCATTATAATTAAGTTGGCCGGAGTGTCCTAGGTGAAAGTCCCGAAACTATACATGGGTGCCTAGCCCGCGGACGAAATATCCGTAAAATAGCAATTGTGGTGCTTGTATAGTCTACGTTTACATAGGTCCCGTTTGACGACTGCCTGTGGATGAAATATCTGTGAAGAATACATGGATCTCGTTTAACGGTTACCCGCGAACGAAATATCCGTGAAAGAAAAGTTTGAAGTGCTTTCGTGTTGATAATGTAGTTCTAGAACTAATGAGTTGTAATCTCATTTGGATTGTTGAAAAATGATGAAATTGGCTTATGTAATTAAATGAAATGAAGGGAAATGGTTTAATGGTTGAGTTTGGTAATTTAAGACTATACAAAATGTGGATGCCTTTATCTTTGACGTTGTATATGCATAGTGTACTTATACCTTTGCTAAATTTCATATACTGTGTTAGATGGCTTCTACTGGGCTGTGGCTCACCCTTCTCAGGAATAACATTTTCAGGTAATAATGGCATGCCTCCACCAAGGCAATAGCGTCGGAGAAACTTTTGGAAGCATGGGCTTCTCATTTTGATTGTATATTTTTGTAAAGCCAAGAGCTTAAGATGTAATGAGCGAAGCTCACTTTTGATTGTAACCAAGATATGTCTTGAAAAGATGTAAGTCCGTAGGGTATTTAATTTGTTGTTATTAATTTGTATTACATGCTGTAGATTCAGAATGAACGTTTATGAATGTATAATGCATCTAATCCTTTTTGTAATACGAATTATGTTATGTGAAAGTCTACCAATTATGTTTTATTCATTTCTCTTATGAGTTGGGTTATTTGTATTATTTTGAGGGCGTTACACATCCAAGATTCTTCCTCAACCTGAAGTTGTGTTGGACAATCACGTCATCCAAAAAGGACTTCACCGACCGAAGACCGAGATTTTGGTTAAATGGATGGGTGCACCCATTGAAGACACTACCTGAGAGAATCGTTGGCGCTTTTCGAAGACTTACCCTGATTTTATCCTTGCGGACAAGAATACTGTAAGGGAGGGAGAAGTGATATGTTCATTATTTTGCCATGAGAATAGGTCATGCATGAGAATAGGTCTCAACAACCTCTGCCTCAAGAATAGGATTTAAGTTATAGTTTGTTTTCAATAAAGGGGTGTAACTACTTCCACATTATGTGCCCAACCTTCTGCATTATTGTTTCAGTTGTTATTTTCCTGTAGCTAGTGTAGACTCGACTTTCTTCGCGCCCCCTTTCGGAGAACTTGAATTGGTCCTACAGTTCGAACTCCTGTCACAATTCTGAATCTAATCTCACAAAGTGCAATGTGAGACTGATAAACACCTAAGAGTCCAATCCAGCAAATCATTTTGGAAAATTAGATTTTGAATCAAATAATGCCAAAACTAGACTGCTTTACCAGATTACAGAGTCGCCACCTAAATATTTTGTTTTTTTGAGAAATTTAGAAAACCCTGACTCGTGCCAAAGACCACGTGTCCATCATCACCAAAGTTGCCTCGGCTCGGGAACTTGGGTACGACAGGGGAAGGTCCTGAAATGAGCACCCCCACTAGCCCGATCAAAAGATCGGCCTCTACTAAGCATGATATGTTGTTTTATAAACACATGTATTCTTATTCTAGTTATTAGCTAACTTTACTATGTGACGCGTACAAGCAAGTATAGACTAAGTTGCAAGACTTGGAACAAAATCAACTCATGTTTGTTTTCGAAAATGGTTTGAAGTTGCCACCCTCAAGTGGGCTAAAATGCGGATTTGCCACCCTTAAGTGGACTTAAAACATGATGATTTGCCACTTCGCAAAGTGGGCTTAAAACATTCATTCGTTGAATCATCCCAATTCAAGCAATAAAGCCTTCATCCACAGGCATTCATGCAATTAATTACTTAATCAAATAGCCTCATAGCAAGCATGCGAAGCATGGCAACACTCACACTCATACAAGTATGCTAAAGTGTAAAACTTACAGTGTACTCCAAGCCAAAACAAAAGCTAGTTAGAAAGATGCATGATCCTAACTATACAAGATGCCTAATGCAACACATGCAATAATGCAATTAATAGGCTCGGCTATCTAAGATGGCATATGAATGCAATAATTTGATGACATGCTTTGAAACACGTATTCAAAGAAATGTATTGAAATACGATGCAGTTTGAATGATGCGCCGAGCCTCGGTGCATGCAAGACAAATGAATGAATGCAAGCATGCAAGCATAAGGTATGCTAATTGAAAATGCCCTAAACTAACCATCGAAAGCGATTAAATAAAAGGGAGAAAGACGTGGGGTTGGAAGACGTGCACTAACACACACACGCACGCTTATTGCAACATTGCGCCCTCGCGAAGGAGGGTCCGAATGAATAAGCTAGGCTAATCTAAGCTAAGCTAATTATTACTACACAATTAAAACCAATTAACTATTCTAAGCTAATTATTACAAACCGAATTGAATAACTAGCTATGCTAAGCTAATTAAGTACAACACTTGAATTGAATAATTAGCTATGTTAACTAACTAAAGCAATTTAAATAAACAAGTAAACGGCCTCGAAGGCGAGGGAGACATGCATGCTCGGTTGGCTTTCTCCCGAAAATCCATCGCCTTGCCATCGGTTGCCTCTGTTTGCACTCACCTTGATCTCTGAACATTGTTCCAGCTTCCAGATTGCCTCTACTCCAAAATAGGAACACTTTTGCACAAAAATTGATTGGTGGCCAGTCGGCCACCGGCCACCCTTTTTTCCAGACTTCTGTTTTTACTACAATAGAGAGCAACAGAGGCAAAGCAATGCATTTTTCAAGGAATGTGTGTACTGCCACCCTCCTTATCATTTCTCAAGCTCAAAGGAGTATGGCACTTGGCTCTCAAGCCACCAATCAAGCATTTTCAATGCATGATGGCCAAAGAGTCAAGCTTGTACAAGCTTAATAAATGCACAAATAAGACTCAAAGGACCACCACCCTATCATGCATGATCAAGGGTGACGACGACCAAGAAACGAGACACGTTTCATCACTTTGAGTATGAAACGTCCCACATTTCTTGTGTTTCGATTAACGTCTGATCCAAACACATGCAATGCAACACAACATGCTTAACTTGCTCAAGTTTTACTTGTCCAATTTTGTTTACACATTTTACATTACCAAATCATTCTTTAACCGGTTAAGTCCAAGGTGAAAGTCCTCTAACTGGAAAGATGGCCTAAGCCATAAGTGCCTTGAGCATGAAAGAGGCCTCATGTTGTTGGTTAGTAGAAATCCTCAAGGGAGGATTAAAACCATTAGGCATGAGAGCCTCAATTCCATACTCAAGCAAACAAGGGGCTCAAGACCACTTTCAAAACAAAGTAAAAAGTGAAGAATAGAGAGAGGTTGCAGACTTTTCAGTGCTGATATGGCATGCAAAATGACACTAAATCATGCAAGCAACACATGTACAACATGTTAAGAGCCAAAAACACTAAACTAGTGAAGAGCACTACACTAGAGGCATGCAATACCAAGCTCAACTGACCAAACCAGCTCAAAACAAAGCTAAAACATGCCAAAACAGTGGCTAAAACATGCTAAGATTGAAGCATAAAAGGCTAGAAAAACATGCTCACATGTTAGCTCGCAAACAAGGCTCAAAACACAACTCTCAAAAGCAATGAAAGAGTGAAATAAGTGAGAGTGTGACAGATCTATATACACTGAAATTACATGCAAAATGACATTACAACATGCAATCATCTCATGCAAAACATGTTAGAGGCCTTAAAACACCAAGCCAGAAGGGAAGGCTACCCTCTCCATTAAGCTAGGTTAAGCCATAAAAACATGCTACCATATGATGCTGACTAGGCATGGAAGTGAGACACAAGGAAGGGAGGCTACCCCCTCCATTTTTGGACTTCAAAACATACTTTTTACCACTGAAATAACTCTGAATTTCAGTGGTTTAAAGGGCCAAAAAGTTTGACTTTAATATGCTAAAAGATGGCACAAAAGCTCACACAAACAAACAACAAGAGGAGTAGACAACCCCTTAGCATAAAATAACTTCAAACCAACATGTTAAGGTTGAAAAATCAGAGTTTTTTATAGTTGAAAACTAGGTCCAAAATAGTGCAAAAAGATGGGAAAGCAAGCAACTAAACCAAAGCTTAAATGAGGTAAGCCTTATACCTTTGAAGCACAGCACTAAAGCCACAATTCTGAGCTAAAACCATCCTTAAAAGCTCAAATTAGGCCTCCAAGAACCTCAGCTCCAAGATAAGGATGTTTGGTTAAGGGTCTATTTGCAAAAGTGTAGAGAATTTCCACTTTCAAGCACAAAATAGGGAGAGAGAGAGAGAGAGAGAGAGAATTCTAGAGAGAGAAAGAGGAAATTTGCTCACAAAATTATCTAACCCCCTAAATATGAGAGATACCCCCCATTATATAAAAATACAAGCCAAAGGCTTGCATTCATCCCTCCATACACGTGTATGGAGATGGCACTCAGTGATCAACAGCTGGCACAGTTGGCTAAGAAAATATCTGAAAATGAGAAAAATGGCCGTCGGCCACTTGAGGTGGCCGGCCAGCCACCTCCCCTAGCCGACCGACCACTTCAAGTGGCCGACAAGGGGGAAAAGTGGTCGACAAGGCCCTTCCCCTCTCCAGGCAAGAGGCACTAAGGTTTGATCCAAAAACAAGCACAAAACAAAGAGGGCTTAGAGGCTCAAAGACAAGGCGTTCCACCGAGAACTTCGGGCACTCAAAATGAGCACAAACATGCACAATCATCGAGTGCACAAATGATGACGTCTGAGTCTTAAGGTCAGTAAAAAATGGGGTATCTACAGTTGCCCCTCTTTGACAGAACTCGAAAGTCATGAAATGACGGGAGTGAATGTCAAAGCCCAGAGACGACCCATTTTTGACAAGGCCGAAGACTCAGATAAGCAAGCAAACAAAACAAAGAACGGTTGCGCCCGCAGGCTGCCTACGTAACCCTTTGTAAGGAATCAAACCAACGTAGTTCTAGGGCAAGATGCAAATGATATGCACGATGCATAACATAACTTATAATCATGCAATGAGGGCTGTAATGAAACATTTAGATGCAAATATTGTACAAAGAAATGCTACAGCAAACTCGTACACAAGCAAGTTAACACGAACCAAACCACATTCCATGCAGAAAGGATATAAGAAAATTATGCAATCTTAACTACGCCTCACGCAGGAAAGATAAAGAACCACAACCGTTGGGCACACCCGAGACGGCAAACAAGATCCCAATGCGTGGCACACACGAGGAGTGAGATGGTGTGAACCTAGGGACACATCCTAAGGTTCCAAACCACAAAGAACAGTGATAACAAATGAAACACATCCAACTATTATGCAACTAAAACAAAGAGCGGTATAAGCATTGGAATTCGTCCAGATACATTTAACCAAAGCATCCTAACGCGCTGCGCACGAGAGGGAAAAGAGAGCGGTGGAAACACCGGAGGATGGTATAAACATCAGAGCACGTTCCAATGTTTCTAACCAAAACAGAGCGGTATAAGCGTCAAAATACATTCCAAACGCTTTTAACCGAAGAGCGGTATAAACATCGGGCACACGTCCTAATGTTTCTAACCAAAGAGGGTGGTATAAACATCAGGCACACAACCCAATGCTTCTAATCAAAACAGAGTGGTATAAACATCAGACACACGTCCCAATGTTTCTAACCAAAGAAGGTATAAGCGTCGGAATACATTCCAAACGCTTCTAACCGAGGAGTGGTATAAACATCGGGCACATGTCCCAATGTTTCTAACCAAAGCAAGGTATAAGCGTCGGGCACACGACCCAATGCTTCTAACCAAAGAAGGTATGAGCATCGGAATACGTTCCAAACGCCTCTAACCGGAAGGGTGGTATGAACATTGGGCACACATCCTAATGTTTCTAACCAACAAGAGAGGTATAAGCGTCAGGCACACGGTCCAAACGCTTCTAACCAACAGGGGAGGTATAAGCGTCGGGATACGTTCCAAACGCTTCTAACCAAAGAAAGTGGTATAAACATCGGGTACACAACCCAACGTTTCTAACCAATAAGGCAGGGTGTAAGCACCGGGCGTACCCGAATGCTTCTAACCAGAACAAGGTGTGGTGTAAACACCGGGCGTACCTAAATGCTTCTAACCAAAACAAGGTGTGGTGTAAGCACCGGGCATACCCGAATGCTTCTAACCAAAACAAAGTGTTCAAAGGACAGGAATGATCTTACCTGGAATTCCTTTGAATGAACCGTACATACAATATTGTGCCTGCACAAGAAAGAAACTTAATAAATACAGCAAGCTAGGAATGCATGTTCTATGCAAGACGAATAACCATGACACAACGCTTAGAGAGGCATGCTTCATGCACATCATGCAAGGAACAAAACAGAAACATATTCTATGCAACGAAACATGGAGCATGTTCTATGCAACACCAAATGCATGCTCAATGCGACAGATACGAACAATTTCTATGCATATGTAAGGGCATGCACAATGCAATACAACGCGACATGCATATTCTATGCAAACATAAGAACATGTGTAATGCAATGCAATGTAGCATACATATTCTATGCATAATAATCAATGCATATTCAATGCAACATCAACAACGTGTTCGATGCAAAACACTGAATAAAGAAATGCACGTCTTAACAAGACCGATTTAGTTGTAACCTCCGATTTACCTCTTGGAGGAGTTACAATGTATTTCAAAAGGATACACCTCGTTCATGCCGGCTAATGACGAGTCATGCATCGAAGAGATGAGTTGAAACTTCCGTAGAGACACTTTAAGCTGAAAAGTGAACCTTTCTTGCACTTTCTCGAGAGACAAGGACACAAAACAGCATAAAAACACACAGGGAGAACACTGAACACCTACCGGCCACCCTGAAGAATTGTCGGCCAGTTGAAAAGTCTGTCGGCCACCTAAGTGGCCGGTCGGCCAATTTTGTTAAATTTGGGCTATTTCGGTCTTTTTGCATGGAGATCTTTAAAAACACATTCCCATAACACTTTTCCTCACACCCACAGTGCCGAAATCACCTCTTCTTCATCCCTAGACACTTTTTCCTCTTAGATTCGTGCTTTACACTCGTTTTCCGACGCCTCTCGCGAAGTTGATTCGCGAAAACCTTTTGATTTCCTCCGTTTTGAACCGATTGAAATTTGTTTTCGGAGCTTTTTCTCCATTTTCGCAACTTGAGGTTTGTTTCCCTCAAGTTTGTCTGGAGTTTGACACCTTTTCCTGGGTTTTGACTTTTTCTCCCATTTTCTCTCTCCGAGAGTTGACTTTTGTTGATTGTTGGCATTTTTCGCCTATTTTGCTCATTTTCTCCTACTTTCTCACCTTCTTTCCAAATGGCAGACGACGTTCCACATGACGAGCTTTCTCCGGGGATGAAGGGAGAGCCTGAGTATATACCGTTGCCACCTAGAGTGCGACCTTTCGATCCGGAGAGGTACCGTCCCGAGGCGCATGCATTACCACCCAGCACAGTCCGTCACTTCAGTGGATTTGCACGACGTGCACCAACAGATCTCCTACTACGACAGCCAAAGTCTCATCTGTCCCACGGTGCCTCTGAGGTATGTACTGCATTCTTACATTTCTGCGATGTACTTTACATTCCTTGCATAGCTCGCATTTTTGCACTGTATTTCATCTGCTCATTCTGGACACAGTCACACACTATATTTCTTCTGCTCATTCTAAACACAGGTAGACTCCCATTTTACCCGCGGATATGGGTCCACCGCAGCGAGGAAGTGGTACATGGACCTCCCCGACGGCGTTCGCCAGATTATCGACGATGCGGGGTTCGGTTTATTCTGCATGGGGCTATCGCACCTCATGGAGAGCAGGACCCTCTTAGGTGCACTGGTAGAGAGATGGTGGGATACCACCAACTCTTTCCGTTTCTCTACCACCAGGGATATGATGATGACCCCATATGACTTCGCCTTTTCCATGTTGACAGGCCTTGAGCTAGGAGGCCGGTCAATCCCATACAACTCCGATATGGGTGAGTGGGAGGTCGCTTGGACCTATTTGCTGGGAGCACACCCGCTTATCTTCCAATCAGAGATGGTCCGATACACCTGGTTCGCGGACCACTTCAGAGGGACAGACCCAGCGACTGTGGAGGGGACTGAGCAGTATGCCCGAGGTTTCCTGATGTTCCTCTTCGGCACTACCTTGTTTGCCGACAGGGCGAACACAGTCGAGCTATATCTTTTGAGCGCCTTAGTGGACCTATCTCAGCTTCGGCATTATGATTGGGACGGCACCGGCCTCGCTACCTATACTGTTACATGTGGTCAACCTTCCATGGGAGCGGGAACAGAGTTGGCAGCTATTAGAGAGCCTGGGAGGTATGCTTTACTTTTCTGCTTTACATTTTCTGCCTTGTTTTCTGCTTTGCACTTTCTGTACACTGAACACACATAGTCTAATCTCTACTCTGCACTTCTACTTTCTATACACTGTGCCACACTTTGCTTTCTGCATTTTCTGTATTCTACATTCTTTGCATTCTGTATTTTCTGGACATTGCACACATACTCTGATTCTCGCATTATCTGTGTTTATCTGTGTTTATCTGTATTCTCACTATCTCCCTCTTTCTTTTCACAACTATGGGTGTACGCCAATTTCCTGACGCTTGCTCCCGAGCCGGAGGTCGAGACGCCTTTCGAGGTGCCATACTCACATCGATACGACGGTCGGTGCCAACCGAGGACCCGGGAGACCCTCGCATACCTTCGCTAGTATTTCAACACAGTGAGGGCGACAGAGATAATTTGAAACTCATAGTTCTTTCTGCTTTCAGCATCAATTCATTTTACATATCTAATGGCAACTTATCAGTCTATGCACTTGCTGTCTGCAGGTCACATGGCAGCCCTGGGCGACGATGCCAGAGGGTGCTAGATTTCAGTTTGCCGGAGCTTGGGGCGCGTCCCGATATTGGCTCTTGCTTGAGGGGCTAGTAGGCCGAGCCTGGTTTCCTGGCAAGCGCTTCATGCGCCAGACGCTGGGTCTGCACTTACAGTCAGTTCCCTTACCACCTCCGCCTTCTATGCTAGCCACAGAGAGTCTCTCCCCTCAGGAGATCACTGACTTCATGCGAGGCGCAGATGCAAATCTGTTCATCGGGGAGGGGGACTATATGACTTATCTCTAGACGTACCTCATGCCTCCGTTGATAGGTGTTCGTGCTCATACGGGGAGGGCAACTGATATCCCTTCGTCGAGCAGGGCCCGAGCAGCAGACGCTCCTTCGACGAGCAAGGGCAGGGCTAGAGGGATACCCCTTGTTAGGCAGAGTTTCGGATGGCCAGACCTTCCAACCGAGCTGACGGGTTGGCGGTATTCTGGAGAGCCTTATCAGATCTCGATTGAGCCTCTGTTGCCTGGTCACAGATACATCAGGACACCCGATTCACCACCGGTATGCATTACAACTTTCATTTATCGCTCAGATATTCAGACATTTATTCATTCACTGATCATTTCAATTTGCATTTGCAGCCCTCCATCAGATACGTCGAGGGATTACTTGAGGTGTTAGCCTCATTCAAGGGCATGATCTTGAGAAGAGAGACGATGCTTAGCTCCCACAGCATTTAGCTAATTTTTCAGTTTTCTTGTATTTCGATTATCATATTTCTGCTAATATACTGAAACTGACATCTCAACTGAAAAATTTCCCACACTGCACTGATACACTGCATGTATAGATCACATCTGACACATTGCATTCACATACTGTATTTGACTTCTGCACATACTCACCCTACACACCATACTTGCATCTGATACTCATACTATGGCTAAGATATTCAAACTGCCTTTTCAGGTCACACCTCTACAGACAGGACCATCAAATCCTTCTCCAGCAACAGGGAGAGAGATTCCGGCACGTAGCCAAGGGAGACGTCGGGAGCTGTCATGCGCGATGACGATGACGAGACTAGTGAGGACGAGGAGCCAACGAGTCCCCAGTCAGAGTCATCTGAGGGTGGAGACGACGGCACCAGCTCAGGTTCTGAGGGTGGTGACAATGCTAAGGAGGGCTCCGAGGATGGGAACGAAGGCAGCTCTAGTTCAGGCTCCGGTTCAGATTCAGACAATGGTGCCGATGGCGATAGCTTCGAGTCCATGCCCAAGAAGAGAACGAAGAGGGCCTCTCGATCCTGAGATGGGTGGCACTGATTTAGATGCTTTTTACTTTGTTTCTTTTTACTAGTAGTGTTAGCACATTGTATAGCCCTAGGCAGTTTTATTTTCTTTAAAACTTGTACTCTTTGTAAAAAGAAGCCATGATTGGAATGAAAATAACTTTTTTGATGAAAACGTGTTGCATTTCATATTCTGAGCATCGCATTGCACCATTTTACACAAAAATGGGATTTGATGGAAATTAAATATTGTACATTGTCTTGACAATTACTTAGTCAGGTAGTGAACCAACCAAAACATAACAACAGAGTAAAACAACTCAAAGAACTACTACTGCAACAACTCGATAAACAAAACAAATACAACTCGATAAGCAAATTGTGACAAATCGATAAACAAATTGCGACAACCCGATAAACAAATTGCGACAACTTGGTAAACAAATTGAAACCAACTTGAGAGCGACTCAACAAAACTAGTAAAACAAAACATCAGAACGCATCCAGAGTAGAACAAAACACAGGTTCTCAGCATTCTCAACACAGAGGAAGGCCAAAGACATTCTGCTGGAGACAAACAGAGGCCGTCGGCCACTTAGTGGTGATTGTCAGCCACTAAAGTGGTCGGTCAGCCACAAAAGGTGGCCGGTCGGCTACCTCAACTGGCCGGTCGGCCAGTGATACAGGGAATCTCCAGATTGCTGCCACCTGTCTTCCACTCAGTACCTTATCTTCTACAAAAGTTAGGACTTCGTAGTTTCTTCATTCCAGCTTTGTTTTGTTTCAAATAGAGCCATTCTTCACCGAAGAACTCTCCGATTGGATTGAAATTTGGATGGCTCGGAAAAGCTGAATTTCCGAGGTTTCGGGATAAATACACTATTCTCGCTAAGTCATACTCTGCTGTGTTTTTCGTTCCTCCACGCCGCGGCTAGATGTTGGAACCCGGTTACGCATGTTTTTAGCTTTGGAGGACAAGAGATATGTCTAACAATTGAAGAGTTCCAAGCTTTGATGGAATCCTAGCGTGACAAGGAAATCTTGCCCCAGTCTCGTTTTGGCCACATCCAAGCTTTAGGACGGATGTGTGGGCTCACTTTACATGATGCCCGATCTTTGGTTCACAATGGAGAACTTGACATTCCCAATCTTATTCACTGATTTTCTAACGCCGGCAACTATGGTGACCGTCTTTGGCAAAGTTTTCGACAACATGCCCTCTGCTTGTGTATGTTGGCTCATTTTCTTCTTGCCCCCGGCTTCGGAGGGTCTAGCATTCGCTTGATAGAAGTTTCCCAAGGCTTAAAGGAGGGCAAAAGCTGCATTGGCTTGACATTGGCCGAGACTTTAATGGGTTTGGATGCTTTCCATCGCCGGGAGACAACCAAGTTCGCAAGAAGTCCACTACTCTTACAGGTAATGCTTCCCACCCTTTCTCACATATGTTTCTGACATCACTCGGCACTCAGGCTCTGTTTTTCTCTTAAAACCCTTTCTCACTTTTTCTCTCCACATACACCTCTCTATTCTTTAATCTCTCTTATTTTTCATCCCTCCCCAGGTATGGTTCATGGATAAGTTGAAAGCAGTGGACGCTTGCCCCGCGTATTCAGCGCGTGGCTACTTCTTTCGCAAGGGGCTAATCGATTTCTCGAACGAGGGGGTGGTGGTGCCATTGGATGTGCAACAGCTCTGCCGTCGACATTGCTTAGCGTTGCCCCTGGTTTGATCTGCCTGAGATGAGCTACAACATGTCTCGAGAACTTGGGATTCAGTTGATTGGCTTGACACACTGTGTCTTTTATTTTCCCTTCCGGTTCAGGCGTCAGTTTGGACAGGACCAGACTTGCCAAGAAGAGGGGATAGAGTACCTAGCTTCATTTCCGATCCGAGGCTCACAGCTAGCTCAGTATTCCACTGTATGGAGGACAAGAGAACTTCTAGCCCCCGCTTCCAATATCAGCTGTGCCCTTTCTTAGCTTGAAAATGAGACACAAATCGGGCCTATTTTAGTATCTGAAGCTTTCACAAGCTCTAGGAGGGGACGCAGGAACACCTGACTTAACTATGCCCCAAGTTTATTGCTTTAATATGTACTTTCAAGTTTTCCTTTTGAATGTAATAAAAAGCAACTTCAATTTGTATCGAGAGTTAGAGCGCTCTGTATTGAAATCAATGAAATTGAAGGTTGTGGATACTGAAAATTTTCCTTTTGGTCCAAAAATGGTCTAAGTTGTAAAAAGATTAATTTGAACAAAATCAACTTTTATTAAAATTTTTCAAAACGATTTTCGATAAGGATCACAACTGGACACACTCGGAATCTATCCTTGAGATGTACAACTCCAAACCCAATAACTGGAAAGTTGCCCCTTATCTGAAGAGCACTGCACTGTAACCAGCTCTGATAGCAAAGATCACAACCGAACTCTTGGATGTGAAAAAGACAAAGATGACCAAAACAATCACATGGACACAGTTGATTTGGAAGTGTTTATGGCTGGACTTCAGAATGAAGTTGCCTACGTATCCCGAAGATGGGAATCAAGCCTTACGTAGTTTGGTTCGGGTTCACTTAGGTATTAACACTCTCTTTTTACGCTCTAACTTTTGCCAAGGCCGTCCTTTCTGGGTTTTTAACCTTGCGAGCTCAGTTTTTCTTATTTCCAATTTTTTGTGCTCTAACTTTTGCCTAGGTCGCCTTTTCGGGTTTTCAGCCTAGCGAGCCACTCAAGGGTAGTATTTCTTCAACTTGTCCATGTTGATTAGTTGGGAGAATTCGAGGCCATCTAAGTCCATAAGAATGACAGCTCCACCCAATCAGATAGATTTGATGATATAAGGACCAATCCAATTAGGTCTGAACTTGCCCCTGGGGTCGTGGATGGGAGCTCGGTTGTCTTTGAGCACCAAATCCCTTTCTTTCAGATTCCTGGACTTAACTTTCTTGTTGAAATCCCTGGCAATCCTGCATTGATAACCTTAGATGTGGTACAGTGCTTTCAGCCTCCTCTCGTCGAACAGCATAAGTTCCTCGAACTTGTTATGTTGCCAATCCGCTTCTGCTATCTGGCACTCAGCCATAACCCGCAGCGACGGAACCTCAACTTTGATCGGCAGAACAACTTCCATCCCATAAACCAGAGAATACGGAGTTGCCTTAATAGATGTTCGGATTGATGTCCTGTAGCCCCAAAGAGCAAATGGTAGCTTATCTGGCCAGTCCCTGTAAGTTTCCATCATCTTCTGTAGAATGTGCTTGATGTTCTTGTTGGCGGCCTCAACAGCTCTGTTGGTTTGCGGCCGATATGTGGATGACTTATGAAAAGCCACGTTGTATTTCTCCAACAAGTCGATCACTTCTTTCTTGAAGTGGAAACCATTGTCTGAGATGATCTCATTCGGGACCCCATAACGACAGATGATATTATTCTTGATGAACTTGGCTACGTGCGACGCTTTCAGTACTGCGTAGGATTGGGCCTCGACCCATTTTGTAAAGTAATCTATTGCCACCAGGATGTACTCATGCCGTTTGACCCTTTCGGAGTAACTGCCCCAATAACATCAATTCCCCTGACTGAAAATGGCCACGGTGAAGTCATGTTGTACAGCTTCGACGGCGGGATGTTCATGCGATTTGCATGAATTTGGCATTTGTGGCATCGCCGAACAAAACCAATACAATCCTCCTCCATGGTTGGCCAGTAGTAACCCTGTCTGAGAATCTTCTGAGCTAGCATCACTCCGCTCATGTGCGATCCGCACTCTCCTCCGTGGATGGCCTCCATTAGGCGCTTCGATTCTTCTGCATCAACACACAGCTTATGCATTCCCAGATGGCCTGTTTGTACAATTTACCCCTGCAGATGATAAACTGAGCAGCCATTCGTCGTATTGCCCTTTTATCTTTGGCATTTGCCCCTGGTGGATAAGCCTCACTTTCCAAGAAGTTTCAGATGTCATGATACCAGGGGTTCTGATCTTGTATTTCATCTATTGCGGCGATTAACTCATAAGCCGCACATACCTATGTTCAATAATGATTGGACGCATCCGGACTCCCAAAGGGATGTCTATCATGGAAGATAGAGTTGATAAAGCATCAGCGAACCTGTTCCTCTCTCTTAACAGATGCGTGAAGGTTAGCTTCTCAAACTTGGGAATCAGAATGTCCAGGGTTTGGTGATAGATTTTCATTCTTTCTTCTTTAACCTTCCAGTCTCCTTTCGCTTGAGATACAACCAGATTAGAGTCCCCAATGACATCTAACCGTTTTGCCCCTAGTTCCAGGTAGCTTCCAAGCCAGCGATACATGCCTCGTATTCTGCTTCGTTGTTCGATACTTTAAACCGGAGTTTGAAAGCTAAAGGTATGTAGGAATTGTCGGGTGCTATCAGCAACACCCCTATCCCATACCCGTACTGGTTAGATGCTCCATCAAAGTACATAGTCCAAATCTCTTCTTCGACTTGCAGAATGGCCTCATCTGGGAACAGATACTCTACTGCTTCGTCTCCCTCCACTGGGTGATCGGCTAGGAACTCCGCTACCGCTCTTCCTTTCACAGACTTGCGAGTCATGTACTTCAAATCAAATTCGGCGAGAAGAAGCAACCAACAAGCTAGCCTACCTGTAAGCGCTGATTTCTCGAAGAGATATTTGATGGGATCTAATCTCGAAACTAGAATTACGGAGTGAGCTAATAGGTAGTGCCTCAACTTCCTGGTAGCCCATACCGAGGCTAAACAAGCCTTCTCCAACGGAGTATAACGGGTCTCATATTCCAGCATCTTCTTGCTCAGGTAATAGATAGCCTTCTCCACTTTATCCTCAGATTCCTGCGCAAGCATGTAACCCATTGTCGTGTCGGTTACCGACAGATACAAAATCAACGGCTTCCCCGGCTAGTGGAACAACACGGGTGGGTTCTATAGATACTGCTTGATCTATTCAAAAGCAACCTGGCATCGGTCATCCCATTGGAATTTCTTTCCTTTCTTCAGGAGACCAAATAGTGGTTCACAAGTCAAGGTTAATTTTGCAATAAACCGTCTTATGAATTGCACTTTACCCAGAAAGCCTCGCACCTCATTTTCAGTCCTTCGTGGTGGCATTTCTAAGATGGCCTTAATCTTGGAAGGATCAACCTCAATGCCCCTTTGTGTAATCAAGAACCCCAGCATTTTCCCTATTGTGACACCAAAAATACATTTCTGAGGATTCAGTTGCAACCGATACTCTCTGATTCGTTGGAAAATTTTCTTCAAGGCGATATAGTGGCCCTCTCTTTCCTTGGACTTGACAATCATGTCGTCCACATACACCTCAACCCCTTTGTGGATTATATCATGCAAGATCGTAGTTGCAGCCCGTTGATAAGTAGCCCCAGCATTCTTCAGACCGAACGGCATTACCCTATTGCAGTAGGTTCCCTACGGCGTGGTGAAGGTAGTCTTCTCTCTTTTCTTGGGTGAAATCAAGATCTGGTTGTACCCGGAAAACCCATCCATAAAGGAAAGCAGCGCATGGCCTGCGGTGAAGTCCACCAATTCATTGATGTGCAGTAGAGGAAAGTCATCCTTCGGACTAGCTTTGTTCAGATCTCTAAAATCCACACACACTTGAATTCTGCCATCTTTCTTCGGCACCGGAACTATGTTGGCCAACCAAGTAGGATACTCAGATACTAGCAAGAACCCTGCATCTATTTGCTTGGTGACCTCTTCCTTGATTTTCAGAGCCCAATCCGGACGTATTCTCCGAAACTTCTGCTTGATGGGTCGGGCCTCAGGGTGAAGAGGGATCCGGTGCTGTACAATCTTAGAATCGATTCCAGGCATGTCTTCGTAGGACCACGCGAAAACATCTTTGAAATCTTTTAATAAAACGACTAAGTGCTCGTGTTCCTCCGAAGACAACGTGGACCCAATCTGGACCAGACGCGGATCCTTCTCAGTACCAACATTAATTGAAGTGATTTCATCAACCAAAGGTTTTACAAACCTCTCTTCCTCTCGATCAATCAAATGTTTCAAAACCAAAGGAATTTCTTCCTTGTCGTTTTTATCAAAGTTTTGAAAGTCCTGATTAATACAGTAAACAAGTGGCATAGAAAAGTACTCAAAAACAGCAGTAGTACCATTCTCATTCACAACTTCCAGTTCGTCCAATTCCTCGGTTACAACCGACTCAAAAGAAAAAGAAAAAGACGACCTGGACAAAACAACGACATCCGGGTTATCAACCCCAGGAATACCGGACTCTAACTCAGAAGAACTAGAATCTAATTCCGACCCCACAGACTTTGTGGAATCAGATTCCGGTTCACTACCTGATTCAGAACTGCTGGACAAAAAGCCCTCCTCGAACTGCCAAATGGAGAAAGGTGCGATAGATGCATCCAGAATGTCGAAAGAAGGGTCCACAGCTGTTTGATCCCCATCATGGAAACAGAGAAGTCATCCCCCAAGCTCTCCGGTGTGATCTAAGGATCTGAGAGGAAACAAGACAGCGCTGCTCCTATTTCGAGTTCTGTGCCATCGGACTCATCCTCTATGCACTGTTCAGCCTCAGCTGGTAGGTCAGTCTACTCTTCTGAAACTTCATCCCCTTGCAACTGTAGGTCAAAAAAGATATCGAAGCCGGGCAAACGCCGCTTTTCAAATTTTAGCCATGGCTCAGGAAAGCCACAAAATAGGAAATCCTCCCTCTCCTGGACAAAGCGGCCATTCAGGGTTCCTTGAATAGGTCTATGCACCAACTTATAGTGCTTCCCAGTTTGTTTAGCCTTGGCCCTTCCTGCCATTTCCTTTCTTTTTTTT
This sequence comes from Camellia japonica, assembly GCA_030407325.1. Taxonomy (NCBI): domain Eukaryota; kingdom Viridiplantae; phylum Streptophyta; class Magnoliopsida; order Ericales; family Theaceae; genus Camellia; species Camellia japonica. The sequence continues at coordinate 180,100,834 of JAPPVO010000059.1, read as the reverse complement.
ACCCAATCCTCTTTGGTAGGCGTGTAACCTAGACCAAAGGTATAAGGGTTGTGTGGTACTTCGGCCAACGCAGCGACGCCCTTCCGACCAATTCTTCCCAATCCCATGTCGGGTACATGTTGCAGCTTATTCATAAGGTAGACGAATTGAGCACTGACATACAGTCCCTCATCAACAACCAGAATATCTTGCACTACCCGGGCCTCGGCCAATGTGAACCCAGACAAAAAGATATCCTCTTGCCGTGTACAATTTTCAAGACCGGTGTAGTAACTGCCGGCGGCGGATGTATGGAAAAGTTCCCAAAAACAATAGCTACCCCCTTCCCATGGGGGTATTTCAGCATCTGATGTAGAGTGGAAGAGACAGCTCTCACTTGGTGCAGCCACGGCCGTCCAAGGAGTAAATTAAAGGTGGCTGGGACATCCAGGACATGGAATTCAATATCCTGTTGTGCCGGGCCAACCTAAGCTCTGATCCGCACTGTCCTCATCACTTCCTGACTTGTATTGTTATAAGCCCGAATCACCTGGGCTATTGGTACAAAGTCTGCCGATTTCAAACTGATAGCATAGGCCTTGCGCGACGGACACACATTAATTACAGACCCGGTATCAACCAAGACAACTGGTATCCACTTTTCTTTACATTCCACAGAGATGTATAATGGCTTGTTGTGCTCAGAGCCCTGAGGCGACAATTCTTTATCTGTGAAAGTCAAGGTCGGTGAAGCGCCTCCCAGGAACACCAATCCCACTAACTACTCGGGGGTTGTGTCAATCGAGAGCTTAGCCTTATCCATTGCTGATAGGACGGCTTGTCTATACACCCTTGAAGCCATGAGCAAACCCCAAATAAAGATATCCGCCTAAATTTTCTTCAACTGCTTCAGTATAGCTTCCTCTTCTAACAGTTTCTCTTTCTGTTTCTCAGCTTCCATATCTTTCCCTGATGCCTCTAGTCGGTCCAAGTTTGGGGGCTTAAAGTACCGCCCACTCCGAGTCATGTGATCGACTTCCTCGGCATACCATGTATCATCTGGTAGATTTTGTCCCCAATCCTCATCCGTGTGGGCGAGATGCAAATCTTCATCTTCCCACCACATTCCCTGGGCAATCTACAAACAACTGTCCGATTCCGTTGTAGGCATTCCTGTATCCGCAACGCATCAGTCCCATAGGACCTTTAGCTTTTCTAGCTTTCTGAGCAGTCTCAATTCTTTCTTGTTCGAACCGCTTTAGTGCGGCCTCCTGTTCTGTATCAGTTGTACACAAGTTACCCAATTCCTAAGCAAAATTCTTAGTATCGGTGCTCTTCGGCAACTTCCCTTTGTTGTCGACCATTCCAGCAGTTGCAGACGTTCCTATTTCCAGCTGTCCCTGCTTTGGTTGAGACCCCTCATCAACATCCGGCTCATCACTGAGCCACCTTGTATTTTCTTTTGATCCGTTCATATCAAACCAACCGATCTGTACATTCTCCAGATCCTGTTCATCAAAGAACTACAGATTAGTGATGTCCTCCTCAAGCTCAGCTATGTCATCCAGCCCCTGGCTTGGCCCGTCCTCCCAGACTACATTAACCTCCATACCCATCGGCAATTCCGCCATCGGCTTGGCCTGATCAACTGGCACAATGTAGCGACAGGGGTTGTATGCTTCCCCAATTAAGCTCACGGAGCCCTCAGGCATGCCTTCTTCTACCACAGCTACTACCACGGGTTCGGGTTGGGATATGGACGTGCTCATTATGCACAAATCTGTGCTTTTTGGGATGAACAGCACCGGCTTAGGCAGGTGGGAGAGAGTGATGTATATGCTGGGGTCATATGGGATGGCCATTGTTTGGATGAGGTTTACTTGCCTGGATGGAGGAGGGGGTTAGTTATGTGGTGGGGGAGGATTTGTAGTGACGTTAGGCTTCTCAGGAGGTGCTATCACTTTGTTGTCAATGAGATCCTGAATCTCATGACGGTGTCTAAAGCATAGGTCATTGTCATGACCATGTTGCTGGTGGAAGGCGCAATACTTGGCCGGGTTGTGTGTAGGAGGGAGGGAATTAGGTAATGAGCACGGCTCCAGGGACCTCAGATGCCCTTTCTGATCAGGACCCTTAAGGTCGCAAACAGAACATGTAGAGTGGAGTGAAAACCCTCTAGCCTCGGGGTGGGTACTTTGCAGGTTGTAGGGTGGTTCCGAATGTACCAATAAAAGGGGTGGCTATTTTCAGTGTGGTGGTGACCATACCAACATCAGAAGTCCTTACAGCTGCGTTGCTACTCGTAACCGCATTTGAACTACGTGTAAAAACCCTCTTGGGCTGCTCCTTTTCATGGTCAGTCAGACACTATTTCATCGCATCCTCTATCTGCACCCCTATCTCATGAAGGTCGGCAAATGTAGGTAGGGGTAAGACAATCATCTTCTGCAGCAACTTCGGTTGCAGATTACGAACAACCATTCTTATCTGGTCCTTCTCAGCTGGCCTAGTGGTCATTATGGAGGTCTTAGCCCTCCACCGAGTAACGAAGTCGGAGAAGCCCTCCTTCAGTTCTTGTCGAGTAGCCTCAAGATCACGAGTTGTGACCTCGATTTAAGTGTTATAAGAATATTGGGTGACCAAGGCCTCGGCCATCTCTTCCCAGCTCCTTTTTACATAATCTTCCAATTTAGCATACCAAATAGCCGCAATACCCGACAGGATCCGCCCAAAGAGGGATAGCTTCTGCAATCTAGTCAGGCCCATTGGCCACAGAATATCTGAAAATAGCCGCAGGTGGAGTATGGGATCGCCCAAACTGTTGAAGCAGTCTATGTAAGGCATTTTAAATCTATCTGGCAATGTCACCGCTGAATCTGTATAGCTGTCCTCTATATCTGAGATCAAGTTGACACCCTGAGCTCATTTGAAAAGCTTCTCAAGCTTGCTCACTTTCAAAGCGGTAGAGTCGACCTTGAACTCAAAGGGGGTCTCCGTTCAGTAGGCTGGTGCTTTGGAAGTCTGGGGTGGAATTGGATCCACTGGGATGTCCACATTTTCTTGGACATTGGCTGTGGGAGCAGGAGCTCTGGGTACTAGAATATCTACAGGAGATGGGTGGATGCAGAAGCTATTGCTTGCTGCGGTTGTTGTTGATGTTGCTATTGAAGCCTAGTAATCAGTTCAGCCTGCTAGGCTATAATCTCTGTTTGGTGAGCAGTAACTTCTGCTTGGCGAGCAGCGTTCCGCTGCATGGCCTCGATGGTCTGTTGAAGTTGACACATCATATCCTCCATACTGTTTGAGGGGTGCTGATCTGTCAGAATAGGTGTATACTCTCTTTCTGAGGTGGAAGTAGAAAACTGGGCCCGACTGCGCACAGGTGAAGCAGATAGTGACCGCTGAATTGGCGACTGTTGAGCCAGTGATCTATGCCTGACTGTCCTCTGTCTCCTAACCGGAGGTAGCGAAGCAAACACTGGTTGTCCTCCAATAAAATCCTCAGATCGGTAAATCCTCCTGACTCTGGTCCAGAGTGCTCGGGGGAAAACTGCCTCGTCGGAAGCAATTGTGAAATACTACCTTGCAAAAAGAAAATAAAGCAAAAAAAGAAATAACAATTAGCAAACGCACAGCATCTCGGCTTAGACAAGGACAACACACAGTTGAAATCATAAGCTGGACAATCTGTACTCTAACACTAATTTATGCCCCAAATTTCTGTCTCAAAACCGATACTCTCAAACTGATACCCAGACTTACAACTGATACATGCATTCCTGCAGAGTCACACTCTAAAAGTACATATCAAGCAAGTGAAGCCAAAACACCCCTATGGTGGGGTAGGGTTTCCCTGTCCTAGTTTCGTCAGGAGCTAGGGATTCACTACGCACACATGCGGTTTCGAACATCCTGAAGATGGCACAAAAACTCACACAAACAAAGAACAAGAGAGGTAGACAACCCCTTAGAATAAAATAACTTCAAACCAACATGTTAAGGCTAAAAAATCAAAATTTTTTGTAGTTGAAAACCAGGCCAAAAATAGTGCAAAAAGATGGCAAAGTAAGCAACTAAAACAAAGCTTAAATGAGGTAAGCCTTATACCTTTGAAGCACAGCACTAAACAACCACAATTCTGAGCTAAAACCAGCCTTAAAAGCTCAAATTAGGCCTCCAAGAACCTCAACTCCAAGATGAGGATGTTTGGTTAAGGTCTCTTTGCAAAATTGTAGAGAATTCCCACTTTCAAGCACAAAATAGGGAGAGAGAGAGAGAGAGAGAGGAACTTTGCTCACAAAATTATCTAACCCCCTAAATGGGGGAGATACCCCCCATTATATAGAAATGCAAGCCAAATGCTTGCATTCATCCCTCCATACACGTGTATGGAGATGGCACTTAATGATCAACAGCTGGCACAGCTGACTAAGAAAATATCTGAAAAATGAGAAAAATGCCCGTCGGCCACTTGAGGTGGCCGGCCGGCCACCTCCCCTAGCCAACCGACCACTTCAAGTGGCTGACAAGGGAAAAAAGTGGCCGACAAGGCCCTTCCACCCTCCAGGCAAGAGGCACCAAGGTTTGGTCCAAAAACAAGCACAAAACAAAGAGGGTTTAAAGGCTCAAAGACAAGGCGTTCCGCGAGAACTTCGGGCACTTAAAACGTGCACAAACATGCACAATCATCGAGTGCACAAACGATGACGTCTGAGTCTTAAGATCGATCAAAAATGGAGTGTCTACAGCTAGTGTTCTCATTTGGCTTATAAATAGCCTGAGAACTGTGAAATAAAATATAGAGAGTTATAATCCCAAACTTTTTCCCTTTTCTCAGCCTCTGCTCTTCTTCTTCTTGGCTATTCACTTGCTGTTCATATACAAATTACATATTATTTTCATAACAATATTTAATTAAAAATCTAAGATATAATTATCCCATAATATGAGTAAACAGACAAAAAAATACACTCGTATATATTTACATCTTTTCATTCAAAAAAATATATTTACATCTTTAATGAAAGATGAATAAATAAAAATAAAGAGGATAATATACAGATAAGACTTATTATTGAACAAACATAAAAGAAAACGAAATGGTAATAAAAATGGAGGAAACATATAAAATAAATAAATAATGACAAATGATTATGCCATTCTTAACATTTTTTTATTTTTAGTTATGTCATTCTTTATTATCGTTGAATTTACCCATATTTACGCTAAGGCAGTGGCTTTGGTCCAGTCCAAGATCAGACTGGACCGTGCTGTTGGGCTCGTGGGGGTCCACCACGGGTCCCGTTTTGATAATCTGAACCGTTCAATGTGTAGAACTCGTCGAGTACTATATGCCTGTAAAAAATCACGTTGATCGGATATCGATAGCTATGTAAACAAAACAGTTTTTTATCAACCGTTGATTGTTTCATCGTCCATTTTTTTAATACAAAACTGATTTGATCACATAGCTATTGATATCCGATCAACGTGATGTTTTATAGGCATGTAGTACTCAACGGGTTCTACACATTGAACGGTTCGGATTATCAAAACGGGCCTAAAAAATGGGCCCCATAGGCCGAACTAGACAGGTCCAGTCTTGATCTCAACTTGAGACAAGCTGGACCCTTACGCTAATACATGATCAAATCATCTATTATTATTATTACTATTATAAAAGTGTGAAAAATTTGTCATGTTTTTTTATTTTTTTTAATCTCAATTTTACCCTCTCAAATCTACTATATTTCTAAAACTCATCTAGAGTCCTATATAAACTATCTCTTCATTTTTAGAGTTGAATACTCAAAAACGATATATCTGCTTCCAAGAGTCTTCTATAAATATAACAAATCGTTTCCCTTCTTATTAAAAACAAAAAAAGTTGATTCCTTATTTTTTACATTAATAATGATTGAAGAATAAAAAATAATTACTATTTCTTATTTTCTGTGCCTGCTTCTATACTAATATACATAATATTTAAAATTGTCCATCACGCATTAAATCACTGTGAATAATTTTGGTTGAATCTTAAAATTATATGCATCCGTTCGAATTTAGACAGAGGAAAAATCATGTGCTTTTAAAATAGAAATTTGTGTTGTATCTCAAAAATTTGCAGGTTATCTTCATACATTTTCTTTTTGTTTAAATTATATTTTATGAATTGTAATATATTACATGGTACTTTAATAACCAATGTATGATGTCAAAATTCTAAATAAGAACCACTTTCGTCGTTTTATTTTTTAAATTTATTTTTTAGTTTTTGATTTTTTATATTTTTTCAGTTTTGGTAATTAAAGATACTAAAATTTCTTCAAATTTTATATTTAAATTATACTTTTACATGAAAATCTAATATCTAATAATCTAAATAGAATTAAAAAGTAAAATATCGATAAAAAAAATTATAAATTCGAACATGTGCTAAATTTTTTATTATCATATATTTTTTGTTGTTGTTATTATTATTATTATTATTATTTAATATTAATAAAAAAATTAAAAAAATACACAATAAATTATTTTCTAAGTGTATTTAGATTAAGTGAATTTAAATTTAAAAGTAAAATTAAAAAATAAAAAATATTAAATTAAGTGAATCTAAAAAGAAAATAAAAAGGTTATGAAAAAAAAAAAAACTGTGTCAAAGACCAAAAAAAAAAAATGAAAATCAAAAAATTCAAAACAAAAGTTTGAAAAAACAAATCAAATCAAACACTATAAACTTCTCTGTTTTTTAAATCTTTCTTCACTAATCTCTAATTTTACACAAATTATTCACAAATTGTTTTCAATTTTTATGTGAATTTAATAATCTAATTAAAAAATAGTGCATACACCAAAAAAAAAAAAAAAAGTAACACAAAACATCTACATTATGATCAGCTATTTATTATGAATAATTAACTTGTCATTGTTATCCATATTATATTGTTACAAAAGATTTTACAAACTTTATTTTGGTGATATCTTGTATATGTCAATGTCTACATATACAAATATATATAAATCAATGCAAATTTATATATTGTTAATCTATAATGCTATATTACCATCGCACACTTTAATTTTTTTTACATGTATCACTTTAGTAATATAGTTATATTTGTTAGGAAAAAATTACGAAATTATGTATCGTTCTCCTATCAACTTATGTTCAATACATATATAAAATGCATACAAACAAATGTCCACAATAAACACTTTCAATAACAAACCAAGAGTTTGCAAAATACCTCAATCATGACAATAATTGTATTTTTTTCCCCCTCATAGAAAAAATCACATTATTGAGAGAAAATAGATTTTGAAATTTATAACAATATGATATTGCTTCAACCTCTTACTCATCGAAATATTTTTATTACAATGAGTTATAATAGTGAGTAAGAAGAAAAATAAGAAGATGTTGAAACAAAAACTACAAAAGATCTATTGCAACATACTTCAAGCAAAGTTAGATGACCTAAAACAGGAATTGCCCTATTTGTTGTAAAATTCAAGAAAAATAATGTACCACATGCACACATTTTAGTCAAATTACAAAGAAAAAAAAATCAAATGATACCCAAATATTATCACAACAACTCAATGATGCAAAAAGTAAATACATCAAATAAAAATTTTTGATCAGTTTTTTTATATGCTGATTACTTACAGATGCCATAATAAATTATGTAATTTGATAATTTCATGAAAGTGACCATGCAAACACTTATAAATATGAATTTATAAATATTGTGAAAATAATTATGAAATTCCTATATCGATCGAAATATTAAGCTACAATATCATTCAGTTTTCCTTAAAAAAACTATTTCACATTTTCTACATAAATGAAAATATACTAATGACTAATGTTATATTTTTCATCATGTAAAATATTCGTGGCACATGAAACAAGACTCAATAATTCTTGATGTTTAAAAATATAGAGTTATAAAAGTCAAATTTACAAATGTTATGGTAGCTCAGGCCCTATTTAAGATTTTTTGAATCAATAAGTCCTATTTAATAAAACTAAAAATATTATTATTTTTTTCTAATTTTTAAAACTAAGAACAGTATCAATTTTGCATACTAATGTTCCAGATAATTGTTTCACTAACTGATAAAAAAAACAGAGCATGAGATTAAATGTTTTTACCCTTCTACTTACTAGTTTGATTCAATTATTTAATAAAATCAAAAACATTAATAGTTTTTTTCAGTTTTAAAACTAAAAACATTATCAGTTTTTTTTTTAAATTTTAATTTTGCACATCAATGTTCTATCATCATGCTACTTTATAGACACAAATTTTTCAATTGTGCACAAAAAAATAATTCAATATTTTTAATTTTTTTTTTTTAAAAAAACATTAGTTTTTGTTTTTGTTTTTTTTTTCACATAATTTTTTTTTTTTTTTTTATAGTTTTTTCAATTTGAAAGTTGATATTATAAAGTTTTGAAAATCAAAATAAATGTGAAATCATTATGTTCTTTATAAATAAACATAAATGATGAACAATCATTGTTTAAAAGGCAATTCCGATTATTAAAAATTTAATGAGAGTTTAAGGTCTAAAATATCTTAGTTAGGATTTAAGGAATGTAAGTTCATAAATTAGAATTTGTGTGTAAATACTCTAAAAATATATTACATATTGATATTAATGCATTCTTACAGCAATAGTATGCAAATAATATGTAATAGTGGGTTTAATGAATTTGTATTATGAGATGAGCTATTAAATAAAATTGTGTAATTGTGTAATTAATTTCATACCTTCAATTGTATTACAGGTACAGATTATGAAAAATTGAAGTGGAAAGTTGATAGAAAATGATTTGTGTAATATTACATATTTAAATGACATGCATATTGTTTATTGTTTAAGATAAGATTGTGATATCAACAATCTAGTTATAAATTAATATTTATATTTATAAAATTTCTCATTTCTCATTTAAATTCTTTAGCCGAGTATGTATTAATTTCTAAGTTGTATTTTAAATGCAGATCAATTTATTCATACAAAGTCTTCATACGTTGTGTACATATTACATACCAATTTAAGACACGCATAATTACAATACTAACACTTGATGAAAAATCATATACCACATAGAGCGCACGTACCCAACAATTAGTATAATAAAATATATAAAAAGAAGACATCTCATAAAAATATGAAAAAAGTCATATGCCCGAAACTCTTTTTTTTTTTTTTTTTTTTTTTTTTTGGGGGGGGGGGGGGTTGTTGAACTTTTGAAGTTCTAATCAATAGAAAATTAGTTTCCCAAATTAAAAATTATTTGTTTAATTACACATATATTGCTATAATTACAGGGGTTTATGGCATGCATGGGTTATGGGAAGTGGAGGGTCGGCTAATGAACCGTTGAGTATGCTTTTAGCAAACAAACGATTTGCAGCCTCTGTGTAGTGCGTGCCATCCCAACTGATATATGTTGACGGAGTTGTACATTGTCTATTCATTCCTTCAAGATGCCTGGTGCAATACTTAAGAGGATTGGTGAATCCTGTTAAAAAAAAAAAAAAAAATTAGCAATTTTTCCAAAAGTTTAAGCTATTAGGTATACTCAATAGTGTATATCAAGCTAGGTGTGCACTAACACAAACAAAATAGAGTAACAGTTATCATGTGGAATCGTTAAGTGTGAGTAAAAATTGAGAAACTTTGATGACAATGATCTTGATGATGATTACCAAGGTTCTTTGCATTGCGGATTAGTCCATATTTCACTGTATAAACATCCACATATGTTATCGCAGCCTGTGGGAGCTCCCTCCTCAATTTGATTACTTTGTCCTTAAGCTGCTTATTATACTCTAGGGTCATTGCATTCCACCTATTGGTGCAACCGTTCTGATCAAAAGATTCCTCCGTTCGATTGATAAAATTCTGGTTTATTGGCAAGCAACCAATTGGGCCCATATTATGTATCCAGAATGCCCTTCCCCCTTGTTTATACAAATGCTGTCATAACATATATCACATAATAGACATTGTTATTCAGAATTAACTGCAAATTAACTTATTTCACTAGTTTTTTATTTTAAAAAAAAAAAAGAATAAAGAAAGAATAAAACATACATGAACTGCTTGAGCAAATTGATTAAGCATATCCGGTATTTGTTCTTGGGGATTGTGAAGAAACATTGCCCTGACAGCGTCATTCTGTCCAATGTCAATGGTGTAAAGAGCCTTTGAGAAGTGTTTGAGTCTCGGAAGTCTGCTCGTGTTCTTGCCTGATAATGATCATAAAACAAAACCGTCTTATGAGTAAAAATAAAGGTGAAAATTGGTGAATTTTATTGAGGTCAAACATTTTATTTAGGGAAAATGAACAATAATTCATTGGAATGACCTTGGTTGTAAAGATTAGTGACTCGAGCCTTGAACTGATCATATTGTGTGGTTTGGATGCCGAGAAAAAAGGGGATAGGATGATCATTCATGCGCCTAATAGTTGCACCTCCAACTGCAAAATTGACCCCATGGCTGTAATTTGTTCCAAGTGAATTCAAGTATGAACTCAAATATGGTAGTCCCAATTGCTCAGCTGCATACACCATAAAACTAAAAATGAGCCATTTTGTATCATAGAAATGGATATCAATTTATATCCTAAAAGACCAGACAAAGCAATTTCATTATATCGATTACAGAATTATTCAATTTTATTGGGGCAATGCTCCTATAGCAACCAAAACAACACATTTCTCAATAGAGTTTTCTCTATTTTTTACCCATGAAATCAATAATGAGACGCCCATCAGAAGCTCTTCCTGCTGGCTTTCCAAAGAAAGTTTTACCATCTGGTAATCTTGAAGCTCCAAGTGCTGCTGAGTAGGCGCCAGTGTCTGAATTTGAATCTCCAAAGTTGAAGATTGCAGGAAAACTACATGGGGACAAACCCTTCACCTCAGCACCTCCAACAACAATCGCAACCGATGAAGCAAACATTGCAAGAACCAACATTTTAACACACTTCATTTTCTTTTAGCAAGGTAAAATATTATCCTTCATACATATCTATTCATAAAAGTACATTCTTGTATTTATAATTTTTGGATTCTGTAAACATGATTGTGGATATGATTTTTGTACATGTTAATTTAGCAATATTTTGTTATACACCTAATAATTGGAAGTCACCATCTATAAATGTATAGATGTTGACTCATGTTTCTAAAGATGTGAAGCCTTTTACTTAAAGGGGTGACTTGTACAGGTTGTAATGATTTCATTGAATTACATAGCTAATTAGAGGCATTTTATGACTTTTAAATTTTTTTCAACCCATTTGATTTAACCTCAAATTTTTCATCAATTCATCCTTTTAAAAATATATATATATATATTTAGAGCCCAATTAAGTGGACGGGTGGAATGGAATCAAGTTGACGAAGCCCACAATTGCAAAGCTTGGGATTGATAACTAGTTTACGACACAAGTTCTGGGCCTCCAAAACTTAAATAGTGCCTGTTTGGTGCAGCTTAAAAGCTGCTTATTTCAGCTTTCAGCTTAATTTAAGTTATTTTGATGTGTTTGATTTAGCTTATAGCTTATAGTTTATAGCTTTTTGGAAGTCAGAAATCAGCTTATTCTTTGAGTGGGGCAGGAGATGCTTAATTTATAAGTCAGAAATCAGCTTATGTTCATAGTTATAAGCTATAAACTGTTTAGGCATAAGTTATAAGCACTTTCCCACAGTTCTACCAAACAGATAATGTCACTCTCAATCAACCATCTTTAAATGGGCACACTGCTAATCACGAAAACTAGTTTAGGCCACAAGACCTTAATGTGGTCATTCACATGATTCAGTAGTTTAGGGCACAAGATTGGCAATTATTTTTTACCCGCGTATAATTGTGGGCAGATTTTAAAAGAAATGTTTGAAGCCCAATCCGGCATAAAATAAGAGTAATATAGAATAAATAAAATAGAAGCCTATTATGGATATAACTAGTTCTATATGTACACAAAATCGATTTTGTGGGCCAACACTTGTCATCGAAAGCGATCCTAACATGAGTAATGCTAAAAATTAGTAAACGTTTAGGAAGACAAAAACAAGTTAAACAAATAGATAGAAAGCTAGTTTATACTCTGCTACGCACGAATTGTGATTGAAATTTTATTGTAGATGAATGATTTTTTAATGATCGGATACATATCTAGACTCAAATCATCACAAATTGATTATTTTAACAAATTTATTGGGAAACATAAATTAATTTGTTATTGCAATTTATAGGAATGAATCAAAGTAGAAAATAAAAACAACAAATTGTTAGGAAATTTACAATCCCTATGAGATAATCAAGCATATCCATAGCTTTATCTCTCTTCCATTCCTTGTTTGTGGTCTTGCTTCCAGCTTATTGACCTACTTCAACAACCCAGGTATGATCTGCACTGCCCAAGAGCACATAGGTAGGTTTACCCAGGTAAAGTGATTGCAACCATTATTGGGATAGTTGAGGAAACCTTCTACCAAGATTTGCATCAATCTATAATGTTTATATCACCTTTCGTCTTCTACAAAAGTTGCACATCTATGATAACCCAACCCGTACTATACTTAATTATACATGTGGTTATGTGCTTAATATAAATTTGCAAATTTAAGTATGGAAAATATGTGAATTTGGAAAAATATTTGTTGAAAGTAGGAATATATGTTACAACTGAAACTTTGAACTGAAATTGAAGGTCTCAGAGGCGCAATAAACAAAAATTGACTTCATATCAATGATTAGCATGATTTATAAAGCTTACGGTAAAATTTTAAAAAATTACGATTCGTAATGATTAAATCATGTCTTGTGAATTGGGCCATATATATGTGTTTAGCCCTATTATTCTTCATTGTTGCTTGAGAGCTCTAGAGAGTGAGTTAGAGAGAGAGGAAGAAGAAGAAGCTAGGGATTGAAGAAAATCAAGGGGCAAACCATATAATTGAGTTAAGGTATGTTAAATTACTTACAAACTTTGTCTCTAACTCATCTTTGTCTTGAAATCAAGAAGAATTACGAATTTGAGCTAGGGTTTTGAGTTATATGGTGGCTTCAACTAAAGGCATGAAATTGAACCTTAATCTCTCAATCTTTGTTTGATTTAAGTTCACTCTTGTGATGGACCCATGAAACAAACCCTAGATGATTCATGAAAACAAGATTTGTTGAAAGATTATTCAACGATTATGTATTTTGAACTTGATTATGTAATGTATGAATATGGGAAAGAGATGAGTCCATGAATTTGTTAATGATGGAAGATTGATATGTTTAATGTGGAATTACACTTGTATCATGCTTGTATATCATGTTTTTGAGGTGTTTTTACATGAATTTGGGCTTGGGAATGAGATGAAAAGGATTGCATTTTTTAGCCATTTTCGGACTATAGCGATCCCGGTTTTCCTTTTCGGTTTATTGTATTATGGACTCGGTTCCGTGAATGTGTTGTTGCCTTATTCTCGTTACCATATGTTACTCTTGTATTTGAGTTTTGGGTTGTGTTGGGCAGGCTTGAAACAGGTTGGTTGTGTTTAGAAACCAAAAGTTGATGCCTAGATTTTGGCCTCCACGCTCGAGCGAGGCTTTTCACGCTCGAGCGAGCCCTTTTGTTTTTGCTCCTCCGCTCAAGCGGGCATTTTGACGCTCGAGCGTGATTATTCAACCCTCAGTATTTCTTTTCCTGTAGGTCATCGGACACTCGAGCGTCCACTTTCACGCTCGAGCGGGGACCTTCGTCTGCAGAACTTCTGGAAGTGTGCATTTGACGCTCGAGCGTCGCTTTTCACACTCGAGCGGGAGTATGTGTCTGACGCTCAAGCGGACTGTGTTTTATATCAATCCAAGTTGTAGCTTTTTGAATCACTTTTTTTGGACCATTCTCTCTCTCTAGCTTTCCAAAACCCTATTTTGAGAGCTCATCTCTCTAGAATACACCTTCTCTCTACGAAATCATCTAGTTTTAGTGATCTCCCACCATTGTCCCTTTGTAAAACGTATAAAGCTTGGTGTGGGCTACGTTTGGATACGAAAATCTTTGGGTTTGGAGCACCTTCAAATTTCTTCATCTTCTCATTTGAGCTCCGAAATTTGAGGTAGGGATAACTACTCATATTTATGATCTTTGACATAAACTTGTGGTCATTTTGATTTAATGTTGAAGTTAGGAAATTTTGGGTGTTAGGGTTTCAAAATGTATAAAGAGGGGTTTTGTTCTTTTGACCAATACATGTGTATTTTGGGTCTTAAAATAAGGTTATTGATGTTTATTGATGATATTTGGACCCTTGGGTTAATGTTGAGAAAATGGGGAGAAAAGCCCTAATTTATTGTGATGAATTAATTTGTATAATTAATTTGGGAAAGTTGTGGAAATATGAAATTGAGTTGGAAATAATGAAATTGTGTAATTATGAGGTTGAATGGTGGAGTTGGATTGATTGATCACTCACCCTTTGAAATTGTAGATAATTTATCTGTTTGATAATTTTATTATCTGTTTAGAAATAATTGCTTTGGGCTATCGGTGGAGGATAGTCTTGATTGTTGTAGACACTGCATGATGATTAGGTGAATTAAAACTAATCAATTGAGTAGGTCATTGAATATGACGGATGGCATAACACATTGAATATGTGCCTTGCTTGATCATTGTATATGATAAGTGTTTAAATACATTGTATATGTATATTGTTTGGGAGGAGATATGGGATGTATTCCACGGTTTGGGAGGAGATAGGAGATGTACTCCTAAACCGGATTTGGGAGGAGATAGGGGATGGACTCCAGTGATAACTAAGTTGGCCGGAGTGTCCAGGGTGAAAGTCTCGAAATCCTAATTGCGTTTGTATAACGTAGCTGAATTGAAGTATTAAAATGATCATAACATGAGTTGAAGTCTCATTTGAAATTGAATTGTTGAAGTATTGTTGATATGAATTGTAGTCTCATTATGAACTGTCTGGCTGAATAGGGAACCATATCTATGAATTGGTTTGGATAATGAAATGGAAAGAGATGTATGTTATTTTATATGAGTTAAACATTTATCAAATGCCAATGTTTTAGTTATTGCTTATATTATGTTTAGCATATCTCTACTGGGCG
Source organism: Camellia japonica (assembly GCA_030407325.1). Lineage (NCBI taxonomy): Eukaryota > Viridiplantae > Streptophyta > Magnoliopsida > Ericales > Theaceae > Camellia > Camellia japonica. The sequence goes on along the minus strand of JAPPVO010000059.1, from coordinate 180,085,702 downwards.
TTGGCTCACCCTATATGGGACATCATTTTCAGGTTCAGGTGTTATGCCGCCCCCAAGGCCTTAGCTTGGATGGTTTTGGGAGTTGAAGACTCTTTTGGTTACTTTTATTATTTTGGTGATACATGTAAATTCAAGCCAAGGGCCTATTTGTGTAGGGAGTTAAAACTTTTCTTTTGTGGTAACCAAGTGTTGACTTGGAAAGTTGTAAGCCTACAGGGCATTTACTTTTGTTGTCAACATGTATTACTTTTTGTAAGAATACTCTGATGAATAGAAGTATGCTTTATTCTCTTGTCTATGAATATCATGAATGTTGGGTTTATACGTATTATTTTGAGGGCGTTACAACTTGGTATTAGAGCGTACAGGGTTTGAATACTTTCGGTACGTGGGAAGTAATTAGTACCACAATGGGTTTGTCTCGCTTGATTAGAGACTTATGTATGATGTTATGTGCTTATATGATAACATGTTTACGTGACTATTTGGGTATGAGATTTAGTTTCTGGGATGTTGATTGGATCCTTGGGTTTCTAGGAGTCCTGTTGAAAAAGTACTTGATCAATGCTATTTCTAATCGGAACTCTAGCAACGCCTCGAGACTGTCATTATCCAGAAATGAAATTCGTAAGTGCTTATGTGATTATGTGCTTACGTGAAGTGAATTACAGTTGTCCATTGCATTAGGACGTGAGTGTTATAGCTTCGGCACATTTGTGAATGTGCTAATGTTCTCATTACCTTTATTAGGATGTCAGGACGAGGACGTGGTGGTAGGCAAGGTAGGCCTAGGAGGCAGGAGATGCCTATATCGGATGAAATTCCGGCGCAGCAAGAGGGTGTTGGTCAGGCTAATGTGGCCGAGCCAGTAGGTCAGCAGGCCATGGGCGCCTTAGCCCGCGAGATGGCAAGAGCTTTGAGGGAATCTATGGACATTCTCAGGGCTGAGAATCAGGTTCAGGCCCATGTTGCTGAGGCAAGGCCGTCCTTTCTGAAAATGGAGTTTTTCTGGTCTAATCCGGATGAGTTTCTAGGGGATCCAAAGGAGCCACTTAAGGCTGATGAGTGGCTTGAGCAGATGATGAAGACGTTTGAGATGCTAGGCATCGAAGACGGAGGTTTGTAGGTGACCTTGGCATCTTTCCAGCTGAAGGGAGACGCGGGTTAGTGGTGGAAGTTTACGTAGGGCCATATTGGTTGAACTTGGGAGGCCTTTGTAGATGCTTTCCAGGAGAAGTTTCTGCCTCCCGCTGTTAGGGAGAAGTTGAGGGATCAGTTCTGTCAGCTCAAGCAGCTAAACACACCAGTGGCCGAATTTGAGGCCGCATTTACCAGTTTATCGAGGTTTGCTCCTGAGCTAGTGGCGTTTAAAAAACGCCGTTGTCTTGAGTTTGAGAAGAAATTAAGAACCAGGCTTAAGATGAGAGTTGCAGGGTCCATGACTCGGGAGTATAGGCGCCTTGTGGATGCTACGGCCCATCTTGAGATTATTATACATGAGGAGGAGGAGAGGATGAGGGGCTCCAAGAGGAGTCAGGATGGCCAGGGGGATGGTAGGAGACAGAGGGGTTCTAACTCTCAGCAGTCCCTGGGTGCCTTTGCGAGATCTACCTTTCTAGTGCTGAGTTCAGACTCTGGAAGAGACAATCAGGGAGACTTTACTTGTTATAAGTGTGGTCAGCTGGACCAGAAGTCTCTAGCTTGCCCGTAGAAGAGAGGAGGGCAGAGAGCAGCTTCTTCGGCTCGTCCTCAGAGCCAGAGTCAGGGCAGAGGCCAGCCGCTCTCTTATTACCAGTGTGGTCAGGCGGGGCACCTAAAGAGGTTTTGCCCGCAGTTGAGTGGCACATCTGTTGCATCTGGGTCGAGGCAGAGTTTTCAGCCAGCTCAGTCAGTTCAGGCCTCGAGGGCCAATCAGGGAGCCTCTTCGGCTCAGTCTGTGCAGCAGTCTTTTGCTCCGAGAGGTGAGCAAGTAGATCAGGGGCCTACAAGGCGTGTGTATGCTGTTACCGCGCAGGATCTTGTACCGGCTCCATCTGTTGTGAGAGGTACCTTTCTGTTTTGCAACTCAGTTGCTAATGTGTTGATTGATACGGGTGCATCTCATTCCTTTATATCTGCTGTATTTGCATCTGTTTTGGGATTGAAGTTGGCACAGTTAGCTTCTCCTATTTGTGTTGTATCACCTGTTGGAGGTGAGTTGATTTTAAAAGAGGGGTGTAGAGGTTGTGATATAGAGGTCGCCGACCGCCGGCTTCCATTTTCTTTTGTAGTAATGGCTATGTCAGGTTTTGATGTGATTTTGGGTATGGACTGGTTATCGTCATACCGGGCTATTATTGATTGCTACTGCCAGAGGGTTACTGTATGTACCTTAAGCGGGGATTGTTTTCACTTCTTGGGAGATCGGGTGGGTAGAGTTTTGCCACCAGTGTATAATCCGCGAAGGCGGAGTGAACTTAGTTGCCTTCTCGCTAGCTGTATGAGTAGTGAGTGTGATGAGACCCAGGCTGAGTTGCCCAGAGTGGTTTGTGAGTACTCGAACGTCTTTCCCGAGAATCTTGTTAGTTTGCCACCTCATCGAGAGATCGAGTTCTCTATTGACTTAGTGCTTGGCATAGCACCGATTTCCATGGCACCGTATTGTTTTGCCCCAGCCGAATTGAGTGAGTTGAAAATTCAACTCCAAGGACTGCTAGATAAGGGCTTTATCCGCCCTATTACTTCACCGTGGAGAGCACCGGCCCTCTTTACTAAAAAGAAAGATGGTGCCTTGAGACTTTGTATTGACTACCGGAAATTGAATCGGGCTACGGTTAAGAACAAGTACCCTATGCCTCGTATAGGTGATCTATTTGACCAGTTGAAGGGGTCCCGTTGTTTCTCCACTACTACAAAAATAGTTAAAGATCACACTTTGAGAAAAAAAATGATCTCACTTTTATTGGAAGTGTGATAAAAAAAATTAGATTGATATTTTTATCACACTTAATTTGATTGAGTGTGATAATATTTATTTTTTATGTCACTTTTCAATTAAGTGTGATTATATATATATTTTTTAATCACACATTCTAATTAAAGTGTGATTATATATACATACTACTTTTTAATCACACTTTTTAAATAAGTGTGATTATAAATATATTTTTTAATCACACATTATAATTAAAGTGTGATTATATATATATTTTTTAATCACACTTTAATTAGAAAGTGTGATTATATATACACTACTACTTTTTAATCACACTTTTTAAATAAGTGTGATTATAAATATATTTTTTAATCACACATTCTAATTAAAGTGTGATTATACATATATTTTTTAATCACACTTTAATTAGAAAGTGTGATTATATATACACTACTACTTTTTAATCACACTTTTTGAATAAGTGTGATTATAAATATATGTTTTTAGTCACACATTGTAATTAAAGTGTGATTATATATACATTACTACTTTTTAATCGCACTTTTTAATTGAGTGTGATTATATATATATTTTTTAATCACACATTCTAATTAAAGTGCGATTATATATACATTACTACTTTTTAATCACACTTTTTAAATGAGTGTGATTATATATATATTTTTTAATCACACATTCTAATTAAAGTGTGATTATATAGGCTGTGACTTTGGTCCAGTCCAAGATCATGGACCGTGCTGTTGGGCCCGTGGGGGCCCACCAGGGTCCCGTTTTGATAATCTGAATCGTTCAATGTGTAGAACTCGTCGAGTACTATATGCTTGTAAAAAATTACGTTGATCGGATATCGATAGCTATGTGAACAAAACAGTTTTTTATCAACCGTTAATTTTTTCACCGTCCATTTTTTTTATACAAAATTGATTTGATCACATAGCTATTGATATCCGATCAACGTGATTTTTTACAGATATGTAGTACTCGACGAGTTTTACACATTCAACGGTTCGGATTATCAAAACGGGCCCAAAAAATAGGCCCCATGGGCCGAACTGGACGGGTCCAATATTGATCTCAACTTGAGACAAGCTGGACCCGATTATATATAAATTACTACTTTTTAATCACACTCCCTAAATAGGTGTGATTGTATAAAATATTCCAATTTAATTTTTATATAAAATATACTATTTCCAAATTTGCGCCTCTATTCTACACCCATGAATGACAGAGGACGACTCTTTCCATCCCCAACAAGGTTGAATTTCACAAACACACAGGTCTCTTCTCCTCACTACAACAAAACTGGGTTTTCACGAATTCACATTAACGATATACAGTAAATGTAAGTCGTGGTAAATAAAAATATCTCACTTTTAATGGAAGTGTGATTAAAAAAAAGGGCAAATTACACTAACGGTCCCTATAGTTGGGGACTCGTGTCACTTTAGTCATTGACTTTTCAATTTAGATACATTTGACCCTGAATTTTGAATCTTGTTGCAAATAAGGACAATTGAATATGTCATTGTCTAATTTCAAGGGCAAAATCATCAATTTAATAAAATATAAACTAATTTGACAAAAATAAATGTTAAAAAAATATTTTAATTTTTTAAATTTTTTTTTTTATCCATCAATGATAAAATTATGTAAAATTGATAAAAATTATATGATTAATTTTTAAAAATTAATTTTACATGATCATTATCCAAACAAATAAAAAAAATTAATTTGGTTAAAAAAATAAATAAATGTCTAAAAGATTTATCAATTTTACATAATTTTATTTTTAGTTGGTAGAAATAATTTTTAAAAATTCAAAATATTTGTTTGACATTTATTTTTCTCAAATTAGTTTATATTTTATCAAATTGATGATTTTACCTTTGAAAAATCTAATGATATTTTCAATTATCCTTATTTGGAACAAAATTCAAAATTTAGGGTCAAATGTGTCACAATTGAAAAGTTAGAAACCAAACTATATATAGGGATTATTAGTGTAATTCACCCTAAAAAAAATTAGATTGATATTTTGATCACACTTGATTTGATTGAGTGTGATAATATTTATTTTTTATGTCACTTTTTAATTAAGTGTGATTATATATATATTTTTTTAATCACACATTTTAATTAACATGTGATTATATTTATTTTTATATCACTTTTTAATTAAATGTCATTATATATAATATTTATTTTTAATCACACTCCCGAAATAGGTATGACCGTATCGATTTCATTTTATTTTAATCACACTTTTTAAATAAGTGTGATTATATATGTATTTTAATCATGTGTGTGATTGAATAAAATATTTCTATTTCATTTTTATATAAAAAATTATAAAATTAATTGATATAATCAATTACCAAATAAGCCTTACTCTAATGCGCTCATTTGAAAAAATAACTATTTTAGTAGATTATTTTAATTTTTAACTATTTTAATAGGTTAAAATCTTTGTGTTTAAAAAGATAGTTAGTTTTTTTTTTTTTTGTTTTATAATTAAATGTGATATTTGTAAAATCAAAAAAATAATTATAAATTTAATATCTCTTATTGATTATTTTAAATTATTTGATTATATTTTTTAATGAATTTTAACCTAAAAAAAAAAAACCAAAAATCCAATTCTCAAACTGGTACAGGCCACTATATAACTACATTTTGACCGTCAATTATCGGAAAAACCTCAGAAAGTGCAAACCCACTTCCAAACTCGTCTTCTTCCTAGAGAGAGAGAGAGAGAGAGAGAGAGAGAAGCATTTTAGAGAGAGGGAGTCTTTTCTTTTTTGGCACCCTTTCCTCGAAGCAATTGGGCACAAGACCATCAAGATTCCCCTCTTTTTCCTCATAATCGCTTCGTTTTTATGCCCAAAAAAAAAAGAAAAAAAACCAAAACCCTCAATCTCTATCAATACCCATCTCTTTCTGTTCAATCAATCCTTCAATACACAGTCCCTATTTTGACCTTTAGCTCTCTCCGTGTCTCCAATGGCCTCTCAGCAATAGTTATCTTCAATCAAGGTGTTTATACGCTTTTTATTGCTATTCATGTTCACTTGATTGAAGTAATATTTAGCATATTTTGTGTTGTTTAGGGCGCAAAAGTGCTTATGGTCGGTGCTGTGGTGGTTGGCTGTGAGCTTCTCAAAACCCTAGCTCTCTCTGGCTTTGAGGACATCCATACTGTGAGTACACCTTTGTACTTGTTTTCACTTTGTATTTTATCGTGTTTTGGAGTTTTTGGATGGGTGAATTTGTACTTGTGGTAGGTTTAGGGTTTAGGGTTTCTCACTGGTTTTGTGTTTGGTTTTGGTTTTGGGTTACATGGCTCAAATTTAGACTGTGAAGTCAACATTCAAGGTTTAGCTCTTTTTGGCAGTGCTCTTTTTTAATTTTTAATTTTAGTTGAATCTTGAAAATAATTTTCTCATAGTGGGTTGTTATCTGTGTGTTTGTTATAGAGCAAATGTTCAAACACATTGAAAAGTGGTGGTAGAGGCAATTTTCAGCATGATTCTTTATTAGCAGAAACTATGGTAAGAACTAAGGACGACATTCCACCTCAAGATCCTAAACAAAATAAGAGAAAGGTGTGTAGTTTTTATCTATTGATGTTATAATTTCTAATATCGTTAGTGATATTATTAGAAGTTACATTTTTAACTTTGTGTTATAGGGCAAACCATGTAAACTCGCGAATAGGTTCCATTGAAAATATTGTTGCTCATGGAACGGTGTATGAGAGAATTGAACACAATGAAGCCATTCATACAGTGCCACTAGGAGAATCCAATGTACGTGTGTCTGTTGAAATTGTTATTCAAAAAGATGCCACTCTTCCTATACCTATCCCAGATGAGATGTTTATTGTTGGAGAAGCAGTGAGATTTTTTGTTGCTTGGCCCAAAAATCTTGTATTAGTCGGTGATGAGGTAAAATATTTAAACTTAGAAACTTTGTTACAATTTCTTAAAGTTAAAGTTGACTTATATTTGTTTATTTTGAAAATTTTAAACTTAGGGAGCTTCAATTAATGTTGAATGTGGAAAATATCAAGAGTCCATTCAATCTTTTGTTTCATTAGTTGAGCATATCAAGTATGATGAAGCCATAGACATTCCACTAGAGAAAGACATTTTGGGGAGGTGATCAATATCCAACTTCAAAGAGTAGACATGGAGTATATATGTCATATAAAAGAATTATCTGTTACATGTATCATGTTGTACATAAGGTAAGGAAAATTTGCTACATCAATAGTTATTTCTGCAGATTTTATGTATTACAAATTTAATTAAAATTTGTTTATTTTATTAGTCATCTCCATCAAGTGTTGAAGGCTTCCAATTGGAGGAAACAATTTGTATTTGTTAACCCTTGTGTCGTTAGTGGAAAAACTATGGCTGGGGAGAAATCAAAATCAGTGTTGCTTGCAAGAAGAATAGAGGAGGCTATGCTAGAACAATTGGTTTTAATTCCTTATAATATTGGGTAATTATCTAAAACTATTTATTTCATGTGTTCAAATGATAATAAATTTATTAAGCTTATACTTGTGACTTGTTTAATTGTAGGTACCATTGGATATTGTTAGTTATTTATTTTCTATTGATGCAGGAGATGAAGAGTCAGTGTGATGATAAAATGTTCGATTTTGTCTTTTGTAAGTCTCTACAAAAATATTAAGTTTATTCATATGCTTCTAGCGGTTTCTGAATTAATTTGTGTTTTTATTTTTCAGGTCAGAAATTTCTTGGAGAAATGCAAAATATGGTCAAAGAATTCAACAACTTAGTTTTTTCAAGTTTTTTTATTTTTTATTTTTTAATATATGTAAGCACAGTTAAAATTTTTTTACTAATTCCTTTGTATATACTTTTTGAACATTTAACTTTCATTTATGAAATATATGACGTTATTCCATTCAATATATGGTTGTGATTCAAAATATAGTATATAGTGTGTATTACATTCTTCAAATGCATATAACATGTGATCTTATCTGATTATTAATCACGTGTTTTATTAGATATTAATCACATTTAAAATCTGTGATCTAAATGTTTATTATCACAGGTTTTATTAGTTATTAATCACATTTAAAAGATGTGATCTAAATGTTATTAATCAAATTAAAAGATGTGATCTAAATATTTTTAATCACACTTAAAAGGTGTGATCTAAATGTTATTAATCACACTTAAAATGTGTGATCTAAATATTATCAATCACACTTAAAATGTGTGATCTAAATGTTATCAATCACACTTAAAAGGTGTGATCTAAATGTTTTTAATCACACTTAAAAGGTTTTTAATCACACTTAAAAGGTGTGATCTAATGTTATCAATCACACTTAAAAAGTGTGATCTAAATATTTTTAATCACACTTAAAAGGTGTGATCTAAATCTTATCAATCACACTTAAAAGGTGTGATTAAAAATGACCCATTTTAATCACACTCCCAAAGATCACACTTTAATAAAACTGAAAAAGTGTGATTAAATAACAAACATCACACAAAAAAAGTGTGATCTTTATCTATTTTTTGTAGTAATGCTCTAAGATAGACTTGAGATCGGGTTACCATCAGTTGAGGGTCAGGGAGGAAGATATCCCGAAGATGGCATTCCGTACACGGTATAGCCATTATGAGTTTCTGGGGATGCATTTTGGGCTCACCAATGCACCGGCAGTGTTTATGGATTTGATGAACAGGATCTTCCGGGAATTCTTAGATCGTTTTGTAGTCGTTTTCATGGACGACATTCTGATTTATTCATCCTCGAAGGAAGAGCACGAAGAACACTTGAGAGTGGTGCTTGAGTTCCTTAGAGCCCATAAGATGTATACTAAGTTCGGGAAGTGTGAGTTCTGGCTGAGAGAGGTTAAATTCTTAGGCCATGTGGTCTCCGGGGAAGGGGTGTCTGTTGATACATCCAAGATAGAGGCAGTGCAAGATTGGGCACAGCCTAAGAGTGTTTTTGAAATCCGCAGTTTTCTGGGATTGGCCAGATATTACCGTCGTTTTGTGAAGGACTTCTCCAGGCTAGCTTCGTCGTTGACTAGATTGACGCAGAAAGGGGTCAAATTTGTATGGAGTGAGACTTGTGAAAAGTCGTTCCAAGAACTTAAAGTTAGACTTACCACCGCTCCAGTTTTGATTATTCCGGAGAGGATTTTAGGTTATACAGTGTATTGTGATGCCTCACGAGAAGGTTTGGGTTGTGTGTTGATCAAAAGGGGAAAATAGTAGCCTATGGCTCACGTCAGTTGAAAATACATGAGAAGAATTACCCTACGCATGACCTAGAGTTAGCAACTGTAATTTTTGCCTTGAAGGTTTGGAGGCACTACCTGTATGGTGAGAGATTCGAGGTGTTCTCGGATCATAAAAGTCTGAAGTATCTGTTTACACAGAAAGACTTGAATTTGAGGCAGAGGAGGTGGATGGAGTTCATGGAGAATTACGACTTCGAGTTGTTTTACCATCTGGGGAAGGCCAATGTTGTGGCCGATGCCCTTAGTAGGAAATCAATTAGTGATAGAGCTTGTATAGCCATCCGAGAATGGGAAATGTTGGGTGCACTTGGCGAGTTTGATTTGCTTCTAGGTGAATCTGTTGATTCTGTGGCCTTGTTTTCTGTAGTTGCGCAGCCTACACTTGTGAGTCAAGTGCTAGAGGCACAGAGAAGTGACCTTGAGGTAGAATCCCTCTGGGAGAAGATCTCCAGTGGGAAGGTTGAGAAGGGTTTGACTGTATATCCTGACCTGAGTGTGAGGTACCGAGACCGCTTGTTTGTGCCGGAGTCTTGCCGAGAGGAAGTACTCCGAGAGTTTCACCATTCACGCCTTGTGGTGCATCCGGGAGGTACAAAGATGTATCGTGATTTGGGTCACCAGTTTTGGTGGCGGGGGATGAAGAAAGATGTGGCAGTGTTTGTGTCTAAGTGCATTACTTGTCAGCAAGTGAAGGCCGAACATCAGAGGCCAGGGTTTGTTGCAACCCTTGCCTATAGCCGAATGGAAGTGGGAGCATGTCACGATGGACTTCGTTGTAGGTCTTCCGAGGACTCAGCGGGGTAGTGATGCTATTTGGGTGGTTATAGACCGTTGACTAAGTCGGCGCACTTTATTCCTATGCGCGTGAGAGATTCAGTAGATCATCTTACCGACTGTATATTCGGGACATAGTGAAGTTGCACGGAGTCCAGTGTCGATCATCTCTGATAGAGATCCACGTTTTACTGCTAGGTGTGGCAGAGTTTACAGAGTGCCTTGGGCACTAGGTTGACCTTTAGCACGTCTTATCATCCTCAGACTGACGGGCAATCTGAGTGTACTATTCAGATCCTTGAGGTTATGCTTCGAGGCTGTGTCCTTGACTTTAGTGGGTCGTGGGAGAGGCACTTGCCCTTAGTGGAGTTTGCCTACAACAATAGTTTTCAATCGAGTATTGCATGGCACCGTTTGAGGCCTTGTATGGTTGACCTTGTAGGTCTCCAGTTTGTTGGGCCGAGGTGGGTGATGCACCTTTGTTGGGCCTGGAGTTGGTGCGAGAAACGACGGAGAAAGCTGAGCTTATCCATAAGAGGCTTATTACAGCCTAGAGTCGCCAAAAGTGTTATGCCGACCGTCGGAGGAGGCCTTTGGCATTTGAGGTGGGTGATCACATCTTTCTGAAAATATCACCTAGGCGGGGTTTGACAAGGTTTGGGAAGAATGGGAAGTTGTCCCCTCGGTTTATTGGTCCCTTTGAGGTCCTTGAGCGAATTGGAGAGGTTGCATACCGTTTAGCTTTACCGCCGCAGTTGTCCGGGGTGCATAATGTGTTTCATGCTAGCATGCTTCGAAAGTACGAGCCGGATCCGTCACATGTATTGGATTGGACCGACTTAAAGGTAGATGAGGATACCTCGTATGAGGAGAGACCGGTGCAGGTCTTGGATAGGCAGGACCAAGTCTTGCGGGGCAAGACGATTCCCTTGGTAAAAGTTTCGTGGAAGCATCACAAAGTGGAAGAAGCCACTTGGGAACGCGAGCTAGAGGTCCGTGAGAAATATCTGGACTTGTTTGTTAATGTTTAACCATGTATTGGAAATTTTATGTCTTGATGAAATCTAAAAACATTGTATATGTTTTGAGTTGTAAAACATTGTAGATGTTTTGATTTATGGAAGTATTGTTGAAAAAGCCTTGAAAATAGAAATTTAATTTAACATTGCATATGTTGAATGTGTTGTAGAAATGCAAATGTATCATTAACATTGAATGTGTTATGGAATGGTGGAATATGGCATTGGAAATTGTTGAATTTCAAGGAGAAGCATGTTGATAATGCATATTGAAAATATATTGTAAATTGCCTCTTGAAAAGAGATGGGATGACCAGTATTGGGTCAAGTTGATGAATGTTGAGTTATAATGTGTTGAGAATTGAGAGATCACACTTTTGAAAACTTTATATATATCTAATTTCGGGGACGAAATTCTTTAAGGGGGGGAGGTTATAGCGATCCCAGTTTTCCTTCCCTATTTATTGTATTCTGGACTCGGTTCCATGGATGTGTTGTTGTCTTATTCTCGTTCCCATACGTTACTCTTGTATTCAAGTTTTGGGTTGTGTTGGGCAGGTTTGAAACAGGTTGGTTGTGTTTAGAAACCAAAAGTTGATGCCCAGATTTTGGCCTTCACGCTCGAGCGGGGCTTTTCACGCTCGAGCGGGCCCTTTTGTTTTTGCTCCTCCGCTCGAGCAGGCATTTTGACGCTCGAGCGTGATTATTCAACCCTCAGTATTTTTTTTCCTGCAGGTCATCGAACGCTCGAGCGTCCACTTTCACGCTCGAGCGAGGACCTTTGTCTGCAGAACTTCTGGAAGTGTGCATTCGACACTCGAGCGTCGCTTTTCACGCTCGAGCGGGAGTCTGTGTCTGACGCTCGAGCGGGGCGTTCCACGCTTAAGCGGACTGTGTTTTATATCAGTCCGAGTTGTAGCTTTTTGAATCACTTTTTTTGGACCATTCTCTCTCTCTAGCTTTCCAAAACCCTATTTTGAGAGCTCCTCTCTCTAGAATACACCTTCTCTGTACGAAATCATCTAGTTTTAGTGATCTCCCATCCTTGTCCCTTTGTAAAAAGTGTAGAGCTTGGTGTGGGCTACGTTTGGATCCGAAAATCTTTGGGTTTAGAGCACCTTCAAATTTCTTCATCTTCTCCATTGAGCTCCGAAATTTGAGGTAGGGATAACTACTCATATTTATGATCTTTGACATAAACTTGTGGTCATTTTGATTTAGTGTTGAAGTTGGGAAATTTTGGGTGTTAGGGTTTCAAAATGTATAAAGAGGGGTTTTGTTCTTTTGACCAATACATGTGTATTTTGGGTCTTAAAATAAGGTTATTGATGTTTATTGATGATATTTGGACCCTTGGGTTAATGTTGAGAAAATGGGGAGAAAAGCCCTACTTTATTGTGATGAATTAATTTGTATAACTAATTTGGGAAAGTTATGGAAATATGAAATTGAGTTGGAAATAATGAAATTGGGTAATTATGAGGTTGAATGGTGGAGTTAGATTGATTGATCGCTCACTCTTTGAAATTGTAGATAATTTATCTGTTTGATAATTTTATTATCTGTTTAGAAATAATTGCTTTGGGCTATCGGTGGAGGATAGTCTTGATTGTTGTAGACACTGCATGATGATTAGGTGAATTAAAACTAATCAATTGAGTAGGTCATTGAATATGACGGATGGAATAACACATTGAATATGTGCCTTGCTTGATCATGGTATATGATAAGTGTTTAAATACATTATATATGTATATTGTTTAGGAGGAGATAGGGGATATACTCCACGGTTTGGGAGGAGATAGGGATGTACTCCTAAACCGGATTTGGGAGGGGATAGGGGATGGACTCCAGTGATAACTAAGTTGGCTGGAGTGTCCAGGGTGAAAGTCTCGAAATCCTAATTCTGTTTGTATAACGTAGCTGAATTGAAGTATTAAAATGATCATAACATGAGTTGAAGTCTCATTTGAAATTGAATTGTTGAAGTATTGTTGATATGAGTTGTAGTCTCATTATAAACTGTCTGGCTGAATAGGGAACCATATCTATGAATTGGTTTAGATAATGAAATGGAAAGAGATGTATGTTTGTTTATATGAGTTAAACATTTATCAAATGCCAATGTTTTAGTTATTGCTTATATTATGTTTAGCATATCTCTATTGGGCGTTGGCTCACCCTATATGGGACATCATTTTCAGGTTCAGGTGTTATGCCGCCCCCAAGGCCTTAGCTCGGATGGTTTTGGGAGTTGAAAACTCTTTTGGTTTTACTTTTATTATTTTGGTGATATATATAAATTCAAGCCAAGGGCTTATTTGTGTAGGGAGTTAAAACTCTTCTTTTGTGGTAACCAAGTGTTGACTTGGAAAGTTGTAAGCCTACAGGGCATTTACTTTTGTTGTCAACATGTATTACTTTTTGTAAGAATACTCTAATGAATGAAACATGCTTTATTCTCTTGTCTATGAATATCATGAATGTTGGGTTTATATATTATTTTGAGGGCGTTACACGGACTGCCTGAGTGAGGCCAAACCGCTCGTGCGGCCACGGGCTCTGCACGAGTGCCCATGAATTAAGCCTAGACCAGCCCCTCTCTGTGCGCTCGAACGGCGACCATTTTCGCACGTGTGGAGCCAGGCCGCTCGAGCGGCTGGACTGACCGCACATGCTGCCCAACAAGAAAAACAAAATTGTGTTGTTTGTCCTGTTACCTCAGCCTCCAGCATGCACTCCCAACCTCATTTAGACCCTTTTGGGAGTGGAATGTTGTCTAGAAACTCATTAAAGAAGATTGTGAATAATGAAAGAAAAAAGTACAATTAAAGCAAACAATTTAACGAATGTGCATGTGTGAAATTTTGTGTCGGTTGTGTGGCCAATGAGACACCGCGAGATCAAGTACACTGTGAGTAATAATATGGTACACTTACACTCTTTTTTGCGTATCTTGAACCATGAATGGTGATTGGTGCCAACATTATGAATTGATTAGAATTGACGAAACTTCATTGATAATACATAACATGTGCTAAGTGATTGGGCCCGAGGCCGCTTGTTATATGATTAGGCCTGAGGCAGCTTGTTATATGATTAGGCTCGATGCCGCTTGATAAATGATTGGGCCCGAGGCCGCTTGATAAAGGATTGGACCTGAGGCCGCTTGTTATATGATTGGGCCCAAGGCCGCTTGTTAAATGATTGGGCCTAAGGCCGCTTGGTTTATATGATTATGGACATTTTGGAAATCTTGTGATCATATATGCTTGGGCCTAAGACTGCTTGGTTTATATGATTATGGGCATTTTGAAAATCTTGTGATCATCTACTTACACTGCTTTACTGTATTATTACTCATTGATTTTCGCTTACCCAATTTTATGTATGCACATGTAGGTGATCAGCAGCATGGAGCACACCCTAGAGTCAGCTTTAGGAGTTTTTTTGTGACCCAATCGAGTCATGCCTCCGAGACGGAGTTTTGTCTTGAATCACACCACACTTTGACCTTATTTTGCTTTTGCTTTTGCTTTCATGGTTTTGGGTTGTAAACATTATGTACAATTTTTCCTTTGGCTCTTATGTTTTTGTTGGGCATGTAAATGTATTAATGTGTTGCATAGTTATCTCTATGATCTTGCTCATGATTGGCGCAGCTCAATGGACTTCTTTTTATTATATGCTTCCGTTATGGCCCTATTAACATAAATATTTTGTATGATCATTTGAGGCCTTCGGTAATCTACGGATTACTGGTCGGTTATGACCCAAACTTTAGAGGCGGGTTCGGGTCATGACAGAATGGTACTAAAGCATAAGTTAATATCTCACACACAAGTCCATGTGAGCAATAAGAAGTCTAGAGAAGGTTAATTGCATCCATATTGCATTCATAATCAGGTATGAAATAGAAATATGTGTTTGTTGTATGTGGCTTATGTGCATACTATCTGTGAATGTTATAATATATGTTCCTCTAGATCATAGTGAGAACAAGGGCGGAAGATGGGGAGGATTCAACCACTGCACTGCTTGATAGGATGGAAGCAATGATTATGGACATGGCTGAGGGTTTTAGACAACAACAATAATAACAGCAACAACAACCACCCCCGCCACCATTGCCTGTGCCATCTATTATCGTGCAAGACCACCAGGCTGATGATTGAATTATTGCTCTCACAAAAGAATTTAAAAAGATGAAACCGCCAATGTTCTAAGGGATAATTGATCCACTAAAGGCAGAGGCTTGGGTGGTTGGTATCGAGAAATTGTTTGAAGTCTTTCCATGCATGGAGGCACAGCATGTCCTGCTTGCTGCTTTTACATTGGAAGATGAGGCACGCCGTTGGTGGATGCTCATCCAAGAGGAACATCAAGGAATGAATTGGGCTCAGTTTATGAAGATCTTTTATGAGTATTCGGGACAGGAAGGTGTCAGAGTTTGAGAACTTGAAGCAACGGAATAAAATCATAGAGGAGTATGAGGCACAATTTACTGAACTAGCCCGTTTCGCACCATACATGGTCGTTACGGACTACAAAAAGGTGAGGAAATTTGAGGGAGGTCTCCAAGACTCCATTATTGAGAAGATTAATGTATTGCAGTTACAGAAATATGTAGATGTATTAGACAGAATCATCATAGCGGAAGGTAATCAAGCCAACCGTAACCGGTACTCAAATTGAAAGGATAAGATGTAGGGTTCCAATATGCACAAAGGGTCGACATCCTCACAAAATAAGAAGCAAAATTTGGGAACTTCCAACACTGCGGGGTCTAACTGTGATTCACCACAGACTTGCCCGAAATGTGGAAAGAAACATCGAGGGGTTTGTCATCAAGCATTAGGAGCTTGCTTTAAGTGTGGAAAGACGGGTCATATGATGTGAGATTGTCCTATTTTGGGCAACAAAAAGGTAATAGGCCAACTACTAGTTCCGCCGGTTCCACTCTTGCAACAAAGACCCCAGCAAGGCCTACTACTTCTGGGGATAATGTTAGGCAAGAAAGAGTCTTTGCTCTTGTTCCGGGTGATGTCCAAAATTCAGATGCTGTGGTTTTAGGTACGTTTTCCGTCAATGGCCAACCTGTCCATGTGCTACTTGATTCAGGTTCCACTCATTTCTTTGTTTCAAAAACCTTAGCTCCTAATTTGAATAGATCTATGGAACCTTTGAATTATATGTTGTGTGTGTCTCTCCCATCTGGGGATTATATGTTATGTGCTTCCATGTACTCTGCATGTGAGCTTTTACTTGGAGATATTTTATTATATACTAATTTGATGCCTCTTGATATGGTACACTTTGATGTAATTTTGGGAATGGATTGGTTAGCTATGTATCATGCAGCTATCGATTGTATGTCTAAGCAAGTTATTTTCCGCCCACCAGGTCATGATAAGTTTACTTTTGTAGGACATGGGGTAGTCCCTCTACCCTATTTGATATCGGCTATGAAAGCTTGTAAACGACTTCAGAAAGGCTGTAGGGGTTATTTGTGTAGCATTTTGCATGCAGAGACAACTGAGGTGGGTGTTGAAAATATTCAAATTGTTAGTGAGTTTTCGGATGTATTTCCCGAAGAATTGCCAGGGGACTTGATAGACCGTGAGATTGAATTCGTCATTAATATTGTGCCGGGTACTCAACCGATTTCTAAGGCTCCGTACAGAATGTCATTGGCTAAAATGAAGGAATTGAAAATACAGTTGCAAGAATTTCTTGACAAAGGGTTCATCCAACCGAGTACATCGCCATGGAGCACACCCATTTTGTTTGTGAAGAAGAATGATGGGACCTTTCGGTTGTGTATTGATTATCGAGAACATAATAAGGTAACAGTGAAGAATAAATATCATTTACCACGATTGACGATTTGTTTGACCAATTATAGGGGGCACAAGTGTTTTCAAAGATTGACTTGAGATCTGAGTACCATCAGTTGAAAGTCAAAGCAAAGGATGTTGAAAAGACCGCCTTCCGAACTAGGTACAACCATTATGAATTTTTAGTCATGTCATTTGGGGTTATGAATGCACCAACAGCTTTTATGGATTTAATGAATCGGGTTTTTAAACCGTACTTGGATGAATTTGTAGTGCTATTCATTGATTGCATTCTTATTTATTCGAAGAGTAAGGAGGAACATGAAAAACACTTTAGATGTATTCTTCAAACACTTAGAGACAAAAAGTTATATGCTAAATTGAAGAAATATGAATTTTGGTTGAATAAAGTTGTGTTTTTGGGGCATGTAATTAACAAAGATGGTGTATCCGTCGATTCGCAAAAGATAGAAGTTATTGTGAATTGGCCTGCTCCTACCAATGTTACAGAAGTACATAGTTTTATGGGTTTAGCAGGTTACTACCGAAGATTTGTTAAAGAATTCTCCAAGGTTGCGGTGCCGCTCACCCAATTTACTCAAAAAGGTGTTCCATTTGAGTGGACAGAACAGATGGAGTCCACCTTCCAAGAATTAAAGACACGACTCATAACAGCACCAGTCCTCACCTTACCATTAGGTACAAAAGGGTTTCTCATAAGGGTTTGGGGTGTGTACTTATGTAGAATGGAAGAGTGATTGCGTATGCATCTCGACAATTAAAGCCACATGAAAAGAATTACCCTATGCATGATTTGGAATTAACTGGTGTGGTGTTTGCATTGAAAATTTGGCGGCATTATCTTTATGGAGCAACATGTGAAGTCTACATCGACCACAAGAGCCTAAAGTATTTCTTTACTCAAAAAGAGCTTAATATGCGTCAAAGGCGGTGGTTGGAACTCATCAAGGATTATGACTTACAGATTCATTATCATCCTAGCAAAGCCAACACAGTAGTGGATGCTCTTAGTAGAAAGCCAACGAGGAACTTAGCATGTTTACTTACGGAGCGAAATGAACTATTGCTTGACTTGGAAAGAATGGAGGTGGAAATTAACGGAATAGAATGTTAGCCGTGATGGCCGCACAACCGACTATGATTGAGGAAATCAAATGAAGGCAATTGGAGGATGAATTTCTCAACAAAGTACATGATGAGATAGAAGCAAAGCCAAGATCGGGATTTTCTTTAGAAGCTCAAGTGTTGAAATTCAAGGGAAGATTGTGTGTTCCTAATGTCCCCGAAATTAAAGGAAGAGTTTTGGAAGAAGCTCACAAGTCCAAATTTGTTATGTATCCCGAAAAAACCAAAATGTAAAAAGATCTCAAGCAAGGTTTTTGGTGGCCCAATATAAAGAGAGAAATTGCGAAGTTCATTTCAACATGCCCTCAATGTCAACAAGTAAAAGCAAAGCATCAAAGACCGGCGGGGTTACTTCAACATCTCCCCATTTCGAAATGGAAGTGGGAGTATATAACTATGGATTTTATTTTAGGTTTACCCTGAACACCCCGAGGTATGGATTCTACATGGGTGGTTGTGGATAGATTGACTAAGTCTGCTCATTTTCTGCCTGTGAAGACTGTTTATAATGCTGATAGACTTGTCACAGTGTACATTGCAGAGATTATTCAACTGCACGATGTTCTGATCTCCAATGTGTTAGATAGAGATTCTGAGTTTGTGGTTGTGGCAAAGCTTACAAAAAGCATTAAGAATGGAGATGAGGTTTAGTACTACATTTCACCCGCAAACCGATGGTCAATCTGAAAGGACTATACAGACGTTGGAGGACATGCTCCGGATGTGTGTTTTGGACTTCCATGAAAGTTGGAAAATTACCTTTGGCGGAATTTGCCTACAATAACAGTTTTCACTCTAGTATTGAAACGGCACCATATGAAGCTTTGTATGGGAGAAGATGTCGAATTCTGGTTTCTTTGGACTGAGATTGGAGATAGCTCATTGATTGGGCCTGAAATTGTGCAAGTTACTACAGAAAAGATTCAGATCATCCAACAGAGATTGAAAACTGCTCAAAGTCGACAAAAGAGCTAAGCAAATCAAAGAATGATGGACTTAGAGTTTGAAGGTGGGGATCATGTTTTTTTCAAAGTCACTCCAATGAAAGGGCACACAAGGTTTGGGAAGAAAGGAAAATTATCACCCTAGTGTGTAGGACCATTTCAGATTTTGGAAAGATTGTGGTCGGTTGCTTATCGGATTGCATTACCACCGGGCATGGAGCAAGTGCACAATGTGTTCCACGTATCGATGTTGTAAGGCTACCTTCGGGACCCTTCCCATGTTATTGACTATCATCAAATTGTGCTAAATGACGATATGGCTTATGAAGAGAAACCCCTTCGAATCCTTGATCGGCAAGTCAAACAACTAAGGAATAAGACTATTCCAATGGTAAAGATGGAATGGAGAGAATATCATAGAAGTGAAGCCACTTGGGAACGGAAGAAGAAATGACACAACGATATCCAAAATTGTTTCCAATTTAAGGTAAACAAGTTTGGAGGACCAAACTTCCTAAAAGGGGGAAGACTGTGATAACCCAATCCGTACTTTATTTAATTATGCATGTGGTTATGTGTTTGATATGAATTTGCAAATTTAAGTATGGGAAATATGTGAATTTGGAAAAATATCTATTGAAAGTAGGAATATCTGTTATAATTGAAACTTTGAATTGAAATTGAAAGGCCTTAGAGGCACGATAAATAAAACCGACTTCATATCTGTGATTAGCATGATTTATAGAGCTTGCGGTGGAATTTTAAAAAATTACGATTCGTAATGATTAAATCATGTTTTGTGAGTTGGGTCATATATGTTTGTTTAGCCCTATTATTCATCATTGTTGATTGAGAGCTCTAGAGAGTGAGTTAGAGAGAGAGGAAGAAGAGGAAGCTAGCGATTGAACAAAATCAAGGGGCAAACCTTAGAATTGAGTTAAGGTATGTTAAATTACTTACAAACTTTGTCTCTAACTCATCTTTGTCTTGAAATCAAGAAGAAATTACGAATTTGAGCTAGGGTTTTGAGTTATATGGTGGCTTGAGCTAAAGGCATGAAATTGAACCCTAATCTCACCATCTTCATTTGATTTAAGTTCACCCTTGTGATTGACTCATGAAACAAACCCTATATGATTCATGAAAACAAGATTTATTGGAAGATTATTCATGGATTATGTATTTTGAACTTGATTATGTATGAATATGGGAAAGAGATGAGTCCATGAATTTGTTAATGATGGAAGATTGATATGTTTAATATGGAATTACACTTGTATCACGCTTGTATATCATGTTTTTGAGGTGTTTTTACATGAATTTGGGCTTGAGAATGAGATGAAAATGGTTGCGTTTTTTAGCCATTTTTGGACTGCCTGAGTGAGTCCAGATGGCTCGTGTGCCCACGGGCTCCGCACGAGCACCCATGAATTAAGCCTAGACTAGCCCCTCTCTGTGCACTCGAGCAGCGTCCATTTCCGCACGTGCAGAGCCAGACCACTCGACCGGCTAGACCGGCCACACGTGCAACTCAACAGGAAAAAAAATTATGTTGTTTGTCTTGTTACCCCCGACCTCCAGAATGCACTCCCAACCTCATTTAGACCCTTATGGGAGTGGAATGATGTCTAGAAACTCATTAAACAAGATTGTGAATTACGAAAGAAAAGAGTACAATTGAAGCAAACAATTTAACGAATGTGTATGTGTGTGAAATGTTGTGTAGGTTGTGTGGCCAAGGAGACACTGCGAGATCAAGCACACTGTGAGTAGTAATATTGTACACTTATACTCTTTGTTGTGTGTCTTGAACCATGAATGGTGATTGGTGCCAACATTATGAATTGATTGCAAATGACGAAAATGAATTGATATTACATAACATGTGCTAAGTGATTAGGCCCAAGGCTGCTTGTTATGTGATTGGGCCTGAGGCTGCTTGTTACATGATTGGGCCCGAGGCCGCTTGATAAATGATTAGGCCCGAGGCCGCTTGTTATATGGTTGGGCCCGAGGCCACTTGTTATATGGTTAGGCCTAAAGCCACTTGTTATATGATCAGGCCCGAGGCCGCTTGTTATATAATTGGGCCCGAGGCCGCTTGGTTTATATGGTTATGAACATTTTGGAAATCTTGTGGTCATCTACTTACACTGCTTTACTGTATTATTACTCATTGAGCTTTGCTCACCCAATTATATATAGCACATATTGATGATCAGCAGCATGGAGCACACCCCTAAAGTCAGCTTCAGGAGTTTTTTTGTGACCTAATCGTGTCATTTCTCCGAGATGAAGTTTTGTCTTGACTTACACCACACCTTGACCTTATTTTGTTTTTGTTTTCATGGTCTTGGGTTGTAAACACTGTGTACAATTTTTCCTTTGGCTCTTATATTTTTGTTGGGCATGTAAATGTATTAATGTGTTACATGGTTATCTCAATGATCTTGCTCATGATTGGCACAACTCAATGGAATTCCTTTTTATTATATGCTTCCGTTATGGCCCCATTAACATAAATATTTTGTATGATCGTTTGAGGCCTTCGATAATCCACGAATTAATGGCTAGTTATGACCCAAACTTTTAGGGGCGGGTTCGGGTCATGACAACATCACATTTTCCATGCCACTTGGGCTCCGTCTTCCTTTAGTTAAGCTCTATCTTCCCTAATTTCTTAACTCTTTATTCCTCATTTTCTCTCCCTAAAACAAAGCAAACCACTCTGTTTTTGTTTGGGGTTTTTATGTGTTAAACAGCTAAAGGGGAAAGCCTAGATATGGCGGGAAAGACTTCACTTTCCTTCCAAATAATAGTTTAGGGGGACAGCTTATCATTTTCTATTCAATTGTAGACGGAATGAGACGGTAAGAGTCAAATTGATCAAAATTTAGAAAGTGTGAGGGCAAATTGAAATTATACGAAGTATGGGGGTCAAATTAACAAATGCATGAAAGTTTGGGGGCAAAGTGATGTTTTCTCTATTTAGGTTGAGTAAGTCATTCAAATCGTCTCTATGATTTTATGAGGTTACATGCTATTTGTAAGCCCTTCATATTAGTTAGAGATTTGAAGAAATTATGAGCAATTTTTTTTTCTTCTAAATGAAAAAAAAAAAAAAAAAAACAACAACAACAACAACAACTTTATTGATGAAAACAAAGTACACACATATTGAATCAAACATCAATACATACATTTGTGGGTCCTTATTAGTTAGATATTTTAAAAAATTATGACCGAATGATATGAGCATCAAGTTTGTTTGTGTCAGAACAAAAAATTAAAATAAACAAAAATCATAATGGTCATAGTCATGCACGTATAATAGTACTCATATGTATGATGTGTCACGCCCCAAAAAACTAGAGATTTGGACGATCCATTCCATATCCCAATTACATACATTATTTATTCAACATGTGGGAGCTTAATTAAATTCCAAACATCTAATATTCATAACATCCTCATAATATTACAAAATCGTATCATATGCATTGATACATTCATTGATTTCAAAATCTAAATCTATAGCATGTGATTGATAAGCATTTCTGACTAAACTATTACAATTTTATGCCTTATTGGCTACAAGTTTCTAAGAAGATACTTGGTTACGACAAAAGTAGGTTGTAAGCTCAATACATAAAATGCCTTAGGCTTGCATAAAACAAAACAAAAAAATGAGCGTTCAGCTCCAACATTCTCCCAGCTATTCCCTTGCTAGAGGCATGGCATCAACACTTGAAATTTGTTTTCCACATAGGGTAAAACTCAGTAGAGACAATTTTATGACATGCATGATATTTAATGCCATACGGTCAAAGTATAAGAATTACCATTACAAAACAAACGTTTTTCCCTTTTTGAAACAATGTTATGCCGGAATTCAAAATTACAATTCATTATCCTTTCCTTGAAAATAGAAAATAGGATAGTAAATACAAACACTGACAATCTCTAGGTATGTATCTGTAAGTAGACTATAAAAGCAATACCAAACCCAACTTTATCGGCTCTTAACCGGAAGGAACTTGGTACCTACCGTGTGGGTTTTAGCACTTTCACCATGGACACACAAATCAACTTAATTAACTACAACCACACCCCTTAACCAAATTCACCATTCACTTTTCTTTTCTTTTTTTTTTCTTCTCGAAATAATACTTTTCAACATTAACAATATGCGTAAGTATGAAACCAATGATAAAATGAAATGCATGAATAAATATAGTCTCAGTTCAACTAGTTCTCATGCAATTCTACAACAAGTCAATGCTATCCTTCACCGATAGCTAATACAGTTATCTCTATTCAATATATTCAAAAAATAAACAATATAGATATCAAAAGAATAACCAACAATTCCAATAATATCCGATATTTTCCCAAATCCCATCACTTCCATATGATTCAAGTTCATGAATTTACCTTGAATTTTAACAACATAATAAACTCCTCAAAATTGAGCCAATTTTTAGGGTTTTCATAAAAATATTGGGATTTCTCATTTTAAAGATAGTTTCCTCAAAATTTTAACAGGATTCATCATCATAAAGAATTAACTAGGTTTTACAAAAAATCATTAAGGAAACACCTCTTTTATGCATTTTCAATACACCAAAACCAAACCCTAATTTCTTAAAGTGTTAAATTATCCAAATAACACATAACAGGGCTAAATAACATGCAAATCATAAAAGAATCCTCACCTCAAAGCAAGAGAAAGAAATGTGCAACACTAAATATCAACGCAGACGAAAATCTCAACGCGTCCTAGCTTTTGACCTTAAGGAATTGGGGTAGAAAATGGGTAAGAAAAGATGAAACTCAAGGTTTAATAGTTTAAAGGTCGGAAATTACAATTTGAGAGACGGAAGGAGAAGATGAGATTAAAAAGTAAATATTTTCAGCTTTTGGAAAATATTTATAGGCAGTCGCATCGCAGGCGTAAAAATGAAATCGCGGGCACGAACTCCAATACCGTGGGCATGATCCCAAAGTCGCGGCCTACCCTTGCTGCCTTTCGCGGGCGATGCAACTATCACAGTCAAGAGACCTAAAGGTGTGTTTTGGTCGCAGGTGGCATCGCAAGCGGCATCGCAAGCGCAAACGCATACATATCATAGGCACAATTCTGCAGTTCGTGAGCCACCATCATGAACCACGCAACTATCGTGGGTCTCGCAATTTTTTCTCTTAGGCCAACAGACCTAAAGGCCATATTTGATTGTGACTTGGTCACGGCCCATCGCGTGCTCGACCTCCCAAACTTGCGGGCGAGACAAAAATAGTCAAGGGCGCGACTTTGAAAATCTACCAATGGTGCTAAGTCAAATCAAGAGGCTTCCCGTGACAATTAAACCACTAAAAGATACAAAACAATCAAAATAGATGCAAACCTAATACCAACAAGCATAAAATGGTCGGGTGTTGACCTGGGCCACTATATGATCAATACATATGTCAAACAATTTGCAAGAAAAAAAGTTCAAAGATTGCAAGCAATTAAAAAGAAAACAAAAAACAAAAAACAAGAGAAAGAGAAAAAGAGAAGCAATTATCCAAAAATTATCTAAATAAAGTTTATTGCCAAAACTAAAAAGTAATATGATTAGATATTCATAATTCATAATAATATGATAAATAATAAACTACGTAACGCCGACTTCAGCAAAAACATAATCTCACATGCATAAACAAGGATGGATCTAGGGGAGCTGGGGAGGCGGCCGCACCCCCAAAAATTTGAAAAATATCATATATTATACTAGAAATTTTAAAATTATAGGAGTTCGCACCCCCAAATTTTTTTTAGATAATTTCAAAATTATATAGAGTAGCCCCCCTTCCAATTTTTGAAGTATTTGGAATTTTATTTTTTTTATTTTTTTTGAATTAGTTAACATATAATAATCTATTTTAAATTTCATGTATATGTATTTTTTAAATTAGGTCAAGATGAAAGCAAAATTTTAGAAACTTTAGTGGATCAAAGTGTAAAATATGAAACTTCTACAAATATATAAACTATAAGGCTTGCTGAAGAAGCTTTAAACAAAGCACTAAGATTAAAAAAAGAAAACAAAACAACTGATCTGATCTGAGAGGCTTGCTATGATTCTGCGAAAGAGAGAGGAGCAAAGGGACGAGGGATATGGAGAAACTTTGTTGTCGGTGGTCCGGTGGAGGACTCGTCGGAGCTGTCGGCATGGATGGTGAAACCGTGGACTCTCACTGGTAAATTATCTGATATCCCTTCAGCTTGAATATGATGTGATTATTCTGCTTTTAGACTGAATATATGAATCTATGATTGATTGTAATTTTAGACTGAATAATGTGATTATTTTGCTTTTAATTTGTTATTGGTGCGATGAAAATCTGATAATTGTTATTGGTACAATTATTAACTAAATATTGTGAATTTTTTTTTAATACTATGATTTATTGTAATTGGTAGGTACTGTGTGATTTCTTGATAATTGAATAGGCTTTTAGGTTATGATTTGTTGATTTCCTCTAAGAATTTAGATAAAAAGCTAAATGTTATTTTGTGCTGCCATATATTTTATGACATTTAGAAATAGGATAGGATTATATAGGATTTTGAAAGTTTTTTTTAGAGTCTATTTACATTAAAAATATAGTGCAATAATAATTATTATTATTCTTAAATTAATTGTTTTCAAGTTGTTGAATGATAATTATTGAAAGTTAAGTTAATCATGGCGAACAAAAAAATTGATTCCTTCATTAAGAAAAGAGGTTCTGAAAATATCGTTCAAAGTTCCTCCAATAATGTTGAAACTTCAACTCCTCTGGAACAACGTCCTTCTAAATTTCCAAGAGTCGAATCTAAAGAAGTTGATACATCTTCTTTGGTGAGGGATCCGGGGTTGCGTCAACAAATATGGGATTACCCGGTATCTAAATGTGATGAGATCAGACGTGCTTATATCAAATCCGGGCGATATCAACCCAAGGCTCCGAACAATCAACCTTTTGAAACTGATAAGAATGGACGTCGTTTTTTAGATTCTTGGTACAAGTTATTTCCGAATTGGTTGGAATACTCTCCAACAAAAAATCATGCGTTTTTCCTTCCATGTTTTCTTTTTACTAAGCCAACTAGACACCCTGGATCTAGTGCTTTTACAGTCGGGGGATTTTCTTCTTGGAAGAAAGTCAATGAAGGGAAGAATTGGCCTCTGTTATCGCATATGGGCAAGGATCCTAACTCATCTCATAGAGTTGCTATCAAATGTTGTTGTGATTTAACAAATCAAGCACAACATATTGAGGCAATTGTTGAAAAACAAACTTCCACACAAATTGCTAGAAATCGTTTGCGATTCAAGACCTCGATAGATGTGATTAAATGGTTAACATTCCAAGCTTGTGCTTTTAGAGGTCGTGATGAATGCCACGAATCTAACAACCGAGGGAATGTTATTGAGTTGATAAAGCTCTTGGCTTCTTATAATGAGGATGTGGTAGTAGTGGTTTTGAAAAATGCTCCTCAAAATGCTTCCTATCATTCCCACGGGATTCAAAAGCAGATTCTTAGTATTTTCTCTGACAAGATACAAAAATTCATTCGTGAGGAGATTAATGATGGGAATTTTTGCATTCTAGTTGATGAATCTGAAGATGAATCGAAAAGTGAGAAAATGGCAATTATTTTGAGATTTGCTGATAAATATGGTTTTAGAAAAGAGCGTTTCTTTGACATAGTTCATGTGTTAGATACCACGTTGACAACTTTGAAAGAAGAAATTTGTATTGTCCTTTCTCGTCATAACCTTAGTGTGCAAAATATTCGTGGTTAGGCATATGATGGTGCCAGTAACATGTCTGGAGAATGGACTGGGTTGCTGGCTTTATTTTGTGCTGAGTGTCCATTTGCATATTATGTTCATTGCTTTGCTCATCGGCTCCAATTGGCTTTAGTAGGAGCATCTAAACAGGTCATATCTATCAATCATTTTTTCTCTTACTTGACTCAAGCAATTAATATAGTTGGCTCATCTTGCAAAAGACATGATCAATTAAGAGCTGCTCAAGCTATAGATATTGCTGAAAAGCTTGTCATTGATGATGAATTCGAGACTAGTAAAGGAAAAAATCAGATTGGAACATTGAAACGGGCTGGAGATACTCGATGGGGTTCTCATTTGGGTTCCGTTTGTAGTTTGATAAACATGTTCAGTGCTACTTGTGCAGTCCTAAGAAACATAATTAATGATGGAAGCAAATCGAATCAACGAGCTGTGGCAGATGGAGTTTATGATTCCATTAAATCTTTTGAGTTTGTCTTCATCTTACATCTTATGAGGGATATCATGGAGATTACTGATGATCTTTGCCAAGCTTTGCAAAGTAAATCTCAAGATATATTAAATGCAATGTATTTGGTGTCTACTACGAAGATACTTATTCAAAAATTTAGAGAAGATGGATGGGTTCCATTGTTGGAGAAAATTAAATTATTTTCTAATGATCATGGTATACAGATTCTTGATATGAGCTGTCCTTATAAAAGAGGCCGATGTCAGTCTCATTCTGAAAGAGATCAGCTCACCGTGGAACATCATTTTCGAGTTGATATTTTTATGGTTACAGTTGATTCTCAGTTACAAGAATTAAACAATAGGTTTACGGAAAATGTAATGAAATTGCTTGTTCTTAGCTCAGCTTTGGATCCTAGGGCTGGTTATAGATCATTCAAAATTGAGGATATTTGCAATCTTGCAAATAAATTTTATCTCATGGATTTCTCTGAGCAAGAAAAATTGCATTTGAAGTATCAGTTGGAAAACTATAAACTTGATATTTCCATACTTCCTGAGTTTCAGAAGCGATCATTCAAAATTGAGGATATTTGCAATCTTGCAAATAAATTTTATCTCATGGATTTCTCTGAGCAAGAAAAATTGCATTTGAAGTATCAGTTGGAAAACTATAAACTTGATATTTCCATACTTCCTGAGTTTCAGAAGCTATCAACCATTTCTGAGTTATGTCAAATGTTGGCAAAAACAAAATAGTCAACAAGTCATCCTCTTATTGATAGATTGATCCGTCTTGTGTTGACTTTACCTATTTTAATTGCTATATCGGAACGTGCATCTTCAACTATGAAATTCGTTAAGTCTAAATTGCGCAATAGGATGAAAGATGGTTTTCTGGCTAGTTACTTGAGTTGATTACGTACATTGAAAAAGAAATTGCTCGAGGGTTTGATGTAAACTCTATCATTCATGCTATTGATATTATGAAAGAGCGTCGAGCTCAATTGAAGATGCCTAATTTTAGTAAATAAATGCATGTAGAAATAGTTATTATTTGTTGTAAGTGAATATGGGTAAAAAAATATTCTCAATTGTATGATCATCTTTTGGTACTCAACTACGTTGACAAGGAATATATAGTTTAATATTTTATCATAACATTATTGATTTTTTTTCATGTTAGTAGAAATTGGTATTGAACTTCAAATTTTATTAGTTAGAGGTTAAATGTACTTTGGTCCCCCCAAAGTCATAATCTTGAATCCATCCCTGTGCATAAATGATAATCTAAACGACATCCATGGAAAATTCTAAATGATTTGTAGCTCTACATTCAAGTACTTTCATGGAAAATTCAAGGATTTCATTCAAGGACTTTCATGGAAAACTCCAAATGATTTGTAGTTTTACATTGAAACCACACACACAAACACACACACACACACACACACACACACAAATTCTAAATAACCAAAAAAAAAAAAAATGCAAAACTTACATGTTGTCAATCTAAGTGACCATCATCGTAAGTGAAATTTGAAATCACCTAAAATCACAATTGTAGGAATTACAATTAAAACATGCAATTTATTTATTTATTTATTTATTTATTTATTGTGGGTAAATTCATCGTTGTATCATCAATTTTTTTGACTACTATATATCTAACAAAAAATAAACATATAAATATAAACTAAAACTCTCAAATGTTAAAATCGTAAAAATATTGTAATATCCTATGGGTTAACACCTGCAATAAAAAAAATATTTTTTAAAAATGAATAGTATTTAAAAGTTGTATTAGAAAAATTGATAAAACAATTGAAACATTTGTTAATGCCATATTGCGGTGAATAAGAGTTTGAAATCTTTGGATAGTATAATTGCTATGGTTGTTTATGATTTTTGAATTGACAATGTGAGCTTTAGATTTTTGATTTTATTTTCTTTTTTTTTTTTTTTTGAACGATTACATCTATGCTATATATAGGTACATAATGTATAGTATAGATAAATATTGAGTAGTAGGAAATTAAAATTGTAAATTATGGGATTTACCAAAAAAGTGTTCTTTTTGTAATTGAATTTTAAAATAGATTAGTATATTCTTCTTTTGAAAGCCATAAATCATGGAATAATTACCTAATAGAATTTGTTTTAATTGTTTAAAATTAAAAAAAAAATCAAAAATTAGATATGGAATCTTAAAACTGTGGTAAGACTTTTTGTTATAGATATATATGGTATATATAAAATTTTCTAAAATATTTTATTATTTCTAATTTTGTGTGTAACACAAGACTTTTACAATTTGTAAGACATATATATTATATATATATATGTATATATATTGTGATAATAAGATATTTGAAAATTTATTCTAAAGAAAAATTATGTGTATGAAAAGATAGAAATATATGTGCATAAAAAGTCAATATTTGAGTATTTAAAATTTTATATTTTTATTTTCTTATTTTGGTGAATTGCTTCATATATTTAATAACAAACAAGTAAGGAGTATTTTGAAAAGAATCTATATATATATATTAAGGAAATATGTATTTTTCTTTTAAAAATCATAAATCATGGGCTAATAGAATTTTATTTTTGTGTGGTTAAATGGAAGTTAACCAATAAAAAAAATTTTAATTGTTTAAAATTAAGAAAGTCAAAAAAATTGGTATGAAATGTTGAAGCTCCCGTAAGGCTGCTGCTTTTTTTTTTTTTTTTTTTCAACATTATAGGAAGTTAGATTTGTTAGTTTCTTGAAGTTTACCACTTAAGGGTCTACAACTGGTCTATCATCTCGAATTCCTAACCTCTCTCCCACTGCACCTTACACCTCAACTTGCCACAAGAGCGTTGGCGTGCTCTAATAAGGCTTCTAAAAATCTCATTTTTCTTTCTCTCTCTCTCTCTCTCTCTATATATATATATATATATATGTGTGGGGTTATATTTCTGAGTATCAAACACGTGGTAAGGTGATGCCGACGTGTCAGCCGAGGTTCCACGTGTCGTGGTAAGTTCTTTCTGTATGCCGAGGTTATTTCAGAAAGCTATCTTAATCCAGGGTAAAAGCCTCTTCCTCCCATACCTCGGCCTCACTTCCAAAGGCCGAGCTACCCTCAGAAGAACTAAGCCGAGGTAACTGTGAGATTGACCATATCTCCTAAATACAAAATATTACCTTGGTTAGATGGATGTACAGCCATGAGGCCAGCACTTCACCAACTACCTGGCCTTGAGGCCATGTGAGTTGGCCATGAGGCCACTAGAGGCCATGTGAAGTAATGAAGAGCTTTTTCCTGGAAAGCTGCCGAAAGTGCATCAGTGGGCTGGTAGGACAGCTCAAAAGCTAGTGGCTTCTCCACTAACTTCACTGGTATATATATTGAGAGATCAATGGACGGAAGGATCGATCATTCGGTAGAGAGCATATACAACTACAAGCTAATTGTAACACTTACAATTATATGCTTAGAGAGTGAGAGAATTACAGAGAGTTATTTGTAATTTTTACCATTCATTCAATAGTGAATTACCTCGGCCTCCCGTGGACGTAGGCAATTATTGCCGAACCACGTTAAATCCTTTGTGTCTTTGTGTTATTAACTGTGCCATCTATTCTGCCTGTGTTTTTACCGCTGAATCACTAAGATAGGCAGTGTGATCAGAAAATCACTCACACAATATGTATGTATATATTTGGTGTCCACACCTTGCGCAAGTAAAGATAGGAAAATCCTACTGCCTTTGTTTAGGAAGATGGGTAGGGTTGGGTTTGAGGCCATCTTAGCCAAAAATAAATAAAATAGATTTTTTAGTCTAATAAGATAAAATATCACATTCAACCTATAATTATTATATTTTTTTCTCTCACAAAAAGTAAAAAAAGTCAAAAAGTTCTTCCCAAACGAGGCTTTTTTGCCACAGATTAAAATAGTTAAAAAGTCAACTCACTTCCCAAACGAACCCATTATATGCATCCTACTATAAATTTATATAATTTAATCACAAAATTTCATAATATCAATTATAAAATACATAATTTCACAAATTGGCATAATAAAAATATATTAATCAAGTCACAAATTTTTGTTACATTACATGAATTACAAAATTTTGAACATTTTATTACATTAATTTCTAATGAAGTTATGCCTTTTGTAATTAATATTACGAAATTATGTGATAATTAAAATTACACCATTTATAATATGTGCCATATGATGCACACCCTTAAAGGAGTGTGTATCATAAACTTTTCCATAAAGATAATGTTTAGTATAGGCAATGTAATCTTCTATAACAAAAAGTTATATGGAAAAAAAAAAAAAAAGTCCCTATAATTTACACGATGTATCAATTTAGTCTTTATTATTTTAATTTACTTGATTTTGTCCCTTAATTTAATGGATTATGTCAGATTGATTCAATAAATAACGCTCATTAGGTTTGGTGGACGAAAACTCAAATGATGTGGTAATTTGGTCCTTATAGTTTACACGATGTATCAATTTAGTTCCTGTTATTTTAATTTGCTCGATTTTAACAGGGACCAAATTAACACATCGTGTAATCTACAAGGACTAAATTGACACATCATTTAAGTTTCTGTCCACCAAACTTAACGGCCGTAACCAATATGACACGATCAATTAAATTAAGATACAAAATCGAGCAAACTAAAACAATATGAACTAAATTGACACATTATGTAAATTATAAAGACTATTTGTATAATTTATCAAAAAAAATAAAATAAATGCTCAATAAATTATTTATTAAATATTATTCATTCTGAGTCTAGATTACAGTTCCACTGTCCATCTCTAATACAAACCACCACCATAAACTCCTTTTACTTTGGATAAATTACACTACCTCTTCCATGTAATAAAAAAATTACCATTAACTCATAATTTAAAATAATTATATTGTGCACTTTTAAATATAAATTTTATATCAAAGTTGCTATGGATCACTAAGGGGTGTTTTGGAAAGTTGGTAAAAATTTGACTTTTTAATTTTTTTTTAACTTATTTTATTTTTTTATGGATAAGTTATGTTAGAGGTAATGTGATCCAAAATTGATAAAAAAGTTAAAAATTGACTTTTTTACTAACTTCCCAAAAGATTCCTGAGTTGGCATGACACCTATGTACTTGGGGCCCACAGTAGGAGCTTTTGACTTTCAAAATTGTTCATACCAATAACAGCAATGATTCAGAACACTAATTTTGATACTCTAATAAGCACTAATAACATGGCAAAGAGAAAAAAAAACAAAATAAAACAAAACAAACAAATAAATCAAAATCAAAACATCACATCACAATGGATATGACCCACTACCAACTCGTTTAGAGCTAATTTTAAAATTCAATAATTAGAACTCCAAAATATTTTCGTACCAATAAAGCATCTATATATACCAAATTCTTGAACCTACCATTTTTAGTAAGTTTCTTTCTTTTGCATTTTTTTAAATAAAAAATAATTCTGTATAATAATAAAAATATTGGAAAAATTATCTGACGGTGGGCATTTCACAAAATTATTATAAAGTTATTAAAAAAATTAGTTTTTGATTATTAATATTTATAAACTTTATCAATTATTTGTAATTTATTTTTAGTAGATACACTAAATAGTTATTTCCCCAAAAATATTCATCATTTTTTTATTTTATTTTTTTAGCATTTTTTAATTAATAAATAATATTTTAGTTAAGTAATTTATATTTTGAAGAAAAACAAAAAAAAGTTCTGAAAATTCATTTAGTTTTATCAACATTTGGATTAACTTTTATGGTTAATTAACTTTTATTTTGAAAAATAAGCTAGAAAATATAACTGGTGCAATTAACTTTTATGGATGATTGTTGATAAAATTATTCACTTTATTTTATTGAGTTTCAGAATTTATTTTATGTTTTTATTTATAAAAATATTGAAAAAATATTTTATAATTTAATTTTTCTTCATAAAATTATGAATATTTTTCATTTCTTTTTATCAAACTAGTTTATTTATATATAAAAAAAAAAACACAAAAAATAAAATTTAAAAACTAAACCATTCTGACTAGAAAAATTAAGGAAAGAAATTTACATAAATGGGGGGCCCATAATTGGTTATACTTGCCAGGTAAATGTAAAGCTTTTACTGCTGTGGGTCCCAGATACATAACAGTTTTGGTTAAGAAAATTATTAGGGGCTTCCAATTTAAATTTTAAAATTTATTCACAATGACAAGGATATGACAAATTAAAACTTGACATCTGTCATAATATATGATAAGTGAAATTTGGAGAATTTTTTTAGGAATGTTAAACATTTTTCTTTCTGTAATTCTTTGGTCAATTAATTAGGTCCCTATCATTTCTCATTTAATATTACTATTAACTCATACCATTAATCATTCATCAGTTAAATAGGTAATAAAAAAAAAAAATTAATATTGTGATATTTTATTCAACCAAAATTTCTTGTTTTTCATTATTTTATGTCCAGAGATTATCTGCATCCTTACACTAATATTTCAAATTTGATAATAAAAAAGATGTGATCCCAGAATTTATGTCTAGAAATTTACTCAAAAATTGATCCTGTATTTAAAATTCAATTTGATAGAGTTCACATATGAAATAAATCTGAATCGTCAATTTTTTAGAAAAAAAGTTGTGGGACTCTAGCATAGTATGTAAATTAGGCTCATTTGGCAAGTGATTTTTTTAATCAAAAAGCTATTAAAAAAATTAAAAAGTCAATAACTTATATCAAAAAGTCAAAGATTTCTTTTTCTCTCTACTTTTTGTACATTTTTTGTAAAAAAACAAAAAGTCATCTCAAACATTCTAATTTTTTTTCATCAGATTTTAGCTAAAAAGTCAAAAAAATTACTAAAAAACCTGTTTCCAAATGAATAATTATGAAAAAAAGAAAATAATGATGTCATTTGAAATCATACATATTTAAATTCAAAACATGCAAGGACAATAGTAATTTGGAGAAACACTAACAAATTCCAAGTTTAGATAGTTTGAATCATTTAATCCGGTAATTTATTTTGTCGACTGATTGGTCCCATCTCAACATTAATTACACTTTAGCCCACGAATGTAACGCGTGGGTTGGCTGCTTGGAGGGGTATATTGAGTGTTTAGGTGATGTTGTAGTTACCAAAAAGCCTAAAAGTATACTACAACATTTTTTTCCCTTTTTCCTCCATTACGAACAAAATGGAAGCTCAAAAATGAAAACGTCAACGTTCTATTGACGATGTTGCAGTGTTGATCCTCAGTTTGTGTGAATTGAACGCTAAATTTGGGATGTTATACCCAGAATTCGTTATTCCCCAAATAACATTACAAAACTCCCAAAAAAATCCTAAAAAATCATAAAAACCCCTTCTATCAAATTTACAAAGGCAAACCAGCGTAGGCACTGGGACATCTTGGAGTGCGATTAACATTGAGGACGTAACGTCGACAATTTAAAATTAATCCGTCGACGACATCGTTGATCTTGTATTAGTGTGATAATAACAAGTATGTGTGTCTTCAATATTAGTTTGGTTGTTTGTGGAACAATATGACATCAAGGTCGATGTTATAAATGGGCTTTTGTTTAATTGGTGCGTCATGTGGGGTTTTAGGTGATCTTATTGATCACATCGTAGGTTTGGGGTTTACTATTGATTGCAAATGTGATGTTGTGCATGTTTGTAATGTGACAGACACATGGTTTTGTTAGTTTATGTTGTAATATTTTCACGGGTTTGGGTGTTACCAGTGATTGCAAATGTAATGTTGTGCATGTATGTAATGTAACAGACGTATGGTATTGTAACTAATGTTTGTATGATTGGATGTGTATTTTATAATGTTGAAGGCTAGTGGGAGGATGTATGCCTGAAAGTGTCAGTGGGGTTTGGTGATAGTAGGGGGTAGTGGCTGTTAATTGTTGAGGATTATCAGACTGTGTCAATGTTATGTTATGTGGCTGGTGTTTGGTGCTAATATTATAGGTTGTTAGTGAGAGGCTTAATGGTACAACAATGTGGCTCTGAACTATGTTATGTAGGTAAATGTGAACGTTACAATCCACACACCTCCTTAAGAAAACGCAAATGATTTAACATCAATAATGTAACACCAAGTAGATAACATCAATAATCCCCACAATCATTCCACAAAATTCCTAAAAAAAATTAGAAATGTTAAACCATACTTATCTACATACACTCAATCCAAAAAAAATAAAATAAAATAAAATAAAAAACATAATCATAGTAAGGGACAAACAAGTAAACTCAAATATTACTAAATCAAATTAATAATACATACTACAAATAAAAAGGACTATCTGATTTTTCCAAATGAGATTTATGAGTAATTTTTCTTAGTAATTTTAACACATCTATTAAAATCAATAATTTAATTTCATTAAAATTGCACAACTAATTGTAATTTTCCTTTTTTGTTTTTTTCTTTTTTTATGTTGAACATACCATATTAGGGGTGGGTCAAGGGCATGAACCTTTTCTTCCAATAAAAAGTTCATGAACCCCTATATCCAAGCTGCATTAGCACATAGTACTAGTTATCGATGTTCATATATAAGTTGGTAGCTAGGGATCGAAAGTTTGAAGATCAAAGTATTACAGGGATGGCTATGAAGATTTATGTTTTCTTTGCCATTGGCATTGTCTTGAGCTTTTTTTATGCAGCTTCTGCTATTTCGGGAACAGCCACTTTCTACACAAATTATGTCCGTTAGTATTTTTATTCTTATCTTCTCTCTCTTATCGTGTCTATTTTATTGTTGGACAATTTGGGCAATTACAAGGCCTAGTGGCTCTATTTAACTAGGATTTGGCAAATACGTTTTTTTTTTTTTTTTAATAACTTTTTTAGGAAAAAAAATAGCTGTTAAGATAGTTGATTGGTTTGGCAAATGATAAAAAAATGTTACTTTTTGTTATTGCAAAAACTTCCTCCAAATACTCGAAATGATTTTTTTTTCATTATATCACCTAAATCATCCAATGCCAAAGGGAGAATTTTCTTTTTTGGTTTTTCGGCTTAAGACATTGCCAAACTTTTAACCGTTGGTCATTTAAAAATTCAATAGATAGGGAAAGGGTTTAGAGATTGGCATCGATGTTTAGAGTTTCTCTGCAGAAGGAAAAAAGAAGAAAAATAAGAATGTGCAGAACTTACTATCCAAAAAAAAAATTTAAATAATAATAATAATAGAACGACAAAATGAGAAAATTAAAAGATAGTACTTGTATTGAATTAAAGCATATTAAGTGGATTAATTAAAGGAACTTATGAAATCCCCTTATTAAATGTCTGTTTCAAGTCATCAAATTCAAATATATCCATGCATCTTTGTATGAACTACAGAAATGCAAAAGTAATTCACTTCTAAAATAATTGTTTGCTTCATAGTTGGTTTAACCTCTAAAGGTTGTACTTGTATGTAATTAGTGTTGGAAATCAAGCTATTGTTAATATAATAATACCAGCTGTATGCTTATATCATTAATATATTAGTGCTTCTCCATCATATGCTTAGTTGTATAGGTAGTGCTTTGCTTAGTTGTATAGGTAGTGCCTTCTCATCAGATGCTTCGCTTTCGGCTGCTTTTTATTTCTATATGTTTTCTTTCATGCTGTAGTATCATAATGATGTTGTATCAGCTCTCCTATATAATGGAGCCTTCTCTTCAGGTTTAATATACATTGAATTACAGAGCGTATTAGCTCTTTCAATCACTCTCTCAATATTTATTTCAATTAGCCATCACTTGTGATATTTATTACCTAATAATTCTATAAAATTGAAAAAAAAAATTGCAAACTAATTTCTAAATCAGGTAATAAATCAAAATTATATATGCCAATCTATGATAAAATTTTTGGTTGGACAGCATCGGCGTGCTATGGGAACCAGAACAATGGTGTCATGATAGCTGCCGCTAGTGACCCCCTCTGGAATAATGGTGCAATATGTGGGAAAATTTTTTGTGTTACATGCACAGGGGCTACAAATCCAGTACCAAAACCGTGCACTGGAAAATACGTGACAGTGAAGATTGTGGATCATTGTCCTAGCTGTGGAGGAACCCTAGATCTCTCCAAGGAAGCCTTTGCCACCATTGCCAAACCTGTGGCTGGGGTAATCAAAATTGATTACAAACCTGGGGCATGCCAAGGAAAATTTTCTCCTTTAGAATAATCACACTACAAGAATTTACACATTTTGCGACCACTTTTGGCGACCAAAAAAATTTTGGTCGCAAAAAAATGACATTTGGCGACCAAATATTAATTAGTCGCAAATGATCATTATTTTTGGCGACCAAATATTATTGGTCGCAGAAGGTTATATTTTGGCGACCAAAAAATGAGTTGGTCGCAGAAAGTGGTATACTTTTGCCGACCAACTACAAATTTGGTCGCGAAAGGTCACATATTTTTTGGCGACCAAAAATTTGGTCGCTAAAAACTTATTTTCAACAACCAAAAAAAATTAGTCGCCAAATTAGTACTTTCAGTGACTAATATTTTAGTCGCCATTAATTGAGATTTGGCGACTAAAAAATTTTGTCGGCAAAGATACCTTTTCTGCGACAAATATGGTCTTTTGGTCGCCAAAAATTTGAGAGGGAAATTTGAAACGTGGAAGACAGAAACACCGAACAAATAAAAAAAATTCGTTTGCTCTCCTCTCTCTCTCTCTCTCTCTCTCTCTCACCGTTGCCACAATGTATTCCCTGTTTCTCTCTTTGCTCTCTGTCTATTTCTCTCTCTTTGACATTCACATAAACACAAACCCTAGGCCACCATTCAAAATCACTACCACCAAAAATGTCTCACACCATGGTCGTGTCGCTCTGTTTCCCCACTGTGAGGTCGGCGCCGAACTGGCCAAAGCAGAGAGCAAACTCGAAGAAGGCGCTAACACGAAACGAAACATGAGCAGCGGCGAAGCAGCAATGGGTTTGGCGGAGAGAGGAAGGATGTTCGGTGGTAGTGTGTGGAGCCGCCTACACTCTACCATTGCTAATCCTCTCAATCTCAGACCTCTTGCATCAGATAAACACGCTCTCTCTCTCTCTCTCTCTCTCTCTCTCTCTCTCTTCTTGTTTTCCCAATTTCAAACCCTAACTATAATTTTCAACTTCTCAGATCTTTGCCCCTTCATTGTCCAACCTCACCATCTCGTTTTTCAAAAAACATTTCAATTTTGAAGTGGTAT
Source organism: Camellia japonica (assembly GCA_030407325.1). Taxonomy (NCBI): domain Eukaryota; kingdom Viridiplantae; phylum Streptophyta; class Magnoliopsida; order Ericales; family Theaceae; genus Camellia; species Camellia japonica. The sequence continues at coordinate 180,047,176 of JAPPVO010000059.1, read as the reverse complement.
TGGTGGCATGGTGTTCTTATTCTCTCTCTCTCGCTCTCTCTCTCTCTCTCTCTATATATATATATATATAGTGTGTGTGTGTGTGTGTGCGCTTGTGTGTTTGGTCTATCCTTACCAGGTACATATATAGTGTATGCTTGTGTGTTTGGCCTCTCCTTACCAGGTATTGATGAACTCTACATCTATATATATATACACACACGCAATAGAGTGTTTGTATGTATCAATGATAGTAGTCATATGGTCTCTCCTTAGTGTTTGGCATGCCTATAAGGTGTTTGTTTTTTGGTCTATGTTAAAATGTTTGGAGGAAAGAAAGAAAGAAAACCGCATTGAATATGTAAGTGAAGGCTGCTGCTTATAATGCCAAGGTAACTATTTTTGTCAATCTGTTTAATTTGGATGACCTATCATTCATTAGTTTTTTTTTCATTTTGGTAATGGTTTTGTAACTCTCTTCCAGGTAAATCAACCCTTTAGGATGATTATCTATGATGGTTTTCATATTGATGTTTGGATGTTTATCTATACAATGCAGGCATTTCTTTACTTTAGGGTCAATGAAGATATTGAGTTCTATTTTAGTTTATTTTTTAAAAATTCTGGTTATTGATTATCCTATCCGATCCAATTCAATAGAAATAAACTAGGGGCTTTGACTACAGAGCACTTGGATTTTTGATTTTGCAGTTTTTCATGTGGACTTTAGGTTTCTGTTATTGGTATGTTGTTCTAATGTGTCTGAAACTGAGGTTTTTTGTTTACATCATAACCATATAGTAGGAGTAATTACATAACCTTCATTTGTGTTGAATTCTGTTGGGTTCCTTTGAGAGATGCGTCAATTGCTTTGTTTGGTCCAGTGACAAAGCATAGCAAAGGCAGAACATCACAGCTTGTCTAACAAAGGGACGGTCTTTAAGATATGCAACAAGTGGCTCAACTTAAAAGTTTATGGTTTGAGCTTATTGTAGATAAGTCCCTTTTCTTCTTCTTCCTTTTTTATTTTATTTTTTATCCAACATAAGAGATGAAAATAAAAAGTACAAAAAGGAGGGGTTTATTGTAGATTGATTCAATAATTTTGGGTGACATTATCTTTATTACTTCTGAATCAATCCAGGCACGGATTTTTTTAAAAACCCTTTTTTTAAAGTCTAGTTAGGAGTATAAATAACCTATGCATGTGTATAGACAAATATTCCTTTCGAAGAGAAGGATTTCAAGCAGCAGGCTTTCCTGTACAAAAGTGCGAAGTGATTGATGAATCACAAAATATCATCCATGGCAGTTCTAATTTTCCCTTAATCATCCTTTTAAAATCATGGATACCCTTTGGATTGAAGATCTTCACCTCGTTAAAGTTGGTGATCTAAAGTTGGTCAAGATTCATAGATTCTTGCCATCTTTTTTTTTTTTTTTTCTTCCTTTTTCTCTCTTACCAGAAAATTAGCAAACTTACTATTGCCAGTTACAGCTTACATGCAAGAATAGCCCTCAATATTTTCACCAAAACCCTGTTCTATAACCAGAAAAATAAAATAGTTCCAAATATCTATATTTCTCATAGAAACAATGCCTTTTTTCATGTCTAGTGATTTTTGTTCAGAAATGCCTTGATTAGAAATGCCTTTATTTCTCATAGAAGCAATGCCTTGATTAGAAATGGATATATTCATGAAATGGTAACCAATTGAAGATAAGTGAAGTGAGAACATACAAAGATGGTTTGATCATGTTCAATGAAGACCTATAGATGCAACAATAAAGAAGAGTAATATGGTTACGGTAAATAAAAATGTTAAAGGGAGGGAAAAAGTGAAAAAGATGAATTAGGTGGAAGAAGAGAGGATTGAGGAGATCAGTGTTAGGTTGGTGGGCAGAACTGGTGGTGGGGGAGGATCTGCCTCTGCCCAGTGGGTTGATGGATGTTATTAGGTGGAAAACATGACTATCAACGACCAAGGAGAATCAAGCAATTTTTATTGTTTCTAATGCAATTTTTTTCCCTCTTTCTTGCTTCCCTTTCTTTTTCCTAATAAGTAAACATATGCCAAAAAGGCACATTAAAAGGAGGTGCAATCCATGTATAGAGGGTGTACATCAAAAGAGAAGCTAGATATTTTTGTATGAAACAACAATAACATAAATTGTCTACAAATCCCATAAATGGTTCAAGGAAGAATTAATCTTGTTAAGAACAAGCTTCTCCATGCTACAATGGACTTTCAATTCCCTTTTCCCCAAATGCACAGATGAGGAGGGACCTGCATTGGTTCTAGTATACTGAGGATGTTGACCTTCAAACATATTTGTTTATCTTAAGCTTGAAAAAAAGATAGAGGTGTTTTCTTTTGGGAATCATGTAACATATTTCAGAAAACAGAAAAGAAAAACCTTTTGAAAAGAATGCTTTTGAAGCCATATGGTCCTGTTGTCAGTTTTGGCTACCAAACTATTGCTTTGACAGGGCTCATAATAGGTAAGGTTAAGCTTATTCAAGTTGCTGTTAGCTTAATTGTTGCTGCTAACTCTTGTGCAGGAATGCAGTTTTCATCATAGTCTGAACTATAAGTGGAAAATGGCTGGTAACTGAAAGTTGCCCCTAGTCTGAATAGTACCGCGGCACTGTGTGGCAACGAAGTTGCCCCTAGTCTGGATGGTGCCGCAACACTTCATTGCAACGGAAAGTTGCCCCTAGTCTGAATAGCACTGTACCGGAGATCACGATAAATGCTGATGAATAGAGATGACTGAGATGATCAAATGGACAAAGTTGATCGGGGAAAAGATTGTGGCTGAACTTCAAGATGAAGCTGCCTACGTATCCCAAAGATGGGAATCAAGCCTTACGTAGTTCAGGCTTAGGTTCGCTCGGGTATTTTCACTCTCCTTTTGCGCTCTAACTTTTGCCAAGGCCGCCCTTTGCGGGTTTTCAACCTTGCGAGCTCAGTTTTTATAATTTCAAATTTTCTGTGCTCTGAGTTTTGCCTAGGTCGCCCTTTCGGGTTTTCGGCCTAGCGAGCCTCTCAGGGGTAGTATTTCTTCAACTTGTCCATGTTGATCGGTTGGGAAAACTCTAAGCCATCTAGATCCATCAGAACCACAGCTCCACCAGACCAGATTGACTTGATGATGTAGGGACCAGTCCAATTAGGTCTGAACTTGCCCCTTGGGTCGTGGATGGGAGCTCGGTTGTCTTTGAGCACCAAATCTCCTTCTTTAAATTCCTGGACTTAACCTTCTTGTTAAAAGCCCGGGCAATTCTGCGTTGATAACTTGGAATGGTACAGTGCTTTCAGCCTTCTTTCATCGAAAAGCATGAGTTCCTCAAATCTGCTCTGTTGCCAGTCTGCCTCGGCTATTTGACACTCGGCCAATACTCGTAATGACGGAACCTCAATCTCAATAGGTAGAACGGCCTCCATCCCATAAACCAAGAGTACGGAGTCGCCCCAGTAGAAGTTCTGATTGAAGTCCGGTAGCCCCACAGAGCGAACGGCAGCTTATCTGGCCAGTCCCGGTAGGTTTCCACCATCTTCTGTAGTATGCGCTTGATATTCTTGTTGGCGGCCTCAACTGCTCCATTGGTTTGCGGCCGTAGGTAGATGACTTATGAAAAGCCACATTGTATTTCTCCAACAAATCAATCACCTCCTTCTTGAAGTGGGAACCATTGTCTGAAATTATTTCGTTTGGGACCCCGTAGCGACAGATGATGTTGTTTCTGATAAATTTTGCGACGTGCGAAGCCTTCAACACCGCATAAGATTGGGCCTCAACCCACTTTGTGAAATAATCTATCGCTACCAAGATGAACTCATGCCCATTCGACCCCTTCGGCGTAACTGCTCCGATTACATCAATTCCCCAGACTGAAAACGGCCATGGCGAAGTCATGTTGTACAGCTTTGACGGCGGATGTTCATACGATTTGCATGAATCTGACATTTGTGGCATCGCCGGACGAAACTAATACAATCCTCCTCCATGGTGGACCAGTAATAACCCTGTCTGAGAATCTTCCGTGCCAACATTACCCCATTCATGTGTGCACCACATTCTCCCCGTGGATGGCTTCCATCAGACGCTTTGACTCTTCGGCATCAACGCACAGTTTATGCATTCCCAGATGACCCCTTTTATACAGTTTACCCCCGCAGATGATGAACTGAACTGCCATTCTTCTGATTGCCCTTTTGTCTTTGGCATTTACCCCTGGCGGGTATGCTTCTTTCTCCAAGAAATTCCAGATGTCGTAATACCAGGGGTGTTCGTCCTGAACTTCATCTATGGCTGCAATCGACTCATAGGCAGGTGCAAATTTCTGGTCAATGATGACTGGACGCATTCGGACTCCACACGGGATGTCTATCATAGAAGATAGAGTTGCTAAAGAATCTGCGAACCTGTTGTTCTCTCTTAGTAGATGAGTAAAACTTAGCTTCTCAAACCGAGGAATCAGCAAATCCAAGGTTTGGTGATACATCATCATCTTTTCCTCTTTTACTTTCCAGTCTCCTTTAGCTTGAGACACAACAAGGTTCGATCCCCAATGACGTCCAACCGTCTTGCCCCTAGTTCCAGGGCTGCTTCTAGACCAGCGATACACGCCTCGTATTCTGCTTCGTTGTTCGAGACTTTGAATCGGAGTTTGAAGGCTAGAGGGATACGGGAATTGTCGGGTGCTATCAGCAACACTCCTATCCCATACCCGTGTTGATTTGACGCTCCGTCAAAGTACATCGTCCAAGTTTCATCGTCGATATGCAGAATTGATTCATCCGGGAACAGGTACTCAACTGCTTCATCCCCTCAACCGGGTGGTCGGCAAGGAACTCTGCCACTGCTCTTCCTTTCACTGACTTGCGTGTCACGTACGTGAGATCAAATTCGGAGAGCAACAGCAACCAACGAGCTAGCCTACCCGTAAGTGCTGGTTTCTCGAAGAGATATTTGATGGGATCAAGTCGTGAAACCAACATTACAGAGTGAGCTAACAGGTAGTGCCGCAGCTTCCTGGTAGCCCATACCAAGCTAAGCAAGCCTTTTCCAGCGGTGTATATCGGGTCTCATACTCCAGCATCTTCTTGCTGAGATAGTAGATGGCTTCTCCACCTTGTCTTCTGATTCTTGTGCAAGCATGCAGCCCATTGTAGTTTCAGTCACTGACAGATACAAAATCAACGGTTTCCCCGGTTCTGGTGGTGATAAAACGGGTGGGTTCTGTAGATATTCTTTATCTGTTCAAATGCAGCTTGACATCGGCCGTCCCATTGGAACTTCTTTCCTTTCTTGAGGAGGCCAAAAAGTGGTTCACAAGTCAAGGTTAATTTTGAATAAACCGTCTTATGAATTGCACTTTACCCAGAAAGCCTCGCACCTCCTTTTCAGTCCTTGGTGGTGGCATTTCTAAGATGGCCTTGATTTTGGAAGGATCGACCTCGATGCCTCTTTGTGTAATCAGAAACCCCAGCATTTTTCCCGCTGTAACACCAAATGTACATTTCTGAGGGTTTAGCCGCAACCGGAATTCCCTGATCCTTTGGAAAAACTTATGCAAGGCGGTGTAGTGGCCCTCTCTTTCCTTGGACTTGACAATCATGTCGTCCACATACACCTCAACCTCTTTGTGGATCATATCATGTAGTATTGTGGTCGCGGCCCGTTGATAAGTAGCTCCAGCGTTCTTCAACCCAAACGGCATTACCCGGTAGCAGTATGTCCCCCACGGGGTGGTGAATGCAGTCTTTTCCCTATCTTCTGGTGCCATCACTATCTGGTTGTATCCTGAGAAGCCATCCATGAATGAGAGCAATGCATGCCCTGCTGTGAAGTCTACCAACTCATCGATGTGCGGTAAGGGAAAGTCGTCCTTCGGACTAGCTCTGTTCAAATCCCTGAAGTCTACACACACCCGGATCCTGCCATCTTTCTTCGGCACCGGAACAATGTTGGCCAACCAAGTCGGATATTCAGATACCAGCAGGAAGCCTGCGTCGATTTGCTTGGTGACCTCTTCCTTAATCTTCAGAGCCCAATCCGGGCGATCCTTCTGAGTTTCTGCTTGACAGGTCGGGCCTCGGGGTCAAGGGGGATCCGATGCTGTACAATCTCAGGATCGATTCCAGGCATGTCTTCGTAGGACCACGCGAAAACATCTTTGAAATCTTTTAATAAAGCGACTAAGCGCTCGCGTTCCTCCGAAGACAACGTGGACCCGATCTGGACCAGCCGCGGGTCCTCCTCAGTACCAATGTTCACGGTAATGATTTCATCCATTAATGGTTTAACAAATCTCTCTTGCTCTTGCTCAATTAAACGTTGTAAAACCGGAGGAACTTCGTCCTCGTCGTTTTCATCAAAGTTTTGAAAGTCTGAATTAATGCAATAAATCAAGGGCACAGAAAAGTACTCGGAAACCACAGATATTTCATTCTCATTAAGTTCATCCAAATCGTCCGATTCATTGGTTACAACAGACTCAAATGAAAAGGAAAAAGACGACCTAGACAGGACTGTGGCATCCGGGTTAACATCCCCAGGAGTACCAGACTCAGACTCAGTCGAGCTGGAACCTGATTCCGACTCACAGGACTCGGTGGAATCAGATTCCGGCTCACTACCTGACCCGGTGCTGCTGGACAAAAATCCCTCCTCGTATTGCCAAGTGAGAGAGGGTGCGATTGATGCATCCAAGATAGCTGCTGGTTGGCTCGCAGCCGTTTCATCCCCAATCATGGAAACCACGAAGTTATCCCCCAAGCACTCTTGGTCGATCGGAGGATCAGAGAGGAGACATGCCAGTGCTACCCCATTTCATTTCAAATTCTGTGCCCTCAGGATCCCTGCTTTCACACTGCAACCTCACTCAGCTGGTGGGTCTGTCTGCTCTGTGGCAACGTCATCCCCGGATAGTTGCAAGTCAAAGAAAATTTCGAAGCCTGGTACGCGCTTCTTCTCCGCGTTTATCCACGGCTCTGGGAAGCCGCAAAATGGAAAGTCCTCCCCCTCCCGGACGAAGCGTCCGTTCAGGGTACCCTGGATGGGCCTGTGCATTAACTCAAAAGGCTTCCCAGCCTGCTTTGCTCTGGCTCTGCCGGCCATTTCCTTTCCTTTCCTCACCCAGTCCTCTTTGGTGGGCAGATAGCCCAGTCCAAAGGTATGCGGGTTGTGTGGCACTTCGGCCAACGCTGCGACTCCTTTCCTGCCGCTCCTTCCTAATCCCATCCCAGGGATATGTTGTAGCTTGTTCATGAGGTAGACGGATTGAGCACTGACGTACACACCTTCATTCACAGCCATAATATTCTGTACTACCCGGGCCTCAGCCAAAGTGAATCCTGATAAGAATACATCTTCTGTGCCATGCTCGATTCCAGGACTGGCGTAGATACTCCGGAGGTGGATGGATTGATGAGTTTCCGAACACAACGGCTACTCCCTTTCCATAGGGGTATTTCACCATCTGATGTAGAGTGGAAGAGACTGCTTTCACTTGGTGCAGCCACGGCCGCCCCAAGAGTAGGTTGAAGGTTGCGGGAACGTCCAAGACATGAAATTCGATGTTGTGTTGTCCTGGACCAACCTGGGTCTGAACCTTGACAGTCCCCATCACTTCCCTGCTGGTATTATCGTAAGCTTTGATCACCTGAGTTGTCGGGACGAAGTCCGCGGGCTTCAACCCGATTGCATACGCTGTTCTGACTGGGCAGACATTAATGGCAGACCCGGTATCAACAAGTACCACCGGTATCCACTTGTCTCTACACTCCACGGAGACATAGAGAGGTTTGTTATGATTTGTGCCCTCAGGCGGTAGTTCTTTGTCTGAAAAGGTTAATGCCGGGGAACCTCCTCCCGGAAAAACCAGCCCAACCAGCTGCTCTCTGGCGTAGTGTCTATAAGAGTTTGGCCTTGTCCATGGCAGATAAGACGGCCTGTCTGTGTGCACCCGATGCCATAAGCAGTCCCCAGATGGAGATGTCTGCTTGTATCTTCTTCAATTGCTTGAGCACAGCTTCTTCTTCAATCTGTTTCTCTCTCTGTTTCTCAGCTTCTTTGTCTTTCCCTGATGCCTCAGGTTGGTCTAAGTGTTGGGGCTTGAAATATCGTCCACTCCTTGTCATATGAGCGATCTCGTCAACATACCAGGTATCATCTGGTTGGTTACTTCCCCAATCCTCATCTGTGTGGGCAAGACATAAGTCATCGTCTTCCCACCACATTCCGTCGGCAGCCGACAGACACCTGTCCGGCTCCGGTATGATCGTGCTCGCAGCACCTCCAGTCCTTATGCCCGCAGCATTTCCTGTTCCCGTGCATACAGCACTCTCGGCCCCCACATGGGCCTTAGCTTTTCTGATTCTCTCGGAATCGTCAAACCTTTGTTGTTCCAACTGCGTCAGTACAGCTGGTTGGTCAATATTCCCTGTATTTACAATCCCCAAATTCTGAGCAAAATTCTTAACGCCGGCGCTCTTCGGCGGTGGATTCTGACTCTCGGCCCTTCCGGCCATCACTGATACTCTTGCCCTTGCCGGGCCCTGTTCTGATTGAAATTCTGCAACGTCTGGCTGATCATCTAACCATCCAGTAACTTCTGCCGACTCCTCATAGTCGAACCAGTTGATTGCAGCATCCCCTGATTCTTGGTCGTTGAAGAACTGGAAGTTGGCAAGGTCCCCTTCCACTGTTATCAGATCATCTGCCCCTTGTTCAAGTCTGTCCCCCCGAATCATGCACAGTTCAGCTTTTTCTGGCAGCCCCACACTCAGCTCAGACTGGCCCACTGATAAGATGTACTCGCTTGGATCATAGGCTCCTCCAGCATAATTCCCAGGCTGTTCCATCCCAGACTCAACAATTCTGCTCTCCTCTGAAACCTGCCCCGTTCCATCTTCGGTGGTCACCACCACTGGCTTAGATTGGGTTATGGAGATGTCCATCATGCACAAGTCGGTGCAGATAGGAAGGATCACCTCTGGCTTGGGTAGGTGGGATGGGGTGATATAGATACTAGGATCGTAAGACACGACCCCAGTTTGGATGAAGTTGATTCTGTTGGGAGGAGGGGCTTGGTTATGTGGTGGGAGAGGATTTGTCGCGACGTTGGGTTTTTCGGGAGGCGCGATCACCTGCTTGTCAATAAGATCCTGGATCTCATGACGCAATCTGAAACAGCGGTCGGTGTCATGACCGTGCTGTTGGTGATACGCGCAGTACTTTGCTGGGTCATGAGAGGGAGGGAGTGGATTTGGCAGTGGCCTCGGCTCTAGGGGCGTCAAATGCTTCTTCCTGATTAATACGCCCAGAGCTTTGGACAGGGGCATATATAGGGGGGTGAAGGTTCTTTGGCCTCTGGACTGATATCTCGGGGCTTGGGTACTGCTCCCGGATGTCAATAAGATCCTGGATCTCATGCCTGGATCTCATGCATGCGTGCTTCGTTACAGCTTTCTTTGCAGGATCATAAGTTATGCTCGGCTTCTTGCATTTTCAGTTGCATTTCGCCCCTGCCTTCGGGCGCATACCTTGTTTGGCTTGCATGTTTGTCTAAGTCTTCGGCCTTGTCAAAAATGGGTTGTCTCTGGGCTTTGACATTCACTCCCGTCAGTGTTATGACTTCCGAATTCTGTCAAAGAGGGGCAACTGTAGACACCCCATTTTTGACCGTCCTCAAGACTTGGACGTCACCGTTTGAACACACGGTGATTATCCGTGTTTGTGTTCATCTCGAGTTCCCGGAGGCCTTGGTAGCGCACCTCGTCTCAGGACCTCCTGACTCGACTGCTTCGTGTTTGGTTTTGGCACCAAACACCTGTGTGTTTGCCTTGAAGGGCAGGGAATGGCTTGTTGGCCATCCCCACACCCCACCGGCCCTCCCATATCATCACCGGCTGCATAGGTGTACCATCGGCAGTGTTTTATTAAAACCTTTGGCCGGTCGGCAATTTTTTTAGCCGACCGGCACTTTATTGTGCCGGTGACCTATTTGGTTGGCCGGCGACCTTTCTGCATCCATTGGAGCATGGTGCATTCCAGCTGTGCCAGCTGGAATGCACCCACACCACTCCCCATGCACGGGGATGACCCCTTTGCACCTTTTTACCCCCAAATCTTCTAGAAGCTTGCACCCTTTGGCCAAGCTTCTTGGAGAAGCTTGGCTAAGCTTGGCTAGCTGTCTTAGCTTCTCCAAGAAGCCAAGACCCCTTTGCACCCTTTGCCCCTTTTGTTATAGCTTCTTGGAAGCTTTGAGTGTTTTTTTGCCTATATAAGCACCCCTCCTCTCCCATTGAAAGGTGTTAGCCATTTTTGAGCAAAAACCAGAGCTTCTATATCTATATATTCTGTGTTATACTCTCTCTCTCTCTATATCTCTCTCTCTCATCCTTGTGTGTGTGTTTTAAGCCTAAATAGTGTGTTTTTACCTCACTTTTGCACTAATACACACACCATTACACCTTAGCTCGAGATTGAGGGACTTGGAGGGTTGTTTGTTGAGATTTTGGACTGATTTTGATCATTAGAAGGGGGCTGCACCACCTGTTCTTCAAGGGTTCTTCAAGGGTAACTACTTTACTTTAGTTTCCCCAATCTTGCATTGACTTTTGACCTATTTTGCTTTGTGTTTTGAGCTTTGTGTATAACTAAAAAAAGTCTTATTTTTTCTTGCTCTAGAACTTTCATTAAGGTCATTTTGTGGTTTGAGTGCAAACTCACCCACTTAGGCCTTGTTTTGGCCTCTTTGGTGCCTTTTCGGTAAGGCTTTGTTTGCTTGTGTGTTTGGATCTTTTCACCACTGAAATCCAGTGGATTTTCAGTGGTGAGAAGGTGGTTTGAAGTCTTGCATAGGGGAGGGACACCCCTCTCCCCTTTGTCCCTCTTTTGCCTTGTTTTGGCCTAAAGGATAACATGTATGAGTACTTGCATTTGGCTTCATTTCAGATTTATTTGGATGTTTGGAACATGTTTTACCTCTATCTAATGGTGGTTCGTTGGCCTCTTTCATGCATATTACACTTGCTTTGCATTACTCTATTTGGCATAGAAATGTATCTTGTGTTTAAGCCATGATTCTTGCATGTATTAGCACAATTCCATGAGGACATTAACATCATTTTGCCATGTTTAAGGGCTATTAGCCCTGATTTTGTCATGTTTGACGTGCTTGACATAGTTGCTTTGCATTGAGGCTTGTAAGTCTTGAGGTGTGAGACCTAAGCATGCATTTGGTTAGGCTATTTTAGTGATTTGGAACCATCTAACATATATTTCAGTCCTTATAACCATGCTTATATGTCTCCATTTGTCATCTCTTCCATGTTTGAAATGTTGGTCTCTTATGCTTTAAATGGGCATTGTGCATGCTTGTATGTTCTAGGCATTTGGGCTGCCATATCAAGGGGTTTTTTGGGGCATTTTTGATGTGCTAGGATTCTGTTTTTACTTGCCTAATTCATGCCATGAGTGGTCTTGTTAGAGGTAGTGGAGTGCTCTCCTTTATGCCTTGGTTTTAGGCCCATTAGCTTGCATGTTTGCTCGAGTAATTGTCCATCATTTTGGGCACTTTTTGCCACTATTTTGGGGAGGTTCAAGGGCTGCCCCATTATGGTTTAAGTCCACCGTTGCACATTTGTCTAAGTGTTAGTTGCATGTTTGATTAATATGGTCTTGCCACTTGCTAGTTCCATTGCATATCATCCATGTTTGCATTGCATTTGCATCTTGCATGTTGCATTACATTTGGCATGTTTGTATCTTACCATTAGGTTGCATTGTTGAGCCATGTTTGCATAACATGCATTGCATTACTTGGTTTGGGGTGTCAAGCCAAGTGTGGCAGTTGGGAGGAGTTCATACTACAAGTGATGCAACTTGTCTCAACTCTTGGTCACCAAAGCCCTTGACCTTGACATGATAGGGTCTCGGTCTTCATTTGTTTGTTTGCATGCATATACATTGAATTGCAACCTTGATCCCTTTAGGCCATCATGCATCAAGATGCATAATTGATGGCCCGAGGGTCGAGGGCCATGCTCTCTTGAGTCTAACACATGATAGGGAGCATGGCCGTGCTCACATTTGCCCAAAATTCCATGCCATGCACTGTCTATCCTTGTTGCTGTCAAAAACTGTCTTCTGTAGGAATTTTCTGTCGGCCGGCAGTATATAGTGCCGACCGGCCATTTATGTTGGCCGATGAACTCATGAGCAGCCGATGGACATTCTACATGGCCGGTGGCCATTTCATCCAGCCGATGATGTCTCAGTGTGCAGGGAACATTCCTTAAGACTTTGGAAGTTTTCCAGAGAAGCAGGACAGTAAAAACAGAGGCAACAGTGGCATGGTACGGGTTTCCCGGGGAGTCGGATCCGACAATGCATCATTCATGCATCCCGAGGCGGGGGCTGTGGCCTTCTTTCTTTTTGCACTTATTTACTAAGTTATTAGAAATTTTGTAATAATTTATTTATTCATTATCCGGACTGTATATTCTTTTGGCCCCTCTGAGTGAGGGCGTATTTGTAATAAATGTGCGTGAGTGTGTGTATGTCTTCCAACCCCACGTCTTTCTTCCCTTTTATTTACCTGCTTATGATGGTTAGCTTAGGGCATATTTCAATTAGCATACAGTATGACAGCATGTTTGCATCATTCATCTGTTTTGCACGCATCGGGCTCGGCGCATCATACAAACTGCATTTGTATTTCAATTCCAAATTGAATACGTGTTAGTTGTAGCATTCCATATGCCATGTTTAGAATAGCCGAGCCTGCTATAGTTTGCATTTTTGCATGTGTTGCATTAGGCAATTCTGTGTATCTAGGATCATGCATGGATTTCTAATAAGTTTCTGTTTTAGCTTGGAGTACTCGGTGAGTTTTTATGCTTTAACATCCTTGCATGCGTATGAGTGTTGCCATGAATAGCATGCTTGCCATGAGGCTAACTGCTTATGTGATATAACTGCCTTGAATGCCTGTGGGTGGAGGTTGGATTGCTTGAGTTGGAAAAACTCATTGAAATCCGTGTTTTAGCCTACTTGCGAGTAGCAAATTCCAAAGCGCTTTTCAAAACAAACGGGTATGCAATGCTTGTTTCCAAATTAGGCAATCTAGTCTATACTTGTTTGCTGTGCGCATAACATAGTAATTCTAGGCTAATAACCGGAACGAGAACACATAACGTTTTCAAAACGGATATCATGGTTAGTAGAGGCCGGTCTCCGGACCGGGCGAAAATGGGTGCTCATAGCTGACCTTCCCCGATCGTACCCAAGCTCCCGAGCCAAGACAACTTTGGTGATGACGGACACGTGGCCTTTGGCACCGAGTCAAGGTTTCCTAAATTTCCCCATTTTTTTAAAAAATATTTAGGTGGCGACTCTGTATCTGGCAAAGCAGTCTATGTTTGGCACTTCTTTCTCAAAAATCTGTTTTCTCAAATGATTTGCCAGAGTTGGACTCTTTGGTTCAGGTTAAGAACCGCAACAAACAAAAAGGGAGTCCGAACTGAAGAGCAAAGCCCAAGGGCACGTCTACACATGGTAAGCTATAAAAATTATGAAACTAACAATTTATATATATATATATATATTGGGCAAATTATCCACAAGTCATTTTTGAAAAGTATATATTTTATTTAATCCCAAACCTTTCAGATAGACCCAAAAGTCATGTACTCATTTATCTTCTCCTCTTTCTCTACTCCTTACTTCTTCTCTTTATCTCTCTTTCTCTAATATCCGACAACAACCATGGCCACACCTTTTTTCTTTTCTTTCTCTTTTTAATCTGCAGTCACCGATGACCAGCGACCACCATTGATTGGGGTTCACCGGCAACCACCGAGTACCGTTTCCTTACTTTACACTCACCGACAGCAAAAGACATGAGTTTTCAACGAAGAAAATGAGTAGATCTACTAAATCTGATCTTAGTAGATCCACGTTAAATCCGGCTAGATTTAAACCAAAAATAGTTGTCAGAGTACAAGCCTCTTTCTATATATCGATCTCTCATTTTTTTTTTTACTTTTCTTGTACTATACATTTCTATTTTCCTGTTATAATGGAGAAAATTTTCAAATTCTAAACAAGTTATTTTCGAGTTTTAGTTACATGTGGTGAAAACTGTAAAATTTTCAATTTTAGTTTTTTTTGTGCTGAAATGAATCATTCTGTAAAACTGCAGTTTCATAACTTTATTTAGAGCTGTAAAATTTTACAATTTCATAACATGTTTTTCAGTTTGATTAAAAAGGATAAATGCTTAATAGAATCATACTTTAAAACTGTAACATTTTACAGTTTCAAAGCTTGCTATTTTGTTTAATCAATATTTGAGATTATTTGCTTAAATCCTACAAAAATTGAAAATAACATATGTTTTTTTCCCATTATTGTTGTTTGTTGTTACGTTTTTTTTCTTCTTTCGGTTTATCAATATGTAGCACATTTTGCTATGTTTTTTTGCTCTAATTTCTCACTTTATTCCTTTTTTTTCAGCAATATTCTGGACATTCTGATGAGTCTCAGACGATATTCTTGAAGTCCAACGAACATTCAAATCATTCTGGCAACTTTCGGTGACGTTCAAAACACTTCGGCTATACCTTGGCAAATTTCTGGTGACACTTCGACGATTTTCCGATGATTTTGAACATTCTAGCGAGTCTCTAATGACTATTTTGACAAAAGTTCAACGATGGTAGAATATATCAGCGTCTTTAAATTTTTTTTTAAAATAATTTTTTTTTTAGTAATAATTAAAAATATGTAGAACTAATTAGTATAAATATTTTATTTTAGAATTAGATGAATTTTGAATTTTGTGTATATGACCTATAGGTAAGTTCCCAAATAATTTTGGGGGTTAGGCTTTTGACCTTCCAACTTAGGCCTTTTGCTCAAAAAAGCAACATCTAAAAGACTATGGGCTTGTAATTACGATGAATGTCAATTGGGCTAGCAACTCCAAGCCCAAATTGTTATTATTTGATGTAGGAGCAGCTACGGCGGATCTGATAGACCAAACTTATTTACTAACAAATTCTATTCTATTTTTTAATAATAAATTTATCAATATAAAAATATCTGTAAAAAAAAATGCACAATTCAATTACTCACATAGTATTTTGATATAAATTAACATAAATAAATTAGAAATAAATTAAAACTCACAAACAAATTTAAACATGTGCTAACATTAATAGGCCTGAATTTTATGCCCCTAGATATCGTCAGTAAGAGTTGAACTCATGACCTTAGATAATAAAATGATTTTGCCAAAAGTGTAGAGCTTGCAATGGTTAGAAACTATGTTATATGGACTTAGATACGAGTATCGGGTGTGGGTATGTATCCAAGCGTTAGATTTTTATAAATTTAAATCTTAAGATTTTGGGATACGTATCCAAAATTGGATGTGGGTATGGGACGCGTCATATACACACATATATTGCATATTATATAATATTCATAGATGAAATGTTATAAATTATATAAAAATATATACTTGAAATTGAATAGGATTCAAAAAAATATATATGAAATTTCTATATGTAAATCATGTGAGAGGCTAAAAGTATTGTTTTATTAGCAAATATGAGTTTCTTCTTCTCATATATTATAACAAATTAAAGGATCCAAATGCCTAAATTAGATACGAGTGTTGGACACATATCCCAAACCTTTATCCATATCATATCCGGTGGACACGAATATTATGAGAACAAAAAAGAGTCCATGTAACACAAATTTATAAATATCATGCAACTTGATATGAGAACTCACATTTAATTATGTAAGAAAATCCACCCAACATCACAAATATATAGTAAAAGTAACATCACACAAAAAAAAATATCCCAAAAGAAATATGTTTGGTGAAAAGGCCCAAACATAGGTATAGAAACTCTTAGCCAATAGGGTTGCGCTAACATTGATGTTTTGCTACGTGATTAGGTTAAAAACATAAAACACAAGTACCTCTTTCAACGAAAATGATAAAACAAGGGGAGACTAATATTATTGACCTGACAAGTCTATGGATTTTTTTGTATATACACTACACGTGTCATCTGCCTCTCATGTTGGAGGTTCAATTCTAGTCAGAGGTGAGAGTTGTACTACTCGCAATGCTTCATTAACTAATATATACTTTTACAATTTGTCATCCATTGCAATTGCCATTTAGCAGCTTCTCTTTCTCACTTCCTTAGGAATAGACTAGACATATACCTGTATTCAAATCTGAAAAATAAATAAATGAATAAATAATGGATTGACTGAAATGGGAACTTAGTTGGGTTCTAGTTTAGCGGTTATTAATTATTTGTCTTTCATATATGAGAGGTAAGAAGTTTGACTCTTCTTAGAGGCGGCATCGTTTGGGAACATATTATCTTAATAATTTTTTGATTTTTTACAAAAAGTAAAGAAAGTAATGTGATAACTTATAATGATTTTTTTGACTTTTTAACTAAAAGTGAAGGTTCCCAAACCAATGTCATTTAGCAACTCCCCTTGTCCACTTTTTAGTAGTAGACTTATGTTGGATTCCTTAAGAAAATAAAATGAAAATAAAAAAACCCTTCATGGTAATGTGTGTGGGACAATTCGAACAGGTGGTGTTAGGTCACATATATAAACACCAGAAAACAGCCCTCCAACAGTCCCTGTGACCATAATAACATCACCCCATTAATGTTGAGTCCCTCAGCACTGATTACTCATCAGTCTCTTATCTTTATACAAAAAGGAAAATTGCATTCCAATAAATGCAAACAGCCTGTGAGGTTGTGCCCACAATGAACTTTGCTTGTCCATCTCTGCAATGCAACCTCTCTGATTCAATAAATTTAAAGGAAATGAATGAGGACAGTTTTCAAATTTTGAATCTCATTTTGTTTTTATAACTATAACAATGGATAATTAAAGAGCTTAGAATTAAGGACTCAACCACTTGTTCAATGCTTTTTAATTAATAACTTTCACAAATCTCGCTACTCCTTTTTTTTTTTTTTTTACAAATATATGAGAAGAATTATACTAAACTGAACAATTATAGTTCAACAATATTTATCTTAATACCGACAACCAAAAACAAGAGAAAAATAATCAATCTTTGCGTTTGATAGTGATTGATCGATTGACCTCCCAAGTACGTAGCGTACAAGAGTGACTAATTGAGTTGGTCTAGTTGGTTAAATGTGTCTACCCTACTTTGTTTGAATATTTACAAGAGTGACTAATTGAGTTGGTCTAGTTGGTTAAATGTGTCTACCCTACTTTGTTTGAATATTTAAATTTGAAATGAAAAACCATGTGAACCCCCTAATTTTGTTTTTCTTCAGTTTGAAATTATAATTAAGAAAATTGATTAAAAATTGGTTCTCACATCGACTAAGTCCTCGTTTGGTAATATCACTTTTTAATTTAAAAGTCAAAAAATTATTAAAAAATTAAAAAGTCAACAACTTATACCAAAAAGTCAAAGATTTCATTTTCTCTCTACTTTTTGTACATCTTTTCGTAAAAAAATAAAAAAAATATCACAAACATACTAGTTTTTTTTTTATATCATATTTTAACTAAAACATTAAAAAATTACTAAAAATGTATGTTCTCAAACGAGGCGTAAGAGGGAGAGTTTATATTGGTTATACTAAAGATTTTATTGACATGTGAATGTGATCTTATTAAGAATTTTAAAATGGTTGTGTATTCTGTATAAAAGTGAGCATAATGAAAAAAGGGCAAATTTCACTTTACCCTTTGTGATTTGAGTCATATGTAATTTATCCTTCTAACGTTTGGAAATGACCATATAACCTCCATGTAGTTTGTGAACTAAAGTGTATCATTAATATTTTATCCAACTTAACAAGTGTGAAATACGTGGTAGATATAAAGGGGTTGCATACTCTTTTTCAAGTTTCAAGAGGGTAAATCGCACATGGAATAAAGTACAAAGGGTCAAATCGCAAATGGGTTAATGTGCACTTTTCCTTCTAAACAGATGACGAAAATACATAGGTATTTTAATTATTTTTTTTTATTGAATCATTAACGGGTCTAACGATACACTTCATTTTACAAACCACAAGGGCATTATGTAGTCATTTTCAAAAGTTAAAGAGTAAACTGCATATGACCAAAACTACAAGAGATGAAGTTTGTCCTAAAAAAAATGTATAATTTTTTAATCTTGCTCAATAAAACTCTTATGGCCTTGTTTGGAAAGTTGGTTATTGTAGTTGGCTATTTGAATTTTTTGAAGTAAATAATTTTATTACTATTATTATTATTTTTTTTTTTGTAGGTAATTTGATGATTGTAAAAAAAAGTAAAATGATTATGAATAGTATATGACATATTATCTTATTAGCTATTTGAATATATTTTGTTTTTTAATGAATTATTTTAGTCAAACTCTCTTTCCAAATACCCCTATATAATATATGTATTAGAATTTTATCAATATGTATCCTTAGGTATGTAACCATCCATTCAGAATTTATATTCATTTTTTCTACGCTATGCAGATACATTGTAATCTATAAACTATGGACATGGCTAATGTAAGAAAAAGATTTAAAAAAAATATGAAACACTTTAATTAAATCAAAATATTTTTCACTCAATTCAAAATGCTTTTTAATGTTTTTTACGAATACCAACTCACTTCTCACTCCAATCCCAATACTATTAACATTTATAGAGAAAAATTATGATACACACTCTTTAAAATATATAATAATATATATATATATGTGTGTGTGAGTAATTTTTCGTTCACACTGCCCCACCTTAGTAATTCAGCTGTAGAACACAGGCAGAATAGATGGCACCCTGCTGTCCTGCACAGAAAGAGAAGGCTCCGGCGGTGGTTTTTCACCCAGGGGCACTCCGACGATCAAGTCAGTATATCTCTCAAAGATAATCAATAGTGCTAAAACAATGCCCAAAGTATAATTGCGTATCTTAGACCCACGGGGGTGCCTCTCTTTTATAATTTACTCAATCCCAGTCCCACTAGAAGCATGACTTCTATGGACTCCAATTCTGTACTTACTTTGGACTCCTCAAGAGATAAGGATACTCCCTAAGAGTGTTATCCTTATCCATCCTGAAATCTTTCTTCATTCTTGGACTCTTGTCCCTTATCCAATTATCTCGGACTCCGGCTCAGATAATCTCGGCAACTCCGAGATCACCTCGGCATAACTACCTTGACACGTGGCACCTCGACTGACACGTCGGCGTCACCTTGCCACGTGTTGGTACTCAGAAAATATATCCCCACAACTGCCCCCTAGGTTCTATTACCTCGGTATTCTGAGGTGATGGAACCTATATCATTCCTCTTTCTAGTATGTCGGCAAAAGAACTCTTCAGCCGAGATTATTCATCTTTAGGCCGACATGTCTTCTTTTAGGAATAAGAATTCCACTAAACTCTTTTACGCGCATTAGTTGTCATGCATCACTTTTCAACCGTTCTACTTACGTGTTTCATCTTTATTGGCTCGTGCCTGTGACGCGCTTATAAGCCGTCTTGCATCTGTCTGCGCCGTCTAACGCATGCGATATTCCAGGCGTAATAAATGCTTCAATTTTTGCCGCCGTTTCAAGTTTTTTGACAAAACTTTTGTCTCTTGTTTTTGTCTCTTCACTTTTGCAATCGATTTTACTTACTTTCTCTCTCTCTAAACTCTTTCCCTTGAATCTGCCATTGCTCAAACCTCAAGCTCTACAACTGCTATCATTCTTCCATTCCAGTGAAGCTTTCGTCATTCCGTTGTGTCTGCAACCGTCGCCTGACTTCGGCAATCTTTATACCGGCTTCATTTTTCCTGGTAAGCCACCGTTCCTTTCGTTCTTAACGCCTTCGATATTCTTCATTATTAGTTTGCTATTACTGTCTTGTTCAAACATCTATCTTGCGAACCACATATCTGAATACTTTAATTTTGCTTTTGTCCATGTCTTGAACACTTGCACTGTTTCACCACTTTTTGTCACTGTTCTTGACCCTATATCTCCTGTATTCTTTATACTTTTGAGAACCCTACCTCTATTCTTGATTCTGAAACTTCATTCTTTGTTTCTTGTTTTCTGTGTTTCCTTCTAGATCTGTGCCCCCAATCTTTGCTTTCATAGATTCAGTTTTGGGATTTGTTTATAGAACCTAATTCTTAGGAAAAACTGAAACAACCCTTACCAGTATTTACCTAGGTTTTGCCGAGGTCTTAAAAACCCTTTAAGAACATCCCCTTTCTGAAGTCGAATACCTTTACGCCGACATTATGGGCATGTGGAAACATAGGGTAGATACCCCAACCAAACTTGAATACTTTAGAAGAGTTCGCCATTCCTGCCGACGTCCATCTGAGACTGGCTGGGGATGACGACTCTATCATGCCTACAGATGATACGATGCCCTTTCCCATTGTTGCTTTTACTGAATGTGGACTTCGGCTTCCACTTAATCCCCTTTTTCGTGAAGTTCTCCATTACTATAAGTTGAACCCCATGCAACTTACCATTAACTCTTATCGAGTGATTAATGGTATTATAGCCTTAGCCAAACAGGAAAATGTTAGGATAACTTTAGCTGATATTCAGTACTGTTACACCATGTGTGCCCTCAATCTGAAAGAAAAAGGCTACGTCTATTATCTTAAGCCGAGGTCTACAGAGTTCAAAATTGTAGCCGACCTCCCAGACTCCAACAAGGGGGCTGGAGATGACTACCTCATTACCTCGGGAAATTGGGAGTTTGCCCCAGACGAGGATGCCCATCTCTACCCTCTTCCCCGATTAGTTAAAGAGGGCAAGGGTAAGAGCCCAGTGTCAATACTTAGTTGTTTCTTTTCAAGTCCTCAATACTCTGTCTGTTTCTAATGTCTGTTCTTCTTACAGATGTTCGTAAGCCACCTAAAAGCTTTCGCCAATCCTACGTCCCCAGCAAGGATCTGAAGAAACTTTTAGACTTGCCAGTCCAGAAAAGGAAAGCGCCTTTGCTTCTTAACTTCATTCCAACATACAAGTCGATTTTGCCCGACGTCCCTAAAAGGAAGAAGAAAAGCCCTTCTCCACCTTCTGCCACAACTCCACTGACTGCATCTACATCACGAACAGATCAAGGATCAACATCGGATCCAGCTGATCAACCATCAACTTCGGCTCCATACTTGATCCCTGTACCTGAACAGAACCGTCGGCGAAGACTTGTCCGAACTGCTGAGATGGGTCGCCCAAAACCTGTTGCTGAAGATCTCCTAGCCGACCTCCCTACCGATGTCGACGATCAACCATTGCAAACCATGCCCCCTCCGAAGCCGAAAAGAACCAAGAAAGCTCAGTCAAAGACCAAAGTAACTCAGGTTGAATCTGAGGACACTTTGCCTATTTCCAAACTGGCTGAGAGTAAGAAGACTTCTTCTGTTTCTGCCAAAAGGTTTGCTGAAGCCCAACCCTCTGAGTCCACAAAGTCGAAGAAACCGAGGTCGTCCTCAGCAACTACCTTAGAGTCCAAAAAACCTGATGTCCCTTGGGCCCCCCAAATTACTTTGGAAGACAGGCCAATTATGACCAGTGAAAGCGCCGATGACATTAATGTCGGCTTGCCCTCAGTACAGCGCTGCTTCTTCCTGGCGATCTGGAGCGAAATGCCGGTACAGTGAGTATGAGAATTATGCTCTAATGCTACAGCACTCAGTTCAAGTAAGTGTTCCTGCTTGGTACTTTTTTCCTTTCTGTTTCACACTTAAAATATTTTCTAATACTTCTGTTTTCTTTCAGGCCATCCAGCATGCCCATTCTTTTCAATGCAATCGTTTAAGAATCGAGAGAGTTGACCGAGATGAAGAGGGAGTTTTCTTCCCTTCAAAGACCAACAAAAGCCTTCAATTAAAAATGAAGAAGCTGGAAGACCAGGCCGAGGCTGCTACTAAGGCCCAACAGATAGCCGAGGAAAAAGCTGAATCTGCCGAGGCCATAAGGAAGGTCACCGAGGCCGAGAAGAGAGAGGCCGAAGACAAAAAGGCCCAAGCCGAAAAGGAACTTCAGGAGGCCTTGGCCACTAAAGATGATGAAGTCAAAGCGACCGATGAAAAGGCCTATGCTCAGGGAATGGCCGACGTTACAGAGGAATACAAATTACAAGTTAGGCAGGCATGCAACAGGGGCTTCTCCCTTGGTTGGATGTCCCTGGCAAAAAAGCTCAATATCCCTGATGATTCACCACTGCGCAAGGTCGACGCTATTCGTCTTCCATTCCCTCCACCTCTACCTCAAAAGTCAGGCTGAAGACGGATCTGAGTCCGAATCTGAGGATGAGGATAAGGATGATGATGAGGCTTTAGTAAGGAAGCCTAAAGACGCCAATGAGACCAAGTCTCCTCTTCAGGATGATCAAGTCCTAGACTTGACTCATGAGGAGAAGGATGAGGAGGTTGTCAAGGAGGCTACTCCTGAGCAAGCATTATCTGACGTTCCTTCAACCAACAAAAGTCTTGATCAAACACTAGCCGAAATTGATGCCGAGATCGTGGCAGAAAAGGCAGCCGAGGCATCGACCCAGCAATCATCTGAACCTCAGACTCAACCAACTGCTACTGTTGAGGAATCTTAGTTTATATGTCTTTTCTTTCGTTTCTTTTGTACTTTGTGAGCTTTTACGTGGCCGATATGCCTTCTGCTGAACAGTTACGCTTTGATTGTTCCCTCTTTAATAAAAAACTACAACTGTATTGTCTGAATGCCTCAATTTATTTTCTCTTGATTACTTCTGTATGATTCTATACTTAGAATATTTTGCATGCCTTTCATACTTTGCCTCTTTGTGCAATCTTCTCGGGGTTACATACCTGGGTATAATAACTACAAGCTTTACTTCGGCAAGATACTGACCTGCAAACTTTTCATAATTTCAACAAGTGTAAAACACATACTGTTTTAATTTCAACCTATAAACTTTCCTCAAGTTATAACAGTGCTTAAACAATGATCTACTTGTAAATTGCTACAAATTTCAACAAGTGTTTAAACAATTATACTTATTTTGCTACAAATTTCAACAAGTTTAAGCATCTTCTTCGGGTTAACCAACTTGTAAATTGCTACAAGTGTTTAAGCAATAACTCGGCTTTACTTCTTGTAAATTGCTACAAATTTCAACAAGTGAAGAGAAACAGTAATCTCGGCTTAATTTCAACTTGTAAATTGCTACAAATTTCAACAAGTGAAGATAAGGAATAATCTCGGCTTAACTTCAACTTGTAAATTGCTACAAATTTCAACAAGTGAAGATAAGGAATCAGCTTAACTTCAACTTGTAAATTGCTACAAATTTCAACAAGTGAAGGTAAGGAATCAGCTTAACTTCAACTTGTAAATTGCTACAAATTTCAACAAGTGAAGATAAGGAATCAGCTTAACTTCAACTTGTAAATTGCTACAAATTTCAACAAGTGAAGATAAGGAATATCTCGCTTAACTTCAACTTGTAAATTGCTACAAATTTCAACAAGTGAAGATAAGGAATAATCTCGCTTAACTTCAACTTGTAAATTGCTACAAATTTCAACAAGTGAAGATAAGGAATAATCTCGGCTTAACTTCAACTTGTAAATTGCTACAAATTTCAACAAGTGTTAAGCATATTCTTCTTCTCTTTGCCCCCAATGTGAACCTGAGTTCCACTTGGGTTCTCATTATTCAGAAATAATATTGCGCATCTTTTATCAGTGTAAGGAATTCTGCTATGATTTTATTGATGATGAAAAAATAACAAGGAACATCTAATGATAGAAAAATTTCAGATTACAAGTGTTCCATGGTCTAGGCAATGCTTTGCCCTCATTATCTTCAAGTCGATAGGCTCCATTGCCTAATACCGAAGTATTCTGTAGGGTCCTTCCCAGTTTGGGCCAAGCTTGCCCTCTCTGGGATCCTTCTTGTTGCCGACGACTTTTCTCAGACTAGGTCGCCGACTTGAAAATCCTTGGATTGACCTTCTTGTTGTAAGCTCTGGCAAGCTGTTGCTGGTATGCTGCGAGCTGAATTGCAGCTTTCTCTCTTCTTCGTTCTTCCAAAAGATCCAGATCTCGGGCTAAGAGTATGTCATTAGTCCCATTCTCAACTCCCTGGGTTCGGATCCCTGGGATGCCGACTTCCAGTGGAATGACTGCTTCTGTGCCATAAGCCATGGCAAAGGGGGATTCCCCTGTTGATCTTCTCGGCGTAGTCCGATATGCCCAAAGCACGTTGGGTAATTCGTCTACCCACTTTCCTTTTGCTGCCTGCAGCCTCTTCTTTATTCCATCCAAAATTACTTTGTTGGATGCTTCTGCTTGCCCATTACTTTGGGGAAAACTTGGTGTTGAAAAGTAATTCTTGATCTTGAATTTCGCACAAAAGTTCTTGATGAGTTTGCTGTCAAACTGCGTTCCGTTGTCGGCAACTATGGCTCTTGGAATGCCAAATCTGGTGATGATGTTTCTCCATATGAAGTTCTTGACGTCCACATCTCGGATTTTGGCAAGAGGTTCTGCCTCTATCCACTTCGTGAAGTAATCTGTTGCTACCAGCAAGTATTTTCTCTGCCCAGTTGCCTGGGGAAGTTGTCCAACAAGATCCATGCCCCACTGGGCAAACGGCCAAGGGCTGGATACTGGATTCAGGTCAGCAGCTGGCTGGTGTATCAAAGGTGCAAACCTTTGGCATTGTTCGCACTTCTTCACGTATGCTTCTGCATCTTTTTGCATGTAGGGCCACCAATACCCCTGGGTAATGGCCCTGTGAGCTAGTGATCTGCCCCAGCGTGGCTTCCACAAACTCCTTCATGAATTTCATATAAAAAATCTTCAACCTGCAAAGGGTGTACGCACCTTAAAAGGGGTCCAGTGAAGGACCTTCTGTAGAGATGTCCGTCCGCTGTCAGACTGAATCTTGCCGACTTCAATCTGACTTTGTGCCTCCTTGCGGTCTTCTGGCAGCTTTCCTTCTTTCAGGAATGCAACAATTGCATCCATCCAGCTTGGCCCCATGTCCACACACATTGCTTCCTGCTCTGTGTTCTGTGGTTCTATGCTCGGGCCCGACATATAGTCAATCATAATTGTCCTTGTTTTTCCAGTCTGCATTGAACTTGCCAGGTTGGCCAACGCGTCGGCGTGGCTGTTATCATCTCGGCTTACTTGGAGTAGTCGGCAGTTCTGAAATAAGGCTGCCAATCTGATGACCTCTTTTGCATATGCCGACATCCTTTCGTCTCTGGCTGCAATTCTCCTGTTGACTGGTTAACAATAAGCTGTGAATCACAAAAAACTATTACCTCATCTGCTTCTTGCTGCTGCCAGCTTTAGCCCTGCAATTAATGCTTCGTATTCTGCTTCATTGTTTGAGGCCTTGAACCCCAAACGGATGGACTGTTCTATTATTTCTCCATCTGGAGATATCAGTAGTACTCCTGCCCCCGCTCCTTGTCGGTTTGAACTTCCATCGACAAACAGTCTGAAGGAGTCGCCGATGTAGATGCTGCAGGGTCTGAGTTTTTCCTTCCTTTGTTCTTTTGCCTTTGGCTGGGATTCTCCTTGCTTGCTGGGACAACGTTCATCTTGGCTCAACGGAGCCTGATGTTCGTGGATTCCGGGTGAACTCGCCACGAAGTCGGCCAAAACTTGGCCCTTAATTGCTTCTCGGCCTGAACTCCAGGTCATACTGGCCCAAGGCACTGCCCATCTTGCTATCCTTCCAGTTAAGTCTCCTTGTTGTAACAAGGGTTTCAGGGTGCTCTGTTAGCACTACAATCTTGTGCGCCTGAAAGTAATGGTTCAACTTCTTTGAAGCCATCTAAGGCTAGCATTAATTTCTCTAGGGTAGATACCTTGTTTCTGCGTTGGCCAAGGTTTTGCTTACATAGTAAACAGCCTTTTGCTCCTTTTTCTTCTCGGATTAACACCGCACTTACTGCGTGTTCTGAAACTGCTAAGTACAAAAACAGCTCTTCCCCAGGTTCAGGTGTTGAGAGGACTGGAGTCGTAGTCAGGTACTTCTTTAGGTCGGCCAAGCGGCCTCACATTCCTCTGTCCAAAGGAAATCCGTGGCTTTCTTTACCAGGTTGAAGAAAGGTTTACATTTGTCTGAGCTTCGCTTATGAACCTGTTTAGGGCTGCGGCCCTTCCGTAAGCATCTGTACCTGTTTTGCCGATGTTGGGCTCTGTAAATCTAGGATGGCCTTGATCTGATCTGGGCTGGCCTCAATGCCCTTCTTGTCACCAGGTACCCCAAGAACTTACCAGATCCAACTCCAAACGCGCACTTTGATGCGTTGAGTCGGAGCCGATATGTTTTGAGGATTTCAAAGACCTCTTTTAGGTCAGCAAGATGACCCTAGGCTCCTTGGTCTTCACGACCATGTCATCGATGTAGACTTCTACTGTTTGGCCAATCAGGTTGAACATCTTGGTTACCAGCCTTTGGTAAGTTGCTCCTGCGTTTTTCAACCCAAAAGGCATTACTCTGTAACAGTACAGGCCTTTTGGGGTGATGAACGCTGTCTTCTCCTTATCTGGGGGGTACATGGCTATCTGGTGGTACCCCCTATAAGCATCCAGAAAGCTCATCCTTCCATGTCCAGATGTGGCATCCACCAGCTGGTCAATCTTGGGCAGAAGAAAGCTGTCTTTGGGACAGGCTTTGTTTAGGCTTGTAAAATCTACGCAGACCCTCCATTTACCGTTTTTCTTCTTTACCACCACAGTGTTCGATAGCCATGTCGGATAATTGACTTCTCTGATGGCCCTGGCTTCCAGAAGTCTGTCTACTTCTTCCTCCACTGCTTCGACGTGCATCAACGTCGGTCTTCTGGCTCGTTGTATTACAGGTTTGGCCGACCTGTCGACGTTCAGTCTGTGACATGTGACCTCGGGGTCAATGCCAGGCATTTCATAAGGTGTCCAGGCGAACACCTCTATGTTTGTTCTCAAAAAAAGCTTCCAGTTCTCTTTCTTCTTCTTCGGCTAAGCCTGAGCCGAAAAGAAAGAAGCGTTCTTCATCGCCTTCCTAGACGAGGATTTTCTTTAGTGTTTCTTCACTTTTCTCGGCTGGCTCCTTGCCGACATCATCTAGGACCTCCATGTCCTCATCTTCAATCTCTGCCTTCCCTGGTTCTTGATGTTGCAGGTTGTTTCATTGCTGCCATGGAGCAATTTTTTGCCTGCAGTTGATCTCCTCTGACTTCTTCAATCCCATGTTCTGTTGGGAACCGCAATAGTTGATGCAACGTTGAGGGAACTGCCCCCATTGCATGCAACCATGGCCTTCCCAAGATGATGTTGTATGGTGAGGGTGTGTCAATCACAATGAATTTCGTCTTGATTTCTTTGTGCCGGCTTGTACTTCCAAGCTTGTTGCGCCTAGTGGCCATCGGGGTTCCATTGAAGCCGACCATCGGGCCATTGGATCCTTCCATGTCATCTGGGTGAAGGCCCAGCTCCTGAACATCTAACGTACATGATGTCGCAAGAGCTGCCTTGATCAATCAAGATGCGCTTCACTTGGCACTCCCCAACCTGGAGGGATACTACCAAGGCATCATTATGCGGATGTTGGACCATTTCTAGGTCGGCTTCAGTAAAAGCTATCATCGGTCCTTGGCACTCCTCTAGCCGATGTCTCTTTTCCCCGACTTAGTAGACATGCTGTAAATGCCTTACCCTCTAGGTCTCTCCTCTGACTTCGTTCTCATTGACCCTTGAGTGGTCACATTAACCACCCGTGGTCCCCCTGCCTGTGGTTGCTGTGCTGGGGGAGGCGGGGCTACTGGTGCTTGAAGCAATCTTGCCTGTTCCTCTCTTGTCCTGGCTTCATCGACAAGGTCTCTCAGATGGCCTTGTCTTACTAAGTCCTCTAAGTGTGCTCTTAGGGCTCTGCAGCCCTGGGTTGGGTGCCCTTCTTCATTGTGGTAAGCACAACACCTACCAACGTTCCTTCCCATGTATTCTCCTGGGGTCTTTGTCGGTGCTCTGAAATAGGGTTGGTTTCGGATTTGATCCAGGACTTTGTGGACCGGGATTCGGAACACAGTCATCACTGCCTGTTTGGCCCTCAATTCCGTT
This sequence comes from Camellia japonica, assembly GCA_030407325.1. Taxonomy (NCBI): domain Eukaryota; kingdom Viridiplantae; phylum Streptophyta; class Magnoliopsida; order Ericales; family Theaceae; genus Camellia; species Camellia japonica. The sequence goes on along the minus strand of JAPPVO010000059.1, from coordinate 180,019,044 downwards.
TCTGTTTTGTTAAATCCATTGTTACCTCGGCCTCGCTTCGGCGAGCCGTTCCCTTTTTCCTATTTTACCTCCTTATTCCCCGATGTATCCTCCTCGGCTCTGGTATATTTCTCGATTCTTACCATGAGCTCTTCCATGCTTTTTGGCAATGTCTTTGCCAAAGATTTCCGTAGTGAAAAATCATCTTTCAGGCCGTTCTTGAAAGACACGACCGCCATTTCTTGGTTGCATTCAGGTATTCGATTGAACACCTCGTAGTATCTTTTTGCATAGGCCCTAAGGCCTTCATCCTTGCTGATCTTCAGAGCCATCAATACGTCCACCCTCAATGGCTGCAGCTTGTTTGTCACGAACCTGGCCACAAACATCTCGGCCAGGCCTTCCCAAGTCTTCACGCTTCCTGTCACGACCCAAACCCGCCCCTATGGGTTTAGCACCGTAACCGGCCAGTAATCCGAGATTACCGAAGGCCTGCTTAATAGTAATACAGTAAAACAAAGTACAGGGGCATGGCGGAAGCCATTACAGTAATAACACAGTGTCCGATGAGCTGTGACAGTCTGTATGCAAAAAGACTTTCCATACATAATTACATTCGGTACAGAAACAGTATATACATACATGTACAATCATTCAGAAGACAGGGACCTAATCCCTATTAACAGTACAGTACTATCAGTCTATACAGTATTACAAAAATAGTACAGAGACAGACGGGGAAATAAAAACACCCCTAAGCCATAACTTGGCAGGCTCGGAACCTCGCAGTGAGGCACAGTGGTTGGCTTGACAAAACTGAAGTTTACCCTGACGCTTCTAGCTTTGATCCGGTACCTGAACACCTACATATATATATGAGCAGTGAGCTAAAGCCCAGTGAATAACACAATGCGTAAAGAGGTTTAGAATGAATGTCCTTACCGTAATGAAAACAGTTCATTAAACCAGTATATCAGTTATTCAGTACAGTAAACAGTCATATGTGGTACATCCATTAGCATAACAGTAACAGTAGGTCTTAAAAGACCGAACAGTAAATGATGGCCATCAATCGGTAAACAGTAGTGGTTCTAACGAGGGAACCGACAGAGATCTCTGTAACAGTAACAGTCAGTAACAGTATTTGCTAAGGATGCCACAATACAATTCAGAATATAGGACATACATTCATACAGTTAACAGTATCAGTTCAGAAAGCAGTACATATAGCGATCCCGGTTGTCCCTTTACTGTTCAGTTGTAATCCGGACTCGGTTCCGTGAAGTTGTTAGTTGTAATTGTCTTGTTGTCATCCTTTATATCGATTCGTTTAGGTTTTAAGATGTGTTGGGCTTGGTTGATTCAGGTTGGTGGAGTTTTGGCTCCCATTGTTGTGGCACAGTTTTTGGATGGTCCGCTCAAGCAGGTCTTCTTGCGCTCGAGCGGGGTTTACACTCTTCCAGTATTTTGTATCCCTGAAAAACTTCTGCAGGTGTGTTTTCTGCGCACGAGCGGGTCGTGCTCGAGCGGGATTGTTGGCGCTCGAGCGGGTAGTACTTTTTGGGTGTAAGTTCTGGGAGGGGAAAATCCACGCTCGAGCAGACTGGTTTTCACGCTCGAGCGGATGTACTTTATTCCTGTGTCTTGGCGCTCGAACGGGCTTTCTTGCGCTCGAGCGGACCTAGTCTTTTGTTCTTGACGCTCGAGCGTTGTGTTCTCCGCTCGAGCGGGAATGTCGCATATCAGTTGGCAGCTGGGCATTTTGAAATCACTTTTTACATTCTCTCTCTCTCTCTTACTTTCCCAAAAACATTTTTGAGAGCCTCTCTCTCTAGAAACTCCCTTCTCTCTAGGGTTTGATCTAGTTTGAGTGTTTTCCAAACCTTTGGTCTTTACAAAAAGGTCGTTGATCGTCATGGGCTATCTTGTGATCCAAGAATCTCGGGATTTGGAGCATCTTCATTTTTGCCATCTTCTTCGTTGGGTTTCATCTTTTGAGGTAGGGATCCCTACTCACTCTTATGGGTTGTAACCTAGATTATTGAGCATTTGGTTAAATGGTTTGATTTTGGGATCTAGGGTTTCGAAATGTGTAATGGGGGTTTTGTCATTTTGGTTCTTAAATATGTATTTTGGGCTTCAAAATGGTGTTATTGTTGTTGGTTGTTGATTTATGGACCATGGGGTTCTTGTTGGAAAAAGGGGTAGAAAACCCTCAGTTGTAGTATAAATTAATTGATATAATTAATTTGGGAAAAATGTTGTAGTTTGGAATTGAGATGGAAATAATGAAATTGGCTCATTACATTGTAAAATGGTGGAGTTGGATTTGTTAATCGCTCACTTTTGAAAACATTGATATTTTATCTGTTGGGGCTTTTTATTATCTGTTTAGAAATAATTGCTTGGGCTACCGGTGGAGGGTAGTTTTGATTGTTGTAGATAATGCATGATGATTAGGCAAACTAAAACTAATCAATTGGTTATGTCATAGAGTATGACGGTTGATAGAATACATTAACGTTATGTATTGATTGATTGTGTATATGACCTATGTGTATATACGTTGTGTGTGTGGGAGGAGATAGGGGATGTACTCCACGGTTTAGAGGAAGATAGGGGATGGACCTCTAAACCGGATGTTGTTTGGGAGGAGATAGGGGATGGACTCCACTGATACAGCTCATATGCTTGTCAGTTAAAATGTTGATATAGCTCATATGCTTATCTTTGGAAGTGTTGATATAGCTAATATGCTTATCTGTTGAAATGTAGATACAGCTTGTATGCTTATATGTTGAGATGTTGATACAACTAGTATGTTTATCCATTGTAAAACGGGAAGCGTTTAATATGAGTCATTGCCTCATATAAGTGGTTGGCCAGGTTCTGAGCCATTGATGTAAATTGGGAAAAATGATGAGAAATGGAAAATGAAATGAAAGATGAACATAGTGGTCATGTAATGGAAATGAGTCATGAATTGATTTATAGTAATCGAACATTTATCAATTGCTAATGTCTTAGTTACTGCTCATATTGTGTTTAGCATTTCTCTACTGGGCGTTAGCTCACCCTATATGGGACATTATTTTCAGGTACAGGTAGCATGTCACCTCCAAGAACATAGCTTGGATGATGACGAGAGTTGAAGACTCTTTTTGATTATTTTGTTGTATTACATGTACATCAAGCCGCGGGCTTACTTTGTATAGAGTTAGTACTCTTATTTTGTGTAACCAAGTGTTAACTTGGAAAGCTGTAAGCCTATAGGGCACTTGCTTTTGTTGTTAACATGTAATACCGCTGTAAAAGTTACTATGATGAATGAAAAAGTGTTGATTTCTTTATACCATTGCATGTCTAATATGATGGGATTTATGTATTATTTTGAAGGCGTTACGGTACAGTTCAGTATTCAGAAGATAATCATTTGAACATATCTTTACACAATTGTTACTCACAGAGTTCTGGGCTACAGTAGGCTAGAGCGTCTCCTCGAAATGCCAACCCTAAACAGTACAGAATGAACACACACTAAGCTACACAGTTGGGAAAGATGATAACTTACTCCCTAATTGCCTCGGTGTGTTCTACATCTATATCCTCATTAAGATGTCTTAAACTAAGCCTAAGAATGCCTAGGATGGGATGAGGATGCGAAGATGTACTCAGAAAACATTTTCAGGATTTTCAGAAAAACAGAGTCCCGCTCGAGCGCAGATTTCCCCGCTCGAGCGGACATGCAGACAACAGTTCCCGCTCGAGCGTCAACTTACCCGCTCGAGCGGACCAAAAAGTACTGGATAGGTGAAATTCACGCTCAATCGGGCGCTCGATAGTCGCTCGAGCGTAAGACACAAGGTCCCGCTCGAGCGTCAATCCTTCCGCTCGAGCGGACTTCAACACAGTGCAAAGTACTGGGAGCACGAATTTCCCGCTCGAGCGCCATATTCCCCGCTCGAGCGGAAGACCAAAATCTGGAAAATCCAGATTTGAGCTCCAAGCTCAAAACTCAAGTTTAAACGCACTAAATTCGATCCTCTTGGGCCAAACTTCTGGAAAACATTTGTAAACTCATAGAACAACATGTTTCAAAGATCAATTTGTGAAATCAAAGCCCAAGAGTAGTTTAATTAAATCCATTTCCAAACCCAATTTTCATGAACATGCTACAAAAATGACATGCAAGAGTTTAATTCAATTCAAAGCTTCAATGTTTGCTTAAATGAGCTCAAATCTTTCTAAAACAAGATGAAGTCATGGTCTTAAACATAAATATGAGCATGCATGTAACATTTTGCCATGAAAACAACTTAAAACTCAACAATACATACATGCATGCATGCATGGAATGAGCTCCAATTCAACAACATTAAACCAATTCTTAACTTAGCTCTTTAAACTACCATGGTCCTTGCTAGGAGGAACTCAAATACACAATGAAGAAGGTGAATTTTCTTACCTAAGTCTTCAATCACAAGACTAGAAGCTTAATTAGGCAATTTACACTTCAATTTCTTCAAGTCTTCAAGCAATTTCCTCAAGAACAAGCCAATTCTCTCCCTCTCACTCTCTTGGACAGCAGGAACAAGAAAAATGGCTGAGCTCAATGTTTGTGTGAGTGTATACAAGTCTCAATATGTCTAGAGTAGTGGCCCACTAAGGGTTAGTTTGGTAAATAAGTCCAAGAATGCAATTTAGCTTATTTTAATCTAATTTAATCATACCAAATCATTTTTCAGATAATTACACCATAAAATCACATAAATTATGACGATCATAAAACACTAATTGATTTCCGGTTCGGCCGCCGATAAAGCCTTCAATTAGCAGTTTAAACACAAAGACATGAACAGATAATTTGGCAAGCAAACAGATAGAATACAATTTAACTAACATATACTCAGTCAATCAGTTTCGGATTTCAGTCTCTCAGTTCAGTATTTCGATTACTTCAGTTATCAATCAAAATCAGTCTCGGTTTAACAGTAATCAGTGGTCATTCGGTAAACAGTGGTGAGGGTTATTACACTTCCCTTTGGCAGTTTATGGAACCAATCTGACGCAATCTCCCCAAAGGACGAGGGGAACACTTTGCAGAGCAACGGCTCGTTTCCATTGTATAATGCCATTGAGTTCAAGAATAATCCAACGTGGAAGTTAGGGTCTGACTTACCATCGTATATTTGAAACCTCGGCATACTGAATCTCTTTGGTGCTTCAAATTTGTCCCAGTTCTACCGAGAACGGTGTCCTCGGCTTGTCGGGTGAGGTAACCTCGGCTTCAGCATTCTGTTCCTTCCTCTTGAGTAATTTCTCAAGTCTTCTTTACTCCTCCCCGGAGCTCGGCTATCTTTTGGACTTCAGTCTTTTCGGTACAACTGCTGCTTTCGGCCTCGTGGTGGGCCCATTTTGATCTTTCTCCATGGGTTGTGTCAAAGCAGAGCGCCTACCCTTGGACATGCCGATGTTCTTTGTGCTCTAGGTCCTTCGTGTGATATGTCCTTTGGGACTTCTCTTGTCTCGGCTCCTTTCGTCCGACTTCCCTGGAAGGCGGGTGAGAGTGCCTTCCGCTCCTGGTGTACTGAGGTGCTTCGGGAATTGTTTTCCTTCCTCCCTTCTGGGTATTAATCGCTGGAATCGGCGTGTCCTGCAGTGGGTACGGTGGCTGCATGACATTGTTTTGCATCATGAAGTTGACGACCGACTGCAGGTCTGCCAACTTGTCTGCCAATTCTTTTACTCCTCATCCCTCCGTAGGCACCTATCCCTCCATACCTGGAGGTTATCTTCGTTATAGTACCTGCTTTGGTCTGTCTTCTTTGAAGTGTCGCCCTCCTGGCCGACGTCTTTTCCTCCGTGTCCCTGGTTACGAGTTTCTGTATTGTGTTGTCCCTTCGACGTCAAGGTTGATAGGTCTGTTACTCCCAGTAGGAGCGTCGTCCCCAATCTTTTCTTTCTGTCCGTTACTGGCCATCTATTCGTCTTTCTTTTCCACAGATGGCGCCAAATTGTGTGAGTGATTTTCCGTTCACACTGCCCACCTTAGTAATTCAGTTGTAGAACACAGGCAGAATAGATGGCACCCTGCTGTCCTGCACAGAAAGAGAAGGCTCCGGCGGTGGTTCTTCCACCCGGGGGCACTCCGACGATCAAGTCAGTATATCTCTCAAAGATAATCAATAGTGCTAAAAACAATGCCCAAAGTATTAATTGCGTACCTTAGACCCACGGGGGTGCCTCTCTTTTATAGTTTACTCAATCCCAGTCCCACTAGAAGCATGACTTCTATGGACTCCAATTCTGTACTTACTTTGGACTCCTCAAGAGATAAGGATAGACTCCCTTAGAGTGTTATCCTTATCTATCCTGAAATCTTTCTTCATTCTTGGACTCTTGTCCCTTATCCAATTATCTCAGACTCCGGTATTCTCGCAGATAACCTCGGCAACTCCGAGATCACCTCAGCATAACTACCTCGACACGTGGCACCCGGCTGACACGTCGGCGTCACCTTGCACGTGTTGGTACTAAGAAAATATATCCCCACAATATATATATATATATATATATATAAGTTATAACATAAAAACATAACCAAAAATCCCTTGAGTCATAACTAAAGAAAAAAATTGATTATACTAAAAAATAAATAACATAATTAAGGGTGCGTATGATACACCCTAAGAGTATATAGACTAAAGTTTCCAGTGAAATTTAACATATATATGGATAAATGCCTATTTTGACAACACGATTAAAAGTGAGTTTTTTAACTTTTTAACTTTTTTAATCACATCAGTTCTCTACTTTTTTAGACATTTTTAAAAAAAATTAAAAAAATTAACTGTTAATCTATTTTTTAAAATAGGTCAAAAACTCGCACATCTAAGGCCTTGTTTGGAATATACTAAAAAAATCAAAAAGTCACTATCTTATTTAAGTCACATTGGCCCTATTTGGTAGGACTTATTTTCAGCTTATTTTAGCTTTTAGCTTAATTTAAGTTATTTTGATGTATTTGGTTCAGCTTAATAATACAGCTTATAGTTTTTTGTAAGTCAAAAATCAACTTATTCTTTGAGTGGGGGAGGAGAAACTTAATTTATAAGTCAAAAATCAGCTTATGTTCACAGTTATAAGCTATAAGCTGTTAGGCTATAAGTTATAATCACTTTCCCACAGCTCTACCAAACAGTCACATCACCTCTCTACCACATCACTTCAAACCCAACCCATATCTAACCCATATTTCATAAAAAATCAAAAAATATACTTATTTAAAACATCCCAAACCACCTCCAAATTATTCCAATTCGTCCACACATTTGTCATTTGGGAGTTAATGGGTTATTAATGTCAGTACTCACGATAATGGACCAACTTCACCATCATTGTTGTTGGGTTTGTTTGTTGACCCACTTTGAGTGGGTTGTTTTTAAAAAGTGCTAAATAAGTTTTTTTTTTTTTATTATTATAAAAAAATTATAAAAAATGAAGAAGTGTTATGACTCAAATAAGTTAAAAAATTAAAGTATTAATCACTTTCCAAAAGAGTACGTTCTTAATTTCAAGAAAATTTTATTATAACAATTTAAAAAGTTGCCTATTGTATATCTTTTCATAATTAAATCACAAGAATTTGAAAAATTATAATTTTGCTCAAAATCAAAATTTATAACATTTGAATATTTATAATATAATCACAAGATTCGAAATATAACTATAATGGTTCGTAATTAAAATTTTTCTTAAAATACATTCTTTCAAAGCTACATCACAATACTGAATAACTAATAGTCTAAATTCATAATTTCTCTTATGAGGTAGGGTTTATACAGTAGTTAGACTCTTAGCAATCTATTTATCTATCTATCTATATTATTATAAAGAAAAGTTCTGAGATGGCGTTGACACAAAATATCAGAGATTGATTTTTGAAATGTCCTTCTAACCTACATAAAATACAAAATTCGAAATTAAAACATTCGATCTAGTAGACAAAACTATTACCATTTAAACGGTACACTAAGTGTGCTTTTAAATTTTAGGGCACTTAAGCCAAAAGTCCATTTTAAAAAATGTTGGGGCCTATTGACCCAAGTTTTAATCTTTTTGGGTCAAAAGAATATTATCTGTCCAAAGAACATCAAAGGTTTACCTATCTATTCATCTGTTCAAATATCAACCATTTATATACGTATCATCTATCTCTTCAACTATCTATTCAAATGTCTAACTATATGTTCAATTATATACATTTGTCATCTATATGTCCAATTATCTTTTCAAATGTCTAACTGTATGTTCAAAAGTGTACATGTGTCACCTATATATCTAATTATATGTTCAAACATGGGGATTGTAGCTGTTATAATGGGTGTTCAATTGAACAACCTGGTTTTTATATATATATATATATATACTATATAATTTAGCCTAAAGCTTTAGGTTGAATACCTTAACTCACTTTTTTGAATACCCAATCCAATTGAACACCTACCCAGCCTACTTTCTTGAACATTTAACTCAACCCAACACAATCCATAATTCTTTAATCAATATATATTAGTGGGTGGCACACGCGAAACGTATATAATTCAAATAAGTAAGAATAAAAATAAATAATAAAAAATTAGTATTATAATATGTATGTTCTCTAAGTGGTAAGAGTGTTTTCCATAAAATCTAAGGTCTTATGTTCAAACCTTGTGCACTACCTCTTTGTAGCTTTTAGAGTACGTTTGATACGATAGAATGGGTTGAAATGAAATGTTTGTTCTAACTTTGTGTGCCTTTTCCCTTGTTTCCATTCGAATGATTATTCTGACAAAATGTAGGAATGTATATTCCATCCTCCACCTTAAGGAATGGACATTCCATTCAATCATGGAATTACCATAAAATTTTATTATTTTTATTTTTTTGGTATTTTAAAAAAATATATTATCATTTAGCTACCACTATTTCCTTTTGTTATCACTCATTCCACCACCTTACCACCACCGCCGCCACCACTACTACCACCCTATTGCCACCACAACCACCATTACCACACCACCATCACCGCCACAACCCCCACCACCACCTCCACAACCACCACACCACCACCATACTAGCGATGTCACCAATACCACCACTATCGCCACAATTACTACCACCATATCCACAGTCATAGAATTACCACTATTACTATTATTAGAATCATTACCCTACTACCACCATTGCTTCCACCGCCACAACCACTACAATACCACCAATAGTACCACTTTCACAAACATCACACTAGCACTCACTACGCCAAAACAGGGCATTAACGACGGTTTTTTTAACGGCGGTAACGAAAACCGCCGTTAAAGGTACTATTAACGGCGGTAACGAAAACCGCCGTTAATACCGCCGTTAATGTATCATTAACGGCGGTTTCGTTACCGCCGTTAAAAAAACCGCCACTAAAAGTGTCTTTAACGACGGTAATGAAACCCACTTTTAACAGCGGTAACGAAACCGCCGTTAATGCCCACTTTTAACGGCGGTAACAAAACCGCCGCTAATGCCCAACCATTACCGCCATTAATGACAGCGGTCTTTGCCGGCGGAGCTCCAGCGAAACTCCGGCGTGCTCCGGCGAGTTCCGGCGAAACCATCTACAATAAAGTAAAAGTAATGTTTAAATATTTATTTAGGGAATATATTTCATGAAGAGTGGCTGTGGCAGAGTGGTTGGTGTGGGTAGATGAGAGGTCTTGGGTTCAAAACTTGGGGAGTGCAAGAAGAAAGAATTATTTTTAAAAAAATTTGAACCTATTTACGGCGGTAAAAAACCGCCGTTTTTTGTCCTATATTACCGCCGTTTTTGATCGACTTTTAACAACGGTAATTTGCCTTTTTACGACGGTTTCACTTTTTCCGACACGCGCATAAACGGCGGTAACGAAACCGCTGTTAATACCGCCGTTAAAGGCTTTAACGGCAGTAAAAAACCGCCACTAAAGCCTAATTTTGGCGTAGTGGCTCTCACCATTGCAAGAACCACCACTCTACTACCGTTACCCGCTATCACCATCATCGCCGCCGCCGCCACAACCACCACCATCGCAACTACAACACGACCTTGCCACCACCACTAATGCCACAATGACCTACCACCATCCTATACTACCACTAGTATATATCACCACCACCGATACCGCCGTTGCCACCACTTCCACAACTATCAACACTATCATGATCTATATAAATTTTTATTTTATTTATTACTATAACTTGTTAAAAAAATAAATAAATAATAAAAACTTATTACATTTCATTAGTTTAATAGGCTAATCAAACATGAAAATGAAAATCATCATCATATTCCTATGTCATTCCATGTTGGCAACCAAACAATGGAATGAGAATGGATATTCCATTATATTTAACCTTATATTTCATTCTCATTTCATTTCATTCTATTATAACAAACGTGCTCTTAAAGCTTTGCTTCCTTATCTCAATCTGAACTAGAAGAGCTTTCTTCATCATTATTATTATTATTATTATTTATCATGCTAGTGATAAAAACAAAATTGTAAATTTTTGTATCTACATTTTACTTTTTGAAACAATGATATCAATGTATTATTATTTTATTTTATTTATTTATTTGTATTATTTTATTTTATTTGGAGTACCCATTGTGAGCACCCTAAAAAACATTCTTGCAGTGACCACTATGTTCAAATGTCCCATACTTTTTTAATTTTTTTTTTATCAGCATGTTCAAATGTCCAATTATCTGCTAAAATATGTACATATATCACCTATCTATTTAATGTCACCAATTTGTCCACTTTAACGCCACTAGCTACTGTCTCAGACCAACGCCGATCTTTTAGTGAATTTTCTAGCATCGGCAATTTTTTAACGCTTGCCCTTATCACCAAAAAGATTAAATCTTAAACTAAATAACATATGCCCCATAAGAATCAACTTTTCACCACTCTAAATTTTATTGCTTGTATATATTTCTTGTTTCTCATGTGTTCTCTCTCTGATGGAGCTTTGGTATTTACTTCCTGTGCAAAATTGATTTGAGGAATGACAAGCTATTGAATTGTTGTATCAAGGGAAGTGAGTCTAGGAGAAAATTTGTTACATTTGCTTTTTTAGTTTTATCAATCGCAAAGTGTTTTTAATATATATATATATAAACTGAAGCACCAAAACAACAAATTCAGATTTTAAAGATAAAAAGAAACAGTTTAGGGTAAATTACCAATAGATCCTAATAGTTAAATTTAATTCTCATCAAGTCCTATTGAAAATAAGTCTCAGTAAAATTATCGCTAAAAATAATTTTTTTGTGACAATTTTTTACATATGTCGCTAAAAATTGATAATTAATGACTTTTTTTTGTCATGATTTTTATAAATTGTCGCTAAAACTTACAATTAGTGACTTTTTTTATGAAATTTTTTTCTCATAAGACCTATTAGACAATAAATTCAGTTATTAGGACCTACATGTAAGTACCCCAAAAGTTTAATGATAAAATAACTTTTTAGGGATTATAAATAATTTAGAATACCTCCACCCACCGAATACTTCAAATATAACGTGACACTTTAACAGGCATATTTTAGTATCAAGTATGAACTCCACCAGATGTGCCAAAAACTAATGTGGCATTTAGAATCATCCCTTCATGTCAATTTCGGCATGTTCTTACTTATGTCTTTTTTTGAAATAAAAGAGTTCAAATTTAAAAAATAATAGAATAATAGATTTGACATATCAGGTAGAGAGCTTCCTTGTCAAATTCATATATTTCAATTTGTCTCCTAAGCCTTCAAAAAAAAATTGGCATGTCAAATTTTGAAAGTTTAAGCGAAAGTGCCACGGTATTTTTAGTAACCAAATATGACATTTAATGATGAATTACTATCCTTTTAGGACTACAATTTTCACCTCAAAAAGTTAACATTTTTTTGTAAGAAATTGTTTTGTCCTTAATAGCATATTTATTAGTGACATTTTCAAAATTCTATTACTAAAGGTCTTTTGTTGACTTTTTTTGATGATTTTTTTAGCGATAACTTGTGATAACAAAAATTGATTTGTTAATATTCTTTACAACAAAATTTTCATTTTTAAATGCTAAAAAGTTTTGTTTCAAAGATTCTTAAATGTTATAATCCACTCATACTTCAATCCGACTATGTTTGTCCTGTTTTTCCTTCTAAATTTTCTTATTTTATCCCACATGTTTAGTGAACTTTGAAATTCAAGCTACTTACTTAATCACCCCTTTCACCTACTAATGCTAACAACTCAATTCATTGTATAGCATATAAAAATTAAAATTTTAAAAAATTATGAATGACAAAACTTCCTAAACCATGCTAGCACAAGAGGGCCTACTTGGGACTGATTTCCCAGTGCCTTCTTCAACTTGAATTTCATTTATTACCTACCAATAGTGACAACTAACCACCACCCCTTTTCAACCATTTAAGTCACCAACAAAGTGAAATTGAATGGATTCAACTCATTCAACTTAGGTCGCTTTTTAATTGCTTTTTATAGTTTTTTATTTCTTATTTTTTTTATTTTTTTTTATCTTTACGTTGTGATTGGTTAAAGGATTTAAAAAGAAATTTGGAATAGAAAAGAGAAAAAGTAAGTAAAATATGAATAAAATATACATATACTTCACTTAATTTCACACACTTTTTTTTTTTCTTTTTTAAATATCTTCCCAAATCCTCCAACCAAATACAATATTAGTGATTTTTTTTTTTTTTTAAAAATTAAAAGGTTTACACTAGTATTGTACTAAACTAAACTGATTTGAGAAGTAAAATAAAAATCCACAAAAGACAAAATGGGTTTATATATATATATATATATTTTTTACTTTTAGATCATCCTATACTAGCTGGATCTGAATCTTTTATTAAATTCAATTTTGGAAGGAAAAGGGTACCTTGATGAGTAGCTGTACAGAATAACTATTTTATTTGTTTTTGGAATAAATAGATTTCAAATGAAAGAAATTGAGAACCTAAAAATATAAGAGTGTTGGCTAATGTAAAGGAATTGAGAACCTATAAATATAAGAGTGTTGGCTAGTATAAGGAATTGAGAAGCTAAAGAATAAGATGGGACATTTTTTTTTAAAATATTTCTCTTAGGTAAAATAACATAAGAAGATACAAAATGTGCATTATTAAAAATCTTTTTGTTTCTGTATTGTTATTTCAAATTGTTAAAGTAAAGATGTCAATTTCAACCTTGAAATCGATATTAAAGCTATCGAATCTATAGTTAAACTACTTGTTTAAGTGATTAGTGCAAAATCCATAATTAGATATAGGGTTACAAATTGGGCGGGCTAAACATTTATTTAGACTCCGCTCAAAGTGTAAAGCAATCTGTCCAAACCCAAGCTTGAGTTTAACTCAAAAACTTAGGATTTGGCTCAGGTAGCCCAAATTTAAACACAAAAAAATTTATATCTTCGACTATCCTAAACCAATGTATTTTACTTTTTTTTATTTTTTATTTTTTTTTAAAAACAAACATGAACCATAATAGAAAAAATCACTTTGGCGACTTATGTATACCAAACAGTTAAATATATTATATTGTAATATGATTTAATCCAAACGGTGACAAAATAATCTATAACTTATAATATTTCATGTTTATTATATAACTTATATATATTAACAATGGAATTCCAGTTATTCAAGTTGCTTGGATTCTGAAAACTCCGGCACATGTCGTATTCAAATTTAATTTGAATCGACAATTTTTAGCTGAAGCAACCCCAAAAATTTTCAAGTTGAATTCGAGTTGTTTGAGTTAGACCCGTCCAAATCATAAATAAAGGTGGTGACATGCATCACGCCAAGTCATGAGAACCAACATCTCTATTAAAAAGTAGGATAATGATGTCTAGCTGTGACCTATGTCAAGTGATTCTTGTGCATTAGAAACAATTTTTATAAATTGTATTTACATCTTAAATTTATAAAAATAAAATAAAAAATAAAAATAATAATTTCTACTTCATTTCACTTTTCCTTTTAATTTTCTTTTTCTTTAATATATTCAAAATCTCAAATTGAAGTATAGCTTTGTGGTTCCTCAATTGCCATCAAAGGCCAAATATTTTTTCAGAGTCCACCACACAATAGTTCTCAAATATTACTCTATTCAAGATACCAAATGGTCTCTTTCATTTTGGACAAGTGTTAATTTTTTATTACTAGAAAACTATGAACTGCTAGGGAAAATAAATATGTCATGGTGAACATGCTTGCCAAACTATTATTTAAAAGAGTAAATTATGTTAAAATAAGGGCTACTTCTTATTTTTTTGATTAAGTCCTTCAGTTAATTTTTTTTGTTTTTTAATTAAACCCTCTAACTTTCTAAATTAATTCAATATAACCCTTGAGTTAGCCATTAAATACATTATATAGGCCCTAACTAAAGGATAAACTGAGAAAACTCAGCATAAATTTATTTTTCTAATATTAAAATGACCCCCAAAAAAATCATAGAACTAACACTATCTTTCACCATTTCTCACGTTATCAATGGATTTTTTTTATTCTAGGAAAAAGGTTTAGAATTAAATTTATCGATTTATTCTTTAAATTAGTCCTATTTGATCAACTTAATTGCCAAAAGAGGATAGAATGTCACATAAGGGTAAAACTGAATCAATTTGAGAAGTTAGAGAATTATTTGAATGAAATTTAGTCTAGAGACTTAATATAAAAAAAATTAAAAATTAAAATTAAAAAGGTGGTAACAAAAATTAAACTACCTGACATTTTTTTAAAAAAAGTTACAACATTTATTTTAAATAAAAATTTAACAAAGCTATGTCCAGCAAACTAAGGGAAAAAAGAAATAGCCAACAACAGTATTGATAAGGAAAAGCAATATATATATATATATATGCATGCATTTGAAGAAAATAACCAATCTAACTATTAAAAAATAAATAATAAATAATTATAAAAAAAATTAAAAAAAAAAAAAGTCTACCACAAACAATATTGCTGGAATAGTGCAATGCATAACATTTTGTATTGAGATCAATTCATAGTTCCAATCTTTCTTTCTTTTTCTTTCTTTTCCTTCATCTTTCTATCACCAACTCCCGATTTTGCCTTCCCGAAGAATGGAATCAAAGAGAAAAAGTATCTAGAACCTAAAACAAAAAAGAAAATGGAAGAAAACAAACAAGTTAAACATTGGATGAGAAAGATGAGTGAACCACCTTGTTTTGTCTTCCCACAAGCCAAAGCAGAGTCCTCCTTGCAAAAGATGGTGGATTTGCTGTTGAATCCAAACTGTTACAGCTTTGATTTTCTTCATCACAGCCCAATTCACTCCCTCCTCCACTTTCCCACCTCCATTTTCCCACCTCCATTTTCTCTAATCCATTTTCCCACCTCCCAATATCAATCTCAGAGATAGTCCTCCTAGTCCCACCATTCTTGGGCTTCAATTCACCCCCATCAACACCATTTCGGCGCACTGGAAACCGGAATGAAAAAGCCCGTCTCGACGACTCCATGGAAGAAGATGTATTACTCTTCTCCTTCTTTCCCCTTAGCCAAATCTTTGATATTGAGAAGCTCTCTCTCTTGCTCCTCCCAATAGCATTCCCATTCCCATTCCCATTTCCATTACTAATATTATCAATTTCATGGTTATCAACACTGCTAAATGGTTCAAAACCATTGAACTCTCTTCTTGAATCACAATCACATTCAGACATTACTGGCCTATGACCAGGTTTCAATGGCAGAGAAGGCTTCTTACTTGATTGTTTCTTCATTGGTGTCCTAATGGGTACTTGCAATGATGAACTCTCATCCATTACATATGCAAAAGACCCCATTGAGAAACACCTTCTTGCATCAACATTGTTGTCACTACTACCTTCTCCTCCACCTCCACCATCCACATTCCTAAACTTCCCAAGCTTGACAGTCACAACTTTCTCCTCTGAACCCACTTTCGGTTCTTGATTCGCATCATCTTTCGCCTGACTTTCACGCGAAATTTCGATCCGAGTTGAGCCTAATTCATCCCTAAAATGAAAACCCAGTTGGGAATTTGCTCTAGCCAATGAATTAGTAGTGCCCAAGACACCATCTCTCTCCGAGACAATCTCTCTTGAACTGTCACTGCCAGATTCAAGAACAAGGACTATTGGCGAACAGTTGGTGTGCGTTGAGAAATCAGGAAGAAGACTGGCTCTGCAGAGAGGGCAAGTGGAATGAGACAAGAGCCATGTATCTATACACTCCATGTGAAAAGCATGGCTACATTTGGGCAACAATCTGAGCTTGTCTTCAGGCTCAAACTCACACAAACAAACAGCACAATCAAAAGGGTTCTTTTTCACACCTATAATGGCTTTGTAGTTGAAAATAGGCAAGGTGTCTATGAAGGTCTGATCAACACCAGAGTCATGGAGATGGAAAAGCTGTTGTAACTGACCTTGAAGGGCAGTGACATTGTCCAAATCATCATAAGGCTCTCTGTTTGGAGGTCTCAATAGGAATCTAACAAGGAGGTGAAGCAAACTAGAAATGAAGAAAATGATTGCAAGGATTATGATGATGAGAAGTACACTTGGGCTTACCTTGTTCAAGCTGAAATCACTGGATTGATGATTGGAGGAGGATGGTGGTGAGGGAGGAGGTGGAGAGAGAAAATATGGTTGTTGTGATGGGGAGAGCAAGGTCTGAACTTTGATTTCAGAGGAAACCCAGTCCATATTTTCTTGGGAAAGTGAGAGAAAAGTCACCAAGATTGGAGTTTTAGGATTGAAGTTGAACCATTTGGTATCAAGAATCCCATCTGTCACCAGAAAGAAAATCTAAAACGTATTTTCTGGGGAAAGTGGAGAGAGAAGTCACCAAGACTGGAGCTGTATTGAAGTTGAACTATTTGGTATCAAGAATCACATCTGTCACCAGAAAGAAAATCTAAATGCAAAGAAGGTTTTTTGAAGATTGTTAGCATGTGGGTGTGAGAGATATAAGCCTTGTTTTGCGATGGAGACTTTTATGGGGAGATAGTAATAAATTTTACTGATGAAAAGCCTGCAAGTCAAAATTTAAGAGAGGAGGAAGGTACAAATTGGAAATAAATGTGATGCCCAGAAGATTTTAAAAAGGAAAATGTTATCGTCCTAAGTAAATTATTAAATTTTTTATCAAATTTTTTTTATAAATGTAAAATTTACATAAATTTGTATGATCTTACACCAATAAAAAAAATTTAATGAAAAATTTAATAATTTATTTAGAATCTCTAACACAATCCATTTTAAAATGAGAGTAATAAATTATGCCAAGAAATCAGGCATTGATGGATTAGATCACGTTAGATCAGAAATTGACACCCATTTTCATTCATGGTAATAATGCTGCAAAAAAAATACATATTTTATAATTTTGAAAATTTGAATTATATCACATTCTTTAAAAATTTTAATTACATAACAAACAATTTATTTTTCTTAATTAATCATTAAGTCAATTAATAATTTTTAATGATATCAATATTATATTCAATTAATAATTATAATAATTTCATTGTTGTGTAAGATAATAGTTAAAGATTTTATTTTTTCTATCAACTCTGTTAACAACAAATTCTAAAAAAGGAAAATTTCCATAATAACAAGAGATATTTTGTATTTTAAATAAATCTCAAATGATATATTTATAATTTATCTATAATATTATATAAAGTGCACAATTAAGTTAGTAATGCATTGTAACTCTTGTTTTGATTTTTCAAAAAATGTTCACACGAGCAGTTACATAAGAAAATCATACAAAATTTCTTCAATTTTTTTTTTTTTTTTTTTTGGGGGGAAATATTCTCCAACTGTCTCGATTATTGATTTTCTGTGTGCACAACCACTAATATATAATTTAATTTCTGAAATTCTGTCTAGATACTAATGTTAATAAGGAAAATTTATCCATAAGTCCTAGTTTTTGAAAGTTGAACTATTTAGTCTTAAAAGTTTTCTTATGCTCCATTTAGTCCCATTTGCACATCAATCTAATGTTCGAAACATTAATCTGATGTTTGAAACATTGTGATGGAACCTTTCAGTCTATAAGAAAACTTTTAGGACTAAACAGTGTATAAGTTATTAATTTGGGATTTATTGGTACATCCCCCTAATATTTATTGTTAGCATCTTTAATAATGCAAGCTCAAGTCCACTGGAATAGTCTTTTCAAAAGGGGAAATTATTTAATACTCCCATAGCACCACGTGTTTATACTCTAAATCAATCACCAATTAATTAGTCTCATGTTGTCCCCCCATTTTCAACATAAATCATGGGCCATTGTGTCTCTCCACCAATCAAAACCTTATGGAGCACCATGTGTCCATACTTCGGGAGTTCTAAATAATCATCCTTTCAAAAGTTAGGGTAAGATTGTGTGCGTTGGGTAACTTATATGTGTGTGTCTGTGTGTGTGTATTTAAAGAAAAATGTTATTTCATTAAAATTTGTATACAAAATCTGTTTTTAAAATGATGTGACAGTGACATTATAGTAAATTTTATTGATAATAACAAGCCTTATGTTCAGAGATGGAACTAAGGTGATGTTTGTTTGGGAGATTAGGAGATGGAATGGAGGGGTGTTTTGGGAAGATGGTTATAATCTGATTTTTGGTGAAAAGCTGATTATAAGCAGATTATAATTAGCTTTTCTGTGAGAAGAGGTTGGTAATAATCTGAAAATCAGATTATTACCATGTTGCCAAAAGAGGCCGGAGTAGTAAGGATGTGGGTCCCACTAACCCTTATTTGGTGGCTCTCTTGTGGAGGGGGATTGCTACTCCAAGCGGCTTACTAATACCCCTCAATATGGGGATTAGCTTCGGTGAATTTTGAGTGAGATTAGCAAAATAGTGAGGGAATTGAGTTTATTTTATATAAAAATTTTATATTTTTATTTTTATTTTTATTGACCAAGTGCAGCTGTTTGTTTTAATATTTGTTTTAGTTTTTTTAATATAGAAATTATTTATTTATTTTATATAAAAATAATTTAACAATCCCATCACTAACTATCTTCCACACTATTATCAAAACAAACACATTTTTACTTAATCCCCTCACTAACAATCCTTACATTAAAAATCTCTTTAATAACAATCTCATCAACCTAATGCCAAACAAACGTGACTACAAGAGAAAACTATGGAGGGCATGACCCTTTGTTTCTAAGAAAAATTCTATCTGTAATTAACATTTTAAATATATATTTATTTTATAATAAAATAGTCACTCAGTATAAAAGATATTTATCACATTCTTCTATCATCTTTCATTCTCTTTTTATTTTCTACCCAAAAAATTTATTTGTTCTACTAGAGATTATTACTATAGTATTTGAATTTTTTTTATGTGTGTATATATAATTTATATATCATATTATACGTACATATGCGTTTGTATATATAGTAAAAGAAAATTATTTGTCTTCAGCCCTTCCAATAATGAAATCATAATTCCGTCCTTACTTATGTTATTAAATGAATGAGTAAATCACAGTAAATCATATAATTTTATATGTAATAATTTTGTATAAAACTTCTATTTGAATACCTGTACTCATTTTTAAATAAAAACTTGAAAGATTAGAGGTGGCTCTTTATGATTTCTCATCAAATGCAATGCTATTCTGGTTGACTTCCCAGGTTCCAATGCCCCCATTTAATTCACCTAACTAATAGGCCTCAATATATATATATATCAAGCAGAAGAATACATATGCAATTCATTAGAAATTATTTTATATAGGGATGTGAACTCAAAAGGGGTGTCTTCTTTTGTCTCACTATATTTTTGTTTTTCTCTGATCACATTCTGCTTCAGTTCTATTCCTTTTCTTATCTCATTCCATGGATTTCTCTACTTAAGGCAGAAAAAAGAAGCGAAAGTCAAAATTTTGGAGAGAGAGAGAGAGCTTGGAGGAAAGAATAGAAAGAGAAGCTTAGGATAGGGTGTATTAGGAGTTAAAAACACAAGTCTCGCTGGACCCAATATAGCTTAGGAAGTCAAACACCTGTTCACTTTCTCATGGCTCAATTACATCACTTTTTGTGCTACCTAAAGAGTCAGATTTTGGAACCAAAAACCCACATAGAAAGGGTTTTTTCCTTTATGTCTTCTTAAACTGTATTTGATTGGAGGATTTAAAGATAAATTTAAAAAAAAATATATAAAATTAAATGAAATATACATATATTTTATTCACATTTCACTTATCTTTTTCATTTTCCTTTCTGAATTTCTCTTCAAATTTCCTAACCAAACACAATATTAGTGATACATTTGATTCTTTAGTTTTAATTCATTCTAGTTTTTCCATATTTCAAATGTATATTTGTGAGTGGATATGTAGATGTATGAAAAAAATTTAATAAAATTATGTCCCTATGTACTCTTTTTTATGGTAAGCATTTTTTCTATGATTATAATTTGATGTGAAAGTCAAGTGAATTGAGGGAAGATCACAATATGATCAAAATAGGTTAATAGTTTATCCGGCTGTGCTGCAGACCTCTAATTAGAGGTGCTGCAGTACAGCACTAGTGACTTGTCAAGGTATAAAAAAAAAAATAATGAAGTAAAGACAAAAAAAAAGATAGAAAAAAACAAATTAGAGGTGTTTTAGTGGTCATTTTTTAGAGGTATGAATATTTTTGATAGTTTATCCATATATCAGTTAGACTAGTTTAATAGGTCACTTATATGTGCAGTGGTCAATTTTTGTCAGTGGTCCAGTTTCGTCACAAAAAGTAATTATGTTTTTCGTCATATATAGTGACCTTTTGTTTAGATGTTTATTATCTTTTCTATTACGGCTCTTTCTAATTTTTCTATTTATCTTTTTTTCTTTTTTTTTGATGGTGAATGAAGGTATGACATTTGGACTCATCCCTACAAAGTTACTTCAAATACAATCGTGCAAATATAACAAGTATGGATTAAGTTTGGAAGATAATAACAAGAGTTAAAAGATAAAATATCAGAATTTATTACTCATTCAAAATTTGTTATTTTAATACGATAGTATTACATGTATCAATTAGTGTATTAATTAGTGTACCAACACTACTTATAACAACCTCACTCATTAATAACATTACAAATGCTAAAAATCTTTTAAATTATGTCACATTATTAATTAATACACTAATTGATACATATAATATTATTCATTTTAATAACCACTAGGCTGCTACTCAGGTTGAGCTCTTTTCTTGTGTTGATTATTGACCTTTAGATATGTATTATTTAATTATGATCATCCAATTAAATATAATTTTCTTTAAGTTTATAAATAATCTCATACCTATTGATAAAAAAAAATAAAAAATAATAATAATAATAATTTAACAAACCCATAAAGGTAATATGAACCAAACTAGAACAAGTAATCATAAATTCAAATCAATTACTTTCCAGGGCAGTCATGTCCTTCAAAGCTGAAATTCATGTTTGGCAAATGTAAACAAACATCCAAAGCGTACACATTACACAATATGTTGACTTTGTAATTTATTATTTTAACGTGAAATTATTTTTTTTTTCCCCACTTTTATGAAAAAGTGATTAAACCACTAAGAGACATTGGAGTTCACCATTCTAACCACAAAATTTGAATATTGGTCACCCGAAAATGGGCAATTAACAGAGTTGATCATCCCAACCTTGTCAAACCGCCTCGTTAATCCAAGTTAAGCCCACAAATTAAACACAATAGGGGTGATTAATGTGCTGATGAAATTTTCAGAATTTATCTCCAACTCTATTATGTCATTTTACAATCCCCAAGTTAGCATTAGCCTAATTATCGCAATTAAACAAGGTATTTGGATTTTTTAGGTGATGTAATTTTCCAAAGCTATTGTGTGATCCTACAACATTGGTCCTCCCCCAAATGATATTTGTCTAAATCTATTTATAGGCATTGGAAATGTCAAATGCTGAATCCATTATTCATGTTGGAAGACAAAACCCATGTTTTCCTATTAAGTTAGGGACTGGGTTTGTTTAATGACAGCATCATAGAGGAAAATTTTAGTTCTCAAATGGAAAAGGTATTCTAACCAACCAAACAGTCCCTTATAGCAGCATGTGTTTTTTTTTTTTTTAGATAGTTATGGCAGCATCGTTAGAATGACTTTTTGTTGAGCTAGATGTAACCATATTGTAGAACAAATTAAATGTTATCAAACAGGGGAAAAGTGATGAGTTAGGGTTGAATTGGTTTGCCTTAAAAGCATTCATCAAAGTTGAACAAAGAACAGATGGAATGTTCAGGGTAAATTTAACCCTAGCCCTGGAGAAGTTTACTTTCCCTGCCCAGAGGATGAGAAAAATATCAAGTATCATGCCAATGGAGGTGGCAAATCGATGGATTTAAACCCGTTAAAATGGGTTATGCATTTAAATTAATTTAATTTAAATTTATTTATTAAATAAATGGATTTAATCAAGTTGAGTTAAATTGTATATGAATAGACAAATAAACCTGATCAACTTATTTATTTTATTCTTTTTTTTTTTAAAAGGTAGTGGTGGCAACGGCGGCTATGGTGGTGGTGATGGTAGTGGTGTTGGAGTTAGTTGTGTTGGTGTTGGTTGGGTTGTGATGGTGGTAGTACAGTGGAGGAAGTGGTATCTATTTAAACGGATCTAAACATGTATTCATGTACAACTTAGGCCTTGTTTGTCATGTACTAAAAAAGTTAAAAAGTCAAAAAGTCACTATCCTATTTAAGTCACATCATCTTATTTAAGTCACATCACCTCTCTACCACATCACTTCAAACCTAATACATATTTCATAAAAAGTCAAAAAGTACACTTATTTAGAACATCCCAAACCACCCCCTTAATTTTAATCAAATTTGGAAAATGTAACTTATTTAAATTCATTTATAAATTTGAACTAGTTAAACTAATTTTAAATGGTATGATTGAGTGGATTCATCACTTCAGATTTTAAGTTTACCATTCCATCTGTATAAAAAAAATTAAAAAATAAAAAGATTGAATTTACCATTTATTTCTGATTTTATATTGATAAAGCTTACTTTTAAGTTATGTTTACCTCCCGCGATGATTTCATCTTCTCTCACTTCTCCTCTCTTTTTGTTGTTGATGTTTTTCTTTTTCAACTTTTTGTCTTTGGCGGTGACCGTACTTCAAGAAGGCAGTGGCTATAGCGGTGGAGTTGGACAACAGTGATAGGGATGAAGGAGACGGCATGTTTGGATTTTATTTTGATTCAAATCTTATTTCTTCAAACCACATATATAAGAAGATTGGTGATTTTTCTGACGACTTTTGTAATTTGTAGTTTGTGTGGGGTTGTTTGGCCCCTTTCGAGTCTTGTTATTTTTCTTTTTCTTGATTTATATGCTATTTACTTTTATTTTAAAATAACTGTGTTATGACTTGGGAAAATCGGTCTAAGGTCCCTATCCAACTTTTGATAATGGATTAGATCCACAATCTGTTCTTTTGTAGTTTAAGGTCCCTCATCCCATCCACTCTCCATCCACGTTGTCCTGAGCACCGCTGGCTCCAAATCCCCAACCCTTGACCAGTTGCTCTCCTTCTTGCACTCAGTTCCTCAGCCAGGGACACATCGATCGACTCGATGGCGATGAATCGGTGGCGAAGCTGTGGAATCTAAGGCCGAGGAAGGCTGTTTCGAAGGCTGCGGTTGAGATCGGAGGGGTTTCGCGAAGAGATTGAAGAAGATGTGAATGGCGGGAAGTGGAGTTTTTGCAGAAACCATAGATGGAGATGTGTTCAAGTACTACGCAAATGGGGAGTGGAAGAAGTCATCTTCTGGAAAAATCTGTTTCTATCATCAACCCAACTACCAGAAAGACCCAGTACAAAGTTCAAGGTAATAATCATCATCAATATACATATATTTATATATGTGTTTGTTTGTATTATGTAGATTATGTACAAGTAGAAGTAGATTGGGATTTTTTATTGGTTGTTTTTAAAGTTCCTCAAATTCTTATTGTTGATGATATTTGTTGTTTGGGATTCAAGAAAACAGGGTTTCTCTGGAAATTTGTTCGTAATTTTTAAGCTTTTATCGAATTTGGTTACTGGTACTTGAAATTTGTGGTGTTGAAGTGATTGAACTGTGTTTGGTATTTTGAGAAAATGGAGGAAAAAGATGAGGGAATAAAACTTTGGAATCTGGATCTTATGCTTTATGCTGTCGATTGAAAAGGAAATCTGAAAAAACCCACTAACCAAATAGTTTCATTAGGCTCAGTTGAGTACAAGCACTTTTTTGGGTTCCCAAGTAATGGGAAATTTTGTGATGCAAAAATTGGTTTCTGTGCTTTTTTCAAACTTTTTCAGTAAACAAACAGGGTAGAAGTGAACAGAGGAAAGAGAAACAAATGGATGCTCCAGTTCGACGTAGACGAAATCTCCGAATAGAGTTTTCTGTAGGAAGAAAACAATTGAGGAAATTAATCAAGAGAGGTGAGGCAGTCAGAGGTATACTCAAGGGGAGAGAGGTTCGAGAACTCGGTAGAGACGACTTATCGCAGATTTGAGGGGAATGGCTGTTGCTCAAATAGGATTGAAGTCTGGATATGATTCGATTGAAAAATTTAACTGGAAAAAAAGCGAAGAACAGATTTGGGTAAGTTGCAAAATTTTTTTCAGATATTACAAACCAGAGAAATTTTTAATTGTTATTTTTAATAAATCAGAGAAATTCTCAATTTTTCCCACCTTTTTATTTCCCAATTTTACTTTTTTTCTTCTTTGGAGTGAGGGGAGGATGGGAGTGAATGTAAGAATTCACTCAAGATTCAACAAAATGTTTTACTGGAAAGAGGTCTTGAGTTATATAAATATTTTTTTTATAAAAAATTTCTGTTTTATTCTCCATTGGATTTCTCTTCCTCCATTTTCAGTGACATGAGATTTTTAAAAGTGGGAATCAGGTAGCACAGGGTCCATCATTCAAATCCCATGGATGGACATCAATCTGAAGTGAGTTTTTGAGGAAATCATGCAAGGGAAATTTCTCTGGGTTATGATTTTTTGAAAATTTCTTTGATTTATATACACATCCAACCCAGAGAAAATTCAAATTTCTCTGGATTGTTTCACTAATGTTTCTATAACAATTCAAGCAGCAATTCTCATGCCTGTTCGTAACATTTCCTAAATAATTCCAATCAAATTTTTTAGAAAACTCATTTCCAACCATGGATAAGTTACTAATATGGTCCAAAACACAACCCAGTGTTCAATTGATGAGCAAAATAACATTTTTTTATTCAGGATGGAGAGAAATTTCGAAGTGCAGAGAAAATTGTTCAAAACACAGAGAATCTAGAGAAATTCAAAAAATTTCTGAAGAGAAATTCCGAAATCCAGAAAAATTTGGTTAAAACACAGACAGAGAATTCAGAGAAATTCAGAGAAAATTCTCTGGGTTAAAGAGAATTTATCTGGAAATGTTTTTTTTAGGAATTTCATTGATTTTGAGAGAATTTCTCTGGTTTAGAATGATCTAGAGAAATTCTTCATTCATTTTCTCTGGACCAACCTTCTCCCTTTCCTTTTCAATTTTCACAGCAGCTTCCTCCATACCTTCTCCATTTCCTTTCCTTTTCTTTCACTCCCCTCCTCACAACAGCTTCCTCCATACCTTCTCCATTTCCTTCCCTTCCACCTAATTGGCAGTCATAGTTATATATATATATATATATTCTATTGTTACAACAGCTTGCAACAAAATCATGTAGCTGCCACTTACAACCACATGATTAGTTACAGTAGCTTCCCAGAGAAATTTGAATTTTCTATTGTTGTGGCTGTGGCTCTATTGTCTAAGAAAATGAGGAAGCTAGTCCTTAGGAAGGATATTATATTTATGTAGTGAATTGGAAACATAGATATCAAAACACTTTGAAGTCAGCAAAAAATTTCTCTGGATTTTAGACAGAATTGAATTTCTCTGGTTTGGACCAGAGAATTTCTCTGGATTAATTTTTTTTTCAAAGAAATTTGGTCTGAAATTTCTCTGGACCAATTTTCTCTGGACTGAAATTTCTCTGCACCAATTTTCTCTTGACTGAAATTTCTCTGCACCAATTTTCTCTTGACTGAAATTTCTCTGGATCATGGTTGAGGGACCTTAGACATTATGAAAATATTGTTGATGGACCTTAGACATCATAAAAATATTTGATGTCCTTTATGCTATAAAATCATAATATCAAGGACCTTAAAAAAAAAACCCCTTATGACTTTTCTCAACAAAAAAAAAAATTAAAAAAAAAAATAGAGTCGTATTTACATTCGAAGGATCATTATTTTTGGACAAAAATAATTTTGAAGAATAATTTTTTTGATATTTCCTAAAGATTAAATTGTTTTCAAAAAAAAAAAAATTCTCAAAACCAAATTTTTGTGTTTCTGAAAAAAAATAATAAATAACTAACAAACCATAACATAAATACATACAGTGACGGAGCCAAGAAACTAAATCAAAAGGGGCACTTCTTGATTACAACTTTAATTTATTTTTTTTTCTCATAACCAACAATAAGAAGATAATAATAATTTTTGAAATAATATTAAGTACAAAAACTTAAATAAATTATTACAAAAGTATTTCACCTAAAATTTTATAATTAATTTCGAGTAAAATCGAAAAAAAAGTATTGCATGTAACTACTGTATCATAGACAATGTAAAAACAATCATATATTTAAGTCTTAAAATAAATTATATAATGGTAAGATAAATCAAATTTTTACAAAATTTGAGTAAAAATTTCATATAATAGTGATATCATGTCATTATTGACATATGATATCACCAACTAATAGTAAAGTAATATATGAAGGGTGAACCCCACATGCGAATATAACTAATATTCTTAGAAATTTTTACATATATATAATAAGATTAATTATATTTGCATATCAATAATGATGGATATTACTTTTGTATTGAATTTTTTTCATAAAATTTTGATACATAACAATTGTCATGACCCGCTCCCCGAGGATTAAGTATCGTGATGGCCAGTAACTGAAGTTACCTCCGGCAATTCTTGAACAAATTAATAAACGCGAGCGAAAATAATATTTAAGTGAGGGTACCAAAATAATCATCGAAGCTTATATTTTTATTATAAAATTTATTGACCAAAAAGGGTGATATTTACATATAAAAATATCATAAAAGTGTTGTGTGTGTCTATTCTGTAGCCTCGCATCTAAGATTTTCCAAAAGCTATTTCTAAATTACATTATTTCCTGAAAATTGGTAAACAGCTTTAAGCACATGGCAGAGTGAGAAATATTATGCCAAGAGTATAAGGGACACAAAATAACTATGGATAGTTATGTAACTAAAATATTTAAGATAACTTAGTCTGAACAAATAATCATTTAAGTAACAAAATTGAAATTATGTAAATAAATAACCATAACCACAGTACTGAACAAAACAGAACAGAGGTCATAGGAGTGACAGTCAGAACAGATGTACGGATTCAAGAGGTGGCTCGTACGGATTATAGAGGTGACTCACACAATAGTGTAACACTTATCTCCGCATAGCACTTTGCTCCGCACAGAACAGAGGTTGATAGATTCATGACAACAGAGGGCCACAAAGTAACCAAACAGAGGCCAATGGTTATTTAAATCCCCCAAGACGTGGGACTCCCGTAGTGGTACTTACAAAACATAATTGTTTGCAAAATCATTGTCAAATAATCATTAAAAGTTAAACAAACATATTCATGGGTTTCATTTTAAGCAAATAAAGTTCAGAAAATAATCAACGTAATTAATATAAATATAAGTTATAAAACATAACTTGTATAAAATAATTTATAGTAACTTAAAACATACGTAAAATATATTATGGCGACTCAAGGTATAATATAACCCACCTTAAAATTAATACCTCACTCTTTCTTTCTACTATCAAAGCCTTCTTAACTTCTAGTATTTTTTTTCCTTTTCTGTATTTGTTTTCCTTCTTGATCTTTCCCAAACCTTAGCAAATCCTCTTCTTTTATACAAGAGCCTTTGGTGATGACTCACCCCTTAATCATCACCCTAATTGGTGATTCATTTCTCTACTTACATAGCTTTCACGGGTGGCCTAATCACAAGCTTCCAACCAACTTGCATACCTTTCTTTATATTCTTACTTGGCCCCAACTAGTATCATAATTTCCTAATTGTTTTGATTTGACCTCAAACAATATATTAATCATACATTTGATAATTCAATGCCAAATTAAATTACATCCTTAGCACATATAATTGTGTAATTAGATATATCATTCATATATAATATATATATATATATTATTAATGATTCCTAATTATAAATTAAATTACATTTTAACACCTATACTTATAAAAATATTCTTTTCCAAGTATTAATTTAACTATTTTATATTAATTTAGCTTAAAGTATTCAAAAATAGGGATGTTACAAAAATATAAGTTGTTGTAGTCACTTCATTTTCAATAAAACAATCACTATTATTTTTATAAATTTAAAAATTCCCTTGACATTTTATTCTAAATATTATTTTTGTTTAAAATTTTATTTATATATAAAAATAAAATAAAATCAAAATTCAAAAATCAAAAATCAAAAATTCGGGGGGTACATGACCCCCCTAAGCCCCCATATGACTCCACGACTGCATTCATGTAAGGTTGTCTTGGCCTTATTATACGGATTTTAATTTTGCTTAGGTTTCATTTTGATCATGAATTTGAGTAAGAATTTGAGCTCAAAAAAAAAAAAAAAAAAAAAGTGACAAAAATATAAACAACCAAAAACATAACTATACAGGTATGGTTGTCTAGATTGACCTAATTTATGACTTTTAGAGCAGGCCAAATGGATTTTAATTTTAATTGGGATATGTTTAGAGTTGAGATTTGTGGAGCAATTTTGCTAGGAATATAGAAATTGAACAGTGAAATGAATACAAAATTATTACACTTAAATGGACAAAAATTTATAAAATTTATTTTATAATGCTCACTTCTAAAAAATCTTGACTATTTATAAATATTTTGTGTCTGGTTCTATAACCCAAAATTTATGTTTATTCTTTGTGAAGGGAAAACAAAATAGAAGAAAAATAACAAAAAAGTATTTTTTTTTTTTTGCCACATTTATTCTTTAAATCTTTATTAATACAAAAATCGAAACACATGACACTAATCAATTTACAACCTATTTTATCCTTGTGGATGGCACTCACATGTTGCTTTTTAATCAAATGATTGCTGCATTTGTGAAGGTGTTTCTGTCGTATCACCCAACTCTGAGGGTCATCAAGTTTATTTACT
The DNA here is from genome assembly GCA_030407325.1 of Camellia japonica. Classification (NCBI taxonomy): domain Eukaryota; kingdom Viridiplantae; phylum Streptophyta; class Magnoliopsida; order Ericales; family Theaceae; genus Camellia; species Camellia japonica. The sequence continues at coordinate 179,989,599 of JAPPVO010000059.1, read as the reverse complement.
GGCTAAAAATAAGTAATAAAGCGTTGGAAAATTGGTTTTATTAGGCTTATTTTGGGTCATTTTTTAGTCTAAAATTGAGTGAACCCCAAACGTCTTTTGGAGCGTGTCCGAAGAGGTGACGTATTCCTTGCCGCGTGGCAAGTCACACGGTGAAAACGGTTCGTCAAAACCATTTATGAGTGAATGGGAACTTGACGTCGTTTTCGGGTTCGTGGAATGGACATTTAAAGATTTAAATGTGGGTTTCCTTTTAAACGGGTTGTCCCACATTGAAATTTTAAGAGAGCTATTTTGTGTATATAAGCTCTAGACTATAACACTTGGGTTAGGCCCCAAGGGACACCCTAAGTTTATAAAAGGGAGGAGTTATGGACAAAGTTAACCTTAGCCCAAACCACCACACGCGCACGCCGCCGCCGTCCATCCGGCCGAGCCGTGCCGAGTGTGGGCTGTGGGTTAGTTCTAATATTAATTTTTTGGACAATTTGAATTTTTTCCAGAAAAATCTAAATGAAATTTAATTCAATTTGAATTTGAATTTAAATTATTCTGTCCATGTTTTATGCCTTTTCCAGTCCGATTCTACTTTCTAAACTGTTCGAACAGTGCTAATAACTGCCCAGCAGTTACAGATCTGTAATTGCCGAACAGATTCAAAAATCTGGCTGCAAATCTGTTTGTTTTAAAACTGCATTTATCTGTTCAAAAACAATTTACACCTGTTCACTTCATATTGTACCTATTCGGGTCTATATATTCTAGACTTGTTCCAGCAGATTTTGGTTGATCAAAATATCAAGGAAATTTTGTCCAGACAGATTTTCAATCTGTTAAAATTCTGGACAGATTCAAAATCTGCACAGTTGCATATCTGTCCAGTTTCCATACTAAATCTATTCAAGGATTTAGCATCTGTTGAAGTTATAGAAACTTACCTGTTCGGACAGCCATTGTATGTCTATATATACCAACATTTCCAGCAGTGTTCTAAGGTTGAAAAACAGTCTGAAAAATTCATTTTGCTATTCTATTTGTTCTTTACATTATATATTCTTCATTCTAGTTTTAGAATAAAATAGAGAGAGTACTAAACACAGGTTTTGTTCACCGAACAAATTGTTTAGTGCTACTACAATTTGTAAAGATCATTGTATCTTGGGAGATAGACGCCACAAAACTGTAAGTACCGTAGTGAAGCGAATCTGTCTTAAGGACAGAATGTCACACACTCGACTTGGTCTTTTATTTTTCCATTCAGTTCGATAAAATAAATTTTGTAAGTTATTTATTTTATTTATTCGTTTCAGTTTCAATTTATTTTATTTACACAGAAGATTATTCCAACAATCTTAAGACAGATTCGAATTATTCTATATACAGAATTTTTCGTTTGTTTCCCTTTCTCTTTTTTCTTTTAAGAAAATTATTTTCAGTGGATTTACAAAATAATATTCTGGTTGGAAAAACAAATAGTGATTATATGCTATTTGACAGATAGTAGTAATATACTGTCTATTTTCTTTGACAACTAGTAGTAATATACTGGTGTCATTAACAATTCAAAATATTTATTTGTGGAATTTTGTCAGAAATTAATTTTGGCTTTTAGAAATTATTTTCTGAGTGTTCATTAATTAAAATTCTGTTTCAGTATTTTAATTATTGAAATGTTACAGAAATTTAATTTTCAAAGTGGAATTAATTTGGTTAAATAAAATTTTATTTTATTTCCAAATTAATTGAAAAAATAAAAGTTACATTTCTTGTTTCTTTTATTTTTAACAGAATTTAAATTTGTGGTTTTGGTTTAAAGTTTTTTGTGTGGAATTAATTTGTTTAAATAAAATTTTATTTTATTTTTACAGAATTTAAAATTCTGTATTTATGGTTTAATTTTCTGTGTAGTATTAAATTCTAATTATAATTGTGGTTTATAATTTAGAATTTATGGCTACTAAAACTGATTAAACCAATATTCAAACCAGTACTGGTATGGTGATTGCCATTACACCAATCCCTCCTCCTGTTGTGACTATACCAATCAACCATGGTGAAAAACCAGAGAAGTTCATAAGAACTGGTTTTAAAAGATGGCAGAACAAAAAGCTATCTAAAGGTGGGGAAACTAAGAAGTACAAGTTTAATGGCATGTGTTACATTTGTACAAAGAGGGACATCAAGCCAAAGATTGCCGTTACAAACGTAAAGGTAAAGGAAGATCAAGTAAGAAATTGCTAAAGCCAAAATGACCGAAATTGATAAAATTTCCATTGGTGTAGATGTCATAAATCTTTCTGCAGTTGTTTCCGAACGAACCTTGTCGGAAATCCTAAAGAATGGCGGGTGGACACTGGTGCTACTTGCCATATCTGTGCTAACAAAAAGATGTTCACATCTTATTCTACAGTGGACAATAGTGAACAACTTTTTATGGGTAACTCATCAACTTCCAAAGTTGAAGGACAAGGAAAGATTGTACTTAAGATGACATCTAGAAAGGAACTCACTCTCAACAATGTGTTGTATGTACCGGACATTCGCAAGAATCTTGTTTCCGGATCTTTGTTGAGTAAGAATGGGTTTAGGCTAGTAGTTGAGAGTAATAAATTTACACTTACTAAGAATGGGATGTATGTAGGAAAAAGGTTACATTTCTGATGGCCTTTTCAAGATAAATGTAATGACCGCTGTACCCTCAGTTATTAATAAAAATACATATTCTTCTTACTTGCTTGAGTCTTCAAATTTATGGCATGGTAGACTAAGACATTTTAATTATGGATCTTTACGTAGATTAATTAATATGGAATGTTTACCTAAATTTGACATTGATTTAAATCATAAATGTGAAATTTGCGTTGAGGTAAAATTATCTAAAACTCATTTTCATTCAATTGATAGAAGTACGGAACCACTTGAATTAATTCATAATGACATTTGTGATTTTAAATCAATTCAAACTAGAGGTGGGAAAAAATATTTTATCACTTTCATAGATAACTATACTAGATATAGTTATATTTATTTACTTCGAACCAAGGATGAAGCTTTGGAAACTTTCATTCAATATAAGAATGAAGTTGAAAATCAACTTGGTAAGAAAATCAAGAAACTTAGAAGTGATAGAGGTGGTGAATATGAATCACCTTTTGGTGAGTTTTGTAAAGAACATGAAATAATTCATCAAACCACCGCTCCTTACTCACCTCAGCAAAATGGAATTGCTGAAAGGAAAAATAGAACTTTAAAAGAAATGATGAATACCATGTTAATAAGTTCTGGATTACCTCAGAACTTGTGGGGGGAGGCAATACTTTCTGCAAACTATATTTTAAATAAAGTATCCCGAAAGAAAGTGAATCAAACACCTTATGAGTTGTGGCATGGAAGAGTACTATCCTACAAATACTTAAAAGTGTGGGGGTGTTTGGCTAAAGTGGTTATTCCTAGTCCTAAAAAGACTAAGATAGGTCCTAAGACCATTGATTGCATTTTCATTGATTATGCCAAGAATAGTAGTGCATATCGGTTTTTGATTTATAAATCAGAACATACCAAATGTATGTAAATACTATTATAAAGTCTCGTAATGCATCTTTCTTTGAACATGTATTTCCAAATAAGACTGGATAAGAGACTAGTACTAATAAAAGATCTTTTGATGCTATTACTAGTAATGATCAAGAACATGATAAACAGCAAGAGTTAGATCAAAATGAGGATGAGGAACCTAGACGTAGTAAACGTGCTAGAACCTCAAAATTTTTGGTCTAGATTTTCTAACATATTTATTAGAAAATGAGCCTTTAACTTTTAAAGAAGCTATGTCCAGTCTTGAAACTCCTTTATAGAAAGAAGCTATCAATAGTGAAGTTGAATCCATCTTGCAAAATCACACTTAGGAATTGGTGAATTTGCCACCAGGTTGTAAGCCTCTTGGGTACAAGTGGATTTTCAAAAGAAAAATAAAAGCGGATGGATCAATTGACCAATACAAGGCAAGACTTGTGGTCAAAGGTTTTAGACAAAAAGAAAGTCTAGATTACTTTGACACATACTCATCAGTTACTAGAATAACATCCATTAGAATACTAATTGCTATTGCATCTTTGTACAATCTAGAAATTCATCAAATGAATGTGAAAACCGCTTTCTTAAATAGTGAGTTAGATGAAGAAATTTACATGGAACAATCAGAAGGTTTTTTTGTTCCAAGAAAAGAAAAGAAAGTGTGTAAATTGGTTAAATCATTATATAGTTTAAAACAGGCGCCAAAGCAATGACATGAGAAATTTGACAAGGCAATGATGTCAAATGGTTTTAAAATTAATGAGTGTGACAAATATGTTTATATTAAAAACATAGACAAATGTTATATCATTGTATGTCTTTATGTAGATGATATGCTTATCATAAGTAGTAATAATGATATGATTAAAACTACCAAAAAATGTTGAATAAACATTTTGACATGAAGGGCATGGGCATTGCTGATATAATTCTTGGTATGAAAATTACCAAAACATCAGAAGGATATGCTTTATCACAATCTCATTACATTGAGAAAATACTTGACAAATTCAGCAAAGACGATAATCATCTTGCTAGAACACCTGTAGATGTTAATTTGTATCTATCTAAGAATGTACAGGAAAGTATTTCTCAATTAGAGTATGCCTAAATTATTGGAAGCTTAATATACTTGATGAACTGCACTCGCCCAGATATAGCTTATGCAGTAAGTAAATTAAGTAGATATACGAGTAACCTAGGAGTAGAACACTGGAAAGCAATTATAAGGGCTCTAAGATATCTCCGATTTACTCATAACATTGGGCTAAATTATATTAGATATCCAGCAGTACTTGAAAGATACCGTGATGCAAACTGGATATCAAATACTAGAGACTCAAAGTCCACCAGTGGGTATGTCTTTACTTTTTGTGGGGTGGCTGTGTCTTGAAAATCTTCCAAACAGACTTGCATTGCTGGGTCTACTATGGAATCAGAATTCATAGCTTTAGACAAAACAGGGGAAGAGGCAAAATGGCTTCACCACTTCCTTGAAGATATTCCAATATGACCAAAACTGGTGCCTGCTATATGCATACATTGCGATAGTCAATCAGCAATAGGTAGAGCACAGAGTCATATGTATAACGGTAAGTCACGACACATTTGTCGTCGACATAACACCGTGAGACAACTACTCTCTAATGGAATTATTTCCATTAAATATGTGAAGTCTAAAGACAATATAGTGAATCCGCTAACCAAAGGGTTAGTAAGAGAGTTAGTTGAGAATTCATCGAGGGGAATGGGACTTAAGCTTATTAAATAAGAGTTACCACAATGGCAACCCAACCTAGTTGACTGGAGATCCCAAGATCTAGGTTCAAAGGGACAACCGAGTTATGTATGACTCAGAAGGATCACTGGGGAGTCTAACTCCTATCCATTTCTATGATGAATTAGTGATGTCTGCAGCGTTTTAGATTAAGTAAAATTTTAATGATTCTTATATCTAGGTAAACCTAGTGGAGTATGGTAGGATACTCTTCATAAGAATCACCTATGTGAGTGTGAATTGGACCGGTTCTATGAGATTTGTGAAGGGCTATAATTCTCTAGAGCACTCATGAAAGACCAGGTTGTTCAGGGCCAAAAAGAACACAATAGTGAGAACTAAATTGTGTCTGAGGATATACTGTGTGAGTTCTATTGTCTTGGTTTACACAAACGGCTGAACAGTTCAAGACATCATGTTTATTGGTTAGCTAGTAAATCCGATAGTGTCTCACAAGGAAAGGTTCAAAGCCAAAAGCTACCTATCCTTTGCAGAATATTTCCAATTTCTGTACTCTCTATAATTAGATCATGTTGTTACATTTTCTCTCCGTCAAATGCCATTCATGTGGGGGATTATTGGAAAATTGGTTTTATTAGGCTTATTTTGGGCCATCTTTGAGCCCAAAATTAAGTGGGTCCCAAACATTTTTTGGGGCGGGTCCGAAGAGGTGACGTATTCCTTACCGCGTGGCAAGTCACACGGTGAAGACGGTTCGTCAAAACCATTTATGAGTGAATGGGAACTTGACGTCGTTTTCGGGTTCGTGGAATGGACATTTAAAGATTTAAATGTGGGTTTCCTTTTAAACGGGTTGTCCCACATTGAAACTTTAAAAGAGCTTTTTTGTGTATATAAGCTCTAGACTACAATACTTGGGTAGGGCCCCAAGGGGCACCCCAAGTTTGTAAAAGGGAGGAGTTATGGATAAAGTTAACCTTAGCCCAAACCACCACCACACACCTGCGCGCCGCCGCCGCCGTCCATCCGGCCGACCCGTGCAAGGCGCGGGTGTGGGTTGTGGGTCGGTTCTAATATTAATTTTTTGGACAAAGTTTATTTGAATTTTTTCCAGAAAAATCTAAATGAAATTTAATTCAATTTGAATTTAAATTTAAATTTTTCTATGCATGTTTTATGCCTCTTCCAGTCCAAATTCTGCTTTCTAAACTGTTTGAACAGTGCTAATAACTGCCTAGCAGTTATAGATCTGTAACTGCCGAACAGATTCAAAAATCTGGCTGCAAATCTGTTTCTTTTAAAACTGCATCTGTTCAAAAACAGTCTACATCTGTTCACTTCATATTGTACCTGTTCGGGTCTATTTATTCTAGACTTGTTCCAGCAGATTTTGGTTGATCAAAATATCAAGGAAATTCTGTCCAGACAAGTTTTCAATCTGTTGAAATTCTGGACAAATTCAAAATCTGCATAGTTGCAGATCTGTCCAGTTTCCATACTAAATCTGTTCAAGGGTTTAGCATCTGTTGAAGTTATAGAAACTTACCTGTTCGGACAGCCATTGTATGTCTATATATACCAACATTTCCAGCAGTGTTCTAAAGTTGAAAAACAGTCAGAAAAAATTCATTTTGCTATCTTATTTGTTCATTTATATTATATATTCTTCATTCTAGTCTTAGAATAAAATAAAGAGAGTATTGAACACAAGGTTTTGTTCGCCGAACAAATTGTTTGGAGTGCTACTACAATTTGTGAATATCATTGTATCCTGGGAGATAGACGTCACAAAACCGTAAGCACCGTAGCGGGACGAATCTGTCTTAAGGACATAATATCACACACTCGACTTGGTCTTTTATTTTTCCATTTGGTTCGATAAAATAAATTCTGTAAGTTATTTATTTGTTTCAGTTTCAATTTATTTTATTTATATAGAAGATTGTTCCAACAATAAGAACATTATTTTAATAGCTTTTTAGAGTGTTAAAAGAGAATTTTTTTTTTAAGCAGGAAAAGGATTTTCCAAATAAACGAAAAACTTTTTTTAGTAAAATGAGTTTTTTTTATTAATAAATAAATTATTTAACCAGTACCAAACGGAGCCTAACTAGTATTTGCAAAGCTCATTTGGGTAAAGAGTTGCATAGACACACACACACCACCTACCAAGTACAACATTGCAAGAGGTTAGTACAAATTGACGTAACTCTCTACATGTGGAGTTTCCTTCTAATAATTGTCAAATTGCTCTTTCATAATCAATACGAATTCATTGCAAGAGAGGTATGCCATGGCACTTATGTCAGGAGTCAAGCAATGCAATGCTTGTGAACTTGTCTAACAATAATGCTATATTTATTTTCTTACATCAAATTTAGTATATATCATGTCGCACATTTATAATATCTAGATATTAATGGAACTGGTGCGAGATTTATTATCACAAAAGGAAAATGTTTGAAATTCTTAAAAGAGTTTTCTTAATTTGACCCATAATGATGTGATATAGTAAGTGTTAACTTTTAATTTATCATACACTTAAATTATATAGCGTCCCACTACCTTATCATATTATTGTGAATGAATTTAAGAATTTAGATTTTAGGTCTTTAACATTTCTTTTATCAAAAATTGTAATGATTTCACAAGTCTAGCATTATTGTTTATTTGATTTGCACATTTTAGCCCATTATGGTGTTGATGGTTCATTAGCAATGGCAAAAAATTGTTGAACTCAATGCATTGCCTTATCATTTTGAAAACCATTTTCTTTTTCTTTTTTCATTTGTTTAATGTATCAATAAAGTAGCAATTGCTTTTATGAATTTCCATTCTTAATAATTAAACAAATCGCATTTAAACTAATCTGACCATATTATTGAGCATGGGCATGATGCTCACATTACATACACTAAATTATGGAGGAGGTTTCACTCTAGTCTAAAATTAAACCGGACCATTAGTTGTCCACATCATGGGGATTATTTTGATGAGACCTTGTTTGGGAACAAACTATTTTAATAATTTTTTAATTTTTTTATTAAAATATGAGATAAAAAAATTAGTATGCTTGTAATGACTTTTTGATTTTTTACGAAAAAGATATGTAAAAAGTATAGAGAAAATAGAATCTTTGACTTTTTTATATAAGTTATAGGCTTGATTTTTTTAATAGCATTTTAACTTTTAAGTTAAAAGTGTCGCATGCCAAACGAGACTTCAGTTCCACTAATCTTTAAATTATCTATAAAAATAAAATAAAAAGTTTGGTCAATCTAATAATCATAGTCACCTAATAAATTGTCAAAAAAATAAATAAAAACATGATTTTACTAATATACAACAAAACAAATATGATAAAATAATCATGGTCGTCTATTACATCATAAAAAAATTGAATGAAATGCATTATTTAACAGATATACAACAAAACAAATATGATAAAATAATCATAGTCGTCCAATGTATCTCATTGACTGCTTATTTGTGATGAAAATTTTCAGTCATTTCAGTTATTTTCTTTTAACTAGTCAAATTCCATAAATTAAATTTTAATTTTAATCAAGTTTAACTTGTTTATTTCTTTATGATTTAAATTGGAGTAATGTTTTATAGGTCCCATAATCTATACTATTACCAAATCAAGTGTAACGAAATTTTTTGTTAACCCAATGAGTCCTGCACATTGCCCATGACCCCAAAAAACCCTCATCGTGTTTGGAGCGTGCCTGTGCATGAACAAATTGAACAACGTGTCCGACTAGTTTTTGCTTCAAAACTTTATAAATCATAATTTTTGTTCTTTAAATCCGTTTTCATAAAATTATTCAGTGTGTTTAGTTTCAGTTTTCTGAAAACTGAATTTTCTATTTTTTTCGTTTTTAGTAAATATTTTTTAAATTTTAAACAATTTTTTTTACTTTTTTAGATGTATCTTACTTAGATGTATCTAAATAGTAAAATATTTGTGACAAAATATTTTTTAAAATTAATAAATACACAAAAATACAAAAAATATACTAAATTTTCATTTTTTTTATATTTTGTGTATTTTTTTTTCTGATTTTTTTTTTTTTTTAAAGATTTTTTTAAGATTTTTTTTTTTTTTATACTTTTTAAGTGTATTTATGTTAGATGTGTCTAAAATTTTTTTAAAAAAATCTTAAAGTATTAAAAAAATTCATTGAAAACATTAAAATACGGAAAATAAAAAAATAAAATTTTCTAAAAACTATTTTCTAAAAATCAGAACCAAACAAACTAATATTTCTTAAACTTATTCAAGAAGATCAAAAAAAAAAACTATATTTAATAAAAAACAAAAACAAAAAGTTTAAAGAAACAACTACGAAATTTGGCTATAGAAAATTGAAAAACTTTGCAGTTTTTAATTGAGAAATTTCATTGTTATGCGAAATTTCACAATTATGCATGCAAAAGTTACTATCTGCTAGCATTTTCAGCTACTATAACTCTGAAATTTCTTAGTTGCGCGCACACATGCTATTAACTAAGAAATTTCTTAATTACAGTATCTGCAAAAATTCTAAGTTATGCATTGAAAAACAGTGAAATTTTGCAGTAACAATAACTACAAAAAAAAAAATAAATAAATAAATAAATTGTTAGACACAAAAATTGCAAATTTCTCAATTATTTTTTTTCCTAACATAATTTCATATCCAATATTGATATTGTTTAATAGACTTAGATGAGTAGATTCCAAAAATACAATTTTTAATAAAAATGGATCATTTACTATTAACTGGCAAATACGTTAGGATCTTCACTTAAATTTGAAAAGCGAGCGTAGCATATTGAAGATTAAATCAATAGGACATTTTGAGTTAACTAAAGTCATGGATATATATAATCTACTACAAACCCCAGTCACAAAACTTGCCACCGAAAACCTTTTTTTGTTTTAAGATAAGCTCATGATTGAGTCAATCTCAAACCAAGCTTCAACAGGGCGGTTGGTCTTGTGATCACCCTACTTTGAAAGAAGTTTTATACACCACACCACTCTTAACCACAATTAATCCATTGTGTGCTTCCCTAAACATATTTTTGACCCCTTGTTTACAATATAATGTGACCAACCAACATTGGCAAATTCAAAAAAAATAAAAATAAAATACATATACAAAAGTTGCAAACAAAATAGAGATACCATGGTATGCAATTCAAAGTAAGTTTTTTGAGTGATTAGACGTCTCTTCTTTTTTTTCGTTCTTTTTGTGTCACATATCACCCACATATTTGATTAGAACTCTTTTCTCTTATGAAATTTCTTATTTGTTATGATGTGCCATTATTTTTTTAAAATGGTAAGTCATTATATAATATTTTTAAATAACTAGTACTAGAATACATATCGGTATCAGTGATATTGTCATACGTGGACTAATATCATATAGTATCGGTCAACATATCGATGAATAATAATATCAAAAGTCCAAAATTCCATTATGTATTAACTAATACGATACACAACAACTCATATATAAAACCATTAAACTATACATAAAAGGTGAAATATCCTTTCACAAATATTATTTTTCTTTGTGTTGTACTTCAATACCATATAAACACAACCACATATATATATTTTGGTGTAAGCTTCGTTATCATTATTTGATTGGAGGATTCATGTAACAAGTTGATCATGCCAGTGCAAGCCACCTCATGACAAGAGGCAAAGATAAACTACCAAATGGGGCCAAAGCTTTTCTATCTTCTAAAACAAATTGTTGTCACATGGCTCTCCATTGAAATGACATTTCTGTGTCGGTATGTGTAGCCAAAAAAAAAAAGAGGAGTGATGGAGACCCCCTCCAATCACCACCCCCACCACCCCCACACACATGTGGCAGATGGTGATTGGAGGACAAGGGAAACAAAAAAAAAAAAAAAAAAAAAGAAAATCCAACCAATAAGAGAGAGGGGGGTCAAAGGGGTGGGAAAAAAAGGGGATCTTAGACATTTTTGAAGCAAGATATACCTATAATTTTGACTTGGGTTTTTTCTCAAGTTCTAAGAGTTAGAGGGCAGGAGAAGCAAGAACAATATACATATGTAGCTTGGCAAATAAATCCAATGGTTGCCTTTCTAATGTTGTTGTGGCCTTGGGACTTTTAGAATGAAAGAATCCAAATTGTGTCCTATCTTTGACCCTTTAATATCATCTGTTCAAGTCTTCACTTGTACTAGGACCCACTGGTGAAGAAACTTTCCTTCTCACCTTTCTTTATATTCATGTAACCGATTATGTTGGAGTATTTAAAAATAAAAATAAAAACAAAAACATTTACAATGATTCAATAGTTCAATGACTAAATATTCTTATATTTGAGTCTCGCTCATGTCTTTTGGACTTAATAGATTGGTATAATTTACAAGTAATTACAGATTATTCTACTAAAGTAAGTTCAAAACCCTTGCTTAGTAAAATTTCGGCATAAAAATAAAATATTAAGTTGCCGTTTGGCATTAGCTTTTTTAGTTTTTTTTTTTTTTTTTTGAGTTGAGACTTTTTTAGCTTGGGATTAAAAAGTCCGTTTGATTTGACCTTTTTGACTTTTATAAGAGAAAAAGTCAAATAATTATAATTTGGATGTGACATTTTATCTTATTAACTTATTTAGCATATTTTATCTTTTGTATTTTTTTAACTCAACTAAATTAGACAGACGAAAGCTAAAATAACACGACTTTAACTTTTGTTTTCATATTTTTTTTTTTTTTCTTATACATCCTTGTCAACTCCATTTGATTAGAGAAAAAGAGAGAAGACTAATATAAAGCCCAACTAATGCGATCCACATGCTATTTTTCAACTCTTCGTCCCATGTGCTTACATTGTCAAAATGGATTTGAAAAACAATTGCCAGCTAAGCATCCAAAGCCCAAAAATAAATAAATAAATAAATAACAAATTTCATGATATGAACTAGATGTTTGTACTTGATGACAAAGAGGCACTTATAACTTATACAAAAGTCTTCCCATGTGCATGTGATAGATGATTGATAATATCCCCATTCTAACCTTACTTGTATAAAAGTCTTCTCCTGTGCATGTAATAGATGATTGATAATATCTCCATTCCAACCTTTGATTTGAATTTTAGGATTTAATTTTTGTTAACATTAACCTTTGGAAATCTCGATACTCCAATAAAAAGCTTCAATTTTTTAGATGCATCTATGACATTTTTTGAAGGGTAGTGTTTGAATGTGCAAGCCGTTAATGCTGTGTTTGGCTGGGGGGATTTGGAGAGGGATTTAGAAAAGGAAAGGAAAAAGGTGTGTGAAATTACGTAAAATGTAGGTATATTTTATTCACATTTCACTTAACTTTTTCCTTTCCCTTTCTAAATCCCTCATCAAATCCTCCAACCAAACACAGCGTTAGATTTGCATACTATATGTAATTTAGGCATGAATCACTGGATCAAAGCAAATTAATCTTGACACTTTTTAGTAACTTGCTAAATAGGTTACCTTCAAAATAATTTATATACTAGAATCACATATATACATAATAAAAACCATAACATTATATAATTAATATCATAAATATATATATATATATATATATAAATAATGCATACCATATACATATAAAAATAAAAATAAAAATAAAAATTGATTCCACATTGTTCGGATCTTAGCACTACCAACCATTTTATTATTATTTTTTTTTTCAAGGAGTGGAATAATAGATAAGAGTCACCTTATCCCACTTTCAAGAGGAAAGACAAATCCCTTATATTATCATTTTTAATATTTTTTAAAAAGTAAATTATACTTTTCACTCTATAACTTGACATTTGAATTTCAGTTTAGTTTTTATTGTTTTAATTTGACTAGTTTAGTTCATATAATTTAAATTCAATTTTAATTTGATCATCATTCTATTCAAATCAGATACTAAAATTAATGATTTTGTAACCCATATCAATTTTGCTGAAATGTATACGTAGAAAAAATAAATTTTTATTTGGATGAAAAAATCAAATTGTAACGGGATTTTTTTTTGGTGAATAATTGAAACGGGATTTAAAATGTAATAATCAAAGTGAAATATGGATTGAACTAGAAGGGAGAATAGTCTAATTTACTCTCTTAAAAATTAAAAATTAGTGTTGGAAAAAATAAATACAAAAAAAGTTATTTTTGAATTTGTAAAAATTATTTTGTCCTCCAAAAAAGAGTCATATAAAAATAATGAGGGTTTTTTAAAAAAAAAAAAAAATTTAATTTTTTCACCAAATTAGTTTTAATAATTTTTAAAAAAGTCAATCCTCCAGACACAACCAAACAGGGTCCAGTTTAATAATAGAATCTTGTTAGGTTTGGAAGAGGGGTTACTTATTGTTGTGCCAACTGTTCTGCCTCAATGTGAGGCTTATTGTGACTTATTTTATGATTCACACAATTCATTTTGTAGGACTCGTTAAGTATTTCATTCATGTCAAAAATCGGATATTAATAACCACATGATCAAAATACATTTATCATAAATAAAAAAACCAAATGATTTTTCTTGTGAAAATAATATAAAAATTATGCACTCCGATCACGTGGTTACCGATATCTAATCAATATAATTTTTCGTATGCATAAAATACTCAACGAGATCTACAAAATAAACAGTTCAGATTATAAAAATAGACTCGTAATAAGCGTCAACTGTTGTGCCAAGGATATAAGGGTTTAAGATATAAGATTAGTTTTAATATGAATGGTGATGAATTAAATACTCCCCGTATTGTAGATGCTTTTCAAACCAAAACATCTTCTATTATTTGATTAAATATCTAAAAAAAAAAAACATAGAGAGAATTTGTTCACTCATTAGCAAAGAAAAAAAACCATTTAAAAAAAAAAGGACTTGAGTTAGTGTTTACAAAAAAATATCACAATTTTTAGTTTTTGAGAATGTCCGTATGTAACTGCAACTTATTTAACTTTAAAAAAATAAAACAAAATAATTGCCAAATAAATTTTGTGTCCACTAATTACATTCACAATTTCATATATAATTTTTAAAACCTAGGAGACTAAACAAACTAGGGACCCTCTTTCTTTCTTTCCCTTTTTTTTTATTTTTTATTTTTTGGTCAAGATATTTAAATTTTGAGAGAGCTCCCACAAAGGGAAGGAAGAAGAGAGTAGCATAACGGGGTTAGATCGGGCTTGCATTATATTGTAAAAACATATGTGTCATCTTAAATTGGATCTCGTCTGTCACTTGGTATAATTTGACTATCTTAAACTCCACTTTAAAAAACTTACGAAATTCTAAATTCATCCACGTAAACTACATGCATTTTATTATTATTTGTTTTTTTCTTGGATGGCTATAATTGAGTTGACCAAGTGGGACAACTCAATTTCCTAACACAACCCAAAGAGGAACACCTCATTAGATGAAAATGACTCTCATTATAGAGGCCCAGTTCAGATCATGGGCTTTTTGAAAGATTTTATTGATATGTGGATCTCTGATTTTACCACCATGAGGCTTTTGGACCATCATCAATGGTTAAAATTACTTGTTAGAGTGTACAATGATGAAGTCTAACTCTCAAACTACAACAGCACAATGGATTAGCATCAAGAGAAAATTATAATTCAGTGTATATTTTAAAAAATTATTATTAATCAGTAATAAATTTTATAAATATAAATAATTAAAATTTTAAAATTTTCTCATTAATTTGTAAATGCCACTGAGTAGTAATTTTCCCTAATGGAGTTAGTCAAACTTCATAGGTGTTTGAAGAAAGTCAATCTAATCGGGCAAAGTTGGATTGGGTTGAGCACTCATTTGGAGCTAACATATTAATTTCATAAAATTCATTTTGTATATTAATCAATTGGGTTGGTTCAGTTGGCCACACTCCAATAAACTCTGAACTAAAAGGTCAAAAGTCAGTCGTTGCCAAAAACAATAATAATTATTTATTTCCCATTCTAGAGATCTTGCTTTGGTTATTTGTTTCTTACCCATTATGAACTATTTTATGTAGGATGTTGGTGTAGGGATGTGAATACGTATTGTTAGACTTTCTTGAATAATTCATTGTCCAATTTGACACAATCGTCGTAATATTTGTAAAATTGTAAGATCCTCCTATTGATTGACAAAAATAAATAAATAAAAATCATGTTATATATCAATATACTAGTGACACATCAAAGTAGTATCTAAAATTTGATATTTAATCACCTTAGCATTATTGTTTGAAATTTTTATTTCTTGGGCTTAATATTTTCCGCTCTAAAGTACTATATATGCCTTGTAAGGTTGGCAATTTTAAATTCTACACACGCAGAAAAGTAAAACATTGATTTGCATTGGGAAATCACCTATTGGATTGGGCCATAATTTTTTTTGTGGACCATGTCTAAGTTGTTTTTTCTGTTTTGGGTCAGCAGTGTTGGGCTTGGCCCTCCTTACCAATAAGTCTTCCTCCAAATCATCATTTCACAAATACAAAACATACATTTAAAAAATCTTAAATTAATATAAAAAAAACACAATTATTATGTTTTTCACTATCTTATTTCAATAAAAAATAAAAGGTAAACTACCAATAGGTCCTAATAGTTAGACTTAATTCTCATCAAGTCCTATTAAAAATAAATCTTGATAAAATTGTCGCTAAAAATATTTTTTTTTGACAATTTTTTACATATGTCGCTAAAAATTGACAATTAGTGACATTTTTTTGTCATAATTTGTATAAATTGTCGCTAAAACTTACAATTAGTGACCTTTTTTTATGACAAATTTTTCTCATAGGATCTATTAGACAATAAATCTACTTATTAGAATCTACACGTAAGTACCCCAAAAATAAAAGGGGTCACAGGTCCTATTATACGGACTTATGCACCATTAAATCCACAAATATTTGTGTATACCAAAAAGTCGTTACTCCTTTCTTCTTCTCTTTCTCTTGACTGGTGACCATTGGCCGCTATCTCTTGCCGCAATTGCTCCTCCGTCTCACCTCCTTAGTTGTCAGTGAACCCCTCTCCGTGTTCTTTTACACTCCCTCTGTCTTTTTTTGCTTGACATTGCTGACATGAGCTTCACTATCATCATTGTCTATCAGATTTAGACCAGATCTGATTAGATCTATATTAGATTCTACCAAATCTAAACCAAAAATAGTTGTCGGAGTACAATCATTTTTCTATATCTATCTCCCTCTTTCGATCTCACTTTTTATTCTTTTTCTCTGCAACACATTTTTTTTTCTTGTTTAAATGAAGAAAATTTTTAAGTTTTGAACAAATAATTTCTCAGTATTAATTATAGGCTGTGAAAACTGGAAAATTTTACAGTTTTGAAAATATGCTTTTGCTTTTCTCTATGACTCTACTCTTTTTTTCCCCTTTATTAAATAACAAAAAAAAAAAAATTGAAAAATTGAAAAGTTACAAAACCTTAGAAACTACTAATTTGAGATCTCTGCCATCTCCATGATGTGAAATTCTATTTTGATAAATTGCAAATGAGCAAATTGATAATTTTTACAGTTTTAAAACTGCAAATTTATACAGTTTGATGAACAATAAATTCAACTCCAAATTTTACAATTTTGTGAATTGAAAATTATGTATGATTGGGTTTTTTCTTTCATGTTTTGTGATGTTGGAGAAGATATGGTTAAATTTTGTTATGCTTGCACTCTAATTTCTCTCTTTATTCTTCCTCCCCCCCCCGGGTAATGTTCTCAACGTCCGATGACGTTCTGGACATTTCAACAAATTTTCAGCAACTTTCCAATGATGTTTTGAACTTTCCAACAAGTTTTCAATGACTGTCCGACGAAAGTCCAACAATGGTCTAGCAGTAATGGATGTGGCAGCGACTATGACAGTGGAACATAAGGGTATTTTGATCTTTAAATTTTAAAAAATAAACAGGACTTTTGGTGTACTAAAAAATCATGAGGACTTATTGATACGCCCATCTCTCTAACAAAACTTTTCAATCAGCCTTCCAAAATATAAAAATAAATAAATAATGTGAATTCTCAATTATTTTATTTGGTTATAGATAGATAAATTAGAGAGATAATATAAAGGGATGGTTTCTCTCAAGTACATATCAAGTCCAACATCACCCTCTAATTGATTTTCCCAACTAGAAAGAAGCTTCTCCCATAATAGATCAAGATAAACTTATTGTCTTAAAACTTATATTATGTACAAAGTTGTGCTTTTACTTCTTCTTTTTTTTTTTTTTTTTTTTTTTACATAGGAAATTTCAATTTTATAAAAAATTATTGAAAATTACAAAAAAAAAAAAAAAAAGAGTTTGACCCTTACAATAAAATAAATCCTAAATTTTTAATTTTGTCAATTTAAATCCTAATTTTTTTTATTTATTGTCAATCTAAACCATTTATGTATTTTCGTTTGATGGAAAAATGGGTAGTTTAGTTATTAAACTCAATAAAAAATGGTATTCTAGACATTTTATATAGGAAAATTTGTTAGGAAATCCACTTTCAAGTAGTTATATCGGAATTAATTCATAACATATTCTTATATTCTAATAAGTCCTATTATTTAGAGTTGGGCAGCGAGTTGCTCGACCCGCACAACCTGCCCAATCCAACCCCACCGATAAGGTTTTGGGCGATTTCGAGAGATAGATAAGGTCGGATGCAGGTTGAGTTTTAGATAAAATTGTGGATTGACCCCCCACATCTCAAAACTTTGTATCTCAATTTCATTATCTTTCCCCACTTATATGAAGCCTTATGTAAAGTAATAAAAACTTATATATATACATATATATATATTAAGTCCACTTGTAGTTGTCCCACATCAAATAAATAAATAAATAAATACTTGAATCATTCTCAACTCCTATAAAAGTGTGTCAATCCTATCAATTTGCTTTAAGCAATAAGTAATAAGCAAGCAATGCATTAATTGTATGTAAATTTACAAATTATTTACAAATAAAAATTGCTTGAAAGTAAAGCGCAAGTTTGACTTATTTTGTAATTGAACAAGTTTGAATGAGTTACAAATTATTAAGCTTCATGAATTTTGAATTTTTTATTTTATTTTATTTTATTTTTTGTGTGTGTGGTTACAATGAAATTTCAACCCGCACAATCGAATGCACCCACCCGCACAAACTACAAATCACATTGCGAGCGATTGTGAGGCCAATTTTTTGAACCCACATGGTTGTGGGTAGGTCCAACCCACAACCTAAACCGACCGAAACCAACCCACAACCACCCCTATTATTATTTGGACATTTGATCCACTAAATTTGACTAAACAAACTAGGGACCCTCTTTCTTTCTTTCCCTTTTTTTATTTTTTGGTCAAGATATTTAAATTTTGAGAGAGCTCCACAAAGGAAAGGAAAAAGAGAGTATAACCGGGGTTAGATCGGGCTTGCATTACATTGTAAAAACATATGTGTCATCTTAAATTCGATCTCGTCTATCACTTGGTATAATTTGACTATCTTAAACTCCACTTTAAAAAACTTACGAAATTCTAAATTCATCCACGTAAACTATATGCATTTTATTTTTATTTGTTTTTTTCTTGGATGGCTATAAATTGAGTTGACCAAGTGGGACAACTCAATGGAGTAATCAAGGAACCTTCCTAACATTACCCAAAGAGGAACACCTCATTGGATGAAAATGACTCTCATTATAGAGGCCCAGTTCAGATCATGGGCCTTTTGAAAGATTGTATTGATTATTGATATGTGGATCTCTAATTTTACCACCATGAAGCTTTTGGACCATCATCAATGGTTAAAATTACTTGTTAGAGTGGACAATGATGAAGTCTAACTCTCAAACTACAACAGTACAATGGATCAGCATCAAGAGAAAATTATAATTCAGTGTATATTTTAAAAAATTATTATTAATCAGTAATAAATTTTATAAATATTAATAATTAAATTTTTAAAATTTTCTCATTAATTTGTAAATGCCACTGAGTAGTAATTTCCCGAATATCAATGGAGTTAGTCAAACTTCATAGGTGTTTGAAGAAAGTCAATCTAACCGGGCAAAGTTGAATTGGGTTGAGCACTCATTTGGAGCTAACATATTAATTTCATAAAATTCATTTTGTATATTAATTAATTGGGCTAGTTCAGTTAGCCACACTCCAATAAATTCTGAACTAAAAGGTCAAGAGTTAGTCGTTACCAAAAACAAGAATAATTATTTATTTCCCATTCTAGAGGTCTTTCTTTGGTTATTTGTTTCTTACCCATTATGAACTATTTTATGTAGGATGTTGGTGTAGGGATGCCAATACATATTGTTAGACTCTCTTGAATAATTCATTGTCCAATTTGACACAGCTGTCATAATATTTTTAAAATTGTAAGATCCTTCTATTGATTGACAAAAATAAATAAGTAAAAATCATGTTATATATCAATATATTAGTGACACGTCAAAGTAGTATCTAAAATTTGATATTTAATCACCTTAGCATTATTGTTTGAAATTTTTATTTCTTGGGCTTAATATTTTCTGCTCTAAAGTACTATATATGCCTCGTAAGGTTGGCAATTTTAAATTCTACACACAGAAAAGTAAATCATTGATTTGCATTGGGAAGTGACCTATTGGATTGGGCCATAATTTTTTTTGTGGACCATGTCTAAGTTGTTTTTTCTGTTGTTGGGTCATCAGTGTTGGGCTTGGCCCTCCTTACCAATAAGTCTTCTTCCAAATCATCATTTCACAAATACAAAATATACATTTAAAAAATCTTAAATTAATAATAATAATAAAAAACACAATTATTATGTTTTTCACTATCTTATTTGAATAAAAAATAAAAGGGGTCACAGGTCCTATAATAAGGACTTATGCACCATTAAAATCCCACAAATATTTGTGTATACCAAAAAGTCATCACTCCTTTATTCTTCTCTTTCTCTTGAGACCATTGGCCACTATCTCTTGCCACAATTGCTCATCCGCCTCACCTCCTTAGTTGTCAGTGAACCTCTCTCCATGTTCTCTTACACTCCCTTTGTCTTTTTTCGCTTGACATTGCTGACATAAACTCCATAATCATCGTTGTCTATCAGATTTAGACCAGATCTGATTAAATTTACATTAAATTCTACCAAATCTAAACCAAAAATAATTGTCGGAATATAATCATCTTTATATGTCTATCTCTCTCCTTCGATCTCTCACTTTTTATTCTTTTTCTCTGCAACACACTTTTTTTTCCTGTTTAAATGAACAAAACTTTTAAGTTTTGAACAAATAATTTCTCAGTATTAATTATCGATCGTGAAAACTGAAAAATTTTACAGTTTTGAAAATATGCTTTTGTTTTTCTCCATGACTCTACCATTTTTTTCCCCTTTATTAAATAACAAAATATATATATATATATATTGACAAACTGAAAAGTTACAAATCCTTAGAAATTACTGATCTGAGATCTTCGCTACCTCCATGATGTGAAATTCTATTTTGATAAATTGCAAATGAACAAACCGATAATTTTTACAGTTTTGAAACTGCAAATTTATACAGTTTGATAAACAATAAATTCAAACTCCAAATTTTTACAATTTTGTGAACTGAAATTATGTATGATCGGGCTTCTTTTTTTTTTTTTTTTTTTTTCCGTGTTCTGTGGTGTTGGAGAGGATATGGTTAAATTTTTTTTGTGCTTGCACTCTAATTTCTCCCTTTATTCTTTTTCTTTTTTTTCCTGATAATGTTCTCAACGTTTGGTGATGTTCTGGACATTCCAACAATTTTTCAGCAACTTTCCAGTGATGTTTTGAACTTTCCGACAAGTTTTCGGTGATTGTCTGACGGAAGTCCAACAATGGTCTAGCAGTAATGGATGTGACAGCGACTGTGACAGTGGAACATAAGGGTATTTTGATCTTTAAATTTTAAAAAACAAACAGGACTTTTGGTGTACTAAGAAATCATGAGAACTTATTGGTACGCCCATCTCTCTAACATAACTTTTCAATCAGCCTTCCAAAATATAAAAATAAATAAATAATGTGATTTCTCACTTACTTTATTTGGGTATAGATAGATAAATTAGAGAGATAATATAAAGGGATGGTTTCTCTCCAGTACATATCAAGGCCCAACATCACCCTCTAATTGATTTTCCCAACTAGAGAGAAGCTTCTCCCATAATAGAAATGACGGTGTCTGTGATCAAAATAATTTATCATCTTAAAACTTCATATTATGTACAAAGTTGTCTTTTACTTTTTTTTTATCTTTTTTTTTTTTTTTAACATGGAAAATTTTAGTTTTATAAAAAATTATTGAAAATTACAAAAAAAAAAAAAAAACATAGTTTGACCCTTATAATAAAATAAATCCTAAATTTTTAATTTCGTCAATTTAAATCCTAATTTTAAATTTTTTTTTTTTCAATTTAAACCATTTGTGTATTTTTTTTGATGGAAAAATAGGTAGTTTAGTTATTAAACTCAATAAAAAAAAATGGTATTCTAGACATTTTATATAGGAAAATTTGTTAAGAAATCCACTTTCAAGTAGTTATATCTGAATTAGTTCATAACATATTCTTATATTCCAATAAGTCATATTATTTAGAGTTGGGTAACAAGTTGCTCGACCTGCACAACTTGCCCAATCAGACCCTATCTACAAGGTTTTGGGCGGTTTCGAGAGATAGATAAGGTCGGATGCGGGTTGAGTTTTAGATAAAATTGTGGGTTGACCTCCCACATGGGTTGTTCATTTTCTCAAACCTTTTTATTTCAATTTAATTATCTTTCCCCACTTATATGAAGCCTTTGTGCCTATTGAAAATACTAAAAACACAATGTCAGATGTAAAGTAATAAAACTTACATATATATATATATATATATTTTTAAGTCCACTTGTAGTTGTCCCACATCAAATAAATAAATACATGAATCATTTTCAACTCCTATAAAAGAGTGGCAATCCTATCAATTTGCCTTAAGCAATTTGTAATAAGCAAGCAATGCATTAATTGTATGTAAATTTACAAATTATTTACAAATAAAAATTGCTTGAAAGTAAAGCGCAAGTTTGACTTATGTTGTAATTGAACAAGTTTGAATGAGTTACAAATTATTGAGCTTCATGAATAGCTTCAATTTATTTTATTTTATTTTTTGTGTGTGGTTATAATGAAATTTCAACCTGTACAACCGAATGCACCCACCCGCACAAACTACAAATCACATTGCGAGCGGTTGCGAGTCCAATTTTTTCAACTCACATGGTTGCGGGCAGGTCCAACCCACAACCTAAACCGACCGAAACCAGCCCACAACCACCCCTACTATTATTTGGACATTTGATCCACTAAATTCTAATTCTCATATTTAAAAATTCTGGAGTGCTACAAAATCAAGGCTTATCATCACTTTTTAGTCTAAACATCGGTACACAGAGATGCCCCCTAAAAGTTATGAGTAATAGGATCAAAGTTGCAAGTCTCTCTCTTCCAACTCAACCACAATAACAAAGTGATTGAGTTAGGCAACTCCCGTTAAGAACGGGCCCCCGATTAACAAGATTAAACACAAATGGTCACAGATACCTATAACGAGTCACAAGAACATAACGGTTCTACGAACTCGAATGTCAAACAAGAGTCTCACTATCATGTCCTACATTACTCGCTTCTCAAATAGATTCAACTACAAGGAATATAACTCTCAGTCGCCTCAAGACAGAAATTGAACTCCCACAACACATACAACTACTAAGAAACAAT
This sequence comes from Camellia japonica, assembly GCA_030407325.1. Lineage (NCBI taxonomy): Eukaryota > Viridiplantae > Streptophyta > Magnoliopsida > Ericales > Theaceae > Camellia > Camellia japonica. Next base: position 179,966,485 of record JAPPVO010000059.1, on the reverse strand, counting down.
TAAATACAAGGGAGTACTCTCTAAGACTTAACAAACCATCCTGGAATTTAAATCAATTCAACTGGCCCAATGGCAAGGAAAAGTGAACTTAGTTCTTGAAGCTACCCAAATTGCATAACGATGATACCAATTTTCTCTCCTAATTGCATATGGTCAAAACAACCTAAAACTTAGATTAGACCATTGAATCATCACTTTCATTGAGGCATCCCAAACTAGGCAAATCAACCAGACACAAGATGCTCACAAAAGAAAAACACAATCATAGGGCAAGACTAGCCCATTCTCATAAATAACTCTCTTACCAACATTTTGTTATGGACGATTGGGTCCATAACAAAATTTTGATTTCAACAGAATAAGGTCTTACTGTATAAGGGAAATTCCATTCCGAACTCTTTCCTCAATCAAGACATAACTAATGACTCTCAACCGTCCTTCAACTAATGACCCCATCACTCTTGCTGTGATGTCTCAACTCATCTCCACTTATAGAAATCACACACAACCAACCTGAGACAAGCATCAATTACTTAACACAACTAGTCACTCCCGTTAATGACATAAGCGCGAACTAGTACGTCTCATTGCTACGATTCATTTCTGAAGTCTTTGGCCTACTCACTTTTATCTAAAATGTAAGGTACAATCGCGAGTTATAATACCACCCACGTTAAGGGGATTTCTTACACCAACAACGGTAAACTCAAAATAATTTCCCAGATTCGTAAAGGATAGGAGCGTCTCCTATCAATTTATTTTCTTTTCGACGAGAGATCTGCCAAAAATATTCTTTGAGGGTAGCATTGCGACAAGTATGATGAAATGAGGAAAATTGGAATGAGGAAGCATCCCCTGTCAAGCGAACTTAAACATCTCTTAATCAAAATTACTAGTAATCGTTCAAGGTCAAATGCACCTAACTTAACTTAATAATAATGCCAGATCAAAATATTAACTCCAAAATTTTTTACCTCACCTACAATGGTACAAGAGTTTCAATATGAAAGGTCCACAACTATCACAACATAGACGTAAAGCAATTCTTAAAATTAAAAGGCAGGTAACACAAGCCAATCTCCATTTCAATTGTATGAACACAACGACACCACACATCAAACTTACTCCGACATATTCACGTATACCTCCGATCTTAAAAGGATCTTAACTTGTAATGGTAATTATAGGGGATAACACCAATCATTGTTAGTGGATCAAGATAATTTCTATGAAAATACCAAAGTATGCTAACCATTCGACAACCCTCCACACTCGGCACCAAGCACTGACAACACCCTAACACTATTCACCCTCACATGGGATTTCTACACCCTTCCACATATCCTTTAAGTCACAGCTGGACTTTTCGAGACTGAACTCTACAACTCTCATTCTCAAGTGGAAACATTATGATATTCATGCCTAAGTGGAAATCACACATTTTACAAGAAGATCAATAAGATTAATGATAAACTCACTACTCACCCCAATCCCAACATTTATGGTAATCAGCACAAACACCACTCCAATCACTACATGATACAAATCTCACACTCCCTCTAAGGACATTCTCAATGATGAACCAAGAATTCTCACTACTACAGTAAGACTCCAATAGGTCATGCTACCCCAAACCATACACACTTAAGTGTTATGACTCTATCTTTACGGTATTCCAAAACTAATCGCAACAAACCACAATTTACTCATACCCAGCAACAAATCCAAATCAAAATAATGCCCGCAAGCCATCACTTGCTCAACTCACAAAACATATGAAACAATAAACAGATAAATAATATAAAACTAGAATTGCCAACCTCGACAACAATTTCTCAAATCATGAAAGTTTATAATACATTACAAGTCCATATCATTGAAATAAACAGACAAACGCATATATAAACAAGTAGTTAGTATGTCTTAACATTCCACAACGTATCAGTTATAGAAATAGAATAACAACACAAAATCACTCCGTCGATCTCTACCAGCATCTCCATTCCTATCTAGACTGCTAAGACTGGCTTCTTCAAACCCCAAGACACCTTGAATACTCTTACATCGAGGAGAATACACTTACATCGAGGACAAATAAGACTGATATGCCCTAATTGGCCACACTTGAAGCAAACACGGGACTCCTTATTCCATGATTGAGAAATTAACGCCCATAAGGCCCTCGAAGCATGGCCTGCTTAGTTCTGATACTGGTATTGTCCCTGACCGGAAGGATATGTTTGAGTTTAATTGGGTTCTGAAACACCCAAAGACATCACGTGATGAGGGAAAAAATGCCTAATATGGCCTGACTGGTTACACGTAGATCAAGTATATGATCATTTATTAAGTGGTTAGTTCAAAATCGGATTAAGTAATGGTCGTAGTGGTTGTTCCCCTTGTGAGAACTCGATCGCCTTGAGCCTCGATTGACTAGATGGTTCTGGTGGTACAAATGTTGGTTGGGTTTGTAATCTTGCTTTCCTCCTTTGCTGCTTACTAGGTGTATAGTACCCCCGAACTGTAGGAGTCGCCGATGTGGCCTCTTCCTTATTCCGACCCATATCTGTAACTATAGCCTCTACATGGGATGTCGCCTTTATAAGCATGCAATAACTTCTATGTAAGTATTCGGCAACCTTTCCCCGAATATGATCATATAACCTCATCTCAAACTCATAACAATGAAGCTCATCTATTGCTACCAACTTCGGAGCAAACCTTGATAGATCAGTAAACCTCGCTTCAAACTGTGCCAGAGGTGTGGCACCTTGGCGCAACTCATCAAATTGTTTCCTCAATCGTTCCCATGTAGAAGGCGGAGAATACACATGTCCTCGTCTAGACATCCTAACCAAGAATAAGCACAACTGATTTAATACCAAGTAAATGTGTTCATAACTGAGTCTTACAAATTAATAAGGTAAATAGCACGAAATTTCATTCCACACAAGCATTTAGTCACATAATCACAAACGAATTACACTCTCAAGATAAAATTGGTTCCATGAAACTTCAATAATTCTTATTAGAATGAGTATTAATCAGGTGCCCTTCTAATAAAACTTCAAAGGATTTAATAGACGCCAATAACATCCTAAAAGTTTAATCATATACCCACTTAGTCACATAAGTATGTTATCACATATCAAATAGAACATTGAACATTCCCTAATTAGCGAAATGAACCCATTGTGGTAATAATCACTTCCCGCGAACCCCAAGTATTCAAACCCGATAGCTCTGATATCAAGTTGTAACGCCCAAAATTGTTAACATCTGATAACTCTGATTAACTCATCAATAATCCTTAATCCTCATTAATTATGAATCCTTCACAATTAATAATCATATATGTATATTCAAGACATTTATTTTAGAGATGTAAAGGTCCTGCATACCTTTATATATTCATAATTTCTAAGATAATAATTTACAACATGTAACAAGGATTCAACAGAAATTAAAACAAAATAATGCCCGTACGGGCTACACATTTTGGGGCTTAAGCTCGGCTACAGGTAAATGGTTTTCTAACCATACAAATATAGTCATTGGCTTATCAAAATAAAACAACAAGATATAAGAGCCTCGTGCTCCGAAAACAATTCTCCACACCTCTACTTTGGTGGGATCACAATAACTTTTCCTACAACAAATCCAATAGGGGTGAGCACAAAGCTCAGTAGAGAATTCTTAATAAAGTATATACATTTTATACAATCTCATGAGATGGATGCACATACTATGTCATGCTATGCTCAAAATAGTTTTTTTCTTTTGAAAATCTCATGCACAATGCTCGTTCAAAAATATAATCAATCCAATGATTTTCATATATCAATAAGGGATGGTAAATATGACTCAGGCAAATCCCAAAGGCTAGTGTCTGCAAGTAGGCGTATCAAGTACTACCAAATCCTATCTTACCAGCTTCTAACCGGAGGGCTTAGGCACCCGCACGCGCGTGTTTCTGGTCTTACACCAAGGGCACTCAGGCCAACTTAATTGTCAAACTACACCCCCTAATTGGATTTCCTATCGTATTTACCCTAAAATGGTTCAATAACAACATTCGATCCACAAAATCATTTCCTTTTCAAAAGTGATCTCAACAATGCCAGTTCAAAAGAAAATAGTGAACACAAAATAAAATGCCAATGCAATATATACCTATATTAATGCCTTGGATTTTCTCAATTTTCTCAATACTTTTTCATTTCATCCACACAATCTTCCATTGTGATCAAGTTCTAGATATCTACTCAATATATATACACAATATATATTCCAAGACTTAAATAAAACACATCATCAAATACATTTATTTTCTCTTTTAATTAAAGAAATCTCAGCATGATAATCATCATTCCCAATCTTGATCTTTTCAAGATAAGTATAACAATATATTTTTCACTGTATTCTCAACATCAATTTCTCTCTCACATGAAATTTCTGCAAAAGGGATTAATTTATCAATTTCTTCATCATTTCTCAAAAATGAATCTCAACAATTCATGATTTCACAAAATTTTAACCTTTTTTTTTTTCCCCAAAATTTCAAAATATGGGGTTTTTACAAATATATATACATATATATATATATATATAGAGTTTCTCATTTTGAAAGATTTTAATTAGAAACCACAACTATCTTACAACTCATATTTTTCATCAATACAACATTTTTCTCAACTTCCTCAAGCCTAGGGTTTTCACAAAATCATGGTTTCCTCATTTTTCTTAAAAAGGTTGTTGCTCATAAAACTCCCAAAACATTCTCATAGTTCATAAATTAAAAGATTTGGAGAACGATTTGAGAAAATCCCTTTCTGAGCAAAACACAATTTCATAAAAATCAAACCCTGACTCAACACACTCCAAACAATATCAAAATAACCATAGACTTGCAAAAAGTATGCATAACTCAAACAAAATCCCTATCTCAAGCTCTAGGAAGAAGATAAGAAGAAAACCCCAAATTTGACGACGTTGGAAATCGATCTTCACTGCACAAAATGAACCTCTTGATGAGCTCTCCAAACTTCCCCAAAGGACTAGGGTCAAAATCATAATGGATTGGGAGTAATGAAAGAAATAGTGAGTTTTGGTGTGTAGACGTCTCCGAACGTCCCGGGAGGGAAATCCCGTTTTGTTCATTTGGGCTCACTACAATTCAGGACTCAATGTCACGGTCCTGTATCTAATCTCGCGGAGTGCAATGCAAGACCGATGAATCATCAAAGAGTCCAAATCCGGCAAATCGTTTTTGAAAACAGATTTTTTGAAAAAGTGCCAAACATGGACTGCTTTGCCAGATACAGAGTCGCCACCTAAATATTTTATTTTGGGGAATTTAAGAAACCCTGACTCGTTGCCTAAGGCCACGTGTCCGTCATCACCAAAGTTGCCTCGGCTCGGGAACTTGGGTACGATTGGGGAAGGTCACTTCGTGAGCACCCCCGCTCGCCCGATCAAAGATCGGCCTCTACTAACCATGATATCTAGTTTTGAAAACATTATGCGTTCTTATCCGGTTATTAGCCTAGATTTACTATGTGATGCGCACAGCATACAAGTATAGACTGGATCGCCTGAATTGGAACAAAACATTTCATATTTGTTTTGAAAGTGGTTTGCTACTCGCAAGTAGGCTTAAAATGCAGATTTTGCCACCCTCGGTGGGCTTAGAAAAGATGGTTTTGCCACTCTAGTGGGCTTAAAACTCGCAGTCGATGAATTGTTCCAATCCAAATAACCCAACCTTCACCCACAGCATTCAGGCAGATATATCACATAAGCATATAGCCTCATGGTAAGCATGCTATCATGGCAATCACTCACACGCATGCAAGGATGCTAAAACATAAAAACTTACCGAGTACTCCAAGCCAAAACAGAAGCTATGTTAGAAATCCATGCATGATCCTAACTATACAGAAATGCCTAATGCAACACATGCAAAAATGCAACTTATAGCAGGCTCGGCTATTCTAAAGATGGCATGTGAAATGCTACAACTAACAAGTATTCAACTCGGAATTGAAATACAATGTAGTTAGTATGATGCGCCGAGCCCGGTGCATGCAAACAGATGAATGAATGCAAACATGCTATCATACTGTATGCTAATTGAAACATGCCCTAAACTAACCATCATAAGCTGGTAAATAAAAGGGAGAAAGACGTGGGGTTGGAAGACATACATCACACGCACGCACACTTATTACAATTGTGCCCTCGCTCGGAGGGTCCGAATAAATAATACAGTCCGAATAAATAATTACAGTCAATAAGTACAAAACCCTAATTAATTAACAAATTAACTAGGAAAGCAGTAAATTAGCATGCAAGCCTATGGACCGCCTCAGCTCTGTTCCGAATGATGAATGATGCATGCTTGAGTTGCCTTGCGCGGAAATCCATGCGATGCCCCGGTTTGCCTCTGTTTGCAATTAATCTCGGAATGTTGTGCAAAGCTCTTGAAGGATGTTGATCCTTGATTTACTGCAACAGAGAGCAAGAAAGGGGCATGGCAAAGTATTTTCACATATGTATGCTCCCTCGATCCTCGTGCCATCAATCACGCATCTCGATGCATGATGGCCGAGGAGTCGAATTGCACGACTCGATATGAAATGAATGCACATGAAAACACAACAAGACCGAGACTCCATCATGGTTAATCCGGAGTGTCGGTGACCGGGAATTGAGACACGTTCCGTCACTTGAAGTACGAAACGTCCCTCGTTTCCCGTGCTTGGGCTAACTCCTATCCCAAACACGATGCAATATGCATGACATGCATGAATGCGACTAACATAGAACCTAGCATACGCAATGCTATGAACTGGCATACACAATGCTCGATGTAACATGGCATACACAATGCTCTAACATACAACCTAGCATACGCAATGCTATGGACGAATGATCAATGCACAATGGGCTTACACCAATATGAGTGGACCTCAGCCACACTCACATCAGTGGCCATAAGATGAAAATGAGACAACCGAAATGCGTGCACACATGCACGCAAACCGAGGACCGAACCTAAGGCACAACATGCAACTCTAACAAGGCATGGCAAGGATGAAGCATGGCATTCAAACATGTAAATTTCAGCACTGAAACATGATGCTAAATGGTCCCGAATCATGCAAATATGTCATACAATGCATGCTATAGGCCCCGAAACTCAAAGCTAGGCACATGTATTGAACCATAACCATGCAAAGCAAGCATTATTTGACTATGAAGCACAAAGACAGAGCCAAGGCAGTCCCAAAACATGCACATTACTAGTTTAAAGCATGGCCAAAAAATGCTAACATGATGGGCTAAAACAACATGCAACATTGGCTAGCAAGCATGGTTTACATGGCATGTATATGAAGCATATGAGAACTCATCAAACCAGCCAAAAACAGTGAATAAAACATGTCAAAATATGCCTAAATAACCACTGAAATGTAGCCAACACATGCAAAAATGATGAGTTCCTTTGAAAGGCCATGCAAGGGGTTACTTAACATATACAAGATAGACACTTAGCATGACCAAACCAACTCTGGAAATGGATTATGACAGCCCTAAAACTCACCAAATAAGCCCTGGAATTGGTCTAAGAAACATGCAAATGGAAGGCCCTTTGAAAGGCCTTGAATAGGATTGCTCTATACATGCATCATAGACATAAAATATGACCAAAGGGGCACCGAAGTCAAGGCAACCTTAGAACTCACAAAATAGAGCCTGGAATGACTTCACAATATACAAAATAGAGCCCCTTTGGAAGGCCAATCTAGTAAAGAGAATGAGGGGTGAGAGGGTCACCCCTCTATGATTTTGGAGCTCAAAGACACATCAAAGCCACTGAAAATCCACTGGATTTCAGTGGCTAAGAGGCCAAAAAAGGCCAATGCAAATGCTCAAATGCATGGCTCAAAGCATGTGGAAATGAAGCATGCAAGGAAGGAGATGACTCCAAACAGAAAAGTGACCTCAAAAACTTAAAGAGGAGGTCAAAACAAGACTTTTTCCAGTTTATAAAAATCTCGAAAATGTTCACAAGTAAGGCTAAAATAGGATGCAAAAATAGCCCTAAAAGAGAGATTGGGCAAACAAGAAAGTAGATGACCTCAAACAGTAAAGTGTCCTTAAACAAAGTTGAAGAGGGGCTCAAAATAAGACACTTTACAGTTTAGGTCGAAGCCTAGAAATGCTTGCGAATAGGGCTAAGAAATGAAGCAAAAGAATGCAAGAAAAGGGGAAATGGAGACTTACCCTTGTAGCACAGCAATGCAGCAGCTTTGGACCAAGAAGGTGAGCTCTCAACCTCTGCAAATGACCTCCAAGGTGCTGGAATGGATGGTGGAGGTGGTAGGCTAGGTGTAGTGTAAAATGGCCAAGAACATTAGGGTTTTGGAGGCTTGAAGTATAGAGATAGAGGGAGTTGTATGTATGCTCCAGCCAAAACTTCTAACCCTTGCAAATGGAGGTGGAAGGTTGTTTATAGAGGGAGAAGGCCATGGCTTCTTGGAGAAGCCAAAGGGGGTCAAAGCTTCTAAAAGAAGCTTGACCAAAAGGGTCAAGCTTCTTGAGGAAGCTAAACCAAAAGGGTCAAGCTTCCTCAAGAAGCTTGACCAAAGGGTCAAACTTCCTTTGGAAGCTAAGCAAAGGGTGCAAAACCACCTTTAAAAGGATCAAAACAAGGACAAAACCCTCGGACAGTGGGTCAAGTGCAAAACAGCTGGCACAGCTGGAACACACTCACAGAGGCAAGACTGGCCGACCAGCTCAAAAGGTTCAAGGTGGTCGGCCGACCACCTCCCCTGGTCGGCCGACCAAGGGTCAAAAGGTTCAAGGAATTGCTGGTCGGCCTACCCAGAAAGGTGGCCTCCCAGATGAGTGAATACAGCTGTATTGGAGAAAAACCAGAAAATGTGACCCAGAGGAGAAAAACCAGCTTTTTAGAGGGGTTCAAAAGGGTCAAGAAGAATTACTGGTCGGCCTACCCATATTGGTGGCCTCCCAGATGAGCACAACACAATGGTGGTGAAAAACCAGAAATTGTGGCTCAAAAGTAAGAAAAACCAGCTTTCTGTCAGAAAAGCCGGCTTTAGGAGAGAGAAAATGAGAAAACTGGTTTTTCAGGGGAAAAGGTGGCCTCCCACCATCCTACCATCTCCCTAGCAATGAAACAAAGGTCCATACCAAAAATGAACCCAAACCGATGCAAAACGAAGGTTCGGGGGCCAAAACACGCAGTCCGGGGCCCCGAAAACAGGCTGTTAAGCACCGGAGGTGGCGTACGACCACGAAAGTGGTCTCCTGGGCCACAATGTCCCTCTAAGGAGAGGAAACAAGGTGTGTGCCGAAAACCGGAGCAAACGGAGGTAATTAGCGGCTCCCGACCGAGGCACACGACCGACGGCTCCGAAAACCGGAAACTGGCCTCCAAACGGGAAAAAATGGCCTACGACCACGAAACGTAGCCTACGCCACTGAGAGATAGTCTACGAGACCTGTCCCTCCCTTTGGGAAGAGAAAACAGAGAAAATGGGACCTAGTTCGCAAACCGAGGCAAAGCACAAAAGAGCCCCGAAGTCCGGAGGCAAGGCTCGCAGCTGAGACTCTGAAACCTCAAAACGAGCATGATATGCAACATCACCGAGCGCTCAGTTGGTGACGTCTGAGTCTTAAGGTCGGTAAAAAATGGGGTGTCTACAGTTGCCCCTCTTTGACAGAACTCGGAAGTCATACGTGACGGGAGTGAATGTCAAAGCCCAGAGACGACCCATTTTTGACAAGGCCGAAGACTTAGACAAACATACAAGATAACAAAGAAATGTGCCCACAGGCATGCCCGCAGGCGGGGGGCAAAATGCAAAACGATAATGCAAGAAGCCGAACATAACTTATGATCATGCAAAGACAGCTGTAATGAAGCAAATCTACACAATAAATGCAACAATTTCATGCAGTAAGAATGTAAGAGGATTATACAATTCTCGTTACGTCTCACATGGAGAATACAATACCGTCCGGCTCGTCTGGTCGCGCCAGCTTCAAATGAACCATACATACAATATCGTGCCTCATGCTGCTGGGGGTCTTTCGCTTCTTCTTAGTTGAACCACAGGTACTACTTTTCTCCCTGACTATGGTCGCAGCTTTCCCTATTCTCCAACAGGGTGACAGACTAGGTTGGTTCAGTATCCAGAATTGAGGTGCATACACATGCTATCTCAATCTATGGGGCTGCCATACAGATTTCAAGCCGAGGATATACCTCTGGGTATTTTAAACCAGACTTTAGTCTCGGCAATCCCGAACCTTTGCGTTGTAGGCAAGAGCCATTCAAACTCTAGTTTCCACCGTCTCAGTTGGTCTCCTAGGAACTCACCGCAAACAAAGACAGGTAGCTATACCAGACCACCGGAAGTCGTTCGGGCACGACAAACACCAAAGGAATTGCACCTTTAGAGGATTTAAGGTCTTCTAGACCAGAGAGTGCACAAGACAATGCGAATAAAGGTGCAGGATTTAAGGTCTCCCAGACCAGGTGAGTGCACAAGACAGTGCGAGCTAAAGGTGCACAAAACAGTGCGAGCAGATGCACAAAATAGTGTGATGCTAAAGGTGTACAAAACAATGCGAGTAGGGTGAATGCACAAAACAGTGCGATACAGGTAAGGTGCGCAAGATAGCGCAATGCAATGCACTAACAAGTGCAGGTGAGGTGCGCAAGGTACGCGATACAATGCACTAACAAGTGCAGGTGTGGTGCGCAAGGTAGCGCGAGCATAAACTGCACAAAACAGTGCGAGGCGCAAGAAAGCACGAGTGTAAATTGCACAAAACAGTGCGATGCGCAAGAAAGCGCGAGTGATAAATTGCAGAAAACAGTGCGAGGCGCAAGAAAGCGCGAGTGATAAACTGCACAAAACAGTGCGAGGCGCAAGAAAGCGCGAGTGAAATGTATGCATAATGCAGGTAAAGTGCACAAATAGTGCGATGCGCAAAATAGCGGAAAAATGCGTGCACCATGCAAGATTGGCACACGGCTTATGACATAGCATTCTATTCATTTGGCACACAGCTCACAACATAAAAACTTTGTTTGTTTGGCACGCAGCTCACAACAAAAATTCTGTTCTTTCGGCACGCAGCTCGAAACACGACACTCTGTTTATCTGGGCACACAGCTCTTTTGGGCACACAGCTCATTTCGGGCACACAGCTCGTTTTTGGGCACACATCTCATTCTTTGGGCACGCAGCTCATTCTTCGGGAACGCAGTTCACTTTTCGGGCACACAGCTCATTCTTCGAGCACGCAGCTCACTTTTCGGGCACACAGCTTGTTCTGAACACTCAGTCTATAACACAGCATTTTGTTTTCATTTTGAACACACAGCTCAAGCACTTGAATTTCTGAACACGCAGCTCATGCTTTTGGTTGTGAACACGCAACCCACTGTTTTGAAATCTGAACACGCAGCTCAAACTTTTTGTCATGAACATGCAGCCCATATTTCTGAAATCTGGACACACAGCTCAGACCTTTTGTCGTGAACACACAGTCCACATTTTTGAGATTTGAACACACAGCTCAAACTTTTTGTCGTGAACACACAACCCACAGTTTTTGAAAGTTGAACACGCAGCCCAAACTTTTGAGGTGAACACACGGCCCACAGTTTTTGAAATTTGAACACGCAGCCCAAACTTTTGAGGTGAACACACAGCACACACTGGTTGAGAGTTGAACGCGCAGCTCACTGTCTTTGAAGTCTGAACACGCAGCCCAAATTTTGAGGTGAACACACAGCACACACTGGTTGAGAGTTGAACACGCAGCCCAAACTGTTGAATTTCTGAACACGCAGCCCAAATTTTGAGGTGAACACACAGCACACACTGGTTGAGAGTTGAACACGTAGCCCAAACTGTTGAATTTCTGAACACGCAGCCCAAATTTTGAGGTGAACACACAGCACACACTGGTTGAGAGTTGAACACACAGCTCACTGTTGAATTTCTGAACACGCAGCCCAAATTTTGAGGTGAACACACAGCACACACTGGTTGAGAGTTGAACACATAGCTCACTGTTTTTGAAGTCTGAACACACAGCTCAAACACTTGATGTTGAACACACAACTCGAACTTTGAGATGAACACACAGCCATAGTTTTTTTGAAGCTTGAACACACAGCTCAAACACTTGACTTTCTGAACACGCAGCTCAAATTTTGATTGTGCACAGCAGCACACACTTGTTGAAAGTTGAACACGCAGCCCAAACTCTTGAACTTCTGAACACACAACCCATTTTGAATGTGAACACGCAGCACACATTTGTTGAAAGTTGAACACGCAGCCCAAACTTTTGAATTTCTGAACACGCAGCCCATTTTTTGATTGTGAACACGCAGCACACACTTGTTTGAAGGTTGAACATGCAGCCCAAACTTTTGAATTTTTGAACACGCAGCTCATTTTTTTCATTTTGAACACGCAGCTCACACATTTCAATTATGAACACGCAGCTCATTCTTAATTCTGAACACGTAGCTCATAAATTTGCATTTCTGAACACAAAGCTCATTCTTTTCATTTTGAACACGCAGCTCATGACATGACACTGCTCGATCTGAACACGCGGCTCATAACACAGTATTCTTTTAATTTTGAACACACAACTCATTCTGAACATACAGGATGCGATGACGGAACTTGCAGAAGTTGAAACAAACTCAGATGCCTGACATTTTTCCCTTTTTTCTTTTGCTTCGAAGTCTGGAACCTATATAGCTTCAGATAGGTCCCGGTTTTACTGTTTTCACATGACCCGGGTTGAACCCTGCGATTTTTGAAAGAACAAAATCTCGTTTTGCACAAGCATGGAGAATGGCACAGCACTTTGAGCACAAAGCGATTTTTTTTTTTTTTTTTTTGAAATTGAAATTGAGAATGATTTCTTAATCGGGTATTGAGCCTACAACTGACCACAGCCAAAACGACTCAACAACGGAAAACAAAGGTAGAACAACCTAAACACAACTTAACAAAGGAAAAACAAGGTAAAACAACCTAAACACACCGAGTGACACTCGAAACGACTCAAAACAAGAATCAAGAGAAAGCAAAAGACACGACACTCAGACGTATTGGAAAGACGAGAGAACTCTCAGATCGCGAGGAGCCAGTTTCTCTGGGTATTTGTTTCCCACCCTTTCTAATTTGTGATTCTCACATCACTCGGCCCTCAAGCTCGGTTTTTCTCTCAAAACTCTTTTCTCACTTTTCTCTCAGCGCACATCTCTCTATTCTTCAATCTCTCATTTTTTTATCCCTCCCCTGGGTGGTTGATGGATAAACAAGAAGTTGCGGGCTCTTGCCCCTAGCATTCTGCTAGATTCTCTTTCTTCTGCTCACAACAGTGAACTTCCCCCACAGAGGGGTTGTGATGCGGCTGGATGCAGCAGATCTAATTGACATCGGTTGACGATGCTCTACTGGGGAGTTTGGACGTGATTAGATCATTCTAGTTCGTGCTTCGCACTTAGCTTGATATCTCGTTGCTTGGAGGATGTGAGAGCTTTCAGCCCTTTTCTATTAGCTTCCGCTGTGCCCTTCTTGGCGAATAGGGTGCCCTTTCCGGCAAGTATGGTGCCCTTTCTGACAAATGCATTGACAACGGAGGAAAGACAGGAAGCCTGACTCAACTGTACCCTTAGTTCATTATTTTGACCATTTTTTGTTTTTGGCTTCTGCTTAAAACAATTTTAACCAAAATGAGAGTTAGATTAACGCGCTTGTTCGATTTTCTGATTTGAAATCATGCGAGTTAGATTATGAGCACTGAAAATTTTCCTTTTTTGGGTCTAAGAAATGGTCCAGTTTTTGGAAAAGTGGAATAATTTTCGAGAGAAAATCAGTCAACCTCAGTAAAAATTCTCAAAAACTATTTTTGCAAACGGCCACTGCTTAATGAGCATAGAACCCACTCTCGAGATGCACAACCTCAGATTCGAAGGAAAATTGGCCCTTGCTTGAGGGGAGCTACGTGGCAACGGAAAGTTGCCCCTTGTTTGAACGGCACTGCAGCGCATTGAATGGCAACGGAAAGTTTGCCCCTTGTTTGAATGCACCGCAACGCATTGAATGGCAACGGAAAGTTTGCCCCTGTTTGAATGGCACCGCAACGCATTGTAGTCAGTCCTCAGAGTGACGAACACAACCAAATTCTCGGATACAGAGAAGGCGAAGATGATCAAACCATTACATGGGCACAATCAATTTGAAGTGTTTTATGGCTGGACTTCAGAATGAAGTTTCCTACGTATCCCAAAGATGGGAATCAAGCCTTACGTAGTTCGGGGTTAAGGTACACTCGGGTATTAACCTCTCCTTTTGCGCTCTAACTTTTGCCAAGGCCGCCCTTCCGGGTTTTCAACCTTGCAAGCTCTGTTTTTCCTTTCTTTTCATTTCTTTTTTTTTTATTTTCTTTTTTGTTCTTTTCTTTACATTTTTCTTTTCTTTTGTTCTTTTGTTCTTTTCTTCTTTTTTTGTTCTTTTTGTTCTTTTCTTGCTCTAACTTTTGCCTGGGCCGCCCTTCCGGGTTTTTGGCCCAGCGAGCCTCTCAAGGGTAAAAGTGTAGCTTTGTCCACGTTGATCAGTTTGAGATCTTGAAGCCATCTGAATCCAGGAGAACGGCTGCTGTTCGCTGACGATGCAGGAGTCCATCCCATGGGGGCTGAATTTGCCCCTAGTGTTGTGGATAGGAACTCAGTTGTTCTTCAGCAATGCTTTTTTCTTTCTTCCCTTCTGGGATTTGGCATTCTTTCCAATCTTCATTGATTTGTAGGATGATCCATCTTCGGCTCTTCGAGCACATCTGACATTTTTCTGCCCCTAGGTTGAGGGCTGCTTCGAATCTGGCCACACAGGCCTCACATTGTAGTTGACCGCTCAACATTCTGAATTTCAAGTTCAAGGTTTGAAAGTGAGGGGTCGAGTCTCGAGGCTGAGAGCAATCCTAGGTTGTACAATCTTAAGAGCGATTCCACACAAGTCTTCGCAGGACTGCGCAAAAACATTTTTTGAAATCTTTTAAGAAAGCGACAAATCGCTCGCGCTGAAGATAGTGCGGAAACCAATCTGGATCAAGCTAGGATCCTTCCCAGTACTCACACTAACAAGCATGATCTCATTCATTAAGGGCTTAGCATGCCTCTCTTTCTCTCACTTGACCAAATTTTTGCAAATCCCGAGGAATTCCTTCCTCTTTGTTTTTACCGCAGTGTTCAAAAAGAGTTTTGAAAACTTAGGTCGATGTAATGAATTCAAGGCACAAAAGAGCAGGTGAAATGTACTGCCGTTTCATTCTAAACTTGCTGGCACAACAGGCTCAAAATAGCAATATGCACAAAAACATGACAGCCACAGCTGTTTCGATTAGATCTCCTAGTGTAATTGGCTCCCCGGCAGAAACAAACTCAAAAGAAAGCAAAAAGACAGACACAAAACAAAATAGTGGTATCCGAGGTAACGCCCTCGGGATCACCCGACTCTAACAAAACAGGACTGACTCGATACAACAAGATAGACCCAACTGACTCAGTAAGAAAAGACTGACTCTGTACAAAAAGACTGACTCAATACAATGCAACAAGACTGACTCAATACCCAAGTCAGAAAATACAAAAAACCAGCATTCACAAATGCTCAAAACAGTGCGTGCCATTCCTACGTCTGGAGTAAACTGAGCGCCGCCCGCAGGTGGACCAACTTCTGATCACATACTTGTGGTATCCTCGAAATCTAACAACTCAGCAGTGACAGACTTCGCTGAGGTAGGTGGGAGATGACCTTATTGTCGATCAAATCCTGTACTTCATGACGAAGACGGAAACAATTGTCGGTGCTATGACCAGTTTTGCTGGTGGTACACAGTACAGGGTGGCATCATGTTTCGCTAGAAGGGGATTGGGAGGGGCGAGGCTCAAGAGATTTGAGGTGGCCTTTCTTAACAAGGATCTGAAGGGCCTTAGACAAAGGCATATAAAGGGCGTGGAATACCCTGCGACCTCGGGGTAGATACTTTGAGGTTTGCTGACTTTTGCCGGACGCACTGGCAAAAGGATCGGCAGGTGGCGCCTTGGCTTTCTGATCTTTTCCCGGTGTAGGGTTAGAATTGGAGGGAACTATTCTGGTATAACGGGGCCTATCCCGATTTTCTGTCTGGCTGGAACTCCCCTCGGTTGGAGTGGGGAAAGCATCATCCACAGTTTTAGCCACCACTGCGAATATTTGCTGTTTACTCAATCCTCCGGCTTTCAAAGCCTCGACTGCCCACAGCAGTTGTTCAACGGGATCAGCACTGTTCCCACTTTTCTTACCTCTGCCTCAGCTTGATCGAGGGTTTGGGTTGCTATATCAGAGCGAAACCCGGTTGTTGTTGACATTTGCCATAGCTTGAGACAGCCTCAGGTTGGCTGAGCTCGATCACAATTCGCCCCAATAGCGGGGGCTCCTGCGGTACGAATTCCCGGCGTAGGATGGGGTTGGTGGCGAAGCCGACATTCCGTAGGCGAGATCAGCCACAGATCGCTGAAGATCACCAATCATTCCCATCAATTCAAACGTGGTAGGCTCACGAGCTTGACACAACTGGGGCGTCCAGACCGGGCGCGCGGCAGGCGACCTGGGTGGATGTGGTACATCAACATTGGTCTCATCCTGCAAGATAATTCCTTGGTCTAATGCGGCTGCCATAACCACAATTTCCTCTGAACTTTGCGTCATCATAAGTTCGCTAAATTGAATGGTGACTGACGGATCAGATATCTATCGTGCCTCAGCAAAGGAGAACACTAGCTATTCTATACTAAATCTCTGAACCCCCCTAAAAGAGAAAACACGCAGCATTTCGGCCCAATCAGAATAGACACAAAGCATAACTGAATAACTGTACTCTACTACTGATCACTGTTCCCCAAAGTCACTGCTCCCCCAAAACTGAATCGGATACCCGCAGATAACTGATTCCCAAAATACTGAACTGGTGCCCGTAGGCCTGATACCCAAACTTGTAAACTGACACATGCATTCCTGTAGAGACGCACTCTAAAAGCACATAGCAAACAAGTGAGAGCCAAAACACCCCTATGTTGGTGTAAGGTTTCCCTGTCCTATTTTGTTAGGAGCTAGGGTTTCACTATGCACGCAGGGGTTTCAAACAACCTATAAACGGGTAAGCAACCTGCCCTAGCTTAGAATGGTCACTATGGATTCCGAATATGCACTAGGTCGAATGGTCAAAAGGGTGCCCCGGTAAAACCGAGGTTTGTGTTCCCATACTGGCAGAGCCCGTAACTGGTAAGCCTTATGGCACGCAGCCTCTAGCAAACCGCTCAGGAATAGCAGATGGCAAACACGGTGTCCTAGGCGCACCAATGCAAATATAATGCAAAGAAACACACAAGTATAATCAAAACAAGATATCATGAGTTCGAGTCAAGTTCTCTAATTCCCCAGCAGAGTCGCTAGAAACTATAGACGTCTCTGAACGTCCCGGGAGGGAAATCCCGTTTTGTTCATTTGGGCTCACTACAGTTCAGGACTCAATGTCACGGTCCTGTATCTAATCTCGCGGAGTGCAATGTAAGACCGATGAATCATCAAAGAGTCTAAATCCGGCAAATCGTTTTTGAAAACAGATTTTTTTGAAAGAAGTGCCAAACATGGACTGCTTTGCCAGATACAGAGTCGCCACCTAAATATTTTATTTTGGGGGAATTTAGGAAACCCTGACTCGTTGCCTAAGGCCACGTGTCCATCATCACCAAAGTTGCCTCGGCTCGGGAACTTGGGTACGATTGGGGAAGGTCACTTTGTGAGCACCCCCGCTCGCCCGATCAAAGATCGGCCTCTACTAACCATGATATCCAGTTTTGAAAACATTATGCGTTCTTATCCCGGTTATTAGCCTAGATTTACTATGTGATGCGCACAGCATACAAGTATAGACTGGATCGCCTGAATTGGAACAAAACATTTCATATTTGTTTAGAAAGTGGTTTTGGCTACTCGCAAGTAGGCTAAAAATGCAGATTTTG
Source organism: Camellia japonica (assembly GCA_030407325.1). Taxonomy (NCBI): domain Eukaryota; kingdom Viridiplantae; phylum Streptophyta; class Magnoliopsida; order Ericales; family Theaceae; genus Camellia; species Camellia japonica. Next base: position 179,948,352 of record JAPPVO010000059.1, on the reverse strand, counting down.
CCACCCTTGGGTGGGCTTAGAAAAGATGGTTTGCCACTATCTAGGGCTTAAAACTCGCAGTCGATGAATTGTTCCAATCCAAATAACCCAACCTTCACCCACAGGCATTCAGGCAGATATATCACATAAGGATATAGCCTCATGGTAAGCATGCTATCATGGCAATCATTCACACGCATGCAAGGATGCTAAAACATAAAAACTTACCGAGTACTCCAAGCCAAAACAGAAGCTATGTTAGAAATCCATGCATGATCCTAACTATACAGAAATGCATAATGCAACACATGCAAAAATGCAACTTATAGCAGGCTCGGCTATTCTAAAGATGGCATGTGAAATGCTACAACTAACAAGTATTCAACTCGGAATTGAAATACAATGTAGTTAGTATGATGCGCCAAGCCCGGTGCATGCGAAACAGATGAATGAATGCAAACATGCTATCATACTGTATGCTAATTGAAACATGCCCTAAACTAACCATCATAAGCTGGTAAATAAAAGGGAGAAAGACGTGGGGTTGGAAGACATACATCACACGCACGCACACTTATTACAATTGTGCCCTCGCTCGGAGGGTCCGAATAAATAATACAGTCTGAATAAATAATTACAGTCCGAATAAGTACAAAACCCTAATTAATTAACAAATTAACTAGGAAAGTAGTAAATTAGCATGCAAGCCTATGGACCGCCTCAGCTCTGTTCCGAATGATGAATGATGCATGCTTGAGTTGCCTTGCGCGGAAATCCAGTGCGATGCCCCGGTTTGCCTCTGTTTGCAATTAATCTCGGAATGTTGTGCAAAGCTATTGAAGGATGTTGATCCTTGATTTACTACAACAGAGAGCAAGAAAAGGGGCATGGCAAAGTATTTTCGCATATGTATGCTCGCTTCGATTCTCGTGCCATCAATCACGCATCTCGATGCATGATGGCCGAGGAGTCGAATTGCACGACTCGATATGAAATGAATGCACATGAAAACACAACAAGACCGAGACTCCATCATGGTTAATCCGGAGTGTCGGTGACCGGGAATTGAGACACGTTCCGTCACTCGGAGTACGAAACGTCTCTCGTTTCCCGTGCTTGGGCTAACTCCTATCCCAAACACGATGCAATATGCATGACATGCATGAATGCGACTAACATACAACCTAGCATACGCAATGCTATGAACTGGCATACACAATGCTCGATGTAACATGGCATACACAATGCTCTAACATACAACTTAGCATACGCAATGCTATGGACCGAAATGGTATACATAATGCACGATGGACTTACACCAACATGAATGGACCTCAGCCACACTCACATCAGTGGCCATTAGATGAAAATGAGACAACCGAAATGCGTGCACACATGCACGCAAACCGAGGACCGAACCTAAGGCACAACATGCAACTCTAACAAGGCATGGCAAGGATGAAGCATGGCATTCAAACATGTAAATTTCAGCACTGAAACATGATGCTAAATGGTCTCGAATCATGCAAGTATGTCATACAATGCATGCTATAGGCCCCGAAACTCAAAGTTAGGCACATGTATTGAACCATAACCATGCAAAGCAAGCATTATTTGACTATGAAGCACAAAGACAGAGCCAAGGCAGTCCCAAAACATGCACATTACTAGTTTAAAGCATGGCAAAAAATGCTAACATGATAGGCTAAAACAACATGCAACATTGGCTAGCAAGCATGGTTTACATGGCATGTATATGAAGCATATGAGAACTCATTAAACCAGCCAAAAACAGTGAATAAAACATGTCAAAATATGCCCAAATAACCACTGAAATGTAGCCAACACATGCAAAAATGATGAGTCTTTTGAAAGGCCATGCAAGGGGTTACTTAACACATACAAGATAGACACTTAGCATGACCAAAACAAATCTGGAAATGGATTATGAAAGCCCTAAAACTCACCAAATAAGCCCTGGAATTGGTCTAAGAAACATGCAAATGGAAGGCCCTTTGAAAGGCCTTGAATATGATTGCTCTATACATGCATCATAGACATAAAATATGACCAAAGGGGCACCGGACAGAGTCAAGGAAGACCTTAGAACTCACAAAATAGAGCCTGGAATGTGACTTCACAATATACAAAATAGAGCCCCTTTGGAAGGCCAATCATGCTAGTAAAGAGAATGAGGGGTGAGAGGGTCACCCCTCTATGATTTTGGAGCTCAAAGAAACATCAAAGCCACTGAAAATCCACTGGATTTCAGTGGCTAAGAGGCCAAAACAAGGCCAATGCAAATGCTCAAATGCATGGCTCAAAGCATATGGAAATGAAGCATGCAAGGAAGGAGATGACTCCAAATAGAAAAGTGACCTCAAAAAAACTTAAAGAGGAGGTCAAAACAAGACTTTTTCCAGTTTATAAAAAATCTAAAAAATGTTCACAAGTAAGGCTAAAATAGGATGCAAAAATAGCCCTAAAAGAGAGATTGGGCAAACAAGGAAGTAGATGGCCTCAAACAGCAAAGTGTCCTTAAACAAAGTTGAAGAGGGGCTCAAAATAAGACACTTCACAGTTTAGGTCAAAGCCCAGAAATTCTTGCGAATAGGGCTAAGAAATGAAGCAAAAGAATGCAAGAAAAAGGGAAATGGAGACTTACCCTTGTAGCACAGCAATGCAGTAACTTCTGGACCAAGAAGGTGAGCTCTCAACCTCTGCAAATGACCTCCAAGGTGCTGGAATGGATGGTGGAGGTGGTAGGCTATGAGGTGTAGTGTAAAATGGCCAAGAATATTAGGGTTTGGAGGCTTGAAGTATAGAGATAGAGGGAGTTGTATGTATGCTCTAGCCAAAACTTTATAACCCTTGCAAATGGAGGTGGAAGGTATGTTTTATAGAGGGAGAGAGGTGAGGCTTCTTGGAGAAGCCATGAGAGGGGTTCAAAGCTTCTAAAAGAAGCTTGACCAAAGGGGTCAAGCTTCTTGAGGAAACTAAACCAAAAGGGTCAAGCTTCCTCAAGAAGCTTGACCAAAGGGTCAAACTTTCTTTGGAAGCTAAGCAAAGGGTGCAAAACCACATTTAAAAGGATCAAAACAAGGACAAAACCCTCGGACAGTGGGTCAAGTACAAAACAGCTAGAACACACTCACAGAGGCAAGACTGGTCGACCAGCTCAAAAGGTTCAAGGTGGTCGGCCGACCACCTCCCCTAGTCGGCCGACCAAGGGTCAAAAGGTTCAGGGAGAATTGCTGGTCGGCCTACCCAGAAAGGTGGCCTCCCAGATGAGTAGAATACAGTTGTATGGAGAAAACTAGAAAATGTGACCTAGGAGGGAGAAAAACCAGTTTTTTAGAGGGGTTCAAAAGGGTCAAGAAGAATTACTGGTCAGCCTACCCATATTGGTGGCCTCCCAGATGAGCACAACACAATGGTGGTGGGAAAAACCAGAAATTGTGGCTCAAAAGTAAGAAAAACCAGCTTTCTGTCAGAAAAACCGGCTTTAGGAGAGAGAAAATGAGAAAACTGGTTTTTCAGGGAAAAAGGTGGCCTCCCACCATCCTACCATCTCCCTAGCAATGAAACAAAGGTCCATACCAAAAATGAACCCAAACCGATGCAAAACGAAGGTTCGGGGGCCAAAACGCGCAGTCTGGGCCCCAAAAACAGGCTGTTAAGCATCGGAGGTGGCGTACGACCACGAAGGTGGTCTCCTGGGCCACAGTGTCCCTCTAAGGAAAGGAAACAAGGTGTGTGCCGAAAACCGGAGCAAACGGAGGTAATTAGGCGGTCCCGAACCGATGCACACGGCCGACGGCTTCGAAAATCGGAAACTGGCCTCCAAACGGGAAAAATGGCCTACGATCACGAAACGTAGCCTACGGCCACTGAGAGATAGTCTATGAGACCTCTCCCTCCCTTTGGGAAGAGAAAACAAAGAAAATGGGACCTGGTTCGCAAACCGAGGCAAAGCACAAAAGAGCCCCGAAGTCCGGAGGCAAGGCTCGCAGCCGAGACTCTGAAACCTCAGAACGAGCACGATATGCAACATTACCGAGCGCTCAGTTGGTGATGTCTGAGTCTTAAGGTCGGTCAAAAATGGGGTGTCTACATGGTGAGATTAGGTAGAAAGAATGATGAAAAAAGACGAGTATATATATATATATATATATAAGGGAAAAGTGAAGAGTAAGAAAAAAAGGATCAAATTTTATAAAAAAGTGGCTTAAATTTTGAAGCTGAATCTGACATTTCCGCACGTGCTTTTTTTCAGAATATAATCCCAGAAAGTCAATCCTTCACCGCACGTACAGCCTTTCTTCCTACACGTGCGGCTCCTTACCCACACGTGTGGTTTTGTTTACTGAACAAGTTTACCAAGATAAGCTAGTGTTCTCCACCCTAGTTCTGTCTCCGCGCTCAAAACAAGAAATTTCCAAACTTAAAAATAGTTTATGAAAAACCACATGCAAAAATCACAAAGTGTGACGAACGCACATAGCTGATGAACTCACTAGAGGCATCACATTTATTATTTGTTCAATTTGTTCACTTATCTATTATCTATCTGTTCAATTTTTTTATATGTTTAATAAATTTTTTTTTATCTATTTAATTTTTTTTATCTATTCAAATGTTAAACATATTTTATTATCTACTCAAATTTTGAACAGATCTGTCATATCTGTCATTTTTTTTTTAAATTTGTTGCAATATGTTTTATCATCATCAACATCAACAACAACAACAACAATAACAAACACAAGCAGATTTGAGGCAATAATTGAAAAAAGAAAATACAACAAAAACAAATGGATTTGAAGAGTATCAACAGATCAAATCAGATCATTACACTAATCACTTGTTTCTTGACATTTCTCTCTCATTTAGATCTCAAAACAATTATACAGATCTCTATAGCTAGATCATCTCAAGGATAAATCTCTAATTCTTTATCAAAATCTCAAAGAAAAACTCTTTAGATCTTATATATATATACATACATACATCTATAGATCTTATACATACATATATATTTGGTACATATATATATATATATTATATAGGTCACAATTTCGAAACCTTGAGTTGTGGTGATGGCGCCAAGCACGATTTGGAAGGCGATTGGGATAGTGAAGAACCAAACGAGCATCAATATTGTGAAAGTGGCAAGAAATGTAGCGCCGGACCTAGAGGTCTTGATTGTGAAGGCCATAAGCCACACTTTGTAGTCTATATATATATATATATATAGAGAGAGAGAGAGAGAGAGAGAGAGAGAGAGAGAGAGAGAGAGAGAGAGAAAGAAAGCTCTATATACACACAGCTTTCAGTAGATCCATCATGGTGGTGGCACTGGATGGCGATACAGATTTTTGTAGCGATTGTGGTAAAGAAGGGCTGCCAGTGCTGGTGCTTCTCAACTCTAGTCCTTATCATTGTAGAAAATAAAGTGTGATTGTAAGTGTGATTGTAAGAGTGAAAGTGAGTGTACTTAGCATGAGTAATATCTTGGATGCATTGTCTGATCTCCTACCAAAAGTGTAACCCTTTGTAATTTTTCTTTTCTTTGTACTCTTATATTTCTGAATTTAATATAAGTGTAATGTTTGTTTATTATGCTTTTGATTTCTGAATTACGTATTGAGATTAATGATAACATTCAATATATTTCTGATTTATAAGAAGAATTATCTAATCTAAGATTGTTATTATCTCTTGCATCAGAACAATCAATTATTAATTATAGTCAAAGAATTTCTACATTAAAAAGAAAAATCAAAGATGAATAAGCTTCTCTAAAATGCCTTCAAAAACAGTTACAATCTTTAATTTGCATCTAATTTGAATCACCAAAATTATATACCTAGGTCTCCTTTTAGTATCAGAGCCAAGTTAGTCTAGAGATGATTTTAATTTCTTCCCATTTAACCGATGTGGCACCCAAGTCGCAGAAGTCTGTAAGCCATTAGGTTGTTAAGCAAGAGGCCGCTGTTGACCATTTGAGTTTAGGCAGAACCACTTATTGACAGCTACAGTTATAGATGATTTAAATCATTCTTTAATTTAGTCTCTAGCGAAGGTTCCTCAATGAAACCAGTTATTAATCAAAGTAATTTAGAAATGGATAAATTACATTGACACCCCTTGAGGTTTGGTCCAATTACTATCCACCCCCTGTGGTTAATAGTCTCATTTCACAAACCCCCCTGGTTATATAAAAGGTAACAACTCCTAGCAGAAAAACAGAGGAAATTACATTAAAAAAAAAAAGGTAAAGAAAATGGGGGGAAAAAAGAGAAAGTAAAGCAAAGCAAAAAAAGAGAGAGTGCATAAGTTCAATAGTTTCATTCCGTCTAAATAATTACAATGACAGAGGGTTAGTGTAATTTCCCAAACGCCAAGGGGTGATATGTATTAAACCCAAACTTCAGGGGGTGTAAGTGTAATTTACCCTTTAGAAATAGAAAAGATTGAAGAGTGTCTTAAGAATTCAAACTACCCACCAAAGATATTGATTGTTTACATGATAAAAAATTCAAACTCAAACAAACTTATAAGATTAAAACTGTTGAACAAATCTTACTTGTTATCCAAGATAATCAAAATTTCCAATTACTTGATTGCAACACAAATCTCAAATTCTAGAAAAAAAATTCAATTTCTTACATCTTGGTCATATCCAAGTAGGTGTCAAACCTATGACGCGTACGCATCTTAATAAGTCTGTCTTATGTATTTTTAGAGATATGTGACACCATGATAATAATGATTCATTGTTAGGTGTTATTAAATCCAGTCTTGCTCATGGACCTATTTACTTTGAATGTTTTCCAATTTTGAGGTATCATTAATAGATCCCACTATTCTCAAGACCCTTACTCTTAATATTCAAACCAAACATTACAAAATTGATTTCCCATATGGTTTGTTATCGTGTATATCTTAAGGCTATGACCACTTGCTACCCTGGCTTTAAATATATTGCACCAAACCCTAAACGATCCACAATTTTATTTCATGCTCACCAAGAGAATGCTGAGGTTATGGTTCCTCAAGTCATAACCTGGGAAGAGGTTTTACAAGCTGATGCTGAAGACGACGAAGATACGTGGGTAATTCCTAACGCCGTCCCAGCTCTTACCTCTCAACCTCATACCAATCCAAACATTATTCTCCAAAACCCAAACAGTTCGGTTGTACTACACTTCCAAAGATCCAAGTCAGTTCGTACCCAATCACAAATCTCTTCACAAACACCTTCCACAAGATATCATACTCCCGCACAAACTCTTCAACATCCTCATTGCCACTCCATTGACATACCTTTACATTCTACTCGTCGACAATCTAATCAAATTCCACATACAAACTATGTTGATTTTAGTCGCTTTCCTCAAGATATAGACTTTGACATCGATTCTTTATCAATCAACGTTATTCAAAATGATTTCACGATTAATCATGACTTACTCAAAAGAATACAATGCTCCTTATAATTCTTATAATAGAATTTATTTTAAGCGAAACCATACTACCACCCAACAACAAATTATTCGATTTGAATATTTTCTCACCTTACAACAATTAAACAACATATACCTTTCTTCCATTGGTATTTTCACCACCACTGTCCTCGTCACCAAATAATAATTTCTCAAAAACTCTTATCAGCTCATTTCAATGTCATCCAGAAAAACTGGCCTGTCCTTAGTGGCGAACCCATTCAATCTGTACATCCTCCTAGCAAAACTTGTACCCTTCGTGGTGCTGGTTTCTCCTTTTATGCTAAGCCTTATAATCGACCTCCTATGGATGGTACCCAATCCTCCAAAACGACCCCTTCAACTAGTTATGACAGCGGTCAAGCATATGAACAATTAAATTATACAAATATACATATCCAAACGATTGGTGAACAAACTACTTGATTGAAGAAAGAGTTCACAAACTTTATCGCTTTGTTCCTCCAGACCAAGCCCGACAACCTCCTTTAATTCAAAACCTACCATATCTGGCCTAATCTTTTACCAGTCCTTCAAATGAGTTCTTAGCAGAACTTAATAAACGAAAATACACACTTATCAAAGTTCTCAATGACAATGAACCAATCCATTATCCTACAATTGATACCTCTAATCCACCCACTCCTAAAGGAGAAGGCAAAGAATGGCTGCTCATAGTGAAACAATCAATGTCCTACAAGATGATACAATGTTACAAAATCTATATGAACAATTCACGTCAAATACTCCAACCCAAGTCCAAGAAACTTCAATGGTCTCTATCCAAACACTAATCCAAAATTATTATCCTCGACCTACTCCAATTGACCTCCAATTGGAAGAACGACATTTCAATGCTCCTTTTTCTTATTCCAGAAGTGATCTCCGAGAATGGAATATTGACGGAAAATCTGATTATCAGATCCTTAATTATTGATTAGACTATAAACTTTTACTAGTTAATTTACATGTGTGAATGTAAGAATGTATGTATGTTTCACAAGATTGTTGTACTTAGATGACCATTAATCAAATGTTCAACATATATGCAGTAGAAATTTTGTGAAAGTTTTACCTAAGTTTACCTAATGAATCATGTCCTCAAATAAGATTATTTTATGAAAACCTTAATTTTTAATAAAATTTCTAAGACAAGAAATCTAATTTGACTTTTCAATACATTGAGGCTATTCACATGGTTTCAATCATTGAGTAAACCTTTTTAAAATTTATTTTAAAAAGAGAAAATTACTCATCAGTGCACCAGTGAAAAAGTTATTATACATTGATAAAGAATTTTATATCTTTAATTATTAATATTTATAAAATTTATTATTTATTTTTAATTTTTTTTAAAGGGCTACCCTGTATTGAAATTTTCCTTTTTGAAAACAAGGTGTGGCAATCTTTCCACCAAAACCCAACCCCCGTAGTTCACCAACCTAACCACGGCGCCAAACCCAACACCACCACATCATAACTACTCCACAGTTCAAGTCAGCCAGGTGCCACAATTGTTGAGGGGAACAGTGTCATAAAGGAACAAAACAAGGTCCTTAATTGCTTCCTCTGAGAAAAAATTTAAATGTATGTTTACTGAGCAAAGCATAAAGATGAGATTTTCTCTGAGAAAGAATATTTTGGGGTGTTTGGCAAGTTAGATTTTAGATTTTTTTTTTTTTGGTTAAAATTTATAAAAAGATAAAATAAGTTAAAGTAGTTAATATGATAAAATGACATTATCTATACAATAATGTTTGAGGGCCCGAAATTAGGGGCTCGAATTGGCTCAAAACCCCAAAACGACGTCGTTTTGGGGTTTGATTTTTTTTTTTTCCTTTTTTTTCTTTTCTTCCTTTTCTTCCTTCTCTTTCTTTCTCTTCGTCTTCTTCGTTGAACAGAGAGGAGCAGAGGCGAGAGAGAGAAGAGCAGCTCGCCGGCGTGCGTCGCTGCTCGTCGGCCGGCGTCGCAGCTCGTCGTTCGTCCGATCTCGCAGCTCGTCGGCCGATCTCGCAGCTCGTCGCTCGTCCGCCTCCACCCGCCGCCGCCTCCGCCTCCGCCTCCGCCTCCAACCCCATTTCTAGGGCCCCCTCCAGTTCTGCTTCTCCTCCTCTCCTTCTTCTTCTTCCTCCTCTCTTTCTTCTTCTTCTTCCTCCTTCCTTCTGAAATTCGAGCCGTTTGGCTCGAAACCCTTTCGGGCTTCCTACCAGTTCTCTTATCTATAATCATTTTACTTTTTCTCTCACAAACATTACATTCAATTATAAAAAAATTCAATTATCTTTCTAAACACAAAAATTTTAACCTACTAAAATAATCAAAAATTAAAGTAGCTACTAAAATAAGGGGGATTGTAATCCATCGAACTGTTAGTCCTGGGATACATTGTCCCCGGACTATTTGATTGGACTGGATTTGTATCCTATGTTTGTTTAGTCATGGCATTAGATGTCTGAATTAGACTATTTTTAGTGAATCCAATGTTTGGTTAGACGGACTGGATAAGGCTAAATGTTTAAAAGACTATTTTACCCTTATAATTTATAATTTTTATTTAATATATAATTTTAAATTTGTAATCTATACTTTATAATTCATAATTTAACAACACTAAAAATTTTAATTTATAAGGCCATAATTTTAATTTATTATTTTCAATTAAATTAAATTTATAATTTATAATTTATAATTTATATTTTTATTTAATATATAATTTTAAATTAACAACACTAAAAAAATAATTTTATTTAATATATAAATTTAATTTTTTAACAACACTAAAAAAATTTAATTTATAAGGCCATAATTTTTAATTTATATTTTTAATTAAATTAAATTTAAAATTTAAAATTTATATTTTTATTTAATATATAATTTTAATTAACAACACTAAAAAATTAGTTTATTTAATATATAAATTTAATTTTTTAACAACACTTAAAAAATTTAATTTATAAGGCCATAATTTATAATTTATTATTTTTAATTAAATTTAATTTATAATTTATAATTTATATTTAATATATAATTTTAAATTAACAACACTAAAAAAATAATTTTATTTAATATATAAATTTAATTTTTTAACAACACTAAAAAAATTATAAGGCCATAATTTTTAATTTATTATTTTTAATTAAATTAAATTTATAATTTATATTTAATATATATTTTAAATTAACAACACTAAAAAAATAATTTATAAATATTCAAAAGACTATTTTACTCTTTTCCAATTGTTTATTAAGTAATAACATGAGGGTAAAATAGATATTTCACACATTAGTCTCATAAGATATTAATCCCATGGAAATAATCTCACTCCTCCCCCTAGGATACAATAATCTCTCATATGAGGGACTAATAGTCCTGTGGGACTATTAATCCCATGGAATAATCCTTCAAAACAAACACACTCTTACTATGGCCTATTTTGGAAAGTGGGTTAAAAGTCACTTCCCAACTTTTAAATTAATAACTTATACACTGTTTAGTCCTAAAAGTTTTTTTATAGACTGAAATGTCCCATTACAATGTTTCAAACATCAGATTAATGTTTCGAACATTAGATTTCGAACATCAGATTAATGCTTCGAACATTAGATTTCGAATATCAAATTAATGTTTCGAACATTAGATTGATGTGCAAATGGGACTAAATGGAGCATAAGAAAACTTTTAGAACTAAATGGTTCAACTTTTCAGAAACTAGGACTTATGGATAAATTTTCCTTTTCTCTTTCATAAAAAAGTTAAAAAAATTCAAAAAACTTTTAATCATTTTCTTAAAACACCCTTACATTGGGCGTTTGTTTTTTTCCAAATGGGTGGAGAGGGTTTATCTTTTTGCTTTCTCTTTAAGGGGGGTGGAGAGGATTCATCTTTCTTGCTTTCTCTTAAGATTTGGTCTGAGAATAAGTTATGTTAATAATTTTTTGGTTAAAATATTAGGGGTGTTTGGAAATTGGATTGGGCCAAAATAGCTAACTAAAAAATAAAATAAGTTAAAATAATTAATAAGGCAAACTTTTACATCTAACCTATAATCATTTTACTTTTTCTCTTATAACTATTAAATCAACTAAAAAAAAAAAAGCCAACTAACTTCTCAAATACAACTATTTTAGTTAGGTTAAAATAATCAAAAAAAACCAAATAGCCAACTTCCCAAACAAGGCTATTATGTGAAAAAAAAATTAGATGTTTGGGATATTTTTTTAATTTTTTTATTTAAAAAAAGTACAAAAAGTAGAGAAGAAATAAAATTTTTAACTTTTTTTTTTATATAATTTTTTGATAACTTTTTAACTATTTTAAAAAAAATTCAAACTTACCCTTAATCTCACTTGGGTGTTTTTTTCCCTCACCTAAGATGCCATTTCCTCTCTTCTCCAATTCAATTTATGATTTGTGTTTTGATTTGGATTGCAATATGCGTTCTGATTGATGGTTTTTGCCACCAAGGGTAGGAAGAAAAAAGTGGATGACGAAATGACATATTTGAGGAGGCATGTTAAAAGATAATTTTTTTGATTTTTTTTAAATGTGTAAAAAAATAGATATGTGGTATGATTTAAAAAAATTAAAAAAAATAATAAACTCACATTTTTCAAAAATAGGCCGAAGTCTTGTGTTAAAAAGAGATAATATTATTTTATTTATTTATTTAACTCACGAATTAAAGATAAAAAAAGAAAATTAAGTATCATATGCATTATAATTTTTTAGAAATCTAATATAATTATATTAAATTTCTATGAGTTATTCTATTTTTTTTTCTTCTAGGAAAATTTATGTAAGATAGTGTTTGAGAAGTTGGATTAAAATAATCGACAACGACAAGATAGACTCAAATAATTAATAAGATAAAATATCATATTCAAATCATAATTATTTTATTTTTTCTCACAATTATCAAATCAATTAAAAAAAATCAATTATCATTTTGAATATAACTTTTTTAATCAAGCTAAAATAACTAAAAAATTAAAATGTTAAATAAAATAATCTATTAAAAAATGAGGCCACATGTATTCGCCTAATTATACTTTCTCACCAATCATGAGGTTCCTTATATTCTTCAATATACTTCACATTTACGACCAATCATGCTATTATACCCAATAATCACCCATTGTAGGTAGTATGAGGCCACCCGCATGTCATGTAAGCAAGTCTCCGCATTCACTCGAGGGTTGAGATGGAAAAGTGAGAGAGAGAGAGAGAGAGAGAGAGAAGAAAACAAGCCAACTACCAAATTTGACTAGCAAATGACAACCAATCATGAAAAGAGCGCTTTTCTTGCAGGCTTTTGTTGTTGTTGTTAGTTTGCGGTTGCAGTAAAACTCGCTGCCCTCCTCAACCTACATCCCCTTTTTATCCCCCTTTCCACCATTTTTACAAATTTTTTTTTTTTTCATCGACAAGTGGACAACCCCACCATTATTCTGATTTTTTAATTCACAACTCTATCATCAGACTTTGGTGGGGTCTTGATCGGACTCACGTGAATAGCCATTATGGTGAATTTGGGTATTTTCATTGAATATTTTGGCTTGGATTGTCAATGATGTGATCCGCGGAAAGAGGGTCTCATTTTCCCGGAAAATCTGGAGGTGGGTGTCCACGATTTCTTGCTCTTGAGGAAAAATTTAGGAGAGGGTCTTGTGGGTTTTCATTTTTGGGGCAATTTGGAGGTGGGTATCTAGTGTTTTGAATTTTCCGGGGAATTTGATAGGCAGATTGGAACCTTTGATTATTGAGAGAAATTTTGGTTCGGAGTTTTTAATGTTTTTGCCAATTTTGGGAAATTTTAGGGAAAATTAGGAAGTGGGTATTGGAGGTTTTGAAATTTGACGAATTGGTATTTGATAATTTGATTGAAAGTCTACAAACTTTGTGAGCAAATAATTGATTTGTTTGTCGTATGGTCTGTTTGTTGGGTCTGTTGAAGTTATCGAGATCTTTAACCAATAATATATAGACAGTCCCATCAGATTTGGTTTTTCTATGAAAATTTTGTGAGGGGTTTATGGTTTTCAAAGGGCCTCTCTCTCTCTCTCTCCCCAGATTATTTTCTTGGATTTCTATCAGAGAACAGTGACATTCTGACAGTTTCACCCAATTGTTTTTGGATGTATATGCAAGTAAAGCTTTATTGTGGGTTTTACTTAGTTTGGTAGAACATAAAGAATTTCTGATTAGAGAAAAGTATCATGCATCTCTTTTCTCTTTCTTCCAATTCATTTCTATGATCCTTTGAATGGGTTAAGGATCATAGAATAAAAGTTGTTTGAATACATACCAGAAAATGTATATGTGTGGGGTCATAGCATTGCTTCATTTGTGAAACTTGAGAATCTTTGTGCAGCTAGGAAAGGAGACATATCTTTCTTCTCTCTTTCTTGAATTTCTGGGTTGTAAATATATTTGAGAGTCATGAGGTTTTTAAGTCTGGTGGGTAATTCCTTTGGATGCTCGGCATCTGGAGAACGCCTTGTTTCGGCTGCTAGAGATGGGGATCTTCAAGAAGCCAAAGCTTTATTGGAGTACAATCCCCGTCTTGCGAGGTATTCGACTTTTGGAGTTCGCAATTCACCCCTACATTACTCTGCAGCTCAAGGCCATCATGAGGTATCTCAAAGTTCATTCTTGTCTGCAAATGTTTACAAAAAGATTTAAGTCAATTCTGAATTTATTGGTATTTTAATGATGAAAATGGTTTAATTTTTCTTTTCTTCAGATTGTCTCTCTGTTGCTTGAATCAGGGGTTGATATTAATCTCAGGAATTATCGTGGGCAGGTATGATGATCTTTGCTTGTGTGTCTCAGTGAAGTTATTGGTTCTTTCTGTGATTGGTTGTGTGTGTGAAGCCTTGTTACTGATACCATTTTCCTGACACTTTCTGAATACCCAAACAAGTTATCAATTGTTTAAATACTAAGAAATTCAAGAACTGTTCTCTTGATTCCCATGAACAGACTGCTTTAATGCAAGCTTGCCAATATGGTCACTGGGAGGTTGTTCAGACTCTGGTTCTCTTCAAAGCCAATGTATGAAGCATTCTAAGCCAGTTTGTTTTTTTTTTTTTTTGGTACTTGATTTACAATCAATAATTTAAATATTTTGGCTATAAGATTATCACACTTGGATATTGAATGTTAGATACACAGAGCGGATTATCTTAATGGAGGTACTGCACTCCACTTGGCTGCTTTGAATGGTCATTCTCGATGCATTCGGCTTCTCATTACAGATTATATTCCTAGCATTCCTGATATTTGGAACATCTTAAGGAAAACCTCAAAAAATGAAGATTCTATCTCAGAATTCAATGAAGGGTAACTTCATGTCAATGTCTGCTTGTACTTTTTCTTTTTATCTTTTTTGGAATAGTTTTTAGTTTCCAGAAAGGTAATGAAGGTTAACTTCATGTCAAAGTCTGCTTGTACTTTTTATTTTATTTTATGTTTTTTAGTTTCCAGAAAAGCTGATGCATTTATCCTTTTTTACTTTGTTTGCAACAGCGCACTCCTTCAGATAATTAATAAACCTGCTGACGGAGGCATCACTGCCCTTCATATGGCTGCATTGAACGGGCACGTTGAAACTGTCCAATTACTCCTGGACTTAGGCGCTTCTGTTTCTGAGATCACAATGGAAGATGGAACTACGATTGATTTAATTGGTAAATGCCTTCATTTTGTTTCTTTCTATTTAGTTATCATCATCTGTTATATCTAATTTAATGGTTATTACTGTTTTTAATATATTGGTAATATCAAGAATTCATTTAATATACCATGAATAATAAATTTATGCCTCAATATTGGTATGTTTGGGGCGACCAAAGAAATCACTGATTAGTCCTTCCATTCACGTTTTTTCTTTGTCTTGTCAATGACTTTTTATCTTACTAGTAAAGACTAAATGTCCTTACTGAAAAGTTAAGGAATAGACCTATGAGGAAACTATTTAGTTAGATGTTAGATTAAAATGAGATACCAAAAGAGTTTGACAGCTGAGCCATGTGATGTAGGAAACTCTCAAGTATGGTCAAATACTCTTTTTTGACGATTGAATGCACGGCTATAGTTATGCCCCTAGACATAAAAT
Organism: Camellia japonica; assembly: GCA_030407325.1. Taxonomy (NCBI): domain Eukaryota; kingdom Viridiplantae; phylum Streptophyta; class Magnoliopsida; order Ericales; family Theaceae; genus Camellia; species Camellia japonica. Next base: position 179,932,749 of record JAPPVO010000059.1, on the reverse strand, counting down.
ATGAAATTGAAAAATGAGGAAGTCTTTCACATCCAACTAGAACAATGAGTAACCTCCCCAGTTCGACTCTCCCTCTTCGAACAAACGCATCTTCTGCTGTTGCGGTGTTGCCTTCTTCTTCTTCTTTTTTATTTATTTTTTTTTTTTTGGGACATTGGCATCCCTATCTGTTACTATCATAGTGAAATAAATTTGTGACGTGTGGAAGTAGTCATACTGTTGATTATCTTATTATGCCCAAGGCTAAGCCTCTTATTTGTCAAAGTAAAAAAAAGGGTTGCTTAAGGTTGAGCCTTTCACAGCTTGAAATGATGGCTTCATTTTCATCATTTTAAAAGATCTTTTTATGTATAAAAAAAAATAAAAAAAATAAAAAAAAATCATTTTGAAAGATCTTTGTAGCTCTCTGATTTTGATTTCTAGACTACAGGTTCAGCTATTATATGGGAGACAAAGAAACATGTAAATACTTCTTCGTAATGTGTCTGAGTCTGTAGAACTTGATACTTGAACTTCAGGTGTTTGTCTTGTGTAGAATGCTTTTCATCCCCATGGATTGCATAAACATTGCAGAACTTGTCTGAGCACAAAATTTGCCAAGGACTTGTCCACAGATTTTTAGCTAGAAACATGTGAATTTCAATGGTGGTGCTCTCTCTATCTGTGTCCCCCACTCCCTCTCTCCTTCCGCTAGCTTCAGGCCTTTTGATTGAAAAAACTAATTCTGTTTACAACTTGGTATAGTCAGTTAACATTCTATTTCTAGTTTTATTTCTAGAGGTTGGTGACTTTTGAAATGCATGAGTGCTATTTTAACTCATTGTTGAACTTTTTTCGTGTGATTTGTCGGAACCATTATCAAATTCTAAATGGTTTTAGTCAAAGTACACATTTTGTCTTGCCTCGTAACTGGTATGCAATCTAATTATTGCCTTACATTAACCTGAAAAATTCTCTCTCGAAAACCGAAAAAGTTATAAAAAGTACACCTCTTTCTCTCCATCATTCAATTATTTACTTTTCTTGTACACAGTTTTCTTTTTGCATTTTCTTTATTGTTTTTTCTCCATCCTTCTTTCTTTGTAAATCTCTCCATCTATTTCAATGTTTTATTCCTCTGTCTATAACACCACACTTTCTTCAGCTCAAACTCCTCCACCGTCATCACCTTTGTCATCAACCACCCATCATCACCTCCGTTACCTTGTGCTGCCACAACCACCAGAACATCTCTCACAATGGGGCTCTTATCTATGCTAGACTCACTGCCAACCACCACCCTTTATCACTTCCCAGCCATTGCATAACCACCTCCCTCACCTCTCCTCCACCACACAACCAAAAACCCTCTCTCTTCTGTCTCAACCACCTCTTTACCCATCGCCATTGCTCAGCCTCCACCCCAACTGTGCACCACTCTCATACCCACTATGCATCACCTCTCCAATCTCCCCTTTTTCCTCACTAAATCTCTTTTATCTCTATCCAAAACCCAAACCTGCCACTTCCGTTACATGGACTCTTCAACATAAATCAAATACCAATGTCGGACACCCAATACTTGGATAAGAGTGTGGGATATGTGATTGATACTTTCCATCGGACACTTCTTTATATATTTGTATTGAACACTATCATTATATGTATATATTGTTGTGTAATTGCTATAAAATGTGTACTATTTAGGCGTTATTTTCTAATTGCTATAAAATGAGTAAAATTCATTTTTGACACTATATGTTGTATATAATATCATTTTATCACACATACTAGATGAAAAATATAGAATGTGATCCTTTTTTGTTAAGTCTGTGTACCCATAAATTTGAGGTTTGATGGGTCGTACCTCTAGATACGCACCTACACCTGACACTTGTACCTGAGTCCATGCAGCCTAGCCTATCACTAATTACCATAATTGCCTAACTTTGCAGACCTACCATGGCAACTGACCATCCTTGCCAATGCCCCCATTAGAGACCTTTTGCCTGAGGAGTGCTTGCAGTGAGAGAGGAGCAACAGATTGTGGAGCTAGGGTTAGGGTTTGAAGGGGAATGAGGAGTTGCCACATTGGCGGGGGAGTGATGAGCTGTGGTGGTGGCAGATGCTGGATGGGTCTTCACCAAAGGCGAAGAGTGGATAGAGGGTAGCGGAGAGGGAAGAGAGGGGTTGTGGTTGTGGCAAATGCAAAGGGGTACACCGGAGCCAGCGAGTAGAGAGAGAGTAGCAGGTAAAAGTATGTGTGTGGTAGTGTGGAGGAGGGAGGAGAGAAATTGGATGTGGGAGGGAGGGAGAATTGGTTTGGAGAGTAGAGAAGAAAGATGAGAGAAACAAAGGAGAGGGGGACACTAAAGAGAGAAGATAGAGAAGTGCAGAGCACAACCGTCCTAACGCCTTAAATGAAAGCGGGCACTACTTCATTACATGCATGATTGCTGCATGTTGAATAAGATAGAACTTTCGATCAACCTTCACCTCTGAGCTGGTTGAAGGGTTGCGTTCCCACGAAAACATTTTGTAGGACCCATCCAATTATGTTTTGGGCTGGATAACAAAAGTTGATAAGCAAACCTGAATGTTGGAGAAGAAATCTGACCATGAAATTTAAAATGGAATCAATCTAAGCCATTGTAACCAATTGTATCTCACAGACATTTTGAAAATGCGATCTGTTTTATTATATATATTGACAAAAAATGTAAGATGAGTGCTCAAATTGGAAGTTTTGGTGTATTTTATTCAAATGAAATCATTTCTATTGACCCTTTTAGTTTGTTGTAATGTGTATTTTATAGAGATCATAAAACAAGAGAGATGATTAGGGATCCTTGTGTCAATTTCCAATTTTGCTAATCCAATGAAAGAGAGGAATTCAACTTTCATGCTTTCATTAGGCTTTCCTCATTTGCTTTCAGTATTCATTTGTATCAAACAATTGAATGAATTCAGTTTTTCAAAGTCAAATGATATTGTTGCTTTTGTTATTTAGGCGCACAGATTTGAAGATAAATTTTTTGGATGTAAATGTCTAGGTCTGCATAGATATGTGATTTAAGCTTCTGATTAGATATGCACTTAACAACCATAGCCATCAATTCAATTTTGTTATCTAATTTTATTCAACACTGTCATTAAATGTATTTTTCGTGTTGAACGATTACTTTTAAAATGAGTAAATTACCTTTTTTGACACTTTGTGTTACGTAAAACACCATTTGTCCTACACCATATATTAAAATGACAAAGAGGGAGAGAGAGAGAGAGAGAGAGAGAGAGAAGAGTAAATTACTTTTTTTGACACTTTGTGTTACGTAAAACACCATTTGTCCTACACCATATATTAAAATGACAAAGGCAGAGATGGCTATCATTTTTTTCTTCTTTTTTAAGTGCTAAAATCATTTGTTAAGCCCTTTTGTTACAAGTTACAATATGTGGGTAAGATTCAATTAAATACTTAATAATTAAACCACCCATCAATCTGGTATGGATCTACAGTTTTGTTACCAATCTTTTTTATTTCATATAAAATTTCATTTTGTCACTTTGCAGGTGCAGGAAGCACACCCCTTCATTATGCTGCATGTGGTGGAAATGCACAATGTTGTCAGGTAAGTTTCTTTGTACTGCTTGAAGTTATTTATGTTGTTGGAATATAAGCTGAAATATTGGTAGTTTTTTTTTCATATTCAGATTTTGGTTGCCAAGGGTGCCAGCCTGAGCGCCGAAAATGGAAATGGGTATGCATGTCATATACTCAGAGCACATGTATTTTGATGAGTTATAGTGATTTTGTAATGTCTTCTCGTCATTATTATTATTATATATTATTATTATTATTATTTCTTTTTTGGCTTTAGCATTATTTGTTAATCACTATTAAATTTTGTAATGTCAAAGCATCTTATATTCTTTGATTAAACAAGTTTGAGGTTTTTTTTCCTTTTTTCAATTAGCTATTGGTATATTTTGAATCATTTGTTAGCCATCATTTGGATCACTCTTAGATTGACTAGCAGGGTTGCTGCTTAAAGAATGACAAAACAAGATACTTACACTACTCTTTCCTTGAGCAAGACATAAAATAAAATAAATGTGATATTATTATCATGTCTACATTTTGATAGTGAGTGACATATGGCCTGTGCTTGTAACTAGCTTATGGGGACAAGGTAGTTAATCTTCCAATCTTACCATGCAGCATTTAATTCTCTAGTTCTGAGCATCTAAGCCATTGATATTTATGTTTTTCTGTCCAAATTACTCTCAAGTACCATAATTGCATTAATGTTGATGAAGTGGTTGGAATGACTGAATCAATATCTTTTATGCCCAATTTAGGAGATTCTAATCTAATGTGAGTGAACAATCGAATAAAGTCTATCTTAGGTCAAATTATGTGCAATGGAGATGTGCCAGGTGTTTCACATGATGAAATGCATGGGCAAGTTTTTATGTGTGCATGTCTTGTTGCAACTTACTGTTATCATTTTGCTTCTTTTTGTTTCATAGTATGTTGAAGCATCTTGCCATGTGGCATTCCTCTTTATGGGTTTGTAATATTACGGTATCCAATGTTTGTTTTGTATTTTTAAAGATGGACTCCCTTGATGGTCGCGCGCTCATGGCATAGAGATTGGCTTGAGGAAATTCTTAGCACACGGCCAGAAGACCAGCCTCAACTTCTTCCTTCACCGTATTTATGTCTTCCTCTTTCGAGTATTGTCAAAATTGCTAGGTGAGCGGAGTTAACACCATTCTAGTTACAAATAAACTTCAATGCATCAACCTGTGCTCGGATTTATATAGAATAAATTTCATCCAGCATTTAAACCTTGGATTTCTTATTTCTGCCAGTTTTAGGTAAAGTTATTAACGTTATTAACACCTCCAGGTTGCCAGCTTTTTCTTTTGTTAAATCTCTGGATTTGGGTATCTTTAAGTTTGTTGCAAATGAATTTATGGGACATATTTTATAATATTTTGCTTAAAATGGAAAATTGGGCAATGTTGTCTAAGGAGACATGATAATTTGCAAGGAAATTTATGCCCGTCCATAAGGTTTCAAGTGTGCTCACTCCCCAACTGAGCCCCCCCATCTTCACATGACACATGCTCTAGAGGAATTATTCATTGTCTTGTGAATATGAGATTTTTCATAACTATATTATGCTTCCTGTTTGAAATTCAGAACAATGCCGGACCACATTTGCCTACCAACATGCACATAAACTTATCTCCTTTTACTCTGTCTAATCAGTAACTTCAAATCTTCATTTATACGTTGACCTGTTCTTCATATTGTCATTTTAGAGTTTTCTTGATATCTTCAAATTCAGCAAACAGAATAAACCTACAGAGAAGATTCCTAAGTATTAACGTCAAAAAAATGAAATAAATTTGGCTTTGGCTGATCTGCTCTCTTTTTTTTAGAACTACTTGTTTTCATACATAACAAAACAATTGGGTCTTTTGTCATTTGCAGAGAATGTGGATGGAGGTTCAGTGATAATACTCCTGCATGCTTAGACCCTTGTGTTGTTTGTTTGGAAAGAAAGTGCACTGTAGCTGCGCATGGTACATTCCCTTCAAAACTTGCAAACTAGCAGCATAAGGATTCTAATCGATGTTTTTGAGTAATTTTTTTAATTTTTTTTTTTTTTTGGATTCTTCCTAAACGTTAACATGTGAAATGATGCAGTTCAATGCCATCTAAATGTTAACATGTGACAGTATATATGTTGATGCTTCAATTTACATTAACCAGCAAACTTGGGTGTGGATTTAGCTGCTTGTTTATCATGTATTGCTTTCCTGGGATTGTATTCTCATGACCTACTTTGGACCTATATTAACTGCTGTATTGATTTTTCCCTAAGAGATGAATCCATGTAAATCAAATATATGTTCTTGATAATAATAAAATAGTTGAGTAGCTGCCTAATCACAGACTGGCAGAAGAGTTCATTGATTGTTGGGATTCTGTTGGATTAGTATCTGCTTGATATTACATACTGGTGATGAACATAATGGTCAAAAGTTATGTGCAACAAACCTTTAAAGAAGAAAAGCCTAACATGTGAAAAGCGAAAACAACTTTGCTCAGTTGAAGCAGCTAAATATTTCTTGAATAGCTAGTACGTTTTCCAAAAAAAGGTACTAGTTGAAACTCTCAAGGTTTTTGTTTTACTAAATTATGTGAATGTTATCTTGAATCAGCGAGATATTAGTTTTTGTGTGAGTGTGTGCACTAAATATAAATTTTCTAAATTTCTACACATTTTGAGTATTGTGAATTATTTCAAGTTGCAACCATTGCATTGTACAATGTAGACCTAATAATTCTAGAAATTCTTTGCTTTTGTTTTCTATATCTATTCCTCCTCTGAACCATCTCTCTCTCTCTCTCTCTCTCTCTCTCTGTGCATTGGTAATTCATTTGCTGAGCTATTTGTGGCATCAAATAGTAAACTAATCCATAATTTAGAACAGTGGAACCAAACTCTGGTTTTCTTTGCCTTGATTTTCAAATGCTATATATATCTATCATTGGCCAACATATTTGTTGACTATGGTTTTAAATAAGAGTATTGGGATATATATCAGTATTGGCGATACATAGATGAATAATGGTATTGGAAGTCTAAAATCCCGATATGTAATGGCGATTGGATACGTAACAGGGCTGTTATGTAAAACCCTGATATTGACATAAAATGCTTCTTGTTTCAGGTTGTGATCACGAATTCTGCACACGGTGTGCCCTCTACCTCTGTTCCACAAACAGCACCTCAACCACAGCTCACGGCCCCCCAGGCTCAATCGCGTGCCCTCTCTGCCGCCACGGAATAGTATCATTTTTCAAGCTTCCAGGCACCGGGCCACTACTTAAGGAGACAGCAAGAACAAGTTTGTCTTTATCACTATGTTCCTGCTCAACCGAGGGGCCAGAAACCGCTTCACTCGAAACCCCGTTTTGCAAGCCAGACTTCCATTGCTCTCGAATTTCGCCACTTGGCTCTTCTTTCCGTTCCTTGAGCTGCCAACGGTTTCCGTCCGTGAAACTCAACCCTAGCCTTTGCATGGGAGCTCCGGACACAAGTCCTTCTCTGGTTCGTAGAACTAGCATTGACCAGAACTTGAGGAACCAAATCGCTAGGTGTTCAAGATCCAGCTTTAGGCGTTCGACTTCTGATAATGAGAACCGAAAATCATGGTTTTGCTCTTTCAATCAGTGCGTAGCGACTGGCAGCGGATGCTGAAAATATCCATATTGATATGTATTTTCATGAAAATGTTTGTCTTTTCTTTTGGCTTCTACCTGTCCATAATCTAAAGGTTTGATTTTTTTTTTCATGGTGAAAATTATTGGGTTTGTAAATACCAGACATTGAATACATGCTATTTGACAGAATCCTTTTGGACTAATTTGTTATATTTTTACCTTTCCCTCTCTGCAACTGCCTGAAAGTAAAATATTGGCCAATCCATATGAATATTGTATGAAAGATAACTTGGAAAATTTAATTATAATATTAATATATAAATTTGTTGGGCTAACTTTTAAGTTTTGCAGAAAAAATTTTGAGGTCTTTTTAACTGTTTTCATTCTTTTATATGTTCTATAATTTTTTGAGTTGCATAGACAATTTTTTTTTCTTTTGAATATTCCAAAAAAATGAAGCTATTTATGAAAAGAATAAAGCTTGAGACCTCCAATGGTTGAGGCTCGGATGCCTCGAATTTCATTTTTATTTATTTATTTTTGGCTGTGTTGGTTTGGTTGTTTCTTTCTTTTCTTTTTTTTTTTTTTTTTTTTTTTCTTTTCTATCTGTTGGGCTTTGTTGCTTTTTTTTTTTTTTTAATTTTTTTTGTTTTTGGGGCTATTTTGGTTTGGTTGTTTTTTTTTGAAGGGTGATTATGTGTAGTGGTGTACTAAAAAACTAAGCATCCTGTACCAACTCAGTCAGTGTTGTTTGATAAGGTGAGTGAGTTGGGTTGGATGGGTGGGTATAAAATTGACTGATCAGTTAGATTGTTGAGTGATAAAATTAATTAATCAATTAGGTTGTTGGTTAAAATTTGTTAATTTCATATAGTTTTGTACTAGTCCTTGTGAGGAAATTGAAATATTCTTTTATTTTTTTTGAAAGGTGGTTAGGTGTAGGAGTATGTCAAAAAATTAGACATCTTGCACAAACTCAGTTTGTGTGGTTTGATAAGGTGAGTGAGTTGGGTTGGACTAGTTGGGTGATAAAATTGACTGATCAGTTAGATTACTGGTTAAAATTTATTAATTCCAAATAATCAATTAGGATAATGAGTTGGTGCGAGATGTCTAGTTTTTTGACACACTCCTTACACATAACCACTCTAAAAAAAAAACCAATATAGCCCAACAAATAAAAAAACAAAAAAAAAAAAGAATTCGAGACTTATTCAAGCCTCAGAATTCGAGGTTTCTAGCACTACTATTATGAAAATAATTCACTTTTGAAACTATTTATCAAACTAACCATTTTTTTTGAAATCGCAGATTGAAGATCCACTTTCATCTTAAAATGGCAAATTCAACCTGCGATTTTATGTTGACATAACCCTTTAGTGCTGGTTGACATGAACCCATGCTGCGGACATAACATGTGATTTTAAAATTGCATCTATTTGTAGTGAAATTAGATTTTGAAATTGCAATTTAATAGTCAATACACTCGTGGAAAAAAAATCAAGTTTCAACATTGTATAGGTTTAAAAAAAAAAAAAAAACAACTTTGTATGGGTTAGTTTCCAATGAAAGTGGTACAAAGAAAGTAAAATTAATTAACAGCGTAACTAAATTTTTTTATTAATTACAAAAAATATAATAAAATATAAGAAAATTTGAATGTGAACAACTTATTTATGGCTAAGATTTTAAATTTTTCTTTTTTCTTTTTTCTTTTTTCAAAATTTTCATATGATTTAAAATGTTTGTAAAAAAAATATATTTTCTTTTCCTTAAAATGTTGATATGGGTTTGAATTTTGCTAACAATTAGGGGTGGTTATTCACCTGGCCGGGTTGGCAATACCTAATAAAGAATTTTGTGTCTGTCCAAACCCACCTAGCTCGAACATCGAGCCTATATAATCATTCCAAGCCTAGTCCTAATATAAATTATAATTTTCAAGCCTGTCCATCAAACTATATACATAAGCTATTGAAAAAAAAAGAACTAAACATTATAATACCTATTACTTTATAATAAATAAACAAAAGCCTATTGAGCAATTAACAGTTAAATATTCAATACAATATTAATTAAAACATTATAAAGTTTTTTAAACTAAACACACCCATAATTCTATAAGCTGAAATTTTTTAAAACCAAACTGTTAGTAGTACATCAAACTAAAATATATTTAAAAAAAAAAAAAACCATGATTTAAATTTCAAATTTCTTCCTCTTTCATTATCATCCTCTGAAGACTTAAAATCACCCTTAAATATTGTTTCCGATGATACTAAGTTTCCTACATTATCAACAAATAAATTATTAACATCAAATAAAAAACAAATTAAAAAATTATACAATTAATTAATTTATTAAATTAAATATGTAGCGGGCTGAGCCGGGCCAGAAGTACAATTCCCAAACCCAGTCCATTTATTAATCGGGCTAAAAATACCAACCCAACCCAACCCAACCCTATGGGTTAAAATTATATTCCCAAACCCTAAAAAAAATATCATGATTCAAAGGTAAAATTATAACTTACAGGTGAAAGTTCACAATGCAATTTCACTATGAAATTGAAACTTGAATTTTTTTTCATAAATTCATCTTCAAAATCTGATTTCTCTATGAGTTGTAACTTCAAAATCCAATTTCATAATAAAAATGTAACTTCAAGATGCGATTTCTTCATGCCATGTCAGCACGTGCGGACATGCCAACATGAATTGCAGGTTCAAATTGTGATTTCAAGATGAAAGTGGAACTTGAATCTATGATTTCATAAAAGCGATTAGTTTGATAAATAGTTTCAAAAGTAGATTATTTTCATAAATAGTTTCATTTTTTGAAAAAAAAAAAAACAAACTCCTGCATAGACCTTTTTCTTCTATGCCTATGAAGTGATTCAATTAGTTTCCTATGCAAACAACCTTTAGGTTGTGGCGGTGTTTGGAAAGTGGGACTACAGGCTATTTTAGCCTCAAAGTGTCAAAAAACCTTTTAGTCTCAACAGTAGCTAGGCATTCATTGATTTAAAAAAAAAAAAAAAACAACAAACAAAGCAGCCGGCAGCCTACACTGCCAATGACAGTGTAGGCACAGTGTTTTGCCAGCCTACTCCCATAGGCAAAAGTGACAATTTTGCCCTTGTAGACCAATTTTGGAAAAAGTGAGCTTAGGGGTAAATTTGTCATTTTAACTTCAAAATCATTTCAAACACATTTTTCAATAAAACAACTCAAATAAAAATCTATCATATCTTCTCAAACACAAAAACTAACATAGCCTACTAAAATAGTCAAAAAATCAAAAAAAATCTCTAAAATAGCCACTTTTCAAACACCCACTGTGTTTAGATGTTGGGTTTGATGATTTTTCAATTTTTCTGGGGTAAGTTACACCAACACCCCTAAAAGTATTGGTTCCTAAAGAAAAAGTTGTCTCACTTTAGGCCCTAATTCTTCTACTTTGGTTTAAATTTCACTGATCGTTGTACTTTTGTGATGGAAAATATCATGTAGCTTGAGTTGACCTCGACTTAACCTATATCCAAGGGCAATCCACAAAAATAGAGTAAATTACACTTTTACCTCAAAAGTTGGGTTCTTTCTCACTTTGAACGCTAACTCCCAAAAAATGGTCTCACTTAAAAAAATTAGAAATAAAAAATCTCTCAATCACAACTTGTTGCATCATCTATTAAAATGTTGTCTTCCAATACTTGAACCTTCACTCTTTTATTCTCTCATTCTCCCCATCTCCCTGCATTCCTTTTCATCTATCATCTTCTCACTCTACTTTCACAACTAACCACCTCCATTTCCCTCATCTCATCTCCACAACTCACTACCCTCTATCATCCCAATCCATTACCTGATCTCTTTTATTAGCTCTCAAATTTTGATTTGCATCATCTTTGTTCCTCAAATGATGCATGCTGCTATGATTTTTCAGTTTCATCGATATAAAGTTGGTTTTTTAGATTGAGTGAGTTGGGAGATGAGTTTTGGCATGGCGATGGTTTTGGAGTAGGAATGCATATCCACTAGCATTTTTGAGATTTGAAGAAAATACATCAAACCTCACAAGTTTAGAATAATTACATTATACATTTCAAATCTTTAACTCACATGACATCTTGCCCACTTTTAATCAATTATTTATTAATCGTATAGACAGAATAATAACATTATCATTTTATCTATACTAACTAAACAGATTAAACAGTAGTATATTCTTTTATTTTATATATTTTTACTAGGCAAGGTGCCTCAAGTTGAAGTTGTTTTTAGGGAGACTTACGTGTAGGTTCTAATAAGTGAACTTATTATCCAATAAGTCCCGTAAGAATTAATGGCATTTTTCATCAACACTTTCAAAAAAAATCACTAATTGTTATTTTTCAGCGACAGTTTGAAAATTTGTCACAAAAAATGTCACTAATTATAAGTTTTAGCAACAATTTTAAAAAAGCATCACAAAAAAAAAAAATCATTAATTTTTAACTTTCAACGATAGTTTAAAAAATTCGTCACGAAAAAAGTTACTAATTATAAGTTTTCGCAGCAACTTATAAAACTTGTGACAAAAAAAGAAAAAAAAAAGTCTAATTGTCAATTTTTAGAGACGTGTAAAAAATGTCATGAAAAATTATTTTTAATAACAATTCTATTTAAACTTATTTTTAATATAATTTGATGAGAATTAATTTCAACTATTAGTACCTTGAAATAATTCACCCTTATTGTTATTTTAAGGCCTTGTATTCCTTTTTTTTGTCATTAATCATCAAGTGCCAAGCATTTGGCCTAGTGATAGAGATGTTTCACTACTCGGCATGACATTGGATTCAGTCTTACTGTTGTGAATGCAATTTTTCTTTTATTATTCTCTTGAGTCTGGTTGATTTAAAAGGGGTAAACTATCAATAGGTCTTATTTTGGAGACTTATTATCCAATAGGTCTTACTTTGGAGACTATTACCCATTAAGTTCTATTGATAAATTTATTAAGTGATAAAGATAAATTTATCAGTCTTTTATTTTTATGAATAAATTTATAGTGATAAATTTATCAGTCTCTTTGTTTTATGAATACATTTTTAGTGATAAATTTATCACTCTCTTATTTTTATAGTGAATTTATTAGTTAGGACCTGTAAGTAAATAAGTCTAGTTAATAGGACTAATTGGTAAGTACCCCATTTAAAAGAAATAAATGACAAAAACTAAATAGAAATTCTACTATGCATACCCTTCTTGTACCATATATTTCCCAGTCACGATGTTGTGATATTTAATTATGACTTATTATAGTATTAATTATGACTTAATTATACATATTGTGGTGTTAGTTATGACTCATTCTGATATTGGTTATAACATTATTTTAGTTATGGTTTAAAAAATCTTTAATTATATCCTATGTAATATTTAATTATAACTTGATTTTTTTTTTTTTTTAAATTATAGGATGGTTGCGTATAACGATTCTGATTTTGACCCGACTCTTTCAAGCTCTTAGATTTGGGACTTTATACCTTTAATTATTGTTTATGCCCTTTATCATCTTGTCGATAGCTGAGTTGAGTTGTTGGTTATATTTGAAATAGGTTGGGAGTTAGTTTTTCAATAGAATTGTTGTCTGTTTCACTTTTGGTTTGCTCGAGCGATGCTTTGGTCACTCGAGCAGTCTTTGAGATCTTTCAGTATTTTTGCAGGTTTGTAAAACTTCTAGGAATGGGTGATCTTCTCTCGAGTTATCTTTTACAGGTCTGAACTTCTGTGAGAGGTCATTGTGCGCTCAAGCAATGTTTTAGTCACTCGAGCAATGTCACTTATTGTGTCTGACGCTCGAGCGCTGGTTTGGTCGCTCGAGCGGTCTGTGCGCATATCAGTTTGGGAAAAATGGGTTTTTGTCACTTTTTCACTTCCTCTCTCTCTAAAACACCCCTAACCCTAATTTTTCACACTCTCTCTAGTTCTTGCTTCAAACCCTCAAATACACCCTCACTTATTGATTTCTCCACCATAGTTTCTTGGAGAAAAATGTAGAGCTTGTCGAAAGTTTCATTTTAATCGGAGTGGATCTTATTTTCGGTCTTGTCAAACACTCACCCTTTCTCTCTCCCTCTTCTACGAATAAGGTAGAGATTTCTTAAACATTTGGTATGATTTTTAGCTTAGTCATTTGCTTTTTGAAATGGTTTAGTGATTTGGAAATTTTGGGTTTAAATCTAGGGTTTGATTTTGAAATGTAAAAAAAGGGTTTTTCAATTAAACTTTTGAGAAAAGTTGTGGGTGTATGGACATTGTTGGGTTGAGTTGAAATGTTAAAATACCTTTCTTAAATATGATTTTGAAAGTAAAGAAGGTTTTGTTAGAAATCATGAATATTGGATTTCTTTAAAAAAAAAAAAAAAAAAAAAAGAGGGAAAAGATGTTGGATTTTAAAAAGATAAGATGATTGTATCTGTTAATGATGTGAGTGGAGTTGGGTATGTATAATCGCTCCCATTTCAAAATTTATGAGGTTATATCTGTTGTTGAAAAACTACCTGTTGACTAGAAATATTTGTTTAGGCTATGGAAATTACATGAGGATTAGGTTAATTGAAACTAATTGCTCACATATCTTGCATTGATCATTATTTCATACTTAACATTAAAAATATATTGTTTTGAGAAAAAAGGGTGTATATCTTGGTGAATTTGGTTAGAGAGTGTGGTTTTGGTTTTTCATGTTGGCCTGTGTGTCTTTGGTAAAACTCTAAAAATCCGCGCGGTTAGGTGTCGATCCTTCCAGTTAGTACCGGTAAAATGGCTTTGGTAGTGCTTGTATAGCCTACTGGTAGATACGTACCTAGAGATTCCCAGTATTTTGTATCCATTACCCTTTTTTCTTATATAAAAGAATATTTTCATGAATTGATACATAATATTGATATTACATTATTTTGAGACAAGAAAAATATAATGTTTGGTAAATGGCATGCATATGCATACACCTTATGACTTTGTTAAGTTTTATACATTGTGTTTAAATGTCTCTACTGGGCTTTAGCTCACCCTACGTAGAAAACAACTTTCAGGTGTTGATGATATGCCTCCACCAAGGACATAGCTTGGGACGACTTAGAGCCGAGAGTTTCTTTTTGTTTCCTTGTGTAATTATTTTTGTACGAACCTCTAGCTTTGTATGTATTGAGTTTAACTCACTTTTGTTGTAACCAAGTAATGACTTGGAAAGATGTAGCCATTAAGGCATAGACTTATTTGTACTTCCTTTTATTTCAATTCATTTACACTTATCATATGCTATAGATTCAGAGTGTAGGATTTATGAATGTATACATGCATATGTCATCTTTTGTACACGAAAATGGAATTAATAAAAGATTAATATTTTATAAATTCATGTTTTCTATTGGATATCATGAGGTAGATAGTTGTTATAAATTGTGGGGCGTTACAACTTGATATTAGAGTTACCAGATTTGAATACTTTGGGATCGTGGGACGTGGTTTTCACCACAATGGGTTTATCTTACTAGATGATATTTGAAATAGACCTGGTATGCTATGTGATAACATGTTTATATGACTAAATGGGTATGGGATTTGATTTCTAAAATATTTATTGAGTCTACAAGTTTCTAAAAGTCCAATTAGAAGAGCATTTGATCACTTTCATTTCTAACTGGAACTCTGGTAATGTCACAGAATAATCATTATCTAGAAACGAAATTTGTTTGTGACTATGTAATTCGATGCTTATATGGAATGAATTACTTCTTGTCCACCGTATTAGGACATGAGTGAATTATCTTCAACACATTTATAAATGTGCTAACCTATTGTGTTACCTTTATTAGAATGTCCAGAAGTGGATGTATTATGTCACCTTTATTAGAATGTCGGGACGCGGATGTGGTGGTGTTAGGCGTGGCAGGCCTATGATGCAGGAGGTGCCAATACCAGATTAAATTTTGACATCGGATGAGGGGTTAGTCAAGCCAATGCGGCCGAGCCAGTAGGTCAGCAAGCTATGGGGCCTTAACCCTCAAATGACCGGAGCATTGCGGGAATCCATGGACATTCTAGGGTTGAGAGTCAAGTCCATGCCCATATTGCAACAACAAGGCTGTCGTTTTTTAAGAGGAAGTTCTTCTGGACGAATCCGGATGAGTTTATCAAGGATCCAAAAGAGCCACTGAAAGTCGACGAGTGGCTCAATGTAACATGCTCGGGGGGTACCCATGCGCGTTAAATAGTTCGGACTTCCGAGATCTCTTTGATCTAGTCTCACTAGTGCAATGTGAAACATAGATAAGAGTCCAGATTTGACAACTTTTAGAAAATCCATTTTATTGCAAAACCTTTTGCTAGAAATGGACTGCGTCATCAGATCTCAAAGTTGCCACCTAATATTTTTGGGAAATTAGAAAACCCATGACTCGTGCCAAGGCCACTGTTCGTCATAACCAAAGTTGTCTCGGTTCGGAACCTTAGGTATGAGAGGGGAAGGTCATTAATTGAGCACCCTCACTCACCCGATCAAAAGATCGGCCTTTACTAAACTATGATATGAATTTTATTTATTTTATATGTTCATATTTCGATTATTTAATAAATCCTAAAAATTACTATGTGAAGCATACAAGTATAGACTATGTCATTTATTTTGGAATAATTTGATTTCATGTAGTTTTACAAGAGTTTTGAAGATGTACAACCAAAATAAATTGAGTTTACAAACATGAAAATCAACACTATTCCAAATTAAGCGACACAACTTCCATCCACTGGCATTTATACAGTTATATCAAGTAAGCAAGTAGCCACATGGTAGGATGCTTAAACATAATAAGAAAAACGCACACAAACGGGATGCTAAAGCATAAAATTTTACATATTTACCAACGTCCCTCGAACAGCTACAAAACAAAGTTAGTAAAACATGCATGATCTTATATACAAAATCCTAATGCAATTCACCCATGAGATGCAACTAAAGATTTGGTTTCTAAGATATGACATGTGAATCATCTCAGGAACATGAGGTAGTGCGTAGAATCACATAAGAATTGATTAAATCCACAAATGCAAACTTAGCCAAATCAAGATGCATGAAACATGGATACAAAGCATGGATATGCATGGCATGTCATATATATTACATATGTTAGTTAGGGAAAGCGATTAAAGAATGGGATAGAAAGAAGTGGGGTGGGGAATTATTACAAGTTTGTTTGCCCTCACGCAGGAGGGTCCGAATGAACTAACTAGCTAACTAATTAAAGATAAACTATTACAAAACAAATTAACTAAGCTAAACTATTACAAAACAAAACAATGAGCCCACATAATTCAGAAAGTCCAAAATGAACCCAATTACGGCCCAATAACCATAAGAAAACCGTGGGCCAAAAAAAAAATAGCCCAACTATTTTCCCACGACAGTCCACCAGCTAGACTCATATCTTCGTCAAACAGTGGGCCCAAATCTATCAAAATACAATTCTCATGTAGACCTATAAACCATACATATATATATATATATATATATATATATAACCAGGTATCAAAGATCGAAAATTGAACCCATTTCACACTTTACAACTGGCCAGACAAACCACTATAGAGCAAGAATACTCTAGAGTTTTTTTTTCCTAAAGTGGTGTATTGTGTGGTTGAGATTTAATGCTGAAAAATTGATGTGACTTGTCATTAAATCTCAACTACACAATGCACCACTTTAGGAAACTTTAGGAAAAAAACACTTTAGAAGATCCTTGGTGACCATTATACAGCCCACTAATCTTGCAACCTGTTCACATCCAGTTCAAACAGCCCATGCGAATGGACCACACTCATCATCTTGCCCCGAACACCAAACCAACCCATGCCTAAACACCAGCCAAACAGATTCGAAGGACGACAAAACCCAAAACCAGAGCTCCACAAACCTTGTAACCAGTACAAAACCAGCTTAATGAAACTCCGTATGCCATATTTCTTACATGTGCGCACAAAAACTAGAGAGAAGATCATGTGCGATGAAAATTTCAAATCACCACAACCATAAAATGTTATAACCCGAAGAATTTGACAAGCAACTAAAACTGCCAGAACTCTGCACCACATTTTATCTAGCCCAAGCTTCGGAAGAAGAAAGAACCCGACATCCTGAAGAATTGGTCCAAGCCGATGAAAATAATGAACTCGTCGAACAGCCAACCCATGGATGATTATCTCCACTAGAAGCTACTTCCAATTCTCGGCAAGAAGATTGAGTTCTGTTATAATTTCTGTGCACAATCTCTTCCATAGCTTTGAAGCCTCGCGGCCAATGTAAAGCGACATTTTCTCTGCATGTGAGGATCAGTGCCATATTACATCTCACCATCATTCATCGACAGCTACTAGGCATGAAGAGCACCGTCGCCGAAGACCAAACCAGTCCAGCGCTTCTATAGAATCAAAGCTCTTTGAGTATTCCTTATCTGGTGTGATATCTAGAAGCCGGGTTGAATTAAGCATTTGTGTGATCTTTTATGACCTAACAAATTCTTCAAGTCAGCATCAGGCCAAATACCAAAAACTGTGAAAGTGAGGCCGAATGGTAGGTCTCTAGCTCATCATGCTTTACTTCTTGATTGTAAGCTGGTGAGGCTGAAGCATAGGATCAGTGAGTGACCGAACCCTAGAACTCGAACTCCGAGGCAACGCCTGCTGCTTCTTAGAGTTAGGGAGGGGCGTGTTTCAGGTGAAGGAATGGAAAGAGGGCTCACGACTCATCGAGATAGAGGCCCCCTAAAGAGAGCCAGTGTATGTGTGTGAGTTCGATGACAACAGAAAGAAAAGTGGCGGAGAGGGAAGGTGACGCCTGGGTTGAGGATTAGGAGTGAAGGATTTGCAGGCATGGTTTTGTATGGTTTGGTTTGGGAAGAGAGCAACACACAAACAGAGAGAGAGAGAGAGAGCTGTAGTGATAGAGTGGTTTCAGCCCACACCAAGTTTTACCTTCACCATCTCCTTGTATCAAGAAGCATTTGCTTAATATCAAAAAAAAAGTTGAGAGAGAGAGAGAGAGAGACAATGCCTGAGAGAGAGAGAAATGTCTGTCTATCCCCCCTTAGACCAAAGAGATATACATATATTTTAAAAACTCTTTCTTTCTCCACTCTTTTTTAGCTTTTCTCTCTAAAACATAATATCACTCGTCTTTTTCTTTTTTTCTCCATGCCGCCCC
This sequence comes from Camellia japonica, assembly GCA_030407325.1. Classification (NCBI taxonomy): domain Eukaryota; kingdom Viridiplantae; phylum Streptophyta; class Magnoliopsida; order Ericales; family Theaceae; genus Camellia; species Camellia japonica. Next base: position 179,914,280 of record JAPPVO010000059.1, on the reverse strand, counting down.
CACTCTCTTCTCAGTTTTTTCCCTCTAAACAAATGCTCTCCACCTTCCCCCTGACCATGCATGCTCTCTCTTTCTCATATTCGGTGCTCACCATATATATTCCCATTCAAAATCTTCTCATTCTGACTGACCCCTATTTATTTTTATTTTTTTTAATCTATCATTTTCCACCCACTTGTCTTCATAATTGTATTCTCCAATACCAACAACATAATCATATCTTCCTGACCCATCTTCTCTTTTCTTTTCTTCCATCCAAAAATATTTTCATAATGATATTCTCCTTATCTCTTCTTTTACTTCCCCCCAAAAATACCCTGACCATACTCTATTTTTTTAATTTATTATTATGTTCTATTTATCAAAATAGCTAAAATGTACCAATTTATATAACACCACCTAAAAATATGTACACACACATAAAATTATAAAATACCACAAATTAATAATTTGGCCAAAATGGGTGAGGTTTGGGATTAAAGATTCAATCCGATTTTTCTACTAAGAAATTCATAAAATGGCATATTCCAATTTTCATCATGGGGTGTTCAAAAGAAAGTGCCCAAGTCTTAGGGCCGATCAAAATGGGATGTCTATACTCGAGCAGATGATGAAGACGTTCAAGATACTTGACATCGAGAACGATGGTTTGAGAGTGATCTTGGCATCTTTCCAACTTAAAAGAGATGCAGGTCAATGGTGGAAGTACGCGCAAGGGCATATTAGGGTGCCTTAGTAGGCTTTTATCAATGCCTTCTAGGACAAGTTTTTGCCATCCACTATTAGGGAGAAATTGAGGGAGCAGTTTTTAAGCTCAAACAGTTGAACACGTTGGTAGTCGAGTTTGAAGCTACTTTTGCTAGTTTGTCGATGTTTGCATTGAAACTTGTGGCGACGGAAAAACGCCGTTACATCAAGTTTGAGAAGAGGTTGAGGACCGAGCTTCTTTTCAAGGTGGCTGGGTCTATGATTAAGGATTACAGTCGCTTAGTGGAGGTGGCGGCTCACTTAGAGACCATGATCCAAGCAAATGAAGAACAGATGAAGGGCTCCAAGTAGAGGTCCCGGGATGTTCAGGGGGATGCTAGGGACAACAAACTACAAAGGGGTTCCAACCCACAGTAGTCTCTGGCAGCGCAGTTTAGATCCACCTTTCCTATACCAAGTTCTGGATCGAGGAAAGGTAACCAAGGTAGTTTCACTTGCTTCAAATGTGGTCAGTTGGGCCACAAGTCTTCAGTTTGCCCACATAGAGGAGGAGGGCAACAATCTACGCAGTCCTTGACTCATTCTCAAGGTCAGGGTTAGGGCTAAGGGAGAGGGCAGTCGCCTACCTGTTATCTATGTGGGCAACCGGGGCACTTGAGAAGGTTTTGTCCTTAGTCAGGCGGTACATCTTATGCGTCTAGTTCACGACAAACACAAAACCATCAACCTACCTAGTCATCACAGGCCTCAAGGGCCAATCAAGGAGTAAGCAGGTAGAGCAAAGGCCTTCAGGGTGTGTGTATGTTGTTACCGTGCCAGATCAATCGCAAGCACCTTTTGTTGCGAGAGGCAACTTTTTGTTGTTTAACTCCATTGCCAATGTATTGATTGATACTAGTGTATTACATTTATTTATTTCATCTGTATTCACATCAGTTTTGGGATTAGAAATGGCTCGATTAACATCTTCGCTTAAGGTAGAGTCCCTAGTTGGGGGTAATGTTGTCTTAGATCGAGGATGTGTGGTTATAAGATAGAGGTTGTTGGTTGCTGATTCCTTTTGATTTTGTTTTATTAGATATGTCGGGTTTTGATGTCATTTTGGACATGGATTGGTTGTGTAGACACCCTATTTTTGACGACCCTTACAACTTGGACGCCATCACATGCACACCCGATGATGAATTTATTTGCTCGTCGAGTGCTCGAAGTCCTCAGCGGAATGCCACAGCTTTGAGCCCTTCAAACCCTGCACCCCTGTTGCTTCATTCTTGGGCCAAGCCTTGGTCCTTCAAGCCTGCAGCCTCTAGTGGCTTGCTGGCCACCCCTTTTGGGCTGTTGGCCATCACTTTTGGGTTGCTGACTGCTGATGTGGCCTGCGGCCACCAGTGATGGCCGGCTAGCCGCCAGTTTCTTTTGCAGATATTTTGTGACAGTTATGCCAGCTATTTGCACAGATTCATGCATCTGCACCCACGTGTAGGGCTATATATCCTTGACGAGAATTCATGTTTTCTATATATAGGAGATCCCTTTCTCATGTTTTAAGGTTAGAAAATTTTGATTAAAATTTTTCCTCTCTCTACAATTCTCTCTCTCTCTAGCAAATTTCTACACTTTAACATACAAATCCTTAACCTTTACCTATACATCCTTAACCAAATCTTCCCATCTTTGAGCTGAGGTATTCTTACGCCTTGTTTGAGCTCTTGAGGGTGTTGTTTGCTTGGTTTTGTAGCTTGGATTTCAATTCCTCTTCAAGAGGTATAAGGCTTTGCCTATTTGCTTGCTTTTTCTACTATTATTCTTGCTGTTTTCCAACTATTTTTAGGCTATAAAACCTCTTTATTTTTGGACTGAAACTTGGGTTTTAAGGCCATTAAAGGTTGAGGAATGTTCTACCCTTCTTGGTACCTTGTTTTGAAGGCTTTTGGCCTTGTGTTTCCCACCCTTTTGCTATCTTTTTTTGAGCTTTTAAACACTATTTTTCAAATCTTTTTCAGTGGTCAAAATCATGTTTTAAAGTCCAAATTTGGAGGGGTTAGAGCCTCCTTCTATCTTGCTTACTAGCCTAGTTTGTGTCATGTTTTAGCAAGTTAATCTAGCTCTTGTTAGCTCAATTCCAGCATGTTCTAGGACTGTATTAGACCTGTTAGTTGCATTTGAGCTTTATTTTGCGTGCTTATAGTGTAATAATCCTCATGAGTTTGGTGTTCTAGGCATTAGACACCATCTCCTTTGAGTTGATAGCATTTATTCATGCTTTTCTCACTTATTTTTAGCACTAATAATCTCTGCAACCTCCCTCCTTTCTTGGCTTTTGTTTTTCTTTGAGAGTTGTTTCAAGCCTCTTGTTCTTTTAAGCATGAGATTGAGGTTGTCATGCTTAATGGTTTAATCCCTTTTAGGGGTTCATTATTAACGACATGACATCTCTTTCATGTCTTAAGTTAACTCTTGGTTTGAGCCTTCAAACTCACCATTTGGACTCAATTGATTGAAGAATGGTTGGTAATTTAAAATGGAGTAAAATTGAGGCTAAAAATGGTGAAAGATAATAATTTGGTTGTGTTCAATCAGACGTTAATTGAACACATGGAAGCTTGAACCATTTCATACTCATTAGTGATGAAATGATTCGAGGTTCCAAGGTCACCACTTCCCTTGATCATGCATGATAGGGAAGTGGTTTTGAGAGTCTCATTTTGTTGCATTTATTAAACTTGCACACTTTGGTTCACAAGCCATCATGCAATGAAATTGCTTGAGTTAGAGGTTTGTGGCTTAAGCTCACTACTCCTTTGATTTGTTCATGAAAAGGATGGGTGAGTTGTGCAAACAAACCCTTGAAATACCCTGTGCATTACTCTGTTTGTTCTCTGTTGCAGGAAGGTGAACTGGGCAGCAGTGGCCGACAAATCACTTTCCATGGTCGGCAGGCTACCTTTGATGGCCGGCCAACTATCACTGGTGGCGGCAGGCCTCATCACTGGCCAGCTGGCCACTGATACAAAGTTCAGCAGTTTGTTTGTAAGGCAAAGCAGTTATTCTGGAAGTGGCCAACAGTGTATGTGTTCTATTGCGTAACAGAGGCTTTTCGGAAGCAAAACAGTAGCTTTTCGGGTAGAAATCGAGCATGTGCATGAGCATTCCTCACATACCGAGCATGTTTAAGTTTAAATTGTTGTAATTAATTATTTGTAGCTAGTTAATTTTGTAAAGTGTTGTAATTAATTAAGTAGTTAACTAGTTATTCAATTTTGTTTTGTAATTAGTTAGTTAACTACAATAGTTAGTTAATTAATTTGTTATAATAATTAGTTAAGTAGTTAAGCTAATTTAATTTATTTTGTAATAATTAACTTGATTAGCTTAGCTTTAGTTAGTTAGCATAGTTCATTCGGACTCTCCTTTGTGAGAGTGCAATGTTGTAATAATGCGTATGTCTTTCAACCCCACGTCTTTCTCTTTTTCATTTAAACTGCTTATGATAGTTAGTTTATGGACATCATGTTTCAATTAGCATTCTTCATGTTTGCATTCACTTGTATTTCATGCACTGAGGCTCGGTTCATTCTAACAACATTGTTAGTTTAAATACTTCTTTGAATACGTGCTTAGACCGCATGCTATTTCATTGATTCATATGCCATGTTAAGTAGCCGAGCCTTTTTTAGATTAGATATCGCATGTGTTGCATTAGTCATATTGCATAGTTAGGATCATTCATTTTTCTAACTCATGTTTATTTTTGGCTTGGAGTACTAAGTGAGCCTTTACTCGCTTTAGCATATCGCATGAATGTTGATGTTGCCATGTCTAGCATGCTTGCCATGAGGCTAATTGCTTAAGTGTTATAACTATTTGAATGCCTGTGGATGAAGGTTTATTGCTTAAATTGAAATAATTTGAGTAATATTCATATGCGATCACTTTTTCACGTGGTACATATTCGAAACAATTTTCAAAAAACAAACATGAATCGAAGTGTTCCAATTCTTGTAAGTTACTCTATACTTGTGTGTGCGCATCACATAGTAATGCTAGCCTAATAAACCAGAACAAGAGCATATAATGTACATAAAATTCATATCATGATTAGTAGAAACCGATCTTTGATCGGGTGAGCGGGGGTGCTCAATTCATGACCTTCCCCTCTCGTATCTAAGTTCCCGAGATGATACAATCTTGTTGATGACGGACACGTGGCATTTGGCACGAGTCATGGGTTTTCTAAATTTTTCAAAAATATTTAGGTGTCGACTCTGTATCTGGCAAAACAATCCATTTTTGGCAATTTGATTAAAAATCGATATTTCAAAAGATTTTTCGGATTTGGACTCTTTGGTGATTATCTATTTCGCATTGCACTTGTGAGATACGATTCAGAACCGCGGGAGTCCAAACTGTAGGGCTTATTTTGCCTTTCCGAAAGGGGGTACGAAAAAGTCGAACTACAGGTTGTCTTCGTACCGTGCCATCATAGATTGTCACCATAGGAGAGTTACCTTGTGCACCTTGAGTGGTGATTGTTTTTATTTTCTGGGGGACCGAGCGGATAGATTTTTGTCACCATTGTATAATTACATAGTCGGGGGTGAGCTTAATTTCCTTCTTGTAACCTTCTTTGGTAATGAAAATGACATAGTCCGAGATGACTTACCGAGGGTAGTTTGTAAATAACCAGATGTCTCCTCTGAAGACCTTACCAGTTTGCCACCCCACCGGAAAATTGAATTCTTCATTGACTTAGTTTTCGGCATGGCACCAATTTCCATGATATTGTATAGATTTGCACCCGTCGAATTGCACGAGTTGAAGATTCAACTCCAAGAACTTTTAGACAAGGTCTTCATCCGCCCTAGTACCTTGTCTTTGGGAGCACTGACTCTCTTTGCAAAGAAGAAAGATAACACATTGCGACTGTGCATCGATTATCAGAAGTTGAACCGGGTAACTATCAAGAACAAGTACCCATTGCCGCGAAGAAATGATCTGTTTGACTAATTGAAGGGGTCGTGTTGTTTTTCGAAGATCGATTTGAGGTCAGGTTATCACTAGTCGAGGGTGAATGAGGAAGATATTATTCAGAAAATGGCATTTTGCACGCGGTATGGCTATTACGAGTTCTTAGTAATGCCTTTTGGGTTAACCAATGCACCAGTTTCGTTTATGAACTTGATGAATCGAATCTTTTGTTAGTTCTTAGATTGATTCGTGGTTGTCTTTTCGATGGCATACTAGTCTACTCACCATTTGAGGAGGAACACGAGAAACACTTGCGAGTTGTACTTGAGTTTCTTAGAGCACATCGTTTATATGCTAAGTTCGGAAAATGTGAGTTTTGGCTAAAAGAAATTAAGTTCTTAGGTCATGTGGTATCTGGAGAAGGGATGACTATAGATTCATCTAAGATATACGCGGTGTAAGACTGGGAACAACCTAAGAATGCCTTTGAAATCCGGAGTTTCATGGGCTTAACCGGGTATTAATGACGTTTTGTGAAAGATTTCTTTAGATTGGCTTCACTGTTAACCAAATTGACAAGGAATGGAATTAAATTTGTGTAAAGCGAGGCTTGTGAGAAGCCTTTTAAGGAGCTTAAAAATAGACTCACCACCGTTCCAGTTTTGATTATTCCGGAGAGAGATTTGAGTTATTCAGTTCATTATGATGCGTCTTGGGAAGACTTGGGTTGTGTGTTGATGCAAGAGGGAAAGTGGTGGTATACGACTCACCCTAGTTAAAAATACATGAGAGAAACTATCTTACTCATGACTTAGAGTTAGCGGCGTTGATTTTTGCCTTAAATTTGGAGCCATTACCTGTACGGGAAGAAATTTGAAGTGTTTTTTGATCATAAAAGTTTGAAATACCTATTTTCACAAAAAGATTTGAATTTGAGGCAGAGAGGGTGAATGGAGTCTATGGAAGATTATGATTTCGAGTTACACTATCATCCCGAAAAGGCCAACGTAGTGGCTGACACTTTGAGTAAAAAATCTGTGGGCAGTGTAGCTAGTATCGCCATCTGGAAATTGGAGATGTTAGGCGTAGTGGGCAAGTTTGACTTGCATCTTAGCAAGTCCGTTGAGTCAGCAGTTTTGTTCACAGTAGTTACACAACCGACTTTAGTGAACCAAGTTATAGAAGCACAACAAGGGAATTGCAAAGTGGAATCTATCCGAGAGAAGATATCTAATGTGAAGGTAGAGAAGGGGTTGAATGTTTATTCTAACTCGAGTATAAGGTATCTAGACCATCTTTTTGTGTCAGAGTCATGTATAGAGGAGGTACTCCGAGAGTTCCATTATCCATGCCTTGCGATACACCTAGGAGGCACAAAGATATACCATGACCTCAGTCGCCAGTTTTGGTAGAGGAGAATGAAGAGAGACGTAACCTTGTTTGTTTTGAGGTGTTTTACTTGTCAACAAGTGAAGGCCGAGTATCAACGACCAACGAATAGTCGAGTGGAAATGGAAGCATGTCACAATGGATTTTGTTGTGGGTCTTCCGAGGACTCAACAGGGTAATGATGTCATATGGGTGATAATTGACCGATTAACCAAATCAGCACACTTTGTACCTATGCGCACAAGCGACTCAGTAGATTATCTTACCGATCTATATGTTAGGGACATAGCTTGACTTCATAGGGTCCCAGTGACTATAGTCTCAGATAGAGATCTACATTTCACGGCCCGGTTATGGCAAACTATAGACACCCATTTTTAACAGTCCTCAAGACTTGGACGTCATCGTTTAAACACCCGATGATTGTGCTTGCTTGTATTCGTTTTGAGTCCCTGAAGGTCTCGGCCAAGCGTCGTGCCTTGGAGCCTCTAATCTTGTCTATTTTGTTCTTGGTTGTGAACCAAGAGCTTGTTACTTCAATTCTGGAGGAGAAGGTGGCCTGTTGGCCATCCCCATAGCCTGTCGGCCATGACTTGTGCCTATCGGCCACCAGTGGTGGCCGGTCGGCTACATTGATGGCCGGTCGGCCACTGATGATGGCCGACGGCCATTTTCTTCTTTTTCAGATATTTATTTGCCAGCTGTGCCAGCTATTGTTCACTGATGCTCATCTCCATATACGTGTATAGAGGGATGAATACAAGCCTTTAGCTTGATTTTCTATATATAGGGGGGTCTCTCCCCCATTTTGAGGGGTTGGATAATTTTGAGCAAATTTCTCCCTCTCTATAGAATTCTCTCTCTCTCTCTCTCTCTCTCTCTCTCTCACCTCTTGTTTTGTGCCTTATAGTTGATTTTCTCTACACTTTTGCACAAAGACCCTTAACCAAACATCCTCATCTTGGAGCTGAGGTTCTTTGAGGCTTAGTTTGAGCTCCTAAGGGTGGTTTTAGCTCAGAATTGTGACTGTTTTGTGTTGTGCTTCAAGAGATATAGGACTTGCCTTGTAGGCTTTATTTTGATTACTTGTTTGGCCATCTTTTGATACTGTTTTTGGCTTAGTTTTCAACTACAAAAAACTCTGATTTTTGAAGCTTAATATGGTAGTTTGAAGTCATTTTGTGCTAAGGGGTTGTCCACCCTTCTTGTTGCTTAATTGTGAAGCTTTTTGCACCATCTTTTAGCATATTAAAATCAAACTTTTTGGGCCTTTAAACCACTGAAATTCAGAGTTATTTTAGTGCTAGAAAGCATGTTTTGAAGTCCAAAAATTGAGGGGTTGGCCTCCCCTCCTTGTGTCGCACTTGCATACCTAGTTAGCATTCTATGGTAGCATGTTTTTGTGGTTTAACTTAGCTTAATTCAAGTATGTTTTAGCTACTGTTTCGACTGGTTTTAGCTCTGTTTTGGATTGTCTTGGTCATATGAGCCTTGTTTTGCATAGTTGTAGTGCAAATAGCTTCACTAGCTTGGCATTCTAGCCCTTCAAACTTGATTTGCTTGAGATGGTTGCATGTTGAAGTGTCTTTTTACATGTAATTTCAGTGTTTATAGCTCTGTCACATGCTCATTTCACTACAAGAAATTGCATTTTTCGCAACGCAACAAAATATGTTGCTAAAAGGAAAAATTCGTTGGCAAAGAGTTTTGCCGACACACAAAGCTACGTTGGCAACCCGTAGGCAAAAGTGAGTTGGCAAAAGTTTTTGCCGACGAAATTATCATTGCGTTGGTAAAAGTAATACCTTTAGCGACGAACATAGTCGTCGCTAAAAGCCTCCATCCATCGTCGGCAATTTACCATGCGTTGGTAAAAGTCATTCAAATATGATGATTGTGTGGCACTTTTCGCGACACAAATTTGCTTGGGCAAAAAATATACTTTTAGCAACAACATATGCATCGGCAAAAGTAAACTTTTGGCGACACATTTACGTCGGTAAATGTTGCCATTTGCTGACGATTTGTTTGTCGCTAAAGCTTTACTTTTGGCAACGACAAATTGGCATTGGCAAAAAATACACTTCTACCAACACAATATGAGTGGGGAAAAGTAACTTTTTAGCGACACATTTACGTCGGTAAATGTTGCCATTTGCCAACGATTTGGTTGTGATAAAGCTTTAGTTTTGGCAACGACAAATTGGCATTGGCAAAAAAATACACTTTTAGCAACACAATATGAGTGGCAAAAATAAACTTTGGCTACACATTTATCGACAAGTTATTTGTCGAGAAAGCTTTACTTTTTAACAACGACAAATTTGCAGTAGCAAAAATAATTGAAACTCATTTATAATTTTTGAAAAAGATTTACATTTTTACAAGAGGCATCCCTCAGGCCACCACTATAACAAAACTAATAACATTGATATGAAATCACACAAAATACCCCCTCCATACCCTTCCATCCAAAACACCAGCAGTTGCCGAACTTACACCTAATGACAACCCCCATTAATGAAAACCTGATCTATTACAGATTGGACAAAAAGTCCTGCACCCTTCCAAACATCAACAACACCAGCAAACATCCAACAACAACACCGCAACATCTCATCGTAACAATCACCATCACAGCGCATCACCACAGCATCTCAGCAACAGCACATAGTAACATCACAGTAGCACCAGAAGAATAGCAGATTAGTTATAGCAGATCAGCAAACTGATTCAACACAGATCATCACCAGTTCAGAAAAACCATTTCAACTCAACAACCCAAACAAAATCATATAACCAAATCAGAATTGACGCAACAGTTTACCTCATTTACCAGAACAGTCAGAAAAAAAATCAAACAAAACCAGCAACAAAACTATACAAAATGCTCAAAATCAGTTTACCATGTTTTCATCCATCAATTGTTCAAAACAGCCCTCAAAACTATACAATTCTTAGTAACTTTTAAGCCATCAGGTTAACATAAGTTAAGTAAAAATTCAAACTAATTCACTGGCTGTCATGTTTACACTAGGAGAGTGAGTTATATAAAAAACACTCAATTCAAGTACACCACAATGTTTACCAAGCTAACCTTATACCAATGCACTGGAAACAGTAAAAGTAACTAAGCATTGAGATTGTCCATACACACAATGTTCACTGATGGCTCCTTCACAGCTTTAGAATGTAACTGGTGCACTGAAATATGAAACAAAGTCGAATCATTTCACTCAGAACCATTAGTGGCAAATTTATTACACTCAAATCATTAAATTAGTTATGAGAAAGTCAACAAAATGCTTCTATAATGAAGGTACCAGTAAACAAGATCAGAAACATTGACCTCCTTCCCCACCATCTGCTAGTGGGGAAAGAAAAGAAAAATATTATATATATCCATCCCTACAATAAAATACCGAGTAATGCACAATTAAAATCTTGAGATTGTAACAACTCTCTCCTTGTATTCCTTGCCGCTTATTCTAGCTTCTGTAGGAAGCAGGTCTAGCTTCAATGGAGTCTACAATCAATCGGAAGATGGTCACACGAGGGTGAGGAAGATAAGAGGAAATTTATGCACCCAACAGACTGATCTATAAAAACCAAATACACAATAAACCAACTAGCAAGTTTGATGGCATTAGTATTACAACAAATGCTAATAAATGCATTCAGGTCATAAAATATGCTTAGTATCTCACACATAGAAACAATACGCGTACGTGCATTATGTTGCAATATGTGATTTGTTATGTCCACTTCTCATGAGATTTGGTTGTTTCTCTAGGCTTCAGTCTTGAATAAATTCTACACTAGCGAGTATCAAAAGTTAAAACAAGGAAAGAGAATCAATATAGAACTCCACAATGAAATACGGATCCCTGGGTTTATAAAAAGAAGCACTTCAGAGAGAGATTGAGAGAGACTTGGGCTTGTAAATTGTAAATTCCATTTGATATTTAGAGTGTATGACAACTGGGTAACACACAATAGATGAATTTTATCTTAAGCCAGTTCAATAGTTCACAGACAAAATCTTCGATCTATTTATGAAACAACAATTGTGTGGCAGAGGAAAACATAAAAAAATTTCCACTTTTTAAGACCAAAATAAATCTCAAGCAAGCTAATCAAAACCCAATTGTGCCGACTAAAAATGGAAATAAAAAGAACATGAACATACCCATGGACAGAGGAGATTGTGTGAATTTCGTCGTAGTCAAACTCTGAAATGCTTTCGGTGAATGTCGCATTTTCTTCCACAAACTTCACATTGTGATGACCTCCCTCTGATCTTGACCTAGCAAAATCATGGTACAAGGCTAATTGAAAAAAATGGGGAATTGACTGGGCATGTCCACTAAGTTCAACAAATATAGAGGATGTTTATGTTAGAAGAAAAAATAAAAAATAAATATAGAGTAGAGAATTTATTAATAGAAAACTGAAAATTTTTAAAACATACGATACGAATCTGTGCAGTCAATGAAAAAAGAAGCATCCTTCTTGAGAGTGGTTCACCAACATCACTTGCAATCTTTATAGCTTCAAGGGCTTGGTGGCAAGCCAATAATACCAGGAACTGTAAATTATATAAAAGTAGAGCAAATAAATAAAAGAAATACATCACTTGCAAGCCAGGTGAATTTGCAAGGAAATAAGGACTGGACTGGAGACTCCAAATATGTACACAATAGCTTGCACATTAAAGCATCTTTCTTAGTGTCATCCTATGCCTTCCCATAGCAAGTTCAAGGTCCACCACATAAAGACACAAGTACCGTGTTAGGCAACTAAAAACTGATAGCTGAGGAAAAAAGAACACAAATCATGACACGACCACAATATGCAATGTTGTCAGCAAATCCTGCAAGGCACTGAGAATCTACAGATCATCTTCTCAAGTTATTCACTGTGCTCTGAGGTTTTCTGAGATCTTGTCCCAATCTCTAAAGGAACCCCGCAATCCTTTGCTATGCCTTCACCTTTCAGTGAGCTGTCAAAATTTTGGCTCATCCAGGTTTGTGGTAGTCAACATTGGTAATGTATTAAAGTGATTACATCCATGATTATGGAATGAAACCAAAAAAAATATAAAAAAAAAAATTATGACTTCATTTTTCAAAACTTAAAGCAATTGAGATTGATGGCTTTGAAAGTAGAGTCGAATTAGAGTTCTTTTTTTTGATAAATAATAAATTTTATTGAGAAAGCATCAAGATAATGCAACTAAAAACAAAAAACAACAATAGAAGGAAACAAAACTCGCCTAACCAATTACATCATCCAAAAAATCGAGTCAAATTAGAGTTCTTGACCATCACTCTTACTTACATTCCCTTTGTGATACCCATTTATAATATATCAAAAATTTCACAATGAGATAAATTAGAAATATGGCAGGAATACAACAACAAAAAAACTTTAAACCTTCACCTTTCAAAACTTATGCAATTGGGACAAAGCCTTCAAATGTAGAGTTGGGTGTTATTAACCATCAGGTCCATCACTCTTACATTCCCCTTTTGTGAATACCCATTCTTCTTGCTAATATATCAAAATTCTAGTAACGAGATAAACTAGAAATATGCAAGGGACTTGAGAAATGCAAACAAGGATAGACAGCTAAAGGACAACTCCTAGGCAAACTCAAATTTTTCTCTCTTTAAATTCAAGATTGTAGACAATAATTCTAATTGGATGCACTAAAACACAATTATTCGTGGCTTACCAACTCCCAAAACTCCACTATCAGAGCATCTTTGACATGTTGTTGCAGGTAGCGGAGTTGGGAATAGGCAACGATAGCACGGACCTCTATCATAATGTAAACTGTAAGCTATACCAATGATTTGAGGATGCAGTTGCAGTAAGAATTGAATAATATAAAAAAGAGTTAATTACATTCTGTAGTCCCAAATCCATATAAAGAGTTTTCCATATGTTCATATAGGCATTAGTGAGAAAATTGCTAATACTGTTTTTTTACCTGTCCTTCCAATCCTACAGCAGCACCTGATACAAGAGGCTGCATGCATAAACATTGAGGTTAATAATCAGAAGATTAACATATGAAGACTAAACTATTTCATTGGATAATACATACAAGCTTGATCAAATCTGTCTTTAAATCTACGATTGTAATAAATAAATGAACATATATGACAATGGAGCTAAAAGAGAATCAGTGAATAACTAGGAGTAGAAGAACTATACAAGTCAACATTTATAAGTCGAGGAAAAAACAAGAAGAAATTCCACAAAGCTAACTTTGAAAAGGACGAGTAGCATACTTACAAAATCACTGTGTCTTAAATTAAGCAACAAAGGAATGAACTCACCTGCTTTGGCCACAATGATGTCAATGAATTCTGCAGCTCCATCCGTTTGGCAGACAAGTCCTTCAACCCCTCCTTTAACTTCACTTGGTGGTGTTTCTTTCCTCTAGTGTACTCACTAGTCTATCGAGAAATCTGAAAATTAGATGCACACTACAGTCAATACTTGATATTGTCACAACTCATTCATAGGAATAATAAGCATGGCATCATGAAACCAAAATACTAGTAATGTGCACGACTGGAGGGAGAGGGATATCAAGCAAACTGCAGTTACTGGGCAAAAACCATCAAGATCAGGACAGAAACTTCTGAATCGGTCATAACAATAGACAGTTGATTCCTAACAACAACCAAAAATGCAAAGACTTATTGGGATCGCAAAATATGCATCAATCAAATACCAAAAGAAAAGTCATGTAAATATAATATTGTTGTCATTTGTGAATTCTCAATACAGATTGGTGTCGTAAACAAAGTGGGGGAGAAGAAATTTGACGGTGAAGGAAATGGACAAGGTATAAAGCTTGTTGAAAAACAAGAATGCTGCACCTTTTTGAGTTGAGAATCATGATCTGATCCCTGGTTTTTCTATTTGTCAGTGAGGAGATGGCCAAAGAAACATCAGACAACATCTTCTGAATTGTATCAGAAGAGTACTGCTGCAACACTAAAGGAGCAACTGCCTGGACTTGATGTTCAAGGACAGAGTTTCGTTATTTGTCAACTCCGTCAACCACTGATTCAAGAATGCTTTAATCTGGCACCAAATATCAATTGATGTCAAAATGCTTTGATATCATAACCAAAAGTCAAACAAAAATATTAAGTTCACAAAGGATTGTGTTGTTACATTCTCGTGCCCTTTTACACGTGAATACAACCGAATGTATAACCAACAGTGAATGTTTGGAAAAAAAAAAAAACTCATTTCCATCAGTACCTAATCAATCAAAATGACAAATAAGCACATACCTCAAATAGGTCATCAAGAATCTTATTTCTGTACTCCCGTCTCCAAAAGCTGGCTCCTCTGTTGGGCGATTTCTTGGGTTTCAGTTACAATATTTGGAATAGATGTATGAGACTCCAAGACTGCATTTGACAAGCCTGTATCTTCAATCACATGAACTTGAGGATTCTCAACACTAATATCCCAAGAAATCTCTGACACAGAGACCTTTAGGACCACAACATCTTCCTTCTTATTTAATAAAGGTCTCATCAGATTCCACACCATCATCATTCAACGGAGAATTTTGTAAAAACTCATTGGCATTCACAATCTCATAAGGACCCAATCCATTGCCAGTATCTTATGTTTCTTCCATAGTACAAGGTCTCATCAGATTCCACAGTACCAATATCCCAACAAGAAGCATTCTCTCTCTCTCTCTCAGTTTTCATTGTTCATTTCTCCACAATGCTTTTGTAGATGTACTTACAATATGTATACATATACAAGAAACGAGAACCTGGCTTTGACATACAAGACAAGCTAAAAAACATTAGACCTACCCTGTGCAGATAAGTATCTGCTGAATCTGGCATGTCATAGTTGATGACAATGTTAACACGTTCGATGTCGATTCCCCTACCAACCAGATCTGTTGCCACAAGTATCCTCTTGTGCCCCTCCTTGAAACCCTTGTAGCGTGCAACCTACAAAAGATTGCGACAGAACAGAACAAAAGAAAAGAAAAGCAGAACAAAAAAGACCAGAACAGAACAACAAAATACACCAGATCAGCAACCCCAGCAGTGCAGCTGCATAAGAGCAGCACAACAACAAACCCCATTAGCAACAAACCCCATTAGCAGCAACACATTAGCAGCACCAAGAGAGGCTTCAACAGAGCAGAGAGACTCCATACAAACCCCATCAGTGCCAGGTCGCAGCTGATCAACCTTATTGAACACTGGTTTCCTTATAGCAGACTTTGCTTTAGCCATTTGTAACACGTTAGATGATGAAGTAAATGTCTTTAATGCCTTCGGAAACCTGTAGTACCGGTTTCCCATTCACCAAGAGAGCCTCAACTACTGCTCTAGTGGAAAGTGTGTCATAACCTAGAAATTCTGTGTCACGAATATTTTCAGCTAGATCTAAAAAAAACCTTTATATAACAAATAATAAAAACTAAACTGAACACATCATAACAATTAGTAATGTAACCAAATTAATATCAAATGCATTTCAATATCCCAAATTTTATTCAAATATCTAACAATACTAAACATAATAATCCTAAAATGCGTCTAACTATATCCAACAATCCCAAACATAATAATTCCAAAAAGTATATAAACATTCAACAAAAGAACATATAAAACGAAACAAAGAAAAATTAAATGAATGCCAATGTGCAAAACGATATATATCACTACTGAACCACGAACATCCATCACCAACTGTAGACACCCCATTTTTGACCGTCCTCAAGACTTGGACGTCACCGTTGGAACACTCGGTGATTATCCATGTTTGTGTTCGTTTGGAGATTCCCGGAGTTCTCGGCTCGCGCGCCGCGCCTCAGGACCTCCGGACTCGACCGTTTGTGTTTGGTTTTGCACCAAACACTTGTGTTTTGCCTTGAAAGGGCAAGGAATGCTTTGTGAGGCATCCCTACACACCACCGGCTGGGGCTAGAGGCCACCGGCTGGCTAGAGTTTCCATCGGCACTATATTGTGCCGGTCGGCACTCTTTTGTGCCGGTCGGCACTCAATTTTGTCAAATGACATTTTCTGCCGGCCGGACACTGTGCACTTGCTTTCTGAGATATTTTCAGACAGCTGTGTGCAATTGGTTTCCCCTCCATACACGTGTATGGAGGGATGAGCTTGCTTAGGGACTAAGCTTGTAAGCTTTTTGCCTATAAGAGGGAAGGCTCTTCCCTTTGCTCAAGGGTTACAAAATCTGAGAGCTTTAGACATTGTTAGAGAGTGAGAGCTCTGGTTCTTTTAGGGTTAGAATAGATATACACTCTATCTCTCTCTTTCTCTTTGAAATCTAGGTGTTTTGTGCCTTACTATTGCACACAAACACCTAGTGTCTCACCTTATCCTTGCAACTGAGGTTCTAAGGGCTGTTTTTTAGTGTTCTTGACTGGTTTTGAGCTCAAGGACCCATCCACTCCAACCTTTGTGAAGGTGGTCTTCAAAGGTAACAAAACTACCCTTTTTCCCCCATTTTTGCACTCTATTTTTACTTGCTTTAAAGTAGTTTTTGAGCTTAGTGTTTGGCACATAAAAGTTCTGTTTTTTGACCCTCTTCATTGTATATTAAGAGTGTTTAGTGGTTTGGGTAGGTTTGACCACCTTTAGGCCTTGAAAAGGCCACTTTTTGTGCTATTTTGCAAGAGATCCGAGACTTTGGTGATAGGATCTCTTCACCACTGAAATCTTGAGGGATTTCAGTGGTGAAGAGCATGCCTTGAAGTCTCAAGAAGGAGAGGGCCACCCCCTCTCCTTGATGTCCTTGAAAAGGGCAAGTTTTGCTTCCTTATGTAACTTCATGCTTGAGTGTGTGTTGAGCATGTTTGACTTGTTTTCCATGCTTATATTGCCATGTTATAACATGATTTCAAGTTAGTTTAGGTCTCTTATGCATGCCTAGCATAGTTGCCTTGTAATGCCTCTTTGATGCCTTACATGCCTAGGTTGTATGCCTTAGCTTCGAGCATGTTTTAAGCTTGCATTTGTGAAGCTTGTATGCTTATTTTGCCATGATCTAGCTCTGTCCATAGCCATTTGGGTCGATCTCATCATGCATTACATAGCCCCTTTGTATTTGGCTTGTTGGCCTTAGTAGTATGCATGTGTAGTATACCATGCTTGCACTATTTTCAATGATTTAGAACCATTTAGCATGGTATTTCAGACCTTGTAGTGTACTTGTATGCATGCTTTAATTGCTTCTTTAATGCTTTAAAAGCTTGTGTTGAATGCTCCATGTTTTGGTCATGTTGTATGCCTTTGTGCTTGAGCCCCTTAGATGCCATCTAGGTGCTCCTTAGGCTTTGTTTAGGTCTGCTTGTGACCTGTTTTGAGTCCCTTTAGCTTTGTGAGGCTTGGTAGACTTGGCCTTAGTTTAAGCCTTCATGGCTTGTTTCAAGACTTGGACCATTTGTTGCATGCTTTGGCTTGCTTTGTTGCATGATTTGGCATCATATTTTGCGTGATTTTCAGAGCTTTATATGCATGTCAATTGTCCATGTTTAACTCACTTCAAGTGTGCTCGCATGTTGTTGTTATGCTTAAGTGTTGGTACCTTAACATGTGTATGTGTGCATGTGTGTTTGGCCCTCATAATTTAGCATTGTGGCTACTGATTTTGGGCCTTTGTTAGAGTTGCCTAATTCATGTGTAAGTCCATCCCCCATTGGTTTGCATGCTTGCTTGTGTGCCTTGCATAAGTGCATCACATTGTTCATTTTGCATGATAGATAACATGCTTAGGGTTGCATCGCATTTGCATGCATGTTAAGCCTCTTGAAATGAAGTATGATAGAGGTTTGAGCACCCTTGTTTGCTTGTTTGCATTGCATGCATTTGAAATCAAAGTTGCATTCTTGGTTCTTAGGGCCATCATGCATGGAAATGCGCGATTGGTGGTCCGGGAATCGAGGCACATGCCCCTTCGAGTCAATAACATGATAAGGGGTGTGTTTGTGCATACATGCTTTGAATCACATTGCCATGCAAGTTGTTTCCCTCTGCTGCTGTGAGTTGCAGGTTCTGCAGGTATTAAGTGCCGGCCGGCACTATTTAGTGCCGACCGGCAGTCAACAAACAGCCGATTGCTTATTTCAGTGCCGATGAGCTTATTCTACTCTGCCGGTGGTGTTGTACCTCAGCCGGTGGTACTCCCCAGTACCTTGAGAGGCACTCTTGGGACTTTGGTGATTTTCTGAGGAGGATAGCAGGGAAACAGAGGCACACTTGCATGACAGTGCGATTCCGAGTCCATTCCGAGGCGCGCTGCATTTGGGCCCTCCTCCCGAGGCATTTACTGTTTTATTAGATTAATTATTTGTCTAATTAATTTAGTGAATTTGTAATAATTAATTAGCTTGCGTAGTTAATTATTTGTATTATTATTTTGGTCCCTCCGAGTGAGGGCAAAAATGTAATAAGTGTGGGTGCGTGGGCATGTATGTCTTCCAACCTCCACTTCTTTCTATCCCTTTTATTTACCTGCTTACAATGGTAGATTAGGGCATATTTGATTAGCATACCTTATGCAATGCATGTGTGCATTCATGCATTTGTTTACATGCACCGGGCTCGGTACATCATACAAACTGCATTAATTTCAATTCCAAATTGAATACGTGCTACTCGCGCATTTCACATGCCATGTTTAGGGTTAGCCGAGCCTATCTAGATTGCATCTGTCTGTGTTGCATTAGCCACTTAACATGAACTAGGTCATGCATGTTTGCTAACTTGTTTTTTTTTGGCACGGAGTACGATGTAAGTATTTTGCTTTAGCACCGCATGCGTGTGAATGTTTGCCATGACAGTATGCTTGCCATGCGGCTAAATGCTTATGTGATAAAATGCTTGAATGCCTGTGGGTGGAGGTTGGATTGCTGAGTTGGAAAACTCATTGAAATCCGTGTTTTAGCCTACTTGCGAGTAGCAAATTCCAAAGCATTTTCAAAACAACGGATATGCAATGTTTTTTCCA
The DNA here is from genome assembly GCA_030407325.1 of Camellia japonica. Lineage (NCBI taxonomy): Eukaryota > Viridiplantae > Streptophyta > Magnoliopsida > Ericales > Theaceae > Camellia > Camellia japonica. Next base: position 179,895,178 of record JAPPVO010000059.1, on the reverse strand, counting down.
AATTAGGCAATCTAGTCTATACTTTTTGTGTGTGCGCATAACATAGTAATTCTAGGCTAATAATTGGAATAAGAACATGTAATGTTTTCAAAATTGGATATCACGGTTAGTAGAGGCCGGTCTTCGGACCGGGCGAAAGGGGGTGCTCATAGCTGACCTTCCCCGATCGTACCCAAGCTCCCGAGCCAAGTCACTTTGGTGATGACGGACATGTGGCCTTCGGCACCGAGTCAGGGTTTCCTAAATTTCCCATTTTAAAATATTTAGGTGGCGACTCTGTAATCTGGCAAAGCAGTCCATGTTTGGCACTACTTTTTCAAAAATCTGTTTTTCTTCAAACGATTTGCCAGAGTTGGACTCTTTGGTTCAGATTTAGAACCGCGACACACAAAAAGAGTCCGAACTGTAGAGTGAAGCCCCGGCGCGTCTACAGTTTCTGGCGACTCTGCTGGGGATTTTAGAGAGCTTGACTCGAACTCGTGATATCCTGTTTTGACTACACTTATGTGTTTCTTTGCATTGCATGTGCATTGGTGCGCCTAGGACACCGTGTTGGCCATCTGCTATTCCTGAGCGGTTTGCCGGAGGCTTGTCTTGTCAAGGCATGACCATAAGGCTGACCGGTTGCGGGCTCTGCCAGTATGGGAACACAAACCCCGGTTTTACCGGGGCACCCTTTTTGACCATTCGACCTAGTGCATATTCGGATCCATAGTGACCATTCCAAACTAGGACAGGTTGCTTACCCGATTTTAGGTTGTTTGAAACCGCTGCGTGCGTAGTGAAACCCTAGCTCCTGACAAAATAGGACAGGGAAACCCTACCCCAACATAGGGGTGTATTGGCTCTCTCTTATCTGCTATGTGCTTTTAAAATGCATCTCTGCAGGGAGAACGCACATATCAGTTTGCAATCTTTTATATTGATATTTGGCCCGAGGGCACCAGTATTAGTTTTGGGGAATCAGTTATATCCGCGGGTATCAGTTCAGTTTTGAACAGTGAATCTGGGGAACAGTGATCAGCAGTATAGTACCGTTGTTTGGCTACACCGTGTTTGATCTGTCTGGGGCTGAAGTACCGTTTGTCTTCTGTTTCAGTTCAGAGATTCAGAGAGTTGGGCTAGAATAGCTAGTGTTTTCTTGCTGAGGCAGAATTTAGCATGATGCAGAATCCAGAAGAGCTTGTGGTCATGACGGCCGCATTGAATCAGGGGATCACCCTACAAGATGAGACTACCGTTGACATGCCGCATCCGCCCAGATCGCCGGCTGCGCACCCGGTTTGGGCCCCTCAGCTGTATCAGGCTCGCGAGCCCACTACATTTGAACTAATGGGGATGATAGGTGATCTTCAAAGATCCGTGACGGATCTCGCCTATGGAATGACAGCTTCGCCGCCAGTCGCACCATACGTCGGAAGCTTTGTACCCCAGGAGCCCCCGCTACTGGGACGAATTGTGATTGAACTCCACCAACCAGAGATGACCTCCAGTTATGGTAACGACGCATCAAGCCAAGCCCTGAATCAGGCCGAGGCCAGTGATAAAGGCAAGATGGAGGCAGATGCCGACCCTATCGAACAACTGCTGTGGGCAGTAGAGGCTTTGAAAGCCAGAGGGATGAACAAGCAACAGGTATCTGCAGTTATGACAAAAGCTGTGGAGGGTGCTTTCCCCACTCCGCCTGAGGGCAGTTCCAGTCAATCAGAGAATCGGGATAGGCCCCGTCATGCCAAGACAGTTCTTCCCGCTTCCAGCCTTGCATCCGGAAAGAATCAGAAATCCAAAGCCGCACCCGCTGATCCGTTCGCTAGTGCATCTAGCAAGAGTGTTCAGGCTCCAAAGTACCTGCCCCGAGGGCGCAGGGCCTTCCATCCTCTCCACATGCCTTTGTCTAGGGCACTTCTGATCTTGGCCAAAAAGGGGCATCTTACACCCCTCGATCCTAGGCCACTCCCCAAACCCCTTCCAGCAGGCCATGATGCCACTCAGTACTGTGCGTACCACCAGCAGTCAGGCCATGCTACTGATAACTGCTTCCGCCTCCGTCACGAGGTACAAGATTTGATTGATAACAAGGTTATCCTCCCGCCCACCTCGGCCAAATCAATCACTACAGAGTTCTTGGAATACGAGGACACAGATACGGAGGACACAGATACCGTGAGTATATTCAGCAGATGAATTGCCTGTGGGCAGTGTTGGTACATTTTTGGATGTGGCGTTTGGCACGCATTTTTGAGCATCTGCCAAGCTAGTTGTAAATTCTGACTTGGGTGTCGAGTCAGTCTTTGTTTTGTCTTGAGCCTGTCTCATTGTTTTGAGACATTCCTTTTGCTTAAGGGTCTGTCTAATTGTAATGAGTCAGTCCCTCTTGTATAGAGTACCAGGTGATTTCGGGGTTGTTGCCTCAAACACCGTTTTGTTTTTAAACAGTTGTTTTTGCTTTTTGAGTCTGTTTCTGTCAGGGAGCCAGTTATGCCAACAAATCTGAATGAAACAGCCGCGGCTATCACGTTCCGTACTTGTTGCTATTTGAGTTGCTATGCCAGAGGGTGTGAATGGAACGACAGTACATATCGCCTGCTCTCTTGCGCCTTGAACATCGTCACAATGACCTAAGCTTTCATAAAACCCTTTTCAAACACTGCAGTGATGAAAACGAAGGGGAAGTAATTCCTCGGGTTTTGTAAATTTTGATCGTTTTGAGGGAAAGAAACGCGTGCTAAGCTTTTCATGAATGAAATCATGCCTGTCAGCGTGAGTACTGAGAAGGACCCTGGCTTGATCCAGACTGGTTCCACACTATCTTCAGCACGAGCGATTTGTCGCTTTCGTGAAAACTTTCAAAAAAGAAAAAAATGTTTTGCGCAGTCCTGCTAAGACATGTGTGGAATCGCTCTTGAGATTGTGCAGCTCAGGATCGCTCTCAGTCTCGAGACTCAACCCATTCATTTTCAAACTTTGAACTTAGATGCAGAACGTTCAGAGGTCAATCATGATGTAAGGCCTGTGTGGCCCATTCAAAACAGCCCTCGAACAAGAGGCACCAAAATCAGATCAAGAAGATCAGATCTCATCAGAAGAAGCTTGCAAAGCTAGATCAGAAGCACCCCTCGAACTAGGGGCAAAAATGTCCGATGTTATCGAAGAGCCAAAGGTGGATCTTTCTGCAAATCAATACAACAACCACTCTTCTGGATACAGAGGGCTTCAATCTCAAAACCATTTGGCATGGACTTGTTACACTTTTACCCTTTGAGAGGCTCGCTGGGTCGAAAACCCGGAAGGGCGACCCAGGCAAAAGATAGAGCAAAGAAAGAATGAAAAAAAAAGAAGAAAAAAAAAAAGAGAAAAATTCAAAGATACAAAAATGCAAAAAGAAAAGAAAAAGAACAGAAAAATAGCAAAGAAAAAGAAAAGAAAAAAAGAGAAGAAAAACAAAGCTCGCAAGGTCGAAAACCCGCATTGGGCACCTTGGCAAAAATTAGAGCCTAAACAGTGAAGGTTAAAATACCCGAGTGTACCTTAACCGGAACTACGTAAGGCTTGATTCCCATGTTTGGGATACGTAGGCAACTTCATCCCGAAGTCCAGCCCCCAACGCTTCCATAAGCGTCTCAGTCCATGTCATGGTTTTGATCACTTTGCTTCCTCTGAATCCAATGTCTCAATTACAGCAACCGGGAACTACGTGATCGGCTTCCTCTTGGCATCCAACCGCCAACACCTTCTAGGTGACTGTGTCCATATATTGATTCAAACCGCCTCCGTCTCCTCCGCGCCCGAGGGTCCGATATCAACAAGGACGACAGCATCCGGGCATCATCCAAACAAGGGGCAACTTTCCGTTGCCATGAAGTGCCGTAAGTTGCCCTGAGTTACCATCCAAATCAGGGGCAACTTTCCGTTGCCCTTCCTCTCCCCTTTTAAGCCAGGGGCAATTTCCATTGCCTGCGATTCGAGGTTGCGCATCTCGAGGGTAAGTTCGCGCTCGTTGAGCGTTGATGGTTGCAAAAATAGTTTTTGAAAATTTTCACAGTTGAAACTTTCTCGAAAACTATTTTTTTTCGAAATTGGACCATGTTTGGACCCCTAGAAGGAGAATTTTCAGTGCTCACAGCCTGATTCGCATGATTTTTAAATCAAAAATTGCATAAGTGCGTTAATCCAACTCTCATCTTTGATCAAAACTGTTTTGGGAAGAAAACAAAGAATGGTCAGAGTAATGAACTAGGGGCACGGTTGAGCCAGGTATCCTGTCTTCCCCCCACCGTCAGCACGTATTTGCCGGAAAGGCGCTCTACCTACCAGAAGGAATAGCCGCGAGCTAGCTGTATCGGGCATGAATCCGCCGCTTCCTATTCATTTATCAACCACCCTCAGGGGAGGGATTGAAAAATGAGAGAATAAAGAATAGAGAGGAGTAAGTTGAGAGAAAAGTAAGAAAAAGGTCTTGTGAGAAAAACCGAGCTTGAGGGCCGAGTGGCGTGAGAATCACACAAATCAGAAAGGGTGGGAAACCTGCCCGTAGGAATTGGCTTCTCAAGATCTTTTGTTTTCAAACATGTCTGTGTGTCGTGTCTTTTGATTTGTCGGTCTCAATTTAGTTTTGAGTCTTTCCGAGCGTGTCTCGTTGTGTTTAGGTCGTGTGCCTTTTACTTTCTGTACTTGAGTCCTTTCCACGGTGTCAGTTGTAGGCTCGATACCCAAACAAAAAACCTCTTTTACCTCAAGATTGTCTGTGCTCAGAATGCTGTGCCATTCTCTACATCCATGCCAGGTAAGAGAAGAGATGGAAAAATTTGGGACATCCGAGTGTGTTTCAATTACAGTCAGTTTGATGCCGTGACCCGGCTTGTCAGATTGGGCTTTTGTTCAAAGTTTGCCGTGTGCGGAATGGACCAAAGTTGGGTTATGGGCTGTATGCAGATTAATCCCCAGCGGAGTGGGCTGTGTTCAGTTTGAGCAGCAGTTTGTATGAGTTGTTTGCTGTTAATTGGTTGGTTATCCGATTATTAATGCAAGTTCCCAATTTCCAGGCAGTAAAACAATTTCAGTTACATTGAGGTGTATGATGCAATGCAGTGCGAAGTATGAGATATGTAAATAAAACACTTTTCAGACAAAAAGTTTGTTTTATATAATCTCTTTCAAAGTACAACTTTTGAAGAAGCAAAAAAATCTGCCTGCGGCAGTACATAGTACTCTATCTACCAAAAAGAGAAAAGTACAAGAAAAGAAATAAAGAAAAGAAGCAGCAAAATCATCATCATCAGCAGCAGGCCTCATGCCTAAGGATCAGTCCTCGCCCTCTTCCTGGGCAAAAGCACATAAGCACCGTCGGAGCTGTCACTGTCGGAGCCCGAGCCCGAGCTGTCCCCGGCCTCCTCCGCAAATGACTCCGTCCCCGCCTCCGACTCACCATCTCCTGGAACTGGAGCTCGTGAGCTGCTCCCCACGTGACCACGTCCCCCTCTAGTGCGAGGGAATATCCTGCCATCCCGAGTAGAGAGGGGAGGCCCAGCTGGAGCAGCGCCACCCACTGGAGGGATCGGGAAAGGAGGCTGAAAATACAAAGAACAAACACATCAGAAAACTGTGAGCAGTTTATCAGTACAGAATGCAGTGTATGAGTACAGTGTGTGAATGCGTGAGCAGTTTATCAGTACAGAATGCAGTGTATGAGTACAGTGTGTGAATGCCGTGAGCAGTTTATCAGTACAGAATGCAGTGTATGAGTACAGTGTGTGAATGCCGTGAGCAGTTTATCAGTACAGAATGCAGTGTATGAGTACAGTGTGTGAATGCTGTGAACAGTGAATCAGTAAGATGCAGTGTATAAGCACAGTGTATGAAAGCCGTGAGCAGTTTATCAGATTTTTGTGCAGTGTAGCAGATTGTGCGAAACAGAGTGTGATTTGAGACTGTGGTCAGAAGAACATACCGGCAGGCCGTAGACGGCCAAGGCGTCGAGAGTCCGCTGCAGCATCCCCATCAGGGAGGCATTCAGCTCCACAGACTGACGGTATACTCGGAGGAAGCCTGCAAAAGTATTAAATACATCAGTATTCTGTGGGATATTTGAATGAACTGAAATGAAATAACAATGCAAGATGCAGAAATAAAGTAATACATACCGGAGGCAAGTCGGGAATGCCGGCTAACTCATGGCCAGCCGGGGGAGGAGCAAAGGGGATCTGGTAGGTCTCCCCACTCTGCCCCCTATAAGTCACCATGGTAGGCAGAGCGGGCCAGCCCGTCCCTCGTCCCCTCTGCACTCCCCTCCTGCCGCGAGCTCGAGCCCTCTGTGACGACCCCACTCCTGCTCCTGCCTCTGCCCGGGCCGCTGGCGCCGCAGGTCTCGCTGGATCAGCTCGGGAGCCCCCGCTCAAAGGCCGCATCAAGAAGGTCCGGACGTACTCTGAGTAGTCGCCCTCGCCCCTATAGCCGTCCTCGTCCCAGCCGAGGGTGTAGTCCTCCATCTGCTGCACAGAAAACCTCTCGGTATCCCTCATGTGCTCGGGAGGGTGAACCGGGACTATCTGCTCTGGCAACCCGAGGGTCTGGCGCAGAAAACGCTCCCCCAGGTACCAAGCCCGACAGACCGGGCCCTCCAGCAAAATCCGGTAGCGCGAGGTCTCGATGGCGCCGGCATACCGATCTCGTATCACCGCTGGTAGTGGAGCCCACGGCTGCCAGGTGACCTGAAATGAAATACAGTTGATTATTTACTGATATAGAAATGTACGCTTGAAAGCGGAGTTTAAACCGACTGTAAGTAAAACATACCTCGGGTGGGGGTGATGGTGTCGAAGAAACGGCGGAAGAAGCTGATGTGTCTCGGGCCTCCGAGTGCACCTCCCATCGTAACGGCGAGAGAAGGGAATGACCAGAGGGGTCTCCGTCTCCGGCACTGGCTCTAGTCTGGGGAAGTAGGCGTACACACAGCTGCAAAACAGACGTCAGTATGACTATCAGATAAGCAGGATGCAGAATAAGCAGAAACAACGGAGCGTGTGTGTGTATTGTGTTGAACAGAGTGCACAGTGTGAACAGTGTACAGTCAGTGGCAAGCATAGTATGTGTGCCGTGTACAATATGCAATCCGTGGGAAGCGGACTACAGTGTGCGCAGTGTACAAAATACAGGAAGTATAGAGCAGAAATATAAAGTAGAGAGAAGACATACTTCCCAGGCTCGCCAGTAGCCTCCTAGCAGCTGTCCACTGCCACGAGAGACTGAGCTCATAACCGTAAAGGGTGGCCAAAGCCGTGCCCCCCCCAGTCATACTGCACATCCTCTCGACGTCCACCAAAGGCGCTGAGCAGGCAGAGGGGCACTGTTTCGCCCGGTCGGCAAATAGGGTGGGTCCCCAGCAAGAACATGAGGAAGCGCGGGCATATCTCTCAGCGGCCTCCTGGGTCATCGGAGCTGGCGTCCACACAGCGCAGGCTGCACTCGGAACTGGCACCTCGAACCAGTTACGGACGAACCCGGACGAGCAAGTGGCGGCACCTCGCCGAGCAAAGTACCTGGGCTGCGGTCCACTCAATCCATGTCTGTATCGAAGGGGATCGGATCACCCCCCACCCCGATGCGGTGAGCATCGAGAAGTCGTAAGGGGTCATCGTCATGTCCCCAGTCGCTGATAAGTGAAAATGAATCAGTGGTGTCCACACCTCTCTGCCAGGGCGGCAAGAAGAGGTCTACAAGCAGAGAGTCTGGGAGTCCCCTGCAGAAGGTGCCAAAAGCCGGCCCGATCTACGATGCGGCTAACGGCCGTCAGGCAGCGCGGCGTACCAGTCGCGAGCGACGACGTTCCCATACCCGCGGACGGCATGGGAATCCCCCTGTTTCAAAAAATAGTTGCAAAGCAATATGAATGTGCAATTCCGAAGAAACAGTTAAGTCGATACAATCCTAGCATCGTGCAAGTCTTTCAGATTTAAACAGAAAACCCGGGTACCAGTGTGCTTACATAATACGGCGCTGATGCGTCGTGTGCTTTTGAGTGGTGCCAGTGTAAATTTGGTGCCAGTGTGGTGCACGTGTGTTTTTCAGATATAAGCAAATGTCAGGTTTCAGTGCACCAGTAGGTGGACTAACGAACCTGTGATGTGTCAGTACTCCCTTGCGGATCAGTATAAGTCTAGCATGTGTGCAAGTTTCAGATGCCAGGTACCGGTATGTTTAGTGGATTACCAACGTATGATGCGTCAGCGGGCTTTGTGTGGGTTCAGTTTAAAATACAGCATACAGTGCGTTTTCAGATTCAAACAAGTACCGAGTATCGGTGAAATTCGTAGTGAAATGCGGGTGCCGTGTTTGGGTGATTAAGACTAGTGCAGTGTGTATGCATGTGTCTCAATCCTAAGCAGATGCCAGTTGTGAGTTTGTCTACAATCAACTACAGTACAGTGAATCAGAGCTAAACAGATAATTGGTTCAATCAGCTATGGCAGTTGATAGTTTAAAGTTCTACGTTGCAGAAAGTAAAATAGAGAAAAGTGTTACCTCGGCAGCGCCAAAGGATAGGTGAGAGGTCGGCTCGCGCAAGAGGAGCTCCGGGTCCAGAGCCCTGTCAAAACCGCGGAAGTGGCGGAGTCCATCAAGTGGCAGAATGTGAATAGCCGGGCGATAGGTCGCCGGATCGAATGGTCGCTCGCTCAGCGGGAGGAGCTCGACCCCGGGTCCATCTCATGGTCCGGGAGAGTCCCGACATGTGGAGTATCGTCTGCCATAGTAATGGTGGTGAGAAAATGGCCAGAAAAGCCGGAATACGAAAAGTCAACCGAGAAGGTCAACCCCGAGAGGGCGGAAATGGCCGGAAGGGTCGAAGTGTGAAAATACACGGAAATGAAGACAAAATCAAGGGGAACAAGTCCCGAAAAAGCGGAACTAGCAAAAGTGCACCGAAACGAAGATTTGTTCGGTTGAAAATGTCCGAAACGCGAAGAATATCGCGAATCCGACGAAAAAACGGGCGTGAAACGTGAAGAAATCGATGAGAATCAAGAAAAACAAACTCTAGAGAGAGAGAATAGAGTTTTCGGCGGTATAGAAGTGTTTAGAATAGGGTTTAAAACCCTATTTTATAAAGCCCGAAGTGAAATGGCAGTTCTGCCCCGATCAGCAACTTTTGGCCGGTCGGCACTATTTTGTGCCGGTCGGCACTTTTTGTGCCGATGGATAAGTTCAGGCAGCCGGTGGCAGCCGGTGACCACCCCACCCAGCCGGTGGTGTTCCCAAGGATGTGTATGTGAGGGGTTTTGGGTCTTCATAGCTCAAGAAAGTGCAAGAAAGTGCATCCCCGATGCTCAACCGGCTTCCGTTTCGACCTCGGACCGTTTCTTCTGTGCGTGGCACTCGAATTCAAGTAAGAATGTATCCTTTTTGTATCCTTTTGTCTTTCGTAAAATTCAAAAGTTGCCCCGTGCGCATTGCACGCATCCATTACATTGACCGGCGTGTCGCGTCACGCCATCTTACACGTCCCTTGTGACTTGCATCATTTTCCATTCAAACGAGGTACGTGTGCCTCGTTTTGCATCTCATTTTCAAATGAGGTACGTGTGCCTCATTTCGCATTCCATTGCATCTCGAGGTACGCGTGCCTCGTCTTTCACGTGCTTCATTCTGCATTTTCATCTTGATCCACGTGCGGTGTACTACCTCGCGTGCTTCGTCTTGCATTTTGTTTTGCATTTTCACAGCGGTCTGACGAGACCTTAAACACGTACCGGTCTGACGAGACCTTAAACACGTACCGGTCTGACGAGACCTTAAACACGTACCGGTCTGGCGAGACCTTAAACACGCACGGTCTAGGAGACCTTAAATCCTCGGGAGGTGTAAGACCTTCAGTGCATTAAAGTGCACACCTCATTGCATTTGGCATACATCGCATCGCGCCGAGTGCGCACCCCATTTGCACTTCATTTTCCATCCTTATGAGGCACGCATGTCTCATTTGCCCTATCGTGTCACATTATGCAAATTGCCCCAACGAGGGTCCGGCGGGACCGAAAACACGCACGGTCTGGCGAGACCTTAAACCCGCTCATTTGCATTGTTATGCATCTCAAAAGCCGTGCGTGGCACGCATTTCGAGCATCATGCATCATGTGCATTTCAATGCATACGCTGTGCATCCCGGTCTAGGAGACCTTAAATCCTCTGAAGGTGCAATTCCTTTGGTGTTCGTCGTGCCCGAACGACTTTCGGTGGTCTGGTAAAGCCACCTGCCTGTTTTGCGGTAAGTTCCTAGAAGACCAACTGGGACGGTGAAAACTAGAGTTTGAATGGCTTATGCCTAGAACGCAAAGGTTCGGATCTCCGAGACTAAAGTCTGGTTTAAATACCCAGGGGGTGTACCCTCGGCTTGAAATCTGTATGGAAGCCCCATAGGTTGAGGCGGCGTGTTTACGCCTCGATTCTGGATACTGAACCAACCTAGTATATCGCCCTGTTGGTAAGATAGGGAAAGCTGCAATCGTGCCGTTGCATCATCATGCATCGTCATGCATCATTTGTAAATATTGCATATGCATTGCATTTCAAAAAAAAACAAACAAAACACAACACATGCATGTGTCATGCATTTCATTGTAGTATAGTGCATTTGTCATGCATTTTCTGTAGCTTGCATGCATTTCATTGCATCACCTCCATCTATGGCTTGCGCCCTTCCTTGTTGAGCTTGGTCTGGTATGTGCCCATATTTTTCGTGTCAAAACACAGTTGTCGAGCTTTTGTGTCCGAGCCTTGAGGGTAGCGGCACCGTTTCTGTGTTAGACATGGTTTGTATGTGTACATGCCCTTCCTAGGCAGATTTGGTTTGGCCCGCGTGCCATATCCATTGTATCCATATCCATTGCACTGTAATTTGCATGCATCCACTGCATCATCTTCCATCTATGGCTTGCGCCTTTCCGAGATGCGCTTGGTCTGGTATGTGCCCCTACTTTTCATGTCGAAGCACAGTTTTTGTGTACGCGCCTATTCCTTGACGAGCTTGGTTTGAGGGTTGCGGCACATTTTCTGTGATTAGACGCGGTTCGTATGCGTACATGCCTTTCCTAGGCAAGATTTGGTTTGGCCCGCGTGCCATATCCATTGTATCCATTCCCATTACATTGTAGTGTAATTGTTGCATCCGGCATTAGGATCATTATTCCCTCATCAGCGGGTCGTTTCCCCACTTATGTCAATCCACCCAATACTTGTTCTTATGTCTGTCTACATTACTCATAGTTCTGTGTGCGCTCGCGCCTTGAGGGCTTCGACACCTTTTCTATGGTAGACGGACTTGTCACTTCCATCAATCTATCTGACATTTGTGTGGTCTCGAACCGCTCATGATTGAATCATGATTCAATCGCCCCGCATGTAGTTTGCATCGCATTAGTTTTAATTGCATTGCATTATCATTTGCATTATTCATACATAGTTTTATATATTGCATATTATTTAGCATTCGCATTGCATATGTCATGCATGTTGCTAACAATATTGTACCTGTTAAGTTTGCTTTCTTTTCAGGCACGATATTGTATGTACGGTTCATTTACCGCTGGTGGAACCAGGCGAGCCGCACAGGTATTGTATCTCCCGAGTGAGACGTTTTGAGAATCGCATAATTCTCTTACATCCTTTCTGCATTGTGATGTAGACTGTTGCATGTTAGCTTATAACTGTCGCATGTATTGCTTCATTACAGCTTTCTTTGCATGATCATAAGTTATGCCGGCTTCTTGCATTGTCAGTTGCATTTTGCCCCCGCCTACGGGCGCATATCTTATCTTTGGCATGTGTGCCTCCTGCATGAACTACGCTGGTTTGATTCCCTAAGGGATACGTAGGCAGCTTGCGAGTTCAACCATTTGCGCTTTGTATGTCTGTCCAAGTCTTCGGCCTTGTCAAAAATGGGTCGTCTCTGGGCTTTGACATTCACTCCCGTCATTGTTATGACTTTCGAGTTCTGTCAAAGAGGGGCAACTGTAGACACCCCATTTTTGACCGTCCTCAAGACTTGGACGTCACCGTTGGAACACTCGGTGATTATCCATGTTTGTGTTCGTTTGGAGATTCCCGGAGTTCTCGGCTCGCGCGCCGTGCCTCAGGACCTCCGGACTCGACCGTTTGTGTTTGGTTTTGCACCAAACACTTGTGTTTTGCCTTGAAAGGGCAAGGAATGCTTTGTGAGGCATCCCTACACACCACCGGCTGGGGCTAGAGGCCACCGGCTGGCTAGAGTTTCCATCGGCACTATATTGTGCCGGTCGGCACTCTTTTGTGCCGGTCGGCACTAATTTTGTCAAATGACATTTTCTGCCGGCCGGACACTGTGCACTTGCTTTCTGAGATATTTTCAGACAGCTGTGTGCAATTGGTTTCCCCTCCATACACGTGTATGGAGGGATGAGCTTGCTTAGGGACTAAGCTTGTAAGCTTTTTGCCTATAAGAGGGAAGGCTCTTCCCTTTGCTCAAGGGTTACAAAATCTGAGAGCTTTAGACATTGTTAGAGAGTGAGAGCTCTGGTTCTTTTAGGGTTAGAATAGATATACACTCTATCTCTCTCTTTCTCTTTGAAATCTAGGTGTTTTGTGCCTTACTATTGCACACAAACACCTAGTGTCTCACCTTATCCTTGCAACTGAGGTTCTAAGGGCTGTTTTTTAGTGTTCTTGACTGGTTTTGAGCTCAAGGACCCATCCACTCCAACCTTTGTGAAGGTGGTCTTCAAAGGTAACAAAACTACCCTTTTTCCCCCATTTTTGCACTCTATTTTTACTTGCTTTAAAGTAGTTTTTGAGCTTAGTGTTTGGCACATAAAAGTTCTGTTTTTTGACCCTCTTCATTGTATATTAAGAGTGTTTAGTGGTTTGGGTAGGTTTGACCACCTTTAGGCCTTGAAAAGGCCACTTTTTGTGCTATTTTGCAAGAGATCCGAGACTTTGGTGATAGGATCTCTTCACCACTGAAATCTTGAGGGATTTCAGTGGTGAAGAGCATGCCTTGAAGTCTCAAGAAGGAGAGGGCCACCCCCTCTCCTTGATGTCCTTGAAAAGGGCAAGTTTTGCTTCCTTATGTAACTTCATGCTTGAGTGTGTGTTGAGCATGTTTGACTTGTTTTCCATGCTTATATTGCCATGTTATAACATGATTTCAAGTTAGTTTAGGTCTCTTATGCATGCCTAGCATAGTTGCCTTGTAATGCCTCTTTGATGCCTTACATGCCTAGGTTGTATGCCTTAGCTTCGAGCATGTTTTAAGCTTGCATTTGTGAAGCTTGTATGCTTATTTTGCCATGATCTAGCTCTGTCCATAGCCATTTGGGTCGATCTCATCATGCATTACATAGCCCTTTGTATTTGGCTTGTTGGCCTTAGGAGTATGCATGTGTAGTATACCATGCTTGCACTATTTTCAATGATTTGGAACCATTTAGCATGGTATTTCAGACCTTGTAGTGTACTTGTATGCATGCTTTAATTGCTTCTTTAATGCTTTAAAAGCTTGTGTTGAATGCTCCATGTTTTGGTCATGTTGTATGCCTTTGTGCTTGAGCCCTTAGATGCCATCTAGGTGCTCCTTAGGCTTTGTTTAGGTCTGCTTGTGACCTGTTTTGAGTCCCTTTAGCTTTGTGAGGCTTGGTAGACTTGGCCTTAGTTTAAGCCTTCATGGCTTGTTTCAAGACTTGGACCATTTGTTGCATGCTTTGGCTTGCTTTGTTGCATGATTTGGCATCATATTTTGCATGATTTTCAGAGCTTTATATGCATGTCAATTGTCCATGTTTAACTCACTTCAAGTGTGCTCGCATGTTGTTGTTATGCTTAAGTGTTGGTACCTTAACATGTGTATGTGTGCATGTGTGTTTGGCCCTCATAATTTAGCATTGTGGCTACTGATTTTGGGCCTTTGTTAGAGTTGCCTAATTCATGTGTAAGTCCATCCCCCATTGGTTTGCATGCTTGCTTGTGTGCCTTGCATAAGTGCATCACATTGTTCATTTTGCATGATAGATAACATGCTTAGGGTTGCATCGCATTTGCATGCATGTTAAGCCTCTTGAAATGAAGTATGATAGAGGTTTGAGCACCCTTGTTTGCTTGTTTGCATTGCATGCATTTGAAATCAAAGTTGCATTCTTGGTTCTTAGGGCCATCATGCATGGAAATGCGCGATTGGTGGTCCGGGAATCGAGGCACATGCCCCTTCGAGTCAATAACATGATAAGGGGTGTGTTTAGTGCATACATGCTTTGAATCACATTGCCATGCAAGTTGTTTCCCTCTGCTGCTGTGAGTTGCAGGTTCTGCAGGTATTAAGTGCCGGCCGGCACTATTTAGTGCCGACCGGCAGTCAACAAACAGCCGATTGCTTATTTCAGTGCCGATGAGCTTATTCTACTGCCGGTGGTGTTGTACCTCAGCCGGTGGTACTCCCCAGTACCTTGAGAGGCACTCTTGGGACTTTGGTGATTTTCTGAGGAGGATAGCAGGGAAACAGAGGCACACTTGCATGACAGTGCGATTCCGAGTCCATTCCGAGCGCGCTGCATTTGGGCCCTCCTCCCGAGGCATTTACTGTTTTAATTAGATTAATTATTTGTCTAATTAATTTAGTGAATTTGTAATAATTAATTAGCTTGCGTAGTTAATTATTTGTATTATTATTTTGGTCCCTCCGAGTGAGGGCAAAAATGTAATAAGTGTGGGTGCGTGGGCATGTATGTCTTCCAACCTCCACTTCTTTCTATCCCTTTTATTTACCTGCTTACAATGGTAGATTAGGGCATATTTGATTAGCATACCTTATGCAATGCATGTGTGCATTCATGCATTTGTTTACATGCACCGGGCTCGGTACATCATACAAACTGCATTAATTTCAATTCCAAATTGAATACGTGCTATTCGCCATTTCATGCCATGTTTAGGGTTAGCCGAGCCTACTAGATTGCATCTATGCTGTGTTGCATTAGCCACTTAACATGAACTAGGTCATGCATGTTTGCTAACTAGTTTTGTTTTGGCACGGAGTACGATGTAAGTTTTTGCTTTAGCATACACATGCGTGTGAATGTTTGCCATGACAATAGGATTGCCATGCGGCTAAATGCTTATGTGATAAAATGTTGAATGCCTGTGGGTGGAGGTTGGATTGCTGAGTTGGAACAACTCATTGAAATCCGTTTTTAGCCTACTTGCGAGTAGCAAATTCCAAAGCATTTTCGAAAAAACGGATATGCAATGTTTTTTCCAAATTAGGCAATCTAGTCTATACTTTTGTGCTGTGCGCATAACATAGTAATTCTAGGCTAATAATGGAATAAGAACATGTTGTTTTCAAAATCGGATATCACGGTTAGTAGAGGCCGGTCTTCGGACCGGGCGAAAGGGGGTGCTCATAGCTGACCTTCCCCGATCGTACCCAAGCTCCCGAGCCAAGTCACTTTGGTGATGACGGACATGTGGCCTTCGGCACCGAGTCAGGGTTTCCTAAATTTCCCATTTTAAAATATTTAGGTGGCGACTCTGTAATCTGGCAAAGCAGTCCATGTTTGGCACTACTTTCAAAAATCTGTTTTCTCAAACGATTTGCCAGAGTTGGACTCTTGGTTCAGATTTAGAACCGCGACACACAAAAATTGAGTCCGAACTGTAGAGTGAAGCCCACGGGCGCGTCTACCCAACCTGTGAACAAAAGGATAAAACATGAGTATTTTATTAATGCATTAACTTCAACAATAATATACAAATACATTTAAAATTAATCAGAAAATTGTTGTGAAGCTATTGTTTTATCAAGCTATTGTATACAAAGGTTGTAATGCTAGGATTGTAATACAAAGTTTATATAATTTTATATTGTTGACACATGTTAGGATTGGTAAATGAAGTAAATCAATTTAATGAAGTGTCAAATTTACCTCTATTTCAACCGAGAGAAGTTTCATCCTCCCTTACACCCGATGCATCCTCCCCGACATTGGTGCTTGGAACTAACCCCGGAATGTTTGCTAGATCTATCCCATTTTTTGCTGCCAACATTTGAATGATAGTTTGCATTGTACTCATGTTTTGAGCCTGGTCAAGTAACTGCTTTCCTTGGTCAGCTAATTGTTGTCGCTGGTTAACTAACTGCTGTTGAAGAACAATCATCTCGGAGTTAGGAGCCTCAAAATGTGTAGAAGATGAAGTACTGTCCTTGCGGATCCCATATCCCTTCAAGTAGACCGACCTCTTCCCAAGTACTTCCCTGGAAATCTGCTCCTCAGACAATGGATGTGTGACACTAGGTTGAGATTGCTCAGCGATCTTTGAAACCATAGTGGCCTATGAATGAAACATAAATAAGCTTAAAACATAATATCAAAATGCAAACATTTATTATTGAAATTGAAGTAGTTATGGTTACATGATGTTCCTCAGCTGTGTTATTTATCCACACTCCCCCATGTCGGTGACGTTTGTGAGTGTCCTCGAATAGTTTCGTAATAGTCGGTTTGCTTCCTTGTACCTTTCATTTCATTAGATTTTCTAGTCAATCAATAATTCTGTATTTATAATTTAGTATGTTCAAATTTGTAAATCTACACTTACAATGGAAGATGCTCGTGATGCAAATGATCTCGAGCCGCTCGTATGATTATACTTCACACAACCTCTCGCTTTCATCGCATTCTCTGACTTTTGCTACAAATAAAAACAAAATTAGATATTAATATACATGAGGATGTTACTTTAGTAAATATTTTTATAAATACCTTCCAATCATCAGTTTCCCACAGATTGTCAATCATCCATTCCCAATCATCCTTTGTACAAGGATATAGTATCTGATTTTTGAGGTCAGATACATTGTCTTCTTTAAGAGATTTGTAGTGTGTGTGTAATCTACTTTTCCATTCACTGTACAAAGTTTGGCACTTATGATCAATAATACATCTCACATCTACATCATTATTGTAGTCCCCAAAGTCAAAAGTTTGCTGCAATTGAAAATAATAAAATTCAATATATTTTATATATCATTGCGATTAACATAAATAACATGTTAAATATATAACACATATATTTCAAATTACCCCAACTCTTGTAACAATGGACTCTCTTAACCCAAAGGCAATTTCTAGCCATCCATCATTTCGGACTGGGGCATGAACTCGAATTTGTTGACCAAGAGTAGCTGCTAGCGGTGTGGCGTAATCCCCTTTTATTGATTTGGTCAAACGGTTAAGTGTAACGGGTATTCGATCACCACGTTCCTTTCTAATCTTCTCCACATTCTTTCCTCGGGTCGGTCCTCGTACACGTTTCTTGCCCAAAACTGGAATTGATGCTATTATGACCGAAATTTTATTCAATTTAGTCGACATAAAACATGAATGCACTAAATAAATATTGAGATAAGAAATTATCATTTCATTTAAGTGGTCATTTATTTCTCACCTCCACTGTTAGTCACAGTACATGGACTTGAAAGGTGGTCAGGTTGAGTGGCGGAGGTAGGGAGCTGATCGGCCTAGTATGTAAGGCGGGAAGATGGATAGGTTGGGTCGAGACCTCAGGTGT
Organism: Camellia japonica; assembly: GCA_030407325.1. NCBI lineage: Eukaryota > Viridiplantae > Streptophyta > Magnoliopsida > Ericales > Theaceae > Camellia > Camellia japonica. The sequence continues at coordinate 179,877,592 of JAPPVO010000059.1, read as the reverse complement.
GCTCGCTGAATGATTAACTTGTGCAGCTACAGGTGTCTCGGAAGAGTAAGTGTATCTTCATCAACAGTACTTCTCTTTTCCCTAGGTGTTTGTGAAGCTATTAGGCGAGCTGCACACCTATTTGTTTTCTTACCGGGACCCATATGAATATCCTGACATAATATAAAAAAGAATTGTTAGTACATTTTCAATAATTTAAGGTTGCTTAATAAAAAATAAATTTGAAATAACTAAACATACCACAAGTAATATAACAAGTGAAAAAAATAAAGAAATTACTTTTTAAACACACATTTATTACCTCAATCACTTGAGAATCAAAAGGCTCACCATTATCACTTGAAGAACTCAGTCCTTCATCATCATCAAGTGGTTGATAGTCCTCGTCATTATCAGTTTCACCCACCTTTCTCTTTCCCATCCTACAACTTTCACTATTGTCCTTTTCAATAGAACCAAACATTGAATTCTTGAGGGACTTTATCCCTAGAGCATCAAATCTGATTTTATTTTTCTGGATTGTTTTTTTCCTATCCTTCTCATATTTCGTCATCTTCTGGACTAACCCGCCCGGCTTCAGAAATGATTTACCGTTTCTGGACATCTTTGTAACTGTACATATGACATATAATTAAATGAAATGAAATAAGAAACAATGCTATGAAATTTGAAAAACAATGCCATGCAATGTAAACCAAGCAATTTATTATTAAATTATAGCACTTGTCCATATAATTAAAAATCAAACACTACATATCATAATCTATATCAAGATCTATATCAAACACTACATATCATAATCTATATCAAGATCTATATTAAGATCTGCATCAACATCAGGTTGTCTATGCAGTTCATCATCTTCATCATCATTATACTCTATGATTGTGTCATCCTCGTCATCATTGTGAACTAAATTCTCTGCCATTAGTTGATCATTGAACATGATCTCAGGATCCATATCATCCCTGCTGTATTGAACATCATTATCTTGGATCACTACCCCAACACCATCAGTGGTTTCATCCTGTTGAAAAGCATCATTAGAGACATCATCCCGCTCTGGTATATCCCATACTCCCCGATGCTTAACACGTTCAACGACTCTCCAATTTTTGCCTTTGTTGGTATCATTGACATAGAATACTTGTCTTACCTGACTAGGTAGAACAAATTGGTCATCTTTATACCAAAGTCTTGTAACAGCAATACTTGTGACATGTTCATCGGAGTATATTCTATTCTTGTGACCGGTGTCATACCATTCACATTGGAACAAAACCACTGTACCCCCATGCAAGTATTTCAATTCCCATATTTTGCATAAGTAGCCGTAAAAATTAATTTGGTTCCTATTATGGTCCCCTTCTACGACCAACCCACTGTTTTGGCAGGCACAATGATTTTCACGGTTTCTAGTATGGAATCGAATTCCATTGTAGATGCACCCAGAATAAAAGTCAATTACCGATCCAGGACCATTTGCTAATGACCACAATTCGTCAGTTGCTTCAGGTGACCCTTTCGTTCGCAAATCATTCATCTACATAAAACACCATATAACAAGTGTACTAAGTTAATGTGAATTGAAAGTTTCAACAATTGTATTCAGTTATTTTCTTTAGTATATCTTACACGATTTTTGAACCATTTTGGAAACTTCTTGCACTCGTAAATTGACCCTGGCACCATATGGCCTTCTGGTAGGAATCGCCTTTGTATCTCCAAAACCTTGTCAAAAGACTTATTGCTCTACCTATTTTCTACCTTCACATATAGCATCTGAATAACGAATGATAACAAAGTATCCGAGTTTTTGCAACCTGGGTACAAGCAACATTGGGAAGCATCTAACAATTTATCAAAGTGTCGTACATCCTCTCTTTCTAGAGTATCACCCTCCATAAAATTCCCCCTTTGATAGTCCTCTATCAGTTCATCATATTCATCTTTATCCTCATCATTCTCCCATTGCTTTCATCAAGGTTATTGTGTTCTGGAAGTTCACCGTGTTCTAACCAAGTGGTGTATGATACTATCATCATCCCACTTATGAGCAAATGAGCCTTACAATATCATACTCCTGCTTATAAAAGTTACAACAATTGATGCATGGGCACTTAATCTCCCTAGCCTCACCCAAATGAACCTTTGCAAATTCAATAAATGAGTTCACCCCATCTACATATGGCTGACTGAATCTATCAGAAATTAACATCCAACTCTTGTCCATATCTGATCATAAGATAGTAGTTAATACCAATAGGACACAACCGGTACTATTCCCCTTTGTTACAACAATATCTTAACTGAAATAAACTAAGGAACTACACAAAGTAGGTAACCCAAAAAGTAAAGAAGAGAAAAAAAAACTCAAAGGTAAATTATGTATCTAGTTTATCTTTCTTAATTCTTCACAAGAACAAAATACATAATATGCTTGTGCTAATAACACGAACACTCTAAGAAGGTGGTGTGTTCGTGTCGAACACTGACACCTGTCAGACATTTCCTGACACATGTTGCACCTGCATCCAAACATGTCTTTTATTTTAAATCACACTCAAACACACTTCAAACACTTGAAAGACACACGTGTTCATCACTTAAACACATTAAATGGGTCATCTAGATTTTTTCCAAATGTTACAAGTTTTTTTTTTCTTTTATAATTCAAAATTTTCATTTTTGTTCTTAAAGTATGGGTGGTATAGAGAATGCATGAGAGTAGTGCTATTTGGACCGAACATCATTTTTTTGAAATTCAAGAAAGTGTTTCACTTGAAATGAGATGAGATGGTGAGGAGCACATCAAAAAGTCTCAAATATGATAGAAGACATTCAATCTAGTTGAAGAAGGCGCGGGGCAGTAGGCGAGGGTCATCAGGCAGATATGTGCTAGTGAAGCCACATAGCAGGCTGGGTTAAGGTGGGTTAGTTCTTATGCTACTCCTCGAGTTGCACTTATTTGGGTTTGAGGAATTTTTTGTGGATTGAGAAAAGGAAGTGACCCATGGTGTATAATTATGAAATATGTACAGATATTGAAATTCATGCTCCAACCATTAAAGGTTGTATAGTATGCAAAACTTACTACTATATTTCCTTTTAAATCACTTAAGTTCCTCCACTTCACGGCACATTTTTTTGAAGGTCTTCTAAAAAGGGGAAATTGAAGGGGAAATTACTAATCAGTGGAATTGTCAAAAAATTATTACAGATTGATGAAAACTTTTGTCTTTAATTATTAATATACTTGTAAAGTTTACCACATTTGTAATTTTTTTAAAAAGCCTACCTTGCATTGAAAATTCAACATGACTTTGCAATAACATCAACAAACCTAAGAAGTTTCCTCATCATACTCAAGCCCATGTCACATAGTCCCTCACCAATGGTATGGAAGTGATGTTAGTAATAACTCTTAAAAATATCCACTAGCAATATGAGAGAAATTATTAGCTGAAGATAACTGACACCAAAAGAATGGGAACTTTTAAAGGGAAAAAGGTTACAATAAGGTGAGTGTCCCACCATAGTATATATAGTATAAACTCAAGTGTGATATATATATATATATATATATATATGTTAGAAACCAATATTTCCCCAATTACTGCATTTTCATAACAACAAATCATAGTTGTTAATTACTTAACACATAATTTGAGATCATATATATAATCTTAAAGATAAAACAATTCAGAAAATGAAAAGACAAAAACAAAAACAAAACCAAATTCTGGAGAGTATAAATGACATAAGCAAACTGGCCTTGTTTGAACCAAAAACTCTTCGCTGATGGGTTCACAATAGTAATACACAACTAAAATTTAATCAAATTTAACATACACTTACCCAATTAACCAATAAATAAATAAATAAGCACTTAGACAGATTACAGACCAGAAAAACAAAAACCCATTTTGAAAGCCGCGAACTTTAACCAATGAAATTAACAAATGCATCATACACACATATCTCAACAACCCAGAAGAAGGCCCTAAAAATTGCCCCCTCAGATTTATATTTTCATAACAAATTGCCCCCTGAGGTTTATATTTTCATATCAAATTGCCCCCTAATTTGTTATGAAAATATAACCTTCAGGGGGTATCTGTAATTTCTCAAACCTTAGGGGGGTATTTGTAATTTTGCTAAACCTCAAGGGGGTATATGTAATTTGCCCTATTTAAAACCGTATCATTAACATTCAAGTACCGCACAAAAAGATGAACCTTACTCTTTACAATGCAACCACCCAATGTAACAATGCAAGCTGTTACAGAATTTTACAAAAATAATAAAGGAATCTGTTTTTGTATGTCAGTGGTCCTGTTATGCATGGAGTGATCCTACTGTTAAGAGTTTCTCTGTCAAAATGACTTCCATCAATACAAACTCTGGTTCTACTCTTGCATTTTATTGTTTTGCTTGTTTAAATCAACTTATAAGCAAAATTTTAGTTCCCAATTATTCCCACCAAATATCAATGCAATATCTCATTAATTTTCAAATTGGGTGTTCTTCATGAATTCCAGAAAACAACAAATTAAAAAAATATATGTTGTCTGATGGCAATAAGAATGTAATAGATAAAGATTAACAATTCCTTGCAGAGAAACTTACAGCTATGGAGTCTTTAATGTCAAAAGCATTGTAAAGAAGTCAATTACATTATTACAGTACAATTTTCTTCTTTATCTCCATTTCTACTATTTCTATATGATGAAGCAACAAATGGGTATACCTAGCAAAAATAATCTTAACCAGCAATAAGCCCCAAAACCAAAAGTATATACCCATTGTTGAAGTGTATGGTGCTTCATAGCTAAGTAATCACTTATCCAACTGTTCTGGGATTTCATGGTCTTTAATCTTTATTACAATCCCTTCTCACATGCTTGTTTATCGTATTTTTTAAGGTAATTTGTTAAACAAAATTAGAAAATTAGGAAAGAGTTGACTTGAAGATGAGTACTTTCCACAACGACTAAATTAAGCTACTAAACACCATAATAAGATACCATCCATCAGATTTTTATTTTTCTCTTCTTTTCTTTTTTTTTCACTTGTTTTCTCAGTTTTCACACCTTTTTTTTTCTTCTTGTACTGGACGCCATACTAGGATACCACTCATCACTTGTTTTCTCACTAATTTTTATCATATTTTTTTTTTGTTTGCTCACTGCCAATTTGAACCTTCCTTTTCCATGTCACTGGCAAAGATTGGTTCATCAGTTCTGAAGAACCTGATATACTCTTCAAATATTATGGGAAGGAGAAAAAATTATGAAAATAAAATAAAATAACATATAGGTTCTTTCCACCACATGCTTGAGAAACTTAATAGTAAAAAAAAAAAAAATTAAAATAACTTCTTTTTGTATCCAGGATTTATGGACTGCTAATAATCTTCAAAATCCAAATAAATCATTAAAGTATATCCCCTGCGAATTGCAAAATCTTACATGGGTCTGTGGTCATATGCATCAATTAGACATAACGAATTGGACAAGAAGAAAAAAAATTATTCTACCAATTCAAGTCAAATTTAGTTGAATTACCCATAAGGAATTGAACCAGGAATGCATGCGAAGGATCAATAGTCCATAGGTACTGCATTTGCAATTGGTGTTAACATAACTTGACTAAATGGATAGTTAATATATGCACTAGAGGTCAGACTCCCGAAACTCGTAATAGTGAAAATATACAAGCACAGATTCATTTAAGAAATTGAGAGAGAGAAACAGGGGCATTGAGATACAAAGCAAAAGGGAACAAACCTGTAAGGGCAGACTGAAGCACCGATCTCGCACGGCAGTAGCAAACAGCACAAACCCTACGATCAAGAGTGAAATCGTGAGGGAGAGAGAACTACGAATTCTGAGATAAGGATGCGCAAGAGTGAAATCGTGGAGATTGATTTGGGGAGATTTGATGAGGAAAAAAAAAAGGAGGGAATTTTAAGAGGGAAATGTCCACCGTCGATCAGCACCTGCTCTACCCCAAAAAAATAAATAAAATAAAATAAAATAAATATTCAAAACAATTTTTAGATTTGTTTTTTTTTTAAAAATAATTAAAAATAATTTCAGAGCAATAAAAATCAAAATTATATTTTTAAAATTTTAAAAGTATTTATAACCTAAAAGATTAAAAAAAAATCAAAAAAAAAATTAGATTTGTTTTTTTTGAAAAAATTAAAAATAATTTGAAAGCAATAAAAATCAAAATTATATATTTCAAATTTTAAAAGTATTTATGACCTAAAAGATAAAAATATATAAAAACTATTAAGTTTTTTTTTTCACCCAATTTTTTTTTTAGTTTTTTAGGAGAAAAAAAATTTGAAACTAGTTTCTGAAAATAAAAACAAACATATTGAAATTGATAATCTAACCATATTCTTTGAAAAAGTTTAAATTATCTCAAATTAGTCATCTCAACTTAAGAGTGTGTTTGAGCTCAATGGGTTCATTTTGTGATCTAATTCAATGATCATTTTAATTTTACAATTCAGTAACTAAAATATTTAAAACTCTTTCAAAAATTATAACATCATTCCACTAGTAAAACTTTTACCGACGAATAGTGTCATCGTCGCTAAATGGTTAACTCTTTGCCCACGCCAACTTGTCGTCGCCAAAAGTAAGCACACTAATAGCAACGCTCATTGTGTTGCTAAACATAAGCCGTAGGTAAAAGTTTTGAAATTTTTGCCAACCAAAAAATTTGTCGCTAAAATAATGTTATGCCTTTTTAGCGACGGCAACAAATTGCGTCAGTAAAGGTATACTTTTACCAACGAAATTGATCACTGTGTCGCCAAAAATATACTTTTGGCGATGAAAAATTGACATAGTCGCCAAAAGTGTAATTTCTTGTAGTGTTTGCTTCACTCTTTCATTGCTTTTTTAGAGTTGCTCTTGAGTCTTGTTTGCAAGCTAACATGTGAGCATGTTTTTCTAGTCTTTTGTGCCTTAATCTCAGCAAGTTTTAGCCACTGTTTTGGTATATTTTAACTTTGTTTTGAGCTGGTTTGGTCAGTTGAGGCTTGTATTGCATGGCTATAGTGTAATGGTCTTCACTAGCTTAATGAGTTAGGCTCTTAAACATGACTTGCATGTATTGCTTGCATGATTTGATGTCATTTTGCATGCCATGTCAGCACAGAAATATCTGCAACCTCCCTCTATTCTTCACTCTTCACTTTTTGAAAGTGGCTTTGAGCCTCTTGTTGGCTTGAGTGTGGAATTGAGACCTTCATGCCTAATGGCTTAATTCCTTCGGGAGTTCATTACCAACAGCATGAGGCCTCTTTCATGCTCAAGGTACTTATGGCTTAAGCCCTCTTTCCATTAGAGGACTCTCATCTTTTGGACTTAACCGGTTAAAGAATGGATCGGTAATTAAAATGAGTAAAAAAAAATGACAAGTAAAACTTAAGCAAGTTAAGCATGTTGTGTTGCATTGCATGTGTTTGGATCGGATGTTAATCCAAACACAAGGAAAATGGGAAGTTTCATACTCAAAGTGATGAAACGTATCATTTTTCTTAGTCACCGTCATCCTTGATCATGCATGATAGGGTGGTGGTTGTTTTGGTCTTGTTTGTGCATTCATTGACCTTGTACGAGCTTGGTTCTCTAGCCATCATGCATTAAGAATGCTTGGTTGGTGGCTTGAGAGCCAATAGCTACACTCCTTTGAGCTTGAGAGATAATAAGGAGGATAGCAGTACATATATTTCTTGAAAATGCATTGCTTTGCCTTTGTTTGCTCTCTGTTGCAGCAAAAGAAGAAGTCCAGAAAAATGGGTGGCCGACCGGCCACTTGAAGTAGCTGACTGGTCACTTGAGCTAGCCGACCGGCCAGTTGTTGTGGCCGACAGCCACCTTTTGTAGCCGACCAGCCACAATGAATTTTGCACAAATGTGTTCTTGTATTGGAACAGAGGCAATCTAGAAGTTGGTACAATTTTCGGTGATCAAATGAGTGCAAACAGAGGCATCCGATTGCAAGGCAAAGGCATTTTCGGGTGAAGCAACCGAGCATGCATGCATCCCTCGCCCTCGAGGCCATTTAATTGCTTTAGTTAGTTAGCGTAGCTAATTATTCAATTCAGGTGTTGTAATTAATAAGTTCAATTTGGTTTGTAATATTTTAGCTAGCTTAGAATAGTTAGTTAATTTGTCTCAATTGTTGTAATATTTAATTAGCTAGAATAGTTAATTAGTTTTGTTTCGTGATAATTAACTTAGCTTAGTGTAGCTTAGCTTATTCATTCGGACCCTCCTTCGAGAGGGCGCAATGTTGTACTAAGTGTGCCTGCGTGCCTTCAAACTCCACATCTTTCTCCCTTTTTATTTATCCACTTTTGATAGTTAGATTAGGGACATTTTCAATTAGCATACCTTATGCTTGCATGTTTGTATCATTCATTTGTCTTGCATGCACCGAGGCTCGGCACATCATACAAACTGCATCGCAAATTCAATACTTATTTGAATACGTATTTTAAAGCATGTTATCAAATTGTATCATATGCCATATTAGTAGCCGAGTCTATTAATTGCATTATTGCATGTTGTAGACATCCCATTTTTGACCGTCCTCAAGACTTGGACGTCACTGCTGGAACACTTGGTGATTACCCATGTTCGTGTTTCGTTTTGAGTTCCCGGAGGTCTTGGCTACGCGCTTTGCTTCAGGATCTCTCAACTTGACTGTTCTGTGTTTGGTTTTGCACCAAACACTTGTGTTTTTGTTTCTGAGGGTAGAGAGTAGCTTGTTAGCTACCCCTGACACCCACCGGCCCTAGCTTAAGGCCACCGGCCGTGTCCTCTTACTACCGGCCATTGGTAAAGTATACCATTGGCCGGTCGGCCTTTGGTGTAGCCGGCCGGCCATCTGTTTGGCCGATGGCCTCCTTTTCTGGCCGGTACCACCTTTTTGCCTTTTTTAGGCATGGTGCATGCCAGCTGTGCTAGCTGGAATGCACAAGACCTGCCCCCGTGCATATATGTGGTTGTTTTGCACCTTTGCCCCCCTTTTTTTTGCACCCTTTGCTCAAAGCTTCTTGAGGAAGCTTTGACCCCTTGTCTTGGCTTCCTCAAGAAGCTTGCACCTTTGGGATAGCTTCCATTGGAAGCTTGGTCCCTTTGACCCTTTTGTTTAGCTTCTTTGAGAAGCTTAAACACTTTTCCTTGCCTATATAAGGAGAGCCTCTCCTTCCTTTGAGGGGGTTCAACAAAAACCAGAGCAATATACATATATACATCTGATATATATTCTTCTCTCTTTCTATATCTCCCTCTCTCTCATCATTTGTGTGTGTTTAAGGGCCTTAAAGTGCATTTATCCTTAGTTTTGCACACAAACACACACTACTACACCATACTCCGACTTTGAGAGGCATTGAGGGTTTGTTCTTGAGGTTTTGGACTGATTTTGATCAGAGGAAGGTGGCTGACCTTGCTGTTCTTCAAGGTTTCTTCAAGGGTAACACTCTTACTTTAGATTCCCCAATCTTGCACTAGACTTTTGCCTATCTTGCTTACTGTTTTAGACTTTGTGTATAACTGAAAAAAGTCTTATATTGCATGCTTGAGATACTTCATTAAGGTTGTTTTTGTGTTGGGGGTCGACCTCCCTCTCTTAGGCCTTGTTTGGCCCTTTTGGTGCTCTCTTTGTTAAGCTTTGGTTACCTTTGTGTGTTGACCTTCTCACCACTAAAATCCAGTGGATTTTTAGTGGTGAAGAAGGAGTTTTGAAGTCTTGCATAGGGGAGGGACACCCCTCTCCCTTAGTCTCTCATCTTTGCATGTTTTTGGCTCTTAAAGGTAGCATGTATGCTTGGTTGTCTTTGGCCCCATTTCAGAAGTTTTTGGATGTTATTTGGTCATATGTTGCCTCTGTTTTTGGTCGGATTAATGGTCCCTTGCATGCATTATACACTTGCTTTGTATTCCTCTATTTTGCCTAGAAATGCATCTTGCCATTAGGCCATCATGCTTACATATTTTTCCCTAGCTTTGTGAAGCTTTTGGTCATGTTTCATCATGCTTGAGGTCTGTTAGGCACTGTTTTGATCATATCTGCCATGTTTGGTATAGCCCCTTTGTATTTTGGCTTGTTAGCCTTGAGTGTGTGAGTCATAAGCATGCTTTAGTTGGGTTGTTTCAATGATTTGGAGTCATTTCACATGCCATTTCAGTCCCTAATCCATGCTTGTATGCTTACATTCATCATCACTTTCATGCCTTGAAGAGTTGGTCTTTCACGTCTAGGAATGGAGCATTGTGCATGCATATGTGTTTGAGACTTTGAGCTGTCATAACAGTGGGTTTTGGGGGTCCTTGTTGCATGTTAAAACCCTGTTTTGTATTGAAAAGTTCATGCCATGAGTGGTTGGGGTAGTTGTAGTAGAATGCTTTTTTTTTTTTATGCCTTAGTCTTGGGCCCTTTGGCATGCATGTTTGCATGAGTACTTGTCCATCATTTTGGGCACTTTTGGCCATTGTTTTTGGGGTGGGCTGAGGTCTGCCCCTTGTAGTTTAGGTCCACCATTGCATAATCATGTTGCATTGCTTTGGTTTCATGCTTGCATTGTATCATACTTGCATGTTCACATAGTGTTTATCTTGCATTGACTTAGTTTGCATGTTTAGTTTACATTGCATTTAGCACGCTTTGCATCTTAGCCTCATGTTGCATTTTTGAGCCATATTCGCATACATGCATTGCATTGCTTGGTTTGGGGTGTCAAACTAAGCGTGAGGATTGAGAAGTGTTCGTACTTAAAGTGACGAAACACGTCTCAATCCTCGGTCGCCAATGCCTTTGATCTCAACATGATAGGGTGTTAGCTTTCATTTGATTGTTGCATGCATTTTACATTGTGGCAAACTTGGCTTCTTAGGCCATCATGCATAATTGATGGCCTGAGGGTCGAAGGTCATGCTCCCTTGAGTCCATTGCATGATAGGGAGTGTGGCCATGCTTACATTTGCTTGAAAATTCCATGCCATACACTGCTTGCCCTCTGTTGCTGTCAACTGCAGGATTCTGCAGCAAGAAATGGCCGGCCGGCCACTTGAAGTGCCGACCGACCATCAGTGGCTGGCCGGTGGTCCAATAATTGGCCGATTACCACATTCTCATGGCCGGTGGTGCTTTACATTGGTCGGTGATATTCTAGAGTGATCAGGAAGTGGTTCAGAGGTGCCCCAAGAATTTTCATAGTCTTCAGAGGAGCAAGGCAGTGTAAACAGAGGCAATAGTGGCATGGCACGAGTTTCCGGGCAAGACGGATTGAGCATGCATCATCCACGCATCCCGAGGTAGGGCTGCGGCCATCCTCTTTCTGCATTTGATTTGTTAATTAAATAGAAGATATGTAATATTTAATTAGTTAGAAAAGTTAATTATTTATTTGTTTTGTAATATTTATTTGGACCCTCCGAGCGAGGGCAATTGTGTAATAAGTGTGTGTGAGTGGTGTGCATGTCTTCCAATCCCACGTCTTTTTCCCTTTTATTTACCCGCTTATGATGGTTAGACTAGGGCATATTTAGATTAGCATACCTTATGCTATGCATGCGTGCATCCATACATTTGTCTTACATACATCGGGCTCGGCACATCATGCTAATTGCACTTGTATTTCAATCCCAAGTTGAGTACTTGTTAGTTGCAGCATTTCACATGCCATCTTTAGGGAAGCCGAGCCTATTCTAGCTGCATCCTACATGTGTTGCATTAGCCATCTTAACATGAACTAGGATCATGCATATGATTACTAACTAGTTTTTGTTTTGGCTTGGAGTACTAGGTAAGCTTTTATGCTTTAGCATACCGCATGCGTGCGAATGTTGTCATAATAACATGATTACCATGAGGCTAGCTGCTTATGTGATATAACTGCTTGAATGCCTGTGGATGGAGGTCGAATTACCTAAATTGGAATAATGCATTAAAACTGTGAGTTTTAAAGCCCACTAGATAGTGGCAAAACCATCTTTTCTAAAAAGCCCACTCGAGGGTGGCAAAACCTACATTTTAGCCTACTTACGAGTAGCAAACCATTTTCAAAACAAACATGAAATGTTTTGTTCCAATTTAGGCGATTTGGTCTATACTTGTTTGCTGTGCACATAACATAGTAATTCTAGGCTAATGACCGGAATAAGAACGCATGTGTTTTCAAAAACGAGATATCATGGTTAGTAGAGGCCGATCTTCGGATCGGGCGAGCGGGGGTGCTCATAGCTGACCTTCCCCAATCGTACCCAAGTTCCCGAGCCGAGGCAACTTTGGTGATGACGGACACATGGCCTTAGGCAAACGAGTCAGGGTTTCCTAAATTCCCAAAAAAAAAAATATTTAGGTGGCGACTCTGTATCTAGCAAAGCAGTCCATGTTTGGCACTTCTTTTCTAAAAATCTGTTTTTTTCTCAAAACGATTTGCCAGATTTGGACTCTTTGGTTCAGATTAAGAACCGTGACAAAAGTCGAGTCCGAACTGTAGCACGGAGGCCCTCACGCGAGGCGCGTCTACACATGTGTTGCATTAGGCATCTTGTATAGTTCGGATCATGCATTCTTTCTAACTAACTTTTGTTTTGGCTTAGAGTACTCGGTAAGCTTTTACGCTTTAGCATACTTGTATGAGTGTGAGTGTTGCCATGATAACATGCTTGCCATGAGGCTATTTGCTTAAATGATTAACTACATGAATGTCTGTGGATGAAGGCTTTGTTACTTGAATTGGAACAATTCGACGAATATGAGTTTTAAGCTCACTTTGTGAAGTGACAAATCATGTTTTAAGCCCATCATGTTTGATGGCAAATCCGCGTTTTACCCCACTTGAGGGTGGCAAATTCAAACTATTTTCAAAAACAAACATGAGTTGATTTGTTCCAATTCTCACGATTTTAGTCTATCTTGCTTGTGTGTGTCACGTAGTAAAGTTAGCTAATAAACGGAATAAGAACACATGTGTTTATAAAATGACATATCATGATAGTAGAGGCCGATCTTTGATCGGGTGGGCGGGGGTGCTCATTTTAAGACCTTCCCCTCTCGTACCCAAGTTCCCGAGCCGAGGCAACTTTGGTGATGACGGACACGTGGCCTTTGGCACGAGTCAGGGTTTCCTAAATTTCTCCAAAATAAAATATTTAGGTGGCGACTCTGTAATCTGGAAAAGCAGTCCAGTTTTGGCATATTTGATTCAAAATCGATTTTCCAAAATGATTTGCCAGATTGGACTCTTTGGTGTTTATCAGTTTCACATTGCACCTTGTGAGATTAGATTCAGAACCGTGACAAGAGTCCGAACTATAGGACCAATTCGAGCTCTCTGAAAGGGGGGGGGGCGTGAAAAAGTCGAGCTACACAAACCTACAAAATGCCTTGGGCACTATGTTAATGTTTAGCACTACCTATCATTGTCAAACGGATTGGCAGTCCGAGCGCATCATTCAGATTTTAGAGGATATGCTTCGGGCTTGCATTCTCGATTTTAAGGGGTCATGGAAGAGGCATTTACTCTTGGTGGAGTTTGCCTATAATAACAATTTTAGGCGAGTATTAGTATAGTGCCTTTTGAGGCCTTATATAGCCGACCGTGTAAATCTCCAATGTATTGGGCCGAGGTGGGGTGACACACCTATGTTACGTCCTGAATTAGTCCAGGAAACAACAGAGAAAGTTGTGTTTATTTGTAAGAGATTGGCTTCGAATCAGAGTCGTTAGAAGAGCTATGTCAACCGTAAGAGGAGGCATTTATCTTTTGAGATGGGAGATCAAGTTTTTCTTAAAATATCAATGAGATGGGGTTTGATGAGATTCGAAAAGAGCAGAAAGTTGTCTTGTAGATTTAATGGGCCCTTTGAGATTCTAGAGCAAATTGGGAAGATAGCTTACCGTTTGGCCTTGTCGTCCTAATTTTTCGGGGTTCATGACGTGTTTTATATATGTATACTCTGGAAGTACGACCCTGATCCTTCACACGTGTTGGATTGGTGTAGTGACCCTAATTTTTTTAAGTCATTTATTTATTATTATGATTATTATTTTCTTATTTTATTTTTGGCTTTTTAATTGTGTGGTCACATGAGAATTTAATGTGTTATTTAATTATATATAATTAATCCAAATATTTATATATATATATATTATAATTATGTTGTATTATATAATATAATATTATAATAGTTTATTAGCTAATTATATATATATAATATAATATAATATAGCAGTCAATTAGGTTTAGGAGTTAAGGAGAAAGAAAACAAAAAAAAGAGTGCTGTGGGTGTGGCGTGAGAGAGAGAGAGAGAGAGAGATTTATTAATCAAAGATCCAGGAGATCAATTCCGAGAGAGAGGAGGAGAACGGCGGAAAAAGGAGGAGAAAGTGGAGAAAAAAGGAAGAAAAAAGATTAGGGTTTTGTTTTGGAGGCTCCATTAGTTCTTCAAATAATTATTTGATCTTCAAAAAAATATAGTGAGTACAAAACCCACTTCCCTTGATTTATGTTTAATTCGTTGTTTTTATTTATTTATTTATATTTATTTGATGTTGAATTGATTTTATATTTGTATGTAGATGATTGATTGATTTTAATTATTTTAATTGGTTGTATATGTAAGGTTTAGGATTTTTAGATGATTGATTGATTTTAATTATTTTGTTTAGTTGTGTATGCAAGGTTTAGGTTTTTAGTTGATTGATTGATTTTAATTATTTTGATTAGTTGTGTATGTTAGGTTTAGGGTTTTTATATGGATTTATTTTATGGTTGTATTATATGAAATTAAAATTAATTAGGAGCCCATAGATAAATTCCTTATACTCCACCATGACTCCATAGATTGTTATTTTATTTGAGTGATGGTAAGAAAGGGTGTAAAAAAAAGTGAGGATTATGATATTTATTTGAATGTCTTAGGCTTGACATTGTTACGTTGATTCTCATGAGTGAGATGTTGTGTATATATATTGTTGCCTCGTTTTCATGAGTAGATGAGTGCTTTGATTTACACGCGTACGTATATGCTAACCATCCGGGGAGTGTGGGTCAAATTCGGGACGATATCCCCGTGCAAGTTTGGCTTCGGAGCAATGTTAGGTATACGGGAGGCACATGGGATATATGTGTGACACCCTAAATTTTAATTAAATACCACATAAATATTTATAGTTATATATAATTATGATTGCATGTGATGATAGATTATTAAATAAATAAATATATAAATCTAAATTGGCGTTGGGTTATCAAATATGAGATTAATTAGAAATTATTATTTGAGGCTAAATTAACACAAATATAAAATTTATAATACAAATTAGAGTTAAAGATAATAAATAAATAATAACTTAACACCAAAACAAATAAAGAAATGAATAAAAAGAAAAGGAAATGAAAAAAAAAAATTAAGACACAAGTTGCCCAGCAGGGTTGTCAACCTTCGGCCCAAAAGAAAGAAAAACAAAAAAAAATAAATAATAAAAGCCTAAGCTGATATTGGCCCAAGAAAAGCCCAAGTATATATAGATATACATTGGAGAGATTTAGACTTATCCAAATCTATGAATTGATTCACAATTAAGGCACAAATCTTCTAGCATCATAATGCCTCCATAGAGAGAGGCTACGTGTCATACATCACTGGGCTCAGAAAACAGTATATAAAGGGACTAAGAGTGTTGTGATTAAGAGAAAAATGGAAGAAAAAAAACAAAAGGAAAGGGTGGGAAACCGAGAGAAGTATATAAGTTGAGAGTAAGGAAAGGAAGTTCTGATAGTAAAGTAAGGCTAAGGGTTATAATTAAGGTGAGTTATATTATACCTTGATTTACCATTATATGTTTTATGAATGTTTTGAGTTACCATAGCTTATTTTATCAAGTTATATTTATTAAGTTATATAAATAAAAGTTATGTTTATAAACATTTCAGTTACGTGGTTACTTTCTAAACTCTATTTACTTAAAAGGAAACCATGGATATGTTTGTTTAAATTTTAGTATATATTTGACTATAACCTTATAAACAATTATGTTTTGTAAGTATCACCACGGGAGTCCCACTTGGGGGACTTAAATAGCCACTGGCCTCTGTTTGACCATTTTGGTCCTCTGTTTGTCATGGATCCATTGACCTCTGTTCTGACTGTCACTTCTGTGACCTCTGTTCTGTTCTGTTTTATACCGTGGTTATGATTATTATGATTTCTGTATTCTGCACTTTAAATAAATTGTCATTTTAAATTAAATATGCAAATATTTTAGCCTAACTAATTATCCATGGATATTTGTATTCCCTACACTCTTGGCATAATATTTCTCACTCTGCTGTGTGCTTATAGCTGTTACCCTTTCAGGTGACGAGATGTAAGGGAAATCCATAACCCCAAAATGGAACCTGCTCATGGACTGTTGAAACACTATTTTATCTTTCTTTTTTTTATATTTTTGCTTCCTTTTGTCTCTATTCGGGGCTGGTCACTGAATAATAAAATAATGAAAGCCCTAGAAATGTATTTCTTTTTTTAAATAGTAGTATGAAATAAAATTTCTGTCTAATTATTTTTTTTCGCTTGCGCAGTTAATTTGTTTGAATAAGAATAAGTTAGTAAGTCACGATTCCAACTCTAAGCCTGGGGTTGGGTCTGACAAAGGTGGTATCAGAGCAACGGTTCAAAAAAAAAAAGTTATAAATAAATCTATAACTAAAACCATATAGCTAAAAAAATAAATAATAAATAAATAAATAATATATATATATAAAATAATTAAAATAATAATAAATAATTACATGTGACGTTAGTTTTCTGTGTAAAATCTCACGTTTATTCTGGTGTTGTAGGATGTCAGAGATTTACCTTGATGATGCTTTTTGGAATGACCTCCAGGCCATCAACTTAGATGAAATTTTAGCCGAACACCCTGCCCCTGCCCCCGCCTCACCTGAAGGTTGGGGAGATTCTGAGGAGATAGTCAGGGAATTGCACCCAGGTCTTGGCCGGTTGATGGGTCGGCCAATTTATATCCAGGTTGACCCTACTGACGACCCACACTTGTTATGGAGGCACAGCCTTGCCCATACACGCAGACGTTTTCTCGGACCATCTCGCGTCCTTGGCGTCGCCCCGGGTCATGACCGCCCACATTATATTATAGGCCCCCTACCCCCAGAGTTTGCAGCCAGAAGGGGAAACGTGTACCCCGAGGATTACATTTTCACCACAGTCCCAAATCCATTAGAGATCATTAATATGCAAAGTGTTGACTTCGAAAATGATTTGTTATATGTTGAGACACCTGTTTGGATTGTCGACCGAACATTTGTGGGTCATATACGGTCTATCCCCATTTTCGCGGTCCAGGTAGCATGGGTGTGTTTTGGTGTAATCCAGTTGGGGTGGGAGTTCGAGCTTTTTATGCAGCACTATTTCCCCTGGTTTTTCGGCCCATCTGACCCACCACTCTAGATCTGGCTAGTAGAAAATCTTTTGTATGCTGATCTTGATATGTTCTAATCCCCTTTTTGTTGACTTTTGTTTTTGTTTACCATAGGGATGGGACACCAACATATTCTGACTAATGTAATATGAATTGTAAATAAATAATAAAAATGTGTAATGTTGGCAGTTTATATAAATATAAAGTGTACTACATGTTGTGCTACATATATATATATATATATAGCTGCGTTGAAAATATATCGTTTATTACTTGTAGAATGGCTAATGGTAATGGAAGTGAGTCATCAGTTAGTGGTACGGAATCGATGGAAAGAGTAATGGAAAGAGCGGTTGCTAGTTTTCTACAAGCCTTGCAAGCTAACATCAACAATGGGACGCCGGAAAAGAAGGGCCGGTTACCATAAAACAGTTCCAGGATCTGAAACCCACCACATTTACCGGCGGCCCAGACCCAATGGTAGCAGACGCTTGGGTTAAAGACATGGAAAAGATTTTTCGTGCCCTACCTTGCACCGAGAGGCAAAAGGTAACTTTCGCCACCTTCACTTTCAAAGACAATGCACAGGAATGGTGGCTTCTCACTCTGGCCAAAGAAGAAATTACGACTTGGGCAAGATTCTTGGAAGTATTCTATGAAAAATACTTTCCAGATTCATTGCGGGAACAGAAGGCATCTGAATTCATACATCTGAAGCAAGGAACCATGACAGTGGCCGAATATGAGAGCAAGTTCACACAACTCGCTCGGTTTGCAACATACGTCATCCCCACCGAAACTCGAAAAGCAAGAAAATTTGAAGCAGGATTGGATGCTGGAATTAAAGACAGGCTTGAAGTCTTGAAATTGCCAACCTATGCAGAAGTGGTGGACCGGGCGTACATAGCAGAAAAGGGAATTAAAGCCTCGCGTTCCGGAGAACCAAGCTACAAGAAGCGATTCTGGGAAAGAGATAACAGAAGACCCGGTGTTGCACCTCATAAAAAGGTGAACATGGGCACAACCAGCTCAGGCCACCACGGTCCTACCAACCCCCGAGGTGGCACTATTCCAACTTGCCCCACTTGTGGGAGGATTCATTGGGGACAATGCCATCGAGACACGGGAGCGTGTTTTAGATGCGGACAGTTTGGCCACTTGCTAAGGGATTGTCCAAAGATGGTTAATCCTACAGCCAGCCCCTCTGGCCCAGTCAGGAGAACCGCGGGACCGGGAGGAGAAAAGAAGGACCAAAACCGCCAAGGTCGGGCTTTCGCCTTGGTACCTGGAAAACCGGAAGTTACCGAAAATGTTGTGTCAGGTACACTTTCTATCTGTGGTCTTTTAGCTCATGTCCTTATTGACTCTGGGTCAACTCATTCTTTTGTTGCACCACACTTTGCTGCCAAGTTGACATCAACACCCGAACCATTAGGATATACATTGTCTGTGTCTTTTCCTTCTGGTAAGTCTGCCTGTAGTACTGATGTGTACAGATCTTGTGTTGTATTCCTAAAAGGCAAAACCTTATATGTAGACTTGATTCCCCTCCGCATTGGAAACTTTGATGTAATCTTAGGTATGGATTGGCTGGCTGCCAACCACGCCTCTATCGATTGTAAAGCCAAAAAGGTCTCCCTCAAGTTACCAAACCAACCCGAACTTGTCTTTGATGGGGCTGAAGTTTCTAACCCTTCCTGTATTATATCCTCCATGGCGGCCCAACGACTTATAAGAAAGGGTTGTGGTAGTTATATTTGTTATGTGATTGATACACAAAAAGAGGCCCCCACCGTTGATGCAATTCCTGTAGTTCGAGAATTCCCGGATGTCTTTCTTGAAGATCTACCCGGTATTCCAGTTGACGAATTTACCATTGAAACCCAACCTGGCACGCAGCCTATATCAAAAGCTCCTTACCGCATGTCGATGACAGAATTGAAAGAGCTGAAGACTCAACTCCAGGAACTCTTGGACAAAGGTTTCATTCGGCCTAGTACCTCACCCTGGGGAGCTCCGGTATAGTTCGTGAAGAAAAAGGATGGCACGATGAGATTATGCATCGATTACCGGGAGCTGAACAAGGTCACCATCAAGAATCGATATCCTCTGCCGCGAATCGATGACTTGTTCGATCAACTTCAAGGCGCACAAGTATTTTCCAAAATTGACTTACGTTCTGGCTACCATCAGCTAAAGGTTAAAACGGAAAGCATTGAAAAGACGGCCTTCCGAACCCGTTACGGGCACTACGAATTTCTCGTCATGCCTTTTGGCGTCACAAATGCCCCAGCAGCCTTCATGGACCTCATGAACAGAGTATTCAAACCCTATCTTGATGAGTTCGTCATCGTTTTCATTGACGACATCCTCATATACTCCAAGTCATCAGAAGCCCATGAGCAGCACTTGCGAATGGTCCTACAAACACTACGTGATCATAAACTTTATGCCAAGTTGAAGAAATGCGAATTCTGGATCACTAGTGTACACTTTCTCGGTCACGTCATTAATAAAGATGGCATCTCGGTTGACCCCCAAAAAGTTGCAGCAATCGTGGACTGGCCACGACCTACTAATGTGTCAGAAATCCGAAGTTTCTTGGGTCTAGCCTATTATCGACGCTTCGTGCAAGATTTCTCAAAGATAGCATCGCCCTTGACCCAGCTAACTCAGAAGAACACACCCTTTGAATGGACTGATAAACAGGAGCGTTGCTTTCAAGAATTAAAAGGTCGACTTGTGTCAGCCCCTATACTAGCACTCCCTACCGGAGCAGATGGGTTCGTAATTTATAGTGATGCCTCATACAATGGGTTGGGTTGCGTTTCATGCAAGACGGAAAAGTCATTGCTTATGCGTCACGACAATTGAAGACTCACGAGAAGAACTACCCGACTCACGATTTGGAATTGGCTGCGGTGATCTTTGCTCTCAAAATCTGGCGTCATTATCTCTACGGTACAACCTGCGAATTTATACTGACCACAAGAGTCTAAAATATCTATTCACACAGAAGGAACTGAATATGAGGCAACGGCGGTGGTTGGAATTTATGAAAGACTACGATATAGAAATCCATCACCATCCGGGCAAAGCTAACGTGGTGCAGACGCACTGAGCCGAAAGTCACAAGAAGTTTGGCATGCACCTCGTTTCCCGCAAGGTCAATGGGTTACTCGCCAATGTAACCGTGGAGCCTGCATTGATTGGAGAAATTAAAGCGCCAATGGGAAGATAAACTCTTGAAGAAAAGGTACGAGGAACAAGGAAGCACGCCTGATCCTGATTTCATTATAAGCAATGGGATACTGAAATTTCGAAATCGAATTTGCATACCCGACATCCCGGAACTCAAGAAGAAGATACTGGAGGAAGCTCATAACTCAAGATTTGCAGTCCACCCTGGCAACACAAAGATGTATCATGATCTGAAGGAACATACTGGTGGACCGGAATGAAAAGAGATATAGCAAACCATGTTTCTAAATGTCTGCATTGTCAATAGGTTAAAGCAGAACATCAGAGACCGGCGGGGCTACTGCAACCACTCCCTATTCCTGAATGGAAATGGGAACACACTACTATGGACTTCGTGGTCGGGCTACCACAATCTTTTTCAAAGAATGATGCAATATGGGTTATGGTAGACCGATTGACAAAGTCAGCACACTTTCTACCAATCAAAATCATGTACCCTCTGAATAAGTTTGCCACTTTATATATCAAAGAGATTATTCGGTTGCATGGTATTCCAGTTTCAATCGTGTCTGACTGAGACCCTCGTTTCGTGTCTCACTTCTGGAATAAATTGCAAGAAGCTTTGGGAACTACACTGAAGTTCAGCACGGCCTATCATCCACAAACTGATGGGCAATCCGAAAGAACAATCCAGACGTTGGAAGACATGTTACGTGTATGCGTGTTGGACCTCAAAGGTAACTGGGATGAGCACCTACCTTTAGTGGAATTCGCCTATAACAACAGCTATCAGGCAAGCATTGGAATGGCACCATACGAAGCTCTGTATGGAAGGAGATGTCGATCACCCCTGTGCTGGACGGAAGTCGGGGACAGGAAATTGTTAGGCCCCGAAATCGTGCAAATCACAAGTGAGAAAATCCAACTCATCCAACAGCGGATTCGCACTGCTCAGAGCCGCCAGAAAAGTTATGCGGATACTCGGAGGCGAGACTTGGAATTCCAAGAAGGGGATCATGTGTTTCTCAAAATCTCACCAACAAGAGGAGTGATCCGATTCGGAAAGCGGGAAAGCTAAACCCACGTTACATCGGGCCATTCGAGATACTGGAAAGAATTGGTCCTGTAGCCTATCGCCTTGCACTACCTCCTGAGCTATCTAATATCCACAACGTGTTTCACGTATCAATGCTCCGACGGTATCTCCGAGATCCAGAACATGTCATCGACTATGAGAACTTGGAAGTTCGAGAAGATCTCTCTTACGAAGAACATAGTGTAGATTCTCGATCGTCGTAATCAAGTTCTTCGAAACAAGACCATACCGCTAGTAAAGGTCTTATGGCGAAATCATCACATCGAAGAAGCCACGTGGGAAATGGAGAGTCAAATGCAAACCAAATACCCACACCTCTTCGAAAATTAAGGTACGTTGAGTTTGAGGACAAACTCCTATTTAGGAGGGGAGAAATGTGACACCCTAAATGTTTAATTAAATACCACATAAATATTTATTGTTATATATAATTATGATTGCATGTGATGATAGATTATTAAATAAATAAATATATAAATCTAAATTGGCGTTGGGTTATCAATATGAGATTAATTAGGAATTATTATTTGAGGCTAAATTAACACAATATAAAATTTATAATACAAATTAGAGTTAAAGATAGTAAATAAATATAACTTAACACCAAAACAATAAAGAAATGAATAAAAAGAAAAGGAAATGAAAAAAAAAAAATTAAGACACAAGTTGCCCAATAGGGTTGTCAACCTCGGCCCAAAAAGAAAGAAAAACAAAAAATAAATAAATTAAAAGCCTAGCCAATATGGCCCAAGAAAAGCCCAAGTATATATAGATATACATTGGAGAGATTTAGACTTATCCAAATCTGTGAATTGATTCACAATTAAGGCACAAATCTTCTAGCATCATAATGCCTCCATAAGAGAGGCTACGTGTCATACATCACTGGGCTCAGAAAACAGTATATAAAGGGACTAAGAGTGTGTGATTAAGAGAAAAACGGAAGAAAAAAACAAAAGGAAAGGGTGGGAAACCGAGAGAAGTATATAAGTTGAGAGTAAGGAAAGGAAGTTCTGATAGTAAAGTAAGGCTAAGGGTTATAATTAAGGTGAGTTATATTATACCTTGATTTACCATTATATGTTTTATGAATGTTTTGAGTTACCATAGCTTATTTTATGCAAGTTATATTTATTAAGTTATATAAATAAAAGTTATGTTTATAAACATTTCAGTTACGTGGATTACTTTCTAAACTCTATTTACTTAAAAGGAAATCCATGGATATGTTTGTTTAAATTTTAGTATATATTTGACTATAACCTTATAAACAATTATGTTTTGTAAGTATCACCATGAGAGTCTCACGCCTTGGGGGACTTAAATAGCCACTGGCCTCTGTTTGACCATTTTGTGGTCCTATGGTTGTCATGGATCTATTGACCTCTGTTCTGACTGTCACTTCTATGACCTCTATTCTGTTCTGTTTTAATGTGGTTATGATTATTATGGTTTCTGTATTCTGTCACTTTAAATAAATTGTCATTTTAAATTAAAATATGCAAATATTTTAGCCTAACTAATTATCTATGGATATTTTGTATTCCCTACACTCTTGGCATAATATTTCTCACTCTGCTGTGTGCTTATAACTGTTACCCTTTCAGGTGACGAGATGTAAGGGAAATCCATAACCCCACGAAATGGAACCTGCTCATGGACTGTTGTTAAACCACTATTTTATCTTTCTTTTTTTTATATTTTTGCTTCTTTTTGTCTCTATTCGGGACTGATCACTGAATAATAAAATAATGAAAGCCCTGGAAATGTATTTCTTTTTTTTAAAATAGTAGTATGAAATAAAATTTCTGTCTAAGTATATTTTTTTCGCTTGCGCAGTTTAATTTGTTTGAATAAGAATAAGTTAGTAAGTCACGATTCCAACTCTAAGCCTCTGGGGTTGGGTCTTGACAATATGTGTAGGCCGGAAGTGGAGGCTGAAGTGGTGGAGTTAAGGTACAAAGAATTTAATTACGAGTTTATTGTTATAGTGTGAATTGTATTGATTTGTACATCTTGAAAAATAGTAAACGATCTCGATAAATTATGAAATTTGAGCAGAGGCATGTATACGTGATTCTAGACAACTTTTGTGTTTTAACTTTTTATTAAAAAGATCGATTAGAACTTATAATTGAATGATCTTGGTTATTGTAGTTTTGATTCATTTTAGCAATGCAAATTTTTTAGGCTGTTTTAACCCACGAAACGAGCTCATTTTTATTAGCTTCGCATAAACTGAAGTAAAACGTTATTCTGCACACTTTTCGTGTTTTGAAATTTTCCGAAAAAAATCATCTTAGGGCAGTTTTTGTTCGTTTTCAGTTTTAGATTTTTCGATTGCATTTCGTCTAGGTTTTTCTATCAATTTTTTACTCTCAACTTGTTCAGTTTTTGTTAAATTCGTTTATGCTGTTTTTAGGAAATTTGATTCTATACAACTTTCGTTCTTTGAGCTTTGGTCAATTCGAATTATTTAAGTAGAAAACGGTGCATTTTTATACTTCTTCAGTAAGTTACTTATGATTAAATTATATTAACTTTATTTTTTTTGCAGGATGGTGGGTCTTACTAACCTTTTTTATGCAGGGTTGACCCACCATATTTTTATTTCTATTTTGTTTATTTTATAATCAATTTATATTTCGTTGTGTACGGACAAGAAACTAAATGCCACCGTATCTCGGGAAACTACCCATTCGTCTCGGTGCGGTTGGAACTACTTGTCTGTCCTGTAATAAGAATTAAATATATTTTTATTTGTGTCTGGTGGACACGTGGGAGTTAAATTTTGTACTCATACCAGTATACTGTATACTGACTTGTTTTGTCTCTTGGCAACTCGGGTGCGTTTTGTTTGAGCACAGCCGAGCTTCCTTTGCAAGATTAGTTGGGGCTACGGTGGTGACGTGGAATTACTATAGTGTTGGACTTGTCGTTTGAATCTCTTTTGTTTTCTTGAGCTTAGGGTTGATATTAGTTTATGTATTTATTATTTTTTTTAATAACTTTAGTATTGGAATAATTTGGCATGGTTTGTAACCATACTTTATTTAAGTTGTTTTGACTGGTTGTTGCTACCTGAATGTTGAGGTATTGGTTAGTTATGAAATTATGATAGATGGTTTGGTTGGCGTTTAGTTTTTTTTTTTTTAATTTCACCCCTAAGATTTGGATGATGGAATATTCTTGGGGTTAGTCCTAATTTAATATTTAATTGTCCGAATTTTGGGGCGTGACAGTTGGACCGAATTAGAGGTAGATGAGGATGCTCGTATGAAGAGAGACTTGTTCGTGTATTAGATACTCAAGATCAAGTCTTTAAAGGCAAGACTATCTCATTGGTTAAGGTGTTATGGTGACACCATGGGGTTGAGGAGGTGACTTGGGAACGTGAGACAGAAGTCCGTGAAAAATATTCAAACTTATTTGTTAATGTTTGAATTTCGTATTGAAAATCTTTCTCATGTTGTCATATATGAACATTGTAAGTGTTTTGAAAATTTGAATTGATGTTTGTGCTGGAAGACTTTGTTTTATCTTTGTTGCTTGTATGGATTGTCAATGGGATTAAAATCCAGTGATTATTGGTTTGAATTAAATTTCGAGGATGAAATTTCTAAGGAAAAAGACTATAACGATTTTGGTTTTGACCTAACCCTTTTCAAGCTCTTAGATCTAGGACTTCGTACTTTTAATTATTGTTTGTACCTTTTATCATCTTGTCTATAGCTGAGTTGAGTTGTTTGTTGTGTTTGAAATAGGATGGGAGTTAGTTTTTCAATGGAGTTATTGTCTGTTTCACTTCTGGTTCGCTAGAGCAATGTTTTAGTTGCTCGAGCAGTCTTTGATATCTCTCAGTATTTTTGCAGGCCTGTAAAAATTTTGGGAATGGGTGATCTTCGCTCAAGCGATCTTTTGCAGGTCTAAACTTCTGTGAGGGGTCATTGTCACCTCGAGCGGTGTTTTGGTCGCTCGAGCAGTGTCCTTTATTATTTCTGACGCTTGAGTGTGATTTGGTGGCTCAAGCCCTCTGTGTGTATATCAGTTCAGGAAAATGGGGTTTTTATCACATTTTCACTCTCTCTTTCTCTCTCTAAAACACCCCTAACCCTAATTTCTTCACATACTCTCTCTAGTTCTTACTTTAAAACCTCAAATACATCATCACCCATTGATTTCTCTACCATAGTTCCTTGGAGAAAAATGTAGAGCTTGTCGAAAGTTTCATTTTAATCGGAGTGGATCTCGTTTTCGATCTTGTCAAGCACTCACCCTTGAGCTCTCCCTCTTCTATGCATAAGGTGTGGATTTCTTAAACCGTTGGTATGATTCTTAGCTTAACCATTTGCTCTTTGAAATGGTTTAGTGATTTGGGATTTTGGGTTTAATCTAGGGTTTAATTTTGAAATGTAAAAGGAGGGATTTTTCAATTAAACTCTTGAGAAAAGTTGTGGGTGTGTGAATATTGTTGGGTTGAGTTGAAATGTTAGAAATACCTTCCTTAAATATGATTTTAAAGAAGGTTTTGTTAGAAATCATGAATATTTGATTTGTGAAAGAAAAAGAAAAGATGTTGGATTTTGAAAAGATAAGATGATTGTATTTGTTAATGATAAGAGTGGAGTTGGGTTTGTATGATTGCTCCCATTTCGAAATTTATGAGGTTATATTTATTGTTGAAAAATTACCTGTTGAATAAAAATATCTGTTTTGGGCTATCAGTGAAGGATAACTTTGAGTGTTGTAGAAATTGCATGAGGATTAGGTTAATTGAAACTAATTGCTCACACATCTTGCATTGATCATTATTTCATACCTAACATTGAAAATGTATTATTTTGAGAAAAAATTGGTGTATACCTTGGTGAATTTGGCTAAAGGGTGTGGTTGTGGTTTATCACATTGACCAATGTGTCCTTGGTGAAAATTTAGAAACCCGCGCAGTTATCCTTCCAGTTAGTACCGGTAAAATGGCTTTGATAGTACTTGTGTAGCCTACTGGTAGACACATACCTAGAGATTCTCAGTGTTTTGTATCCACTATCTTGTTTTCTGATATAAAAGAATATTTTCATGAATTGATACATAATATTGACATTGCATTATTTTGAGACGAAAAATATAATGTTTGGTAAATGGCATACATATGTATTCATTTTATGACTTTGTTAAGTTTCATGCATCGTGTTTAAATGTTTTTATTGAGCCTTAGCTTACCCTACGTGGAAAACAACTTTCAGTTGTTGATGATATGCCTCCACCAAGGACATAGCTTATGAGGACTTGGAGCCGAGAACTTCTTTTTGTTTCCTTGTGTAATTATTTTTGTACAAGCATCAGGCTTTGTATATTGAGTTTTAACTCACTTTTATTGTAATCAAGTAATGATTTGGAAAGATGTAACCATTAGGGATTAAACTTACTTGTACTTCCTTTTATTTTCATTCATTTACACAGGTTATATGTTATAAATTCAAGGTCTAGGATTTATGAATGTATAAATGCATATGTCGTCTTTTGTACACGAAAATGGAATCAATGAAAGATTAATATTTTATAAATTCTTGCTTTCTATTGGATATCATGAGGTAGATAGTTATAAATTATGGGACGTTACATTGCATTCAAGGTGTGTACCTAACATAACCTAAAAGTAAAAACTGATAGAAAATCAACTAAAAAAATTTAAGTTATAACTAAAAATCACATGAGGTAATGGTAACTAAAAGTCTATATTATACACACTAGAGGGTAGTAATTAAAAGTGTATATGATACACACTTAGAAGGGGTGTATACCATAAAATTAATTTCTCTATATATATATAATTTTTTTTTCTTTCCACGCAATTGATTAATTATGAACATTTTGAAAAGTCAACAAAGATAAATTTAAAATTTTAATTATGAAAATTTAGTTAAAATTTCTCCATTGGACCATTGTTTAGTGAAAATGACAACCTAATTTATTTTTCTTCATAAAAAGAAAATTGATGAAAAACTCACTCTAGCAATTGTCTAAAGCATTAGATGCGGTGATTTTTTATTATTATTATTATTTTATTTTTTTTTGTGAGAGGTCCACACTTTGTGAAATAGTCTGGTGAAGTGCTAAATAACATTTTATTTCCAATTTTACCCATTGCCTTTTTTATTTGTTTGACTTTTCATTGGCTATCTGTTCAAATTATTTTCTATCTGTTCAAATTTTTTCTTTATCTATTCAAATTTTTTTTGTCTATCTGTTGAAATTCAAAGTGTGATTTGTTGAAATACCAAGCCAATTTTTCATGTTTGTCTATTTCTATATGTTAAATTTTGTTTATTTGTTAAAATAGCAATTTATTTTTTTTTATCTGTTGAAATAGATCTAATCTCTTCAATTTTTTTATTTGTATATGCCGATTTGTAACGTCCTCAAAATTTATACAACAAATACAATCCAAAACATATGTAAATAACTGCATGAATCAGAGTGTAATGTCCTTTCATTTCATAGAGTTAATGGTACAAAAAGTTTAGCATAAATAGATGTCCTATAGGCTTATACCTTTCTAAGGTTTGGCTTGGTTACAACAAAAGTGAGACTAGCTCATACAAATAAAGCTCGTGGCTATACAAAAGAAACTACAAAAAATAAAGAAGCTCTTGCTCCCAAGTGTCCCTCAAGCTATTACCTTGGTGAAGTCATGTCACCAACACCTCAAAATGATTTTCTCAAATAGGGTAAGCCACAGCTCAGTAGGAATAATCTAACACAATATATGAGATTTAGCAAAGATATAAGTACAATGTGCATATACAATGCCTGTGATAGAGCGTTCGCATTTATATAATCATAAAATACCGAGTTCACATCTTATTCCATTTTCCTTCAATTTATGGGCCTATTTCATTGCCATTCAACAATCCAACTGAAACTACACTTAGTGGTTCTCCAATCACACAATTAACACATAAACATTTCAATGTTGCCATTTTACGAATATTTCGTCCGTGAGATCGACACCTATGTATAATTTTGGGACTTTCACCTAGGACACTCCAGCCAACTTAATTTCAATGGAGTCCATCACCTTTCTCCTCTCAAACAATCATACATATACAATGTATTTAAACATAGTCATATTCAATGACAACTAACAAGAGATTAGTTTCAATTTACTTAATCCTCATGCAATTTCTACAACAATCATAGTTATCCTCCACCGATAGCCATACAGTTATTTCTAAACAGATATTCAATCTTAAGACAGATAGTTTATTCAAAATTTTCAAAGGGTATGAGATAGTACATATCCAATTCCACCATTCATATCAATGACCACCCAATTTCACATTACCAATGCCAATTTCAATTATTTATACAAAATAACAATTTGATCCAATTAGGGCAAATTTCCTCTTTTCCCAAATATCAACCAAAGTACCAAAATCAATAATTTTGACACAACATGATCTCATGTTCAGACCCCATACCCATTTATTTTACATTAATTAAAAACCCCTCTTTTCATTCCATAACCAAACCCTAGGTTTGGTCAAACTACTCCCAAATCCCACCATTTTTACACAATGACAAATAACTAAGTTAAAAATCATATAAAAGTGTAGAAAATCCCTACCTCAAAGAGAGAAGATGAGGCAAGCAAAAGTGAAACTTCAAATATGTCGAAATCTAACTCTATTCGGATAAAAATTGAGATCTTGAGATGTTCCACCTTTTTATCAAAGGGATTAGGGTAAAGAAATCACTAAAACTAGGTGAAAATGTAGAGAGAGAGAGAGAGAGAGAGAGAGTTTTTTAGAAAGTGATGGTCACAACTTTAGGTTTTAGGGAGAAAAGATCTAAAAAAGTGATGTAAAAAGTCATTTTCACGATCTGATATACGCACAGTCTGCTCGAGCGCAAGAGCTGACGCTAGAGCATTAGACACAAAAAGTTGTTCCACTTGAGCGCAAGAAAGGCCGCTCGAGCGCCAAGACACAATGAATAAGACGCTTACCGCTCGAGCACAAGAAATGGCACTTGAACGTAGTAGAAAACACACATCCAGTAGTTTTGCAGACAACAGACCAACGCTCGAGCGCAAAGAAGGCCGCTCGAGCGCCCACCTGCTCGAGCGTAGAAAGCACTTTCCCAGTAGTTTTGAAGATTTGCAAAGTACTGAGAGTTCGTAAAGCCTGCTTGAGCGCAAGAAGTACCGCTCGAGCAGATAAGCAAAATTTGCAAAACCCGCTCGAGCGCAAGAATGGCGCTCGAGCGGAGAGCAAAAATCTAGGTAACAAAGGTTTGGAAAACAAGCAACCAACATGTTCCAAACACACAACTACCATCCAAAACCAAACCTAAGAGGGATTAAGGTGAAAAACGATAATTAACACATTCAGAAACTATAAGCCCGAGTTCAGAATGCAACAAGAGTCGGGTCAAAACCTGAATCGCTATACGATTGAAGAAATCTTAATCTCCAATCTTCACTGATCCTATGTTATTGAATGTATTGCAAAAATAAACATCACATACACATACACACACACACACACACATACAAATCTCAGATCTAAGAACTAGAAAAATCAACTCTCTCTTTATACAAACACACAGTGACAATCAATAATAACAATTACAAATCAAACTCTCTAACCTCAAAATCACTTAATATGAAACAATTAAAAAGAAAGGAAAAAAAAAAAACAAGTTTTTAATCTCAAAATCAAGCTCAATCAGGACCGAATTAAAATGAAATACATAATCTTATACATATCATTATGAACTGTATACTATGCGCGCACGCGTACACACACACATACACACACAGATTGTGAAACACTCAATTCAAATGGAAGAAGGAACCAAATAAACTCTAGAAATCAACTTGGCCACCACAACCACCACCGTCAACGACGACAACAACACTTATGTTGAAATGCTTTGAAGGAGAAGAGTTGTAAAGATGACCGAGCTATTCAAACTTCGATCATACTTTGCTCTCTGAGATCTCATATCTCATATCTAAGATCATCGGTGGTTGAAACAGTGGTCTACAGCAGCGGAACGAAAGCCACAACAGTTGCACGTCATAGCGATGGAGATCTACAGCCGATGATGGTAAAGAACGATTCTCAGAAACTTACAAATATATATATATAGAGGAGAGAGAGTCCATCAATAGCAATGGAGGTGGTGGTGTTGGTGGCTAAGATGGAAATGAGAAAGGAAAAAAAAAAAAATATATATATATATATAGAGAGAGAGAGAGAGAGAGAAGAGAGAAAGACGATATGCGGGCTAAGGTAGGAATGGCAACGGGCCGGGGGGGCTGGGGATTACACTCCTCATCCCCAATCCTCGAAGGTATAAAATTCTTCGTCCCCACCCTCGATCCCCGGTGGGGAACCCATCACCCCCCCGCCTTCACCCCCGCCCCTGCCCTTGTCCCCTAACAAGGATTGGGTTTCCCCAACCTTGAAAAATCCCCGACCGTTTTTTTTTGAATTTTGCATATCCCATTTTATTTCTTTTTTTTTCGGCAAATAAAAATAATATATGTAAAAGCATAATCCAGCAATGTCCAAACATAAACATCCAAACAACAACAACATGGCAAACAATATACAAAACAATACCCACACCACACAACAACAAAAAAAACAACATATATATAAAGGGGTATAATAGTAATTTTAGTTCGGGGCAGAAACGAGGACGAGGACGGGCGGGCCGAGGCGGGGGAACCTATCACCGTCCCCAATCCAAAAATTGTCGGGGATTCATTTTTGAATACCATCCCCAACCCGTCGGGTCAAGTTCAAATTGCCCTCTCTAGGTTAGGGTTTGAAGGAGGTGACTGTTTGTGTGAGATTGAAGAGAGAGAGACGAGGGTTTGCTTTGTTTTGTGTTTCACCGTGGATACCACATATATATAAAAGCGTAGTTTGGTTATTGGGTAGAAATTTATTCTTATAGACATAATGATTTCACGTTTTGACTTGCAGACAAAAGAAATTTGAATTTGGACTTTTGAACCGAGTGTCCCTTCATAAATCTCCTAAGGAAGAAACGCATAATTGAGTAAAATATCCTTTTTTTTTTTTTTGACAATATTGTTAGAATAACATGTTGTTGTGAACCAGAGTAACATGTTACTATTTACATTAATTTCGACGGTAATAATTTTTAAGTATATATTTATTTTTGAGAATTTTATAGTCAATATGGATCTTATTTGATAGATCTTGATGAGAGGATTCTAAAAATACTAATTTTATTAAAAATCGACATCCAAATCAAAAATTATATTACCCGTGCTATGCACGAAATAAAATAATAGATTATTTATTAAAAATACGATAATTATTTTAATTTTTTTTTTATATTTTGTCTCTCGTAAATAAAATTATATATATAAATTTAAGGGTTTTGTTTCAAATGTTCATTTACTATAATATATAGTATAGATAGATTAAAATTATTGTATTGACAATTAATAATTAAAATTATGCTTTACTATAAAAAAAGAAAAAAAAGAAAAAAAAAAAGCATAGTTCTAATACTTCACTATTTTAGAATAAAAATATATGAATTTTAAAAAATTATCATATTGGTTTTTGGAATGGAAATAATTAAAGAAATTTTAAAAATTTAATGAGTAAAAAAACATCATCGTAACATGTAAAACCACTAAAATCACGGTTAAACCAGTAAATCATTCAAACTAAAAATGGTTTAGCTTTATCAATTAGGTGAAAAGACCAACCAGCTTACACAAAAGTTAATTAATTAAAATTTTTAAATTTTATTTTTTAAAATTTAAAATGCTACTAAATATGAAAAGCAATCTATTAATTTAAAATTAAAATTGACATAATATAAATTTAAAATTATAATAATCCATCCCATGATTTATAACTTTTCAATACAAATTTAAAAGAGTAAATTACAAATACACCCCCTAAGATTTGCTTAAAATACAGATTAGCCCCTGTGGTTTGAAAAATTACAAATACCTCTTATTAGAATTTTTTATTTAACAGAATTAACTTAAAAAATAAAATTCATAATTACTCTCCTATACAATAATAAAATTACCTAAATTATTAATTGAAACATATTTTTAACATCATTAAAAACTGTTAATTGACTTGATGATTTATTAATAAAATGAGCAATTTGTTATGAAATTAGAAACCTTAGGGGATGAAATGTAATTTCAAAACCACAGGGGGCGATTCATATTTTAATAAAACCTCAGGGGATGTATTTGTAATTTACCTAATTTAAAATTATCATAATTATCTCATAATTTTATATTAAGGAGCAGTAAAAGTGACATTGAGATTATCAATATATCTATATATTTCACAAATGAATACTTTTAAGGAGAAATATTATGACAGTTTCCAAATATCATACAAAATTATTTTTAAAATCAAAACCTGTATGTGGGATTGTAAAATAAAAGTTGAATGAAAGCTAACCAACTGGGATTTTCTTAATTGTTTAAAATTAAGAGGGAAAAAAAATTAGTATGAGATATTGATCATAAGTATAGCGATCCCGGTTTCCCTTTGCTTTATTTGATGTATCCGGACTTAGACTCCGTGGAATTGGTCGTTGTGTATATCGTGTTTACATCATTTACTCTCTATATTTGAGTCTTGGGTTGCGTAGGGAAGTTTGGAACAGGTTGGTTGAGCTTAGGAACCAAGTCTAGTTGCCCAGAATTTGGCCTGTCCGCTCGAGCGGAGCTTTCGACGCTCGAGCGGGGATCTTGTTGTTGCTTGTCCGCTCGAGCGGGAATACACCCATCCAGTATTTTCTGTGTAGTGTTGGACGCTCGAGCGGGGGATTGGTCGCTCGAGCGGGAGTTTGTGTGTACCGCTCGAGCGGGGAACCTATCTGCAATAGTGCTGGGAGTGTGCATTCGACGCTCGAGTGGGGGATTGGCCGCTTGAGCGGGAGTCTGTGAGTGCCGCTCGAGCGGGGGTTCGGCCGCTCGAGCGGGGCGACTGGGTTAAAGCTCCGTGCTTTGACATTTCAAATCACTTTTTCACATTCTCTTCTCTCTCCTACTTTTCCAAAACACCATTGTTGAGCTTCTCACTCTAGAACTCTACCTTCTCTCTAGGTATTGATCTACTAGGATGATTTGCTCATCATTGGCCTTTACAAAAGTTGTATTGATCGTCGAGGGCTACATTTTAATCTGAAAATTTCGGGATTTGGAGCATTTTGGTTTTTGGTCTTCACCTACGTTGGAGCTCAAACTTTGAGGTAGGATATCCTACTCCTCTTTTATGAACTTTGTCTTTAAATTTTTGGTATTTTTGATGTTGGGGTTGTTGTGAAATTTTGGAAGGTTTGGGGCTTTTGTGTAATTTTACAAAAGTTGGTTTTTTTTACAAAATGGAACCTAAGGGTTGTAATGTTAATTATGGAAAAATGCCCTAATTACATTGATTAATTAATTGGGATAATTAATTGTGAGAAATGAGGAATTGAAGTGGAAATGTTGAGATTGTGAATGTATGGGACCAAAGGTGTAGTTGAATTACTTACACTCACCGAATTGAAATGTTGATTATATATCCATTAGTTGCATTTATTCTGTATAGAAATAACTACTTTGGGCTATCGGTGGAGGATAGTCTTGATTGTTGTAGACAATGCATGATGATTAGGCAAACTAAAACTGATCATAGAGATGTGTCATTGAGTGTGACGGTTAAAGGAATACATTAATTTTATGTATTGATTGATGTGTATAATTGTTGTTTATATGCATTGTGTTGTGTTGGAGGAGATAGGGGATGTACTCTACGGTTTAGGGGATGATAGGGGATAGACCTCTAAACCGGACGTTGCTTGGGAGAAGATAGGGGATGGACTCCATAGACATAGCTCATATGCTTATCTAGTGATGTGTTGACACAGCTCATACGCTTGTCTTTGGAAGTGTGATATTGCTCCTAGGCATATCTATGAAAGTATTGATACAGCTTATATGCTTATCTGTTAATGTGTTGATATGGCTAGTATGCTTATCTATTGATGAAATGGGAAAAATGTTTAATATGAGTCACTGTCTCATATAAGTGGTTTGGCCAGGTTCTGAGCCATGGTTATTAATTGAAAAGTAAGAAGAATGGAAACGAATTGTAATATGGACATATATGTCATAGAACTGTAAGATGATATAAGTGGATGTATCAGTGTTAGTCATCTATCAATTGCTAAACCTTTAGTCATTGTTCATGGTTGGTTTAGTGTATTTCTGCTGGGCTGTGGCTCACCATATATGGGAACATCATTTTCAGGTACAGGTAACATGCCACCTCCAAGGACATAGTTTGGGAGGCTTGAAGCGGACGGACTTTTTGTTGTCTATCTTCTTTTGATGTATTACATGTAAATTCAAGCCTAGGGCTTAATGTGTAAATGAGTTAGTACTCTTATTCTGTAACCAAGTGTTAACTTGGAAAGCTGTAAGCCCTTAGGGCATTTGCTTTTGTTGTTAACATGTAATACCCTTTGTAATGAAACTCTGATGAATAGAAGAATGTGGATATTTTGTATGTCAATGAATGTCCTTATTGATGGGTTTAATGTTGATATTTTGAGGGCGTTACAACTTGGTATCAGAGCGTACCGAGTTCGAATACTTTGGGTACGTGGGAAGTGATTAGGATCACAATGGGTTGTCTTGCTTGAAAGAGACTTAGGTGTAGTGTCATATGCCATGTGTTTAATTGATAACATCTTATGTGATTATTTGGGTATGGGATTTGATTTCTAGGATACTGATTGGATTCTTGGGTTTCTGGAGGTCTGATTGGAAAGGCACTTGATCAATGCTGTTTCTAACCGGAACTCTAGTAACGCCTCGGGACTATCATTATCCGGAAATGAAATTCGTAAGTGCTTATGTGTTTATGTGCTTACGTGGAGTGAATTACAGTTGTCCATGCATTAGGACGCGGGTGTTTAGTTTCAGCACATTTATGAATGTGCTAACGTCTTTGTTATCTTTAATAGGATGTCAGGACGAGGTGGTAGGCGTGTTAGGCCTAGGAGGCAGGAAGTGCCTCTACCGGATGAGATTCCGGTAGTACAGGAGGGAGTTGGTCAGGCCAATGTGGCCGAGCCAGCGGGTCAGCAGGCTATGAGTGCCTTGGCCCGAGAAATAACAGGAGCTTTGGGAATTCTTAGGGCTGGGAATCAGGCAGTTGAGGCAGGGCCTTCTTTCTTGAAGAGGGAGTTCTTCCGGTCTAACCCGGAGGAGTTTGTTGGGGATCTAAAGGAGCCACTGAAGGCAAACGAGTGGTTGGAACAAATGAGTAAGACGTTCGAGATGCTTGACATCGAGGACGGAGCACTGAAGGTGACCTTGGCATCCTTCCAGCTGAAGGGAGATGCGGGTCAATGGTGGAAGTATGAGAAGGTCCGTGTTGGTGGTACTTGGGAGGCGTTTGTAAATGCTTTCCAGGAGAAGTTCTTATCTGCAGTTGCTAGGGAGAAGCTGAGGGATCAGTTTAGCCGGCTTAAACAGGAGGGTTTATCTGTGGCCGAGTTTGAGGCTACATTTACTAGCTTGTCCAGGTTTGCACCTGAACTCGTGGCGATCGAAGAACGCCGTTGCTATGAGTTTGAGCGGAAGTTGAGGCGTGGCCTCAAGTTGAGGGTTGGTGGTTCTTACATACGAGAGTATAGACATTTGGTAGATGCTGCGGCCCATATGGAGCTTATGATGCAAGAGGAAGAGGAGGAGAAACACAGAGGCTCCAAGAGGGGCCAAGATGGCCAAGGAGATGGTAGGAGACAGAGGGGTTATAACCCTCAGCAGTCTCAGGGCGGAGTTGCTAGATCGACATTTTCGGTGCCAAGTGCAGGCTCGGGAAGAGGTAATCAGGGAGGAGGATATTCCAAAGACGGCATTCCGTACGCGGTATGGCCATTATGAGTTTCTGGTGATGCCATTTGGGCTTACCAACGCACCGGCAGTCTTTATGGACTTGATGAACCGGATCTTCCGGGAATTCTTGGATCGTTTTGTAGTCATCTTCGTAGATGACATTCTTATCTATTCACCTTCAGAGGAGGAGCACGAGGAACACTTGAGAGTGGTGCTTGAGTTGCTTAGAGCCCATAGACTGTATGCCAAGTTTGGGAAGTGTGAGTTCTGGCTAGGAGAAGTCAAGTTCTTAGGCCATGTGGTTTCCAGGGACGGGGTGTCTGTTGATACATCCAAGACTGAGGCAGTGCAAGATTGGGCACAGCCTAAGAGTGTGTTCGAGATCCGCAGTTTTTTGGGATTAGCTGGGTACTACCGTCGGTTTGTGAAGGATTTCTCCAGATTAGCTTCGCCGTTGACTAGATTGACTCAGAAGGGAGTCAAATTTGTACGGAGTGAGACTTGTGAAAAGTCGTTCCAGGAGTTAAAAGTTAGATTGACCACCGCTCCGGTCTTGATTATTCCAGAGAGAGGGTTGGGCTATGCTGTCTATTGTGATGCCTCACGAGAGGGTTTGGGATGTGTGTTGATGCAAGAGGGGAAAGTGGTAGCTTATGGCTCACGTCAGTTGAAAATTCACGAGAAGAATTACCCTACACATGACCTAGAGTTAGTGGCTGTGATCTTTGCCTTGAAAATCTGGAGGCACTACCTTTATGGTGAGAGATTCGAGGTGTTCTCGGATCATAAGAGTCTGAAATATCTATTTTCACAAAAAGACTTGAACTTAAGGCAGAGGAGGTGGATGGAGTTCATTGAGGATTACGACTTCGAGTTGCATTATCATCCGGGGAAGGCAAATGTTGTGGCCGATGCCCTTAGCAGAAAATCCATAGGTGAGGTAGCTTGTATAGCCATCCGGGAGTGGGGAATGTTGGGGGCACTTGGTGAGTTCGATTTGCATCTGAGCGAATCTGTTGAGGCTGTGGCCTTGTTTTCTATTGTTGCGCAGCCTACACTTGTGACTCGAGTGTTAGAGGCACAGAGGGGTGACCTTGAAGTAGAGTCCCTCCGAGAGAAGATCTCCAGTGGGAAAGTTGAGAAGGGTTTGACGGTGCATCCCGACCTGAGTGTGAGATACCGAGACCGTTTATTTGTGCCGGAGTCTTGCCGAGAAGAAGTACTCCGAGAGTTCCATCATTCGCGCCTTGCAGTGCATCCGGGGGGTACTAAGATGTATCGGGATTTGGGTCGCCAGTTTTTGTGGCGGGGTATGAAGAGAGATGTGGCAACTTTCGTGTCTAAGTGCCTTACTTGTCAGCAAGTGAAGGCCGAACATCAAAGGCCAGCGGGTTTGTTGCAACCCTTGCCTATTGCCGAGTGGAAGTGGGAGCATGTCACTATGGACTTCGTTGTTGGTCTTCCGAGGACTCATCGGGGTAGTGATGCTATTTGGGTGGTTGTAGGCCGGTTGACTAAGTCAGCGCACTTCATTCCTATGCGCGTGAGAGATTCGGTAGATCATCTTGCCGACTTGTATATTCGGGACATAGTGAGGTTGCACGGGGTCCCAATGACGATCGTCTCAGATAGAGACCCTTGTTTTACTGCTAGCTTGTGGCAGAGTTTGCAGAGTGCCTTGGGTACTAAGTTGACCTTCAATACGGCTTATCATCTTCAGACTGACGGGCAGTCCGAGCGTACTATTCAGATCCTTGAAGATATGCTTCGGGGTTGTGTCCTTGACTTTAGTGGGACGTGGGAGAGGCACTTACCATTGGTGAAATTTGCCTACAACAACAGTTTTCAGTCTAGTATCAGTATGGCACCGTTTAAGGCCTTGTATAGCCGACCTTGTAGGTCTCCAGTTTGTTGGGCCGAGGTGGGTGACGCACCTCTGTTGGGTCCGGAGTTGGTTAGGGAGACGACGGAGAAAGTTGAGCTCATCCGTAGGAGGCTTGTTACACCCCAGAGTCGTTAGAAATCTTATGCTGACCGTAGGAGGAGGCCGTTGGTGTTTGAGATAGGTGATCATGTCTTTCTGAAGATATCACGTTGGCGGGGATTGATAAGGTTTGGGAAGAGTGGGAAGTTGTCCCCTCGGTTTATTGGTTCTTTTGAAATCCTTGAGAGGATTGGCGAGGTTGCTTATCGTTTAGCTTTGCCGCCACAGTTGTCCGGAGTTCATGACGTGTTTCATGTGAGTATGCTTTGGAAATACGAGCCGGATCCATCACATGTATTAGATTGGACCGACTTAGAGGTAGATGAGGATGCCTCGTATGAGGAGAGACCGGTTCAGGTCTTGGATAGGCGGGATCAAGTCCTGCGTGGCAAGACCATTCCTTTGGTGAAGGTTTTGTGGAAACATCACGGGGTGGAGGAAGCCACTTGGGAGCGTGAGTTGGAAGTCCGAGAGAAATATCCGGACCTATTTGTGGATGTTTGAACATATGTTATATGTACTGTTGTATTGTTGAACTTTAAGACCACTAAATATGTCTTAAGTTGTAGAACATGGTACATGTTTTGGTTAATGAAAGTAGTTGGAAATTTGCCTCAAATGGAAGTTTGAGTAACATTGCATATGTTGAATGTATAGTAGAAATGGAAATGTATCATGGTTATTGCTTATGATATGAATTGTGAACTATGTATGTTGGAAATGGTTGAAATGGAAAGAAAATGCATGTTGAAATGTATGTATCATGAAATGCCTCTTGATAAGAGATGAGATGGCCGGTAATGGGTCAAGATGTTTAAGGTTGAATGGTAACATTGTTTAAAGTGGAGAAAAAAAAACCTATTTTTGAAAACTTGTTCTTAATTTCGGGGACGAAATTCTTTAAGGGGGGGAGGTTATAGCGATCCCGGTTTCCCTTTGCTTTATTTGATGTATCCGGACTTAGACTCCGTGGAATTGGTCGTTGTGTATATCGTGTTTACATCATTTACACTCTATATTTCTGTCTTGGGTTGCGTAGGGAAGTTTGGAACAGGTTGGTTGAGCTTAGGAACCAAGTCTAGTTGCCCAGAATTTGGCCTGTCCGCTCGAGCGGAGCTTTCGACGCTCGAGCGGGGATCTTGTTTGCTTGTCCGCTCGAGCGGGGTTTTGGCGCTCGAGCGGGGAATACACCCATCCAGTATTTTCTGTGTAGTGTTGGACGCTCGAGCGGGGGATTGATCGCTCGAGCGGGAGTTTGTGTGTACCGCTCGAGCGAGGAACCTATCTGCAATAGTGCTGGGAGTGTGCATTCGACGCTAGAGCGGGGGATTGGCCGCTCGAGCGGGAGTCTGTGAGTGCCGCTCGAGCGGGGCGACTGGGTTAAAGCTCCGTGTTTTGACATTTCAAATCACTTTTTCACATTCTCTTCTCTCTCCTACTTTTCCAAAAACACCATTGTTGAGCTTCTCACTCTAGAACTCTACCTTCTCTCTAGGTATTGATCTAGTAGGAGTGATTTGCTCATCATTGGCCTTTACAAAAGTTGTATTGATCGTCGAGGGCTACATTTTAATCTGAAAATTTCGGGATTTGGAGCATTTGGTTTTGGTCTTCGCCTACGTTGGAGCTCAAACTTTGAGGTAAGGATATCCTACTCCTCTTTATGAACTTTGTCTTTAAATTTTGGTATTTTGAGATGTTGGGGGTTGTTGTGAAATTTTGGGAAGGTTTGGGGCTTTTGTGTAATTTTACAAAAGTTGGTTTTTTTTACAAAATGGAACCTAAGGGTTGTAATGTTAATTATGGAAAATGCCCTAATTACATTGATTAATTAATTGGGATAATTAATTGTGAGAAATGAGGAATTGAAGTGGAAATGTTGAGATTGGGAATGTATGGGACCAAAGGGTGTAGTTGAATTACTTATCACTCACCGAATTGAAATGTTGATTATATATCCATTAGTTGCATTTATATTCTGTATAGAAATAACTACTTTGGGCTATCGGTGGAGGATAGTCTTGATTGTTGTAGACAATGCATGATGATTAGGCAAACTAAAACTGATCATAGAGATGTGTCATTGAGTGTGACGGTTAAAGGAATACATTAATTTTATGTATTGATTGATGTGTATAATTGTTGTTTATATGCATTGTGTTGTGTTGGAGGGAGGAGATAGGGATGTACTCCACGGTTTAGGGGATGATGGGGGATAGACCTCTAAACCGGACGTTGTTTGGGAGAGAGATAGGGAATGGACTCCATAGACATAGCTCATATGCTTATCTAGTGATGTGTTGACACAGCTCATACGCTTGTCTTTGGAAGTGTGATATTGCTCCTAGGCATATCTATGAAAGTATTGATACAGCTTATATGCTTATCTGTTAATGTGTTGAATGGCTAGTATGCTTATCTATTGATGAAATGGGAAAAATGTTTAA
Source organism: Camellia japonica (assembly GCA_030407325.1). Taxonomy (NCBI): domain Eukaryota; kingdom Viridiplantae; phylum Streptophyta; class Magnoliopsida; order Ericales; family Theaceae; genus Camellia; species Camellia japonica. The sequence goes on along the minus strand of JAPPVO010000059.1, from coordinate 179,836,466 downwards.
TATGAGTCACTGTCTCATATAAGTGGTTTGGCCAGGTTCTGAGCCATGGTTATTAATTGAAAAGTAAGAAGAATGGAAAACGAATTGTAATATGGACATATATGTCATAGAACTGTAAGATGATATAAGTGGATGTATCAGTGTTAGTCATCTATCAATTGCTAAACCTTTAGTCATTGTTCATGGTTGGTTTAGTGTATTTCTGCTGGGCTGTGGCTCACCATATATGGGAACATCATTTTCAGGTACAGGAACATGCCACCTCCAAGGACATAGTTTGGGAGGCTTGAAGCGGACGGACTTTTTGTTGTCTATCTTCTTTTGATGTATTACATGTAAATTCAAGCCTAGGGCTTAATGTGTAAATGAGTTAGTACTCTTATTCTGTAACCAAGTGTTAACTTGGAAAGCTGTAAGCCCTTAGGGCATTTGCTTTTGTTGTTAACATGTAATACCCTTTGTAATGAAACTCTGATGAATAGAAGAATGTGGATATTTTGTATGTCAATGAATGTCCTTATTGATGGGTTTAATGTTGTTATTTTGAGGGCGTTACAATAAGGCTTCTCACTAAAAATCTTATTTTGCTTGAATAAATGGGAGCATAAGATTCACTTTATGTAAGTGAAACAATTCACTTTTTTCTTTTTTCTCGATATAGGATTGTAAAATAAATGTTAAATGGAAGCTAGCCGTTGGAAAAATTTTATTTGTTTAAAATTAAGAAAATTCAATAATTTATATAAATAAAAGCATAAGATTCAATTTATGTAAGTGAAACTATTCACTTTTTCTTTCTTTTCCCCATGTGGGATTGCAAAATAAAAGGTAAATGAAAGGTAGTCAATATAAATTTTCTTAATTGTTTAAAATTAAGAAAATTCAATAATTTTAGAATGAAGGTTTGGAGTTCCTAGAAGGTTTCTCCCTAAAAACACCATTTTTCTTATATAATATATAGATAAATGAAATAACTCACTTTTTCCTTCTTTTCCCAATATGGGATTGTATAAAATAAAAATTAACAATTGTTTGGACGGGAAGTTTATTTCAAATCAAGCAATCTCAACCGTTTAATCTTTAAGTAGGTCAATCTTTAATTTATTTCGAATTAAACAAATCTAACTAATATATTTTGATAAAACTACTAAAATCGCGGTTAAACTAGTGAAACAGTCAAACCAAAAACGGTTCACCCTATCCGCTAGGTCAAAAGACCAACCAACTTATATAAAAATTAATTAATTAAAACTTTTAAATTTTATTTTAATTTCAAAATTTAAACTGTCTTGAACTGAAACATACACAATACTACAATATTAAATGGGAGTATAAGGTTTATATAGTGAATGTTGGATTATAAAATAAAAGTTAACAGCTATCTGGATGGGAAGTTCATTTCTAATAAAGCAATTTCAGTCATTCAATTTTTAATCAGGTCAATCTTAGTTTATTTCAAATCAAATAAATCTAAGCAATATATTTTGATAAAATATCTAAAATCGTTGTTAAACCAGTGAATCAGTCAATACGAAAACAATTCATTCTAATCGGCTAAGTCAAAAGACCAACAAATTTACAACAAAATAATTAATTAAAAATTTTAATTTTATTTTAAAATTTAAACCATCTTGAATTGAAATATACACAATACTACAATATTAAATGGAGTATAAGATTCACTTTATATAAGTGAAACAACTCAGTTTTTTTTCTTTTTTTTTTCTCGATGTAAGATTGTAATTATTTTAAAGTTAAATATTATGAGAGTTTCAAAATCTCATACAAAATTATTTTTAAAATCAAAATCTCTATGTGGGATTGTAAAATAAAAGTTAAATGGAAGCTAGTCAATAGGGATTTTCTTAATTGTTTAAAATTAAGAAAATTAAAAAAAAAAAAAATTGGTATGTGATATTGATCATAGAGCTTCTCACTACAAATCTCCTTTTACTTATATAAATGAGAGGATAAGATTCACTTTTTCCTTCTTTTCTCGTTATAGGATTGTAAAATAAAATTTAAATGAAAGTTAACCAATAAAGATTTTCTTAATTGTTTAAAATTAAGAAAATTCAGTAATTTATATAAATGAGAGTATAAGTTTCACTTTATGTAAGTTAAACAATTCACTTGTTCCTTTTTTTTCACGATGTGAGATTGTAAAATAAAAGTTATATGGAAGCTAGCTAATGGAAATTTTCTTAATTGTTTAAAATTAAAAAAAAATCGATAATTTTAAAATGAAGGTTTGGAGCTCCTAGAATGCTTATCCTCAAAACCCCCTTTATAAGATTCACTTTATATAAGTGAAACAACTCATTTTTTCCTTTCTTTTCTTGATGTAAGATTGTAAAATAAAAATTAACAATTGTTTGGGTGAAAAGTTTATTTCTAATCAAGCAATCTCAGCTTTCAATCTTTATTTAGGTCAATCTTTAGTTTATTTTGAATCAAACAAATCTAACCAATATATTTTGGTAAAACTGCTAAAATCACGATTAAATCAATAAATTATTCAAACAAAAAATGATTTAGCTTAATCAGTCAGGTTAAAAGACTAACCAGCTTACATAAAAATTAATTAATTAAAACTTTTAAATTTTATTTTATTAAAATTTAAAAACAATCTATTAATTTAAATTTAAAATTACAATAATCTATCCCATGATTTATAAGTTTTAAATACAAATTTAAAATTATCATAATTATCTCATAATTTTTGTATTAAGGAGCAGTAAGAGTGACGTTGAGATTGTCAATATATCTATATATTTTACAAAAGAATACTTTTAAGGAGAGATATTATGAGAGTTTCAAAATCTCATACAAAATTATTTTTAAAATCAAAACCTCTATGTGGTATTGTAAAATAAAAGTTAAATGGAAGCTAGGCAATGAGAATTTTCTTAATTGTTTAAAATTAAGAAAATAAAAAAAAAATAGTATGAAATATTAATCATAAGGCTTCTCACTAAAAATCTCATTTTGCTTATATCAATGGGAGTATAAGATTCATTTTATGTAAGTAAAACAATTCACTTTTTCTTTTTTTCCCGATATGAGATTGTAAAATAAAAAATAAATGGAAGTTAGTCAATGAATTTTCTTAATTGTTTAAAATTAAGAAAATTCAATAATTTTAGAATGAGACTTTGGATCTCCTTGAAGGCTTCTCCTTAAAAACACCATTTTCTGTATATAATACTAGCATATCACCCGTGCTATGCACGGATTATATTTACAATTATCTATATATGTGAATTGCGATTTTTAAATATCTTTTTTTTTTATTTTTAAAAATGCCTTCTTTTTTTCCTTTTTTATATTATATTAAAGTTTAATATTTTGATAATAATCATATGTATTAGACTTTTCAATGAATTAAATGTCTTTTTTTTTATTATATTATATTAAAATTTAATATTTTGATAATAATCATATGTGTTGGAGTTTTCAAGAAATTTTTTTTATAGTTGTTCTTAATGTATTAAAGTGTTATTATGAGGAATAATAATCATATGTGTTGGGACTTTTCAAGAAATTCATGTGTTTGATTTCAAAGAATTTTTTTTTTTTTTTATGTTTGTTCTTAATGCATTAAAGTGTTATTATGAGAGTAAGATTTGGGGGTTAGGAGAAGTTAATAAATGCTAAGCTCTTTTTTTTTTAAATCAAAAAATCAGGAAATTTAGATTGGGAGATTGGAGCTCCCACAAGGCTTGGAGTTAAAAACTCCATTTTGTTTAATATATAGTATAGACTAGCATATCACCCGTGCTATGCACGGATTGTATTTACAATTATCTATATATGTGAATTGTGATTTAAAATTTTTTTTTTTTTAAAATGTCTTCTTTTTTTTCTTTTTTATATTATATTAAAGTTTAATATTTTGATAATAATCATATGTGTTGGAATTTTCAAGGAATTAAATGTCTTTCTTTTTTATTATATTATATTAAGTTTAATATTTTGATAATAATCATATGTGTTGGACTTTTCAAGAAATTTTTTTTTATGCTTGTTCTTAATGCATTAAAGTGTTATTATGAAGGATAATAATCATATGTGTTGGGACTTTTCAAAGAATTCATATGTGTTGGATTTCAAAGAATTTTTTTTATGCTTGTTCTTAATGCATTAAAGTGTTATTATGATAGTAAGACTTGGGAGTTGGGAGAAGTTAATAAATGCTAAGATTTTTTTTTTTAAATAAAAAAATCAGGAAATTTAGATTAGGAGATTGGAGCTCCCACAAGGCTTGGGGTTAAAAACCCCATTTTCTTAATATATAGTATAGATATAGATAGATAAATGTGTTGGACTTTTCAAGAAATTTGTTTGTATTTGTCCTTAATGCATTAAATAATTTTCTTAATATATAGTATAGATATAGATAGATAAATGTGTTGGACTTTTCAAGAAATTTGTTTGTATTTGTCCTTAATGCATTAAATAATGAGGGAGATTGACCAAATCTCCTTTAATTATGGTAAGGACGTTAATAAATAATTTTAATTTTAAATTTTTTTTTTGGTAAGAAAATAAAATTTGAGCTGCCAACTAAGAGAAATTACCTTATTTGTTTTCAGAAAATTAAACCTATTTTTCATTTTTTTTTATTTATATATTTTTTTGATGCAACTAGTCTAGATACATTTAAAAATTACAATGTTTATGAAAAAAAAAAATTAAATACAAAAATTAAAAAAATTTAATATATTTTCGTATTATGTATTTATTGAATTTGTTAAATATTTTTCACAAATATTTAATTTTTAAGTACATTTAGACCTCTTTTGTCAACTATATATTTTAATAAAAAAGTCACTCTCTCTACTTTTTTACACATCATTCCAAAACGAGGCTTTAAGTTATATACATCTTGAAAGTAAAAAATTTATTTAAAATATTAAAAAATTAACTAAAAATAAAAAATACGAAAAATTATTATAAAACTAAACAAAATAAAGAAGAAAAAAACACAATGAAAGAGGAAATAAAGGACCACACATGTAATACACAATTTTTCTATATCTTCATTATCATGCAAACTCACTTATTTATATGTAATAAAACATTCACTATTTACCACTATACATCACACTATGTGGTTTACTACATGGCATACCACACTTCCCACATGGTAAAACTTTCCTCTATTTCTACTTTGGCCCAAAACTCATTAGAATTCCAATTGCATCCCTTTTGATGGTTATCCAAATATCAACACTCCCCGTTGGATAATCATATACTAAGAATATTCCTCGTTAAAATCTTACCAAGGAAAACCCAGTGGGGAAAAAAAAATTGGCAAAGTAAAAAGAGTACAATATTCCTACATGTGATTTGTTTAGATTGTCTCATTAAAACCTTGCTAAGGAAAATGTTGGAAATCAAGCTATTGTATTGTTAATATAATAATACCAGCTGTATGCTTATATATATATATTAATGTATAGTTAATATAATATGTTATATATTAAAGTATACAGCTGCTAGCTCAGATGATAGGATTCCTTTTCTTTTGCTTTTTCTTTTTCTTTTCTACTTTCGGTTGCTTTCGGCCGCATGGCCTTCTTTTCATTTTTCTATTCCATCTGTATCATAATGATGTTTGTAACAACTCCTATATAATGGAGCTTCCATTTGGTTTCTAATAGAAATAGAATTACAGAGCGTATTAGCTCTTTCAATCACTCTCTCAATATTTCTTTCATGGTATCAGAGCAGGTGTAATCCTGTCTCATCATTTTCGCCTCTTCAGTCAGTATTCGAGTTTTCTGTTTTAATTTTTGTCTCTCTCTTCTACTCAAATCTATCCTTCTATTTCATGCCTAAATACGGTCCAGCTTTTGGAATGGCTATCGACTCATCCTCCTCTTCTTCTGATATTATCATCTCATCATCTTTATCCTCTCATCAAATGGAAACCTCTCATCTTCCGATCACCGCCCATAAACTGAATGGGCAAAATTATTTGCAATGGTCTCAATCCATATTAATGTTTATACGAGGAAAGGAGAAAGATGACTACATCACCGGAGCCTCAGCGCTACCAGAAACCACAGCATCAACCTACAAAAGGTGGATAGCTGAAAATAATATGGTCATGTCGTGGCTCGTCAACTCTATGACCACTGACATTGGCGAAAATTTTCTGTCATTTGATACTGCCAAAGAGATCTGGGACATGGCAAAAGAAACGTTTTCGGACAAGGAAAACACATCTGAAATCATCCAGCTTGAAAGCTCCCTCCACGATTTACGTCAAGACAATCTTACGGTAACTGAATATTTCAATACCCTTACTCGTCTATGGCGCCAACTTGATACGTTTGAGGTTCATAACTGGCAGTGTGTTGCTGATGGTTTGTTGTATAAAAAGATTGTCGAAGGGAAGCGTGTGTTTAAATTCTTGTTAGGATTGAACACAAATCTTGATGAAATCAGAGGAAGAATTATGGGAGTAAAACCGCTACCTAGCCTTAGAGAGGCATTCTCTGAAGTCCGTCGCGAAGAAAGTCGGAAAAAACTCATGATGGGATCCCATCAACAACTGAATATGGCAGAAAGCTCGGCTCTTAAGACTCAATTCGCTTCTATTGACAACCGTCAGAAAAATAAAGGAGGTAGGCCTTGGTGTGATCATTGCAGAAAGCCGGGTCACTCAGAGAAACTTGCTGGAAGATTCATGGAAAGCCAGCAGATTGGAAGCCACGTCAACCTCTTGAGAAAGAAGGACGAGGTAATCATAGGTACAAATGAACTATCACCACAACCTGAAGCAAGTCCTTTCACCAAGGAGCAAATGGAGATGCTCCAGAAACTACTACAGTCACAATCTGGTTCGTCTTCCAACCACATCATTGGATCCGGAACCTTGGCTCACAAAGGTAATTCTTTGAACGCCTTTACTGTTGGTAAGAAACGTAAAAAACCTTGGATTGTGGACTCAGGAGCATCTGATCATATGACGGGAGATGCAACAATTTTTGATACATATAGCTCATGTCAAAATAATTTAACGGTCCGAATAAGATGGTTCACTATCAAAGGTTGCCGGTACAGGTTCAGTTGTGCTGTCTAGGAATCTTATTCTCAACTCTGTTCTCCTTGTTCCTGACTTGGACTGTAATTTATTGTCAATTAGTAAACTCACTAAGGAAAAGAGGTGTGTTACTAATTTTTTCTCCACTCATTGTGAATTTCAGGATTTGGATTCGGGAAGACGATTGGCAATGCTGAGGAATGCTCTGGACTCTACATCCTTAAGGAACGCCACTATCCACAGGAACAACCTCAAACGGCAATTTGTGGTAGTTCTTTTTCGGTTTCGTGTCAAAATAACGATAGAGCAATTATGTTGTGGCACTATCGCTTAGGTCATCCTAATGTTATGTATCTCAAGCATTTATTTCCTTCATTATTTAAAACTCCAAAATTTTGATTGTGAAATCTGTCAATTGTCTAAGCATGTACGGTCCCATTTTCCCATTCAATCTATAAAGCGTCTCGTCCATTCTCACTAATTCATAGTGATATCTGGGGTCCATCAAGAATAAAAAATGTAACTGGTACTAGGTGGTTTGTCTCATTCATAGATGATCATACTAGATTAACCTGGGTCTTCCTCATGAAAGACAAATCTGAAACAAGCCAAATCTTCAAAAAATTTTCAAATTATGATTCAGACACAATTCCAGTCAAAAATCCAAATTCTAAAGTCTGATAATGCTCGGGACTATTTCAACTCCATTAGGAGAATTTTTAGCAAAAGAAGGGATAGTTCACTTAAGTTCATGTGTTGACAACCCACAACAAAACGGCATCGCTGAAACGAAAAATAGGCATTTGTTAGATGTTGCTAGATCGCTAATGTTTTCCACAAATGTTCCACAATTTTTCTGGGGGGAACTGTTCTTACAGTAGCCTACCTTATCAATAGGATGCCATCTAGGGTACTACAATTCCAAACTCCTTGTTAACTTCTCCTAAAATCCTTTCCAACTACTTGCCTCATCTCCACTATCCCACCAAAAATTTTTGGGTGCTCTGTCTTTGTTCATATCCATCAACAGTATCGAAGTAAACTTGATCCAGATCGCTCAAGTGTATCTTCATTGGGTATTCGTCACATCAAAAAGGGTATAAGTGTTACTCTCCGGTCACAAGGAAATTCTACAATTCCATGGATGTCATATTTTTTTGAAACCCAGTCTTACTACCCTAAAATCGTTATCAGGGGGAGACTCCAACCCAGGAATATCAATTTTGGACCCTTGAGTCATTTAGTGAGCCATCCATCACCACCAACAATCCCACACCTCCTGAGTCATTGAATCAATCTTTACCTGCCGAAAATTCTGAGTTCATTGTTGACTTGCAGGATAATGAGCACATCCAAGAGGAAACGGAGGAAGGAGCACTTTCTCAACAATCCCATGAGGCTGAACCGGGTTCTAATCCAAGCAACATTCCAGGTGACAATATTTCTTCCACAGATAGTACTGATAATTCTGAGTTAGAAAATAGTATTCTTAATATGCCCATAGCTTGGAGAAAAGGAGTTAGATCATGTACTCAGCATCCCATTGGGAACTTTATTTCTTATGATAAGCTATCACCTTCGTTTCGTGCCTTCACTTCTAGCATCACGGAGATACCCATTCCTCGGAATATTCAGGAAGCTTTCAAGTATTCGAAGTGGAAGGCGGCAGTCAATGAGGAAGTTCGGGCTCTGGAAAAGAATGGTACTTGGGCAATTACTGATCTTCCAAGAGGTAAGAAACCAGTTGGGTGTAAGTGGATTTTCACAGTAAAGCACAAGGCAGATGGTAATGTAGAACGTTATAAAGCTCGGTTGGTCGCCAAAGGATTCTCCCAATCCTATGGCATTGACTATCAAGAAACCTTTGGTCCAATTGCCAAGCTCAACACTGTTCATGTACTTTTATCCTTGGCCGCTAATCTCGATTGGTCACTTCACCAACTTGATGTGAAAAATGCCTTCCTCAATGGTGACTTAGAGGAAGAAGTTTACATGGACATTCCTGCTGGACTTGAGACGACATCAAATTTCAACAAAGTTTGCAGACTCCGAAAATCCTTGTATGGTCTCAAACAATCTCCCAGGGCCTGGTTTGAAAGATTCACTAAGGCAGTGAAAGGGTACGGTTTTGTTCAATGTCAATCCGATCATACATTATTTGTGAAGCACTCCCTAGGAGGGAAATTAGCAATTATCATTGTTTATGTGGATGACATAATTTTAACAGGTGATCATGAAGAGGAAATTGGCTTACTTAAAAAATTCCTAACAAAGGAATTTGAGATTAAAGATCTTGGAAACCTTAAGTACTTTCTTGGAATGCAGATTGCTAGGTCAAAGAAAGGTATAGCAGTCTCACAACGTAAATACGTTCTAGACTTACTGAATGAAACAGGGATGCTAGGATGCAAGCCGGCAGACACACCTATGGACCCAGCTATCAAACTGGAAGAAAGTGACGGTAGTGCACCAAGTGATAAAGGGAGATATCAACGTCTTGTGGGAAAACTCATTTATCTTTCTTATACAAGGCCAGACATCGGCTTCTCTGTTAGTGTGGTCAGTCAATTCATGAATAATCCAACCGAAAAACACATGACTGCTGTGACCAGAATATTGAGGTACCTAAAAAGGACACCGGGAAAGGGTCTCTTCTTCCAAAGAACAACAAATAGAAAAATTAAGATTTTTTCATATGCAGATTGGGCAGGTTCAGTGACTGATCGAAGATCAACTTCTGGCTATTGTTCGTTTGTTTGGGGGAACGCAGTTACATGGCGAAGCAAGAAACAGTCAGTGGTAGCCCGTAGTAGTGCTGAGGCAGAATTTCGTGCTATGGCACTAGGTATCTGTGAGGGAATCTGGTTGAACAGGCTGTTAGAAGAATTACGGGTTCCATCTGAGCATCCCATGGTTTTATACTGCGACAACCAAGCCGCCATCAGTATAGCTAAGAATCCGGTTCATCATGATCGACCTAAACACCTGGAGATAGATCGACATTTTATCAAGGAAAAGATTGAAGAAGGAGTTTTTCAAGTCAGCTACACTCCAACAAACTATCAAAAGGCTGACATTCTCACAAAAGCTCTTGCTCGAGTTAACTTCGAAGATCTGACGGAAAAATTGGGAATGATTAACATCTACAAAGGGGGAGTGTTGGAAATCAAGCTATTGTATTGTTAATATAATAATACCAGCTGTATGCTTATATCATTAATATATATATTAATGTATAGTTAATATAATATGTTAATATCATATGTTATATATTAAAGTATACAGCTGCTAGCTCAGATGATAGGATTCCTTTTCTTTTGCTTTTTCTTTTTCTTTTCTACTTTCGGTTACTTTCGGCCGCATGGCCTTCTTTTCATTTTTCTATTCCATCTGTATCATAATGATGTTTGTAACAACTCCTATATAATGGAGCTTCCATTTGGTTTCTAATAGAAATAGAATTACAAAGCGTATTAGCTCTTTCAATCACTCTCTCAATATTTCTTTCAGAAAACCCAATAGGAAAAAACCTTAGATGAAAGAGAAAGAGTACAATCAGCAAATCTACTAAAATTGATGACTCTCCCTCAATGCTGCATAATGGGTCTTTATGTCGACGATTCTGTAGACACCCTATTTTGACCGCCCGTGTCATGACCCAAACCCGCCTCCATGGGTTAAGGACATAATCGGCCAGTAATCATGAGATTACCTATGGCCTCAAACCAAATAAAACATATTCCAACAGAGTTAAGGGGCCAAAACGGAAGCAAACTTAAAACTTTTGTCCATAGAGCTGTGCTTAAATGGCACATCATAATATTTCACATATATTCGTTAATAACCCATATCAAAGAAAGTTAACATACAGCTTTATCCAACAGGATCATTCAAGTCATGGTCAGCTAATCAAAAGCTTATATATAACCGTGGTCTAACGTTTTCACCAATATAGCAAAATTATAACAAAAGAACAAAAGAGGCGAAAACAAGTCTCGTGCGTGAGACATTAGGGCTGACTCCTCAAAACCTTGACTGTTTCTCATATAACTTCACCGAGGCTGGATTTGTACATCTCTTGGCTCACCTACAGACACATGAATGAGAGTGAGCAAAAGCCCAGTGAATAATATCAACTAGAGAAGATACATGAACGAACTTTGAAACAGTTACATCAGACGGCCTTGGGCCCAATTCATGTTTCTATCTAATGTATCAAACGACAAAAGTTCTAGATGTATCAAACGGCCTCGGGCCTAATTCACCCATATCCGACAGCCTTTGGCCCATTCATTCATGTTCAACGGCCTTTGGCCCAATCATTCATGTCAAACGGCCTTTGGCCCAATCATTCATGTCAAACGGCCTTTGGCCCATTTCATTCATGTCAAACAGCCTTTGGCCCAATCAATCGTATCCAACGACCTCAGGCCTAATCGTATAGCATAACAGATATTTGTCCACAATTCAAATTAACAAGCTTATGAAACTTATAAGGAATAAGCAATAGGACAAATAACATACTTCAAAACATCTTTACTAAGATATTACTCACAGTGATCTGCCGGTGGATCTGCTCTGGTGCTTGACCCTACACATTTCATGAACATAATGGGTCACAAATGATTCAATCCGTTATTAATTCATACATCCCTCTTAGGCTTCTTTCTTATTGTCTTAACTCATTTACAATGCTTAATATATGCCTAAGAGTACTTAGAAATGAAAGAGAACGGAAAATGAAACACAAAACATCTTTACAAAATTTATAAAACAGGGCTCCCCGCTCGAGCGTGGCTTCTGCCGCTCGAGCGGACCCCTTTGGTCTGCAAAAGTACTGGTTGCCTTACATTCCCGCTCGAGCGCGACTTCGGACGCTCGAGCTGAAGGTCAAACATGTACCTCGGACGCTCGAGCGTGATTCTCCCAGCTCGAGCGGACGACAATATCTGCAAAACTGCTGGGAGTTAGCATTTCACGCTCGAGCGGACATGCCGAATTCTGGGTTTTCCAACAACATTTTGAGCTTCAAACTTGCATTCAAACTAATGTAACTTGCATATTATGACCCATAGCTCACATATACATTTACTAACATGATACAACACCAAATTTATCACATTATGAAGCCCAAATCTCATGAATTAATTACATGCATGCCCCAAATTATACCAAACTTACTTCCAACACAACAAATTCATGCATTCAAACTCACACCTCTATGAATTGTATTTGCATGTGGGATATAACTATCATTCCCAACTTAAATGATGTAAATGATGATCAAAGGCATGAAGCGACATCAATTCTACATGGATTATACATTTCATGCTCAATTAAACAAATCTATGGCAATTCCTTACATGCATGCACTTTTTGACTTCAAATCCACCAAATTCAACACAATCCACATTCTTGATTACAATATAACTTGAATTCACAAATTTACAAAACCCAAACTCATAAATTATGCTCAGTTACTCACCTAGGAGCTCAAATCTTCCCAATTCTAGTTAATTCTTGAGTTAATCCTCAAGATCCTTAAGCTTCTTGTTCAAAGCTTCAATTGCCTTCACACTCTCTCTCTCTAACCGACCCTCTCTCTCTCTCTCTAGAGTAATCTCAGCCAAGGAGAGAAAATGAGCTCAAAAATCATAACATGAGGCTATATAGGCCTTTATATAGGATGGCCTAATCAAATTGATTATAGCTAAATAATAGAGTCTAATTTAATCGTTCTGAATCTAATCATTTTGATCCGAATCGATTTTCAATTAAATTTCACCGTAGGCTCTAAAAATTATGTCAATCACAATGACATAGTCAATTTCGGTTTTTGTGGCCGATAAGGTCTTCAATTTAAATTCTAAAGCAGATAATCAAACAGATTTTCCTATGGTGAACAGATAGAAACTCAAAACCACATATATTCATATAAACGACACTAAAAATCATATCAAACACATAATCACAATCATAATTAAGGTTATTAGCATAATACAGGCCAAGGTTATCACAGCCCGTAAGACTTAGGTGCTTGGTTCGATACACTCGATGATGAAAGTTGAATTATGTGCTTTGAATTCGCAGCAATTTGGATTCAGTCAGGCTCTCGAAATAACCTTAAATCTTCAATATTTACCTTGTTTAAACCTCTGAGTCCCATTTTTAGACCTTTTTCCACCCTGAGCTGTCACACCCCAAACCCGCCCCTAAAAGTTTCGACATGACGACTTCAGAAACAGACACCTAACTCGATGTACATAAGATATGGGGCCTGAACGGAAGCATTAATAATATAAAATAACATAAAACAACATCCATTGAGCTACCACTACTATGTCAGGATCACAAACATCGCATTAGGTAGATAATATACAGGAAACATACACCCGAGCTTCAGTTACATACATACACATACATAGACCCAGCCCCACAATTGGGCGTATAACAAAAACATTGGTGAAGAAGGGGTTATATACATTTCAACCATAGGCAGACAACCAGAGCACAAGTCAAAAGCCTAACAAAACTTTACAAAATGCACGGGCTTCATCTGAGTGCCTGGCCACACTGAGGTTGACAAAAGAGAGATGAGCCTCAAGGGTTAAGACTGGCCTCCAGGTTGATTACCTACAAAAGTAGACAAAATACAGATTGAGCGAAGCTCAGTGAATAATAGTACGTAAACAATCTAAGGATTAACTTGAATTACAATGTACATAAATGCAGAGGACTTCTGGTTAATCTTCTCCTGTAATTGTTCCAGAACGGCCTTAGCCCCAGTCTTTAAACAAAGTGGCTTTAAGCCCAGTAATATACAGAACGGCCTCAGGCCTAACAGAGTTTACAGATGGCCATAGGCCTAACAGAGTTTACAGAATGGCCATAGGCCTAATAGAGTTTACATAATGGCCTCTGGCCCAGATATCAACAGAGCAGAGTAATTCCAGAGTGATACAGATGTACACAAATTCCTTCAACGTTTACATAAGTTCACACCGATTCCCAATCAACATACATGTTAACGTAATTACTTACGGAGAACAGAACGTTAATAACAATAATTATTAACAGTAAATAAATGTACATTTACAGTACTAATACTCACTGTGTTGTGGCGGAGCGTTAGTCCCTCCCGGAGTGTGTCCTGCACACATACATAACTTGCGAATTAGTTCCTTTTTCTTTGTTGAATCATTTCCGGACTCACTTTGTTTCGAATGAATTTTACAAACATCAGAAGGTATCAAATACAGATTTCAAAAATATCAGAGGGTCAAGCACGTAAAACGGAGCAGACCATTTTTTCCAGCATGGGTCGTACGTGCGGCTGTAAGCCCCGCACGTGCGGTAGTTGGTCCCGTACGTGCGGCTGGGAAGCCCCGCACGTGCCTTTTTAGCAGTAGCCACAACCCAAAAATTCACCATTTCCCGCACGTGCGGCCATGACTCCCGCACGTGCGGCAGTGCTCCCGCACGTGCGGCCATGACCCCTGCATGTGTGGCGATTTCCCTATGAGAGCAGTCCGAAATTCAAGCAAAATCTCATTTTTTGTGAGTATTTACAAGGCTCAAAATAAGTCTATAAATTGCTAGACTATGGTCCAAAAATCATGTGAATAAGAATTACAAACACATATCAATCTAGATGTGAACTAGATCTTTAATCCTTAAACCCATAAACATAACCCAATTTCACGAGATTTCTAACTTCACACACACATAGACATATACGCACATGGCCATGTCTACATAATTGAGTTCAAGCATGTCAATTGAAGAAATAGAATGTAACTTCTTATAAATACTTCAAGTTGAGTCAAAACAATCAAGGGTAAGGTTATCTTGCCAATTAACTACTTGCACCCACACAAGATCACAATTACAAACCTTAAGTCACATGATTATGAGGAAATCTCACTCAATTTCAAAAGAAGGGTTGTAGGAGATGAATAAATTTACCTTAAGCTTAGGCCTCTCAAATTCCCTTCAAGTTTTCCAACCTTCTTCCTTGTTAAACACCTTCTTCTCCTCTCTAACTCTCTTCTCTTCTAACCCTCTCTTAGGAAATATCTTCTAAGTCAAATGTTTAAGAGAACAAGTATATATATATATAAGGTAAATAAAACAAAAATCAATCAGTTTAATCATCCCAAATCGAAATCTCACAGAAAATCATATTATAACTTAAAAATTATGCCGATCTCAAATATAAAATCAATTCCAGGTAATTAAGCCTCTAAGGCTTCCACTTTCTGATTCAAACATTATAATTGTGATAGATTTTTCTCTTATTAGACAGATATGCATCCATGATCATAGGATTTACTTAATTAAGCTTAATTTCACATAAAATTTCACAATAAGCATTTAAAAGCGCAGAATAAGGGACTGAAAATATATCAAAATCATGTACGAGGGTTGGGTTATCACATGAGCTGAGTTTGAACCAAAAAATAGGGGATATCAAAGCCCGACCGGGCATCAGTGATGGCTAGCCGTGGCTATGAATGGTCGGCCAGCCTTTGGTGGCGAAAAACACTGTTTTGGGTGGGAGACTGCCAGCTGTCCATGTTTGAAGATATTTATCACCTTTTGAGCTCAAATTCTATAAAAACGAAGCTGTGTTATTGCTTTGAGGGTTGAACAAAATTTAGAAAGCCTATATTCACCTTGAGAGCTCTTCTCTCCTCCTTCCTTATCAAGCAACCTTTGAGCTAACCTAGCTTCCTTGTGTCATCTCCATACACCATACGCAACCTTGTCTTACCATCTTAGAGCCTTGGTTGATCTTTGA
Source organism: Camellia japonica (assembly GCA_030407325.1). Lineage (NCBI taxonomy): Eukaryota > Viridiplantae > Streptophyta > Magnoliopsida > Ericales > Theaceae > Camellia > Camellia japonica. Next base: position 179,820,612 of record JAPPVO010000059.1, on the reverse strand, counting down.
GAAGCATAATTCAAGCTTGAGAGTATATTGGAGCTAAGTTTGGATCACAAACAAAAAGCTTACCCCTTGAGAGGTATAAGCTTGTTTTCTTCTCTTTTGCTTTCATTTCTTTCATTTGCTACATAATTCTTATTGTTTTGATCCTATTTGAAGTGTTTAAGTTTGGGTTAAAGAGCTACCAAAGGGTAGAGAGAGTTTGCTCTTTCTACACCTTTACCTATAGCTCAAACCTTTCTTTTACGCTCCTTTTCTTTGCTCCTTGCACTGATTTTCAGAGTTTGAAAAAAGCTAAAAATCATGTTTTAGGTTTCAAAAGTAGAGGGGTTAGCCACCTCTCCTTGTTCTTGCTTCCTAGCCTTGTTTCATCTTTTTGTTGTTAGGCTTTTTTAGGCTATTTTCATGCATTTTTAACCTCTGTTTTCCATGTATTAAGGGCTGTTTTAGGGTTGTCCAAGCCTTTTAAATTAATTCATTCTTTGGTTAGTTTAGCTATTGTCTCATAAGTTGGCATACATAACTTGTTGCATGTTGTTCTAAGCATTTCTTTACTTACTTTTCATGTTAAGAGTCTAATTTTAACAATCAATCCACTATCCATCTCTTTCATTCATGAGAATGACTTCAACCAATTGAGGTTGCTCAAAACATGTAAGAAAGACTCCTACTTAATGGCTTAATCTTTTCGAAGATTCATTGCCAACGGCATAGTCTTTCTCTCATGTTTAAGAAGAACCTCTCGTTTGACATTACTTCTTGTTTAGAGGACTTTAACATCACCATAGTGTAGACACCCCATTTTTGACCGTCCTCAAGACTTGGACGTCACCGTTTGAACACACGGTGATTATCCGTGTTTGTGTTCGTCTCGAGTTCCCAGAGGCCTTGGCAGCGCGCCTCGTCTTAGGACCTCCTGACTCGACTGCTTCGTGTTTGGTTTTGGCACCAAACACCTGTGTGTTTGCCTTTAAGGGCAGGGAATGGCTTGTCGGCCATCCCCACACCCCACCGGCCCTCCCATATCATCACCGGCTGCAAATTTGTGCCACCGGCAGTGTTTTCTTAAAACCTTTGGCCGGTCGGCACTATGTTTAGCCGACCGGCACTTTATTGTGCCGGTTAGGGGTGAGCAGCGGATATACCGATCCGCCAAAACCGACCGAACCGAACCGATCCTCCGCATTTTGGACGGATGCGTAATGACGAGCGGACGGTTGCGGATTGATTTTCTCTAATCCGCCAATCTAGCGGACGGATGGCGGATTTGAGATTTTTTTGGCCGCAACCGAACCGCCAAACCGCGAACACCCTTAGTAATTTATAAAACTTTGTGTTTTCAGTTTGTATAAATATTCTGTTTGTATTTTCAATTAAAAAATAGTTTAAATATTCTGTTGAAAAAAAGTTTTTAACTTGAATATCTTTGTTGAATTAAAATAAATAAATGTATTATTTATCTATATTTTTTGGTTTTTAAATCTATTTCTAAAAATAATAAATAGAAAATATGATATATGTTGGTTGATTTTTGTTTTCAAAAACAAATATAGATGTAACAATACAGAAACATACAATCTCTACTACTGGTCTGTTCATGATTTTGGTGGTTTGAATTGTTTTTATATTTTAATAACCACAGATTATAATACTTATGTGGATGAGATATACTGTGATTGTAGTATGTTGATGAGACATACAGTGATTTTGATATTCTAAAGTTTCAAACTTTCTTACTTTGGATGAGGCATGCAGTGATTGTAATACTTTTTTAAGTCATTAATTGTAATACTTTCTTCTTCTTTTTTTTTTTTTTTTGAGGAAGTGCATAAGTTGAATTATGTTGAAAATTTATAAAATTTTAAACCGCTAAACTGATTCGCATCCATCCGCCAAACCGCCAATCCGCTCAATCCACATCCGCCGGATTGGCGGACGGATGCGGATTGATTTTCTCCAATCCGCCAATCTAGCGGACGGATGGCGGATTGGAAGTTCCGTGGCCGCAACCGACCCACGCCCACCCCTAGTGCCGGTGACCTATTTGGTTGGCCGACGACCTTTCTGCATCCATTGGAGCATAGTGCATGCCAGCTGTGCCAGCTGGAATGCACCTACACCACTTTCCATGCACGGGGATGACCCCTTTGCACCTTTTAACCCCCAAACCTTCTAGAAGGTTGACCCCTTTGGCCAAGCTTCTTGGAGAAGCTTGGCCAGCTGTCTTAGCTTCTCCAAGAAGCCAAGACTCCTTTGCACCTCTTGACCCTTTCTCCTTTGCTTAGCCACTAAGCTTCTTGGCTTGTTTTTTGCCTATATAAGCATCATATCTCTCCCTTGGGAGGAGGTTAGCCATTTTCATCAAAAAAAACCAGAGCTTGTGTATCTATATATCTGCCATATATCTCCTCTCTCTAGATTTTCCCTCTCTCTCCTCTTGTGTGTGTGTTTTTAGGCCTAAAAGTGTGGTTTTACCTTACTTTTGCACTAATACACACACCATTACACCTTAGCTCGAGATTGGGAGGCTTGGAGGGTTGTTTGCTGAGGTTTTGGACTGTTTTTTATCAGAAGAAGAGGGCTGGATCATCTGTTCTTGAGGTGTTCTTCAAGGGTGAGCACTTTGCTTTAGTTTCCCCATTTTTGCAACAAGTTTTTACCTGTTTTGCTTACTGTTTTTAGCTTTGTGTATAACATAAAAAAAGTCTTATATTTTCTTTCTTTTGAACTTTCATTAAGGTCACTTTGTGGTTTGAGTGCAAACTCACTCTCTTAGGCCTTATTTTGGCTTCTTTGGTGCCTTTTCTTGAGGCCTTATTTGCCTTGTTGTTTTGGGTCCTCTCATCACTGAAAACCAGTAGGTTTTTAGTAGTGAGGAAGGTGGTTTGAAGTCTTGTATAGGGGAGGGACACCCCTCTCCCCTTTGTCCCTCTTTTGCCTTTGTTTTTGGCTTAAAAGGCAACATGCATGCTTGCTTGTTTTGGCGCCATTTCAGAGCTTTTTTGGTGTTTTGGCTCATATTTGTCTCTGTCTAATGGTGTTTTGTTGGTCCTATGCATGCCCCTTATACTTGCTTTGCATTCCTCTATTTGGCATAGAAATGCATCTTGTGTTTAGGCCATGTTTCTTGCATGTATTAGCATAACTCCATGAAGATATTAGCATCATTTTGCCATGTTTAAGGGCTGTGAGCCACTGATTTTGCCATGTTTGGCATGCTTGGTATAGTGGCTTTGCATTTTGGCTTGTAAGCCTTGGTTGTGTAGATCACTAGCATGCTCAACTTAGTTTTTTTTTGTTTTTCTTCTCATGATTTGGCATCATTGTAGGCTATATTTCAGTCCCTAAATCATGCTCATATGCTTGCATTGGTCATCACTTTCATGCTTTGGAAGGTTGTTCTTTTGTGCCTTGAAATAGGCCTTGTGCATGTGTTGTGTATTTGAGGTATTTTGGGGCTATCATATCAGAGGGTTTGGTGTATTTTGCATGCTAGAGATTCTGTTTTTTATTTGCGTAATATATGCCATGAGTGGTCATTTTAGTAGGTAGTGGAATGATTCACTTTGTGCCTTCGCTTTAGGCCTTTATGGTTGCATGTTGGCTTGGACATTTGCCCACCTTTTGGGGCACTTTTGGCCACTGTTGTTGGGGTAGATTAGGTCTGCCCATCATGGTTTAAGTCCACCATTGCACATTTGTCTTGGGGTGTGCAGCGGATGGCCCGACCCGCCACACCGCCCGACCGGCCCGACCGCCAAGTTTGGGTGGATGCGTACCTGTGGCGGACGGATATGGGTCCGTATTTTTCATTTCTCGGGTTCGGGTCGGGTCGCGGATAATCCGTCAAATTTATCTGTTTCACCCGCACCGACCGCCCCCCCTCACTTTTTCCCCCATTTTCCCCCCTGTGTTGCCTCTTTTTTTTTTTCATTTCACGTTTTGTAGCCCTAGGTTCTTCAACATGTCTCTGTCTCTCTCACTCTCTCTCTCTCTCTCACAAAGGTGACCGACGAGTGGTAATCGGCGACAATGGTGGCTACCGACGATCGGCGATCGGCACAAAGCGGCGAGCAGCGATCGAAACATCGATTTGAAGGTTATTCTTCTCTTCTCTTCTTCTCCTTCTCTTTTCTTTCTCTTCTTCTCTTTGGTCATGGATCTTCTCTTCTCTACCTTTGTTCTGGAGTGTGCTCTGTGTTTTCTCCTCTCTTTGATATTCTTTGGTAATGTTTTTGTTTGGTTGATTTCAGTGGAATCTGTGGATTTTGGTTTTTTTTTTCCTTTCCTTGTTTTAGTGTTCTAATGAATCTTTCAAATTTGTGGTTGAATCTCTGAAATTTGTGGTCAGATGGTTGTGATTTGTTTTTTTCTTTAAAAAATTAATTTTGTTGTGTTAAGAACATCCATGCCAATAAATTACTTAATTTCTGATTTTCTTAACCACTTATGATTCCAGTTTCTGTTGAAAAAATCACTCCGCTCTGATTTTCAGGTCCAGAGATTGTTTTCACTCTTCATTTTAAACTCCCTATGTGCACGCATTTGAATACTGAGGCAATCTTGCAGATGCTTCTCATGCCCATGTGCTACTGCCGTAGGAGAGGAGAAGCTGCTTTCAATAGGGCTCTTTTTCAACTGTGCACATGTAAGCACATAGCTAGCTAGCTCTCACTCACTTGCCCCTACATTTCACTTTAAATTGATCCTAACGACCTTTACACAAATAAAATTGCCTATAGTTTCGTAATTTACCCACAAAGATACTCCCAAGTCCCAACTAAAATATCTGAGGCTTTAATTTACTGATTTATGGCCTTTGATGCAGATGATTCTTTACAGCATTGCATGGTCTGCCTGGGTATTTCCTTCCAACTTAAAATGCGCTTGCAAGTTTTTTCTTTTTACAACAAAATTGGATTTTTTTCAAACTGGTATTTCTATATGGTTAGCTAGTTTATATCATCAGTTTTGCTAAGGATTTGAATGCTGATAGCTAGTTGCATTTCTGGCTTAGGTTCCTTTGCCAATGTTGTTTCTCCCTTGGTTTTCAGTCCTTTAACAGGTATTTATTATTAGTATTATTATTATTTTAGCAACTTTTGTTGGGCTTGAAAGTTAATTTAACTAATGAGTATTATTATTATTCCAGCTTTATTCCTGTCTGCGAGGCGACCTTTCATTTCCCTGGTTTCAGTATTGCGTGTGCTGGATTTGCTCTGGTAAGAGCTTTTACATTGTAACTAAGATGCTTGCTATCGTATGTGAATTGTTGTTAGCTTACTATTAGTTTGCTCTCATCTGTTCTTAATTGTGCACTCATAATAGCATTTTATCTACATCCAATATACTACATAGAGAATGAGTCTATAAACTTACTTTGTGCTGTTAAGACATGATTTTGTAATATATCCAATAATGTTTACAGCATCACATTGCTTACATTCTTTTGACTGGTGCTTTTATTCTTATTTGAACTATCTCCATTTTTTTCTTGCAGGTTATTCCCATTCCGTCATCCAATCTGCTGTTCAAGATATCTTCAATTTAGCTGCTCAAAAGTCAGGGTTTGAATTCTTGGTGATAAAAAGTAAGTTTAATTCTTCTAGTAACTAATCTCTATATGGCATTTCTATTGTATTCTGATGTGTAATGATTTGTTGAGGAAGTGCGCATGTTAAATATGTTGAAAATTTGTTGAGGACCAATTTAAGATATCTTCTTTCCTAATTTTTCAATAATGAATTGCTGTCAATTTATTCAAACAAATTTACATAACTCTGTCATTTAATTTTACATAAACAATGTAAACCCTTGATTCTTAATTGTGTTGCTTCTTACGGATGGGGATACTAGCTATTGCTGCCTATTGCCGAAGTAGTTTATCTGGTTTTATCTTATTATCCAATTTCTGTAACTTGCCCATTTTTAATTGTATCATTTCTTTCTTATTCTTGTCATAGCATTGTCTGCATTTTAGTTATGCTCAACTAACATTCTGTCCCATAAAACTTATGTTGGGTTTAATTTGTTGTTTTATAGACATTTCTAATTATACACTGGAATGCTTATGACTCTCCAGAAGTACTGCTTTGCATAATTTTTGAGGGAGTTTTAAATTGACATACCTAAATCAATTAAAATCTTTTCTCTCTTCCCACTTTTCTAATTTTGGCTTCTTTAAGAACATCAGGTGCATTATATTTTAAAGAAACAATAAAATTTGATCTGCATACTGTTTGGTGCAAAGGGTCTTGGTAGACATTTAATTTTTTTGGTCTGTCTTTTAGAACAGACCATTGGAGTTTAGTTTTCAAAAGGTTAAATGTATCCTAGATAAGAAGTCAGTATTGTCGTTTAAATTACTATGCTTCCTCCTGTAGGATTTTAATAGAAATCCATACCCAAGATCTCAAGTCAAATTAAGATAAAGAATAATAGATGTGCAAGTGATGCCATTGATGGAGGTAATGCAAGTGGTATACATCTTGTTGGCTGTCTTCTTTTGCCTCCAAAACCCTACTCTTCTTGTCTCAATAATGAATTGCTGTCAATTTATTCAAACAAATTTTACATAAACTCTCTGTCCATGGAATTATGCACAATTTTTTTTTTTTTTTTTTTGTATGTTGAAAATTTGTAAAATTTCAAAACCGCCAAACCGATTCGCATCCATCCGCCAATCCGCCAATCCGCCAAATCCGCATCCGGATTGGCGGACGGATGCGGATGATTTTCTCCAATCCGCCAATTTGGCGGACGGATGGCGGATTGGAGGTTTCGTGGCCGCAACCGATCCGCGCCCACCCCTAATTTGTCTAATGCTTGTTGCATGTTTGATTAATACGGTCTTGCCACATGCTAATCCTATTGCCTAAATTGTCCATGTTTGTATTGCATTTGCACCTTGCATGTTGCATTACATTTGGCATGTTTGCATTTTAGTATTAGGTTGCATTGTGGAGCCATGCTTGCATAACATGCATTGCATTGTTTGGTTTGGGGTGTCAAACCAAGTGTGAGGGTTGAGAGGAGTTCATACCACAAGTGATGCAACTTGTCCCAATTCTCGGTCATCGAGGCCCTTGACCAATATATGATAGAGCCTTGGTCTTCATTTGTGGTTGTATGCATTTCCATTAAAATGCAAACTTGGCCTTTTAGGCCATCATGCACCAAATGCATCATTGATGGCCTGAGGGTCGAGGGCTATGCTCTCTTGAGTCTAACACATGATAGGAGCATAGCCATGCTTACATTTGCTCAAAACTCCATGTCATGCACTGCCTGTTGTGTTGCTGCTGTCAAAACTGTCTTCTGCAGGAATTTTCTGCTGACCGGCAGTATAGAGTGCCGACCGGCCATCAGTGCATGGCCGATAACCTCATGGACAGCCGGTAGATATTTTAGATGGCCGGTGGGCATTTCCTCCAGCCGATGGTGTGCAGCAGCATACAAGGAAGGTATTCTGGGACTTTGGCAGTTTTTGGAGAGATAGGGCAGTAAAAACAGAGGCAACAGTGGCATGACGCGGGTCTTCCGGACAAGTTGGATCGAGCATGCATCATTCGCGCATCCCGAGGCAGGGCTGAGACCCTTCTTTTTATATTGGATTTAATTTGATAATTAGAAATTTTGTAATAATTTATTTATTTATTGTTTGGACTGTAAATATTTTTTGGTCCCTCCGAGCGAGGGCGAATTTGTAATAGGGTAGGTGTGTGTGTGTGTGCATTCCAACCCCACTTCTTTCTTCCCTTTTATTTACCTGCTTACGATGGTAGATTAGGGCATATTTAAATTAGCATACAGTATGATAGCATGCGTGCATCCATACATTTGTCTTACTGCACCGGGCTCGGTACATCACGCTAACTGCATTGTATTTCAATTTCCAAATTGAATACTTGTTACTTGTAGCATTTCGCATGCCATGTTAGGATAGCCGAGCCTGCCTAGATCACATTTTGCTTGTGTTGCATTAGCCACTTAACATGAAACTAGGACCATGCATATGATTACTAACTAGTTTATTGTTTTGGCACGGAGTACGATGTAAGTATTTTCGCTTTAGCATATCACATGCGTGTGAATGTTGCCATGACAGTATGCTTACCATGTGGCTAAGTGCTTATATGAGATAAACTGCCTGAATGCCTGTGGGTGAAGGTTGGATTGTTTGAGTTGGAAAAACTCGTTGAAATCCGTGTTTTAGTCTACTTGCGAGTAGCAAATTCCAAAGCGCTTTCAAAACAAACGGATATGCAATGCTTGTTTCCAAATTAGGCAATCTAGTCTAACTTGTTTGTTGTGTGCATAACATAGTAATTCTAGGCTAATAACCGGAATAAGAACACATAACGTTTTCAAAATTGGATATCATGGTTAGTAGAGGCCGGTCTTCGGACCGGGCGAAAGGGGGTGCTCATAGCTGACTTTCCCCGATCGTACCCAAGCTCCCGAGCCAAGACAACTTTGGTGATGACGGACACGTGGCCTTCGGCACGAGTCAGGGTTCCTAAATTTCCCATTTTAAAAAAAAATATTTAGGTGGCGACTCTGTATCTGGCAAAGCAGTCCATGTTTGGCACTTCTTTTCAAAATCTGTTTTTCTCAAAACGATTTGCCAGAGTTGGACTCTTTGGTTCAGATTAAGAACCGCAACAAACAAAAAGGGGGAGTCCGAACTGTAGCCGAGGTCCCTCGCAGGCTTGTTACACATAGACAAATGGACTAAGAATGGCAAGGCTTCATAAAATTGGCTTAAAACTTGGAACAACCCATATAAAGAAAATGGCTTAAAATTGCTTCAACTTGGCTGGACGTTATGCTAAGTTCCTTGTATCAAGAATCATCACATGCTAATTCATGGCATTTTGCTGATTCTTGAAGCGTTGCAACCTCTCTTTTTGAGCTCACTCCATGACAAGAGGGAGGGGTGGTCTCATTCATTGCATTTCATTGATTTTTGTCCATAATTGTATCCAAGACCATCAAGCAATTAATTTGCTCATTGACGGCTTTGGGATCAATTTCAACCTTCTCTCGAGGCTTTCCTATGACAGAGAAGGAAGAAAGGGGCAAACAGAGCTTAAGGACACTATGTTTGCATTGGTTCACCTCAGAACACAAAAACAGAGTTTTGCACCAAATTGATACGTGGTCGGCCATCTGTAGACCTGTCCGGCCATCACTGATGCACGGCCAGCCCTCAGTGTGTGGCCAGCAGTGTAGTTTTGTAGAAAACAGAGGCAGTGGCTTAAAGGTGAGACAGAGTTAGCTTGGACAGACAGAGTAGCTCTCAGGCACTATGCATGTAACCTTCATCCATCTTCATTTACGCATTTATCGAATGCGATTAATTGTTTCATTAGTGTTATAATTATCATAGTTGTAAATTAATTTTATTGTAATTAGTATTTTTGTAGCCATTAGCTGATACTTGGTATAGCTAGTTAAATTGTTGTAATAAAATAGTTAATTAGCTTAGTTAAGTTAACTATTATTCACTTGCCCAGTTTTGTAATAGTTAGTTTAATTTGGACTTTCGGACATTAATTCGCACCCTCCTGTATGAGGGATCAAATGTTGTAATAATGTGTATATCTTCCAACCCCACGTCTTTCTTCCTTTTATTTAATCGTTTACGATGGTTAGTTTAGAACATCATGTTTCATTAGCATTCTCATGTTTTGCATTCATTCGTCTTGCATGCATTTAGGTTCAGCTAACCATACTAACCAAATGTTTATATTCATTGCTTGAATACGTGCCTTATCATATGTCTTGAATGAAACCATATGCCATGTTCATAGCCGAGCCTACAAAATACATAATGCATGCGTTGTATTAATCATATTGCGTTTAATTAGGAACATACATATTTTTTCTAATTATTTTGCTTTGCTTTGCTTTGGCTCGGAGTACTAGGTGAGCATTTACTTGCTTTAGCATATTACATTGAATGCTTGTGTTGCCATGTCAAAGCATATCTTCCATGAGGCTAATTACTTGAATGATATAACTGTTTGATTACCTGTGGATGAAGGCTAGGTGCTTAAACTGGGATAGTTTGATTAAATTTTAGCCCACTTTTTCAAGTGGCAAAATTCACAAAACATTTTCAAAATAAAACATGAAATCAAGTGTTCTAATTCTTACAAACTAGTCTATACCTTGTGTGCGCATCACATAATAAAAACAACTAATAAACTGGAACAAGAGCATATAACGCAAATAAGAAACACATCATGATTAGTAGAGGCCGATCTTTGATCGGGCGAGGGGGGTGCTCAATTCATGACCTTCCCCTCTCGTACCTAAGTTCCCAAGCCGAGACACTTTGGTGATGACGGATTAATGGCCTTTGGCACGAGTCTCGGGTTTCCTAAATTTCCCAAAAATATTTAGGCGGCGACTCTGAAATCTAGCAAAGCAATCCATTTTTGGCATTTGATTCAAACATCGATTTTCCAAAAAGAATTGCCGGATTTATACTCTTTTTGTGTTTTCACTGTTTCACATTACATTTATGAAATCAGATTCAGAACCACAAGTGGAGTCCGAACTATAGGGCTGATATTATGCATCAACTTCTTGAATGTTGCAGTCAGTAATGCTTTAGTATATAGATCAGCCAAATTATCACTCGAGCGTGTCTGTTGAACATCAATATCACCATTCTTCTAGAGCTCATGTGTGTAAAAGAATTTTGGTGAAATGTGTTTAGTCTTATCACTTTTGATATAATCTCCTTTGATCTGTGTGATATACGCATCATTATCTTCATATAATATAGTTGGACTATCTTTTATTGAAGACAATCCACATCTTTCTTGAATATGATAGATCATGGATCTAAGCCAAATACATTCTCGATTTGCTTCATGAATTGCAAGTATCTCTGAGTGATTTGAAGAAGTAGTAGTCAATATTTGTTTTACTGATCCCCAAGATATAACAGTATGTCCATAGATAAAAACATATATTGTTTGTGATTTGGCTTTATGTAATGTAATATTTGCTTTACTTCATTCCAATGCCTTTGGGTTGTGCAAAATTATATCTTGCTAATAAATTGTCAACGAATGCAATATCAAGCTTGGAACAATTTTCAAGATATATGAGAGCATCAATTGCACTAAGATGTGTTACTTCAGGACCAAGGACTTCTTCATCATCTTCTCGAGGTCAAAAAAAATCATTTTTCACATCAAGAGATCGAACAACCATAGGAGTACTTAAATGATGAGTTTTATCCATATAAAAGTTCTTCAAGACTTCTTCTGTATATGTTGATTGATGTACAAGAATCCCATTTGGCAAATGTTCGATCTGCAGGGCAAGACAAAATTTTGGTTTGCCAAGATCTTTCATTTCAAATTCTTTCTTTAAATATATTGCAGTTTTTATAAGCTCTTCTAAAGTTCCTACAATATTCAAATCATCAATGTATACTGCAACATTTTGCAAATTTGGATTCTGATTTATTAATAAAAATGCATGGACAAATTAGAGCATTCACATATCCTTCTTTCAACAGATATACATTGAGCCAATTTAGATAGCTTTATTGCATAAACACTTATGGATTTTGAATTAGATGCTTCTAGCATTTTAAATCCTTCAGGGAGTTTCATATATATATATATATATATATCATATCTAGTAATCCATATAAATATGTTGTAACTACAACCATTAGATGCATATCTAAATTTTTTGTGATTACGAAGCTAATCAAAAATCTGAATATAATTGCATCCATTATGGGTGAATATATTTCCCATAATCAATATCAGATCTCTGTGAGAAACCTTGTGTAACAACTCTTGCTTTATATTTTACAATTTCATTTTGCTTATTGCGTTTTCGAACAAACACCTATTTATATCCCACGAGCTGTATCCCTTTAGGGGGTTTGGACTACAGATCCAAATACTTCACGTTTTGTAAGCGATTTTAACTCTGCTTGTATTGCTTCTTTCCACATTGGCCAATCATTTCTCTATGAATATTCCTCGACAGTTTGTGGTTCATTGTCATCATCACTTTTGATAATGCCAAGAGCAACTTAAAACAAAAATATATTGTCGACAACAATTTGATTTCTATCCCAAATTTCTCCTGTACTCATATAATGTATTAAGATCTCATTATTTTTAGGTACCTTTTCCACTTCAGGGAATAACTTTTCAAGAAATTTCTTTTCTGGAGGTTCTCCTTCTGGAGGTTCATAAGTAGGAGATTTAGATAGACTTACTATAGTCTGTTTTGTGGTTTTAACCTCTTCAGGAGTGATTTCATTTATGGGTATGATCTTTCCAGGAGATCCATTTATGGTTTCTTCTAGAGTGCCAACTGTTTTTTTTTAGCTTTCCTCTTTTGAGGAATTTTGTCTTTTGCACCAATGGGTCTCTCATGCTTTTGGTGTGCCTTAGACTCATTTGCTACTATACCATTGATTGTCCGATAGAAACATCAATTCTTGCTGGGGTATTAGCTCGTGGTATGTAAGATTTTGTCACATTTTTTGTGTCAGTGAATGAATTCGGCAACTGATTTGCAATACTTTGCAAATGAATGATCCTTTGAACTTTTAGTTCACATTGATTAGTACAGGATCAAGATGAGATAACGTTGAAGTATTCCACGTGATTTCTCGTTGAGTTTCAGGCTGCGACTTGTCTTCCTCTAATGATGGAAAAATTGTTTCATCAAAATGACAATTCTCAAATCGTGCCTTAAACACATCACCAGTCAAAGGTTCTAGTTATCTAATGGTTGATGGAGGATCAAAACTAATATAAATTCCACGTCTACGTTGTGGACCCATCTTAGTGTGCTATGGAGGTGCAATAGGGACATAAACTGCGCAGCAAAACACTCTAAGGTGACTAACATTTGGTGGTTGACCAAATACAAGTTGTAATAGCAAGTACTCATGATATACAGTTGGTCTGACATGAATCAAAAATGCCACATGCAACCTCATGCTGAAACAGGTAATTTCCTTTTCATAAGAAAATGTCAAGCAATCAACTGAAGTCTCTTAATGAAAGATTTAGCTAAACCATTTTGGATATAAGTGTGTGCAATAGGTGTTCAATATCAATGCTAATGGACATGCAATAATTATCAAATACTCGGGATATAAATTCACTGGCATTATCAAGACAAATTGTTTTGATAGGATGGTCTGGAAAATGTGCTCGCAATCTAATTATTTAAGTAAGGAGTTTGGCAAATGCAACATTACGTATAGAAAGTAGACAAACATGTGACCATCTAGTCGATACATCTATTAAAATCATAAAATAACGAAATGATCCACAAGAAAGGTATATGAGTTCACATATATCCTCTTGAATTCTTTGCAAAAAGGATGGAGATTTAACAATTACTTTTGTGTTTTGTAGGTGATGGTCAGGTAATTAATTTTCCTTGTGAATAGGAAGAACATGGATAATTACTTGGTAAAAGAATCTTCTGGTTCTTTAATGGATGTCCATGTAAATTTTTAATTATTCAACGCATCATTATAGATCTTGGATGCTCGAGTCAGTTATGCCATAGTATAAATGTTTTTGGGTCAGAGAACTTCTCGTGCATGACAATATGTGACTTAATCATTTTTATTGTCGTATAATATAATCCAGATGAAAATGCAGGAAGTTTTTTCTAATACTAGCTTCTAGCTAGAATTAATTGAAGTGATCAATAAATACTCTTCTTAACCTTTGTTTATAATTTCAATATGATAACCATTTTGACGTATATCTTTAAAACTTAATAGATTTCTTCTAGATCTGGTGGAATACAAAACTTCATCAATATAAATTTTTGTTCCATTTGGCAACATAATATTGGCTCTTCCAAAGCCCTCAATTAGGTTTGCAGAACTTGAAATATTTTGCATCATGTAAGATTGTATATGTGGTTGCACTGTTCACTAGAAAGATATCATCACCAATCAGTTTGGAGTTAGTCAATCCATCAATGAAAGCCATGCCTAAAAAAATAAATAAAAATAAAAACCGAAATTCATTATTCTCAAAACTTAAAGTAATAAATCCAAACTATTAAATCCAAAAATATAAATTTCAAAATCATAATCAAAATAGGATAACACATCATGATATCTAGAAAATCAAGTTAATTAGTGTGAACATTTCCATCACCAATTAAATGATCAAATTTTCCTTTAGAATCTTCAAAGAAATTGGAAACATCAAGATGATTAATATCTATAGGTTCATAATGATCTGTGAAATGCACCTCAATTCCTTTTTCTTTTCCTTTTTCTTTTATCGAGGCTTGATAAAGATCCACCAAATGTTTAGGCGTACGACAGGTACGCAACCAATGCCCTGTCATGCTACATCTGTAACATGTATCCATAATTTTTAGAAGATTTATTTTGTAAACCTTTTCCATTTTCTTGTGATGTTCCAGAATGATTCCACTTCTGGTGGAATGGCATGGTATTTTTATTTGAATATTTTTGAATATGTCCCCCACGAATCTTATAATTATTTCTACCTCGGCCAGGTCCAAAACTCTTAAGACCTAACCCCCACCCAAGGGATAAGAGAAGTGACCGGCCAGTAATCTCGGATTACCAAAGGCCTACTTAACAGTAATACAATAATAAGGGCTAGCGAAAGCCAATAAATAATAAAATGCAATGTCCAATGAGTTGTGAAGACCTACATAAATAAAAACGAGCCTTTATATGTTGACATATACACATGAGTCCAAACCTTAAATTTATATACACGTAGTCCACGACAAGCTTAAGTACCAAAACGAAAACAAAACCTAGGGATTTAATCCCAATAACAATAACCAATTCGATCCACAGTCATAATCAAATACAAAACTTGTCTCGGTATCACTCAAACCATTTATATGCAAAAACAAAAGGGTGGACTCTAAATCACCCAAAAACCTTGGAGCTTGACCATTTGGAACCTTGCAGTGAGGCACAAGAGTTGGCTTGACAAAACAGGGATTAGGTCGATGCCACTAGTTCCAATCTTGAGTTTGGTTACCTACGTATATACATAAAGCAGTGAGCTAAAGCCTAGTGAATAACAACTCTGTAAAGGGGTTATGAATGATGTCCTCACAGTATTGAAAATAGTCAATTATCATCCGTGAATCAGTTTCTTATTTCAGAATCATATTGCAATCATAGCAGTCATATATGGTACATTCATTAACAGAATAGTACAGTAGGTCTTAAAAGACCGAACAGTCATATTTAATGGCCATCAATACTGTAAATAGTAGTTCCAATATTTGAAACTGACAGAGATCTTTGTAATAATAGCAGTAACAGTAACAGTAACAGATGCTATAGATGCCATGAATACATTCACAAATAGGACAATCATTCATTCAGTTAGAAATCATTATTCAAAAATAGAACATATTGTAAGTCAGAAGATACTTAAAATTTGAACATATCTTTACAAGGTTGTTACTCACAGTTGGCTTCCTGAATCACGTGGCTAGAGTGCGGCATCTGACCTACATACACATATTCAAACACAACATTTCAAAACACATTCAATTCGTTCAATTGGTTCTTAAACCTATTCGGTTCATTTGTTACGTGCTCATTCAGTTATTTCGATTTGTTCTTTAATTTCTCTTGTGCTCATGCTATGCATATGGATGTGAAATACACACAAAAACCATGCAAATGGAGACTCGGAAGTCAGAAAAACGGAGAGAAAACGAAACTAGGTCTGCCCTAAAAACTGCACGTGCGGGAGCACTAGCCGTTCGTGAGGAACCACCACCGCATGTGCGCCTGCACATGCAATTAAAGTAGTGGCAAAACTGGAACAAGGGAGGTTTGGCTACACGTGTGAGGCCTCAGGTCGCACGTATGGTCAAGGTTAAAATTCAGTCCGAAAATCTGTTTAAACTTTGAATTTCAACCTCTTCAAATTAGGGTTCAAATTTATGTATTTACAACTCAAAAACCCTTAAAAACAACTTTGAATATGGATTCCCAACATTAAACACAAATCATTACTTTAAATACAACTCAAATATCCAATTAAAGATCGCATTCTTTGGAAAAAAAATCATAGAATCATGAACGTAACTTTAAGATATTCAACTTAAGCTTATATATAGAAATTCCTTTGAAATCATGAGAGGCCATGCAAGATAACAAGTTTGTGATCATGATTTTCATGAACTTATGCTATGCATGCTCAAATCTTGAACTAATTCCTGTCATTCCTTTATTTTATGTTCATATAGGTTCTCAACTCTAAACTTATCCTTAAAACTCTTAAATAACCATGAATCCATTTAATTTAAGCTTCAATCTTTCAAGATGATGAGCGTATAAGCCCTAATTTCATGAAATTAGCAAGAAATTCTTAGCTTAAAGGGTTGATTTATGAAAATTTTGCTTGATTTCTCCTTTTTCCCCTTATTTCCTTCTTCTTCTAGATCTTTTTAGGGTTTTCTCTTTTTCTCTCAAGTTTTTTACTCCAACAATATGTACTCATTCTCTCACTTAGCTTCTTTTTTCTTTATTTACATTGGCCTCGTTTGGGAAGTGGCTATTTTAGTAGGCTATTTGGCTTTTTAGCTATTTTAGTAGGCTATTTTAGTTTTGTGTTTGGGAAGTTGGGTTAAATTTTTATTTGAGTTGGTGTATTAAAAAATGTGTTGAAAAGATGTTTGTAATTAAAATGACCATTTTGTCCCTACAATTATATTTTTTTTAATTTCCGACTGAGGGGTAAAATGGTAATTGAGCTGTTGATGTAACCATTTCCGCCTGTGACAGTGTAGGCACAGCCTACACTGTCCAGCGCTCAGCCTTTTTTTTTTTTTTTTTTGGAAAATCAAGAAAAAAGTTGCTACAGTGTAGGCTTTTGGGCTGATTTTCAAAATTAGGCTATAATAGCCTGAAACTCATGTTCCCAAACAACGCCATTGATAAGTAGAAGTGTATTTAGTCACTAATTTAATATTGTACCTAAATTATATTTAGACTAGTCATTCATATTGATCAAATTTAAATCACATTATGTTCTTAATTAAATCATCAAAAATCTACTTTAATTTCAACTAAACTTAAGCATCCTAATGTGAATTAGGCTCTAACTCTCTATCCAAATATTTAATTTTCATGCATATAAATTATTGATTCAGACAGGTTCAATTCATATCCTAACCATATCTGTTCACAATATCACATTTCATTTCATACATAACACATAATAGCACATAAACACATCATCAATGCAAATCATATGATTAACTTAATTAATCAAGGAGGTGGTCGTCATAAAAACCATTACTTCTCCCTTGTCCATTACCATGAAATGCAACCTCAGTCACTTCAGGGAATGAAGCAGAACTAGTTGGACGAGATAGATGATTTCTCAATAATAATTTATTAGCTTGTTCAGCCACAAGAAGGCATGAAATCAGTTTAGAGTACTTTGAAAAACGACACTCTCTATATTGCTGCTGCATGAGCACATTATTAGCGTGAAATATGGAGAATGCTTTTTCAAGCATATCTTCTTTAGTAATTTTTTCTCCACGTAATTTTGATCGAGAGATTATTTTAAATAAAGCAAAGTTGTACTTACTAACTGAATTATAATCATGCAACCTCAAGAGTAACCAATCATAACGGGCTATTGGGAAGATTACGGTCTTCTGGTGCTCGTATCTTTTCTTCAAATTATTCCATAGAATTAGTGGATCTTTTACCGTGAGGTACTCATTTTTTAATTTTTCTTGGAGATGATGGTGAATGAATATCACTGCATTTGCGCAATCCTGTAAGGATGCTTCATTTTCATGTTTAATGGTATTTCCAAAATTCATTTCCTCAAGGTAGATCTCAATATCAAGAATCCAAGATAAATATTTTTTTTCCAGAAATGTCAACAACTTAGAATTCCAATTTTGAAAATTTTGACATGATTACTAAATTTAACAAAAATAATATATTTAGTATCACGTAAATATACTAAGGAAATATAAAATTAGTTTTAGAATTCATTTATACTTACGACAATCATGCAAGAGTTTTGTCTTCTCAGCTGGCTAGAATCTCGTACTGATAATATATTATAAAACTACAGAAAATAAAGAAGGAAGAATCACAATGGAAAAGGAAATAAATAACCACACATGTAATACACCATTTTTCTGTATCTTTATTACCATGCAAACTTATATATTTATAGGTGATAAAACCTTTACTATTTACCATTATTTTATCACACCATGTAGTTTACCACATGGTATACCATACTTCCCACGTGGTAAAACTTTCTCCTATTTCTATTTTGACCCAAAACTCATTAGAATTTCAATTGTATTTCTTTTGATACTTATACAAATATTTCATAACAAAAATTTAAAAAAAAAATCAATTTTTAAAAAATTAATCATAAGCAAATGAGGTGAATCATTTCTTTTTTTTTTCCGCAACCACTTTCATCTTTTTAGAAAAATAAGAACAACATTAATGATTTGCTTATCAAATTTATTTAATCCGAATTTATCCAAATGAATTTGAAGAGGAGACTCACTTACACAAGTTCTTTTTCGAAAGGAGACTTAGATTTCGTTTGGAAAGTAGGTTGGCTTTTTAACTTTTTGATTTTTTTGATTATTTTAGCCTGGGACTAAAAAGCCTGGTTTGAGAAGGGCTTTTGATTTTTTTCGTTTTTTTGATTTCTTTTGTGAAAGAAAAAATGTGATGATTATGAGTTAGATGTGTTGTTTTGTTTTATTGGGCTAAAAAACATATTTTACTTTTTGTATATATTTTAGCCAAAAAAATCTTCAAACCCAACTTCCCAAACATAGGCTCAAGCATCATTTGACAACATCACTTTTTAATTTAAAAGTCAAAAAGCCAACAGCTTATATCAAAAAGTTAAAAATTTTATTTTATTTCTACTTTTTATACATCTTTTTATAAAAATTAAAAAATTATTCGAAATATATTAATTTTTTTACATTATATTTTAATAAAAAAACTAACAATTATTAAAAAAATATGTTGCCAACGATGCCTCATTTGAGCAACTAAACAAATTCGGTTAATGTAAAAACAATTACTTCATACAGCAGCAACGCATACGCATACATATATACGAACTTTTAAACAAGACAAACGTGGACCTAGAGAGAGAGAGAGAGAGAGAGAGTCTGTGAGGAGATAAAGCAGCTATGGCAATCCTAACAATGATATCTCCACCTCCATTGCTCTCTCCTCCTCCTTCTTCTTCTTCTTCCTCCATTTTTCCATCATCGTCGTCATCATTCAAGCCCAGGTTCGCTTCCCACTGTCTCAGCCGTCCGATCTCCATCGCCTCTCACCTCTGCGCACCCAAGACCCCAACGAGGCTCGACAAGTCAGCTCTCACTGTCGCCGAAGCGGCCTCCGAGGACGAGCTCTGGGCCACGTCTTGTCTTCGCATTCGATCCTTCTACGATTTCCACCAATCCTCTTTCGGCATCGAAGTGAGTGTTAGTTGACTTTTGTCGGGTTTCGATTGTTTTCCTTGATTGTTCTCTGAATTTGTAACACCATTTTGATAATCAATTTGATTGTTTGTGTTTGTTCTTTGTTGTTATATTTGGAGTCAGAGTTGAATTTGGGGGTATAAAAGCAAATTATTTAATCCAAGCGTGGTTTTTGTATCATTTCCATTATGCGTCTAAGAAAATGAAAATTGTAAATTAAGGTTTTGGGATGAAACCAAAGAAAATGCAGAGGCACAATCGCAATTTAAAGAGAAAAACAAAACTAAATTAAAATACACAGAATTATGCTTCTACTAACACTATGTCATTGTCTGGTAACCTAGGGGAGAAAAGAAAATAAATGTTTATCTAAGTTACGAGAGAAAAGAAAAGAAAAATTTGTGATTTATCTTCCTCTTGTTTCGATAAATAGGAGAGAAAAGAAAAAGAAATGAAATGATATTGATTTCTCTCTTATCTTGTTTGATTAGTCTATATTAAAGGGAAAAAAGAAAATGAAAAAGAAAAAGAAATGAAATGATATCATGTTGTTTACCAAATTAACCTTTTATAAGAGTTAGTCTTTTTGTTTCTTCTATATTTGAAAGGGTAATTTTGGTATTACAACAAAATAGCATTTAGTTGGTTTCTTTTCCCTCCCAATCTCTCCGCTTTTGTAGAGATTCAAAATAGGAGTTATGAGAGAAATGAGTTTTTCTCCATTTTTCCTGATTTCACTCCATTTCTTTCCTCTCTACTTATCCAAACGGGTGATATGGACCAAGAAAAATTGATTTCTTTTCTCTGCTCCCCAAATCACCCAATCCAAATGGGCTGTAAATGAGTGAAAGAATAAGGATCCTACTCCCTTCATGTTTATGGGAAATTATTAGGTAGTCTCGGACAACCATGTGCCATTGCCTACGTAGTGCTCCGGCAAATGTACAACTGCAAAATATACTATGTGGATCATTTTTGTCTCCCAACTACCTATCAAATGTGGGTCAACATTGTCCTACCTGTGAAATTTTCCACTATGTTATTGATTGGGAGTACCATGTAAACAGTGCTGCGTGGTATTCCGTGGCTAACTAATAATTTTCCCTTATTTATAGGCAAAGGGTAGAGACTCTAGTTCTCGTACAGCTAGGAAAATCTACACATGTTGGACCCTTTATTAATCCAACCCAAACATATGTACAAAGCCCAATAATTGTATACGAGCTTGCAAAATGCAGGACACACCCAACAATGGGAATACAATTTTCATGTTGAATTGACAAGGGAATAGAGTATTCAATTTTGAATTGATTGATATAATGCTAGTTAAAGGAGTATTCCATTCTTGTTGTTGAAATGTTAAGGAAAGAAGTGAAATGGATATTTTAAATTTGGGATATTGAAACTAAAATCTTTAAATAAGTGAATGCTATAATTTATAAATAGTAGTGGGGTTAGTGGTGAAGTCATTGATTCCTAATGCCTAGTTATTGTTGGTAGAGTTTCCCTTCCCAATCATGGTGCACATAAGCTTAGAAAAGTTGGACAAAGCCAGTTGTTGAATTCTTTCATTGTCGGAAAGCTTGTGGTCATTCTGTTTTATATTTGTGTATGCTTGTTAAATAGTCAATCTTGTGTTCAATCGTTTGCTTGCACGCCCTTTTTTCTGAAACACTAATGAAATCGTGGTTTCCTACTGTGGGAATTTGGATTATGGTGGGGCCACTAAGAAATGGTAATGGTGTTGTCATGTGGAATTGAACAAATCACTTCTAGGGATCATGCAAGCCAAGCTTAACCTTGCCAAAACTGTTATGGTGCCCAATCATGCACTGGCTATATCAAGACCTGATACAAGGGTGAATGAGCCAATAGTGAAAGTGAGTGCATACATGTGGCCTTCCATTCTTTATTTTTATTTTTTTGAACTGGGAACTAAAAGGTAAAATTCTACATTTTGTGTTTGCTTTTTTTTTTTCTCTTAGTTATCAAGCATGTTTTAAAATAAAGTTGTGCATGTTTTTTGGGACTTCCTATTGAATTTAGCTATTACTCTTGATTATGTCTTTGGGTTTTATTTATTTCCTTTGAAAGAAACAAGATTACAAGAATAAATGAGGGAACCTACATAAAGCATCTTCTGTTCAAGTTGGTGTCCACAGTCAAATCTAATTCTTTAAAATTATTTAATATAATACCGATGGTATGTTCTCCTTGTCAAGTTCTGTTAGGATCATAAGAGGTGCTTGGCCGAGCGTGAGTTTGAAGCATTAAAGGAACGTGTTGCTGGGAAGAGGACAGGCTTTAGAAGAGTTTCATGCATAAATGCCACACTTCCATTATCACATTTATTAAGCATTTCAGATGATTTATGCACTGCATGCAAGGTATGACTATTTCCATTATTTTTCTTGTTTGTGACTTTTAGTTCCCATGGCCATTCTGGTGGACTTTGTACATCCTGGATAGAGGTGCCAATGAAAAGAGTTCAACTGTTACTGGCACTAGAGTGGGGGTTTGAATATAAACATCTAAACCTAACACATCCCTATGGAGATTATGAACTCAACTGACATAGGATTTTTAGTTGAGAATACTGAGAAGTTCATGAATGAATTTTACTAGAAGGATTCCTTGTCCTCGTGTCTGTACCTACCTCCATCTAGTACAATTTTCTGTGTTTTCTACTTGGAGGAGAAGACAATTTTTGTTGAGCATATGAGAAAACAGGGCTTATAATTTTTGCTTTTATCATTTTAGAAACTCTGAACATAGTCAATGCTTCATAATTTCTGTTGTGTTGCTACCTGATGTAGTATTCTGGAATTTATTGACATTTTGTGAAATCTGCTCAGTTTCATTACTAGTGGAATTTACATTACTAAACTTTAGATGTGTGTGTTCAATGTTCATGCATACATATATACGTATATGTATAGAAACATACTCACCAACTAAATTATCTAAGCACAAATTTAGTCCAAATTAATTAATCTAAAACAAGAATTTAATTGGTTAATAACACATAATTGAGATGGGTAATACGTGGAGTATTACAAAATGTTTGTTTGCATTTTTGTATGTTTTACTTGTGTGTATATGTATCACTTTTCATTCTATGATGGAATTATCTAATTTTCTTGTTCTCTTATATCTTCTTTAGTTTGCAGAGAATGGAGAAGATCGGGTAGTGGTTGGGACCCTTGATCTTAATCAGTGTCTGAGGCTTCCAGATGAAATAACTGGAATGAAGCCACAGGTATTGAATCTCAGCACTAAATTCTTAATTTTAATGCATATGATTCACTAATTTAGTAAGAGAGTTTAATCAACGCATTTAAACTTGTAGAGAGTTTTATGAGATCCATTCCATAATGGATGATTATTTCTCACACATTAGGAATCTTCTTCCAGGATTAGAACCTGCCTATCTAAGATGTCTTGGGATAAAAAAATCATCAAGTTTAAGGGTCAATGTGAGAAAAATATAATAGTTAAGAGGTCAATCTGGGAAAGTAACTTTTATCATATTTCCATTTAAAATGCCATGTGGTAGCTGACAGGGTGCCATGTGGTAGCTGATATGTCATTTTCCATTATAAATTGGATGGACATTTTAACCTTGGGCCAAATCGGGAAATTAGATAGTTTATGAACCTAATTGGGAAAATGAACTTTAACGATCAAAGTGAGAAACTGCTAATACTTTAATGGGGCAAATTGTAACTTACACTTTTTTATGCCCTAAGATAGTGATTCATCTCTAAATGTATTTTATTTTTTTACTTGGTAGAATTTTGTATCAAGATGATTCTGCTTGATTATGGGCTTTTCTTAATAGGGGATTGGGGCTGATTTTGCTAGAGCGTATCTAAGCAATGTATGTGTTGCCAAGGAACTGCAAAGAAATGGATTGGCTCATGCTCTAATTGCGAAATCAAAGATGATTGCTGAAGATTGGGGTAACAACTTCATACAAACTTTCTTTATTGTTAAATTTGCACATTTTTTGTTTTTTTTTTTTTTTGGACAAGTATAATTGCTTGCAAGACTGTGTTTGTCTTTTTATAGTAGTTTCTGTTGATAACCTATACAAATAAAGGATGTAATTACATTATCAAATTTAGTGACATAAAAGCATCAGAACGGTTAAAACTAGTTGTTTATTGTCATAAAAGTTGCAATAAATCAGTAACTGGAATGATCTGGTTGACATGTTTATGGGCTTGCAAAGGTCTTCGTTGCTCATGAATTTTTCATTTCTGCTTTTATTGATTTAGTAAGAGAAGTTGCATAGTAAATCAGATATTATATGTCATCTTGCTGTATCTAATATTTATTCTTGGATGTTTACTTTGTACAAACAGCATTGCTACTTTCAAAAAGAAAGAAAAATGAAAAAATATATAATGCTCTGTTTGTTTTGGCGAAAAATGTGTTCCACAAAATGTTTTCCATGGAACACATTTTTCATAAATTGTCTTTTTCATATATGTTTTCTTGTGTTTAGTTGCAAACTTGCAATCCTGAAATGATGGTCCTAGTGGTTGCAGTAGTGAGGTGTGGTAGTGATGGCGTTAATGGTGGTTGTGTGGTGGTGGCGGCGGCAATGGCAGTGGTGGTGGTGACGGTAGTGGTCAGTGGGGGTGGTAGGGTGATGGTGTGATCATGGTGACGGTGGTTTGGTGATGGTGGTAGCAGTGGTGGTGATGATGGTGGTTGTTGTGTTGTGGTGGTGGCGGTGGTGATAGTGGTGGTAGGGCATAGGCGACGGTGGTGGGATAGAGGTAGTGACAATGGCGGTGCCATTGGTGGACCTTACATCTGTCTCATTAGGTCCTTTACTCCAAATAAGCTCATTTTTCGTTGATTGTGAAGAAAATTTCATTGACTTCGATTTTTTTTTTTTTGATCGGCAAGTAAATTTTATTGATTAGGAATCAAGGTAAAAACCTTACATCGAATATCAATAAAAAAAAAAAAAAAAACCTGTTAAGTGCTATAAGCATCAAAGCTATCCACAAAGCATTGACTTTGTTTTTTATCATACCAAACATTAAATGTGGACGGCTTTTTTCTCCATAACAAACGGAGTGTAAGATTATGCTCTTATTCTAATTAATTATGCAACTCATGTCTAGTAGACGATGGTAACATGAACTTGTCTAACTTAGAGTTTTGACTCGCTAGTTTTTCTACATATATTTATTTGAAAGTTACATGAAATTTGCAAATTATAATTCTGTACAACTAGGGGCAAATGCATTGAATTTTTGCAACCACACTTAAAGAAATTGTCGAAATTTATAGGCATGCATTTCTGTGTATGGCCTACAAAGTTTAACATTATGATTATGAATCATTTTGTTCATACAGTTTGAAGTTTCTCAGTTATAACTTTCATTTGAATATAGAATACCTTCAGCTTTTGGATAGCTATAGCTAGTATGAAGAACACTTGTCTACCCTTGTAATGAGCTGTTCTTAATTCTATTTTTTGTGCTTTGTATCTCTATTGTGCGAATGAATAGGCCTCTTGTTCCCATGCAATTGCCTGCATGCAGAGTTATTTTGATCACTTGGTTATAACTTTAACCCAGTCTTTGGTTTGGTTAAAACTCTAATCCAATCTTTTGGACTTTTTTTACAGGAATATCTGATTTATATGTCCATGTCGCCATTGACAATGAACCAGCAAAAAAATTGTACATGAAAAGTGGTTTTGTTTATGAAAATGATGAACCTGCATGGCAAGCCAGGTTTCTGGATCGGCCACGGAGGATTCTTTTATGGACTGAGATCCCTAACACCCTTGACTTGTAATATTACAATATGTCTTACTTTGTAAATTCTTGATGGTTTAGTCTTCCATACATACATGTCCCTGTTTCAGATTCGAAATGCAAATTAAGCTTCCAAACTTCGCAGTGTCTTCTTGTTATGATTAGATTTGCTCTATAAATAGTTTCTTGATGTAGCTGTTGTGTGATGAATTGCTTTTTTTCCCAATAAAATCTGGGGTTGGGAGTCATTGTTTTGTGTCCCATTAAAAGGGTTAATTTTTGTTTTTTTTTTGTATGATAAAATGTTACTGAGTTGAACTTTTATGATATTTAAAATTGGGATCTGACTAACTTTATTTTACGTACTGCAATTTGGGTTCTTGAAAATTTAGTTATTTATTTGTTTAGGGACTGATGACCTTGAAGGATTGTCCACTTTTCAGGTAAATTGTCCATTTTTTGTATTGGCAATATCAAGAAAAATGTTAGGGATTTCAAATATTTTACTAAATATTCTACCAAATGTTTCATATAGGTGTGAGATTCACACTATGTGGGTTTTATTTGAGTCCTATACCTATATAAGATATTTGGTAGAATATTTGATAAAATATTTGGAATCTCTAGTATTACTCCAATGTCAATTTGTTGGGTTGCAAGGAATAGCCAAAATTTTTGCAAGCTGTATGGGGAGGAAACATATAGTGAAAAAACCTTATTGCATTCCCAATGTGGGCCGGATGTGGATTTATAATAAGAAAGCAAATTTGAAGATGAGTTGGGTTCTTTCATGTTGTGATTCTAATTTGAGGGAGCCTTTAGATTTGGTAGGTTTATTTTGAAATTAATTTCGGTGATTTGAATTGTTAACTTTGTAGAATCTGTTTGGTAGAATATTTATGTAAAAAGTCAAGATGATCGGATATTGATAATTATATATTTGAATCAAATTTGTATTACAAAAAATAGAAGGTTATTCTTAAAATTATATTTATTGTTCATTTTTTTTTAAACAAATATGATTCGAACATGTAGTTACTGATATTCAATCATCTTAATTTTTTGCATGAATATTCTAATTAACGAGTTCTAAAAGATAAATGGTTTGGATCACTGAAATCGATTAAAAAATGAGCCTACCAAACTCAAACGTCCTCTCAAGTTAAGATGACAATATGAGAGAAGTCAAACCCTTTAAAGATTCATGTCACCTCTTGGATGCAAAATATTTTTGGGAAATTACCAAAAATAAAAAATAAAAAATAAAAAATTAGTGTTTGACCCTTGTAATAAAATAAATTATGAAAATTTTAATTTTGTCAATTTAAATTTTAATATTTTGCTTTGTTTTCAATTTAAACTATCTGCTTATTTTCGTTAAGTAAAACTGACTGTAGGAAAATGTCTATTGATGGAAAACTGATAATGAGAAACGAAAGTTTAAGGAAAACAAATTTATTTGAATAGAAAATATTTTTCACATTTAAAATATGGAAAATATTTTTGGACTAAACTTTTACTAATGTCACCATATTATTATGTTTGAATGAATTACACCATTAGTCCTTATAGTTTAAGCAAAGTGTCATTTTAGTCTCCGTAATTTCAATTTGAATAATTTGGTCTCTACATTTTTAATTTTGTTGCAATGTGGTGTCTGTCACTCATTGTTAAAATTTAGAAGGGAAAAAAATATATGTAAAATTATAAAGTGAAATTAAAAACATATTAAAGGAACCACCATTATAATATATTCATTACACCAATAGTCCCTATATATTTTTAAATTTCACTTTGCTCCTCTAGTTTTGCAAATAATTTTTTTCGGCTCAAAATATCCTTAGAATTTAGAACAAAAAAAGAAAAAGAAAAAAGAAAAATCACCAATAAAATTAAGGGATCAAAGTGAAATTGAAAACATACTAAAGGGACCACCAATATAATATATTTATTGCACCGATATCCATATATATTTTTGTGAATTCCACTTTAGTCCCTCTAATTTTAGACATGATTTTTTTCGATTCAAAATATTAACAACACGTGACAGAGAGGTCACGTTACAACAAAATTGAAAGTGTAAGGATTACTGTTCAAATTAAAACTACAAAAACTAAAGTGACCGTTTACTTCCTATCCTGGAAAATAGGTTAAAAGTCAATTTTTTAGCTTTTTTTTAAAAAAATGTGTAAAAAAATATAGATGTGATGTGACCTAAAAAAGTAAAAAAACTAAAAAGTTGATTTTTAACTCATATTGCTAAAATATTAAACCAAGGGATTAACGGTATAATTTATCCTCTTTTCTTCTTTTTTTTTTCTTTTTTTTTTTATCAAAAATTTTCTAAAATAAAAAATACCATCTCAAAACTTTTGCTTCGTGGTTTCTAATACAAAAAAATATTTTTGTTTTACGAAAACAATTAAGATCTGGTACAAATAAAATCGCAATTTTGACTTGGAATAGCAAGGAAGAAACCAGACGAAACACAGCACTTTTACATTTTGCGTAGCAAACGAATGGAAAATTCTA
The DNA here is from genome assembly GCA_030407325.1 of Camellia japonica. Classification (NCBI taxonomy): domain Eukaryota; kingdom Viridiplantae; phylum Streptophyta; class Magnoliopsida; order Ericales; family Theaceae; genus Camellia; species Camellia japonica. The sequence continues at coordinate 179,792,773 of JAPPVO010000059.1, read as the reverse complement.
TTTTATGTGAAATTGGTTTTCATGTATGGAATATAAAAAAAAATAAAAACTATTAGATTTAAATAGGACGAATAATAGTCATTAGATGAGTAGATAGTAAAATTAAGTAAAAAAAATAGGGTGTTTTTTAAAAAAGTAGGGTAGTTTTAGTTAATTTTGAAATTAAAAAAATGATGCCAAATTACTATTTGTTACAAACATACTTTCTATTTGCTATTCACTCACTTACTATTTGTTATGAATAAACTTACTATTTAAAATATTACCTGCTAAACAGGTCACCTTCATTTATTGAAAATTGTACTCCTTTTTTGTATTTTAAATTAATTTTAAATACATAAAACTACTGACACACCATATTTAACTATTTTTTCTCCATATTTTTTCTTGTTATAATTTGTAAAAAGTAAAATATAATATGTGAATATAATTTATTAAAATTTGTTAGAATTTACTAATTTTTTTAAATAGTCATTATCGTGAAAAATTAATTTTTGATATAATATAAAAAGTAATTAAAAAAGAAAAAAAATATAAACAAAATGTTTTTAAATGGTAAGGTATTATTTATAAATTCTATATAATTTTTTTAATTTTTAGATCCATATTTTTTTATTAATTGTTTTACAAATTTCACAATTTTGAGTCAAATCTGATAGAGTAGTAAGTGGAGTATCATTGAATAGTAAGTTATGTTTGATTAAATAATGAGTCAAATTTGGAGTAGTACGTGGATATTTTAATTTACTTATAGTAAATAAATTGTGACAATAATTACCCCCTTTTTTTTTTTAAGAATGGTAATTACCAATTATTATGACAATACTTTGGCATAACCTATATAAGGGCATCTCTAACGGTTGAGCAAAAATTCCATCAAATCTGAGTAAAAAAAAATACAAATTCCTCATTCTGATATTATCAACTCTAACGGAGAACTGTAGCTTTCATCAAAATGCACTGGATGTCCGGGGGGACAACCAGCCGGTCGACCGAAAAGACAAAACTGAAATTTTTTTTCCCTTCATTTCTGTTTTGTCAATTCCTTTCCCATTTATTTTTCCCTCCATTAAATATTTTCCATTTGTTTTTGCCTCCAATAATAATTTCCTTCCAAAAACAGATATAACAGATTAACCATGGACTATATAAACCAAACAAACAATGTTGTATCTGGGACCAACCATAACTGAAAACCAGAGCATAATGAGGAGCTCAAGTTCTTATTTTTTCACTTCATTTTCATCATCTTCTTCTTTCTCATCCTCTGATGATGAGTCTGATGATGAAAAAATTGTGAAACTTTTGGGTGTTTATGACATACATAATGCTAGTATGATACAGATTCTGATAGCAAGTGATCGATCCAAGAAAAGAGGTGATTTTATTGTAGGACATAAATACATACGTCGCAATAGATGGTATATACCCTCAATGGGCAATACTAGTTCAGAAAATCTCTTCTTCCCAAGTAGCAAAGAAGCAACATTTTGTAATGATGCAAGAGTCAACAAGGAAGGGTGTAGAGTGGGCATTCAAAGTGCTCCAATCTCGATTTGCTATTGTAGGTGATGCAGTACGTTTTTGGGATCCCAAAATGCTTGGTAACATAATGAAGAGTTGCGTTATATTGCACAATATGATTGTCAAAGATGAGAGAGATGAGCATCTTGATTTCGATTATGAAATTTCATCAACCAACTCATCAGTACTACTTTCGTGTAGTAGTAACAATGACTTCCATTCATTTATGCCTCGTCATATAGGTATAAGAGATAAGAATGCATATCATGCCATCCGTAATGATTTAATAGAACATATGTGGCATCTTCATGGTGAAAACTAACTTCATCACGTGGACAAGTACATTAACTTTTGCTTGGCTAGTATTATTGCTCCTTTAACTTTGTCAATATCGAAAATTGTGTGAATTTTGAAACCGATGTGATAATTTACTAATGCTATGTTCTCTGCATGTGAAATGTACTGTTAAGAAAGTGGTTTTTATCAACATATTTTTTGTTAATTCATAATTATGTTTTATGATTATTTTGACATATTGTGTTGATGAGTCCTGAAGAATATTTATTGGATGATCATAGTGTCAATTACAAGGATGAATACTGATATGCTATTATACTGATATGGATGCATATAACATATAGCTTACTTTACTGAATAACTATTTTTATTGTTCTATATGTACATTTAATAAAATACAAATGACTCATGCTTCTTATATATATATCCACCATTTAATGCATTACAAATTAATTACAAATTTGTTTGTTCAGACCTCACAAATGAATCTTCAGGAGAATTATATATTACAAATAAATTATATTTATATCCATCACTTGATATATACTCAACTGTCCAACAACTTCACCATCATATATCCTGCACACTTCAGAAAGTGGTTCCATGAATGCTCCATTTACAAACACAACCATCCAACTACTTTATTAAATAAATTCATCCACCTCATTACTTCCCTCCACCACGTACCTTATTAAACCACATTGAAAATTCACTCTATATACACACAATGCCATGCAAAAATGTATCTCATAGAAAGTTGAAGAAGTGTGCATCATTGAAACAAGCAACAAGGATGTGAACAAGCCAACTACTGATTTTATGTTCAGTTGAAAACTACTGATGAAGAAGATGGAGACTTTAGTATTATATCTTATGTGAAAGGTATGACTATAGAATTTGACTTCCCCACTTTGGCACAAATTATTGGAGTTGAGCAAGGTGATATGCATATCTATTTTCATAGTGAGTCTGACCTACTTGATATTGTTGGCAATATTAGTGAAGTATATACTACTATTTGAGAGAGGAGATTTACCGGGAGTAATTTACAAGCAAAACATTTAAAACCCCACCTTCGTATTCTCTATCGATTTATAGTAGAAAGTGTTACTCACAAAAGAGGATATTTTGATATTGTTCCAATTTTTAATGCTTATTTGCTATATTATTTTGAAGTTGGACACAAATTAGATTTATGTTATATACTAATGAAAGAAATGCTAGTTGCAAATCTTGATAAGATCACTAGGCGGTCACTAGTTTTTGGAGCTCTGCTGACTAAAATTTTCAAAACTTTTAAAATCAGAGTTGTAGGTGAAGCAGAGACTAAAATCTCATCTATGATTGCGGAGTACACACTGACCTGAGCTAGTGGCGCTGATAATTTATTACAAAGTCAGAATGCAAATACACCACTAGATGATGCTCTCGAAGACCTCCATGGCAATGCCATGCTATGAGGTGAACAACCGCAATATTGGATTGATTTTTTGGCTATGGAACAAGAACGACACAATTAGCGCGTTCAATAGGAACAACAAATGGCTAATTAGTTCAATGCATTGGGTAATCAATTTGATGCATTTTCCACTGCTCATAACTTATTAATTCAACAATTTGGTGAGTTTCATGTAGACACTAAAAAACATCATGAAGTGGCAAGCAATCGCATTGAACAAATTGAGCATCGAGTCAGTGAGATGTACCATCACTACCTCCTTCCACCACCACTTGACAATGACCTTTGACGTGTTTGGATGAGAGATTGGATGTATCACAAATTTGTTTGGTTTTTGGTTGTTTTGAAGATGCACTATCATATATTTATTTTTATTTTTTTGTACTACTTTTTATTTTCTGATAATTATTTTTCTTTATGTTTATATTGGACTATTTTCTTTGGTGGTGCATGCTTTATGAATTTGGTTTGGAGTTAGTGGATTGCTTGTTTTGGTATATGTTGTTCATTTGTTTTTCTCATATGGACCAAATGCAAAAGGCCTACTTGGTTCTTGGCATTTCAGTTCCAAGACTGATTAGAATGTGATAAAAAAAAAATTAAAGAATTTTGGATAAGTAGTATGGAAGGCCTTATAATAATTAAAAAAACAAAAGAATAAAATACAAATGAATTCATATCAATGGGCACAACAGATCAATGGGCACAACAAAAATTTCCAAATAACATGATAACAAATGAATTGTTGTTATGAGCAAAATCAAAAGAACAAACAATGGCCACAGCAGATCAATGGGCACAAACAATGAATTCTCAGACACAAGGCATATATAAAGATATAAACTTATCCTACTCAAGGCCAATGGCCACAGCAGATCACATGGTGAAGAATTGTTCCTAACACACCCATGTTAATTACAGGACAATTAAACTATGAATTTGGAGATATCCACAACCACCATAAATACATATATAGCTACTAACCTAGATTTAACTGTAACAAACAGATACAAATGCAATGCAGAAATACAATGCAAATCATTCAATACAAATTATGGTCTTCATCAAATAGTTAAGGAAATTTATTTGTTGATCAAAATAAGATTTGTCGTTGAAGTTCTTCGTAGTAGGCCCTTTGCATAGGATTTAAATTGGCCATGTCCATTAACATTATTTTATGATCCTCATTTCGTTATTCTCTTTCATTCATCATAGATAATATTTTTAGTTGTTCCTACCTATCATCGGTCCTTCTTCGATGCTTTACAGCCTTCTGTTCACGGTCTATCACCTTTTGTTTATCTCGCTCAACAATTCTAGCGGAGATAGTTGACAACACTTCAACAATTTTAGATTGGTTGGCAGCTATTTTATCAAATCTAACGTCATGAATTGCTTGATTCTTCAACTTTTCTTTTGCAGCCTTAGTACCAATTAGTCGTGTTGATGTACTAGTCGGTTGTTGGTCCTCCTCAATATTGTTGTTGGGTTGAAAATGTTCACCTTCAGTTACAGGATTCAAAAATAGATAAGCTTGTTGCGAGGCTTTTTTGGGTTGTGTTCTAATTTCATCCCTCTTACAACTTCGGCGCAAAATATCCCAACTTATATCAAATGTAAAGTGTTTTTTCTGTATTGTTTGATACATGCACTTAGCTTCAGCGACCTAAAAAAAATGAAAATTATAAACATTTGGATAACAAGTACACTGAGAACTAACAAAATTGATAATTAATAACATAAATGAAAATTACCATGTCTGCCTCAGTTGTTCCACTTTGTTGCCTCAATTGGATTTGCTCAAGAAAATCACAGAATTTATTAATTATCTTTTGCATGACAGACCAACAGTGAGACAAAGAAATACGATTTTGATTTGATTCACCACTCAATTGTGAATTAAAATAAATGAGTACTCGTTTCTAAAATATTGCCATGGTCTGACTATTACCAGTAATGGGATCTTGAGAGACGGCCAACCAAGATCTACATAAAGTTTCATCTTCTATAATGGTGAACACTTTCCTACGAGAAACACGAGAAGTTTCCGAAATGAAATTAATATCACTGTTTTGCTGTGAACTTTGTGATTCCTCAAACATTTCAAAATTTTTCATAGTTTTAAGAAAATTCAATAGGATACAAAATCCAACAGACAGTGAAATATATTGTAAAATAAACATGAAAAGAGGTGGTGAAAAAATTGACAAATTGAAGAAATAATATAGACTGAAGATCACACAATGAGAAGACAAATGAAATAAAAAGTGAAGATTGAAGTTAACAATGACAAAGAAAAGAGAAATTAGAATGATATTGCAAAATTAAAAGTCTGGTAAAGTCTTATTTTATAGACCACAACAACGGTAAGTTTGTCAAATCCTCTACAAAACCAACGGTAACCTTATTGGAGTTGTACCCTGCTAAATGAACGGCTAATTTTGGTACAAAATTAAATGTACATGCAATGTATTTGCCTCAGCTATCCATGGATCAATGTCGGTAAGGAATTTTGTCTTGGTGCCACAAAAAGCAACCAACTTTGCAAGTTAGTTTGCAATCCAAACCAGTCCAAACCATGGCTGCTGCTGATCTTCATTTTCTCTGTTAGCCAGATGACCAGGAGGACAATCGGCCAGACGTCCGGCTGGCCGTTCGGTGGGTTCCACCCCCAACGTTCACGCACATTAAACTGTTGAAATGTAACCCAAGTTCTCAGTTTGGTGAAAATTTTGGGGCATTCTCAATTTGATATTATTTTGATAAAAACCGTTGGGACATAAAAGGCCATATTTTTCACCAAATTCAAATTTGGTGATGAATTTGGTTAAATGTTGAAGATGGCCTAAGTGCACTTATTTAGATAAGTACACTTATTTGGGTCACATCACCTCTTTAGAGTAATAAGTGGAGTTTAATTGATTAGTAAGTAAAATTTCATGTAGTAAGTGGAGACTCATTAAATAGTAAGTATGATTTAATTGAGTAGTAAGTAAAATCTAATAAAATAATAAGTGAAGTCTCATTAACTAATTGTAATATCAGTTATCATTTAGTTTAATCTAATTAATTTTATTATACTCACCATAGATAAAAGGCAACATTGAGCATAACAATACCGTATATGAATTATATAATGATGATGGTGATGATGATTTTGACACTGGTGAGTACAACATTGACAATCAAGAGAATATCCTTAATTCTGATGATCTCTCAACCGAACGAGATGTTAAGTGTATGGATCAACTAATTAAAAAATGTGTTTGAAATGACATTTGATTCGGTAGAAAATGGAGGAAGTTTATATAATATGATTTTACCAAGTAAAGTGTAATGAGATAGTAAGTAAAAACTCATTGAGTAATAAGTGAAGTCTAGTGAAATAGTAAGTAGAAACTTATTGAGTAGTAAGTAGAGCATAGTGAAATAGCAAGTGGAAGCTCATTGAGTAGTAAATGAAACCAAAATTCAGTAGTAAGTAGAGTCTAGTGAAATAATAAGTGGAAGCTCATTAAATAGTAAGGGGTAAATTACAAATACACCCCTTGAGATTTGCTTAAAATATGAATTGCCCCCTGAGGTTTGAAAAATTACAAATACATCCCTGCCAGAATTTTTTATTTAACAGAATTACTTTAAAAAGTTAAATTTCTAACTGTTCACCTATGCAATAATAAACTTATCTGAATTATTAATTGAAATAAAATTTTAACATTATTAAAAACTGAAACGCCCCAATTTTTAATTACTCGGAAACATTACCAAAACCTATAATTTAGGTCCATTTTTTTTTTTTTTTACAAACATCCATTACCCTTGAGTAATAGAAATACAATGATACATGTTCTCTCTCTCTCTCTCTCTCTCTCTCTCTCAATGAATACAATAATAACAATGATACATGTCAATCTCCTACTGAGAAGCTACAAATAAATAAATACAAATATCAATATACAACAATTACTTTTTTCACATCCACAACGAGATTACACAAACAAACTTATGGACTTCGTAACTCTTCAACTATGAATCCAAATTTTCTTCCTATAAAAAGATAAAACAACAAGGGGGTGAGCACAAATGCCGAGTAGGAATCTCATAGTTCTCAATCAATAACTAACACACAGATAGAAATGATCATGCATGCAGGGTGATACCATATAGTAGGGTGACATTTTATAATTTTGAAATATCATAAGTAAAGTAACTTTTTCTCAAAAACTATTTAAACACTTTTAAGAAAAACATTCAGCCATTAAAAATCATCCCTTAACTTTAGAAAACCATGGTTCCTTGTGAAACAAACATATTTAAGAAATAACATCATTTAAAAGTTATTAACCAATTCTCAAAATATTTCTCAATTAATTTCTATGTTTAATGTTCCTCTTTTTCTTTCATTCTTCCTTTCTACTCGTTATGTTTATTTAGAACTCCATAACTTCAAGTTCAAGTTCCCTAATTTATTTACGGAACAACACTCATAATTTACCTTTATTGCCACAACTACTTCATTAAGTTCACCATCACCAATCCATAATCCCCTTACCCATTTTTGGGTTCCATTCTTTACAAATAATGTCTATGCACATTTCCTCTTTAAACCAAATTACACATCAATATGCAATTTTACAAATTCATCACAAGTCACAAATAACATCATCAACTCAACACACTTCTCAACACATATCTCAACACAATCCACCTTTTGCCGACTTACTACGGCGGGACAGCGGCACCCAATTCATAACACTTTCCACCTTTCGTCGACTACTATACGGCGGGAAGTGAACTCTCAAAAATCATTTTCTCAAAAGTCATTTTCTTAAAAAAAAAAATCATATTTTTCCAAAAACCATTTTTCAACTTTTAAAATTATCCCCCACATTTGCTGGGCTACTATACGGCGGGATGTGGGCACCCAAAACATTTTCGAAAACCATCCGCTTTCTACTTTTGCCGGCTACAATACGACAGGACTGTGTGGACACCCAACAATCATTTTTTCACTTTCGCCGGCTACTATAACGGCAGGACTGTGTGGACACCCAAAACATTTTCCCGTATTCGTCCAACGATAAGCCTAGACAGGGCAATTGGGCACCTTTAATTCAAACCACCCCCACATTTGCCGGCTACTATACGGCGGGACATGGGCCCCCAAAACCTTTTTCTTTAATTTTTAAATCCATCCCCCACATTTACCGGCTATTATACGGACGGTCGTGGGCACCGAAAAATCATTTTTCAACTCCCCGCTCAGGTACCAACACAACACTACTCAACACAACTCAACCCACACTCAACACGAGCCAACACAACCCAACTCAAACTCAACACACCCAACACAACTCAACTCAAACTCAACACACCCAACACAACTCAACTCAACACAATTCAACATGATTCAAACACAATTCATCGTAGTCCAACATAATTCAATTCAACTCAACATTATTCAACACAACTCAACATAAGTCAACACAACTTAATTCAACAACACTATTTGCAATTCCATATAATTCAAGATAAATTCTTGAATCCCACTTCAACATTCCATAACCAAGTTTATGTCATCCATATCATTAACACATCTTTTCCTCCAAATTTCATTTCATATTATAGCATAATTTACAATGCACATAACAAAGGTTCATTCGCTAATTTTTAACATAATTTTCAAACACTTCCAAAATCCAATTAAACTTATATATATATAATTCAACCTCTCAATTTCATGATTCTACTTTCAATTTGGGCAAAATCATTATTTATCATCATGAATCAACTTAGGGTTTTCAAGAAAAATTCAAACTTCTTAAACCACTACTCTTTGTTCCAATTTTCCCATTGATTATACACCTAAGGTTCATAATCCACAATCTTAACCCAACAATTGAACCCCAACAGTTCAAACCCTAAATCCCCCAAATTCCATGATATAACACTATATGCTCAAAAATATAGATTTTGCATTTATATAATCAAAATACCACAAATCTATCTATTAATGCAAGTATTGAAGAAGAACTAGGATCCCTACCTCAAGAATCAAGCAAAAGAGCAAGCTTTGAGAAGAATCCTTCGCAAATCCAAAATCCAATCAGTAGAAAATGTTGAGCTTCAAGCCTTCTTCACTTTTTGGCAAGGGATCTTGGCCAAATCTTTGAGGAATGAAAGATATTTGGGTCAAAAGTCTAGGGTTTTCGGACTAAGGGTGAGAGAGATGAAAGTGAAGTGTGAAGAATGATCTAGAAAAGTGCCTTTAAACTTGCTGAATTTGCGAAGTCCGCTCGAGCGTCGTTTTTTCCGCTCGAGCGTACCTGCTTGCAACACAGATTCCAAAACTTCAAACAGGCATAACTCTCTCATCCGGACTCCGTTCTAGGTCGTTCTTGTGTTCAAATTGAAGCCCCGGAAACAAGCTTTCCAATGGTTCTAGCCTCACACCCAAATTCAAAGTGTGGAAAAAGAAAAGGGCAAAAGAGTGACAGATATTCGTAAGAAAAATTATCCGAATTAAATTCTTAGTTCACTCTTACTTTACCATTATGTTACCACTTCAATCAATGTCCCAAAATAAAATAAGGAGGTTCCAAATACACTAATAAAAATTCCAAGGGCAATCTCACTTTCCACGCTCGAGCGCGCAAACCAACAAAGCCGTCCACTCGAGCGATCACTCCTATGCTCGAGCGAGAATTCACAACTCTCAGAATTTCAGATAGACTGCAAAAATGCTGGGAGCCCCTCAAGTCCGTTCGAGCGTCAACTCCCCCACTCGAGCGGAGGGAAAAATTCCTGATCGTTACAAAAACTGTTAATTAACTTGATGATTTATTAATAAAAGGACCTATTTGTTATGAAATTAGAAACCTTAGGGGGCATAATGTAATTTCTAGAACCACAGGGGGTAATTTGTAATTTAAGTAAATCTCAGGGGGTGTGTTTGTAATTTACCCAATAGTAAGTGAAACCAAAACTGAGTAAATAACGGTACCTATTGAAGTAGTAAGTGGAAATTCACTGAGTAATAAGTGAAACTAAAATTGAGTAGTAAGTGAAATAGTAAGTGGAAACTCATTAAATAGTAAGTGAAATCTAGTGAAACAGTAAGTGGAGTATAGTTGTAGACACCCCATTTTGACCGGCCCTAAGACTTAGGCATTTTATTTTGACCACCCTCACCAGAAAAATCAAACTGAAATTTTAATCCCGAAACTCACCCATTTTGGTCAAATTAAAATATTTTTATTTGAATTTATAATTTTGTATAATAATTTTGTGTGTTTGTACAAATTTTTAGGTGTGTTTATATGAATTGGCATGTGATATTTGATAAAAAAATAATAAAACAAAAAAAAGAAAAAAAATAGAAAATAAAAAAAGAAAAAAGAAAAAGAAAGGTGATGGGCGGTGGTGCACAATATTTTTAGTAGGATTATGATGATGTTTTGGTGGGTGAGGGACATAAGGCATCTTAAAAAAATAAAAAAAGAAAGCATCTGTGTAAAGGACAATACACAGCATATTCGGTGGGCAAACAAAAAAAGAAAAAAAGAGAGATAAGAGAAAGGAGTGAGTGGGGAGGTTTGTTTAAAGAATCATATCTCCCTCTCACAAGGGGGGGGGGTCTGAATTGATTTCAAAAGGATTTTTTTTGGGTCTTACAGACGGGCTCTCTCTAGAGAAAAAAAGGAACCCAACTTGATTTCTCTGGGGACTGATACAAGAAAAAGAGATCAATCTCCCTCCCTCTTTCCCTCTCGGGTGGGAAGGGGAGAGCATTTCTTTGAAGCAAAATATGTACACACATGCATGGGGGCTCTCTCTCTTGGCTGGAGGGGAGGAGGAGGAGAGAGACACACGGTTGATACAGGGGAGGAGACCCAAAACACCACTCAAAGGGAGAGAGCTCACGGACGGGACACACACACATAGAACACAGCACACACACAGACTCTCCTCTCACACACGGCACAACACCCATGCACACCCACGGGAGACCACACACCATCCTCATACACACACTCATGCACACACATGCATGATAGATTTACACATGCACGGTTTAGAGAAAGAGAGGACACACTCAAGTGACCCACACACTACAACACACATGGACACACAGGCGTAGACAAGGCATACACACATGGTTTAGAGAGAGAGGGGACACACACTTAGGAGACCCACACTACACTGCTACACCATTCACACACACGACATACACATACATGACACTGCTACACCATTGGCACACATGGTTTTGAGGGAGGGAAGAACACACTACAATACACAACACGACTCACACACATACCCACACACCTATACACACACATGCACGACGTCTCTCTCTCTCTCTTCAGTTTTGAGTTTGGAAGAATAAAAAAAAAAAGATAACACCCACACATGCATGTGGTCTTTGGGTCTCTCGGCAGTTTTGGGTTAGGGAGAAGTGGGAGAGCAACATACACGATCATACACACACAACCTGATACACAGACCATGCATCACACATACAGCTTTCTCTCCCACAAGCAGCACACACACACAGCTTCATACACATGCACCCACGACACACAGATACACTAAAGACAGACACACAGAGGAGACGGCTCACATGGGTCTCTCTCTTGGATGATCTGGGTACTCTCTCTCTCTCTCTAGCCGAGACCAATATATCTCTCTCTCCCTCCATCACATGCAGGCCAACATATGCAAGAACACCATCCTTCCATCCATGGTGATCTGAGAGAATATCTATATAGAGAGTGAAGACCAAACCGTAGGGAGTGAGAAAGAGGTGCTGTTTGTTTTTGCTATTTGGGACTTCACATCGTCCATTTCCGGATGATGCCGTGAGCTCCCGAAGTTGATTTAGTGGTTACTGGAATTACAGGGATAGACATGGACTACCAAACTTGAGTTAGTTTCGCATGGACTATCAGTATGGGCTTCAAGGCTTGAGTTGGTTTTGCTTGGGCTTCAAGGAAGTGGGTTCAATTTGTGGGTTAATATGGGTTTTATCAGTACAGGCCTTGAGTTGGTTTTACATGGGCTTCAAGTGGGCTCATTTTGTGGGCTTAATATGGATTTTATCAGTAGGTGCTTAGTTATACAGGGTGTGTCCCTGCTTCATTTTATTTTTATTTTTATTTTGAGTGTTTGTGAGGATTTTATTTATTTCTCTCATTCGGATATGTAATAATTCAAGTGTTGTAATAACCCCCCCACCCCGCTTCTTTCTATCCCATTCTTTAATCGCTTTTCCTAACTGTACATATGTATATATCTGACATGCCATGCATATCCATGCTTTACATTCACGTCTCATGCATTAAGATTCGGCTAAATTCCTATTTGTGGATTTCATCAATCCTTATGTGATTCTATGTGCTACCCCATGTTTTTGAGATGATTCACATGCCATATTGTAGAAGTCGAATCCTAGGTTGCATCTCATGTGTGAATTGCATTAGGATTCTGTATATAAGATCATGCATATTTTACTAACTTTGTTTTGTAGTTGTTCGAGGGACGTCGGTCAATCTGTGAGTTTTTATGCTTTAGCATCCCATTTGTGTGTGTTTTTCTTACTATGTGTTAGTATTCTACCATGAGGCTACTTGCTTATTTGATATAACTGTATGAATGCCTGTGGATGAAGGCTTGTTGTTGAATTGGAATAATTCAATAAATGTACGTTTTAAGCCCACTTTGCAGTGGCAAATTCACAAACTTTAAGCCCACTTTGTCAAGTGGCAAATTCAAACCCTTTTCGACAAACATACATGAAATTAAATTGTTCCAATTTGAGCAAACTAGTCTATACTTGTATGCTTCACATAGTAAATTTTAGGATTTACTAAAAATAATCAGAACATGAACATATAAAGAAAATAAAAGTCATATCATGGTTTAGTAGAGGCCGATCTTTTGATCGGGTGAACGGGGGTACTCATTATTGACCTTCCCCTCTCATACCTAAGGTTCCGAGCCAAGCATCCTTGGTTACGACGAACAGTGGCCTTGGCACCGAGTCATGGGTTTCCTAATTTCCCAAAATATTAGGTGGCGACTCTGAGATCTGATGACGCAGTCCATTTTTGACAAAATTGCAATAAAATGGATTTTCAATAAAAGTTACCAATCTGGACTCTCATCTACGTTCACATTGCATCGTGAGACTTGAGATCAAAGAGATCTTGGGAGTCCGAACTGTTTAACGCGCGCGGGTACCCCCCGGGCATGTTACAATAGTGAAGTAGCAAGTGGAAACTAATTGATTAGTAAGTGAAATAAAAATTGAGTAGTAAGTGAAGTCGAGTGAAATTGTAAGTGGAAGCTCATTAAATACTAAGTGGAAGCTTAATGAGCATTTTTTAACTATTTTGGGACAATGATAAATCCGATGAAATAGTAAGTAGAATCAAATTGAATAGTAAGTAAGATTTAATTAAGTAGTAAGTTAAGTCAAATTAAGTGGTGTCTTATTAAATAGCAAGTCATGTTTGATTGAGTAATAAATGAAATTTGATTGAGTAGTAGTAATGATATGATAGTGAGCGTGGTGGTAGTGATAGTGGCAGTGGTGGTAATGGCATAGTGGCGGTGATAGTGGTAGTGGTGGCAGTGACATGGTGGTAGTGGTGGTGGCAGTAGTGGCATGGTAGCGTTGACGGTGGTGGTAGTCAAGGTAACAATGATAGTGGTAGTAAAATTTTAATGACGTTTATGATAACAATGACAATGATGATGAAGGTAGTGTAGTAGTGGTGGCGGCATGGTGGTGGTGGTAGCGGTAATGATGGTAGTTGTGGTGGTAGTGGCGGTGGTGGTTGAGTAGTAAGTCAAGTTTGATTGAGTAGTTTGTTAAGTCTTATTGACTAGTAAGTGAGATTTAAGTGAAGTCTCAATGAGTAGTTTGTTGAGTCAATCTAATTAAGTAATAAGTGAAGTCTCAATGAGTAGGATAAATGGAAATTATTTAGTAATTTTTATAAATTTAAATATTTAAAAAAAAATACCTAACGTGTCCAAATAATTTATTTAATAATTTAATGTAGTAGTAAGTGGACCTTTATAAAATAGTAAATTATGTTTAATTGAATAGTAGTAGAATTAGGTTTTAAATAATCATGTAAGTTATTTTTATTTGCTTGATGTTTAAGTAAGTTATGAGTAATATTTTTCGATTATGTTATAAAATTATTTTGGTGAGTATAATTTTGGTAATGAATATGATATCGTCAATTCTAATTATCTCCCAACTAAAAGAGATATTAAGCGAGGTTTATTTGATTGATAAGTCAAATTTAAAAAGGTGGTAGTGGTGTTTTATTGACTCGTAAGTATGATTTAAAGAAATGGTAAGCCAAGAGTAATGAAGTTCTAAGTGGAGTCTCTTTGAGTAGTAATATTGAGGTTTATTTGAGTGATAAGCGAAGTTTAAAAAGTGGTAAGTGAAGTCTCATTGACTAGTAAGTATAGTGTAATGAAATAATAAGCCAAGAGTAATGAAATAATAGGTGGAATTCTTTGAGTGGCAGTACATAAAGTTTAAAAGAGTATTAAGTGAAATCTCGTTGACTATGGTTTAATCAAATGGTAAGTCAAGAGTAATGAAGTAGTAGGTCAAGTTTATTTGAAGAGTAGTAAGTGAGATTTATTTAAGTGCACAATCAAATCTAATGCAGTGGTAAGTGAAGTTTATTTGAGTAAAAAAAAAAAAAAAGTCAAGTCTAATGAAATGGTAGTAAATAAGGTTTATTTGAGTAGTAAGTCAAGTTTTAAAAAGTGGTAAGTTGGGTATCATTGACCGGAAAGTATGGTTTAATGAAATGGTAATACAAGAGTAATGAAATCCTAAGTAGAGTTTATTTGAATAGTATTGAGGTTTATTTGAGTGGTAAGTGAAATTTAAAAAAGTGGTCAGTAGAGTTTCATTGACTAGTAAATATAGTAAGTGAATTTTAAAAAAGTAATAAGTGAAATCTCGTTGACTAGTAAGTATGATTTAATGAAATAGTACACAAAGAGCAATGAAATAGTAAATAAAATCTGTTTGAGTAATAGTAAGTGGAGTTTATTTGAGTGGTAGTCAAGTCTAATATTTTATTGAGAAGTAAAATTTCATTAAGTAATAAGTCAAGTTTAATGGAATAGTAAGTCAAATATTATTCAGTAGCAAGTGTAATTTGATTGAATAATAAATCAATTTTAATTATTGCTAGGCATAAGGTTATTCGAACCGCACAACCCATCCAACTTGAATCGATCGGCATACAAATGGGCAGTTTTGCAGACACAATGCGAGCAGATGCGGTATGGAATATGACATTATTGCGGGTTACGGGTGGGTTGCGAGTTTTACCCGCACTCGCAAGAACCTGCCCTCACTTAGAATTTTTTTAAATTTTTTTTTTTTTAACCTGGATCGTTGATTTCATTCATCATATCCTAGATATTTTTTCCCAACAAACCAAACCCTAATCTGTTAACAACAACAGCACTAAGCAATCTCTCTCTTCTCATCTCACTCTCTCACTTACTCTTGTTCATACTCATTCTTCCATCTCTCTCTCTCTCTCTCTCTCTCTCTCTCTATCTGTGGCGACCGGCGAACGGTGATTGGAATTGAAAGAAGCAGCTCACTCTGTGGCGACTGACGACCGATGATCGGAACTGAAAGAAGTTGATCAGAACTGAAGGTAATGCAAAAAAAAAAAAATGGATTTTGTTCTTTCCAATTTTTCACCTGTTCCCTTTATGTTGATATCTGAAGGGCAAGGGGCTATTGATTTTGAAGCATTGATACAGGTGAATTTTTATTCAGTTCATCTGTATGTGTTGCTGATTTTTTAGAATAAAGAAGGAGAAAACCAAATTGTTTTGCTTCGTGGGTGTTTTGAAGAATTTAAACTACAATTGTTTTGCTTCGTTAATTTTTTAGAACAAAGAAGGGGAAAAACAAAGGTTGCGTTTGGTAGAGTTTTAGAAATATGATTTGAGAATAGAGTTGCATTTTGAGTTCGTGAGTTTTGGAATCATTATTTGAGTGTAGAAAATTTGTTTGGTTATGATTTTTGAAAAGAGTGTTGAATTGAGTTTTGAAAGTTTGATGTGACATGTGAAATAAGAAAATTTGTTTGGTTATGAGTTTTGAAAACTTAATTCAAAAAGTTATAACTCATAATTAAACATGCAACTCAAAACTTTATTGAAATTTTTGATCAACAGTCATAATCAAACTCTTTTTAAAATTCAATTAAAAAAATTAATTATTAACAAAAAAAACACTCTTAACCAAACTCTTTTTAAAATGCAATCAAAAAAATTAATGATTAACAAAAAATAGCAGTCATATTCAAATTTTTTTCAAATTCAACTCAAAAAATTAATTATTAAAAAAAAATTTCAATAAAAAATTTTTGTATTGAAAATATTATAAACAAACTAATTTGAAGGTCACAATTAATATTCAATTATTGATCATACCGAACTTATAATTGTATATTTGGTTTGAATTATGTTTTTTCCAATATTTTTTAGTTCAACTATTTTTTATTTTTCATAATTATTGTCATTAATCATTTGCTAGTTATTATATTATTATTTTCAAATAAATGGCCACAAAATTTATCAATATTATATATCTTTGGAGTCAAACAAAAATTAAAATATCATTTGATTAGTATCTACATAGTTTACCGCACATAATTCAATATTATTAGAATTTTTCATTTGTTAAATTTCATCACTTTCGTGGGAAATTCGTGAACCTCTATACCGTCCTCATCTAGTCATTGTGCCTCACCCGTGAACTTATGTACCGTCTTCATCTATATTATTGTGCCTGTTGATTGATATGTTTGGCATTGACATGATTAAATTGCCCCCATGTTATGGAATGCTAAGTTGGCCTGTTAGTCAAAAATTAAAAGGGCACAATTGTAATTTCACATAGGTTCTGTAGAGCCATGACTCTTCTGCAAAACCTCAGTTGGTCAGTTTCTAATAAAAGGAAAAAAAAAAAAAAACCTCAGCTACAAATCTTTTTGGCCATTTGTTTGACTAAGGCTATAATGGCGTCATAGCTTGCCTTTCCAATCATGGCCTTTATATCAGTGAGCACATCCAACAACTGCATTACTTCATAACTTTCAGCAACTTCTTTACCATCTTCATTTACCTTCATTATTCAAATAGTATCAATACAACCACCACTAACCTGAAACATACAACCATCTCCTCTACCACCTACTTCAATTAATTTCACAAATTCAGTCTACCACCTATCTCAATTAATTTCACAAATTCAGTCTATATTTTCAACTCATATCCTCGTAAAAGAAGAGAGGAAGAGCTTTGATCAGAGGTTCACAACACCAGAGCTTCACAATTTCAGAGCTGCACAAGCAGCAGCCGAAAACTTCACCGAACCGGTTGACCAGGCAGTCAACCGGGGGGTCATCCAGCCAGTCAACTGGCTGCTCCTGTTCCTAACTTCCAGCAAGACTCAACCCGAGGCTGAGCTTTGGCTATCCTGTTGCTTACCTTTTGCACACCATTTCCTCACTGTAGCATCTGAAACCTTCCATACATTTTCCTTACTTTTTACAGTCCTTTTACTTACCTTCATAAGTCATGCTGAGAACAAAAAAAGCCAGACCAGAACATGGCGAAACCTCTAACCCTCCACTACACCAACAACAACAGCAGCAGGCTTATCCAACTATTGATTTTCTCACATATAATCATGAACAAGCTTATCCACATTTTTTCAACCGACCAATTGTTACCAGGAGAAGGGTAAATCTTCCTTCTCAATATGATCCTCTGTTAGTTGCCAGACTGGAGGCGATGGGGTGGCTACCTTTAATCAATTTTCCACAAAAGGTATATCCACATTTTGTGTATTTATTTTACCTTCATTTGAGACCTACTGAGGGAGAAGTTGGAGACAATAGTCTTACATCTTATGTGAAAAAGTAAAATAATCACACTGAACAGTCACACTTTGGCACAAATTATTGGAGTTCAACCAGGGGATTTGCAAATTCATTTTCAGAGTGAGTCTGACCTAGTTAACATTGTTGGTGATATAAGTGAAATTTATACTACAATTTGTGAGAACCTATTTACCGGCAATAATTTACAAGCAAGATATTTGAAACCCCACCTTCGTATTCTCCATCGATGGATAGTCGAAAATGTCACTCCAAAAAAAGGACATTTTGATGTTGTTCCAACTTATAATGCTTATTTGTTATATTGTTTTGAAGTTGGACACAAATTGGATTTATGCTACATATTACTAAAGAAAATGGTGGTTGCAAATCTTGGTAGTAGCAGTGGCTGGTCACTAGTTTTGTGAGCTTTGCTAACCAAAATTTTCAATTCTTTTCATGTCAAACTTGTAGGTAAAGCAGAGACTAAAATCACTTCCCCGATTTCAGAGTACACACTTACCCAAGCTGGTGGCGCTAAAAACTTATTGGGATCTCTAAATGTTGCAAATGCACCAATAAATGATGCTCCTAAAGACCCCGATGACAATGCCATGCCACAAAATGAACAGCCCTAATACTGGACTGATTATTTGGCGATGAAACAAGAATGACACAATCAGCACATTCAATGGAAACAACAAATGGCTAATCAGTTTAGGTAATCGGTTTGATGTATTGGCTGCTGCTCAGAACTCACTAATTCAACAATTTGTTGAGTTTCGTCTAGATATTGAAAGACATCATGAAGTGACAAGCAATCGCACTGATTAGATTAACCATCAAGTCAGTCAGGTCTACCATCTCTACTTCTTTCCACCTCCACTACCACCACCTGACAATGAAGCTTGACTTGTTTGGATAAGCGATTAAATGGTTGACGCATGTTGTGGTTTTTAGTTGTGTTGCAGATGTACTAGTACTTTCTATTCTTATTTGTTTGTTTCCTCTCATTTTTTTTTTCTTCTAAATTTTTTGGTTCATGGATGTAAGAACCATTTGTTTTTGTAATTTTTGTGTTTTTTTTTTTGGGTATAATTTACTACTCTGTGTGTGTGTGTATTTTTTTTTAATGATGCACTATCTATTTATGTTTATATATATATATATATTTCAATTACTACCATTGGGCTATAAAGCATGGTCATCTTCAAAATTGTATGCTGTATTAAACAATACAATTTTTTTTATTTATAAAATGTCAAATATAAATGTTATTTTTTTGGACCGATAACAAAAGAATAAAAAGAAAAAAAAAAAACAGTTCTAATTAAATTTTGAAAGTGTTATAATACATTATTAAAGATGAGTTAAAAAGGATTGTTGCCAAATTTAATTAGAAACAGTTCTGTTTTCTATCTCAATTCCGTTTGTGGCCAGCTGAGTACCATCTGTTTCCATGTATGTTGCATCTGACACAAGTTATCAATACACTATTTCCATAGAATTTTGTCTGGCCAAAAATTAACCTTTCAATTGAAAACAACTTTGGTTGGACAACAACATTTTTGGCTGGCTAACACTAATTTCAATTATATTTCCAATTAAAGAAAAAACAAATTTGAATTACAATATTGAATACAAATATTTAATAAAAAAGCATGTGTATGTGGGTTACTGACTTTGAAAAAAAAAAAAATTATACGTGGGTTACAGAATTTGTTTTAAATTATGCATTATTTATGTGTTCTTCATATTTAATATAAACAAATTATGACTTATAATATTTAATAAAAAAAATTTCTACGTGGGCAACAAAATTTGTGAGAAAAAAATTTCTACGTGGGTTATAGATGTTAAAAAAATACATAATTTGTAAAATAGTATGCACTATTTCTGTCTGATTCATATTTAGCCCTGGTTTGGCATTCATTTTGGGGCTAAAAAATCATAAAAAGACAAAATTGACTACAAAAGCCAATGCCAAACAAACCTTTAACGACATATGCAAAAAACCGTCACAAAAAATTATTTTTACCTATAATTTTCTTAAAATTTATTTTCAATAAAATTTAAATTGAATTAAATGTAACTATTAACACTATTAGTACTTTATCCATTAATTTTTCATGGAAAGTTTCTCATAAGATGTAACTTGTGCGCACCACCTAATTATAAGTATGAGAATTTACGTCTGATTTAAAAGTTGGTACCTGTAGACCGCCCGAACGTCACGGCTCCGCTCGCGAATGGCGCAAAATCCGTTTTGTTCATTAGCTACTACAGTTCGGACTCAATGTCACGGTTCTGAATCTAATCTCGCAAAGTGCAATGCAAGACCGATAAATGTCCAAAGAGTCCAAATCCAGCAAATCGTTTTGGAAAACTGATTTTTATAAAGAAGTGCCAAACATGGACTGCTTTGCCAGATACAAAGTCGCCACCTAAATATTTTATTTGGAGAAATTTAGAAAACCCTGACTCGTGCCTAAGGCCACGTGTCCGTCATCACCAAAGTTGCCTCAGCTCGGGAACTTGGGTACGAGAGGGGAAGGTCATGTAATGAGCACCCCCGCTCGCCCGATCAAAGATCGACCTTTACTAACATGATTTTGTTTTTGAAGACACGTGTTCTTATTCCGGTTATTAGCTAGCTTACTATGTGATGCGCACCGCATACAAGTATAGACTAGATAGCTACGCTAAGCTATTCTAACTAATCTAAATTATACAAGCTAGCTACGCTAAGCTATTCTAACTAATCTAAATTAGACTAATTATTACAACACGTTTAACTAATTAAGCAAATTAATTAATTTACAAAACCAACTAAGTAAGGAAGGAAAGAAGCTGAATTGAGCTGCCACAGCTCTGCCTCGGAATGATGAATGATGCATGCTCGATCGCCTCGCTCGGAAATCCGTTTCCATGCCTCATGTTGCCTCTGTTTGCACACTTATGCACCTCTGAAAAATATGCCAGCTTCTGTGATGCTTCTGAACCACCTCATGGACATGCTGAGAGGCCATCGGCCAAATGGTATGGTCATCGGCCAAGGGATAAGGGTCATCGACCACTTTTGAGTCCATCGGCCAAATATTGATAGCCGATCGGCACACTAAATAGCCGATCGACCATTTCTTCCTGCAAACTGCTCCTTTTGCTGCAGTAGAGTACAAACAGAGGCATGGCAATACATTTGCAAGAAAATGTTGTGCAACTACACCCCTTATCATGTTTGAAGCTCAAAGGAGTGTAGTGCTCGACTCTCGAGCCATCAATCACGCATTTCGATGCATGATGGCCAAAGAGGCCGAGTCGCGCAATTAAATGTGAATAAAAAAAAAAAAACACATAAGGGACCTTAACCTCTATCATGTTTGATCAAGAAGCAAGGCATGCACACACAATGCAATGCAACAAGCATGCAAAATCATGCAATGCAATAAGCATGCAACAACATGCAATGCACCAAGCATGTATCAACAATGCAAGCAACAAGCATGCAAAACACAATGCAACCCAAACATGCAAGTATGATGCAATGTAACAACATTTGAATAACATGAAAAGATGGACTTGAACCAAAATGGACAGACCTCAAGCATGCCCAAATCAGTGGCCAAAACACCAAAACTAAGGCACCAAAAGGCAAAACATACATGCACACGTATCGGTCCATAAACTAGGCAACAATGCACAATCCTCAAACATGAGCAAGGTGTGACAAACATGAGAATGTAGCAATGAAATAAGCTCTAAAATCATATGAGGAATGATGCCAAATCATGCACATAATACAAGCATGGCATGCTAGGAGGTTCAAAGCATAAGGCTAGCCAAGGATCTTGTACCAAGGCCACATGAATCAAGCCCCAAAGGGCCAAGGACAACCAAAACAGTCCTAGATCATGCCAAAATGAGTCTAAAACATGCATGGACCAAAGCCAAAACAAGTCAACATGAAAGGCATAAGGCATGATGCAAATAAGGCCAACAAAGGGGATTGCACTACACCTATCAAAACCGAACATGGCATGACTTTGACAACAAAAATCAGAGATGCATCATGGTAAAACAAGACCAAAAATACATTGAAATGATAGCCCAAAGGCCTAGGCATAGAGGCATGCACAATGACCCCCTCTTAAGGCATAAAACACCAACTCTTCAAAGCATTGAAAGAATGACAAAGGCAAGTGTATGACTATGAAACATGCACTAAAATATCATTTCGAATAATGCCAAATCATGAGAATAGTCTAAGCAATGCATGCTAGTGGACTTGATACACAAAGCTAACAAGCTAGATTGAACCATGGCTATACAAAACAATGCATGCATGACTAAAACAACATCAAATAGTGCTCAAGCATGGTAAAACATGAGGGAAATGTTCTTTGAGTTGAGCCAAAACATGCAAGAATGATGGTCCAAACACAAGATACATGTTATGCTAGCATGCAAGATTGCTCTACAAGTATGTAAAGCATGCAAGATGCTATCAAACCAACTTAAAAAAGAGTTGAAGCATGCTAAAATAACACCAAAAAGTTGCTGAAATGGAACCAAAACATGCTACTGTTATGGGCCATTTATACTAGCATACAAGACACAAGGAGAGGGGGATGACCCGCTCCTATTTGGGACCTCAAAAACACCTTTCCACCACTGAAAATCCTCTGGATTTCAGTGGTGAGAAGGCCAAAACAAGGTGGTCCCAATAGCTTAAAAGGATGGTTCAAAACAAGGCCTAAGAGAGAGTAGACTACCCCCAACACAAAAGTGACCTTAAACAAACATTACAAGCATAAAAAATCAGAACTTTTTACAGTAGAAAGTTAAGTTTAAATCAGCATACAAATAGGTCTAAAATCTTAAGCCAAAACAAGGGATTAAAAGGTTAGTTTCTCGCCTTTAATAACACCTTCAAGAACACAACTCCAGTAGCTTTTCTGAGTTCAAACCAACTCCTCAGTACCTCAGCAACAAAAGGATGGTGTTCTAGTAGGTGTTTGTGTGCAATAGTATGAAGAATTTACACTTTTGAGCACAAACAAGGGTAAATGAAGAGAGAGAGGTAAAATATAGAGAGAGATATATATATATAACTTCTATCTCAACTTTTTTGAACCTCTAGAAAGGGAGAGGGGCCTCCCTTCTTATAGAAAATCAATTCTCAAGCTTGTTGAACAAGCTTGAGTCTTGATTCAATCCTTCCATACAGGTGTATGGAGGATGAGAATTGTGCTCACCAGCTGTCACAGCTGGCACAAAAATATCTGCAAAAGCATGTGGAAAGGTCTCGGCCAAGAAATATGGTCGATCGACCAAAAAGAGTGCCGATCAACCAAAAAGAGTGTCGATCGGCCACCACTTATGGCCGATGGCAAGAAAATAAGGCCGATGGCACAAGGCCTTAGCCGATGGGTTGTAGGGATGGCCAACAAGCCAACCTCTTCCCTCAGAAGAAAAAACCACAAGTCCTTGGTCTACAACCAAGCACAAAACAAACAAGTTGAGAGATTCTAAGGTAAGGCGCGCAGCCGAGACCTTCGGGAACTCAAAACGAACACGAGCATGGATGATCATCGAGTGTTCAAACAATGACGTCCAAGTCTTGAGGACAGTAAAAAATAGGGTGTCTACAGTTGCCCCTCTTTGACAGAACTTGAAAGTCATAAGATGACGGGAGTGAATGTCAAAGCCCAGAGGCGACCCAATTTTGACAAGGCCGAAGACTTAGACAAGCATACAAGATGACAAAGAGATGCACCCATAGGCAGGGGCAAGATACAAATGACATGCACGATGCCGAGCATAACTTATGATCATGCAAAGAGAGCTGTAATGAAGCATAACATGCAAGGTAAATGCGACATTTTAAGCAGGCGAATAAGAAATAACAGTCCCACACATTCCAACAGAAAGGATGTAAGAAAATTATACAATTCTCACTGCGTCTCACGCGGAGAAGACAAAGCGACTACCAAGAATACCCAGAGTCTCAAACACAACATCTCTCAGCGTATCACATGCAGGAGAGGAAAGGACTGTGCGAGAAAGCACAGTCATCCAAACGCGTGTCAAACGCGAGAGGAGAGAGATACGTCCAAACGCATGCCAAATGCGAGTGGAGAAGGGTTGCGCAAGAAAGTGCGATGCACATAACAGTGCGAGAACGTCCAAACGCGGCACGCAAGTGGAGAAAGGTAGCAGTCAAACTGAACCGGGACTTCTCTTGAATGAACCGTACATACAATATTGTGCCTGCAGAAGAAAGAAATTCAACAGATACAACATAGTAGAAAACACATGTTCAACGTTAGATCAAGAAATCATTTCCATATGAGATAAAAATATGCATATTCAATGCGAGTGAGAAGGTGCATAGCAATGCAAGTGAAAAGATGGACTATGTAACTAGAACGAGCATAACAACGTAAGTAGGGCATGCGTGACAACGAAAATGAAAAGTGCATAACAATGCAAGTAAAGCATGCGCAACAACGCAAGTAAGGGGATGCATGACAATGCAACCTAAGTGTGCGTGACAATGCGGATAAGAAAGTGCATAACAATGCAAGAAAGGCATGCGCGACAACGCAAGCCGACTGCATAAAAATGCAAGAAAGGCATGTGCAACAACGCAAGCCAAGTGCATAAACACATGTAAGTAAAGCATGCGCGACAACGCAAGCAATGTGCATAACAATGCAAGGAAAAGCATAAACACATGTAAGTAAAGCATGCGCGACAACGCAAGCAATGTGTATAACAATGCGAGGAAAAGCATAAATACATGTAAGTAAAGCATGCGCGACAATGCAAGGAATGTGTATAACAATGCGAGAACAGGTACATAAACATATGTAAGTAAAGCATGCGCAACAACGCAAGCAATGTGTATAACAATGGTAGGAAAAGCATAAACACATGTAAGTAAAGCATGCGCGACAACGCAAGCAATGTGTATAACAATGTGAGGGGGGCATAAACACATGTAAGTAAAGCATACGCGACAACGCAAGCAATGTGTATAACAATGCGAGGGGGGCATAAACACATGTAAGTAAAGCATGCGCGACAACGCAAGCAATGCGAGGGGGGCATGCGCGACAACGCATATAGTGTGTGCATAACAATGCGACAACAAAGAGAGGCACATATTCAACGTAAGCATGGTAAAGGCAAGTTAATCGCGATGTTGAGATGCAACTTCAAAACAAGACGAGGCATACTCAATGCAAGAGCGAAAAGATGTATAACAAGCGCGCTTATTACAAACATGACAAAACATTGTAATGCAACATATTCAAAGCAATTTTCGAATCTCACAATATACAAAAGGATACGAAAAAGGATACACCTCACGCGTATCGAGGGCCGCACAAGGAAGACACGGTTCGGGGCCACCACGAAGGCCACTTAAGCTTCAAAAGTGTATTTTCTTGCACTTTCTTGAGAGATGAGGGTACCAAATCAACAAAACTGACCCAAACAGGGCATTGGAGGTGCATTGGCCACAAGGGGAAGTCATCGGCCATCCATCGGCCACAAAAAGAGCTTATCGGCCAACAATGTAGCCGATTGGCTAACAATTTGGCCGATCGGCCAAAAGTGGCAGATTCGAGGCAATTTTGACATTTTGCCTCGGGTCTTTAAATATAGGGTTCCAAACCCTATATTCTCACTTCCTCTTAGTCGAAAATCATTGCTCTCTCTCTCTAGGTCATTTTCCACCCTTAGATCCGAGCTTTTCTCCCATTTTTAAGCCTCTCACAATGTTCGATTCGCGAAACCCTCGTTGTTTTACACACTTTGAACCGATTAGAAAGTGATTTCGGTGTTCCCTTCTCGATTTCCACCACTTGGGGCTTGTTTCTCCCGAGTTTACCTTTTTCCGTGCCCTCTTTCGAGCCTTGTCATTTTCCTCCGTTTTTCACCCTCGGGGTTGACTTTCGGTTGACTTTTTGCATTTTTACCCATTTTCCATACCCTCGACCACTTTGCACCCTTATCGAGATGGCGGACGATATTCCACAGGGTGGGACTCCCCCAGAGATGGATATGGATCCTGAGGTCGAGCTCCTGCTGCTCAGTGTTCGATCGTTCGACCCGGCGACATACCGGCCGGCGATACACGTACTGCCCCCCCGATAGCATCCGTCAGTTCAGGAGCTTCGCGCGAGGCGCTCCAGAGGACCTCCTGCTGCGCGAGCCAGAGTCGCATCTTTCTTATGGCGCCATTGAGGTATACCCTTCCTCTTTACTTTCTGCAATGTAGATCGTATGCCTTGAATAGCCAATACTGTTCTTTAACTGAATAACCCAAACACACTGATACATCACATGTCTAGTTCACCCCGAGCATAATCGTACATGATATCTGTGTTGACTCGAACACATGCACACACCCTGCATTTTTATCAATTCTGAATGCTTTCAAACACTGCATTTCTGACACTGCCTCAAATTTGTTTGTCTTTGAACACAGGGAGATTCCCATGCCTTCCGGGGTTATGGGAACACCATTGCCCGAGGTTGGTACATAGAGCTGCCCGACGAGGTTTGCCAGATTGTTGACGAGGCCGGCTTCGGCATTTTCTGCATGGGACTCTCGCGCCTCACTGCGAGTAGGCCCCTTCTAGGTGCTCGGTGGAGAGGTGGTGGGACACCATCGATTCCTTCCACCTTTCTGCTATAGGGGAGATGACGATGACTCCCTTCGATTTCTCTATGCTCACCGGCATTGGAGTAGGAGGTGATCCGATTCCCTTCGACACCGATATGGACGAGTGGGACACTGCCCAGATGTTCTTGCTCGGCGCTCAGCCACCTCTCTCCCAGCCAGGGTTCGTGAGGTATTCTTGGTTCGAGGACCACTTCAGGGTGCAGGCGCCTACGACCCACGAGGAGGTGGAGCAGTACGCTCGAGAATTCATCATGTTCTTGCTGGGCACCTCCTTATTCGCCGACCAAGCAAACACTGTTGCCTTATATCTGCTGAGCGCATTGGTGGACGTAACCAGGATCTGTCGTTATGATTGGGATGGCATAGGCCTAGCCACGCTCTATGGATACATGAGCTTTTCATCCCGCCGCAGCGGACATCTACTCGGAGGCTACTGGCGAGCCTGGAAGGTACACCTTCTCTTTCTGTTTTACAGTTTTGCCTTACACTATCTGTACACACACACTGCACACACACAATCTGCTTTACACTGGCTGTACACTGCACACACTGCACAATACACTGCACACCATTCTCTGGTTTCTGCTTTATTTGCATACTGCTTTATCTGCAATCTGCTCATACTCATTTTTACCTTGTTACACTCTGTAGTTGTGGATGTATGCCTACTTTCCGAGGCTTACTCCAGAGCCGGAGGTAAAGATGCCCCTTACTGTCCCATATTCTCACCGATTCAATGTGAGGTGCGAGCGGAGGCCGCGGGAGTCTTTCCTGTTCTTCCGCAGATACTTCGACACCATTACCGCCGCAGAGGTATTTCAAACATTACAGTTGATTTAAGTTTCGCTTTACATTGTACTTTCAATAGCAGATAATCAACTGTGTATCTTGTCATTTACAGATCACCTGGCAGCCTTGGGTCGCGTTGTCAGAGGCAGTGAGAGATCAGTATGCGGGTGCTCAGAAGACTGCCCGGTTTAGGGTTTTGCTGGAGGGTCCGGTCTGCCGGGCATGGTATTTGGCTGAGCGCTTCCTGCGGCAGACCCTCGGCTTACCAGAACAGATAGTCCCGACACCACCTCCTTCGCATATGAGGCATACAGTGAGATACACCCCACAGGAGATGATTGATTACACGATCGGTTGGGATTCTGACTTCTTCAGAGAAGAGGGCGACTTCTCCGACTTCATCGAGACTCATCTCATGCGGCCTCTGGCTAGTGCTTACCGAATCGAGAGGGAGAGGACTGCAGTGCCAGCAGGAGGAGCAGGAGCACCGAAGGCGACTCAGGCCCGCGACAAGAGTGTGTCCTGGAGGGGACGGAGAGTGGAGTGGCCAGAGCTGCCCACCACCATGACATGCCGAGGACAGGGTGGAGAGACTTATCAGATACCCATCGCTCCCCCTCCGGCTGATCGTGAGCTCGTCGAAGTTTGCGGTTCAACCCCGGTATGTACTTATACTTTGCATTATGTACAGTCATTTCATTTCATTTGATATCCTGCAGAATACTAATTATTTCAACACTTTTGTAGGCTTCGATTGAGTACACTGGACGTGCTCTGGAGCTGTCGGCCTCAGTCATGGGGATGCTACAGAGGAGCATGGACCTGCTCAGCATCTACAGTATCCCAGTGAGTTCCGTCAAACTCAGCCTCGAAAACCTTGCACATTCTGTTCCATACATAATCTGATACATCACATTATCAATACGGCACTTGATACACTGTAATCATATACTGCTCGCAGCATTCATACACTGTACTCATACATTGCTCACGGCATTCATACACTGCTCACGGCATTCATACACTGTACTTGGTATTCATACTCGACTTTGCATAGCATAACTGATGCGTCTGCCAATTGTTCTTTTCAGGTCCCATTTCAGATACCGGCCGCAGGGGGTGCTCTAGCGAGACCATCTGCACCTGCCCGAGGAACGGGGAGAGCAGGACAAGGGATCTCAATACGCAGCCGCAGTAGGGCCGGGCGTACTCCCTCTAGGAGTAGCTCACAAGCGCCTGTCCCAGATGACGACGAGTCTGATGCAAAGGCAGAGTCGTCTCAGAATGAGGCTGGAGATGGCTCAGATAGTGGAGATGACGGCGGCGATCCTGGACCTTCGTCCAGGAAGAGGTCGAGGACGGACTCCCGCACTTGAGGCGACCGGCGCCGACCTAGACATTTTGTTGCTCTTCTTTTTTTGCTTTATTTTTCTTTTTACTGGTAGTTTAAGCATATTGTACTGCCTCAGGCAGGTTTTATTTTCTTCAAAACTATGTACTTTTGCAAAACAAAATATGATGGAATGAAACAGCTCTTTTCGTTGAAAAAGTGTTACATTTGTACATTCTAAGCATCGCATCGCATCGCATCACATTACATAACAATGTAAATGAGATTAAACTTTGTTTTGAAAACTAAACACTCGAACTGCATTAATCAGGTAGTGAACCAACTGACAACAAAACAACTTGATAAGCAAAACAAAGAACTTGACAAGCTAACCAAATGTAAATACAACTCGATAAGCAAGACAAAGACTAAAAAACACAAAATACAACTCGATAAACAAAAGTACAACAACTCGATAAACAAATTGAAGTAACACAGGCGCGACTTCGCAAAATCATCACCGGAAGGCATTTGAAGTGGAACCAGTCACAAGTTCTCAACATCTCCAACACATAGACAGCTCAGCGAACAAAAGGAAGGGCCATCAGCCAAGGTGAGAGGCCATTGGCCACAAGAAATGGCCATCGACCATCATTACTAGCCGATCGGCCAAAAAAGATGGTCGGTCGGCACTCTTTTTGGCCGATCAGCCAAAAATGGCAAGAACCTCCAGAATGCTGCCACCTGTCTTCCACTGAACACCTTATCTTCTACAAAAGCCCCAGCTTCGTAGTCTTCTCCATTTCAGCGCAGTTTTTGCACCAAATGGAAGCATTTCTTGTCCAAAATCTCACAAATTGGATTGCCAACTTGGATGGCTCAGAAAAGCTGAATTTCTGGGATTTTGGCATAAATGCACTATTTACGTTGAGTCGCACCCCGCTGCGTTTTCCGTTCCTTCATGCCGCGGCAAGGTTTTGGAATCCGGTAACACACGTCTTTAGTTTTGGCGGACAAGAGATGTGTCCCACCTTCAAGGACTTCCAAGCTTTAATGGAATCCGAGCGTGATGAAGAAATCTTGCCTCAATTCCGGTTCGGCCACGTCCAAGTCTTGGGACGGATGTGTGGGCTTACTTTGCATGACGCTCGGTCATTCATTCCCGACAGAGAGCTGGACATTCCGAGCTTGATTCATCGATTTTCTGATGCCGGTGACCGCGACGATCATGACTGGTAGGGTTGTCGGTGACATGCATTTTGCTTGTGCATGTTGTCTCATTTCTTGCTTGCCCCAGGCTCCGTGGGTTTAGCACTCATTTGATTGAAGTCGTCGAGGGCTTAAAAGAGGGCAAAAGCTGCATTGTCATGACACTAGCTGAGACATTGATGGGTTTGGACGCTTTTCATCACCGGGAGACGACTAGATTCGCGGGGAGTCCACTACTACTGCAAGTAATGTTTCCCATCCCATCTCACATATATTTCTCACATCACTCGGCTCTCAGGCTCGATTTTTCTCTCAAAACCCTTTTCTCACTTTTTCTCTCAACGTACATCTCTCTATTCTTTAATCTCTCATTTTTCATCCCTTCCCAGGTATGGTTGATGGATAAATTGAAGGTTGTGGACTCATGCCAGCATATTCAGTTCGCGGCTATTTCTTCCGGTGACGTCTAGTCGATGCCCCGGATGAGGGATGGTGGTGCGAATGGATGCGCAGTTTGTCTGCTCTCGACATTGCTTGGCACTGTCCCTGGCTTAATTTACTAGCGATGAGCTATAACATAACCTACCAGCCCGGGATCCAGTTGATTGGCTTGACACACTATGTCTTTTACTTCCCGTTCCGATTCCGGTGCCAGTTCGGACATGATCAGACTTGCCCGGAAGAGGGGATAGAGTACCCTGCTACATTTCTGGTCTAAGGTGCACAGCTAGCTCGGTATGCCATAGCATGGAGGACGAGAAAGCTTCTAGCCCCCGCTCCCAATTTCAGTTGCACCCTCTCTGATGAGTGCATAGCTTGGCTTGATGAGGAGGCGCAAATCGGGCCCACTTTGGCATCAGAGGCTTCCACAAGCTTTGGGAGGGGACGTAGGAACACCTGACTATGCCCTGAATTTATTTGCTTTAATCAGTACTTTCAAGTTTTCTTTATGAATGTAATAAAAAGCAACTTCAATTTGTATTCAAGAGTAGGAGAACTCTGTACTGAAATCAATGTAATTGAAGGTTGTGGGTACTGAAAATTTTCCGTTTGGTCTAAAAATGGTCTAAGTTGTAAAAAGATTAATTTGAGCAAAATCAACTTTTATTAAAACTTTTCAAAACCATTTTCGATATGGATCACAACTGGATACGCCCGAGATCTATCACTGAGATGTACAACCCCGGATCCCAGCAACTGGAAAGTTGCCCCTAGTCTGAATAGCACTGTACCGGAGATCACAACCGAGCTCTTGAATGCAGAATGGACAAAGATGACCAAACATAATCACATGGACAAATTTGACCGGGGAAGTGTTTATGGCTGGACTTCAGAATGAAGTTGCCTACGTATCCCGAAGATGGGAATCAAGCCTTACGCAGTTCGGCTCAAGTTCACTCGTGTATTAACACTCTCCTTTTGCGCTCTAACTTTTTCCAAGGCCGCCCTTTCTGGGTTTTCAACCTTGCGAGCTCAGTTTTTATAATTTCAAATTTTTCATGCTCTAACTTTTGCCTAGGTCGCCCTTTCGGGTTTTCAGCCTAGCGAGCCACTCAGGGATAGTATTTCTTTAACTTGTCCATGTTGATCGGCTGGGAGAACTCTAGGCCATCTAGGTCCATCAAAACGATAGCTCCACCCTACCAGATAGACTTGATGATGTAAGGGCCAGTCCAATTAGGTCTGAACTTGCCCCTAGGGTCGTGGATGGGAGCTCAGTTATCTTTGAGCACAAGATCCCCTTCTTTCAAATTCCTGGACTTAACCTTCTTGTTGAAAGCTCTGGAAATTCTCCGTTGATAACTGTAGACGTCCCCCGAACGCCCCGGGAGGGTTAAGTCCCGTTTTGTTCATAATGGGGTCACTACAGTTCAAGGACTCAAATGTCACGGTTCTTAATCTTGAACCAAAGAGTCCAAATCCGGCAAATCGTTTTGAAAACAGATTTTTTGAAAGAAGTGCCAAACATGGACTACTTTGCCAGATACAGAGTCGCCACCTAAATATTTTTTTTTTAATGGGAAATTTAGGAAACCCTGACTCGGTGCCAAAGGCCACGTGTTCGTCATCACCAAAGTTGCCTCGGCTCGGGAACTTGGGTACGATTGGGAAAGGTCACTTCGTGAGCACCCCCGCTCGCCCGGTCAAAGACCGGCCTCTACTAACCATGATATCTGTTTTTGAAAACATTGTGAGTTCTTATTCCGGTTATTAGCCTAGGTTACTATGTGATGCTCGCAGCAAACAAGTATAGACTGGGCCGCCTGAATTGGAACAAAACATTTCATGTTTGCTTGTTTGAAAATGGTTTGATGGTGCTACCCGCAGGTAGGCTAAGACGCGGATTTGCCAC
Organism: Camellia japonica; assembly: GCA_030407325.1. Classification (NCBI taxonomy): domain Eukaryota; kingdom Viridiplantae; phylum Streptophyta; class Magnoliopsida; order Ericales; family Theaceae; genus Camellia; species Camellia japonica. The sequence goes on along the minus strand of JAPPVO010000059.1, from coordinate 179,760,166 downwards.
CCTCAGGTGGGCTTAGAAAACATGATTTTGCCACTATCTAGTGGGCTTAAAACAAACATTTGATGCACTGTCCCAATCCAAGTAACTCAACCTCCACCCACAGGCATTCAAGGCAGTTATCTCACATAAGCATATAGCCTCATGGCAAGCATGCTATCATGGCAACACTCACACGCATGCAAGGATGCTAAAGCATAAAACTCACCGAGTACTCCAAGCCAAAACAAAAATTAATTAGAAATCATGCATGATCCTAAATATACAGGAATGCCTAATGCAACACATGCAGTAATGCAACTAGCAGGCTCGGCTATTCTAAACATGGCATATGGAATGCTACAACTAACATGTATTCAATTTGGAATTTGAAATACGAATGCAGTTTGTATGATGCGCCGAGCCCGGTGCGTGCAAAACAGATAAATGAATGCAAACATGCTATCATATTGTATGCTAATTGAAATATGCCCTATATCTAACCATCGTAAGCGGGTAAATAAAAGGGAAGAAAGACGTGGGGTTGGAAGACATACATCACACTCACCCACACTTATTACAGTTATGCCCTCGCGCAGAGGGTCCGAATAAATAATACAGTCCGAAATGAAAGAATAATACAGTCCAAAATTACAGTCCGAATAAATACAGGTTTCTAATTAATTAACAAATTAAACTAAGAAAGCTTTAAAACTGGCATGCAAGCCAGGGGCTGCCTTGATTCTGATGAATGATGCATGCTGGACTGCGTTGCGCGGAAATCCACTGGGATGCCCAATTTAGCCTCTGTTTGCAATGTTTCTCGAAATGCGCGCCGAACTCCGAAAAGTTGCTGATTTCTTATCTTGCTGCAATAGAGAGCAGGAAAAGGGCATAGCAATGTATTTCACAAATATATGCATGCCTCGATCCTCGTGCCACCAATCACGCATACCGATGCATGATGGCCGAGGAATCGGATTGCACAACTCAATATAGGGTGCAATGCAGATGAATGCTACGACAAAAACCTAACTCCATCATGGATAATCCGGAGTGTCGGTGACTGGGGAATGAGACCTGTTCCGTGAAACGTGCCTCGTTTCCCGTGCCCGGGCTAACTCCTATCCCGAACACGATGCAATATGCATGATATGCATGAAATGCAGCTAATATGCAATCCTAACATACACAATGCTATGAAAATGAGATGCCTCGAAATGCGTGCACACGGGCACGCAAACCGAGGAAATGATTCTAAAGCATAAAATGGCATAAGCAATGCAATTGGACTTACACTAATATGAGTGAGCCTCAGCCACACTCACATAAGAGGCCGTCGGATAAAAAAATAAAGTGCCTCGAAGTGCGTGCCCACGGGCGCGCAAACCGAGGCGATGCATACGGAATGCAATGACATGGAAGTGATATGTAATGAGGTTAAAATGAGATGTCTCGAAGTGCGTGCCCGCGGGCACGCAAATCGAGAAAATGGCATACGGAATGCAATGATGCGAAAAATGGCATACAGAATGCAAAATGGACTTATACCAACATGAGAGGGCCTCAGCCACTCTCATACGGGAGGCCGTCGGATACAAAAGGAGTGCCTCGAAATGCGTGCCTGTAACAGCGCCCGCGTGGGACCTCGCTACAGGTCGGACTCCCCTTTTGTGTTGCGGTTCTAAATCTTCAACCAAAGAGTCCACATCCGGCAAATTGTTTTAAGAAAACAGATTTTTTGAAAAGTAGTGCCAAACATGGTCTGCTTTGCCAGATTACAGAGTCGCCACCTAAATATTTTAAAATGGGAAATTTAGGAAACCCTGACTCGGTGCCGAAGGCCACGTGTCCGTCATCACCAAATGTCTCGGCTCGGGAGCTTGGGTACGATCGGGGAAGGTCAGCTATGAGCACCCCCTTTCGCCCGGTCCGAAGACCGGCCTCTACTAACCGTGATATCCATTTTTGAAAACATTACGTGTTCTTGTACCAATTATTAACCTAGAATTACTATGTTATGCGCGCAGCAAACAAGTATAGACTAGATTGCCTAATTTGGGAACAAACATTGCATATCCGTTTTGTCTCGAAAAACGTGTTAGTTTTTGCTACTCGCAAGTAGGCTAAAATACGGATTTCAATGAGTTGTTCCAACTCACGCAATCCAACCTTCACCCATAGGCATTCAAACAGTAATATCACGTAAGCAGCTAGCCTTATGGTAAGCATACTGTCATGGCAACATTCACATGCATGTGGTATGCTAAAGCGTAAAATACTTACATCGTACTCCGTGCCAAAACAGTAAACTAGTTAGCAAACATGCATGACCTAGTTTATGTTAAGTGACTAATGCATCGCATACGGGATGTAAGCATGGCACATGAAATGCAACAACTATCACGTATTCAATTTGGAATTGAAAGTACGATGCAGTTTGTATGATGTACCGAGCCCGGTGTATGTAAACAAATGCATGAATGCACGCATGCATTGCATAAGGTATGCTAAAATAGACGTGCCCTAATCTACCATCGTAAGCAGGTAAATAAAAGGGATAGAAAGAAATGGGGATTGGAAGACATACACCCACGCACCCACACTTATTACAACTTTGCCCTCGCTCGGAGGGTCCGAAAGAATATACAAATTAATTAACTACGCAAGCTAATTAAAATATTACAAATCAACTAAATTAATTAAATAAAATAATTAATCTAATTTAAACAGTAAACGCCTCGGGAAGAGGGCTCAAATGCAGCGCGCGCTCGGAATTGGCTCGGAATCGCACTGCCATGCACGGATTGCCTCTGCTTCCTCTGCTCTCCTCCTCAGAAAATTACCAAAATCCCAGGAGTGCCTCTCAGGGCACTGGGGAGTACCACCGGCTGGGGCAGAGCACCACCGGCTGAAGGGGAGGCCACCGGCACTGAATTGTTCCATCGGCTGGGAAAACACTGCCGGTCGGCACTAAAAAGTGCCGGTCGGCACAAAATGTTCTGCAGATCCTGCAACTCACAGCAGCAGAGGACAAACTATGCATGGCAAGGTAATTCAAAGCATGTATGCACAAAACACATCCCACATCATGTTAATGACTCAACGGGGCATGTGCCTCGATTCCCGGACCACCAATCGCGCATTTTCATGCATGATGGCCCTAAGAATCAAGGATGCAACTTTGATCTCAAATGTGTGCAAATCAAACAAACAAAAGTCCCAATCCCTATCACCAACTCAAGGGACAAGGAATGCATGTTGACATGATGCAACCTAGTCATGTTATCTACCATGCAACAAGGGTAATACAATGCACTCATGCAAGCATACAAGCAAGCATATAATACAAGCATGCAAACCAAATGAGGGATGGACCTAGACATGAATTAGGCAACCCAAAAGGCCTAAAATCAGTGGCCAAAGTGCCTAGAAAATGAGACCAAGTGCACATACACATGTGCACGTGTTAAGGCTCAAACCCAAGGCATAAACGAGCAACATTCAAGCACACTTAAAGAGGCACAAGCATGGACTAAAAGCATGCATTAAAAGCTCTGAAATTTATGCAAAACATGATGCCAAATCATGCCACAAAGCAAGCCAAACATGCAACAAATGGCCTAAGTATTAAGGCAAGCTAATAGAGCATTAAACCACACTTTGCACAAACATACATGGCATGCACTAATCAACCTAAAACAGGTTTCTAGCATGTCAAAACAAAGCCAAATGGCTACTTAGATGGCATCTAAGAGTCATTAAATCAAAGGCATGCATTGAAGCCAAAACAAGGGGCATACAACACATGCTCCTAAAGCATTAACAAGGCCACTAAGGCGAGCATACAAGCACACCAAGGGGACTGAAATTGCATGTCAAGTGGCCCCAAACCACCAAAATAATGCAAACAACACATGCTACACATGCACACACTTGAGACCAACAAGCCACCATACAAAGGAGCTATATTAAGCATGCTAAAATCAAACCAAATAACTATGGTCAGACCTAAAACATGTTAAAATAAGCACAAAAGCTTCATGAATCAAGGCCTAAAACATGCTAAAAAATGAAGGCATACAACCTAGTGCATGTTAAGGCATAACAAGGCATTACAAGGCAACTATACTAAGCATGCATAGGAGACCAAAACCAACTTGAAATCATGTTATAACATGGAAATATAAGCATGGAAAACAAGTCAAACATGCTTAACACACACTCAAGCATGAAGCTCCATAAGGAAGCAAAGTTTGCCCTTTTCAAGGACACCAAGGAGAGGGGGTGACCCTCCCCTTCTTGAGACTTCAAGGCATGCTCTTCACCACTGAAATCCCTCAAGATTTCAGTGGTGAAGAGATCCTATCACCAAAATCTCGGATCTCTCACAAAATAGCACAAAAAGTGACCTTTTCAAGGCCTAAGGGTGGTCAAACTTATCCAAACCACTAAACACTCTTAATATACAACAAAGAGGGTTAAAAATCAGAACTTTTTTGTGCCAAACACTAAGCTCAAAAACTGTTTTAAAGCAAGCAAAAAGAGGGTGCAAAAATGGGGTAAAAAGAGGACTAGTGTCTTACCCTTGTTGACCTCTTTAACAAAGATGATGTGTTGGCTTCTTTGAGTACCAAACCAGCTCCAAAGCTTCAAAACAAACCTCTGGACCCTCAAGAACCAAAGGAAGGTGAAACACTAGGTGCTTGTGTGCAAAAGTGTGAACTAAAGCACCTAGTGTACTAAATAAGCAAGAAAGGAGAGAGATAAGATAGATATATGATCTAACCTAAAACCAGAGCTTGGTCTCTCTCTAAAATGGCTGAAACCTCTCAAGAATTTCCAACCTTAAGCCAAGAAGAAGAGCCTTCCTCTTATAGAACTTGTAAGACTTACAAGCTAAGCAACTAAGGGCTCATCCCTCCATACACGTGTATGGAGGGGAAGCAAATTGCACACAGCTGTCTGAAAATATTTCAGAAAGCAAGTGCACAGTGTCCGACCGGCAGAAAATGTCAATTTGACAAAATTGAGTGCCGACCGGCACAAAAGAGTGCCGATCGGCACAATATAGTGCCGATGGAAACTTTAGCCAGCCGGTGGCCTCTAGCCCCAGCCGGTGGTGTGTAGGGATGCCTCACAAAGCATTCCCTGCCCTTCCAAGGCAAAACACAAGTGTTTGGTGCAAAACCAACCACAAACGGTCGAGTTCGGAGGTCCTGAGGCACGGCGCGCGAGCCGAGAACTCCGGGAACTCCAAACGAACACAAACATGGACAATCACCGAGTGTTCCAACGGTGACGTCCAAGTCTTGAGGACGGTCAAAAATGGGGTGTCTACAGTTGCCCCTCTTTGACAGAACTCGAAAGTCATAACAATGACGGGAGTGAATGTCAAAGCCCAGAGACGACCCATTTTTGACAAGGCCGAAGACTCAGACAAACATACAAAGCGCAAATGGTTGAACTCGCAAGTTGCCTACGTATCCCTTAGGAATCAAACCAGCGTAGTTCATGCAGGAGGCACACATGCCAAGGATAAGATATGCGCCCGTAGGCAGGGGCAAAATGCAACTGAAAATGCAAGAAGCCGAGCATAACTTATGATCATGCAAAGAAAGCTGTAATGAAGCATACATGCGACAGTTATAAGCTAACATGCAACAGTCTACACTACAATGCAGAAAGGATGTAAGAGAATTATGCAATTCTCAAAACGTCTCACTCGGGAGATACAATACCTGTGCGGCTCGCCTGGTTCCACCAGCGGTAAATGAACCGTACATACAATATCGTGCCTGCAAAGAAAGCAAACTTAACAGGTATGATACTGTTAGCAATAATGCATGCCAATACAATGAAGTGCACAAAAAGTGCGATGATATGCAATTGAATCTAAATGTAATGCAAATGATATGCAAAACTAAAAACAAATATAAATAATGCAAATAATATGCAATGTAAATATGCAATGCAATTGAATCATGATCTAATCACGAGCGGTTCAAAACCACACGAATGTCAGGTAGATTGATGGAAGTAACAAGTCCGTGTCCCATAGAACGATGTCTGATCTATGAGTAATACGCACGGATAAGAACAAGTATTGGGTGGATTGACATAAGTGGGGAAACGATCCGCTGGGGAACGACAATGATCCTAATGCCGGATGCAACAATTACATTATAATGTAATATAATGGATAGATGATACAGTGGATATGGCACGCGGGCAAAAAAAATCTCGCCTAGGAAGGGCATGTATACGTACAAGCCATGTCTAACATAGAAAAGGTGTCGAAGCCCTCAAGGCGCGAGCGCACACAGAAACTATGAGTGTATAGACGTGAAAAGTATGAGCACATACCAGACCAAGCTTAACCTGGAAAGGCGCAAGCCATAGATGGAAGTGATGCAATGGATGCATGCAACTAAAGTGCACTAGAAGTGGATATTGATACAATGGATATGGCACGCGGGCCAAACCGAATCTCGCCTAGGAAGGGCATGTATACGTACAAGCCATGTCTAACATAGAAAAGGTGTCGAAGCCCTCAAGGCGCAAGCGCACACAGAACTATGAGTGTATAGACGTGAAAAGTATGAGCACATACCAGACCAAGCTTAACCTGGAAAGGCGCAAGCCATGGATGGAAGATGATGCAGTGGATGCATGCAACTACAATGCCATATGCAATGGAATGGATATTTACAGAAAATGCATGACATATGCACTATACTACAATGATGCATGACAAATGCATGTTCTTTTTGTTTTTTTTGAAATGCATGACATATGCAGTATATACGATGATGCATGTGTTTTTTTTTTTTTTTTTTTTTTTTTTTTTTGAAATGCATGACATATGCAATATCTACGATGATGCATGACATATGCACTATGATGCATGACTATGATTGCAGCTTTCCCTATCTTACCAACAGGGCGATATACTAGGTTGGTTCAGTATCCAGAATCGAGGCGTAAACACGCCGCCTCAACCTATGGGGCTTCCATACAGATTTCAAGCCGAGGTACACCCCCTGGGTATTTAAACCAGACTTTAGTCTCGGAATTCCGAACCTTTGCGTTCTAGGCATAAGCCATTCAAACTCTAGTTTTCACCGTCCCAGTTGGTCTTCTAGGAACTCACCGCAAGCACGGAAGTCGTTCGGGCACGACAAACACCAAAGGAATTGCACCTTCAGAGGATTTAAGGTCTCCTAGACCGGGATGCACAGCGTATGCATTTGAAGTGCACATGATGCATGATGTTTGAAATGCGCGCCAACGCACGGCTTTTGAGATGCATGACAATGCAAATGAGCGGTTTAAGGTCTCGCCAGACCGTGCGTGTTTTCGGTCCCGCCGGACCCTCGTTGGGGCAATTTGCATAATGTGACACACGTGCCACACGGGATGCAAAACAATGCAAGTGAGGATGAAATGAAACATGAGGCACGCATACCTCATTGGATGGAAAATGAAGTGCAAAACGAGGCCTACATGCCTCGAGATGTAATGAAATGCAAGATGGGCACGCGTGCCTCATCAGACGAGGGTTTCGCACCTTCCAAGGATTTAAGGTCTCCTAGACCGGGCGTGTTTAGGGTCCCGCCGGACCGTCGTTGGAAATGCACGTATAGTGCAAACAGGCGGGGTGCGCAAAATAGCGCGAACAATGTAAATGGTACAAATGAGGTGGCACCCTCATAGGATTTGAAATACAATGCAAATGACATGAAACACGCGAGGTGGCACACCTCGCGCGAACGAAAATGCAAAGGAAACACGGGAGGTGGCACACCTCGCGCGAATTGAAAATGAAATGAATGCTAAGTGCGACATGCATGCAACACGAAGTACAAAATGATGCGGGTGTGACACGCATGTCGCACAAAATACAAAAACAGTACAAGTCGCAGAGGACGTTTAAAACGGCGCGACGTGCCGCACTAGACAAAGTGATGGATGCACGCAGCGCACATAGGGCAATTTTAAACCTTATGAAAGAAAAAGGATACAAAAGGATACAATCTTGCTTGAATTTGAGTGCGACGCGCAGAAGACACGGTCCGAGGTCGAAACGGAGACCGGTTGAGCATCGGGGATGCACTTTCTTGCACTTTCTTGAGCTATGAAGACCCAAAACCCCTTATCTTGCCTAAAAACATCCTTGGGAACACCACCGGCTGGGTGGGGTGGTCACCGGCTGCCACCGGCTGCCTGAACTCATCCATCGGCACAAAAAGTGCCGACCGGCACAAAAAGTGCCGACCGGCACAAAAAGTGCCGCGCAGAAAATGCCTGATCGGGGGCAGAACTGCCATTTCACTCCGGGCTTTATAAAATAGGGTTTTAAACCCTATTTTCCACACTTCTAAACCGCCGAAAATCCCTACTCTCTCTCTCTAGAGTTTGTTTTCTTGATTTCTCATCGATTTCTTCGCGTTTTACACCCTTTTTTCGTCGGATTCGCGATATTCTTCGCGTTTCGGACATTTTCAACCGAACAAATCTTCGTTTCGGTGCACTTTTTGCTAGTTCCGCTTTTTCGGGACTTGTTCCCCTTGATTTTGTCTTCTTTCCGTGTATTTTCACATTTCGACCCTTCCGGCCATTTCCGACCCTCTCGGGGTTGACTTTGCCGGTTGACTTTTCGCATTCCGGCCCGTTTTTCCTTTTTCGGCTATTTTCTCATCTCCATCGCTATGGCGATGATGTTCCACATGTCGGGACTCCCCCGGACCACGAGATGGATCCCGGGGTCGAGCTCCTCCCGCTGAGCGAGCGCCATTCGACCCGGCGACTTACCAGCCGGCCATCCATGTGCTACCGCCCGACGGACTCCGCCACTTCCGTGGCTTTGACAGGGCTTTGGACCCGGAGCTTCTGCTGCGCGAGCCGGCCTCCACTTGTCTTTTGGCGCCGCCGAGGTAACACTCTTGTCTTTGTTTATTTTCTGCAATGTAGGTTTCCTATCAACTGCCGTGGCTAACTGAACCCATTAACTGCTTAGTTCTGACGTACTGTACTGTAGTTGATTGTAGACAAACTCATAACTGACATCTGTTTAGGACCGACGCACATGTACACACACTGCACTAGTCTGAATCACCCAAACACACGGCACACATTGCACTGTCAATTCGCCGACACCCGGTGCTTATTTGAATCTGAAAACTCGCACGCATGCTAGATTTGCACAAAACTACACCAACACGCGGACACATCACACGTTGTAGCTCACCTATTGGCACACTATAACCCGATATCTGCTTGAATCTGAAAAATGTACACGCATGTACCATATCTGTATGCTGACCCTCACAAACATACTGACACATCACAGGCTGTAGTCCACCCACTTGGTACGCTGAAACCCGATATCTGCTTGAATCTGAAAAATGTGCACACATGCACCAAGTTTACACTGGAGCATCCAAAACACACTGACGCATCACGCGCTTGTAGTTTACTGTAAGCACACCGGTACCCGGTTTCTGTTTGAATTTTAAAAATCTGCACGCATACCAGATTTGTATCGACTTTAACATGTTTCCTCAGAACTGTACATCTCATATTGCTTTGCAACTATTTGCTTGAAACAGGGAGATTCCCATGCCATCCGCGGGTATGGGAACGTCGCCGCTCGCGATTGGTACGCCACGTTGCCTGACGCCGTTAGCCGCATCGTAGATCGGGCCGGCTTTGGCACCTTTTGCAGGGGACTCTCCAGGCTCTCTGCTTGCAGACCTCTTCTTGCCGCCCTGGCAGAGAGGTGGTGGGACACCACCGATTCATTTCACTTATCAGCGACTGGGGACATGACGATGACCCCTTACGACTTCTCGATGCTCACCGGCATGGGGTGGGGGTGATCCGATCCCCTTCGATACAGACATGGATGAGTGGATTGCCGCTCAGATTCACTTGCTCGGCGAGGCGCCGCCACTTGCTCGTCCAGGGTTCGTCCGCTACTCCTGGTTCGAGGTGCAGTTCCGAGTGCAGCCCGTGCTGTGGACGCAGCTCCGATGACCCAGAGGCCGCTGAGAGATATGCACGCGGCTTCCTCATGTTCTTGCTGGGGACCACCCTGTTTGCCGACCGGGCGAACACAGTGCCCCTCTGCCTGCTCAGCGCTTTGGTGGACGTCGAGAGGATTGTGCAGTATGACTGGGGGGGGCGCGGCTTTGGCCACCCTTTACGGTTATATGAGCTCAGTCTCTCGTGGCAGTGGACAGCTGCTAGGAGGCTACTGGCGAGCCTGGGAGGTATGTCTTCTTCTCTACTTTACATTTCTGTTCTATACTTTCTGTATTTTGTACACTGGACACACTGTAGTCTGTATACTGTACACACGGCACACACATACTCCGCTTTACACTGACTGCACACTGTTCACGCTGTACACTCTGCACAACACAATACACAACACACGGCTCCGTTATTTCTGCTTTATTCTGCATCCTGCTTGATCTGATAGTCATACTGACGTCTGTTTTGCAGCTGTGGGTGTACGCCTACTTCCCCAGACTAGAGCCAGTGCCAGAGGCGGAGACCCCTCTGGTCGTCCCCTTCTCTCGCCGTTACGACGGGCGATGCGCCCGGAGGCCCCGGGACACTTTTAGCTTCTTCCGCCGTTTCTTCGACACCATCACCCCCACCGAGGTATGTTTTACTTACAGTCCGTTTAAGCTTCGCTTTCAAGCGTACATTTCTATATCAGTAGATAATCAACTGTATTTCATTTCAGGTCACCTGGCAGCCGTGGGCTCCACTACCAGCGGTGATACGAGATCGGTATGCCGGCGCCATCGAGACCTCGCGCTACCGGATTCTCCTGGAGGGCCCGGTCTGTCGGGCCTGGTACCTGGGTGAGCGTTTCTACGCCAGACCCTAGGGTTACCGGAGCAGATAGTTCCGATCCTTCCTCCCGAGCGCATGAGGGAGACTGAGGGGTACAGCTTCCAGCAGATGGAGGACTACACCCTTGGCTGGGCCGTGGACGTAGATGCCGACAGGGGCGAGGGCGACTACTCAGAGTACGTCCGGACCTTCTTGATGCGGCCTTTGAGCGGGGCTCCCGAGCTGATCCAGCGAGACCTGCGGCGCCAGCGGCCCGGGCAGAGGCAGGAGCAGGAGTGGGGTCGTCACAGAGGGCTCGAGCTCGGCAGGAGGGGAGTGCAGAGGGGACGAGGGACGGGCTGGCCCGCTCTGCCTACCATGTTGACTTATAGGGGGCAGAGTGGGGAGACCTACCAGATCCCTTTTGCTCCTCCTCCGGCTGGTCACGAGTTGGCCGGCATTCCCGACTTGCCTCCGGTATGTATTACTTTATTTCTGCATCTTGCATTGTTATTTCATTTCAGTTCATTCAAATATCCCACAGAATACTGATGTATTTAATACTTTTGCAGGCTTCCTCCGAGTATACCCGTCAGTCTGTGGAGCTGAATGCCTCCCTGATGGGGATGCTGCAGCGGACTCTCGACGCCTTGGCCGTCTACAGCCTGCCGGTATGTTCTTCTGACCACAGTCTCAAATCATACTCTGTTTCGCACAATCTGCTACACTGCACAAAAATCTGATAAACTGCTCACGGCTTTCATACACTGTACTTATACACTGCATCTTGCACTGATTCACTGTTCACAGCATTCACACACTGTACTCATACACTGCATTCTGTACTGATAAACTGCTCACGGCATTCACACACTGTACTCATACACTGCATTCTGTACTGATAAACTGCTCACGGCATTCACACACTGTACTCATACACTGCATTCTGTACTGATAAACTGCTCACAGTTTTCTGATGTGTTTGTTCTTTGTATTTTCAGCCTCCTTTCCCGATCCCTCCAGTGGGTGGCGCTGCTCCAGCTGGGCCTCCCCTCTCTACTCGGGATGGCAGGATATTCCCTCGCACTAGAGGGGGACGTGGTCACGTGGGGAGCAGCTCACGAGCTCCAGTTCCAGGAGATGGTGAGTCGGAGGCGGGGACGGAGTCATTTGCGGAGGAGGCCGGGGACAGCTCGGGCTCGGGCTCCGACAGTGACAGCTCCGACGATGCTCCTGTGCTTTTGCCCAGGAAGAGGGCGAGGACTGATCCTCAGGCATGAGGCCTGCTGCTGATGATGATGATTTTGCTGCTTTTTTCTTTATTTCTTTTCTTGTACTTTTCTCTTTTTGGTAGATAGAGTACTATGTACTGCCGCAGGCAGATTTTTTTGCTTTCTTCAAAAGTTGTACTCTGAAAGAGATTATATAAAACAAACTTTTTATCTGAAAAGTGTTATTTACATATCTCCTACTTTGCACTGCATTGCATCATATTACATCTCGATGTAACTGAAATTGTTTTACTGCCTGGAAATTGGGCACTTGCACTGTAATAATCGGATAACCAACCAACTAACAGCAAACAATCATACAAACCACTGCTCAAACTGAACACAGCCCACATTCCGCTGGGGATTAATCTGCATACAGCCCATAACCCAACATTCGGTCCATTCCGCACACGGCAAACTTTGAACAAACAGCCCAATCTGACAAGCCGGATCAAAACTGACTGAAATTGAAACACACTCGGATGTCCCAAATTTTCCATTTCTTCTCTTACCTCGCATGGATGTAGAGAATGGCACGGCATTCTGAGCACAGACGATTTTGAGGTAAAGAGAGGTTTTTAACTGGGTATCGAGCCTACAACTGGACACCGCCGGAGAACTCAAGTACAGAAAGTAAAAGGCACACGACCTAAACACAACGAGACACTCGGAAAAGACTCAAAACTAAGTTGAGACTAACAAACCAAAAGACACGACACGGACGTGTTTGAAAACAAAAGATCTTGAGGAGCCAATTCTTCCGGGCAGGTTTCCCACCCTCTCTGATTTGTGATTCTCGCATCACTCGGCCCTCGAGCTCGGTTTTTCTCACAAGACCTCCTTCTCACTTTTCTCTCGGCTTACACCTCTCTATTCTTTATTCTCTCATTTTCCATCCCTCCCCTGAGTGGTTGATAGATGAATAGGAAGCGGCGGATTCATGCCCGATACAGCTAGCTCGCGGCTATTCTTCTGGTAGATAGAGCGCCTTTCTGGCAAATGCGTGCTGACGGTGGGGGGAAGACAGATACCTGGCTCAACTGTGCCCCTAGTTCATTATTCTGACCATTCTTTGTTTTTTTTCTAAAACAGTTTTGATCAAAATGAACGCCAGATTAGCGTGCTTGGGCAATTTTTGATTTGAAAATCATGCAAGTCAGGTTAGCACTGAAATTTCCTTTTGGGTCCAAACATGGTCCAATTTTGAAAATGAAATAGTTTTCGAGAAAATAGTCAACTCAGTAAAAATTTTCAAAAACTATTTTTGCAAACAGTCGAACGCAACGAGCACGGAACTTACCCTCGAGATGCGCAACCTCGGATCGGAGGCAATTTGGAAAATTGCCCCTGGCTTAAAGGGGGAAGGCAACGGAAAGTTGCCCCTAGTTTGGATGAACTCAGGGCAACTTATGGCATGATGGCAACGGAAAGTTGCCCCTTGTTTGGATGATGCCGCGGCTTGTAAGCCAGTCTTGTTGATGACGATCGGACCCTCAGACGCGGAGGAGCCGAACGGTTTGAATCAATATATGGACACAGTCACCTGAAGGTGTTGGCGGTTTGGGCTTCAAGAGGAAGTTGATCACGTAGCTCCGGTTGCTTGCAACCGAGACATCGGATTCGAGAGGAAAAGTGATCAAAACCATGACATGGACTGAGACGCTATGGAAGCGTTGGGGGCTGGACTTCAGGATGAAGTTGCCTACGTATCCCAAACATGGGAATCAAGCCTTACGTAGTTCGGTTAAGGTACACTCGGGTATTTTAACCTTCACTGTTTAGGCTCTAACTTTTGCCAAGGCGCCCAATGCGGGTTTTCGACCTTGCGAGCTATGTTTTTCTTCTCTTTTTTTTCTTTACTTTTTGCATTTTCATTTCTTTTTTTTTCTTCTCTTTTCTTGCTTCTTCTTTTTTCATTTCTTTTTGTATTTTTCTTTTTTTTTTTTTTTTTTTTGCTCTAACTTTTGCCTGGACCGCCCTTCCGGGTTTTCGGCCCAGCGAGCCTCTCAAAGGGTAAAAGTGTAGCAAGCCCATGCCAAATGGTTTTGAGATTGAGGCCTTTCCGTATCCAAGAGAGTGACTGCGGTGTTGATGCCTGGTGGGATCTGATCTCCACGATCTGGCTTTGATGCCTCTTGCTCGAGGGCTGCTTCAAAATGGGCCACACAGGCGTTTCATGGCATTGAATGTTTTGAACGGGTTCCGGTTTGCAACAGATAGATCGAGTCTTGAGGCTGAGAGCGATCCTGGGCTACACAATCTCAAGAGCGATTCCACACAAGTCTTCGCGAGACTGCACAAAATATTTTGTTTTTGAAAGTTTTTAAGAAAGCGACAAATCGCTCGTGCTGAAGATAGTGTGGAACAGTCTGGATCAGGCCAGGGTCCTCCTCAGTACTCACGCCGACAAGCATGATTTCATTCATGAAAAGCTTAGCATGCGTTTCTTTTCTCAAAATGATCAAAATTTTACAAAACCCGAGGAATTACTTCCCTTCGTTTTCATCACCGCAGTGTTTGAAAAGGGTTTTATGAAAGCTTAGGTCATTAACGATGTTCAAGGCACAAGAGAGCAGGGTATGTACTGTCGTTCCATTCACACCCTCTGGTACGGCTAATTCAAACAACAAATACAGCACCTGATAGTCATGGCTGTTTCATTCAGATTTGTTGGCATAACTGGCTCCCTGACAGAAACAGACTCAAAAAGCAAAAACAACGACTTATAAGACAAAACGGTGCTTGGGGCAACAACCTCGAAATCACCTGGTATACTATATAAAAGGGACTGACTCATTACAATTAGACAGACCCTTAAGCAAAAGGAATGTCTCAAAACAATGAGACAGGCTCAAGACAAAACAGAAGACTGACTCGACACCCAAGTCAGAATTTACAAAAATTAACATTTAGCAGGTGCCCAAAAATGCGTGCCAAACGCTATACCAGACAAATGTACCAGACACTGCCCACAGGCGATTCACCTTCTGATTACATACTCGCAGTATCTGTGTCCTCAAAATCCAAGAACTCTGTAGTGACTGACTTGGCTGAGGTAGGCGGGAGGATAACCTCGTTGTCAATCAAATCCTGCACCTCATGACGGAGGCGGAAGCAAGTGTCGGTAGCGTGACCAGTCTGCTGTGGTACGCGCAGTATGCAGTAGTCATGTGTGCAGGGAGATTCTTCGGTAGGGGTCGGGGCTCAAGAGGTGTAAGATGCCCCTTTTTGGCCAAAATCAAAAGTGCCCTAGACAAAGGCATGTAGAGAGGATGGAAGGCTCGGCGTCCTCGAGGCAGGTACTTCGGGGCCTGAGCACTCTTGCTAGATGCACTAGCGAACGGATCGGCGGGTGCGGCCTTGGATTTCTGATCCCTCCGGGTGCAAGGTTGGGAGTGGGAAGAACTGTTTTGGCGTGACGGGGCCTATCCCGGTTCTCTGATTGACTAGAACTGCCCTCAGGCGGAGCGGGGAAAGCATCCTCCACAGCTTCGTCGCAACTGAGATATCTGTTGCTTGTTCATCCCCCTGGCTTTCAAAGCCTCTACTGCCCACAGCAGTTGTTCGATAGGGTCGGCATCTGCCTCATCTTGCCTTTATCTCTGGCCTCGGCCTGATTCAGAACTTGGTTTGATGCGTCGTTACCATAACTGGAGGTCATCTCCGGTTGGTTGAGTTCAATCACAATTCGTCCCAGTAGCGGGGGCTCCTGGGGTACAAAGCCTCCGACGTATGGTGCGACTGGCGGCGAAACTGTCATTCCATAGGCGAGATCCGTCACGGATCTTTGAAGATCACCTATCATCCCCATTAGTTCAAATGTAGTGGGCTCGCGAGCCTGATATAGCTGGGGAGCCCAAACCGGGTGCCGGCCGGCGATCTGGGCGGATGCGGCATGTCAACGTGGTTTCATCATGTAAGGTGATTTCTTGATCCAACGCGGCCGTCATGACCACGATTTCTTCTGAATTCTGCGTCATGCTAAGTCCTGCCGCAGCAGGGGAAGACACTAACTGTTCTGGATTGGCTCTCTGAATCTCTGAACTGAAACGGAAAACAAGCAGTATTTCAGCCCCAGACAGATCAAGCACGGATGTAGCCGATAACTGTACTCTACTACTGATCACTGTTCCCAGAATCACTATTCAAACTGAACTGATACCCGCAGACACAACTGATTCTCAACAACACTGATACTGTGCCCTCGGGCCGGATACTCAACTTGTAAACTGATATGCGTTCCCTGCAGAGATACACTCTAAAAGCACATAGCAATAAAGAGAGCCAAACACCCCTATGTTGGGGTAGGGTTTCCCTGTCCTATTTTGTCAGGAGCTAGGGTTTCACTACGCACACAGCGGTTTCAAACAACCTATATCGGGTAAGCAACCTGTCCTAGTTTGGAATGGTCACTATGGATCCGAATATGCACTAGGTCGAATGGTCAAAAAGGGTGCCCCGGTAAAACCGGGGTTTGTGTTCCCATACTGGCAGAGCCCGCAACCGGTCAGCCTTATGGTCATGCCTTGACAAGACAAGCCTCCAGCAAACCGCTCAGGAATAGCAGATGGCCAACACGGTGTCCTAGGCGCACCAATGCACATGCAATGCAAAGAAACACATAAGTGTAGTCAAAACAGGATATCACGAGTTCGAGTCAAGCTCTCTAAAACTCCCCAGCAGAGTCGCCAGAAACTGTAACAAGCCCGCGGGGGACCTCGCTACAGTTCGGACTCCCTTTGTGTGTGCGGTTCTAAATCTGAACCAAAGAGTCCAACTCGGCAAATCGTTTTGAAGAAAAACAGATTTTTGAAAAGTAGTGCCAAACATGGACTGCTTTGCCAGATTACAGAGTCGCCACCTAAATATTTTTAAAATGGGAAATTTAGGAAACCCTGACTCGGTGCCGAAGGCCACGTGTCCGTCATCACCAAAGTTGCCTCGGCTCGGGAACTTGGGTACGAGAGGAGAAGGTCATGCAATGAGCACCCCGCTCGCCCGATCAAAGATCGGCCTTTACTAACATGATATTTTGTTTTTGAAAACAATGTGTTCTTATTCCGGTTATTAGCTATTTACTACTGATGCGCACGCATACAAGTATAGACTAGATCGCCTAAGTTGGAACAAAACATTTCATGTTGTTTGAAAATGGTTTGAAGTGCTACTGCAAGTAGGCTAAGAGTGGATTTCCACCCTCAAGTGGGCTTAAGAAAACATGATTTTGCCACCTCAAGTGGGCTTAAAACTCGCATTTCGATGAATTGTTCCAATTCAAGCAATCCAACCTTCATCCACAGGCATTCAGCATTAAACACTTAAGCAGTTAGCCTCATGGCAAGCATGCTATCATGGCAACACTCACACTCATGCAAGATGCTAAAGCATAAACACTTAAGTATACTCCGAGCCAAAAAGGAACTAGTTAGAAATCATGCATGATCCTAGTTCATGTTAAGATGGCTAATGCAACACATGCAAAATGCAACTAAAATAGGCTCGGCTATTCTAAAATGGCATATGAGATGCAACTTGATAATCATGTATTCAAGTAGGAATTGAAACACAATGCAGTAGTATGATGCGCCGAGCCCGGTGCATGCAAGACAGATGAATGATGCACGCATGCAAAGCATAAGATGCTAATTGAAATATGCCCTAAACTAACCATCGAAAGCGGTTAAGTAAAAGGGAGAAAGACGTGGTTGGAAGACATTCACACATTCACGCACACTTATTAAAAATTTGCCCTCTCGACGGAGGGTCCGAATAAATAATACAAGCTAGCTACGCTAAGCTATTCTAACTAATCTAAATTAGACTAATTATTACAACACATTTAACTAATTAAGCAAATTAATTAAATTACAAAACCAACTAAGTAAGAAAGGAAAGAAGCTGAATTGAGCTGCCACATCTCTGCCTCGGAATGATGAATGATGCATGCTCAATCACCTCGCTCGGAAATCCGTTGCCATGCCTCATGTTGCCTCTGTTTGCACACTTATGCACCTCTGAAAATATGCTAGTTTCTGTGATGCTTCTGAACCACCTCATGGACATGCTGAGAGGCCATCGGCCAAGTGGTATGGTCATCGGCCAAGGGATAGGGTCATCGACCACTTTTGAGTCCATCGGCCAAATATTAATAGCCGATCGGCACACTAGATAGCCGATCGGCCATCTCTTCCTGCAAACTGCTCCTTTGCTGCAGCAGAGTACAAACAGAGGCATGCAATACATTTGCAAGAAAATGTTGTGCAACTACACCCCTTATCATGTTTGAAGCTCAAAGGAGTGTAGTGCTCGACTCTCGAGCCATCAATCACGCATTTCGATGCATGATGGCCAAAGAGGCTGAGTCGCGCAATTCAATGTGAATGAAATACACAAAAACACATAAGGGACCTTAACCTCTATCATGTTTGATCAAGAGGCAAGGCATGCACACACAATGCAATGCAACAAGCATGCAACAGCATGCAATGTACTAGTATGTATCAACAATGCAAGCAACAAGCATGCAAAACACAATGCAACCCAAACATGCAAGTATGATGCAATGTAACAACATTTGAACAACATGCAAAGATGGACTTAAACCAAAATGGACAGATCTCAATCATACCCAAATCAGTGGCCAAAACACCAAAACTAAAGCACCAAAAGGCAAAACATACATGCACACGTATCGGTCCATAAACTAGGCAACAATGCACAATCCTCAAACATGAGCAAGGTGTGACAAACATGAGAATATGGCAATGAAATAAGCTCTGAAATCATATGAGGAATGATGCCAAATCATGCACATAATACAAGCATGGCATGCTAGGAGGTTCAAAGCATAAGGCTAGCCAAAGATCTTGTACCAAGGCCACATGAATCAAGCCCCAAAGGGCCAAGGACAACCAAAACGGTCCTAGATCATGCCAAAATGAGTCTAAAACATGCATGGACCAAAACCAAAACAAGTCAACATGAAAGGCATAAGGCATAAGGCATAATGCAAGTAAGGTCAACAAAGGGGATTGCATTACACCTATCAAAACCGAACATGGCATGACTTTGACAACAAAAATCAGAGATGCATCATGGTAAAACAAGACCAAAAATACATTGAAATGATAGCCCAAAGGCCTAGGCATAGAGGCATGCACAATGACCCCCTCTTAAGGCATAAAACACCAACTCTTCAAAGCATTGAAAGAATGACAAATGCAAGTGTATGACCATGAAACATGCACTGAAATATCATTTCAAATAATGCCAAATCATGAGAATAGTCTAAGCAATGCATGCTAGTGGACTTGATACACAAAGCTAACAAGCTAGATTGAACCATGGCTATACAAAACAATGCATGCATGACTAAAACAACATCAAACAGAGCTCAAGCATGGTAAAACATGAGGGAAATGTTCTTTGAGTTGAGCCAAAACATGCAAGAATGATGGTCCAAACACAAGATACATGTTATGCTAGCATGCAAGATTGCTCTACAAGTATGTGAAGCATGCAAGATGCTATCAAACAACTTAAAAAAGAGTTGAAGATGCTAAAATAACACCAAAAAGTTGCTGAAATGGAACCAAAACATGCTAAGCAAACATGCTACTGTTATGGGCCATTTATACTAGCATACAAGACACAAGGAGAGGGGGATGACCCTCTCCTATTTGGGACCTCAAAACCACCTTTCCACCACTGAAAATTCTCTGGATTTCAGTGGTGAGAAGGCCAAAACAAGGTGGTCCCAATAGCTTAAAAGGATGGTTCAAAACAAGGCCAAAAAGGCCTAAGAGGGGGTAGACTACCCCCAACACAAAAGTGACCTTAAACAAACATTACAAGATGAAAAATCAGAACTTTTTCAGTAGAAAAGTTAAGCTTAAATCAGCATGCAAATAGGTCTAAAAGCTTAAGCCAAACCAAGGGATTAAAAGGTTAGTTTCTCACCCTTGAAGAACACCTTCAAGAACACAACTCTAGCAACTTTTCTGAGTTCAAACTAACCTAAAAACACTAAAACCAACTCCTCAGTACCTCAGCAACAAAAGGATGGTGTTCTGGTAGGTGTTTGTGTGCAATAGTATGAAGAATTTACACTTTTGAGCACAAACAAGGATAAATGAAGAGAGAGAGGTAAAATATAGAGAGAGAGATATATATAACTTCTATCTCAACTTTTTTGAACCTCTAGAAAGGGAGAGGGGCCTCCCTTCTTATAGAAAATCAATTCTCAAGCTTGTTGAACAAGCTTGAGTCTTGATTCAATCCCTCCATACATGTGTATAGATGATGAGAATTGTGCTCACCAGCTGTCATAGCTGGCACAAAAATATCTGCAAAAGCAGGTGGAAAGGTCTCGGCCAAGAAATATGGCCGATCGACCAAAAAGAGTGCCGATCGGCCACCATTTATGGCAGATGGCAAGAAAATAAGGCCGATGGCACAAGGCCTTAGCCGATGGGTTGTAGGGATGGCCAACAAGCCACCCTCTTCCCTCAGAAGCAAAAACCACAAGTCCTTGGTCCATAACCAAGAACAAAACAACAAGTTGAGAGATCCTAAGGCAAGGCACGTAGCAGAGATCTTCGGGAACTCAAAACGAATACGAGCATGGATGATCATCGAGTGTTCAAACGATGACGTCCAAGTCTTGAGGACGGTCAAAAATGGGGTGTCTACAGTACCACATTTGATACTACGTTACCTTTGTGAACCCTTCAGTAGGACCATTATGCATTCATTTTAAATATGTGGATAGTTTTAAATCTTCCGAATAAGTTACTCTTTTTTAATTAAATATACAACAAAAATATGTCTACAGTCATATTTTTTTCATAAATTATGGTTGAATTTTTTTTCCTATTAGGGGTAGATGAATTTAAAATTATTTTTTTTTTTTTTTTTTTGGTTTTATTGAAAAGTAAAATTAATCCACCGTTACCAACTTTTAAGGTTTTTTTTTTTTTTTTTTTTTTTTTTTTTTTTTTTTTTTTTTTAATCTGGGGTAGATGAATATACAACAAAAAAGGTAAAAAAATGTTCTTTCTAGGTCAAAATTAAAATTTGAACACATAACTATTTGAACCACACCACTATCAGAGACAAATATAATCACAGTATTATTGTACTATAATGAGGAGTGACACACAAAAAATGGAGAATTTCATTTTAAAAAAAAACACTTTTAAAGAACACGGTTCAAACTACAATTGTATTTTACACATTATAAATAAAAAGACGAATGTAATAATACATACAATACTATCAAATTCACATTATTTCTTCACATCACAAATCTACCCATGGCCAACATGATTTTCTCACATAGCAGTAGTAATTGTATCCCTCAAGTTCGATTGGTACGTCAATTCATGTTGTGACATGTCAACATAGTCAGCTTGGCCTCTAACAAACCCGTTTGCTGCTGCTTCTGCCGCCATTTCATTATTAGCTTCCATGAAGAATGGGTCCATAGCTACATGTAAATGGATCCAATTGTGCACTACACAACATGCAATCACGAGGAGTCCTTGTCGTATGGACTTGTAATTTGGCATGGACCGCAATATTGGAAAGCGCTTCTTCAGAATACCAAATGTTCTTTTCATGACATTCCATAACGACGAATGTCGATGGTTAAACAATTCCTTGGGTCCAGAATAACGACGGCTATGAAACTCTTACAAGTGATAGCGATGGGAGCGAAATGAGGCAAGAAATCATGGCATGTTCGTGAACTTGACGTCCACTAAATAATATTTGCCTACATGTAAATAATGTTTGTAATGCTCTGTCAAATACATGTACACAAATATCAATATTTAAGAAAGTACAGTGTGTTATTTGGTGACACTCATCATGGGGTGGGTGTGAGAAATGTAGATCAGCTCTTATAATTGAGTCAACTAAAATTGAGTTGTCGTGGGCACTTCATTCCCATCCAAAATTGATAAATGTGAACAACATGTCGAAGTTGCAAGCTGCGAGTACATTTGGCGATACTGTGGCTTTGCGACCACAGAATGTATTCTGTCTTGAGGCAGGGACCCATGCATCCACCAATATGCCATCGATAGCATTGACACAATCCTACTTGAAATATATTAGTTTGACATTAAACGCAAAACAAACCTAGATATTACTTTGAAAACATAACAAAAATATTCTCTTGTTACTGTTATTTCAAATTTATAGGACAAACATATAGTCATACCTTGAATTAGGGAAAAAAACCTCTTATCATTTAAAATTTTTGTCGGTATCTCGTCTTGGTTGATGCAAGCTTGCGTAGTGCCAGCCTAATGATTTTGATGTGCCGACAATAGTTTCAGTGGAGTGTTGAAATCTATCGGCTAGTAGTCTATGCCGGTCATTTTGTGTGAATGTGTACGAAAAAAATGCCAAACGATTCCTCGACACTGATATGCATATGTTTAGTTTCGACAAAGCCATTTTGAAGTAAGGTGTCTTTCAATAAAATGAATGTTTGGGCATCCATTCGCATGATGTCCATCATTATTTCAAGATGGCCATTTAATAAACTGAAGATGTAATCATCACCTTTGAATAGATAAGGCGTAATGAAATGAATGTTTGGGCATCCATTCGCATGATGTCCATTATTGTTTCAGGATGGCCATTTAATAAATTAAAGATGTAATCATCACCTTTGAATGGACAAGTTCGCTACGGTCGTCTACTGGTTGATGCATTCATATGTTCATTCATAAAAGCAATCATCAAAAAGTCCATAAAATCTTCGATAACCTCATCCTTCTCTGATAAGCCTACCATTGCATTGTTTTTCTATGTCGGATGACATATTGTTTTGCCTACATGACAATAAAAGCAGAATTACAATAAATGATTAATAACATGATAACTGTTACCATTATTGGCGAAACTGAAATTAACCACTGTCTACAATTTGTCGGTCTTAGTCATTTATCGAACTAAATGGAAATATGCATGTGAAAAAAAAACATATTAATATTTACTCATCTTGTCATACATACTAATGCATATTGTATGCTCTGTGTAAAATTGAAAGTTGAAGCAAAAATAATAAAACAGACATGAATGAACGTAGAAGAATAAAATCACATTTAAATATAAAATAAAAACAGTGTCACAAAAATATAAAAATAAAAACATACAAAGACGGATAAAAAACAACATGTTATCAGGTGCCAAAAAAAAAAAAGAAAAAAGAAAAAAGAAAACATAAATCATCAAATCATGTTGCACAACCATAAAGAGAACCGCAAACTCTATCAAGCCACAACTTCTCTCTTGACTACAAAGCTAGGATCATAGCTAAGCGCATATGCGTAGGAGTATGTATAAAAAACCTCTGTCATTCCTTGTCTTTGAATAGTGTCAGTGCCCTAACGTATTGGCCTGGTGGTATGTCCTCAAGCTCTAGCAGGGCAACTTGACATGCATCAAGGGAATAGTTATCACCACTTGCACTTACAGCCACCATGTCTGTTGATCGTGCACGGAATTGTTTCGTTTTTACCTGTACGTAGGTAGTGAAAGCTACGTAGACATCATAAAAACCACTTGACCTTGATCTTTACAAACGACCACTGTTACTCTGGCTATTTGTAGGGCCCCTCTTGTGACTTTTGCCTTTAGGTGGTTCCATGTACTCATCGCCGAATGAGTCAACAAGAATGGGTTCAACTGCATTACTCCCACCAGCTCTAGGCGACCAAAATTTGTTAAGCATTTCATCATCTTCGTCGGAGTCAGGGGCTCCTTGTGTGGATGCACAAGCCAAGGCCCTTGTGGCGCAATAGTTTTCAACAATTTCGGTCATTTCATGAAAATACTCAAATCCTTTTGTCTTGAATTTCTTTACATTTTTTTTGTTGCCTACCTCTAATTGAAAATTTTGAAAATAAGCATATTGTACGTGTGATAAAATTTTACCAAAAAAAATTGAAAAAGGTACAGGTTAATTCAATACCTTATCCCAAAAATCATCAGGTGCAATAACCGTTCCTACAATGGGATCCCATCCCAAACTGATCTGTGCCTGAAGTCGTTTGAAAGTTTGGTAATCAGCTTTCAGCCACTGATATTTTTGTCTCACCTGTTTTGCTGTGTATTGGAACCCATACAGATTTTGCAACTCAATTGCAAAATGGTTCCAATGCCTAACTGTCCACACAGTACTACGACATTTTGTTTGGTTTTTTTGTACCTTTTCTCTCAACATGTTTATTAGCTTGATTTCAATTATGGAGCTCTACATTCTTGTGTCTTGAATTATCATCTGAATTGTTGCTATCTATCTAACAACACACAATTTATATCTAAGCTAAGCTTAAGTGGATATTGAAAAATAACAAGATAAGTCCTAAGCATAATTTATCATATAACTTGAGTTTCCAGAATCAATGCAAGAATCATCTACAATTATGTTTCAATTCGAATAAAAGATTCATTAATTGAAGTTGTTAAACAGTGTTGGGAAAGATAGATGAACAAGAAAAAGCAGAATATTAATTGCAAATCCATTGTGAAATAGTGTTTTCTATGAAGTGTACACAATAGACAATAAGCAGAAGGAGAGTAGAAGAAGAGAAGTAGCAAAGGGGTGAGTGGCGGTCGACCCAGAGGTAGAGTAGTGGAATGGCGGTTGACTGGCCAGTCGACCGACCGGAAGACAGGGAGGACGACCAACCAGTTGTCTTGGTGGATGACCGACTCAACACCGTTTTGACAGATCAGCGAACCTATTTCTATTTATCAACTATTCCATAGCAGATCGATTGAAGGATATACATACCAGAGCAGTAGGAGTGGAATAGTTGTCACCGGTGACGGAGTGGGTAAAGTGGGTGGATATGTGCTTCTTCGGTAGCTGTTTGATTCGAGAATACGCTACACAAATTTGGCCTGAGACTAATAAATTTGGGGATGAAGCAGGAAATCAGTGAGTTGTATATAGAACACATATATATTTTGAGAGAAATTTGTGATTTACTTTACCTTGTTTTTGTCGTTGTTTCGTTGCCCGGGGAGTGAATCTTCCACAACGCAAAAAGTGAAACTCAGTTGATTTGTGGGAGCTGGTGGATGCGAATTTATGGGTGGGAAGGGAGTTCACAGGCACGGTTTAGATTTGAAGGTCACAATTCAGTTCAAAGAGAGGAAGACGATCCGTGAAGAATTTTCAGCTGTGATATTTAGCTTTAAATTTCTTTGCACGTGAAGTTTTTAGAAATAGAGAAGACCGAAGAGAGAGAATATGTACGTTTGGAAGCTTTTTAGAGTGGAGAAGACGAAACAGAGAAATCTGCCAAACGGGAAGTAGAGTTGCATTTTGAACTATGTGGTAGAATTATATTTTGAAACCTATATCCAAACGTGAAACGCAAATAGGAGGATGGGAATATATTTGGAGAGCATAACCAAACACAGCCAAATATGTTTTGAACTAGCTTTCTCTTCATTTCAGTTCTTGAAATTAATTTGTATTTTCTATTATGCATATTTTGAATGACCGGTGACTATACTTGATTCTGTTTAGAAAGAAAGATGTTTGCCTAACAGTAAGAAAATTTCATTGGAAGTTTTATTGAATAATTAGTTCAGCAAACATATTTTGAGTATTCTTTTTAAAGAAAAAGTTCAATTCGCAAACCGCTCACAATTGCCCGTACATCCGCGAATCCTATCCGTACAAACCGCAACCCGCACTGCGGGTGGTTGTGAGTTTAATTTTTTCCAAACAGTATATATACGAGCGGATCCAAACTGCAAATTGAACTGTCGAAAATCGAACAACGAGCGGCCCTAATTTTAATAGAGTTGGAAGTTGGATATCATTAAATAGTAAGTATGATTCAATTATAATTATCACTTAATGTCTACAAATCACTTTAAAAAAATGAATTTATTATATTTTTAATTTTTATAATTTGATTTAAATTTTACTTTAACCATTATTGTTTTAAATTGAATTTATCTGGTTCTAAGAAAAAAGCAAACACATATAGAGAGTTAATTTTATTTTATTTTATTATTGTTTTTTTTATCCCAAATAATCTAAATAAAACAACTAAAAAGACCACAGCATTAAAGAGAGAAAATTAAGAAAAAAATAAAATAGATTGATTTCCTCCTACTTTGTCATCATCAACTTAAGAAAAAAAATTCATGAAAATCAGAGGCGAAACTAACATGATGAGCAGAAAGAAGTCCTCAGCAGATCCTTCGTCGCCGGCGAGAATAAGCGGAAAATCCTAGCCAGAAACCTCACATTCATTCTGCTTCTTCATCTCAAACAAGTTCAGTTCAGGTGACTTTACATAACAGACCCTTTTCGAATCTGGTAATCTTATAACTTTATGTTCAAATTTCTTGTGATTGTGTTTTGTATATGCATACTTGTTGGTGTAGATCACAAGAGTTCTTCATTGGTTGGACAGTTTTCAATGGAGTCCCCAAATGATAGTGTCTTCCAGTTGTTCGAAGAAAGTCCTCTGAGAAATAACAAACAAAATACTCACATTATTCAAAAAGTAGACAAAAAGAAAAAAACAACTTGAAATCCAAAATGCAATCCCATCCATGAATTGACGGCTGAAACTAAACTTATAAATTTTACTAAATAAATATAAAAGACTCTTAAGTATACTTGTAATGGGGATCTTTCATAAAACTAAACATTTAAGTGGGCAAATTGTTGGGATTTTGTTTGAAAAAATAAAAGAAAACTTGGGCTATAAATGATTTAAGAGGTATATATAATGAAAGACTTTGTTAAAACTATAGGTAAAATTGTTATCTTTATAATCTTGATTCTTGAGAGGGGAAAATTGCCCCTCTTAAGGTCCATGTCGCTTTACCTGTGTATGTTGTTGTTGGTGTTATGATGATGGGTTTCACTTTGAAATGTCGAAGTTCCTTCTTTTAACTTGAATTGATGTGGTTGATGGTGGAAAGTACTTATGGGGAGTTAAGTATCAAAAACTGTTGAATCTGATTGGCCCATGTTTTGGTTTGACACTTCAACTCAAACAAGCATTTTGCTGTGCACAGAGTCACATAAATGTGAACATACACATCATGCCATTTGTCTGATTTTCCATGCCTGAATGCTGATACTCGGATTTCCTCATAACAGATAATTTACTTCTTTATTGGTTCATTGTATTGCAGTAAAGCATGAGACAGAGAAAGAGTGCTCATATTGTGGATGACAAAGATAGGCTTGAAAATCCTAATGCTTTCGAACGAGATAAATCGGCAACCTCAAGCTCTAGTCTAACTTTTTCATCAAGGAGAATTTTTGTGACTTGTTTGGCTCTGCGTATGGCAAATTCTTTACTTGTGCAAACATACTTTAACCCAGATGAACATTGGCAAGCCCTAGAAGTTGCACATCGTATTACATTTGGGTATGATAAGTTCAAACCATTTTTTTTTACTATATGTTTTGTTACTTTAGGTTATTCTGTTACTAAGCTGCTAATGGTGTGTACTTTGGTTGATCAAATGACAGATATGGACATTTGACATGGGAATGGAAAAAAGGGATTCGTAGCTATTTGCACCCAATGGTGTTTGCTTTCCTTTACAAAATTCTTGCCTTATTTCATCTTGATACCCCATTGTTCATGGTAAGTGGGTGCAAGCTCTCTAAATGATAGTTTTGATTGGATTTTAATGGAACATTGGCTTGCAAAGGAATATGAATTAATTTAATGTGTATATATGTATGTGCATGTGTTATCATTGCATTCTAATGAAATTTTGGAAAAGTTAATAATATTTATGTACAGAATAGTGATATTATTGTTTGCTTATGTATTGCATTGGATTTATGGACTCAATACATTATGTTTTCTTATGATGAATTTTGTTGTAGACATTGCAAGAGACAGAGAGACAACTAGAGTTTCTTTTTGTTCTATGCTTAAGCTTGGTTCAGTAGACACCCGCTCAAACTTTGATTTTGATACCAATATCCCCTATGGTTTAACGTAAAGCGTAATTATGAATGGGGTTTGCAGTTGAGTTAAAATGTCTAAGCACACATTTTCTTTTTTCATTTTTTGTTATTTGGATTCCAAATCCATCAATGTATATATATATATATACGGAGAGGATAGTGAGATAATTGTGCTTCATGGAGTTGGAGAAGTAGTGATACTGGTGGTGAGTTGGAAGCCAAGTGGTGGCTGGGATTTTTGTTAGAGAGAAAAATCAGTATTGTAGAGGAGAGATGGTGGTAATCGCTGTTTGGTAGAGAGAGAAAATGAGTGTGGTGGAAGGTGGTGAAGGGTTAGCGTAGAGAGAAAGAAAGAGGGTGTAAAGAGGGTGATAGTGGGTTTTATTAGAGATAAATTGAATGCAGTGGGTGTTGGAGATAGGAAGTGCGGTAAGTAGTAGTGATGATACATTGCTAAGTTGGAGTAGAGAGATAGTGAAAAGGTGGTGGGTGGTGGTGATGGGTTTTTGGTAGAGAAAGTAAGAAGGTGGTAGTGTGTTTGGGTGGAACTGTAGAAGAGAAAATAACAAAATGGTAGAGAGGGAAAGTGAGAAGGTGGTGGGTGGTGGTTTGATGAGGGAAGACAGTCTGTGTGAATAAAGGGAAGAAAATAGTTTAGAATTTTATGGTGTTATAAAGGTGGTTTGATGAGGGAAGACAGCCTGTGTGAAGAAAGGGAAGAAAATAGTTTAGAATTTTTTGGTGTTATAAAGGTGGTTTGATGAGGGAAGACAGCCTGTGTGAAGAAAGGGAAGAAAATAGTTTAGAACTTTATGGTGTTATAGTCATTTTGAAGTTTGAACCCTTCAATTGATGAAAAAGTATTTACTACTAAGTTAAAATTCAAAATACGGCGTGTGTTCTTCAAAGAGTTTCAAATTTGCATTTTACCCAAGGGGGTATTAGTGTCAAAACCGAAGTTTGAGTAGGTGCCTGCAGAACTAGGCCTAAACAGAGGGGACAAAGAGTAATTTTCCCTTCAATTTGGTTTACATTATTATAAGGGGACATATGGATGAGGAAATAAATGTAGTTAACTTGCTTATATGTGTTGTTACATCATGATAAGTAAAATCAGACATTTTACTTTGAATCAAGATACGGATCCCTTTCAAGAATTTTCTGTTTGATGAAAGTTGGCTTTATGTCAATCATGAGGCTTGAGGTAACATTTGCAGTATTAAGACTTTTTCTTATGCTGAATTTAAATCCTGCCCTCTAACCTCTTGAAATTGCTGTAATTGAACTGTTACATTTCAGTTGATCTGACACCGTTCAAGATATAGTAGATTATTAAGTGCTGAACCTTGTTAGAAGGTCAATTAGTTGAAGGAAAGTAACATCAACACAAATCCATTTGTCATAAATATCAAAGCAATTCTTTTACATTATAGAGTAAACTCTTTAACAAATGACCTTGTGAAACAAAATTGGACAACCAAAGAATCTAGACTTTGAAAATATTTAGTTTTCATGCCAAATTTGGATGGTTAAACCTTTGTCTGTATAACTCCAAATAAATGCCGATTCTGTGTTGTTGGGGGATTGGGAGTTGTGACTCATTTGGAGACAAATCGACAGAGATACTTATTAATGTCAGCAGAGAACTTTTGCCCCCACTGTCCTTTTAGGAAAGTGATGTTAGCAAGGTTAGTGTAAAAGCTCAGGCTACCAACTGGAAGAACTCAGGTCAACACACAAAGTCTTTGGTGATAATGAGTTTTATAAAATTGGAACAAGAATCATGTTGCAGGAACTAGAGCTATTCTGATTTATGTTTCCACTTTCCATACTATTGTTTTGTGATCACCTTGGCTACTTTACTCTTACATTTGATCCTTGAATGATTGTAATGGTGGGTGCAAAAATTTGTGGTGTTGGTGCTTTTATTTTTAACAACCTATAGTTTCTGGTGTAACAACTATTTCCTTCTTTCATAGATTAAAGCTCCACGGCTGTTGCAGTCCCTGTTTGCTGCAGTTGGTGATCTTTACGTATACAAACTCTCTCATGTCCTATTTGGTGGCCATGTTGCACAATGGGCAGTATCCTTCATTTTGTGTTCTTTACAGTTGAAGTTCTTGCATGTCATCAGCATCCTTTATTTTTACAAATAAGAGCAGAACTATTATAGATATCATTTGTGATGGTTGATGTACTTAATTCTGCTGCAGCTCTTTTCACAGTTGACAAACTGGTTTATGTTTTTCTGTTTCACTCGTACTTTATCAAATAGTTTGGAGACTGTTCTTACACTTATGGGCCTTTACTATTGGCCCTGTATAAGAGCTTCTTCTAGTGAAGTTCCCACGGTTTCAAGAAAGTGGGGATTGGTTGTAGCAGCATTAGCATGTGCTATTCGGCCAACAAGTGCCATTACATGGGCTTACGTTGGCCTTTTGGAGTTGCTCGTGGCGCGTGATAGACTAAAGTTCATTTTTCTTGAGGTGGTCCCTGTTGGGTAGGTATTCATCCTTCTTGTTTTTCTTAGAATCAATCTTAATCATACAAGTTCTCTTGCCTATCATCCACTTATCAAATTGAAAAAAGGTCATGTACCTATGTTCGCAACATAGTTTGTTCTTGTCTCTATATCTCAATGTGTGTCTGTGCAAGTGTGTGTTTGTAGCAAGTGGGGGACTTGCAACAAACACAAACTTGGTAGGAGAGGTCGTGATCTGGTGTGATGGCAAGTGCTTATCCACCCAAGCGCTGTGGCAAGGGTTTGAGTCATGAGAATTATCCTCTCCATAAAAAAAGTAGGGTAAGGCTGCCTATCATCTCCAAACCTTGTTTTAAGTGGGATCATTGTGCATTAGATGCAATTCCCCCCCCTCTTTTGGTAGGACTTTGGAGCCCTAGGTTTTAGGGGGACCAAAGCATTTAGTGTTTACCACCTACTGTTTGGATTAGTAGGTTTTAAAGCTTTTTGAAAGATGCTATAGATGTCCATCTGTATTTGTAAAACAAGTAAATTTTTTTACTACCATTACATATGGAAAAAAATATAGATGTAAATTTTTATTTATTTATTTATTCAAAATTTACTCTAGAATCCTGGAAACCTCCTTTGAATTCAGTTTTTTATTTTGTTCTTGTGGATGTTCATAGTATTGTCCCTTATGCGTTGTCTCATGGAATCAGGGTACTGGTGCTGACGCTTGCATGGTCACTGGATCGTTTGATGTACGGCTCGTGGGTCCTAGTGCCTCTTAATTTTTTGAAGTTCAATTTTCTTTCCTCTGGTGGAGACTACTATGGAACTCACAAGTGGCACTGGTACTTCACTCAGGGATTTTCTGTTATGCTTTTTACTTTCCTACCATTTTCCATAGCTGGCATTATCCTGTCTAAACAATGGAAGCTGTCTGGGCTTATTGCATGGGTTTTAGGGCTTTACAGTGTACTAGGTCACAAAGAATTCAGGTACCTCCTAAATCTAAAGTTGTGGTTCTTTTGTTGAGAATACTCTCTCTCTCTCTCCTCTCTCTCTCTCTCTCTCAGAGGAAAATACTGTTTTCATTACGGATGTTACACATTTGTCCTCTAATCAGACTCTGAGTAACAGGTTTGTACTTCCTGTGCTTCCAATAGCTCTGATGTTCTCGGGGTATTCGTTAGCAACAATCGGAAGGTCAGATTCACCACACAATAGAGGGAAAGGATCTCCAAGCATTCATACAAAATGCCCCTCGAAAAAGCATTGGGTGATCCTTTTCCTGTTTGCTACCAATCTTCCAATGGCATTATATATGAGTTTGGTTCATCAGGTACATTAGTTTCTTTAATAAACATATGCTGGCTGTATTCTGCTTTGCATTCTTCAATTGGACAGCTCAAATGCCATATATATAATATATATTGATAATCGGGTGTTCGGGATAGCTTGCGTGCACCTCTACTAATCCTGGGGCCGTGAAGTTATCAACTGGGCAAACCTCCAGTGACCCCTTGGGGTGACTCGAACTTGAGACATTAGATCTTATCCTCTAGTCTTTCCTGTTTAACCAACCCCTTGGGGTTAGCTTAAATGCCAGATATTGCTTTGATTGTGAACCCTTTTTTTCTCTTGTGAAAGATGCAGTTGCTCCTCAAGTTATTTATTCATTATTATTTTTTCTTTCAATGCCATAAATATTGAAGAATACAAACTTGCAGTAAGAGAGATTTTTTCAAAGTGATATTTGGTCAACTGATTTTTCTTTCTGGTTTTCTTTTGGTTGATTACCTGTAACTGTGCTGAACAGAGAGGAACTGAAGATGTCATGAACTATCTCTCCAAAGAGGCTCGTAATGAAAAAGTGGAGAGTATCCTTTTCCTGACACCTTGCCATGCCACACCTTATTACTCTACTCTTCATCGCAACCTTCCCATGCGTTTCTTAGACTGTTCACCGAGGTAGGGAAATGGGAATGTATTGAGGAAAATTTTCTTCTTTGTGCTTTTGTGTGGAGATGTGTGGCTTACAAGTTCAAGTTTGGTTTTGGTGTTTTGTTTAACAGTGCAGAGAAAGGAGTCCTAGATGAGTCGGACCGTTTCATGATGGATCCTGTTGGTTTTGCATCCGAATTTGCAAAAAATTGGTCTTTACCAAGTCATATCGTTCTATTTGATTCACAGGGAAAACTACTCAAGGACTTTCTAACATCTCATTCTTTCCAAGAGGTGCATTGTATGTTTGTTTTTTGTAAATTCCAGTGCCAACAACCTAGTATTTCCTGTCGTTTTGTAATCAAGTCTGGGTTGTGATTTTCAGAAAAGAAGGTTTTTTCATGCTCACTTCAAGGTTGACCGAGATCTTCAAGCATCTGTTGTTGTATATGCTTTCAAAGGCCAGTAAGTTTCACCTTGTAATGCATACAAATCCAGTCTTCATCACCTGATCCATTTGATACACATTGAAAAACATGTTTTCTTTCTTTTGGATGTTTTAGTCATTTTTTTTGGCTTTCCACCTACCTTTTCATCAATATCATAATGTGGAAATCAGTGAAGTTTTGAGAGATCTTCTTGTTTGAACGCTTCAACATTTACTTGATTTTACTGAATTCTACTGACAGAAGAGTGAACTTTTTTCCCTTTAGTAATTTATTCTTGCTTAGTAAGTGACAATCTTTTGAGTTCTTATCAATATTGTAGTATCTTGTTATAGAAATATATGAAATATTCCTTTTGTTTTTGTTGAAAAAAACTAATCTAATATATGTATTATTCATTTAATGGATGCAATACTTCTTGGAACTTAATTTCACTTGTTTTTCAATGATCATCTTCATTCATTAAACACCCTGCCAGCATCTTCTAAAGGTCTGTATGTACATAGCATACATTGGCTTGATTTTTGCATTTCCAGTGAATTGGACAATGTTTTTGTCTCTTATAAAATTTTCAGGTTCTATTGGGAACTTGGAAACTAGGAAGAAAGGAAAAGAAAATATAAAGGTGAAAATGAAATTTTTTTTTTTACAGTCGCTCATTCTTTACGAGTAGTTAGGAAAAGTGAGAATTATTGTCAAGGCTGCAAAAAATCAGCGTTTGGTGCCGTAATAATGGGTCCATCTCCTGTTTGCTGCAATTTATGTTATATTATTTTTATTTTTGTAAATGATAGGGGGGGAATAGTGAAAAGGAAGTTGCATTCGCAGTAATAATATTTAGGGGGCAGCTTGCCTCCGGTCTTTAATTGGACTGGATGGTACTGTTCGGCCTGTGGGGACCCAACACAGGTCTCGTTTTGATAATCCGAACCGTTCAATATGTAGAGCTCATTGAATACTATATGCCTGTAAAAAATTACGTTGATTCGGATATTGATAACTATCTCATCTTATTAGTTTTTTGTCAACCGTTAATTTGTTCATCGTTCATTTTTTTTTATACAAAATTGATTTGATCACATAACTATCGATATTTGATCAACGTGATTTTTACAGACATATAGTACTCGACGAGTTTTACACAGGCCGAACAACACCGTCTAGTCCAATCAAGGACCAAAGACAAGCTGCTCCCTAATATTTATTGTACTTGGTAAAGGAGCACCTCATTCACCAGCCCAACCCATTGGCCTCGACTGAATTCTAAGTTGAAATTGATAGTCTAAGTAGCATTTACAAAGAATCCCTTGGTTAATTTCAAAATAATTAGTTTTTTTAGCTTATTTAAATTATCTGTACTGCATAAGCCATACACAGAAACCACCTTGTCATCCTCTACAAGGCCATAGAAACTTCATATATACACAATT
Organism: Camellia japonica; assembly: GCA_030407325.1. Taxonomy (NCBI): domain Eukaryota; kingdom Viridiplantae; phylum Streptophyta; class Magnoliopsida; order Ericales; family Theaceae; genus Camellia; species Camellia japonica. The sequence continues at coordinate 179,725,802 of JAPPVO010000059.1, read as the reverse complement.
ACCTGCAAATGACACGCATTGATTATACTTGAGTGTTTTGCACTTGCATGAGATTCTCATATGCATGTTCAATGAACATGTAAAATTAAGCATCAATGTATTCAAACACAATTATGAATATAATCATCATAATTACATGATTTAAAGAAAAAATATGATGCGTAAACACATGAAGTAAATGGTTTTAAACACGATTATGAATATAATCATCATAATTACATGATTAAAAATACAAATATAGTAGTGATAAAACACAAAAGTAGAGAGTTGACTCTTATTTATTTAATTTTTGTAAAATTGAAGCTCATATTTTGTAAATGAAGTAGATTGCATTAGCATATGATTAATGGTGAGAGCCCACATCTTGTAACGTTGATAATCATCCATCATATCAAGCTTGATCATCCCTCCATTTGTTGTTAGAACTATGAGATAACATGTTTGATCACTTTCATCTCCTTCTGATGAATCTTTGTACAATTCAGCATGTAGATCCAATACAATACCTAAACAAAACTCAAAATTAATGAGAGAGAGAGAGAGAGAGAGAGAGAGAGAATTTCTTTCTCTTCCCTCCACAAAAATCTTAATCACTTGAAGCATACAACAAATAAAGGACTAAAAAGGAAGCATCATGATATGTACTTAAATGTTTATGTTCTTTTATCCCAATGTATTTTCAGCTGTACAATCATGTAGAATTTTGTATATCGAAATTCTTACGTCATATAATTGAGAGTATATTGCGACAGAGGGGGTATTTGAAGAAGGAAAAAAATTCAAGAAAAAACTTACTTTCCTTCTTGCTTGCAAAGGCATTCAGTAAATTGAGCTTCCTTATTTTGATAATAACCTGTAAATGAAAAGTAAGAATTGGAGAGATTGGGTTTAGGGTACAAATAAACTAAAAGGCTAAATGGCCCAAATAAAAAAAAGGGCTGTGCTACATCCCCCTAATTTTTGGCCCCCTAATCCCCCTAAATTTCAAACCAAGGCCAAAAAATAAAAAAATAAAAAAAAAAAATGTCTAAAACGACGTCGTTTTGGGCATTAGGGGGATTAGGGGGGCTTTTTTAGGGGGACAAATCATTTTCCTACAAAAAATTTGTTGCTCTTTTGAAATAATTTAAGAGCTTTGATCTCCTCATTTGCATGAGTTCTTTCAATTGTCATTTGTTTTGTTTTTTGTTTTTGTTTTGTTTGATTCATTCACATAGCTTTTGGTATCACCTTACATATGCACACCACAGTATAGTTGCAAATTAGAGTCATTATATTATATAATGGCTTGTTTTTAGAAGTTAGTTAATAGTTGATTTTTTAATTTTTTTAAATTTTTTTTTAAATATGTAAAAAAATAAAGAGATAATGTGACTCAAAATAAGTTAAAAGTAAAAATTTGACTTTTAGTGAAGTTCCTAACAATTATTTGAATAAGAAAAAAAGAAAAGAGAAAAGAGTATACTCTTCAGACCTTGCCTTCATTGGTTAAGACGATAGACACTGATCTTACCATGTACCTTCCTGTTTCCAAATGGTGGAAAAGAATAAATAAATAAATAAATAAACAAAGCATGTATGAAAGTCATAATAAAAAAAAAGCTTTAATCGAATTTCTCAAAACAAACATTTCTCAAACATGCAACCTTGTGAGGCATTCCCAATGCAATTAATTATAACTTGAGCTACTTAATTATTATTAATAATGACAATAATTAAGTTAACATACCGTTTGATGTCTCTATATTGAGCTCGGAACCTTTGGCAAGAATTGATTTGCACTTTTCAAGATCAAATTCAAAATCATTGTTCTCCTCGATTGGTAGCACCGGTGTGCTTCCATTTAATTTGTTTTTGCAACCTGATCTTGCTTTGAGTGTAGTGGCTCCTCTTAATGCTATAAAAAAAATTAAAACAAGAAGTGACAAATGCTGAAAGAATAAAATGAGGTCTTTTAATTACAAATATCATAATTTCCCTATTTAAAACCCATTATATTTTAAATATCTTCATTTTCTGTGGCTGTACCCCCATGAACCATAGTGATTTTTTTTTGAGTTTAATGTATGGGTCAATATCCCCATCTTAATAAAAATAAAAAATAAAAAAAATGTATGAGTTAATATAAGGAGATATGCTACTGATCTAAGTTTAGGATATGTTTATCCCAATAATATCACACTCAACCAAATAAGCCTAACCCATCAAATCAACAAAAATAAAAAAACAAACAAGCCCAGCACTCTACATGAAGGCCTATTTTAAATTGGGCCATTTCCTTCACCCAAACCTCAAGCCCAAGTGGAGATTACCTAATAAACTAAGACCCGTTTGTTTTCAGAGGTAGGACGGAGGAGATTGATAGTGAGGGGATTAAGTAAAATTGTGTTTATTTTGATGATAGTTGTTAGTGTAGGAATTGTTAAATTATTTTTATATAAAATAATAAAACAAATAAAATATATATATAATTAAATATTAATATTTAAAAAAAATTCCCAATATGTAAAAATATAAAAAATTCTAATCCCTTCACTAATTTTTCTAATTATTACCTCCACCTCTTCCATCATAATCCATCCCCCTCCCAATCTCCATCTATAAACCTCCATCTTATAACCCTCTATCCTCCTCCCCAACTGTACAAACAAACACAACACTACATAACCCTACCTCCTCCATCTTAATCCCCTCCTATCCATTACACTTCAAAACAAACGGGGCCTAATATAGTTTTGTTATCATGATTCACAAATTGGAATATTTTGATCATTTGATCAGTTTAATGATATCATGAGATAGTCACCATCAAAAAGAAGAAAAAAAAAAAAGAAAAAAAGAAAACAAAGGAAAAAATCATGAGATAGTCGAGTGTTGATTATAATTGGGCCGTCAACCCAATTATAATCCCACCATGTTTGAGTATTACTATAAAAAAAAAGGTCATTACATACCCCAAAAACATATTTAAAAAAAGAAAAATTTACCCATAAGTCCTAGTTTTTGAAACGTTGAACCATTTAGTCCTGGAAATTTTTTATGCTCCATTTAGTCCCATTTTTACATCAGCATGATGTAAATGATGTAAATGATCTGATGTTTCATTCTATAATTTCAAAATTTATTGAAATCTGATGAACATTAGATATTTTTCATCCTAAATTTTCAAACATTATTGAAATTTGATGAACTTAGATTTTGAAATCTAATGTTTGTAACATGACTCTGATGTTATTAACATTGTATCTGATGTTATTAACATTGTAATGGGACCTTTCAGTCTATAAGAAAATTTGTAGGACTAAATAGTGCATAAGTTATTAATTTGGATTTATTGGTGCATCTCCCTTAAAAAAATTATAAATTTTTTGATAATTTGTTTTGTAACATTTATATTTATATATATATTTTTTATATTTATAGAAATTGTGAATAAAAACTGGTTTTGTATATATTTTTCTTTAACCACAAAAATTGATTTTATTTGTTTTCAAGAAAAAAGATCATTCCTTTCTCTTTCCAACCCCTCCAGCTACCACCAACCACTCTTCACTACATCCAACCACCCACTCCTTTGGCCACTACCACCAGTAATTTTCTCCGACAACCACCTCAGTCGGCTAGGCACCATATTCGACAAATAGCAACCTCTTGCCACTATCTCCTCTGGCCACCATCTCCGATTGTTGACCTCGTTTGCAAAACATATTTTTATTTTTTTATTAAAAATAAATGTAAATTTATTTAATATTTTCTGTAAATAAAAAAAATAAAAAATAAAAAAAACTGTAAACATTACTAACACCTACATGTAGTAGCTGCAGCTGTGAGTGTTAAGATATCACTAGCACTTGTGCCACTCATGGCTGAATTGATTACAGTGCTAATCTGCTCTCTCTTGGCCCCCATCGCCTCCGCGACTTGGGCACACTGGGCGGCCACCAGAGCAGCTGCAGAAGCCACCGCAGAGTCCTTGGTGGTGCTCGAAGCATCCTGTTTCCTGTTCTCGGCTGCTATGGCAGCTAGGGCTGCAGCAACACCTGCCACTGATATTGCTGCATGAACTTCAGCTCTTTGCAGCCTCTGATCTTCTTTCCTCTTCTGCTTAATCTCTTTCAACCATTTCTTGATTGATGGAGCTATCTTCCATGAAAACTGCATTTCAAACATATTATTATATCATCTCTAGGGCCCCGTTTGTTTCCAGAGATAGAATGGAGGGGATTGATAGTGAGGGGATTAATAGTGAGGGGATTGTTAGTGAGGGGATTGTTAGTGAAGGTCGTTTGTTTTAAGAGATAGAATGGAGGGGATTGATAGTGAGGGGATTAATAGTGAGGGGATTGTTAGTGAGGGGATTAATAGTGAGGGGATTGATAGTGAGGGGATTAATAGTGAGGAATTGTTAAATTATTTTTATATAAAATAATAAAACAAATATAAAAATATAAAAATTAAACCTTAATATTTTAAAAAAAAATCCCAATATATAAAAAATAAAAAAAATAAAAAAATTTCTAATTCCCTCCCCTCTTTTTCTAATACCATCTCTACCTCCTCTCACTGAATCCCCTTCCCAAGGGTATTAGTAATACCAAGGTATTAGTAGTCCCTCCTCTCTCTCAAAAAACACTGTTATTAGTAATACCAAGGGTTATTAGTTAGTCCCAAGGTATTAGTAGTCCCAAGGCTATCTCTCAAAACAAACACCCCCCTATACTAGTCCCAAGGTATTAGCAATCCCAATACCCTCCCTATAACCCAAAACAAACGGGGCCTAGATTCTATATATATGGCTTAGAAAACAAATCTCTGTTTTTTTGGCAAAAATAACTTTTAAAGAATACAATTTTTTGTCGAAAACGTTTTAAGCTAAAAACATTTTTTTGTAACTCTGAAATTGATGTGATAGTGGTCATAGTGATGGTGGTGTAGTAACAACAGTGGAGAGGGGTGGTTGTGGTGATGGTGATTGCAGAGTTGTGGAGATGGTGATAGAGGTGGTGGTAGGGCGTTGGTATTGTCCATAGGTGGTGTTAATAATATTCTAAATCAAAAATTATTTTCTAATTTTAAAAGTAAAAAATATTTTTCTTTCTCAATAAACTCATTTCGTATTGACCATGAAAATTTTCATCTTTTACTGAAAAATACTGAGACCCTAATACTGTGTTTGATTGGGGGATTTGAGGAGGGATTTGAAAAGGGAAAGGGAAAATGTGTGTGAAACTATGTGAAATGTATGTATATTTTTTTCACATTTCACCTATTTTTTTCATTTCTCTTTCCAAATTCCTCATCAAATCCCTCAACCAAACACAGTATAAATGTTTTACCAAATGTCTCACATGACATTTGGTAGAATATTTGATAAAACATTTGAGATCCTTAGCATTACTCTTTTATTACACCAAACGTTGAAAAATAAAATAAAATAAAATAAAATTTTAAATAAAACAAATGGAAATGAAATAGTGGTAGATTGACATACCCATTTCTTTCGGAAACACATTTTGTAGTTCAATTCTGGGTGCATGGCTTGTTGCATCCATATCCATGACTGAAAGAAGAAATAATCAAACAATATAACTTTTAATTTTTGTTTTTAGATTTTTGTGAGTTAAATTATATAATCAATTAGTGCACTTTACCTTCACATCATTGGATTTCCATGGTGGTATGGACCTATCTGCATCTTCCATGTTTACACCTTTCTCCATCTTGTGCAATATAAAAAAATTCTTCAATTATTTAACATACAAAAGTTTTATAGAGAAAACCAATGCAAACTGATATGATGGTAATATTTTTATAATTATAAACCAGAAAAATAGGTTTTATGATTTCTAGTTAATTGTATCATAAGTCATGTAGTATATACTTACAAAAAAATACAAAAAATGTTTCGAATTTAAAATGTATGGATCAAATTCATTCTAAAAGTGTCACTCACACCTTACTAAATTTAAATTTGCGATTAATTATATTTTTTACTTCTATAGTTTGATCCAAAATTTACTTTAATTCTTATTTATTTCAAATTGAATAATTTGGTCTCTACACTTTAAATGTAGTTTCAACTTTATCCTTCTGTCTAAATAGAAAATTAAAATTAACAATTTTGGGATATTTATTAATTTTTTTAAAAAAATTTAGACGAAAAAGATCAAATTGAAACTATACTTAAGTTTATGGATCAAATTGTTCATATTGAAACTATAAGAATTAAAATAAAATTTGAATGAAAGTTCGATAGTGAAAATTGTAATTAACCCTTAAATTTCATAAATTCAAATTATGAGCACTTTATTATATATATATATATATATATAAAGAGTGGTGCTACATTCGTAATACATCACCCTCATTTTAACCTCTAATGAGGTGGAAGAGAGATAATAGAAACGAATAGAGAGAGGAGGATGAGAGAAAAATGCTTGAGAGCTCTAATTGAGCACCCCTAATCCATCCCTTAATGGTGTTGAGTGGATCCCACTTCTCACTCTTCATCTTATCTCTCTCCATCTCTCTATTGTCACTTTGTTCCATCTCATTAGAGGTTAAAATAAAGGTGACATATTAAGGGTATAACACTACTCGGGGATGAAGGGTTAAGTGTGAATTGAAAATCTTAATTAAAGCTTCCAAGTATTTTTTTATATTTTAATGTATAATATTACAAATATGTGTAGAATGTGCGAAGCAAGAAGAGAGAGATTCAACTCACAGGAAAAGGAGATTTGGTGTCACTGTGGAAGTTGATGATTGGATTATCACGGAGAACAAGCGATTGGTGGTCTTGTAGCTGTAGCTCTGGTTGGAAGGTCTGAACTGCAAAGTTGCACCAAGCTTTTGAAAGAAAATCCATTGTGTCTGGATGGGCTTCTGAAACTGTTGCCTTGAAATTGGAATCCATGCAGCCAAACAAGAGGGTTAGTCTTGGAGATGATGATCAGAGCTCAAGAGAATGAAGAGAAAAGGCTATTTATAATCAACACCCCCTCACATGCATGTGTATTTAGATAGACACATGCTTAACCACCACCACCACCACCACCAACCCCCTTGTCTATCCTAGTTATCATGATGTGGGTGGTCCATATGTTTGGAAACTATTTTAAAAGATAAATTACATTTCTAATTTTTGTACTTTTATCCAAATTTTATTTTGATCTTTATTATTTTAAAGGGTCGTCTCACCTGAAATTTGAAAATAATGCAGTCAACCTCACAAATTTAGTATAATTATAATGAGTTTCTTTAAGATTTTAATTTATATAACATTTGACCCATTTCTATTATAAATTTATTAGTTGTATAAATGAAAGAATGATATTTTTATCTCTTTTACATTGAAATGCACATTTTACATTATGTATCATTTCATACAATCTATATTAGTTTTGGTTTCTTTAACTGTATTAAAGGGGAGGGTATTTTCTACAAGCCAGGTTAGTGTAATTTAACCAATTTTAAATTGAACAATTTACATTTTAAGTTTAGTTTTGATTTGATTATTCCGTTTAAAATTAATAAAAATTCAGACATAAGGACCAAATTGAAGTTGGACCAAAGTGTTTAAATTGAAATAATAGGAACCAAAATAAAATTTGGATCAAATTGTAGATTTGAAAAGTGTAATTTGCAATATTTTTAAAGTTTTAAAAACCTTTATTAACAATTTTAATTTTTATTCAGTTACATATTGTAAAATAATTTAATTATGGATCATTAATTACATATTTGTTACAATTTTCTTACTTGACTGTTTCACTTTGAAATGTAGCAATAATTTTAATTATAAACCATTAAATGTGTCATTCTTTCCTTCTTTTCTTTTTTTTTTCTTTTTTTTTTCACAAGTTTTATTGTTGGGCTGTTACAACAATTTATCGGCAACTTTAAGATTGGGAAGTTATATTTTATTGATTAATAAGTTGTTTATTTTATTTTATTTTTAATTTAATTTAATTTTAATCTTTAATGAAGGTGTAACTCCGAAGAAGTTTAGAGTTGTTGGACTGAACTATGTGACTATGCGCCTGACAATCTTGCAATTTCACCAACTAAATTTTCATTTTTATTTTTAATTATTATGTATGTTATATAATTTATTTGATATTCACATTAATTTTATTGTATAAAGTATTTTATATTTTAACATATGGTTGTAATATAAGAAAATCATAATTTTGTAAAATTGTGCCGACACCATAGTAAGCATTCTAGAAAGTACAGTCTGTATGGTGCTGTATACTCGAATCCATAGGAGAAGAAGGGGACAGACTTGACCACCTTGCATCATTACCATCAGTTTGATAACCTCATTAATATGGGATGTTTTAGAAAGTTGGTAAAAAATTACAACAATGCTAGAGACCTCTAAAAAAGCATCTCTAACCCATCTCTAATGAGGTGGAAAGGAAAAAAATAAAAAATAAAATCAAGACACATTTTTGTGGCAGTGGGGACCCACTGCCATCATAGTGGTACCTCTAAATTAGAGGTCCCAAGCATTTTTAAAAAATTACTAATTTTTTGATTTTTTAATTTATTTTGTCTTTTTGTGAATAAGTTATATGAGAGGTGATGTGACTTAAAATTGATAAAAAGTTAAAAATTGGCTTTTTACCAGCTTCCCAAAAGAGCACTATATATCTGTATCTTCTATTTTAAATATTTTAGATAAATTACACTGATATTTTTTGAGATTTCTATTTAATACAGATCTCTTCTCATATTTGAAAAATTATATTATTCTTCTTGAGATTTGTAATCTTATTATATATTACACCCTCAATTGTTGATGTCATATTTTAAAATTTTTTAAGTAATTATTTTATTATTTATTCTTTCTATCATTATGACAACATTCTATAATTTTCTATCATTAAATTCTACTTGAACATATTCGTATTGAGTGATAATATACAAACATAAATTTTATATAGATTTTTAAACACAATGATATAACTTAATGGTGATATCTCACTTTTTTTTAAAAAAAATACTTATAAACATGATTTATATTTACAACAATATCATTATCACAATATTTTTATAATATTTTTTGTATAAATTTTTAGGGCCATTTACATACAAGTTCCATTTTATGAACTTATAATCCATTAAGTCCTAGATAAAATTATTTATTCCTTCAAGTCCCATGAATTTTTAATAGACCAATTTACCCTTCCAAGCCTCCTCTATTGCAAATGGTTCGGAAGATTCATGACAACTTACGATCTTTGTATATCTACAACTGTAGCAACCACAACAAAATTTCCCCCTGCACTCTTGGAATTCCTTCGTTGGAATCTCTTGAACCCAAACAAAACCATCCAAATAACCCGCTAACATTCGATGCATCTAATCTTGAGAAATTTGTGCCTCCCGGATATTTGAAATTCATCGGCAATTAGGAAAATGAGATCCTTAATGTTTCTATGGAAAGAGAGATAATGAAGCTTGAAGTGATGAGGGCCCAAGCCATGATTAACATTCTTCAATTGCGTATTGATCTTCTGAACAAGGAAAACGAGGACTTGAGAAGGGTTGTTCGAGATCTTTAGTTATTTCCCGACTTTTAATGTAATATGTTTTTGTAGTTGTTGGTCCAACTGCTGAAGCCATGAGTAACTTTCGTCAGTTGCATATTGAACTTCTGAAGAAGGAAAACAAGGGCTTGAAGGGGGGGCTATGTTTGAGATGTCTAGCTATTTATGGCGCTTGTTGTCGCGACCCAAACCCGCCCCTATGGGTTTAGCATCGTAACTAGCCAGTAATCCAAGATTACCGAAGGCCTGCTTAACAGTAATACAGTAATACAGAGTACAGGGGCTGGCGAAAGCCAAAATAGTAAATAGAAGACGTCCAATGAGCTGTGACATTCTGTATCCAAAAAAACTTTTCATACATACACACATAAACAGTACATATACATCCATATACAATCATTTAGGACAGGGTCCTAATCCCTATTAGAACAGTACAGTACAACATTATTCAGTCTATACAGTATTACAAAACCAAGTACAAAAAGAGAAAATCTAAAACATCCCAAAAGCCCTAACTTGAAGGACTGGGAACCTCTCAGTGAGGCACAGTGGTTGGCTTGACAAAACTGGAGTTAACCCGACGCTCCTAGCAACGGTCCGGTGCCTGTACACCTACATATATATATGAGCAGTGAACTAAAGCCCAATGAATAACATATGCGTAAAGAGGTTAAGAATGAATGTCCTTTCAATATTGAAAACAGTCATTTCAATCAGTATATCAGTTACTCAGTCATAGCAATCATATGTGGTACATCCAATAGCAAAGCAGTACAGTAGGTCTTAACAGACCGAACAGTTAGTTGATGGCCATCATATTAGTAAACAGTAGTGGTTTCAACATGGGAACCGACAGAGATCTCTGTGATAGTAGCAGTACAGTACAGTAACAGTAGGATACTAAGGATACCACAATACAGTTCACAATTAGGACATCATTCAATCAGTAACAGTATCATTTCAAAAAACAGTACAATTCAATTGTTCAGAAGATAATCATTATTGAACATATCTTTACAACATTGTTACTCACAGAGTTCTGGGTTACAGATAAGCTAGAGCGTCTCCGGATGCCAACCCTACACAGTTACAGAGTGAACACACACTAAGCTACACAGTTGGGAAAAATAATAGCTTAATCTCTAATATGCCTTGGTGTGGTTCTACATCAATATCCTCATTAAGATGCCTTAAACTAGGCCTAAGAATGCCTAGGATGGAATAAGGATGCAAGGATGCATTTTAAAACACTTTTCAAAATTTTCAGAAAACAGGGATCACGCTCGAGCGTGGCTTTCTACGCTCGAGCGGACATGCAGACAAAGGTTTCCGCTCGAGCGTCACTTCTCACGCTCGAGCGGACTGCAAAACATGGCAAAAGTACTGGATGTGTGAAAATCACACTCGATGAGCGCTCGACACCCACTCGAGCGTGTGATACAAGTACCCGCTCGAGCGTCCATTCTTCCACTCAAGCGGACTGTAAAACAATGCAAAGTGCTGGGAGCACGAATTTCACGCTCGAGCGCCAATCTCTCTGCTCGAGCGTGAGTCCAAATTCTGGAAATTCCAGATTTGAACCTCAAGCTCCAAACCAAGTTTCAATGCACCAAATTAGATCCTCTTGGGCTAATTTTCTAGAAAACACTTGAAAACTCATAGTATAACATGTTTCAAAGCTCAATTTGAGAAATCAAAGCCCAAGGGTAGTTCAATTAAACACAATTTCAAACCAATCTCATGAACATGATATAAAACATAACATGCAAGAATTTAAACCAATTCAAAGCTTCAAATACTTGCTTCAAAGAGCCAATTCCTTCAAAATCATGATGAATTCATGGACTATAACATTAATATGGACATGCATACAAGAATTTCATTAACAATAACTTCAAAACTCAAGAATGGCAACGTGTATGCATGGATTAAGCTCTTAATTCAACATATGAAGCTAATTCATGTCTTAATCTCTAGACTTCCATAAACTATGCAACATATAACTTGAATAGATAAACAAGAAGGTATAATCTCTACCTTAAGTCTCCAATTCTAGGTGTAGAAGCTCAAACATGCAATCAACCTTCAATAATAAATATGCCATAAAATCACATAAATTATGATTAACACATATCACTAATCAATTTCAGATTCGGCCGTCGATAAGGCCTTCAATTTGCAGTTTAACGCATAAAACATGAACAGATAATTTAACAGTCAACAGATAGAATTGCATTTAAACTAGCACAATCAATCAATCAGTTTGGTAATTCAGTCAGTCAGTCAGTCAATCAATTAACATGCTTAATCATAGATTAGCACTAGTCAGTGGTGTTATCAGTAAACAGTGATAAGGGTTGTCACACTTGTGTAAAACTATTTTTGTAGTTTGTTGTTGTAATCTGAGAGAGAAAGAGAGAGATCTAGGGTTTTTTGAAATTGAGAACTTTCTCAGTTATAATATTCTCAATTTTAATCATGAAAAAAATTGAGAAATTTCTTAAAATTGATAATTATAAATTTCTTAGTTTTGATAATATTCTCAGTTCATACTAGAAAAAAATTGAGAAATTTCTTAATTTTGATAATTATAAATTGAGAACATTCTCAATTTTGAAATTAAGGACATTTTCAGTTTTGAGATTAAAGGGCAAACCGTCTTTTTACCTGTAAATGGGGTTTATTGGTTCAAAAAATTTTTGACAGGACCTAAGCTACCACTAAATATGTAGATAGGATTTTTAGGTAATTAATCCAAATTTTTATATATGAATAAAATTTTTCATTTTTAATTCCACCATTATATCTAGATTACATCAATTTTAATCTAGATATACTTAACAAGTATAAAATTTGTACAAATACTTTAAAAAAATTCATTGAATACAACCAAATAAGATAATGTATTGAATTTTTGTATTTGGTGAATTTTAAAAAAATCACAAAATATTATACTTCTCAAATATATCTAAGTTAGGTGTATCTAAAAAATAAAAAAAATGCTTAAACTATTAAAAAATCGGTCAAAAATAAAAAAACATGAAAAATAAAAAAAACTTAATTTTTTGTGTGAGTTAAACTATAGAAGATGATTGTTATTTTCCTTGAAATGACATGAACAAATTATCTGTATTATTTTATTATTTTATATGTATAAATATTAATAGATAAATATGTCATTTTAATCTCACAGTGGGTAAGTATAATTTTTTAAATGTGAAAAGAAATCTATATTAAATAAAAACTTCACGGGATATCAATAATTCACCCTTAAATTTTTATTTTTTTTAAATTTCAATGCGACGTGAATCATACTATTTAGTTTTAAATTTTTTATATTTTATATTTCTTACCAAATCGTATAATTAAAAATACGCTTTTTAGTCTTTAAAATATGTCATTTCGTTCCGGGTAACTTTAATACGAGTATACCTGATTAAATGAGAAGATGAATGATTAAGTAATATCATAGAGATGGTGATATTATGAAAATTGAGAGTTTGTGACGGTACAATTTTTTTATTGATGTAAAAAAATAACTTAATTGCATATTAACAGCTATATGATAGTAACAAAATTATCTTAAAAAATAAATAAACGACAAGTATATTTTTAAAAATAAAATTACATTTAGTTTAGGATAAATATATTATAATCATGTGACCATTGATATTCTATCAAGTTGATTTTTGTAAATATAATTTACTTGACAGGTTATACAAAATAAATAATTAAAATCATAAAAGTGAGCCATGAGTAGTTCCTATCGTGGGCTGTAGCAGGAACTTCAAATATGAGGATTAACCTCTCTTAATCACCCAATAGCAAAATATAATTATATAATTTTAATTGATCCTAACTAAACATAATATCCTAATCCACACTCCCTCTATAAAATTTTTAATTCCATCTTTTATCATATAGTAAAACTTATCTTCATAATAATATTTATAACCTTATCATCTATCAAATCATAATCCTATGATATAATATATTTTTCTATAACCTTATCAATAATTCAATTTTTATTTAATCACATAAAAAATAATCTTAATTAAACATGCCCAGAAAATGAGTGATTATTTGATAGTAAACATTACTCCACGATATTTAGCACTTTAACAACTTATTAAATTATCTTTTATAAAATTAATAAAAAAATATTAAATTTTACTACTCTCTAATAAATGTCAAGTTAAAGCGTCACATGTCGACCACCAAATAATTTTTCCCTGGAGATATGATGACATGAGTTTTGGGGACAGAAACTGAAATAATAGAGGCAGCAATGCCTTTAGTGAGCAGCTTCTTTCTGTCTTCTCAGACTGACCCAAGAGTGTTCTCACCCCCCAAAAATAAAAATAAAAAAATACATTAGTACAGATGAGATGTTTTGGAAAGGACAATCAAAAACCACCTTTGTGTATTTTAATATCCAACCTTGCTAATCCTCCTAATTTTTATATCAAGTAAGAAAAAAAAAAAAAAAATAATAATTGTCAAAACAGAAAATTAGGGGGATTAGGGGGCATCTTTTTAGGGCTCCAAATCATTTTCCTTTAATATGTTAGGCCTGGCTTTCCTCCCATCTCAAATGGAATTGGAGGGTGTGATTGGATTTGTAGAGGTTTATCACGAGTTTTATTTTGATAATTCAAATTGTTTAGTATGTAAAATTTGTCGAGTATTATATGTTTGTAAAAAATCATATTGATCAGATATCAATAGTTATCTCATCGGATCATTTTTCTGTAAACCGTTTATTTTTTTACTGTCTATTTTTTTTTTTATACAAAACTGATTTAATTACATAACTATTGATATTCGATCAACGTAATGTTTTACGTACATATAGTATTCAACGAGTTTTATACATTAAACGGTTCGAATTATTAAAACGGAAATCGTGATGAGCTCCCACAGTCCAACAACACTCTTCAATCTAATCTGGAATAGGAAGGAAGCCAGTGCCTAATATGTTATGTATCAGACTTGGGAGAGGACCCATTTTAGCAATATAGATAAGAAGATTTTGATTGGACAAATCCATGAGATTGGAATGGGAGTGAGTGCACACATGCTAGGCACTATACTATACAAGCATTAAGAACCCTTGTACTAGCTTGAAATCATAAAGAGAAGCATGAGGTCCCCTCCCCATTTGGTACTTTAATTCCAAGCCAGAAAATTTAAGCCAAGTATGAGGCATTTTGAGATGAAGAGATGGTAGGTTTTACTAGTAAGAGCTGTCTAGGCCACCGCATTAACACCCCTAACACAAACACAAAGAGATAGAAGTTATTTTGTGTTTTTGGATAATGTTTCAATGCTTGAGTCACAATTACGCTTAGCTCGTGTATGCAAATGGCTAATTTAATCGCTCGGCTTCTAAATGTGTTAAAACATTGTCTTAGAAACACAAATTTTTTTAGGCTCATGCATGGTTAGGAAGATTGGCAGCAATCTAAATGGTATCACCTACTCTACTTTATTGGTGGCCATCCATCCTACGGCGGCCTGAAAAGGAAATTCAAGTGGTGTATGGTATCGAGAAATTCTCACAAAAAAATAATGTTTGGCTTATTTGTGAAGTAGAATAAGAAGTTATTATAATGTCTCAAAGCTCAAGTCACACGATCATGTGGAGCACTTCCAAAATGCAAAGGTGATATATGACTGTATCACTTGAGGTAATGATAGAGTTAGGGGTGACAAGTAGGGATATCATCACTCCTAAGATTTCAAAAACCTTTTTAAATATCTCCAAAGTATATAAGTCCACCCCTTCAATCCCCCACATTTTTTTTAATTAAAATTTTAATTTTAATATTATCTTCTTTACCTTTCCTTCTATATGTCTATACACGATACAATATAATCTACATATCAACTTAATATAATATTTTTTGGAGCAATAAGAAATTAAAATTTTATAATATTTGGGTATTATTTAGGCGATTAGGTAATGTTTTGAAAATCGGACTGGTGAGCGAACTGGAAAAGGGATCGGGTGGACTGGTTACCGGTTCAATCGTCGGTAAAATGATTGAACCGAGACATCATAATTAATAATATAATTATAAATAAATAAAAATACTTATAAGTACTGAAATAAAAATAAAAACAAAAATTGTTGTATAGTATTTCCTAATAATATTTAATAAATTAATAATTGATAAAAAAAAAAGTCATTAGTTTTAAAGACGATGAAAAATTGTAACATTCTCTCCAAACAATTTGATTGAATGCTAGATTTAATTTTGGGGGAAAATAAAATTTTCAACTCTCCCTCAAATCAAATATGATTGAAACAATTTGATTGAATCTCACATAAAATTTTTAGGTTTTCTTTGAACAATTTTTTTCTATAAATAAAAATAGACTTTCATAATCTGTTCAAGCTTCCAATAAAACTTCTCCTCATGAGAGGAGACTCTTGAAGTAAGAGTTTTTAGTAAAAAATTTGATATATTTTATAAATATATAAGAAAGAGAAAGAAAAGAAGAAAAAGGAAAAAAAGGAAAAATTTTCAACCGGCGGGTTGATCAAGAATTGAGACCGATTCACCGGTTTTATTGGTTGAACCACCGATTTTTTCAATTTTTGTAAACAAGGCCAATTTTTGGCCTAGGTTGGTTTTTTGTGGCTCATCTGGATGGTTATCGGTTCTATTGGTTGAACTGGTCGGTCCTGTCCAATTCTTTCAATATTAGTTCAACACAACAACAATTACTTAAATTCTTCAATTAAGCTGTATACATTGACTAATAAAATAATGAGTAATATTTGAGACCCACACATTTATATCCACAAATTCATCCATAATGATGTGGCAAGGGAGTTGGGCCCACCATCATTAAGTATGTAACAAATCAAAAATTGACACATATTCTGTCACATCTTTGTTAATAGAATTGTGAATATCTTTTGAGGATCTTCAATATTTTTCTAAAATAACCACCACATAAAAATTATTAATACAAAAACATATATTTGCAACTCAACGTGGATTGAAAACATGTTTATATAAATATAGGTTCTAATGTTATTTTTCATTTCTAATACGAGTGAAAATTAATGTTATAAATTCAAACCTCTTTTTTCATAAATTTTTTAGTATATATGCTCGCCTCATGTAAATTAGAATCTTGGGTCCATCATTGCTAAAAAATTCTAATAATTTGTGTTTGTGAGAGAGAAAGAAAAAGAATGAGAGATGCTTAGTACAGTGAAGCATTATAACCAAGCATGCACAATGGGGGCCAACATTGACAAAAGGAAGTAGATGTGTATCATTGATGTTAAGCTTTTCTTCCATTAGAATAAGACTTGCCTGATTAACCACTAAACCAAGCTTAGCTTTTTGTATTAAAAAAAATTAATAGAACTTAGTTGGGTAGCTTTTTTGGGATTGTTTATCTAAAAATTGGCTTTTGGATCACCGTATATATCATTTTCTATTGTTGATTTAGTGGAGTACTTTTGGAGATTTGGTTAAAGGAGTGTTCATTAGGACTCATGTGACAAGAGAATTTTTTGTTTGCTTGAATGAGTACTATTTAGGTTTGTTAATGGTGGGTGTGATCAAGATGACCACCCAAAAGGAATGGAAGCAATGAGTCTCAAAAATTAGTTGAAAGGTGTTTAGAGAATAATTAAAAGATAGATTAAGAAAAGATTGGATTCCAAAGCACAACATCCAGTGTAGGTATTATTCTTTTTTTAAATAGTTTTTATAGTTTAATCTTATGAAGTGCTGTGAAAATTACGATTTTTTGTCTCAAAAGTTTCAAGTCTTTCTCAAGGCATTTCACTTCGAAACACAAGTATCGCAAGATATCATTTGTAATTGAGAGGTGAACACTTTGGGGGAAAAAAAAAACTCATGGCTTGTGAAAAACCTAAAAGATTACGAAATTTATTAATGTTCTAATTGTCATTATGATAGTATTAAATTAAAAATAATTGTCTTCATTAATTCCAAAATTATTCTTAACATATTCAGTGAACAAAGATAACTAATTTCAAATAATTTTTTAATGAAT
Organism: Camellia japonica; assembly: GCA_030407325.1. Taxonomy (NCBI): domain Eukaryota; kingdom Viridiplantae; phylum Streptophyta; class Magnoliopsida; order Ericales; family Theaceae; genus Camellia; species Camellia japonica. The sequence continues at coordinate 179,708,199 of JAPPVO010000059.1, read as the reverse complement.
CAAATATAAGTCGACCTTAATTTTGATTATTAAGCTTGTTCATTGCCATATGAGAGAGAGAGAGAGAGAGAGAGAGAGAGAGAGATATGATTGCCATTTTGGTGGAATACCAGCACTAAGAGTTGGGCCATGAGGAAGGGTTCATTGATTACCTATTTGGGCTTTGTTTATTTTAATGGGTCTATTAAGGTATTAGACTAGCCCTAAAACTTTAGCTCATACCATGATAGGGCTTGTGAATGTAGAGCTGAAAATAAGTCCAATTAGTGGACCCTACTTGAGTAAGATTTTAAGCTTAGTTTGATTTATCACTAAAAAAGAGCAGTAGTATTTGGTTTAGTTTTGGAATTGTAATTCTAATTAAAAAATTTTAAAATTCTTTTTAAAATTCTTAATGAAACACATAATTTAAAAATTATTTTCGAGACTGATAACTAAATATACAATTTAAAACTCATAACCAAATTATTTTTAAAATTCGATTTAAAAAAAAAAATCAATTTTTTTGTTCTTTAAAATTATTTTTATTTTCTGTTTTTTTAAAAAAAATATATAATTTCAAAAATAATTTTTTTATTTTTATTTTTGAAGAAAAATATTTTTTATTTATTTTTTTGAAAAATATTTTGTTGTTTGTTTGTTTGTTTGTTTTTTTTTTTTTTTTTTTTTATAAGTATTGGCCAAATAATTTGTTACAATTTAGATATATATGGGCGATTCAAAATTTTTTAAAATTTTAAAAAAATTAAATATTTTAAAAAAAGTAAAAAATATTTAATTAATAAAATAAAATATTTAAATTTAAAAAAAAAAAATTATGTAAAATAAAAAGTATATATTTAAAATAAAAAATACAACTCATTTTAAATTTTTAAATATTTAAAATATTTTAAAAAAATACAACGCACACATGTAGTAAATACAACGCAAAAAAATATATATTTACAGTAAAAAATATTTACCCTAACAAAATAAAATTAAGAAAATTTTAAAATATTTTAAAAAATAATAAATCTAAAAAATTTCAAAATACAATTCAAAACTACTCTTTTCAAAAAAAATTTGAAACTCATAATCAAACAAATATATATATATTTTTTTCAAAGTTCACCTCAAAACTCATAACACAACTCTATACTGAAATGATGAGTTTAAAACTAAACTAAATGGAGCATTTATTTTCACCATTCCACAATTTCCTTTTTGTGGTATGTACCTTTTCGGTTGGTTAGAGAATAAAGCAATGTGAAATTCAGAAAAGCCAGAGCCCAAACTAAAATCCCTTGTCATGGTTCTTATAACTCAAGGCAATCTGTCTGTGTAAACTCATTTGGCTAGCTGTTTTCTGGAATTTTGTTTTTGAAAGCAATTCACATTTTAGGAAACACACGGCTATTTAAAAGTGAAAATTTTATTATAAAAAATATTAGGAGACTAATTCAAGTTGTCATGTGAATTGTTATGAAAGGGCCGTTTCGAAAAGTTAAAATAAAAAATTGACTTTTTAATAATAAAATTTTAAAAATATCACTAACAAATGCACTTTTAGGGATAGAATAATTTCATGTAAAAAATATTTTCTTTTTAGACAAATTTTGATTTCAAAAAGATAATAATTCATTACAAAATATTTAATTTTATTGCTAAAAATATAATAATGATATTTTTGACAATTAAGATATTTTATCAATACAAAGTGACTTCATTCCTAATTTTTTTTTCTCTTAAAATCTTAATTTGTTGTAGTACTTATTTTTAAAATTTCAAAAACTATTTTCACATAAAAATAAAAGGGGCGAATTACACCAACAGTCTCTATAGTTTCGGTCTTATGTCACTTTGGTCCCTAATTTTTTAATTGTGACACATTTAATCCTAAATTTTGAATCTTATGCCAAACAAGGACAATTGAAGATACCATTGTTCAATTTTAAGGGCAAAGTCGTCAATTTGATAAATTATAAACTAATTTGACAAAAATAAATATCAAAAAAATATTTTAAAAATTTTAAAAATTATTTCTACTCACTAAAGATAAAATCATGTAAAATTGAAAAATCTTTTAGACATTTATTTTTTTGATCAAATTAATTTTTATTATGTATTTGGATGATGATCATGTAATGGATAGTTACTTTTTATTTTCATTAAATTAGTTTCTAAAAGTTAAATATGGCGATAATTTTGATATCATTATTAAATCAATCTATTAAATCAAAAAATCCAAAACTAAAAACATTTCATATATTAAATATATCAATTACACATTAAAAGTATAACAACCATTCACTACATGATCATCATCCAAACACATAATAAAAATTAATTTAAAAAAATATATATGCCTAAAAGATTTATTAATTTTACATAATTTTATCTTTGGTGGGTAGAAATTATTTTAAAAAATTCAAAAAAAATTTTTTGACATTTATTTTTGTGAAATTAGTTTATATTTTATCAAATTGATGATTTTGTTATTGATATTGAGTAATAGTATCTTTATTTTCTTGTTTGGAACAATATTCAAAATTCAGGGTCAAATGTGTCATAATTAAAAAGTCAAGAACCAAAGTGATACGAGTCACAAACTATAGAGACTGTTAGTGTAATTCGTCCAAATAAAAACAATATGAAAATGGTAGGTATTTTTAAACATTTTATTATTTTATTTCTTAAAAATGAATAACCAAAAAAAAAAAAAAAAAGAAGAAAGAAAGAAAAGGAGATTGACCAACAAGTTCCATATTTTGGATTTGTAATCCATATAGTCTCATATTTTTTTTTTGTGATCCATTTAGTCTTTTTGGTTATGTAATGACTCATTTGCCTGCCACTTTAGAGTGTCACGTTTGGAAAAAAAGTATACTAAAGAGTTTTTTAGTATCACATTATATCCACTACGTTAGAGTCACATTTGAGAAAAGTACACTAAAGAGTTTTTAATTTTTTTAAAGTGTCATATCATATCCACCATGTTGGAGTGTCACATGTCATGTTAAGAAAAAGTACACTAAGAGTTTTTTTTACTTTTTTATAGAGTATCACAGTATACTCGCCATGTTGTCACGTTTGAGAAAAATATACTAAGGAGTTTTTATTTTTTTTAAAATGTCACATCATACTCACTACGTTTCACATTTAGAAACAGTGTACTAAAGAGTTTTTATTTTTTGTAGAGTAAAAGTTTTGGAGTCACATTATACCTGCCATGTTGTTACATTTAGGAAAAGTACATTAAGGAGTTTTTAATTTTTTTTGAATGTCACATCGTTAGAATGTCACATTAATACTTGTCATATTAGAATATCACATCATACATGTCACACTACAAAAAAAATTGTTTTTTGCGACGGCAAAACGCCGTCGCAAATACTCCCGCACGTCGTCTCAAAAGCCTTTTGCGACGGTAAAATCTCTTTTTGCAACGGCAAGTGGGGGTCGCAACACAGGGGGTTGCAAAAGGCCTTTAGCGACGGGAAGTGCCGTCGCCATTGTTTTACCGACAGGAAAATTTCTCTTTTGCGACGGCAAATTTCTGTCGCCAATAATGGATAGAAATCTTGGTTTTTTTGCGATGGCACAGTCTTGCCGTCGGTAAAAGAGGTTATTGCGACGCCAAAAATCCTGTGGCTAAAAAGTGTCGTCGCTGTTGGCTATAGTCGACGGCAACGTGAGCCGTCGCTAATGACTATTCTCGACGGCAATTATACCGTTGCTAAAGCCTTTTTTTATTAAATTCCATACCTTTTGCGACAGTATGGGTGCTGTCGCAAAAAGCCTGGTATATATATATATATTTTTTTTTGCGACGGGGTGTTCTGCCATCTCAAAAAAATTTTAAAAAAAAAAAACCCTGTTTACAAATTATTAAAAATATAAAAATCACCTGTATTCAATGAAAAATAACTAAAAAAAAAAACCAAAAATTACATAATAATATAAATACATACATAAACAAAAGTTGACAAATGATGAAAATTCATAATGTTGTTCCATTCATAACAATACATAAATAAAAATTCATAACAATAAAAATTATGCGACTACATAATGTCACATAATACATACATAATGTTGTTCACAAATTTAAATAACATAAATCAAAATCAAAACCAAAAGTTTTCATCTTGATTCTTTCGTGGGTTACAAAAACAGAAGTTCGTCATAATCTTTACAAGCCCGCATTCCACAAGAAGCAAACTGCTACTCAGGAAATATCTGAAAAAAACAAAATAAAAATAATTAATAACAATATAATGGTGTTAATATTTTAATTACAGAAAAATATAAAAAAATTAACTACTATATAATTAGAAAGATAGTTTAGTAAATAATTTTGACTAGACCGAAATCCGACTCTAACTCCCAAACCGGGAACCCGATTCGAGCCCCGTCTTCTCCCACAAGTCTCTCGTGCCTAGGCGGTCGTGTGTGCCAAGTTTCGTGCTAAACCGACGCCGTTTGGTGATTTTGGGGCATTAACACATCGAATTCAAGTTTTTAAGGAACTAGTTTGCCTAAAGTGAAATCCGGCTCTAACTCCCAAACGGGGAACCCGATTCGAGCCCGTCTTCTCCCACAAGTCTCTCGTGCCTAGGCGGACGTGTGTGCCAAGTTTCGTGCTAAACCGACGCGGTTTGGTGATTTTGGGGCGTTAACACCTCGAATTCAAGTTTCTTGAGGAACTAGTTTGCCTAAAGTGAAATCCGACTCTAACTCCCAAACCGGGAACCCGATTCGAGCCCCGTCTTCTCCCACAAGTCTCTCGTGCCTAGGCGGTCATTTGTGCCAAGTTTCGTGCTAAACTGACGCGGTATGGTGATTTTGGGGCGTTAACTCCTCGAATTCAAGTTTCTTAAGGAACTATTTTGCCTAAAGTGAAATCCGACTCTAACTCCCAAACCGGGAACCCGAATCGAGCCCCGTCTTCTCCCACAAGTCTCTCGTGCTTAGGCGGTCGTGTGTGCCAAGTTTCGTGCTAAACCGACGCGGTTTGGTGATTTTGGGGCGTTAACTCCTCGAATTCAAGTTTCTTAAGGAACTAGTTTGCCTAAAGTGAAATCTGACTCTAACTCCCAAACCGGGAACCCGAATCGAGCCCCGTCTTCTCCCACAAGTCTATCGTGCCTAGGCGGTCATGTGTGCCAAGTTTCGTGCTAAACCGACGCGGTTTGGTGATTTTGGGGCGTTAACTCATCGAATTCAAGTTTCTTAAGGAACTAGTTTGCCTAAAGTGAAATCTGACTCTAACTCCCAAACCGGGAACCCGAATCGAGCCCCGTCTTCTCCCACAAGTCTATCGTGCCTAGGCGGTCGTGTGTGCCAAGTTTCGTGCTAAACCGACGCCGTTTGGTGATTTTGGGGCGTTAACTCCTCGAATTCAAGTTTCTTAACGAACTAGTTTGCCTAAAGTGAAATCCGACTCTAACTCCCAAACTAGGAACCTGATTCGAGCCCCGTCTTCTCCCACAAGTCTCTCGTGCCTAGGCGGACTTGTGTGCCAAGTTTCGTGCTAAACCAACGCGGTTTGGTGATTTTGGGGCGTTAACACCTCGAATTCAAGTTTCTTAAGGAACTAGTTTGCCTAAAGTGAAATCCGACTCTAACTCCCAAACCGGGAACCCGATTCGAGCCCGTCTTCTCCCACAAGTCTCTCGTGCCTAGGCGGTCGTGTGTGCCAAGTTTCGTGCTAAACCGACGCCGTTTGGTGATTTTGGGGCGTTAACATCTCGAATTCAAGTTTTTTAAGGAACTAGTTTGCCTAAAGTGAAATCCGGCTCTAACTCCCAAACCGGGAACCCGATTCGAGCCCCGTCTTCTCCCACAAGTCTCTCGTGCCTAGGCGGTCGTGTGTGCCAAGTTTCGTGCTAAACCGACGCGTTTGGTGATTTTGGGGCGTTAACTCCTCGAATTCAAGTTTCTTAAGGAACTAGTTTGCCTAAAGTGAAATCCGACTCTAACTCCCAAACCGGGAACCCGATTCGAGCCCCGTCTTCTCCCACAAGTCTCTCGTGCCTAGGCGGTCGTGTGTGCCAAGTTTTGTGCTAAACCGACGCGGTTTGGTGATTTTGGGGCGTTAACTCCTCGAATTCAAGTTTCTTAAGGAACTAGTTTGCCTAAAGTGAAATCCGGCTCTAACTCCCAAACCGGGAACCCGATTCGAGCCCCGTCTTCTCCCACAAGTCTCTCGTGCCTAGGCGGTCGTGTGTGCCAAGTTTCGTGCTAAACCGACGCGGTTTGGTGATTTTGGGGCGTTAACTCCTCGAATTCAAGTTTCTTAAGGAACTAGTTTGCCTAAAGTGAAATCCGGCTCTAACTCCCAAACCGGGAACCCGATTCGAGCCCCGTCTTCTCCCACAAGTCTCTCGTGCCTAGGCGGTCGTGTGTGCCAAGTTTCGTGCTAAACCGACGCCGTTTGGTGATTTTGGGGCGTTAACTCCTCGAATTCAAGTTTCTTAAGGAACTAGTTTGCCTAAAGTGAAATCCGGCTCTAACTCCCAAACCGGGAACCCGATTCGAGCCCCGTCTTCTCCCACAAGTCTCTCGTGCCTAGGCGGTCGTGTGTGCCAAGTTTCGTGCTAAACCGACGCCGTTTGGTGATTTTGGGGCGTTAACACCTCGAATTCAAGTTTCTTAAGGAACTAGTTTGCCTAAAGTGAAATCCGGCTCTAACTCCCAAACCGGGAACCCGATTCGAGCCCCGTCTTCTCCCACAAGTCTCTCGTGCCTAGGCGGTCGTGTGTGCCAAGTTTCGTGCTAAATCCGGCTCTAACTAGTCCCGTCTTCTCCCACAAGTCTCTTAACTTAGAATGTAAAGAATGCAAAGATACATTTTAGCTTAGAATGCAAAGATACATTTTATACCTGATCTTCTGGTGGTGGTGTATATGGATTCTCGTCTTCTGCAGATTCCCTAAATGCCCGGTGGCCACTCGATGCATCAGGAACCTATGTTAGTCAATGCATAATGTGTTAATCATATTCGAATTTTATACATAATCTTGAGTGAAAATTGAACTATCAAACAATTTAATTTATATGGAACCTGTCTGTTGGGATCCACACTCGCCCCTGTGACACAAGGGCCATCATCTCAGCTCTCATCTGCTGTAAATGTGTAGAGAACTCTGCTCGCAGCTCCTCCCTCAACTCATCCCTTAGCTCTGCACGAACCTGCTGCGTGATCTGATCAATAGTCGATGGCTGGGGTGTTGACTGTGATGGCCCAGCACCATCTTTATACACCGCTCTCCGAGGCACAATTCTCCCGTATGTGCGACAATATCCATGTCCGTCATGACCTATCAACTCATGGAAAATGGCATTCCTAGCCTCCAAAGTCCGACCATCCTCAGGTAGCATAGAGAGTTGACGATTAAACTCATCCTGTATTGAATAAGACATACAAGTATATGCCAAATTAAGATGGTTGACACACAAAAAATAAACTTTAAATACAATCAAAGGTGTTTGGAAACTACCAAGGTCTGGATAACCTCTGGGTCATCTACTCTACGTGTCATAAGCCAAACATTCATCTTATCAGTAGACTCCCCCTTACTGGTCATCTACATTTTTTTAGAAATATGAAAATTAGAATCCAAATAATTTGCAAATATACAATGTTTATTTATATACAAAAATAAAACAATAAAATGTAAACCTCATGCCGTATCTGAGAGAAAGTAGTACGCCCTGTGGTATGAGCTATGCCGTGAGCTCGCCGATTTTTAGCGTTCCTACTTGCAATTTTCTATAACAGGTTCAACAAATGTAAGTATGTAAATATGATTTGTATGTTTACATATCATAAATATAACTTATTTGTATACCTCAGCATCGGAAGTACGCCAATACTCCACAAGTTGTTCCCACTGGCTTGGCACAATGTGCATAGGAACATCATCCTTCAGATTAGGATCAGAACTTCTAGGCTTGAAATACTTAGCCTTAATCTTGTTCTTGTGATCCTTCCATATGCTGTTGCAGTTTTTCATGCAGATTGGCTTGTACTCCTCTGGACATATATTCAAATTGTCCTATAAAACACAATTTCAAAGTTTAAGGCTAAGTATAACACAAATTTGGAATTCGAATTTGTGGACAAAAATATACTTTTACCTTCACATCCTTCCAGATAGCATCAACAATATCATCAGGCACATTGTTCCAGTCAAGAAAAGTAAGAGGAACAATGTTACCATTCCGCACAATAATGCCAAGTTGAGTAGTTAACTTGGCCACGTTATCCCCTATTGGGCAGTAATTTCATCAAATTGTATGTCCAGCTTTTTACCAGTACCCCACTCTTTAATGCCCTTGGCACATCCTCTACCACGCCTAGTCGAGGTTGATGAAGAACTAACATGACCTGCGAGATACAATAACAATAAACAATATGCAATGGTAATAAACAAATGCAAATTTAAATAATGTGAATACAAATCATATCAAATAAACCTGAGGTGGGCTGTGAAGAAGTCGAAGGGTCTGCAAAATACAATGAGAATAAACAAGTTATATATAATGAGCATAAATAAATGTATGTTTAAATAATTTTCATACAAATCAAAGCAAATTTATATACCTGCGGATGGCTCATAAGCTGATGATGATAGCTGCTGTGGTGCCACTGATGGTGGACGCACCGATGGTAGGCGTGGAGGCTGAGTACATGGTAGCTGCTGTGGTGCCACTGATGGTGGTCGATACGGTGGTACTAATGGCCCCTCAGATGGTGGTGGCACTAATGGCCCCTCCGATGGTGGCCGATGTGATGCCTCCTCTGATGGTGGTGCTACTGATGTCCTGTTATGTAGCACATCAGACATCATGCGCCGGGGATGATCAGGCTTCCTCTTCCTTCCCATAATAATCTGCAAGCAATATAACATTAATTGACATTAGAAACATAGACAATGGTTTGTCATCAACTATAATATGACATTAATTGAACTAATACAATTACAAAGACAAAGTAAATTAAGAAATTGATGATTAACTACAACCTTGGCCTTAATTGAATTACTAATGTTGATTAAATATCAGCCTATTTGAACATCAACTGTTTCCCCTTCTGCGGCTTCCCTCACCCAACCAACTTCTTCATCACGAAGCATTATATTTTCTTCCAATTGTTGGCTCATGTATGGCTCGATTTGTGGATCAGTCGAACTCATATCAAATAAACCTCTTTGAGACATCTTCACCACGACTTGCCAGTCTGGTTGTAACGGGTCTGCAACATACCAAACTTGCTCTGCTTGGGACGCCAAGATGAAAGGTTCATTGGTAATTCGATCATCTCGGTACAACAAATGATTGAAGTTCACCAACGTGAAATTGAAGACATCTTCTTTCTTTCCGTGAATGTTGTCAATCCAATCACACTTAAACAACACATGTTTCTTCTCATTGGAATATCGAATCTCAACAATATCTGTCAATTGTCCATAATAGTACACAGACCCCACACGAGGATTCTTGTCTTTTCGACTAGCATAACTTATGGTATCTGCCTTCAAAGCTACACCACAATTTTGTGTGGCTCGACGATCATCCATGGCCTTTACTCGATACCGAAACCCATTCAGTATATACCCGTTGAACCTCCTTGCCAGGTTATGAGGACCATTTGCCAATAGAATAATCTCTTCAGAAAATATGACATCAGTAGTCCTTCGCAAAGTTTGGACCTATTTAACACGAAAATGTAAAATTTAAAATGTAGTTCGACTTAAGTAACTAGAATCTATAGAGTTAAATACATACATGTTCCTTGAACCAAATGTGAAAAGTTTCAAAATGTTCACGCCGAAGCTGATGATCGTCGACACGAGGCATTTTGAGCTTAAGTACTTCAAGGTGTTTGCTGTGTAGATTGAAATTTTAGCAATACAAAAAATTTTGTTGAAAATTCAATAAAACATAATAAAATATTGAGTGAGTGACTTAACCTACTTTATGAATGGTTGAACCGCGCTTGTATTGAATAAGATGTACCGATGAGCTTGTACCCAAGAAGTATTATCAAGATAAAAGCTTGTGTTTTCACCAATAGCATGACCCAAATTATCAGCACCACTATAGTTCCTCACGGGTCGACTAGATTTGGTTTCCACATCATTGAGATATTGTGCACAAAAATTCATGCATTCTTCCATAAGATATCCTTTAGCAATTGATCCTTCAGGATGAGCTCTATTACGCACGTATTGCTTCAAAGTAAGAAGATACCTCTCAATTGGATACATCCATCGAAACTGAATCGCTCCACCCAATAAGGCTTCATCAGCTAGATGTATAGGCAAGTGCTCCATTATATCAAAAAAACTCGGAGGAAATATTTTCTCTAGATGACAAAGTGTTATAGCGATACGATCTTGAATATATTGCAAATCCGTCGCACGATTCACTTTTCGAACACAATTGTCTAAAGAAATTGCTCAATTCAATCAAGGGTTCAATTACATTCTTCGGTAACGATCTTCGAATAGCCAATGGAATAAGTTGTTGCATCAGAATATGACTATCGTGGCTCTTAAGACCCCCAATACTTCTATCATGTGAGCGCACACGACGTGATATATTGGATGAATACCCGTCGGGAACTCTTACTTCCTTCAACACTTTCAAGAACAAATCTTTCTCATCCTTGGTCATCGTGAATTGTGCTGGTGGTAAATAGGCTTTATTCGACCCTCTTAACTGCAAATGTAGGGGTTTTCTAATATTCATATCTTGTAAATCACGCCGAGCATTAACACCATCCTTCGATTTTCCTGCAACCCCTAATATTGTCCACAACACATTGTCACAAACATTCTTCTCTATATGCATCACATCGAGGTTGTGTCTTATTAGATTGTGCTCCCAATATGGCAATTCATAAAAGATACTCTTTTTCTTCAGCTATGGGTGCGATGTCCAGCTTTCTCCTTCTCTACCTGTCTCCTATGCCTCTCCTTAAGGTCATCCCTCTTGTATTGGGTTAAAATACCCTCAGATTCTAATTGTAGCAACATCTCAGTTCCAGACAACAATTTTGGTTTGAGTCTGACTTCCCGACTACCATCAAATGATACTTTATCCTTCCGGAATTTATGGCCAGTAGGTAAAAATCTGCGATGACCCAAGTATGATTGTTTCCTACTATGCTTCAACCAACACGATGTAGTTTCCTTATTGCAACAAGGACATGCATATTCGCCTTTAGTGCTCCATCCTGACAAGTTTGCGTATGCAGGAAAATCACTAATTGTCCACAGTAAAGCTGCATGCATTTGAAACATTTGATTTGTTGATGCATCAAATGTTGACACACCCTCATTCCATAGTTCTTTCAACTCCTCAATCAACGGTTGCATATACACATCAATCTTGTCACCAGGTCCTTTCGGGCCGTCAATAAGCACGGATAAAATTAGAAATGGTTGCTTCATGCACATCCATGGCGGCAAGTTGTATGGAATGAGCACAACAGGCCAAGTGCTATGAACTATGTTCATCGTCCTGAATGGGTTAAAACCATCAGATGCTAAGCCAAGCCTTACACTTCGGCAATCATTACTAAAGTCAATATTCCGACGGTCAAAATCTTTCCATGCAAGGGAGTCAGCAGGATGCCTGAAGACACCATCATCAGTTCGTTCCTCTGCATGCCATCTCATTAACTTGGCCGTCTTGGATGACATAAACAACCTCTGCAACCTTGACTTTAAAGGAAAATACCTCATCTGTTTTGCAGCTATTTGTTTGCCACCTGTGTTAGGACCATTTGAACCACCATCACCATTTGATTTCCATCTAGAACTGTTGCATATGACACATTTATCAAGATTGGCGTCCTCGTTTCGAAACAACATGCAACTGTTGGGACATGCATCCCACGTCTCATACGTGAAGCCCAAATCTGTTGTGACCTTTTGAGCTTTATAATATGAGTTCGGGAGTTTCACACCCAACGGGAACGCCTCATTCAATAACTCAAGCAACATGTCAACAGACTTGTCTGTCCACTGATTAAGCACCTTCAAATGTAGAAGTCGAACAATGAATGACAAAGATGTGAACTTCTGACAACCCGGATACAATTCACTTTGTGCATCTTGAAGAAGTTTGAAATACTTTGCAGTCTCTGCATTTGACCGAGTTGGGGTTCAGATGCATGGGGATCAGGCCCCTGTGGTTCATCACCCTCAACACTTGTACCGGCATGTGGATTTCCCATAGCCCCTTGTATCATTCCAATCATATCATCCCCAATGTCTAAATTAGCTAATGTTTCATTCTCTCGATTACCATGCAGAGATATGTAAGATTCCGCATGATTAATCCAATGTTTGTATTTTTTAAAAAAACCATTCAAAATCAGATGCTCTCGTACACCCTCTCGTACAAAATAGTATCGATTCTCACACTTCCTACACGGACAACTAATCATCGAACCTTCAACTTTATTGGTGTAGGCAAACACAAGGAATTCATCAATCCCATTAATGTATTCACTCGACATCCTATTTGGCAAATCAATCCAACTCTTATCTATCATCTGTACACATCCACAAAAATATCTCACTAAAGTAACTCTAAATATAATACCTACGCAAACCAAGTAAATGATATCATTCCTCTCCGCAAATAAATAAATTGTCATATTAAACGTCAAAAAATACAAAAAAAAAAAAAAACTTAATAAACAGAATAAATAAGTGAAAATATTTTCAAAGTCTAACCACATCTCCATAACTAAAATTTTAATTAATCGCTTACATTTACAATTTGTTTGGCTTTTCTTATGCGTAGAAATATTTGTAAGATTTTAAATTTTTTTAAAAAAAACTTGATTTTCACCTTTAAAGTGAAAAATGGGCGGAAAAATATTTTATATTCAAATTAACTTAATTTCTATTAACAACAAATCGAACTTTTTTTTCCAATCATACCAAATGTAGAAAATAGCAAAAACATTTCCACTAAAACAAACAGCGTGGAGCATAGCATAGCATACAACTATACAAATTAGTTTTTGAATTGATCAATGACTAAAAAGCTTACCCTTTTATATATGTATATCAGATTTGCCATGGAAGTTCTTATCATTTTCTGTTTTCATTTTTTGAAAAATACAAAACTTGTTTAATGAACTGTTTTTAAAATAAATTTCTGTTAACAAACCACTTTCTAAGAAAACCTCCAAGAAATTGCTTTCAAATTTTCAAACACATTTATTTATTCGAGTTTATTTATTTGTCGTTTACTTTTTAGGTCTATAAAAAAATTATCTATAGATTTTTATTATTTTTTTTGATAAAAAAAAAAATATTCTGTAGATAAAAAATTCATCTACAGATTTATCTACAGATTTATTTGCAAATTATATACAGATTTATCTACAGGGAGTTATCTACAGATTTATGTATATATATATAAAAATTATACACATTTATTTGCATATATATATATACAGATTATAACTTCATCCCCAAATTATACACATTTATTTATATATATATACAGATTTATAAAAAAAATTCCATATATATATAAAGATTTATTAATCAATAGACATTCATCTATATATATATACACAGAGAGAGAGAGAGAGAGAGAGAGAGAGCATACGCAGAGAGAGAGAGAGAGTCGTCGCCGGAGCACCGCTACCTGTCGCTGTCGCCGCCGCACCACCGCTGGCTTGCTCGCCGCACCACCGTTACCTGTAGCTCGTTTGAGAAATTTGGGGGATGAAGTTAGGGATTTGGATTTGGATGAAGTTAGGGATTGGAAGAAAGGATCGAGCAGCAAGATGAAAGGGAAGAGCGGGGGAATTTTTATTTTTACTTTTTGCGACGGTATGTTTTAGACCGTCGCAAATGGTAGTCAGTAGTTCATAAAACGACGCCGTTTTAATAATCTTTTTTTGCGACGGAAATTTGCCGTCGCAAATGGGCCACTGTTTGCGACAGCAAACATATGCCGTCTCAAAAAAATTTGTTTTTTGCGATGGGACAAAAAACCGTCGCTAATACTTCCGCATTTCCGACCCCTCCGCGTAGTTTTATTACCGACGGGACAGTGCCGTCGCTAAAGCCTTTATTTGCGACGGTTGAAGTTGCCGTCGCAAAAAAACCTTTTTTTGCGACGGGAGGCGCGCCGTCGCTAATTCTTCCGTGTTTTTTACTATGTTTTCTTGTAGTGTCACATTAATAAAAAGGTATAACTGTCCACCAAAATACATAAAAAAAACTTGAAATTAATTGGAATGCTTATTTATGAAATCAAATTTATTGGTAAATATCCTTCTAAAAAAAAGAAAAAGAAAAAGAAAAAAGCACAACCAAAAAATGGCTTCTTGAGGGAAATAAATGTTCCAAAGCCTATTCAAAAGTAGAGTTTCGTCTGATACTTGCACCAGTGGATGGTGTGCATCGGAGAGGTGGTTGGATTCACAGTGATTGTGATACAGGCCGGCCCAATACTCTTGGGTCCATAGGCCCAATCTCAAATGAGACGCTTCTATATTTAAATATTCATTAATTTTTAAATTATATTTAAAAGCATCAATTACAAATACATTCATGAGATTTGTTTAAAATACGAATTATCCCAATGGTTCTGGAAATTACATCCCACCCCTTGATGTTTCGAATTTCATAACAATTGACCCATTTTATTAATAAATCATCATATCAATTAACAAATTTTAATGATATCAAAATTTTATTTCAATTAATAATTCGGGTAATTTTATCATTGTATAGTGCAATTAGAAATTTCATTTTTTCAGTTAATTCTATTAAATAAAAAATTCTGACAATGGAGTATTTGTAATTTTTCAAATTACATGCGGCAATTCATATTTTTAAGCAAATTTCAGAGGATGTATTTGTAATTTATTTTTATTTTTTTTTGTTAAATAGTTAAAATTCATTCTCTTTGCATATCTATTTGTATCATTAAGATTTGTATCCTAGACTGTAGGGTATTGTTGGGTTTTGTGAGACCCACCACACGAATCATTTCGATAATTTGAATTATTTATTTTGTTAGATTTTATGTATAAATTATCTTTACAAAAAGCTAGATTAATCCAATAATCATAATTATATGATTTTATTATATTTGTTTAAAAAAAAAATCTATTTTCAAAATTATAGTTATGGTTCATTTTAAAAACAATAAATATAATAAAATTATATAATTATAATTATTGAATTAATCTGATTTTTTGTGAATGCTCTACATAAAAAACCTGATAAAATAAACAATTCAAATTATCAAAATCAGCCAAGACCTAACACCACCTTTGGAGAAGGGAGTACAACTCTAGAGTGATTTTGGAATAATTTTTTGTATAGTTGAAATTTTTTTAAAAATGATTATCAATACTATTATACCCGTAACTTAGAACTATTGTACCTTTAATTTTTACAAAATTAAATTTGAATCATTCAAAAAAATTACTCTACAAAAAATAACTGTAGAAGATCCGTCTTCCGGAGACAAGCCTCACCCGACGTTTATTGTCTTTACTAACGGGAGACTTTTGAATATTTTGTTGAGTCCTGGTTGGACAATGAGTGTTTCATTCAATGAGTAATGGTTTTGGATTGCACATGATTGGGTATGGAAGAAGGTTTGTACTTTGTTGGGATGTTCTTCTTTTGTTATGATGCATTTTGTCTCCAAACCACCTTGTGTTGTAATCTTTATCCTTTCATTAATAATATTTTTGTTGATTAAAAAAATGATAATAATGTGAGAATTGGATTCTGTTGTTGGCTTTACCAATTGGACTATCTTGTCTACTCTGAGCCCATTTTAAGTCTATCTCGGCAATTTAAAACGTTTATTATGTAAGATTCGTTGAGCGAATCATTTATACTAAAAATTAGATTGATTTAACATTAATAACCCCTTGTTCGGATCACATCAGCAACCACTTAGTGTGTCTAAATTTTTTTTTGAAGCAAATATGATCCGATCAAACTGAGTTTTGGTACAAATGATTTTCCCAACAAATTCTATAAGATGAACAATTTGTATTAATGAGATGTGCTCAAAGCAGGTCCACATTGAGTGTCAAGTTCCAACCTCAATAATCTATGCATAACAAATCTCAACCTTATATTAACTATCCTTATGGATGTCATGCCTTATGCAAGTAATTATGTAATTATTATTAAAAAATTAATCGCTAAACATATATACTTTGCTACTTATAGATAATGTTGAAAACTAGTCCAATCATGCCGCCGGCTAATTGTTTATTCAAGTTCGACTTAAGAACTTGAATTGTAAAATGTATTTAAGTTTAACATTAATATATAACATACAAATCTTGAACAAATTTTTAACAAACTGATATTGAATAAATTTGTAACAAATTAATCTCGAACAAAGTTTTAACAATCCAAACACAATAATTGATTGATTTTACCATCCTAATAATCTTTTGTCATGGCAACTCCTAATAGAGCCACATGAGGCAGTATACAACTTATGGGGACCTCTTTGGCCAAATCATAGGATGTTGATGGGTTAGCTTTTATGACCTAATCCTTGAGATTTTAAATGTTATTCGTACAATCAATGAAAAAAACTGCATTTGATTAGGAACTTTGACTGAGGACAACCAATTTAAGGAAGATAGGGCTGAAATGTAGTACATTTCTGAAATGGTGGCAAAAGGTTGTGCACAGAAATGATCAATATATAATTAGGAAGTAAATCCAATCTTCATTTGTCCGAATATAATGTTTATGGTTATGTTTGTTTTGCTAGATTGGATTATATGAGATTTTTGCTTGAAATTAACAGTTATGAGATTATCAGTATCTTAAACTTATATATTTTATTTCGCGTTTGAAATGTCCTTGTATTAGGAGCAAGATTAGTAGATTTCAATCTTATCTCATGTTAAGTTAAAATTGCCAGACCAACTGGCAATTTTATCTATCTGTTATCTATCTGTTTGTTTTTTCTGCTACTTTCTTTTGTTGGTGCCTCACCAACTGGCGTTTGAAGCTTTTCTTAGCTCCAACCTCCTCTTTATTGATGTAATATTTCATACTTTGTTTGTTTCATCAATAAAAATTTTGTTTTGCCGATTAAAAAAAAAAAAAAAAAACCGTTAAAATTGCCAGACATGACCATGGTTTAGTTTTAGGGCAATTGATCATGGGTACTTTTATTTTACTTCATTATATCCCATTTTTATTTATTTTCTTCATTATATCCCCGCATAATTTTTATTTTTATTTTATTTTATTTTTTTTGATCTTTTAGCCCTCGAATCTCAACCTCTTAATTCCCAATTTATATCTCATCCTTTTAGGGGACTTAATAATCTCCATATGAGGCATTCTTCATTTCTTTTTGCAAATCAATGTTGGAGTAGGAAAGTAAGGGTAATTGCTTAGTGCTTTACAACTTAGGAGTCTTATACAAAAAGTTCAAACTTTAAACTATTTTGAATTTTGGATTTGTAGAGACATATGAATGGAAAAGAAAAATGATGAAAATCTAAATTTTTATTTCATTCACTTTTTCTAATAAATCAATTCTCAAATTCAAGATATAAATACAGTCTAAAAGACATATTAATAGTTAAAATTTTTATTTTTCATTTCTCTTAAAGTTAGGATATAAATTGACAATTATTTAATATATGTGAGATAGTCATTACATATATCCTAGAATTACATTACATACGGTTACATATCCACATTGATATACCAATCCCTTATACATATAAATTGTCCTTTAATGAATCACAATGTTCACAGGTTTGTAATGAACAATCAATCAATGCCAGTGAAGAGAAAATGAGAGATGTCAGGATCATGCCTTAGGTGTGAACATTTATATAAAGTGTACAATTCTATTGGTGCGAACATTTTATCACAAATTGATTTTTTGTCTTCTTCGTATAATTGGCTTTATTTAATTGTCAAAGTACTCTGCTCACATTTAACTGCTTAAAAAACTATCATGATTTATGTAATTATTTCACACACGCCTAGTGTGTCCATACCTATAGAATATATTTATTTGTACACGTATATATGCATATACACATAAACCAAGGGATTGTAACATGTGTAATTGCTTGACCGCCAAATCTCTCCTAAAGAGATTTCTTGGATTCTACCTTTAGGAGTGGGATGAAAAAGAAGACTTAAATGCTTGCCGAGATACTAATCTAATAATTAATCACTAACTTCGTTGATATATATATATATATATATATCTACATGTCACGTAATAGATGGTAGGACATTGAATTTGCATTGTTGCCTCATGTCCATAACAACTTTTTTGTTCTTTGCATGCTCTAATAATACAATACCATTTCAGTTTTGTAACCATAGTTGGCATAGAAGAATACATGACAGCTGTGCTAGTCACGTAATAGATGGTACGACATTGAATTTTGCATTCAAGGACACACTAGGTCTCTCTCTCTCTCTCTCTCTCTCTCATCACACACACGTACAACTAATTATAACCTTGGAAAAATTTCATGACAAAGAGGTGAAGACATTGGAATGCAAAGAAGATATGATATCAAGTTCAAAGTCAAATGTATCTTGGGCGATCATAATTACATCATTTGCTTTAATGGGCATCGGATCCTTCTAGATGAGAAAACACTTCTCTTACCTTTTTCTTTGCAAATGGATGCATGCTAGTACAATTCATGAGCAAGTAAGGCTTAAATGTTGTTTTAATTTTCAGTAGTACTACATATGTATAATTTTCAAATAGAATTTTATCTAGAAAATATCAGTATATGGTCCAAATTTACTGTACAATTCATTCTATACAAAAACTTCATAATATACCAATTCAATTCAAACTACACATTTAGATTCTGGACAAAAATTTTGGACCCATTTTCTAGGTAACTAGATTTACGATTTAAGCATAGACCTTTTTCTTATGGAAAATGTTATAGATCTCAAATTTTCTACCAAATAAATGATCAAATGTCTCACATGGATGTGGGGTCCACATTGCGGACCCCACATCCATGTAAAATATTTGGTCATTTATGTGGTAGAAAATTTGATATCTCTAATATTACTCTTTTCTTATTTTATGTAATCTTGTTGTACTTATCTTGTACTAAAGTTTTAGGTTTATAAATTTTATTTTTTTCCATAAAAAAGGAAAAGAAAAAGAAAAAGAAAAAGAAAAAAGAAATAAAGTCTAAATGTTAGAACAGATTTGGTTTTCCTTCATTTTCAATAAAATGAATACCTTATGCCGAAATGAGTTGTTTTCCCCATACTTGGTTTATAAAGAAATATAGTGCACTGAGTCACTTTTTTTTATGTTTTATTTTTATTGAAAAATGGACCTTGAACAAACCAAATGAAGCAATGTGCGGAACAAATTCAAATTTTAAAAACAAGGGAAAAAAAGAAGAAAAAAAGTCAAAATTCAAACTAAAAGGAATTTGGTTATGCAACCTTAATGCAAGTCAATAAAGAGAAATTGAAGGCATAGAATCGAAAACTATAATTTGACATAGATATGGTTGAAATGGTTCATATTTACATTCCTCAACTATATGCCAACATCATTTCTCCATCTAGTCTTGCAATTAAAAGTTCCGGGAAAAAAAAAAAGAAAAAAAAAAAAAAAAGACCATTAAACTAAAGAAGTAATAATTTTAGCCATTGATGACCTCATTTGCTATTCAAATGCTCAGTAGCATAAGCAAGACAACGCATTACATCGACTTGAGCTCGGAGCGAGACTATATAATCTAGGGTTTCTTCAATCAAAGAGAAGTCATCCATGGATTCACCGCCTGGGACGAGCCTTTTCAGCACTTGGGTTCTCTTCTTCACAAGTCTCTTTGCAATAGAACTAGCCAAAGCCACTTGAGGTGCTATTTTCTTTACTCTTCTGATACTGTGACTCTTCTTCAAGATTTTCTTGCTTCTCAGAACTATCTTGTTGTGTGAAAGCGATACGATTGAAGCTTTCTTTATCTTCTGAGAATCGTTGCCCAATATGTTATCGACAATGAAATTGCTTTCATTGTTTTTCGAAGCATTGGCGATTAGGGCACGACTCCAACTTGTGCTGGCAGTTCTAGCTGAAGCCATGGCCACATCTGCAGATAGCTTTATCGCTTTCTTTCTCTCCATGATGCTCATCTCTTTCTCTGAATTATTACAAACTTGGAGACCCATCACCCATTTCTTAAGAAATTCTTGCTTGAGCGAGCTTGGACTCGGCATTCTATAAAAACAAAGAAAACGATATCGAAACATTATTATCAAAAAAAAAAAAAAAATGCCATTCATACAAAATTTATGGTCAAAATGATATACAGTGACATTTTCATAATTAAATGTCAATGTACACTATATTTTAAAATGATATGGGTTTGTCTTTAAAATAATCAATAATCTTTTTGTAATTAAATGTCCATTAAGTGAGTTCTGTATATTTTATCACAACTTCATATATATTTTCTGTTTAATATCACTATTATCAGTTATACAGACAATGCACAAGGGAAGAATAAAATTGATTGTAATTTAGGTAAGGTATTTCATAGTATATTGGAATGCTAGCTTTAAGGTTAGATCCAAAATTCCAAACTTCTACTGCTGAATTGGAAGAGAGAAAGTAATAGAAATAAAACGTGTAAAATTTGTTTCAGAGAAAAGGGTTTGAAGATGTGAATCTACTTAAAGCTGACAATAATACATACAAGTAATATGAGCATATATAAAAGATAGCATATATATATATTAACTTCAAAATCTCAGGTAGTAAAGATGAGATGCATACTAAATTCATATGTACCTTACTGAAATTCTTCTATTTGATGGGAGAGAAGATCATGCCAAAGTGTTTGAGGGTGGAGACAAGTTGCAGAGAGAGAGAGAGAGAGAGAGAGAGAGAGAGAGATATGTAGTCTATAGGATCGAAGAAAGTGAATTAGAAGTCAAGAAGTGCCGAGAGTGAGAGAATTAGAAGCAGAAGAATGTGCAGAAAGGCCATTTATTTAATCAAGGAGGGGAGGGGAGAGGTGGTGGGCCTATGAGAGAAAGACACAGCACATGGAAGCACATGGGAGAGGATGGCCCACCACCCAAAAACCCTAAGAAGAGAATATTGGAAAGCTCATAAAAGTTCCCCATGATCTCATGCAAACCTAACATTTGTTACTTATCATCACTACACAAAACTCACTGAGTTGACTCATTCCATGAATGTTCCCTTGCTTTTGTTTTGGGATTAAGATAATTTGTGATTGGTCTAAGATAGTGAATTCTCTAACTTTTTTTTATTAGCAAAGAGAATAAATTTTATTTATGAAATTTAATGTGTAAGGCTGAGACAAATATCAATAAAGGAGGTAAACACAGAAAATATCATAACAAAATTTAACAATCCTAACTAAATTAGTACTGAAAATAAAACCCCAGCATCTGGATTCTCTATATAACCTCGCTCAAAGTTTGTTCAAAAAATGAGGGGCCCTTTATTCACAAATTTATATTGATCTCATTTAAATTTGTAATCTCATTGCTTTGTACAGTTGATAAGTAATATTTTCTTGGCTCATATGAGATGTGAGAAAATTAATTGGGAGACAATGAGAGTGGATGTTAAAAAAAATAGAAAAAAAAAAAAAAAAAAACTAAGGATATATAGAAGTGAAGTAAGGGAAACTCACGTGTAAATCCCAACAGATCTTGTGATAATTAGCATTGTTTTTATAAATAAAAAAAAGATTATTAATTGTTAGTTTTAAGTGACAGTTTAAAAAAATTTATCATAGAAAAATATCTAATTATCAATTTTTAGCAATATATTTAAAAAATATCACAAAAATGTAGCTAATTGTCAGTTTTTAGGAACAGATTCAGAAAAACGTCACAAAAATATCACTAGTTGTCAATTTTTAAAGAACATTTTATTAGGACCAACTTTCAGTGCCGAATTGATAGCACTTAATGAGAATTAAGTCCAACAATTAGGATATGTTGGTAATTTACCGTTTGTTTCTTTGGGGGATTTGCGTCCAGGTCCTAATAGATTATGTGATAATTATTGATGTTTTTTATAAATAAATAAATAAAAAGTTACTAATTGTTAGTTTAATTGCATTTTGACAATTCGTCATAGACAAACATTGCTAATTATTAGTTTTCAACGATAGATTTAGAAAATCGTCACCAAAAACATTACTAATTGTATGATTTTAGCGACAGATTCAAAAAATATCACTAATTGTCAATTTTTAGCACGTATTCTGATAGGACTATATTTTAGCAACGAATTAAAAAGATTTAATGAGAATTAAATTCAATTATTACAACATATTAATAATTATCCAAGAAAGATTCCCCTCAAGTAAATCAATCAATGGGAATAAAAATTAATGCGAAAAAATTAAATTAAAAGCAACACAAGAATTTTTACGTGGTTCCCTCAATATGAGGTACGTCAACGGGATCGAAATCCGATTCCACTATCAACCAAATAAGTTTCCAAACGATTACAAACGAGACACGAATAGTCTCACAAAACCACCCTTAGGTGAATTCCAAATAATCACAAATAAACAAGAAGAAAGACCTTACCAAATAAATGAACCAAAATCTTCAGAATCAGCGTTGTAGAAGACCCAAAATAATACTCCAAATCAACCCACACAAAGATTGCCGAAATCCTTCCACTAAATCAAACCAGCAGCATGCTTGTCTACAATGATGATTACCAAAGATGATCACCCAGCACACACACATACAAAAACAGCCGCTGCCCTCTTATATCAAATTTCTAATTGTTATCAAATACCTATTAGGATTCCAAAAGTTAGATATAATATATAAAATATATTAGACTCAAACCAAACCAAATTAAAATACTTTTAATAAACCAATTGGGTCCCACACTCCAATGAGGAGGTATACCCAACAATTCTCCCCCTACCGACTTAGGTGGAGACATCAACTATACCCGCCAAAGTTCGACACTTTAAATGTTTGTCCCTTGACAAAGTCTTTGTCAACATATCCGAAATATTATTATCTGTGTGAATCTTTTCGAGTTGTAACAATTTCGAATCTAACACATCACGAATCCAATGGTATCTCACATCAATGTGTTTCGATCTGGAATGAAAAGTAGAATTTTTACTTAAGTGAATAGCACTTTGACTATCACAATAAAGCACATACTTTTCTTGCTTTAAACCCAACTTTTGCAAAAATTTCTTCAACCATAACTCTTCTTTACAAGCTTCCGTAATGGCAATAAATTCAGCTTCGGTAGTTGAGAGAGCAACACATTTTTGTAATTTAGATTGCCATGCCACAGCTCCCCTTGCAAAAGTCATCAAATACCCCGAAGTAGATTTTCTAGAATCAATATCACCGGCCATGTCAGAATCTGTGAACCCATCAAGCATTGGCTTACCATCCCCAAACGACAAACACACCTTCGAAGTCCCTCGAATATACCTTAGAATCCATTTTACCGCTGCCCAATATTCTTTACCTGGATTAGAGAGAAAACGACTTACCACACCAACGGCGTGAGCAATATCCGGCCTTGTACAAACCATGGCATACATCAAAGAACCAACTACTGAAGCATAAGGAACTTTCAATATCTCTTCTTTGTCTTTCTCGCTTGTAGGACATTGATTCGAACTAAGTTTGAAGTGACCCGCAAGTGGACAACCAACCGGCTTTGCTTTATCCATGTTGAACCTCTCAAGAACTTTCTCAATGTAGCTTTCTTGAGACAACCAAATCAGCCCCTCTTTGCGATCACGAACAATTTTCATACCAAGAATTTGCTTTGCTGGCCCCAAATCTTTCATAGCAAAAGACTTGCTCAACTCTAATTTCAACTTGTTTATCATGGTAGAATCTTGACCAACAATTAACATGTCATCAATATAAAGTAAAAGAATAATAAATTTGCCATTCGGGAAATTTTTCACAAACACACAATGGTCCGAAGTGGTTTTAGAAAAACCATTATTCATCATGAAAGAGTCAAATTTTTTGTACCATTGTCGCGGGGCTTGCTTGAGGCCATACAAACTTTTCTTCAATTTGCAAACAAATTTCTCTTTTCCTTTTTCCACAAAACCTTCCGGTTGCTCCATGTAAATTTCTTCTTCAAGATTACCGTGAAGAAATGCGGTCTTCACATCAAGTTGCTCAACTTCAAGGTTCATACTTGCGGCCATGCCAAGTACAACCCGAATAGAAGACATCTTCAC
The DNA here is from genome assembly GCA_030407325.1 of Camellia japonica. Classification (NCBI taxonomy): domain Eukaryota; kingdom Viridiplantae; phylum Streptophyta; class Magnoliopsida; order Ericales; family Theaceae; genus Camellia; species Camellia japonica. The sequence goes on along the minus strand of JAPPVO010000059.1, from coordinate 179,683,928 downwards.
AACCGGCGAGAATATCTCATCAAAGTCAATGCATTTCTTTTGCCCAAAGCCTTTCACAACAAGACGTGCCTTGTACCTCAGATTCTTGCCATCATTCTTCAATTTGAAGACCCACTTATTTTTCAAAATTTTCCTTCCCTTAGGCAACTTCACTAAATCATAGGTGTGATTTTCAAGTAAAGAATTCATCTTCTCTTCCATGGCCTTTTTCCAATCACCTTTCTTTGCATGCTTAATTGCTTCTTGGTAGCTCTCAGGCTCCCCTTGATCGGAAATCAACACAAATTTATTGGGAGGATACTTTCTTGAAGGTTGTCGGTCCTTTGTAGATTTTCTCAACTCAAGTTGTGGTGGCGGTTCTTGAGTTGGATGCTCTTCCTCAATTTCTGGCTCAACTTCATTAGGATTAGCATCATCCTCTACATCTTCAATAGGTGGCTGCATATTTCCCCCATTTTCATCATCCACCGAAGATGAAGGAGATGGATCCATGTCAATGAGATCACTAGTTTTTGGCTCCGGTTGATCACCTTTTCCAAAGTCTTCAATTGTTTGGTCTTCAAGAAACACAACATCACAGCTTCGAATGATTTTCTTGTCGACCGGATCCCACAATCTATACCCGAATTCATCAGGCCCATAGCCAAGAAAAATACATTGTCTTGACTTGCTATCAAGCTTGGATCTCTCATATTTTGGAATGTGAACAAAAGTTCGGCAACCAAACACTCTCAAGTGCTCATAAGACACATCTTTGCCGGTCCAAACTCTTTCTGGAACATCACCATTCAAAGGATAGGAAGGAGACAAATTGATCAAATCAACCGCTGTCTTCATTGCCTCACCTCAAAAAGATCTTGGCAATTTAGCTTGTGAAAGCAAACACCTTGTTCTTTCCACAATGGTGCGGTTTTTCCTCTCGGCAACGCCATTTTGTTGAGGAGTCTTCTTAACTGTCTTTTGATGCTGAATACCTTGGCTGCGGCAATACTCATCAAATGGCCCAATGTATTCACCACCATTGTCTGATCGGATGCAGTTCAATTTCTGTCTTGTTTCTCTTTCAACCATGGCCTGAAAATGCTTAAATACTTCTAGAACTTGATCTTTAGTTTTTAGAGTTGGTTTGGCATAAACTAAATAATATAAAAAGTCAAAAAGTCACTATCTTATTTAAGTCACATCATCTTATTTAAATTACATCACCTCTCTAACACATCACATCAAACTCAACCCAACCCCAACCCATATAAGCCAATAAGTCAAAAAGTACACTTTTTTAGAACATTCCAAACCAACCCTTAGTAGAAAAGCCCAAACTTTCCTTGAATAATCATCAATGAAAGTAACAAAATAAAGTACACCACTATGTGTTCTAACTTTCAAAGGACCACAAACATCCGAATGAATCAACTCCAACACATTTTCTTTTCTAGAAGTAACATTTTTATGAAAAGAAACTCTATGTTGTTTACCCGCCAAACAATGAACACAAGTTTTAAGATGTGTACCTTTCAAACCGGGTAGAAGCCCTTTTTTGAACAAAACTTGCAGCCCCTTTTCATTCATATGCCCAAGCCGTTTGTGCCACAATTCGGTAGAAGTATCATCTTCAAGTGCATTGATAACACCTTTACAAATTTTTCCTTGCATCGAATAAAGTGTATGAGTCTTCTTACACTTAGCCACCACTAAAGAACCCTTTGTGAGCTTCCATATTCCATCATCAAATTTGTTGTTGAAGCCTTCATCATCTAGCTTCCCAGTAGAGATCAAATTGAGGCGAATGTCAGGAACATGCCTCACATCTTTAAGCAACAACTTGCAGCCCAAATTTGTTTCCAAGCAAACATCACCCATGCCAATAATCTTGGACAAACCTTCATTACCCATTCGAACAGAACCATAATCTCCTTCGGTGTAGGTAGTGAAGAACTCAACTCGAGAAGTCACATGAAAAGAAACACTGGAATCAATCACCCAATTGCTCTCTTGGCCCACAAAATTGATACAATTATCTTCACAAACGACCATGAGATCATCGGTAGTAACTGCCGTTGTGTCTTCTTGCTTCTTATCCACACTTTTGTCATGTCTTTTCTCCTTGTTCTTGAGCTTTCAGCATTCTTGCTTCATGTGCCCTTTCTCATGGCAATAATAGCACTCAATGTCTTTCTTTGAAAAAGAACTATCTTTTGATTTGTCATGGCTTTGATCACGACCATGAGGAGTTTTACTCCTCCCTCTTGTTTTGCTTCGGTCTCTCACAACAAATGCTTTTGAATGAGAGGAACCCGCTGATTTTCTTCTAGTTTCTTCATTCAACAAGCTACTCGTGACTTGGCCCATTGTGACAACTCCATCACGTGCCGAATTACTAACCGTCACAACCAAAGTCTCCCAACTTTCTGGCAAAGAACTAAGTAGCATCAAAGCCTGCAACTCATCATCAAAAATAATTTTCATAGAAGCAAGTTGGTTAACAATACTCCTTATTTCATTCAGATGTTCCGGAATAGGGCTGCCATCTTTATATTTTAAATTAACCAACTTACGAAACAGAAAAGCTTTATTTATGGCTGATTTCCTATCATAAAGGCCTTCTAATTTTTTCCATAAATCATATGCTGAAGTTTCAGTAGCAACATGATGAAACACACTGTCATCAATCCATTGACGGATAACACCAATGGCTTTTCGATTAAGCCTTTTCCACTCATCATCTTTCATATCATCAGGTTTGCCACTATCTCCCTCAATAGGCCCATATAAATCTTTACAAAATAATAGGTCCTCTATTTTAGTTTTCCAAGTTACCCAATTGCTTCCATTGAAGCTAGACATACGACCCACATTCCCCTCCATTGATTTACACAAATAAATAAATCCCAATAAATCGTAGGCTCTGATACCAGTTGTTAAGGAAAATATGTGATTCCCCTCAAGTAAATCAATCAATGGGAATAAAAATTAATGCGGAAAAATTAAATCAAAAGCAACACAAGAATTTTTACGTGGTTCCCTCAATATGAGGTACGTCCATGGGATCGAAATCCGATTCCACTATCAACCAAATAAGTTTCCAAACGATTACAAACGAGACACGAATTGTCTCACAAAACCACCCTTAGGTGAATTCTAAATAATCACAAATAAACAAGAGGAAAGACCTCACCAAATAAATGAACCAAAATCTTCAGAATCAGCGTTGTAGAAGACCCAAAATAATACTCCAAATCAACCCACACAAAGATTGCCGAAATCCTTCCACTAAATCAAACAAGCAGCATGCTTGTCTACAATGATGATTACCAAAGATGATCACCCAGCACACACACATACAAAAATAGCCGCTGCCCTCTTCTCTCGAAAAACACAAAAACAATCTGTATCCAATATTCTTAATCCTTGGGTATTATATCAAAATCCTAATTGTTATCAAATACCTATTAGGATTCCAAAAGTTAGATATAATATATAAAATATATTATACTCAAATCAAACCAAATTAAAATACTTTTAATAAACCAATTGGGTCCCACACTCCAATAAGGAGGTATACCCAACAAAATGTACATGCAATAAATCATGGTAAGTAAATATATTAGTTTTGGCTTGGCGAGGCCGAGTTGTATAAATTAAACAGCAACTATATATTATCCATTCTTTTGTTGTTGTCGTTGTTTTATTTATTTATTTATATTATTATTATTATTATTATTATTATTATTATTTTATTTTTTTTTTTTACTAAAGGACATTGTACAATATATATATTTTTCAATCTTTTGTAATGAGATTGTACCAAAACCCAAGTTGTCTACTTTACAATGTTATCACATTACTCTCACCAAACCAACTGTGGTCCCATTAACTAAGATGAAAATCTACCATCTTTTAACCTATAAATTGTAAATAAATAAATAATTACATATTTATAGTGCTTGCTAGGCAACAAAGTTGTGGTATTAATTCAATCCACTAGATTTTTCAAGATCATTGAATCTTTTGTTTCATTTTATTTTGTAAGTAAAATTGACATAGAAATGGCGAAACAAGGAGGATGGAGAAAGCAAGGTACCAGCAAGGAGGATGGATACTTGTTGTGAGGCAAAGAGGAAGACAAGGAATATGGAGGAATGAAGGAAGTGCAGGTGTTTTCACTATATTTTTGAATAACATACCAAACTTAGTTAATCCAAAGGGGTTCTACAACTTATTCACTAAGTTTGGTATAGTGAAGGATGTGTTCATTCCGCAAAAGAAAAGAAGGGTTACTAACACAAGATTCGGCTTTGTAAGGTTTGATTGCTGTGCGGCTGCCAAAATAGTAGTTGAAAAGGCAAATGGACTATGGGTGGATGATAAGGCAATAGAGGTAAAACATGTAGAATTTGGCAAGGAAAAGGTAAGGGGAAAAGGTTAAACAGTTCCAATGCGTTTTCAAGCAAAGAGTCAAGCTAGCCAACAAGGGGAAGGCAGAAGTGGAGCAGAAGTCTCTACAGACCAAAGGTCATATGTAGAGGCTGTGATAGGAAAAATGAATGTTGGAAGATGAAGCATTACGTTGAAGGTAGAGGAAATACAAAATGGGTGGTTGTACGGAAGTATAGTTGTTCGCTTGAAGGAAATTATGCCAATATCAGGCTGCAGAAATAACTTGAAGCAATAGGCTGTAGCTGGTTTTTCGTGCTCCTTGGAGGAGTTTAGTCTTCTCGGATACGATAGCCCTGCAGGTTGGACTCCCGTGGTTCTGAATCTGGTTTCACCAGTGCAATGTGAAACAGAAAAACACAAATGAGAGTCCAAATCCAGCAAATCTTTAAAAAATATATTTACAATCAGAAATGTCAAAAATGGACTGTATTGCCAGATTTCAGAGTCGCCACCTAAATATTTTTGAGAAATTTAAGAAACCCGTGACTCGTGCCAAATGTCACTTGTCTGTCATAACCAAGTGTCTCGGTTCGGGAACTTAGGTATGAGAAGTGAAGGTCATGAATTGAGCACCCTACTTTACTAATCATGATGTGATTTTTATGTACATTATATGCTCTTGTTCCAATTATTATGCTCACTTACTATGTAAGGCGTACAAGTATAGACTACGTCACCCACTTTGGAATACTTTGATTTCATGTTTGTTTGCAAGGAATTTTGGATATGTGCTACTTTGAAAAAGCGAGCTCATATGTACATTAATCAAAATCATCTCAATTTAAGCGAAATAGCCTTCATCCACAGGCATTCAAGAGGTATATCAAATAAGCACTTAGTCTCATGGTAACATGCTTGATATGGCAACATAAACACACATGCAATATACTAAAGTAAGAAATGATCACCTCAACGAAGGCAAGCCAAAAAGAAGAAAATAATTAGAAAAATGCATGCTCTAATATGCAAGTGACTAATGCAACACATACAAGATGCAACTACTAGGATTCGACTTCTTAACATGACATATGGATCAATTCAAGGCATATGGTAGCGCATGTATTTAAGCAAGAAATAATCAATGTTTAGCAACTATGATGAGCCAAATCCTAATGTATGCAAAAATGGGTGCAAGTTATGGTAATGATATGAAACCAAAAATATGATACTATATGTAACCATAGTAAGTAAGTAAATAAAAGGAAGAAAGAATGGGGGTTGGCAGATATACAAAATATTACAAGTGTTACAAATTTGCCCTCGCACTAGAGGGTCCGAATGAATGTCCTAATTAAAATAATTATTACAATAACAAATGAATTAACTAAATTAACTGGCTATTACACATTCGAATGAAAGAAAAGTAACTAATTAATTACAAATATAAGTGAATTAACTAACTAATTATTTACAAAATACAACTCAAAGGAGGTGCATTAAAGGGATCAAAGGAGAGGCGGTGAATCAAGTGGTCAAGGGCGAGAACATCCTTCAGAAACCCCAACTGTTCACTGCTAGAAGTTATCTATGTTCACAGTCTAAAAATCACTCTGTTTCAGGCCTTAGGATATGCTCTGTTTTACCGAAAAAGCACCCACTGCTGTACAAAAGGGTGGCCGGCCGGCCGGCCTTGAGAAGTGGTTGGCCATCCAAGGTGGTGACCGGCAACCATTGCTGGAGAAATACCTGCTGCAACACGACTGAAATAGAGCAAGACAGGGGATTTCTAAAGGATGTTAATCTATTTTTCTCTCTCTTGTCATGAAAATTTCTCATAGAGAGAGTAGGTTTGCTTTACAAATTATCAAACATCCCAAGAGTATTTAAATGATGATTAATGAAGCAAAGGGGGACAATTTATGAAAGAGGCATTCAAAGAGATGGCCAAAACCTACGACATCTCGTGGAGAATAAGAGCAAGTGAGTACTCAAATTTAGAGAGAATAGGTTTAAGAGAAGCCATTCTTGAAGGCAAATCATATAAACAAGAGATGCTATCATTAGGAAGACCAAAGAGACTCATCTTTCTACTCTTGGGAGATGGATTAAAACCTCCATTTCCATGTTTCAAAGGAAAAAGAAGAAAATCTTTAATGGCCTTGATGAAGAGCTCTTATGTAGGTTAAAACCAAATACAAGGCTAGACTAAGCAAAAACAATAAATGAAAGCTAAGACAAGATGATTGCAAACTCATCTTCTTATTCATGGAACATGGATGAAACATCCATTTCCATGCTACAAAAGAGGAACTAGAAGAGAGCTATGCAATATCTTCAAAGGAGAGAGATATGAGACAAGGATCAAGCTATCTATATAAGCTTTAAATACATACAAACAACTCATATTCAATCCAAAACTACCTAAAACAGTACTGAAATGAAGGAAATGAAGACTAAATATGAAGAACAAAAAGAGAGCAAAGCTAAAGAATAAGCTCATGGAAGGGTGGTTAACCCTTCCACCTTGAAACAAGCTTTCAAATCACATTTTAAAAGTCAAAACAATCTGAAAAACAGTATTGAAATGAAGAACAAGAAGTTGAGTAATAAAAATAGTGAGAGATCAACCTCCAAGGAAGAGAAATAACTTATTGGTTTACAAACTCCAATCCAAACACTCTCAAGTATCTGAATTCGTGTTCAAAATCCCAACAAAAAGCTTCAAGATCAAGCTCCAACGGTGTATCTATAGTATATCTGTATCAAAAGGGTAGAGAAGAACTTTTGGTAAACCTCTAAGCCTTCAGGAATATCTTCCACGTAAACTATGAAGTGAGGGGCTGTATTTATAGAAAAATAACCAACTTCAACGTAAATATCTTCAAAAGAGACCAGTTGGCCAAAGCTCATGCATGAGAGCAGCTGGTAGCTACAAAATATCTGTTACCGGAAAACATGGCTGGCCGGCCGGCCAGCTAAGCAATGTGGCCGGGCGGTGCTTTTTGTTTTGCTATTTTTTGAGTGGTCAGGCTAGAAAAATAGGGTTTGGTCCAAATGGGGTGCAAGGTTTGGGTTTGAAGCTCAAAATTGAATTTTTTTGTTTGAAGATTCGAACAATTTACATTATGTAACTTTCATCATTGAGTGTTTGGATTGAAACGCCCAAGTCTTAGAGGCGGTCAAAATGGGGTGTCTACATAGGCATGGAGAATATTATGGTAAGAGAAAGTGGGGGACGTGGTGTGGTTTAACATTCAAATCAAAGGAGGAGATGGTATTGAAACTGAAGCCCATTAAGGAGTTGATTATGGACTAGTGTGAAGTTATTTATGAAGGAAAATCAGGACTGGTTCTAGAGTAGAAAAGATGTGTTTGGATCAGTTGCTATGCCATGCCATTAAACCTATGGAATAGTACAAATTTGAAAAGGATTGGTGGGTTATGGGGCAAGTCCTGTTTGTTAATGGGGATACAAGCCAACCTAAGTTATTTGTGTGTGCCAAGGTTAAGATCTCCACTAAATGCATGGAACCAATTAATATGGTAGTAAACTTGGAAAGCAGAGGCTTGTTACATCCAGTGAGAGTATATGAAGAACAGGCGGTAATGGAAAAAATGATGAAAATAATGTGCAAGTGCCATAAGTATCAAGAGATGGAAGAGAATTGTAGCTCTAATGATCTGGAGAAATAGGATATGGAGGGGAACAACAGTGTCGAGGAAGAGGATGATGACACGGAGGATGACTCAGACCATAACCTAGAGTTCAAGAGTGAAATGGCTAAAGATTACAAGCCACGTGGAGAGAGCAAGAGTGAAGAGGTGAAGAAAGAGGTATGCTAGAGAAGTGATACAGAAGTTGCAGAGTCAAGAAGTGGCGTGGGAAAGGAGACTAATGGAGAGGCATGCAACTTAATGATGGGAATGGGGAACCAAAAAATTGGCTCTGCAGATGGCACTAGTAAAAGTCAGAGCATTGATGGTCATGTGCTCACGCCAGGCTATGTTAGAAGCTTACGTGGATCAAGTCTAATTAGGCCTAGACTAGAATTAGAAGTGGTACTGGGCCATAATCAAGGGACATATAAGAGGTATGGGCTGAAACAAGTTCAACAACTTCAAAATGGACCCAGATTTTAGGGTAGTGATACAAGGGAGAGGAGTGGTACAGATGGGCCAGCTGTGAGATGTTCAAGTATGTCTGAAGCCCAGGAGAAGGAGCCTAGTATTCAACCTGCAAAACAAATGAAGGGAAATAAGAATGTAAGTAGTAGAACTAAACAAAATCAAAAGTATTCAAAAAAAGGCTCCCTCAATATAGTCAAGAGGTATGGACAAAGAGGGGCTTCAATAATCATACCAACCCCAAAGGCTGCAGTATGAGGAGCAGTAGTGGCAGCAATCTCCTTATTAGCCTCGATTAAGATGAGTTAGATAAAGGGAGGTACATATTGAATGAAGCCCAAGCAACTTTGAAAATGGGAGAAGTTTTGGAAGTGAAGTACAATGGGAAAGAGGATGGAGTGATTAACAGGATTATGGAACTAAAAGAAAAGGATAAGGAAATAATTGAAGGGGGGACAGAGTTGGCATATGAGGTACACTAACTAGGGTAAAGTTAAGGAGTATCAATGCTTTGTTATGAAGATACTAATATGGAATATTAGAGGGTTGGGTAGGAAGGAAAGGAAAAATAAGATAAGGAAACTTTTGAAAGATAGAAATGTGGATATGGCTCTTTTTGAAGAAACAAAAAAAATCAAAGATTTTAGAGGTTGAAGTAAGATCAGTATGGGCAATGGACAAAATGAAGTTTATGGCTGTTGATTCTGAAAGATCAGCTGGAGGATTACTATGTATTTGGGATCTAGATATATTCCAAATCTTAGAATGCTGCAACAACATGAGGTTCATCATACTATCAGGTACTTTCTTTAACTCTCTTGAGTGTGCTATTTTAAATATTTATGCACCTAATGAAGTGGGCTTAAGAGGGATGAAAATCCTAAGTGATTTGTGATTAGATCAAGATTAAAATATTCCAAATCCCAATTATTCAAAACACGCAATCTAAATCATCAAGTACTTACGAAAGTGATTTAGATTGTTGTTTTTCTTAATAAACAATAAATCGACACAAACGATTTTTACGTGGAAAAACCACAATTGAAGAACCTTCAATTGCAATAAAAAACCACGGGCGAAACGCCACTAATCAATCCACTATTGAAGAAAGAAAGATTACAAAGATAATACACAAATTACCCAACTCAGTCAATTTGTCTTCACACCTTCTGTAATTCTTTCACCAAGCCTTCGTCTCGGAACTGATCAACCTGAAGTTGAATCCACAACTCCACTTGTCGAATCAACGACTACGTACAGAATCAAACTCCTTTGAAACTCTACGTTTGAATCTTCAGAATCCACCGAAGATTAACACTCTTGTATGTATTCGATCAACCTCCTTGATATGTGCTTCTCAATTCATGAGTTGAATACTCATTCAATTTTATCAAGGAAAACTCACAAAAATTCTCCAGAAGAAAACCTTAGAAAACCTCAAAGTAGATTTGAAGAAGTAATCCTAGTTTTTGGAGAAAACCAACTACTTATAGAAATCCAGATTTTGAAGCTCACTCAAGCGAAGCTTCTCTTGCTCGAGCGAGAAGCTTATCTCGCGTGATTTCCATAAGTGCCTTCGCTCGAGCCATGAAACCTTCGCTCGAGCGAGTAATCACTTCTTTCAGGTTTTGATGCAGACGGAGTCTTCGCTCGAGCCACAAAGTCTTCGCTCGAGCGCACATTAATCTCTTTCAGGTTTTAAGCCAGACGCAGTCCTTCGCTCGAGCGAGGACTCCTTCGCTCGAGCGAGGAAGACAAAACAGTAAGGAAATTTTACAACTTGATTAACAAAGTGGTTCGCGGAATTGACAAGGAAGACAAAACAGTAAGGAAATTTTACAACTCGATTAACAAAGTGGTTCGCGGGATTGACAAGAACAAGGGACCTAACAATCTCTCCCTTTGTCAATACCCGGACAAAACTTTCTAAAATAATTTCCTAACCAAACATCAAACTAAACAATCCAACTAAAAACCAGAAAAAAAAAAAAAAACTCGCAAACCAATCTTGATGGACAAACAGTCTGTACAAAATTAACCAATCTGCACAACATAAACTGAAGAGAATTTGTTATGCAACATAATGAACTATCAACATAATAAACCATCAAGACTTAAAAACAACAAAAAACCATTATCAATCATCATAAGCAACTTAAATTCCAATAGAAACTAAACAAAATTTGTTGCCCATAAGTCCAAGTGCTGCCTGCAAACAAACATCATAAGTATGCCACGTACATCACCAAAAAAAAACTCTGCCTGCCTGCAAACAAACATATGATAAGTCCAAACATATATACCCCCACATATATACCCCTGCTTGACTCTGGGAAACTATGAGCTTTGTAATAGGTTTTATAGGATGTGCAAACTCATCGTCATCAGAAACAGGAATATCAAGAGAAGTGAGAAACTGAGTAAGCAAACACCCATAAGGAAGCCCCAAAGACTTTCTACCCTCAAATACACCAATCATTTTGGAGACAATCATTTCTGAAAGATCAATAGGAAGTCTATGATGAATACAATGCAAAACATAACCTTGGTCCTGAGTAATATGCGAGGAATGGGTGGTGACATAAATATTAGCACACACAATGAGATTTAGAAGACGGAACCGAGGAAGCAACTCATTTTGCTGAATAAGAGCCCCGGCGAGCCAAGTCCGATCAACACCACATAACTCAGAAGCAACATGATCAAAATTGACACCGGACCGGGTAAGAAATGGAAAATGACAATTACTAACTTCAGGAAGACCAAGAAATACCCGAAACACATCCCCAGTAATAGCAAGTGACTTCTTCCTAACCCAAGTCTGAAAGGATGCCGGAAGTTCTTTCCGAATGGAATGAATATTGCAATAGAATTCTTGGATGAGACTCAAATTTTGTGGCCCCGAAAAATGCAACACTTGATCTCCACCTAATGAATCAAATAAAGACCAAATGGTAAGAACCTCAAAGGCATTTGGGAGGACATTTCGCTCTAAATAGACTTTACGAGATGCAAATGACTCCCTAAACAACTTAGATTTTTCTTTAGACGGGAATTGATCAGTGTTAAAAGAGGGACATGAAACAGTGGTCTTGCGGCATTTAGACGATTCAGCCATTACTAGACAACCCAAACAGAGCAAGACAAACACAAAGCCCAGACAGACATAGAACACCTAATAAACATTAGAAAACCCCCAAATCCAAACCAAGGAGCACAATGACAACAAGAGAATCCCAATACCCAAAAGAGAGAAAGCATGAGAACAACATTAGTCCAATAAGTAGAAAACTATAGCAGTATATACTAACTCCACAATGTAAACACTAAAATGTTAAAACATGACTTAAACAAAAAAAAAAATAGTATACCTGAAAGACACTAAAATGTTGAAGTGAAACACATTAAACCCCCCACCAAGAGTAAAATAATAGAACCCCCAAATCCAAACAACAAATCACATTCTCACAAGATAATACGTGAGGACAAAAACAATCCCCAATGTAAAAATCCCGAAATTTAAACCCTAGCAAAGACCAAAGTACAATGCTCCAAAATGCAAACCCTAGAGGTAAAAGAGAAATACAAAATCAGTAGGAAGTAACCAAAAACAACAAGAATGAACCCTAGATGAGAACAGAGCATCTTCACATTCACATAACAAAATGAGAAGAGGAAAAAAAAAAAAAAAAGAGAAAAGAAAAAAACTTATCCACTGCGAAGAATGCGAATGAAGGAAATGAAAAATGCCCAAATTCCAAGAGAGAACCAACTGAAGGTTGCAGCAAAGACGACCACGAAAACCCTAGGGGAGAGAGAAAGGGAAAATACGAAGAGGTGGGAAAAAATGAACTGAATAGACACATATTCAGAATTTGAACCTCGACAGGTCGCTCGAGCGAAGACTTTCTCGCTCGAGCTAGGACAATAATGCGCAAGGGTTCGCTCGAGCCAAGAACTGGTAGCTCGAGCCAAAAACACATAGTCTCAGGTCTAATGCAGTAGCAGAAGTACGCTCGAGCGAGTACTCCTTCGCTCGAGCGAAGAAGAAAAAAAACAAAACCAATTTTTTTTTTTTTTAAAAATCAAAAACAAGATACTCAATATCATGAAGTGAGACCTGGAACACAAGAAGATGATCACATTTAGGCAAAATTAAGACTAAAATGAAATAATCCAAACATCATGAAACCTGTAAACTTGCAATTTTGAAAAACAATGACACTGGAAATCATGAGCAAAGCAGATAAAATATTATCAGTGATCATAAGCTGCATGAGAATGTACAACTCAAAATCCAACATGAGATCTCACAAAATAAAGTGTGTGTGTGCAATCCATGAGAGTCCACTGAGCTAGAGTTAATCCTCGTAGTGATCGGATGGCTGGACCTCCGGCAAGAGTAACTGAACATCACAGAGAAAAGTCAAACCACTAGGAATCACGGGGTATTTGTTGAGTAAATGCGGAGGCTCCCCCTCAATCAATGAGTCCATTTTTTTTTCTTTCTTTTCTTTCTTGTGGGCACTCACTGGTGGCATTCACGCTCAAGAGTATGGAAACCAAACCAGAGAAGAATGAAATAAAAAAGGATGGCCTGGTTGGTGCCTCTGAGGTAGCCTTTTCCTAATGCCCGGACTTCAAGGAACTGAGGGAGAAACCGTGGAAGTGAAAAAATGATGGTAGATGGTTAAGAGACTCAACATCACCCATGATATACTAGTATCGGTCAATTCCACTAAAAAAGTACAAGAAACACTGTTAGTGGTCCATAGAGAACTTTGATCACTTGTGCAGAAACCCTTGCAACAATTTACCTCAAGGATGTGTACAGAATGAGATCATGAGGTTAATGACCATGGGCATTCAAAATGAGCTATGAATAGAGAACAATGTGATCTTGTGAGCATCATGAGTAGTGTGCATATAAAGATGTATGCAAGTAAAACAGGAATCAATGACAATCAGATTATAGCATCCAAGCACACATACTGCCAAACACTCACACCTACTCAAGGAACAAGTAACACTCTAGTGATCGAGCATGACACCCAAGGTCTTTCTAAGGAACTCAAACCGAAGAAGATCAAGGGGTTTTGTAAAGATATCAGCTTTTTGATGCTCAGTGGGAATATGCTCAAGAACAACAAGGCCCTCTTCCACTAACTCTCGAATAAAATGATGACGAATGTCAATGTGTTTGGTGCGAGAGTGTTGGACAGGATTTTTTGAAATGTTTATGGCACTTGTGTTATCACAAAAAAGTGTGAGAGTGTTCTGTTCTATCCCATAATCATGAAGCATTTGCTTCATCCATAGCATTTGTGCACAACAACTCCCTGCAGCTATGTACTCAGCCTCAGCAGTCGAAAGAGAGATGGCATTTTGCTTTTTACTATGCCAGGAAACCAGATTATTCCCAAGGTAAAAACACCCCCCGGATGTACTTTTCCTATCATCAGCACACCCTGCCCAGTCGGCATCAGAAAAACCAGTAATTTCAGCTGTAGTATCAGTAGAAAACCAAACCCCATACCCCAATGTCCCATTAACATATTTGATGATGCGTTTGACCGCAAGAAGGTGAGACTCTTTAGGACTGGCTTGGTAACAGGCACAAACACCAACACTGAAGGAGATAGCAGGACGACTGGCTGTGAGATACAAAAGACTCGCTATCATACTCCTATAAAGGGTAGGATCAACATCAGTACCAGAAGAATCTTTGGAAAGGTGAAGACTGGTGCTCATGGGAGTGCGTGCATGTTTGGCAGGCTCAAGACCAAACTTTGACACAAGATTTTTGGCATACTTAGACTGAGAAACAAACATACCTGAAGGAGACTGTTTAATTTGAAGACCCAAAAAATAAGACAACTCTCCCATCATGCTCATCTCAAACTCATGTGTCATGCAATCCGAAAAATATTTCACAAGATGATCAGCAGTGGATCCAAACACAATATCATCAACATAAATCTGAGCAACAAGAATATGAGACTTAGTATGTTTCACAAATAAGGTCTTATCCACACTACCCCTTTGAAAATCATTATCAAGAAGAAATGTAGTAAGTCTATCATACCAAGCCCGAGGAGCTTGTTTCAATCCATACAAGGCCTTGTCTAACTTGTAGACATGATTTGGACATTCAGGGTCCTCAAACCCTTTTGGTTGCTCAACATATGCCTCTTCTTTCAAGTACCCATTCAGAAAGGCACTTTTCACATCCATTTGAAACAATTTGAAACCAAGATAACAAGCAACACCAAGTAAAATACGAATAGATTCGAGACGTGCAACTGGGGCAAACGTCTCATCATAGTCAACACCCTCTACTTGTGTGTAGCCTTGAGCAACCAACCTGGCTTTATTCCTAACCACAGTACCATTCTCATCAGATTTATTTTTAAAGATCCACTTGGTACCTATCACATTCATGTCTCTAGGTCTGGGAACTAGAGTCCAAACATTGTTACGTTCAAATTGACCTAATTCTTCATGCATAGCATTGACCCAACTATCATCTAGCAAGGCCTCTTTAAAATTCTTAGGTTCAATTAAAGAAACATAACACATATGTGATACCTCATCCCGAATCTGTCTTCGGGTTTTCATTCGATCCGATACACTTCCAATCACCTGTTGAGCTGGATGATTCAGTTTCACCCTTGCTGATGGTTTGAACTCAGGACTTGCGGTGACAGAAGCATCAGGAGTGATGTTTCTTTGTGCACTCTTTGGACTTTGACTTACCTGTGAGGATGGTGCCGTCTCAACTTCTTGTGCTTGGACCTCAGCTTCTCTTTGACTTTGTGGTTCAGTATCCAAGATTGGAGACTCACCATTGTCATCCTCATTTGTTGCTTGAGTAGGTGAACCTGTGTCATCTATAACCACATTGATAGATTCCATTAAAGAAGAAGTTCGCAGGTTATAGACTCGAAAAGCCCTACTTGTGGTTGAATACCCTAGAAAAATACCTTCATCACTTCGGGAGTCAAATTTGCCCAAAGGCTCTCTATCTTTGAAAATGTAACACTTACTCCCAAAAGTTTTGAAGTATTTTACATTAGGTTTCAATCCCTTCCACAATTCATATGGAGTTTGTAAAGTGCCGGGCCTTAAATACACGCGATTTATGACATAAACAGCAGTATTTAGGGCTTCAGCCCAAAACTTTGGAGGAAGTTTCTTACTAAGGAGCATGACCCTAGCCATTTCTTGAACAACTCTGTTCTTCCTCTCAACCACTCCATTTTGTTGTGGAGTAATAGGTGCAGAAAATTCATGCTTAATTCCATGCATATCACAAAAATCCGAAAACGAACTGTTTTCAAATTCACGACCATGATCAGTTCGGATTCTTATGATACGCCCAATGGAAACACCCTGTTCATTTTGAATTTTAAGGACTAAGGCCTGGAAAGCATCAAACGTATCAGATTTTTCCCTTAAAAAATTTACCCATGAAAATCGAGTAAAATCATCAACAGTTAAAAAAATGTATCTTTTACCTCCAATGCTTTCAGTGCGAGTAGGTCCCATTAAGTCCATGTGAACCAATTCAAGAGGACGTTTGGTTGTAAAACTGTTCACCTTTTTATGAAGGGCACGGGTTTGCTTTCCAAGTTGACATGGTCCACACACATGGGTTCAGATTTTTACCCAGTTTAGGTACTCCTCTCACCAGCTCTTTGTTGGCTATCTTAGTTAGGTCTTTGAAATTCATATGACCTAATCTTTGATGCCATAATTCAATGTTACTTATGATGGCAGAGTGACAAGTGAGATCATTAGTAGTAACAATCCCATAGCAGTTATCAGATGTGTGAACTCCATGCAAGACAGTATTTCCCTTTTTATCCAAAATTTCACATTTATTTTTTGAAAACAATACTTCATGATGGGAATCACACATTTGACTAATGCTCAAAAGATTTGCTTTAAGGCCATCAACAAGAAGAGCATTTTCGAGCTTGGGAAGACCAGCAACACTTATAGAGCCCTTACCAATGACTCTAGAAGTGCCGCCATCTCCAAAGGTAACAATTCCTCCTTCATATTTTTCAAGGGAGGTGAAGTAGGATTTGTTACCGGACATGTGACGAGAGCACCCACTATCAAGATACCACATGTGTGAGTCACGTGCTTTGAGGGCAGTGTGAACAACTAAACAAGTCAAATCATCTTTTCTCACCCAAATCTTTTTGGTCTTGGTAAATGTCTTGGCGTTGTGAACACCCTCATGAATCTTGGTATTCCGCCTAGACATGTAAGGTTGTCTCCTAACCCAAAAAGTATTCGAATTTCTACCCTTTTGAGACACCTTACCAAACAATTCATAGCAATAAGGACGAATGTGGCCATACCTACCACAGTGATGACAAATAAAAACAGGTTTTACCTCCCTTTTGTTGATCTTACCCCCTTTAGGTAGATGAAGAGAGGGATCACCCTGGTCTACCTTCAGCTTTCCCTTTGCTTGAGTCTTCAGGTCATGTGAAGTAGAGGCCTGTCCCTTGTGAGCTGTCGCACCATAGCCTAGCCCACTTTTGTCACAACCCATTTGTTGAGACCCGAGGATGTCTTCTAAAGATTTGGAACCTTTGTTCCACATGGCAATAGTGGCTCTAGCAATACGGAGTTCTTCATCTTTCTGACAGACTATCTCTTCCAATGTAGCTTGTGACATCTCAAGACTTTCAAGCTTCTCTTCATATGTGGAATACACCTTCAGAAGTTCATTCCTTTCAGTTTCACAGGATAGAAGTTTTCCACATAAGTCTTGCCTGTCACTTGAGATCTTGATGATATTCTGCTTTGCTGCTACAAGTTCTCCTTTCAGCTTGACATTCTCACTTTCACATGCTTTGAGTTTGAGAGTGAGTTTGTCATTGATTTTAGACAGATTCAGAGATTCATCATAAAGCTTTTCGTAAGCTTGTTGTAGATCATCACCGGTAATCTCATCATTGTCTTCAGATGTAGATGTTTCATCATCATCTTTTTGCTCCTCATTCTTCTTGACCTCATCCAGTCGGGCAACTAAGGCAGAAAAGTTGCTGGATGGTGGTGAAGGTGAATCTCCTCTTTCATGGAATTGGCTCAGAATCTCCCATGCATCTTTAGCCTTTGTGCAGTGAGCAACCCGTTGCTGTTCTTCATCAGAAATTGCTCCACGAATAGAAATCAGGGCTCTCTGATTGCTCGGATTGTCAGCACTTTCTGTATCTTCTTCAATGGCTTGCCAGCCTTCTGGGTCAGAAGCTCTCAGAAACGCCCTCATTCTGATCTTCCAATACAGGTAGTTACTCCCATCAAAGGTGGGAGCATGATGCAGGTTCTGACCACGAGCTAATTCCGCTGGCTTTGGAAGAGGTTGAGTAAAAGTGGACCAAAATGCCATGAAAGCACTATCCCCGTCTTCGCCGGATTCAGGTTCTTCGGGTTCTTGCTCCGACCCGCTTTCATCATCCCAAGTCACAGTGTAGACTTTCTTTCGATTCTTTTTCGAAGGACATTCAAGGGCAATATGGCCAAACCCTTGACATTCATAGCACTTGACCCCTTGCCCCTTTACAATCTTCTTTTCAGTTTTTTGAGCAAGTTTTGGTGGAAAAGTTTTGGGTTTTTCATTACTCTTGTCTTTTGAAATAGGGTCTCTGAAATTAGGCTTCTTTTTCTTCAAATTTTTTTAAAACTGTTTAGTAAACATAGCCGTCATCTCAGACTCTAAATCAAATTCAGTCTCCGGAGTTTTTGCAGTCTCATGAGCACTAGTGAAAGCCACACTATCTTTTTGTTTTTTCTTTGAAATCTGGTGGGCTTCATAAGTCTGCAAATTTCCAACCAACTGATCAAGCTTGAGGGTATCAACATTCTGAGCCTCCTCAATGGCTGTCACCTTTGATTGGAACCTCTCGGGTAAAGACCTCAAAATTTTTCCAACAACTTTAGCTTCAGGGATTTTTTCACCGAATGTGAAACAGGAATTCACGATATCACTAAGTTTTGCATAGAAATCATCAAACGTCTCATCATCGTGCATAAAAAGGGTTTCAAAGGCGGATGTGAGACGTTGAAGTTTTGACCTTTTGACAGTAGTACCTTCGTGAATTGTTTCAAGAATGTCCCAAGCCTCTTTTGCTACCTCATACGTGCAGATACGACGAAACTCTTCAGGTGTGACGGAGCAAAACAGGGAATTGAGAGCCTTACTGTTCCAACTCGAGTTTTGGTAATCAGTTGTGTCCCATTTATCAAGGGGTTTAGGAATATCAACACCATCAATGGTGACAATAGGTTCACTCCACCCATAGATCATGCAGTGCCAAACTTTCTCATCGTGCAGATACGACGAAACTCTTCAGGTGTGACGGAGCAAAACAGGGAATTGAGAGCCTTACTGTTCCAACTCGAGTTTTGGTAATCAGTTGTGTCCCATTTATCAAGGGGTTTAGGAATATCAACACCATCAATGGTGACAATAGGTTCACTCCACCCATAGATCATGCAGTGCCAAACTTTCTCATCGATGGATTTTAAAAACGCTCTCATACGAGCTTTCCAATAAGAATAGTTTGTACCATCGAGTAAAGGAGGTCTGTGGGTCGAGTTACCTTCACGAATAGAATCCATATCACTAATCACACAATATCACACTCCTATAGTTTTGATAAAAACAAAGAGTGACCTGCTCTGATACCAATTGAAAATCCTAAGTGATTCGTGATTAGATCAAGATTAAAATATTCCAAATCCCAATTATTCAAAACACGCAATCTAAATCATCAAGCACTTACGAAAGTGATTTAGATTGTTGTTTTTCTGAATAAACAATAAATCGACACAAACGATTTTTACGTGGAAAAACCACAATTGAAGAACCTTCAATTGTAATCAAAAACCACGGGCGAAACGCCACTAATCAATCCACTACTGAAGAAAGAAAGATTACAAAGATAATACACAAATTACCCAACTCAGTCAATTTGTCTTCACACCTTCTGTAATTCTTTCACCAAGCCTTCGTCTCGGAACTGATCAACCTGAAGTTGAATCCATAACTCCACTTGTCGAATCAACGACTACATACAGAATCAAACTCCTTTGAAACTCTATGTTTGAATCTTCAGAATCCACCGAAGATTAACACTCTTGTATGTATTCGATCAACCTCCTTGATATGTGCTTCTCAATTCATGAGTTGAATACTCATTCAATTTTATCAAGGAAAACTCACAAAAATTCTCCAGAAGAAAACCTTAGAAAACCTCAAAGTAGATCTGAAGTAGTAATCCTAGTTTTTGGAGAAAACCAACTACTTATAGAAATCCAGATTTTGAAGCTCGCTCGAGCGAAGCTTCTCTCGCTCGAGCGAGAAGCTTATCTCGCGTGATTTCCATAAGTGCCTTCGCTCGAGCCACGAAACCTTCGCTCGAGCGAGTAATCACTTCTTTCAGGTTTTGATGCAGACGCAGTCTTCGCTCGAGCCACAAAGTCTTCGCTCGAGCGCACATTAATCTCTTTCAGGTTTTAAGCCAGACGCAGTCCTTCGTTCGAGTGAGGACTCCTTCGCTTGAGCGAGGAAGACAAAACAGTAAGGAAATTTTACAACTCGATTAACAAAGTGGTTCGCGGGATTGACAAGAATAAGGGACCTAACAAGGGAAGTTATGGGATAGCTTAATAAAATTAAAGGAGGATTTCCTTAAGCCTTGGTATCTGGGTGAGGATTTTAACAAGATAAGAAACATTAGTGAAAGAAAAAGGGTGCTCAAGAAGAGATAGGGGAATAAGGGAACTGAATGAGTTCATTGATAGGTGTGAAGTGTCTAACTTGCCACTGCTAGGTAGAAAGTTTAGCTTGTGTAAATCAAGAAAGGGTAAAAAGTGAAGTAAAATAGACAGAGTATTAGTAGACCCAAAATAGCTTGAGGTACTCAATTTGAAGTTGTGGGGACTGCCTAGGATGATATTTGACCATAGCTTCTCTTATTGATGGAGGATGAAAGAAACTGGGGTCCTAGACCCTTTAGGATACAAAATGATTCTAGGAGATTAGCTGGAAAGAGGCTAATGTAATGGGTTGGTGTAGACACCCCATTTTTGACCGTCCTCAAGACTTGGACGTCACCGCTTGAACACTTGGTGATTACCCATGTTCGTGTTTTGTTTTGAGTTCCCGGAGGTCTCGGCTGCGCGCCTTGCTTCAGGATCTCTCAACTCGGCTGTTCTGTGTTTGGTTTTGCACCAAACACTTGTGTTTTTGTTTCTGAGGGTAGAGAGTAAAATACTAGCTACCCCTGGCACCTACCGGCCATGGCTTGAGGCCACCGGCCGTGTTTTGAAGCTACCTGGTGAAACATACCATTGGTCGGTCGGCATTTGGTGTGGATGGCCGACCATATTTTTGGCCGGTGGACTCTTTTTCTGGCTGGTAGCACATTTTTGCCTTTTTCAGGCATAATGCATGCCAGCTGTGCCAGCTGGAATGCATTGACCCTCCTCCCTATGCACGGGTGTGGCTGTTTTGCACCCTTTGACCCTTTATTTCTTGCACCCTTTGCTCAAGCTTCTTGAGGAAGCTTGACCCCTTGTCTTAGCTTCCTCAAGAAGCTTGCACCTTTGGGTTAGCTTCCATTGGAAGCCTTGACCCTCTTGACCATTCTCATTTAGCTTCTTTAAGAAGCTTAGCACCATTTTCATTGTCTATATAAGAGACCACCCCCCTCCTTTGTCTTGGTTCAGCAAAAAAATCCAGACCTAATACATATATATATCTGAGATATACCTTCTCTCTCTATATCTCCCTCTCTCTCATCATTTGTGTGTGTTTGAGGGTCTTAAAGTGCATTTTCTCCTTAGTTTTGCACACAAACACACACTACTACACCATACTTTGACTTTGAGAGGCTTTGAGGGTTTGTTCTTGAGGTTTTGGACTGGTTTTGATCAAAGGAAGGAGGCTGCACTTGCTGTTCACCAAGGGTTCTTCAAGGGTAACTCTTTTACTTTAGATTCCCCAATCTTGCACTAGACTTTTGCCTATCTTGCTTATTGTTTCAGACTTTGTGTATAACTGAAAAAAGTCTTGTATTTGTATGCTTAAGATACTTCATTAAGGTCACTTTGTTGTTGGGGGTCGACCTCCCCCTCTTAGGCCTTGTTTGGCCCTTTTTGTGCTTTCTTCTTTAAGCTTTGGTTACTCTTGTGTATTGGTCTTCTCACCACTGAAGTCCAGTGAATTTTCAGTGGTAAAGAAGAGGTTTTGAGGGCTTGTATAGGGGAGGGACACCCCTCTCCCTTGGTCTCTCTTTTGTCCATATTTTTGGCTCATAATAGTAGCATGCATGAGTAGTTATCTTTGGCTCCATTTCAGAGGTTTTTGGGTGTTATTGGGTCATGTTATGCCTCTATTTTTGGTCGGATTTATGACCCTTTGCATGCGTAATATACTTGCTTTGTAATCCTCTATTTTGGCCTAGAAGTGCATCATGCATTTAGCCTACCATGCTCTTATGTTTTGGCCTAACTTTGTGAAGTTCCTGGTCATATTTTGCCATGTTTGAGGTTTGTTAGGTGTTGATTTAGTCATGCCTTTCATGCTTTGCATAGTCTTTTTGCATTCTAGCATGTTGGCATCGGGTGTGTGAGTCATGAGCATGCTTGAGTTGGCCTATTTCAGTGATTTGGAATCTCTTATGGTGTCATTTCAGTCCTTGTTTTATGCTTACATGTTCGCATCTTGTTATCCTTTCAATGCTTTGGAGAGACATGATCCTATGCTCCATGTTTGGCCTTGGTGTATGCCTCTTTGTTTAAGCCATTTGGGATGTTATTTATGTGGGTTTTGGGGCTTCTTCTAACATGCCATAGTTCTGATTTCGTTTGGTTTGATACCCATGTTTGTCTTTTTGTAAGAGTTCTTGAAGATTGTCTTCCATGCCTTAGCTTTAGGCCCTTTTGGTTTACATGTTTGTTGTACATGTTGTCCATCATTTTGGCACCTTTTGGCCACTGTTTTGGGGTGGGCTGAGGTCTGCCCTTTGCGGTTTAAGTCCGCCATTGCATGATCATGTTGCATTACTTTGGTCTCATGCTTGCGTTGGACCATATTTGCACATTTGCATATTATTTAGCTAGTTGCATTTCATGTCCTAGCTTGCGTGATAGATTGCATGGCATGGCATCTTGTATGTTTGACACATTGCGTTTAGCATGCCTTGTTAATTTAGCCTCTCATTGCATACTTTAGTCATGTTGCATACTTGAGCCATATTGCATACATGCATTACATTTTTGCTTGGTTTGGGGTGTCAAACCAAGTACGAGGAATGAGGTGCGTTCGTACTCAAAGTGACGTAACGCGCCTCAATCCCCGGTCGCCGACGCCCTTGATCTCAACATGATAGGGGGTTAGCATTCATTTGTTTATTGCATACATTTACATCAAGTTGCAAACTTGGCCTCTTAGGCTATCATGCATCGAAATGCACAATTGATGGCCCGAGGGTCGAGGGCCATGCTCCCTTGAGTCTATTGCATGATAGGGAGTGTGGCTATGCTTACATTTGCTTGAAAATTCCATGCCATACACTGCTTGCCCTCTGTTGCTGTCAACTGCAGGATTCTGCAGCAAGAGATGGCCGGCCGGCCACATACAGTGCCGACCGACCATCTGTGGCTGGAAGGTGGCCCAACATTTGGCCGACAAGAATGTTTCCATGGCCGGTGGTGCTTTGCACTGGCCGGTGGTATTCCAGGGTGATCAGGAGGTGGTTCAGAGATGCCCCAGGAATTTTCACAGTCTTCAGAGGAGCTGGGCAGTGTAAACAGAGGCAGCAATGCTATGGCAACGAGTTTCCGGGCAAGACGAGTCAAACATGCATCATTTGCGTACTCCGAGGCAGAGTTGTGGCAGTCTCTTCAAACTTCACATTTTATTTTGTAATTAACTTGTTAATTAATGAAGGGTCTGTAATAATTAATTAGCTAGGATAGTTGATTTGTTATTCGGACTGTATTATTCTTTCGGTCTCTCCGAGTGAGGGCGTATTTGTAATAAGTGTGGGTGCGTGTGTGTATGTCTTCCAACCCCCACTTCTTTCTCCTTTTTACTTACCCGCTTTTGATGGTTAGTATTAGGGCATATTTAAATTAGCATACCTTATGCTATGCATGCGTGCATCCATACATTTGTCTTGCATGCACCGGGCTCGGCGCATCATACTAACTGCATTGTATTTCAATTCTAAGTTGAATGCGTGTTAGTTGTAGCATCATCATATGCCATCTTAGAATAGCCGAGCCTATCGTAGTTGCATCTTGCATGTGTTGCATTAGTCATCTTAACATGAACTAGGATCATGCATATGATTACTAACTAGTTTCTGTTTTGGCTTGGAGTACTCGGTAAGCATTTATGTTTTAGCATCCTTGCATGAGTGTGAGTGTTGCCATGATAGCATGCTTACCATGAGGCTATGTGCTTATGTGATATAACTGCCTGAATGCCTGTGGGTGAAGGTTGGGTTACTTAAATTGGAACAATACATCAAATGCGAGTTTTAAGCCCACTTGGAAGTGGTAAAACCATATATTCTAAGCCCACCCGAGGGTGGCAAAATCTGCATTTTAAGCTTACCTGCGAGTAGCAAACTGCTTTAAAAAACAAACATGAAATGTTTTGTTCCAATTCGGGCGATCCAGTCTATACTTGTATGCTGTGCGCATCACGTAATAACTCTAGGCTAATAACCGGAATAAGGACGCATAATGTTTTCAAAACAAGATATCATGGTTAGTAGAGGCCGATCTTTGGATCGGGCGAGAGGGGGTGCTCATAGCTGACCTTTCCCAATCGTACCCAAGTTCCCGAGCCGAGGCAACTTTGGTGATGACGGACACGTGGCCTTAGGCAAACGAGTCAGGGTTTTCTAAATTCCCCCCATTAAAAAATATTTAGGTGGCGACTCTGTATCTGGCAAAGCAGTCCATGTTTGGCACTTCTTTTCTAAAAATTTGTTTTCTCAAAACGATTTGCCGGATTTGGACTCTTTGGTTCAGATTAAGAACCATGACAAAACGAGTCCGAACTGTGGGGTGAGGCCCTCACGCGGGGCGCGTCCACAGTTGGGTTGGGTATATTATACTAAAAAAGTTGAAGGCCTTGAAGCTAGGCCTTAAGAAATGGAATGTGGAGGTGTTTGGCAATGTTATCAATAAACTGAAAGTAGTGAAGAGTGATTGGCACAATATTGATCTTGTTGCTAAGGATAGGGATCTTGATGATTCAGAAAAAGCACGAAAGAGAGAAGTCAGAAAAGAGGTGTGGAGATTAAGTAAGATGGTGGAAAGAATGTGGCTACAAAAGTCAAGACTTAATTGGGCAATGAAGGGAGATAAAAATACAAGATTCTTTCATGTTATGACAAAATGTAGACAAGCAAGGAATGAAATTAACTACATTACAGAGGGAGATGTGTTGTATGTGGAGCCTATTCAAGTGAAGAGAAAGGTCTTGAGCATTTCAAAGACCAGTTTTCTAAACACTGGTCAGTAAGACCTAAATTAGGAGGGACCTTTAATCAGTAGAAGGAAGCTTTGGTTTTGATATGCTGGAAATAGAGTTTATAGAAGCATAAATCAAAGTTATAGTGATGGAATGTGATGTGAATAAAGCACTAGGGCCAAATGGTTTTAACATGGTGTGCTTTCAGAAGTTCTGGAAAGTGATGAAGGGTGAAGTGATAAATTTTGTGAATGAATTCCATAAGAATGGAAGGTTGGTAAAGGGGACCAATAGCTTCTTCATAACCCTTATACCTAAGAAGGAGAATCCAAAAAGGCTAACTGATTATAGGCCTATAAGCTTGGTAAGCTTAATCTACAAGATCATAGCAAAAGTATTGTCACATAGACTGAAAGCAGTGATGTCTCATATCATCATTGAAACACAGTCAGCATTCTTAAGTGGAAGGAATATTTTAGATGGGGTACTAATTGCTAATGAAGTGGTAGATGAATGGAAGAAATCAAAGAAGAAGAACTGATTATAATGTTAGATTTTGAGAAGGCATATGATTCCATTGACTGGGGTTTCCTATTCTCTATGATATCTAAGTTAAGCTCTGAGGCTAAATGGTCTAGCTGGATCAAGAAATGTGTAACTTCTGCTAGGGTATTAGTACTTGTTAATGGATTAGCAACTGAAGAATTCAGTCCACAAAGGGGTTTAAGGCAAGGGGACCTTTTGTCCCCCTTCCTGTTGAATATAGCTGCTGAAGTCCTACATATTTTATTATCCAGAGCTCATGATTTAGGTTTGATTAAAGGAGTGAAGGTTGGTTCAAATGGTGTTGTGCTCTCCCATCTTTAGTTTGTAGATGATTCATTACTATTCTGTGAAGCAGATATGGAGGAGGTAAGGAATTTGAAAAGGGTGCTAAGATTCTTTGAAATCATGTATGGCTTGAAAATAAATTATCATAAAAGTGTTGTGTGTGGGGTGGGTGTCTCAGAAGAAGTTATGGCTAATTTTGCTTCAGTCTTTAATTACAAGATGAAGTCCTTGCCACTTAGTTATCTTGGGCTGCTTCTAGGGGATAACCCAAGGAAGAAAGCCACATGGAAAACTGTTTTGGATAAAGTTAGAAGCAGGCTAACTGGTTGGAAAAGAAAGTTACTATCCTTTGCAGGGAGGTTAACACTAGTCAAAGCTGTAACATCTTCATTACCAGTGTATTAGTTGTCTTTGTTCAAGATGCCTGAAGGGGTAGCTAAAGAATTTGAGAGAATTCAAGCTACATTTTTGTGGGGTGGTTTAGAATTAAAGAGAAAGATCCATATGGTTAAATGAGAGGAATTGTGTAAAATTATGGAGCAAGGAGGGTTAGGTATTAGAAAGGTGAGAAGGGTTAACAACTACTTATTAGTAAAATGGTGATGAAGGTTTGGTTGTGAAAATAAAGTTCTATGGAAGAGGGTTATAGGTAGCAGATACAAATGGGATATAGGAAGCTGGATGCCATCTTTTAATCCTAGCAGCAACCACTCAGCTATATGGAAAGGAATCATAGCTATTGCTGAGCAGAGAAACAACTTACAAGAGTTCTATTTGAATAATTTTCACTTGAAGGTTGAGGATGGAAGAAGGACTATCTTTTGGACTGATAGATGGTGTCAGGCACTATGCTTGAAGGATGAGTTTCCAGGCCTCTATAGGTTGTCTTTAGAGAAAAGTGATTCCTTGAGAGCAATCTACGATAAGAAAAATGTATCAGGTGAATGAAATATATCATTTAAAAGAGAATTGTATGTGTGGGAGGATTTGGAGCTTCAGAATCTCTTAAGTCAGCTAGCACTAGGACCTGTAATGAGACTAGAGTATGTGGATAGGCCTGTTTGGGCAGTATCTATTTCAAATGAGTTCACTATAACAGCAATGTATAAGTTTGTTGTGGATAATCTTGGTCCAACTCGCAGAATTAGCAAGTTGGTTTGGATAAATTTCGGCTATGTTTGGAAGGGTTTTGGAACTTTAGTTCCACCCTTTGGTTTGCATGTGATGTTTGTTTACAGTTTTCAAAAGTTAATTCCACACACTTTTGAAAACTCTGTCAAATGCGGGAAAGTTTGGGCTAACCGGTTGTCCTCCCGGACGTCTGGCTAGTCATCCTCCCGGACATCCGGCCGGTTGATCGGAACAGTGCATTTTTTTTAAAATTTTAATTTTTAATTGCCACCTATTATTTTTTAAATTTTTTATGAGTTTTGAATAGAATTTTGAGTTGTGTGTTTGGTTATGAATTGTAAGTTTTTATATCAAATATCATATGTCATATCAAAAATCCCCTATTCAATTCAAAACTCTTTTTAAAACTCATTCACCAAACAAATTTTCTACACTCAAATCATAATTTTAAAACTCACAAACTCAAAATACAACTCTTATTCTCAAATCATATTTAGAAAACTCTACCAAACACTACCTTCATCTCTCCTAAGGTGTAGTTATTTGGGTGGTTAGCTTGGAAATAGAGAATCAAGACAACTGAGTTCTTACAAAGAGTTGGTGTTCTTAATGAGAATGTGACTAGTTTATGTGTGTTTTGCAAGAGTGACATTGAATCTGTGAACCATGTTTTAATTTGTTGTCCTTTTGTCTGGAATGTCTAGGCTGAAATGCTGAAATGGTGAGAGGCTCAAGGTGCGTTACCAGGCTCTGTGGATCATATGCTGTTAATATGGGCTGGAGGGAAGTTGAAGAAGATGGAGAGGAAAGAGTGCTATCCTAATGGCTGTGTTGTAGTTAGTTTGGAAGCATAGAAATCAGTGCGATTTCAAAGCATCTAATCCAAGCCTGACTGAGCTGTGTGAGTTGATTAAGACTAGAATAGCTTTGTAGTTGAAACCACTCTTGAAGGATTTTCATTTTACAATGTTTTCATCCTAAACGTGAGGCAGATTAGGATGTGTTTGGGTAGAGCTGTGATGTATTGAGTGGGGGTGTTATGCTAATGGAACTGGCCCATGGAGTCGTTGTAGACACCCCATTTTTGACCGCCCTTAAGACTTGGGCGCTACTAATTGCTCACTTGGTGATGAAAGTTGTGCAGTGCAGAGGTTTGATTTCTATGGCAAGGAGAGCGTCAAATCCACACCTCACACCCCATTTTTGGACTAAAACTATTCTGACTAAAGATTTTAGACCTTAAAACCCTCTCTTTCAAAATATTTTTGAAACAAAGTTCCTACGATGTTCCGAGGCTCACATTTCGTTAAATGTTGCGCTTTTTGGTAAACCGAGCAAGGACAAAGTAGAAATGCATGACAGAGAGGTGAACTCTTTGAAAAATATTTCAAAACTTCTTGGTTAGAGGTTTGGGGTTGAAGAAAATTGAAAGAGAGGGAAGAAACCCAGTTAGGGAAGAAGTTGGGCATGAATTGTTAAGAGAAAGTCGAGTAGCCCTCGCTAAATCGGGCCTATCTATTTGTACACTTGGATTTCAGCTATGAGGCCACCACCGTTGGAAAGTGGACTTCCGGGGCTTCATTTTGCACTCAAGAATCTCCTAAAGCTGAGTCCGGATGAAGGAGATATGGTTGGTTGAAGTTGGGCATCAATCCGGTTAGGACTGAAACTGAGCAATCTTCACTAAAAGAGGGATATCTCTCAGCACAGTTGTAATTTTGATGTGAGGATGCCACCATTGGAAAGCTTACTTCTGGGGCTTCAATTTGGACACAAGAATGACCTGAAAAGAGGTCCATATGAAGGAGATATGCCAATTTGAAGTTTGACCTGCAGAGCAAATTTTTGCTGTCGACCGACTAGGAAAGGTAGCCTACCGGCCACTTATGTCCAAAAGTCAGATATTTTGCAGATCTTTTCCCTCTAGCTATCCCAATTCAGATATTTCGACCAAGGCTTGCATTTTTGCTATATATGGAGGCCATATCTCTCATTTTGGGAGGTTAGCAAGTTTGGGAGCCTTTCTCACTAAAATCCCTCTCTCTCTACAAAATTTTTAGAGCAAAATCTCTACCTCTCTCTCTAGAGTTCTCTCTCTCTTGCCCTTTTGTGCATAGAAGTAGAAAAACACTTCTAGTTTGCCTAGACATCCTTCATCAAAGTTGCATATCTTTGGGCTGAGGTCCCTTGGAACCTATTTTGGGTTGCTAAAGGCTGGTTTTGGCTCAGATGGTGGCTGTTTAAGTGCTGTGCTTCAAAGGTATAACATTTACCTTCTTTAAGCTTATTTTGCACACTTGTTTTGCCACCTTTCCAAACTGTTATTGAGCTGGTTTTCAACTACAAAAATCTCTGTTTTTCAGTCTTAAAAATGGTGGTTTGAGCCTATTTTGTGTTAGAGGGTTGTCTCTCCTTTTTGTTCCTTAGCTTGTATAGTTTTTTGCACCATTTCTCACCACCTTCAAATCAAACTTTCTGGGCCTTTTTACCACTAAAACTCAGAGGATTTTTAGTAACAAAAACCATGTTTTGAGGTCCAAAATAGGAGGGGTTGGCCTCCCCTCCTTGTGTCTTGTTTGCATGAGGAGATAGCCTAACATGTGAGCATGTTTTTCTACCATTTTGTGACTTGATCTCAGCATGTTTTTGTGACTTTTTTTGACTTGTTTAAGCTCTGTTTTGAGTGGTCTTGGATATATGTGCTTTGCTTTGTAGAGCTATAGTGTAAATAGCCTTTACTAGCTTTGTGTTTTAAGGCCCCTAGCATGCTTTGCTTGAGTTATTTGCATGATATAACATCATTTTACATGTGATTTCAGAGCATATACCCCTGTCATACTCTCGCATATTTCACTCTTTCATTGCTTTTGAGAGTTGTGCTTTATGCCTTGCTTGCGAGCCAATATGCGAGCATGTTTTTCTTGCCACTTGGGCTTCAATTCCAGCATGTTTTAGCTACTGATTTGGCATGATTAAGCTCTGTTTTGAGCTGGTTTGATCACATGAGCTTTGCTTTGTATGCTTGTAGTGCAATTGTGCTAAATTGCCTAGCATGTGCTATTGTTTTGGCCTCTTAATATAGCTATTCTTAGCTTATTTGAAGCATATTTTAGAACTCTATTTAGGGTGTTTTAGGACTGTTTTGGACTGTTGGTCCCTTTTGAGCTTTGTATTGCATGCCTCTAGTGTTGTGTCCTTCACTAGTTTCAATGCATTGGCCCCTAACATGTTGTGCATGTGTTGCTTGCATGTTGTAGCATTACTTGTCATGCCATTTCAGCACTGAAACATCTGCAACCTCCCCCATTTCTTCATTTTTCAATTTGTTTTGAGGGTTGTTTGGCCTTAAGTTTGTGTTTAAGCATGAGGCAGGGTTTGTGCTCAAATGGCTTTAACCCTCTTTTGAGGGTTCCTCCTAGTCAAAGGCATAATCCCTCTCATGTCCTAAACCACCCTTTTGGTTGACCCCTCCCATTAGAGGACTTTCACATTGGACTTTACCAGTTAAGGGATTAATTGGTAAGCTAAAATGTGTAAACAAAAATGAGCCAAGTAAAACATGACTAAGATAAGCATGTTGTTTGCATTGCATGTGTTTGGATCGGACATTAATCCAAACACGAGGAATGAGGGACGTTTCATACTCAAAGTGATGAAATGTGTCACATTTCCCGGTCGTCGTCACCCTTGATCATGCATGATAGGGTGGAGGCACTTTGAGTCTTATCTGCGCATTCACTAAGCTTGTACAAGCTTGGTTTTTGGGCCATCATGCATTGAGATGCTTGGTTGGTGGCTTGAAAGCTGAGCGCAACACTTCTTTGAGCTTGAGAAATAATGAGGAGTGTAGCAGTACACACATTTCCTTGCAAATACATTGCTGTGCCTCTGTTGTTCTCTATTGTAGCAAAACAAGAAGCTTGGAAAAACAGGTTGCCAACTGGCCACTTGAGGTAGCCGACCGACCACTTTTATTAGCCGACCGGCCAGTTAAGGTGGCCGGCAGCCACTTTTTGTGGCCGACCAGCCACCAGTCCAATGTTGTGTAGAAATGTTCCTGTTTTGAGGCAAAGGCAGTCTGAAGTTGGCACAATGTTCAGAAAATAGAGGCGAGTGTAAACAGAGACAATCGACGGCAAGGCGATGGATTTCCGGGATGACGCCAACCGAGCATGCATGTCTCCCTCGCCCGCGAGGCAATTTTCATTGCTTTAATAGCTAGTTGTAGCTAATTATTACATGTGTTGTAATTAATTAGTTTAATTCGGTTTGTAATAATTAATTAGCTAGAATAGTTAATTAGTTCGCATTGTAATAATTAGCTTAGCTTAGATTAGCTTAACTTGTTTATTCAGACCCTCCTTCGAGAGGGCACAATGTTGTAATAAGTGTGCGTGTGTGTGTGCATGTCTTCTAACCCCACTTATTTCTCCCTTTTATTTATCCGCTTTCCGTGGTTAGATTAGGGTACGTTTCGATTAGCATACCTTATGCTTTACATGCGTGCATCATTCATTTGTCTTGTTTGCATCATTCAAACTGCATTGTATTTCAATACACTTATTTGAATACGTGTTCTAAAGCATGTTATCAATTGTTGCATTCATATGCCATCTTAGATAGCCGAGCCTGTTTAGTTGCATTCTTTGCATGTTTTGCATTAGGCATTTAGCATAGTTAGGATCATGCATATTTTTAACTAGCTTCTGTTTTGGCTTGGAGTACACTGTAAGTTTTACGCTTTAGCATCCTTGCATGAGTGTAAGTGTTGCCATGATAGCATGCTTGCCATGAGGCTATTTACTTAAATGATTAACTGCATGAATGCCTGTGGATGAAGGCTTTATTACTTGAATTGGGACAATTCGACAAATGTGAGTTTTAAGCCCACTTTGTGAAGTGGCAAATCATGTTTTAAGCCCACTTGAGGGTGGCAAATCCGCGCTTTAGCCCACTTGAGAGTGGCATTTTCAAACCATTTTCGAAAACAAACATGAGTTGTTTTGTTCCAATTCTTGCGATTTAGTCTATACTTGTATGCTGTGCGCATCACATAGTAAAGTTAGCTAATAACCGGAATAAGAACACATGTGTCTATAAAACAACATATCATGTTAGTAGAGGCCGATCCTTTGATCAGGCGAGCGGGGGTGCTCATGTTATGACCTTCCCCTCTCGTACCCAAGTTCCCGAGCCGAGGCAATTTTGGTGATGATGGACACGTGGCCTTTGGCACGAGTCAGGGTTTCCTAAATTTCCCAAAAATAAAATAGTTAGGTGGCGACTCTGTAATCTGGCAAAGCAGTCCATGTTTGGCACTTTTGATTCAAAATCGATTTTCCAAAACCAATTGCCAGATTTGGACTCTTTGGTGTTTATCAGTCTCACATTGCACCTTGTGAGATTAGATTCAGAACCGTGACAGGAGTCGAACTGTAGTAAGACCTATTTGCGCCTTCTCCGAAAGGGGGACGCGCGAAGAAAGTCAAGTCCACAGTTGGCTGTTTGTTTTTTTATAGCTCTGTTTTGCTTCCATTTTTGTCCTCTTGGTTATGTTGTTGGTCCCTCACCAACTTTGGGGCTGTGCTAGCATATGATCGGATAGGCCTCGCGGTGCCAACATAGTTGGGATGGTATAGGTCTGTTGTGATGCTCTTTGCATTTCTTCTATTGTTTTCTTGGTTGTGTTGTTTGCATTTCCTCTATTGTGGTGCCAACATAGTTGTTCATTTATTCATCAATAAAGTTCCTTCTTGGTGGATCAAAAAAATAAAAATAAATAAATAAATAAATAAAAGAGTAAAATTGACACAGATGATTTACAAAACTTAAACCCACTGCAAAGATGTAAAAAAAAGATTTTTAAAAGTTTCAATCTATTTATTTATGAAATTAGTTTTTTAATTAAAAAATATTTTTACTGTCCCAATCTGCCTTTTGTTCTTGTTTCAAAACCCTTTCGCATCACATGATCAATACTAGAGAGATTGCTTTTGTCTTAAAACCCTTTCTCACACCAGAGAGGTTGATCATGTAATAAAGAAAGTATTTCGAATATGAAATTATTAGTGAGGATCACAACAATGAAATCTTTTTAGAAAAACACTTCATAAAAAAATTGATTGAAAAATTATTTTTAAAAAAAAACTCTTAGTGTTTGACCCTTATAACAAAATAAATCTTAAAATTTTAATTTTATCAATTTAAATACTAAATTTTGATTTGTTTTCAATCTACATCATCTATCTTTGTTTTGTCCTTGTCTCAAAACTCTTTCCCAACCACATGAGCAGTACTAGTGAGTTTTTTTTTTGAAAAATGCTATGGACCCCAAATAATCTACCAAAATTTCAGATTATTTGGGGTCCCTAGTATAACTCTTTTTTTTTTTTTTGAACTACAGTATTAGAAAGGTTGATCATGTAATAAACAGAGAGGGCTAAACTACCAATAGTTCATAATAATTGGATTTAATTCCTATTAAGTCCTATTGAAATTAAGTCCTAATAAAATTGTTGTTAAAAATAATTTTTTAAGACTATTTTTTTCATATGTCGCTAAAAATTGATAATTAGTAACTTTTTTTGTCACGATTTTTATAAATTATTGCTAAAAGTTACAATTAGTGATATTTTTCTGTGACGAATTTTTTAAACTATCGTTAAAAGTTGAAAATTAGTAACATTTTTTTTGTGACAATTTTTTTAAATTGTCGCTAAAACTTATAACAAGTAACATTTTTATGACAATTTTTAAACTGTCGCTAAAAATTAACAATTAATTATATTTTTTTAATAGTATTTGATGAAAAATGTCATTAATTATCATAAGATTTATTAGATAATAAATTCACCTATTAGACCCCACACCTAAGTTCCTAATAAGAAAGTATTAGTAGGGGCCACAATAGTGGAAGCAATCTTTCTAGCAAAAAACTTCATAAAAAAATTGATGAGAAAATTATTTATAAAAAACGAACCCTTAGGATTTGACCTTTGTAATAAATTAAACTTTAAGGTTTTACTTTTATCAATTTAAATCTTAATTCTTAAAATTGATTATATAATTGAATTGGAGACCAGTGAATGAATAATGTTTAATGACATATATTCAAAATGAGATATTTGATAATATTGATAATGTGAGATTTATGCAATGATTTCAAAATTTAAAAACTCATTGATTGCAATGTGATTTTTTTTTTTTTGGCTTCCTTTTTGTAAACATATTAGCATGAATATACTAAATACTTTGTTTAATTGATATTTAAGAATTTTAAATTATTTTTGTTAAATTATTAGAAATAGTTATTGATAAGTCAAAAAAATAATTTATAGCATTTTTTGTAAATTTATTGATCCATTGAACAAAAATCCTAGAAGCACCACTTGTTGCATATTAAAAACAAAAACAAAAAATTACTTCAAATTTGAAATATGTGGTTTAATTTTCTTTTGGTTGATATCAAATTTAAAGTACACCATAAAGTCAAATTCTAAATATTTTTTAATTTGTAATATATATTTTTTAATTTTTTTTATGGATACATGACATTTTAATGCACAACTACATTGCCTATGTATCATTAGGGCTGCAAACAACCCGAATTTTACTAAGTTCAAACTTGGTTTATTTGCTTATCAAGTTCATTTATTGAGTTCAAACTTGGCTCGTTTACTTATCAAGTTTGTTTATAGAGCTCAAACTTGACTCATTTGTTTATTGAGTTCGTTTATTGAACTTGAATTTGGGTTGATAAGCTTGGCTCGACTTAACTCGTTAATATTAATGAAATTTGACCTTGACTTGACTTGGCTCGATAATTTTTATATTATTTAAATAAAGATATTTAAATAATATTATTTATATTAATAATAAATATTTATTATAAAATTTAAATAAAAATAAGTGAGCCAAGTTTATTTGAGTTTGAGCTTGATTTGTTTACTGAACAAGCCTAATATTCGAGGTCGAACTCGGCTCCGAGCCAGTTCGTGAACAATTCGATTCGTTTGCAGCCCTACGTATGATACAATAGTCAAATTTCAGAATGAATATTAGATATTATGATAATTATTGATTAATGACAAATTTCAAATGCGAATAGTCAGATTATATAGTTGAGATAGCCAGAAACAAAAGATATATATATATCTAATTATATTTATGTTTTTTAATTATCTACATCATGTGTCGTCTAATCGTATCTACAATGTGCATTTCATGTTATTAAAAGTGAGTTTTGTTGAAGTGAATGTACATTGTTATATTCAAGGAAAATGTTATTTGTGAGGAAGTATTTTTGAGAATGACGTCACGTGGCCAAGGTGCCTTCGAGATGTCGGCCGAGGTGTCACGTGGGTAGGTTATGTTTGCCGAGGTGATTGTGGTGTTGCCAAGGTCTGGTGCTATAATGCCGGAATTCGAGATATTTGGATAGAAGACAGGATTTCTAGATAAGAGGAGGCTCATAGTCTGGATAAGGATAAGGCTCTTGGAGAGTTTATCCCTATCTAGTTCAGAGTCTGAGATAAGCATTGTGCTTGAGTCCTATGAAGTAAGACTTCTAGGGGACTAGGGCATTGCTGGCTATAAAAGTAAGACACCCTCGTGAGTCTAAAGTACGCTTTATTTTGGGAGTTTTGTATTTGTTTGATATCTTTGAGAGACAAGTTGACTGACTTGATTATCGGAGTGCCCCCGGGTGGACGAACCACTGCGGTATTCTCATATTCTTATTGGCAAGTGGTTGGCTTAATCTATTCTGCTGCGTGCTCTCTAGCTAAGTTCCCTGTTTGGTTGTGTAGTCAGAAATCAACACCCACAATTTGGCGTCGTCTGTGGAAACTTAGTAAGGATAGATGACCAACAACGGACAAGAAGTGAGGATCAGGGACGACATTTACAGTGAGGAGGAGGAACACATAGGTCCTAATACTGAAGGAGGGAACAACAACGAAGAAATATAGGAGGTCGACCCCGAGGCAAACAATTTCACTTGGGGCTGATGCGGGAACAAGAAGGGTAGTCGAGATGAGTCCTACCACAAAAGTGATCTCCAAGTATGGAAAGATAGATGCTTAAAAAGGGATGGGGAACTAAAGGATATGGCGAACAAGTTGACAAACTTGTAGACAGTAGTCAACTTCATGAGGCAGAACAACATAATTGAACCAGCGTTTTCCTTACAAGACACACCGGTACCAATAGTCAAGGTAGGTGTCTAGAAGGAAGGACAGAAGACGGTGCCTATTGTCTCATAACACGCTAAGGGATAAAGAAATTCACATCGGCAATCACGAGATGTCGGGAGGAAAAAGTCTGTACGAGGAGAGTCACAGAGAACACCACGGACTAAGGGCACCTATGTTAGGGGAGCTTGGCAGATCCAAGGGCAAGGCCTTTGTTTTGATGATGCAGTGGATGTGGAGAAGTCCAAGAGAACGCATCTTAACATTGGAAGTAGCGCGCCAAAAAGGTTGAAGTCAACTGAAAGCCGAGCTCCCAGACGGACGAAGGAGGACCTGAGAGATTACCTCTAAAGGAAGAGGCATAATGTCAAGATCACATCCAACGTCTAGCCAAAGACATCGTTCTCAGTGGAGTTGGATGCGTTCGAAGCATCAAAAAGATTTAACATGCCAAGGTTTCAGATTGATGACGGTAAGTCTGATACAAATTTTCACGTTGGTTTGAACATAAATTCAATGGCTTTGTGGAGTGGAAACGAATAGTTATTATATAAAGTGTTCTTGTCGTCATTTGAGGAAATTACATCAGATTGGTTCCACAAACTCCCAAAGTGATGTGTGAAGAGTTGGGAAGGCCTGACCGAGATGTTTGTGGCTAGGTTTGTTATGAACAAATTGCAACCACTAAGGATAGACTCCCTATTGGCTTTAAAGATTAGCGATGGAGAAGGTCTTAGGACCTACGCCAAGACGTACTGTGTGGTTTACAATCGGATTCTGGCTTGTAACAAGAAACTTGGAGTGGTATCCTTTAAGAACTACTTAGATGATGATTGCTCACTTTAGCAGTCGCTTGCTAAGACACTCCTAGAGAACATGAAGGAATTAATGGCGCGAATTGAAAAATACGCCAGGGCAAAAGAAAATAAGAAAGCAAAAAAGATGAGTACAACGAAGTAAGAGAAAAGAAACGGTTTGTCGAGGCGAGGCCGAGGAAATAACGGTGTTGACAGGCTGGAGTTAGGATTGATATCCATACAGGCAATGAACACAATTTTCAATATCCCTATCTATAAGATCTTGGAGAGAATAAGGAATTAGCCATACTACAGGGCACCATAGAAGGTCCCGGGAGAATACATGGACAGGAGCCTTGAGAAGCACTATGCCTACCATGAGGAAAACAGACACATGACCCAGGGATGCCAAACTCTGAAGTCGCACCTAGAAGATTTAGTTAGACAGGGACACCTAAGAGACCTAATTGATGAAACAAAAACAAGAGAGGAGTAGGCGAAGTTGGCCTAGACACCGGCAGCACCACCGCCACCACCACCACTGCAGGCAAAGGGACCACGGGTAATCAACGTGATTCACTTGAAGGTCAACGAGAATGAAGTTCGGGAAGAGATTTAGAGAGTAAGGCATCTGCAGCACGTTTACCAAATACAGTAGAAAAAGCCTAGGATAGATGGATATCAGGGGCCGATGATATTTTTCACTAAAGAGGACCTAGATATGGTACAACATCTACATAATAATGCTCTAGTGGTGACGTTGAAAGTCAGAGATTGCTAAGTGAGGCGCATCCTAATTGATCAAGGCAGCTCTTGTGAGATCATGTACGTCAGATGTTACAAGGAGCTCAGCCTCCACAAGGATGATCTAGAGCAATTCGATAGCCCTATGGAATGATTCAACGGTACGCCGTCATAGCCGCTAAGGACCACGAGTCTAGAGGTACAGGCAGAGACCAAGAAGGTAACTACAGATTTTACTGTAATAGATACCCCCTCCCCATATAATATCATTATGGGAAGACTTTGGCTGCACGTAATGAGGCCTGTTCCCTCAACGTTGCACCAATTATTGTGAATCCCAAGTGAGCAAGGGATTGAAGAAGTAAGGAGAGACCAAGTATAAGCAA
Organism: Camellia japonica; assembly: GCA_030407325.1. Classification (NCBI taxonomy): domain Eukaryota; kingdom Viridiplantae; phylum Streptophyta; class Magnoliopsida; order Ericales; family Theaceae; genus Camellia; species Camellia japonica. The sequence goes on along the minus strand of JAPPVO010000059.1, from coordinate 179,645,830 downwards.
AAAATTGCTCTGTGACAGCAATGAAGTACACCGGCAATGTGAGGGAAGCAGAGACAACATAGATTGAAAGTGAAGACCAGGAGGTCTTGGATAATGTCGACAAAGAACCCGCTGATAAGAGTAAAGAACCCTTGAAAAAGGTTATTGTACGGGAAGGCGATGATGAGTGATTCTTCCTTCTCAACTCTGGCTTAACCGAGGAAGAACAAAGAAAATTGGAGACTTTTTTGAGAGAAACATAGAGGTGTTCGCTTGGATACCCTATGAGATGTCGGGAATCAGTCCCGAGGTCACCTACCACCGACATAACGTGGATAGGTCGGCCAAGCCTATGATTCAGAGAGCAAGAAGACCAACTTTGGTCCATGTACAAGAAGTAGAAGAAGAAGTGGAAAAGCTATTGGAAGCACAGGCCATTCGAGAGGTGGACTACCCCACCTGGTTGTCCAATACGGTGGTGGTAAAGAAGAAGAATGGCCAGTGGAGCATATGTGTAGACTTCACTTGTAACGCCCCAACCCTTCATATATCATCGATATTGTCCGCTTTGGGCCACGCCCGCACGGATTTGTTCTTCCCAATGGGTCACCCATCTCAGAACTACTCCAACCTAAGCACGCTTAACTGGGGAGTTCTAATAGGGATCTCACCACCTGGGAAAAGGCCTCGATTCTACACTATTGGTTGTAGGCAAGGGAGAGTCACTGCTGAGTCCTATGGTCCATTTTGACAGATTCTAACAAGGTCTCATAAGTATCGATAAGGTGTATACCTCTGATTATAATGAATATAAACACATAACAACCATAATTAACCTTAATTGCAAAAGCTTGTTCCATTACATTACATCCCAAAAAGGAAATTTAAATCTTTGTACGAGTCTTACAAAAATATTAAAAAAGAACTTTGTACTTTTTAACTTTTCTAAGATAGCCAAAGGTCTTCGAAGGTTTCAGGCTCGTCGTCTCCAGCTATATGTTCCTCTTCATCACCTGGCATAACACGCCGTGAGCTCTGAATGCCCAGTAAACACACACACATCCCATACCTTTTTTCCGAGTCCAATACACAATCACAATTATAACATCAAGTAGTAAAGCATGATACACGAATGAATAAATAAATGGTTACAAGTTAAATGTTAGTAAACTAGAAATCCCCTAAAGAGATTTCGTCCTCTCAACCACAAGAATCGGATTCGGTTTATTCGGTATGCCCCCTCTTTTGCTGCTTTGTTGTAGAACTAACCTCGGATGCCTACCATCGGTTATATACCGCGTAGCGCCAACCGCAGGGCCTCAAAAGAGATGGTGAAATAGGGCCTTGCCCAAAACCCTCCTCACATCAAACCACCTAGGGTCTGAATACAACTGCTCCGTTCAAGGGTTCCGAAAACCACTTGCGCAAGGCTTTAACTTCCGAATAGGGAACGCATCCCAACAAACCATATATCACAAATTCTCATCTTTTCATTACTCAAGTGCTCGAAACCCAATACCCTCCCAATTAGGTTTCCCGTTGAGTTAAATGTTTTAATCAAGGTTAGTCCAACTTACAAGATAATAATAACCACATAAGCACGCATCCTTAAGATGAGAAAGATAAATAACATAACATAACATAACACATACCATATCATGCCAAGATATGATCATAAGCTATTAAATATTTCCATGAATACAAGGGCATAAAACATCCATACATAACAAAATTTCCAAATTTAACATCACCTAAAGATTAAAATGAAAGGACTATTTTAGATCCTTCACCGGACTCGGTCTTTCTATGGTTCGTAGAGAATTTGATCTAGTTCCTAGAACATTTTTCGAAAATGGGTTTGCGTTTCCAGATTTTAAGTTATTTAGAAAACATTCTAGCGCTGAAAGATTCTGTCTAGACCCGTCGATCGTTACAAAAATTTGATTTTCTTGCAAACCACTAAACGTTTTTCGATGAAACCAATTTTAGTTGAAAGATAACTCCTTAAGGAAGATTTTGACCTCAAATAGAGGTCCAGAATAATTTTATACATTTTTCTGGAATTTTGAAAGTGGCCTGCATAAACAGATTCTAAGGTAGAATGTCCAAAACAAGAAGATTTATGAGAAAAGGGTTCCACCAAGGGAAAGTTTTCGTTTCTTTTGTGAAGAAAACATGCTAACCAACATATATCTAACTCAGGAAGTTTGCTTGAAGGTGTGCCCTTGGAAAGTTGAGAGATTGATATGGGAAAAAAAAATGGTTTTGTACCGAAATGGGGAAAATACATGAGAGATAGAATCAATACTCAACTCTTAGCATTTTTAACACAAGTAACTCATAAATAACAGATTTGAAAAACATTATTTAGAACCCTGAAGAACATGTATTGAAAAGGAAAATGAAGAGAATGTTTTGTTGTGGCTTACTTGCTAAGCTTTGAACAAGATGGCTCTCTTCTCCCTTCCTCTTCCTCTCAAAATTTCTCTCTTGTTCTCCTTCATCTCCTTTAGTCGAATGTGGGTGTGTGAGAGTGTTGCTTGGTGATATTTATAGGCAACTTGGTGTAACAAGGAATTGAAAAAGCAAGTTAGGATTTATTGGTTCATTAAAGCCCACTAATAAACACTAGTTGGATTATGAAAGGACACTAGTTGGCATTAAATGGACACTAGTTGGATTAAATGAACACTAGTTGGACAATAATTTAAACATTATATACACTAGTTCGAAATAAGTCTAGTAACTGAGGGTTTTAAGTAAATTATTTAAACATTTTTTTTTTTAGAGAAAACATTTTTCAGGGGCTTCACAACAAAAATATAAGTATTAGGCCGGACAAGTCCAATCCAACCTCACACCACGTGTCCAAGCCCAACCCGACCGGACGGCGACGGCGGCGCACATGTGGTTTTTGTTTTGGGTCCAATGGGTCTAACTCATTTTACCCATAACCTCACCCTGCCACAAACTTGGGTACGCCCCAACCCTTCACATGTTATCGATATTGTCCGCTTTGGGCCACGCCCGCACGGATTTGTTCTTCCCAGTGGGTCACCCATCCTAGAACTACTCCAACCTAAGCACGCTTAACTGGGGAGTTCTAATAGGGATTTCACCACCTGGGAAAAGGCCTCGATGCTATACAAAGGTCTAGGTTTTTACTTTTATAGCCCAGGAACTCCCCCTCCATTCCCGATGTGGGACATCGGGGCCTTATAATCTACCCCCGTTAAGGCTACACGTCCTCGTGCAGTAGCCTGCCAGCTCACAAGCCCGCCCACATGCACCGAGAGACGCCAGGGGCCCATACTCGGTACTCTGGAGAGGTTTTAAGGAGAAGTGTGAGTTGGGCTTTTCAATTTGGTATCAGAGCCGACTCTCCGGAGTACCGAGTGTGGGCCCCTGGCGTCTCTCGGTGCATGTGGGCGGGCTTGCGAGCTGGCAGGCTACTGCACGGAGACGTGCAGCCTTATGGGAGATGGATTGTAAGGCCCTGGTGTCCCACATCGGGAATGGAAGGGGAGTTCCAGGGCTATAAAAAGTAAAAACCTGGACCCTTATATAGCATCGAGGCCTTTTCCCAAGTGGTGAAATCCCTATTAGAACTCCCCAGTTAAGCGTGCTTAGGCTGGAGTAGTTCTAGGATAGGTGACCCATTGGGAAGAACAAATCCGTGCGGGCGTGGCCCAAAGCGGATAATATCGATGACGTGTAAAGGGTCGGGGCGTTACATCACTAGTCTGAACAAAAAATACTTGAAGGACTGCTTTTCCCTGCCCAAGATTGATCAGCTTGTTGATGCCATATTAAGGCATTGAAGAATGATTTTTCTAGATGCATACATGGGGCAGTAACGTATGCCCCAGATGAATCACCTCCAAAGGGCTTTAATGTTATAGGGTAATGCCTTTGGGTTGAAAAATGCAGGAGCGACATACTGGAGGTTGGTTACCAAGATGTTCATGCACTTAATTGGGAGGACTGTGGAAGTCTACATTGAAGACATGGTTATCAAGAGTAAGGAACCAAGAGATCATCTGACAGACCTAAAGGAAGTTTTTGACATATTGAAGGGATACCGACTTCAGCTAAATGCCTAAAAGTGTAAATTTAGGGTAGGATCTAGTAAATTCCTGGGGTACTTGGTAACTAGGAGACGAATTGAAGTGAGCCTAGATCAGATCAAGGCCATCCTTGATCTAAAGAGCCCAACAACAATGAAGGAAGTGCAAATTTTGACCAACAAGGTAGCATCCTTGAACAGATTCATCAACCGGAGTTCAAATAAATGTAAGCCATTCTTTCAGTTTGTAAAGAAGGCCACAGACTTTCTGTGGACAGAAGAATGTGAAGTTGCCCTGGCTGACTTGAAAAGGTACTTGACAATAGCACCAGTATTGTCGAACTTGGTACCAAGAGAAGAATTGTTCTTAAACTTAGCAGTTTCAGACCACGCTGTCAGTGCCGTAGTAATCTGAGAGAAAGAGGGAGAGCAGAAGGTAGTGTTCTATGTTAGCAAGACTATGGCCAGTGCAGAAACCAGGTACCTGCCCTTGGAAAAATTGACACTTGCTCTAGTAATGGCTTCAAAGAGACTGAACAATTATTTTCAAGCCCACAGGATGGTGGTATTAACAGAGCATTCAGTAAAATCTCTACTGCAACATGAGGACTTTATAGGCAGATTAGCACGGTGGGCTGTACTTCTAGGTCAGTATGACTTAGAATTCAAGCCAAGGACAACAATAAAGGGTCAGGTGTTGGCTGACGTCATTGTAGAATTCACACCAATCGCTTGCCTAAAACTGACACTAGTGAACCTCGACCTAGGGTGCCTAGGACAGCCTGAAGAAAATCAATTGGGAGCATGGAATCCCACGCCGACTAGAGAGAAGAAGGGCGAAGATAAGTTAAAGCCCTGTGACATTTACATTGGCGATTCTTTCCGTCTCTTTGTTGACAGTAGTTCAAACTGACAAGGAGCGGGGGCAGGAGTGGTTCTAGTTTCTCTAGATGGACAGATGATAGAACAATCCATCCGTTTAGGGTTCAAGGATTCAAATAATGAGGCAGAGTATGAAGAACTAATTGCTAGCTTGAAACTTGTAGCAGCAGTGGAAGCTGAGGATGTGGCAGCCTTTTGCGACTCCTAGCTTATTGTAAATTAAGTGATGGACAAATACATAGCTCGAGATGAAAGGATAGTGGCCTACGTGAAGGAGGTCATCAAGCTACTTGCACAATTCCAAAGCTGCCGGCTATAGTAGGTCAGCCGAGATGACAATAGTCAAGTTGACACCCTAGCTAACCTAGCTAGTGCTACAAAGTTAGACAAGCTAAGAGTAATTATGGTGAAGTACCTGTCAGGCCCAAGTATTGAACCTCTGATAACAAAGTATGAAGCAATGTGCGTGGAGTTGGGTCCAAGTTGGATGGATGCCATAGTCATGTTCCTTAGAGATGACAAGCTGCCAAAAGACAGAAGGGAAGCTCACAAGATTATACTGAAGTCGGCCAGGGTCTGCCTGCCAGCAGAAGGACATCTGTACATGAGATATTTTACCGGACCTATACTGCGATGTGTACACCAGTCCCAAGTAGAGGACTTTTTGTATGAGATCCATGTGGGAGTAAGTGGGAGCCATGCAGGGGGCAGATCATTTACTCACAGAGCTATATCACAGGGATACTAGTGGCCCTACATGCAGAAAGATGTCGAAGCCTATGTAAAGAAGTACGAGAAGTGTCAAAGGTTTGCACCTTTGATACACTAGCCAGCTGGAGATTTGAACCCAGTATCCAGTCCTTAGCCATTTGCCTAATGCCATGGATCTTGTTGCTCAACTGCCCTAGGCAACTGGACAAAGCAAGTTCTTACTCGTAGCAACTGATTACTTCACAAAGTGGGTAGAGGCTGAACCCCTTGCCAAAATCTGAGATGTAGATGTAAAGAACTTTATCTGGAAAAATACCATCACAATATTTGGGATCCTGAGAGCCATTATGGCAGACAATGGTATCTAGTTTGACAGCAAGCTGACCAAAAACTTTTGTGCGAAGCACAAGATCAAGAACTATTATTAAAGTCCTAGCTTTTCCCAGAGCAATGGTCAAGTCGAGGCGTTGAACAAAACCATCTTGGATGGAATCAAGAAAAAGTTAAAAGCTGCCAAGGACAAGTGAGTGGAGGAACTGCCCAATGTTTTATGGGCATATCGCACGATGCCAAAAAGATCTACTAGAGAATCTCATTTTGTCATAGCTTATGGCACTGAAGCAGTCATTCCACTTGAGATTGGCATCCTGGGATTAGAACCCAGGGAGTGGATAACGGGACAAATGAAGTATTCCTTGCCCGGGATCTAGACCTAATTGAAGAGAGAAGAGAAATAGCAGTGATTTGGCTAGGAGCATACCAGCAACAATTTGCTAAGGCATACAACAAGAAGGTCAATCTTAGGGAGTTTCAGATTGAAGACCTCGTTCTCAAGAAGGTTGTCGGCAACAAGAAGGATCCCAGAGAGGGCAAGCTTGGCCTAAACTGGAAGGACCATATCGCATCATCTCGGTCACCGGTAATGATGCATATCGGCTTGAAGGCACTGATGGTAAGAAATTGCCAAGACCTTGGAATACCAGTAATCTAAAATTTTTCTATCACTAATTTTTTAGTTTTTCTTGCCCTATGTAATTTGAATTGAGTTTTAGCCAAAGTATTAATAAAATACTAGTATCAATTTTGGTTTTACAAAATGTTGTTGAAATTTATGATTACGAGATACGATTGAGAAAATCTTAAGGCGATGTTCCTATGGTGAACAAAGCAGTTATCTTAGGCTTACCATGATGGTAGAGTTGAACTAAGTATACATCGATGTTTCAATGTGAAGCAAGGCGATGTTCCTATGGTGAACAAGGCGATTAGCTTAGGCTTGCCAGTATGGTGGAGTTGAACTAAGTACAAAGCGAAACATGGCGATTAACTTAGACTTGCCATATTGGTAGAGTTGAACTAAGTACAAGGCAATGATCCAAATTAAAACAAGACAAAACTAGCCATGTTTTGGTCGGTTTGTGTGAAAAGCCGAGGTAGCTAGTACTCTCGGTACACTAATGTCAAGCCTTAAGTGCTTAGTTTGGGTGAGCCAAGCGTGATGACCTCAGTCATGCATGTCTAAATTTGACTTAGGCAAGAACTAGGCGATGCATCCTTAATGTGAATATAAGTAATACTTAGGTTCACATTAGGGGGCAAGAAGCATGACTGAATATAACACTTGTGAAAATCTTTAGAAAAATTTTACAAGTTAAAGTTATTCAAGATAAATGTTAGAGATACTATTTGAGATGATGCAGGAAACATGAGTGAGTGTAGCACTTATGAAAATTTTACAGGTTGAAATTATCCGAGATAAATGTCAGAGACACTATCCGAGATGATTGATCAGTTCTAATTCGAGATAATTTATCCAAGGTATTGTGATTCGAGGTAAGGAACCAAGTTGTCAGACTTGGAAAGATAAGAAAAATTCTAAGTATGAAAACATACAAGAGATAAAGACAATGAACATACATGAAGAAACAAATAAACAACACTTAGAAGAAGAGGAAGAAAGACATGTATTAAACAAAGAACTTGTTCAGTCACATAACAAGGCACTTCGGCCTGACAAAAATAGAAGTTGTTCAAAACAAAGGATTACAATTGTTCAAATAGACAAAAAAGAAAAGCAAAAATTCTAACTGTCAGAATGGCTCTCTGGCAGGTCCATCTTAGCAGTTGGTGTTGAGTCGGCCTCGGTGACCAGTGTGTTCTTCTCAACCGTTATCTTGACATCAATTTCCAATAAAGTTTGGTCCAAACTTTTCTCTGCAGCAACAACTCGGCTATAGAAGTGTCGGCCTTTTTAGGTGAGGTGCTTTTGGACACCTCATCCTTGTCCTCTTCAGTCAAGTCTAGGACTTGATCATTAAGAGTTGGGGACTTGGCCCCAGCAGCGACGTCGGCTTCAACTTCCTCATCAACGTTGTCCTCTTCTTCTTCGGCTTTATCGTCAGATCGGTTAGGTGATAGGGGAAAAGGTACGTTGAGTCGGCTGATATCAAGGAGAGGCGAGTCCTCAGGGATGGACAACTTCTTTAGTGCCGCCATCCAGCAAAGATAATAGCTTTTGTTGCAGGCCAAATTGACTTGTTGTTTGTACTGGTCTTGAACATTGGCTTGTCTCTCTACATAAGCCTTCTCATTGGCTTCTTTAAGCTCAGCCTTTTTCGTATCTAGCGCCTTTTTGAGCTTTGCCTCGGCTTTTGCCACTTTAATCTCGGCAGCATTGGCCTTGGCCTTGTCAACCTCGGTAATAGCCTCAATGGCTTCGGCTTTAACCTCGGCCTGGCTTTGAGCATTTTGGGTATCCTTGACTTTGTCCATCAAGCTTCGAACTCGGGTTTCAGCTTTGTTGAGTGAAGTAAGGAGACATGCAGCTTCTTGTGTTTTCTTTGTGAGGTCTTTTTTCACTGACTCGGCCGTGACTGCATGGGAGTGAGCATGCTGGATAGCCAGCAAGAGAAAGCAAGTTAGAAAATTTTGGCTAAGTACGAATGGAAGTCGAATGGAAAGATAGAAGGTTAGAAATTTATCAATACGGAGTGCCACATCATTATGGAAAAATTTTCATATTGGTTGAAGTCAGCGAGCTGATTCATGTCAGCCGGAAGAAGAACGAACGTGGATAGCGTAACGCCGACTTTGAGGCTTTCTATGGCACTATCGCCGGCTCTGAGGGGTCGGTTACTAACCAGGACCTCGGGGTCCTAGGTTTCCTTAGGGTGGAAACCACTCTTACCCTCTTGGTCTTTAAATCTTGGCTTCTTTGCTGGGGACGCATTAGATGATTCAGCCTTGGCTAGCCTCTTCTGAGCGTCAACTAATTTTGATATGGGGAGAGAATCCTTTGGATTCTTTTCAGAATCAAAGAGAATCTCAATAATTGTGGCCTTGGCCTTAACCTTTTTTACCCTCTTTGGCTTTGGCTTGGGCTGGGAGGAGGGCGTGGACTGCAAGGACACGACATTGAGTAGACCAGCCAATAAGTCTTCGGCGATTGCCGATTTACGACCAATCTCTTCGGCGGTGGTGGCGAAAGTTACTCCAGTGCCGAGTTTAAATGTCGGAAGAGTTGTTGGAGGATTCGCTGGATCATAGCTAGACGTGTCTGAACCTCGATGCTTTCAGTTTCAAATTCTGCCGCGCGGGAGCGTTTGGAGGTCGGTGGCGGCATTGATGTTGAGATGGTGGAAGGTGTTGGGTTGGATCCGATGTGGATGGCTTGTTGATAGGATCAGACGTTGAAGCTTGATTTGGGCGAGGTGAAGAGGTGACTTGTTGGGTTGAGGCTGATGGTGGTGTCCTGCTCCTTCTAAGGACGTCGGAAAGCGGAGAGCGATACATCGGCACGTAGTTCAGGAAAATAGGGGCCTTGCATTTTTTGATGGGCAAGTCCAGCAGTCGTTTAAGATCTCAGTTCGAGACGTAGGACTGCCGAAAATATTTGCTTGGCTAAGGAAGAGCTACAAAAATCGAAGAAGGCATTAGAACCAGAAAGACATATATGCATGAATGTTAAGAATATGGGACTTTGAATGACCAAGTTCTTACACTTGTCTTCCCTAAAGACTCCTCAGCATAAAGGGTAGAGATGAAGATCATCGTCTGGCACGGACTCCTAATTGCCTGAGACAATCATGTAGTTATCTTCAGCACCTTTGTTCGAGTCTGGGAGGTCGGCTATCAGTTTGAATGCTGTGGATCTGGGTTTGAGGTAATAGGTGTAGCCACTGGTGGACTTGAGGCCACACATTGTGTAACAAAATTGGATGTTGGCGAGGGTGATCCTAGCATTTTCTCAGCGAGACAACTTGGTTATGCCGTTGATAACCCTAAATGTATTGATGGCTAACTGCATGGGGTTAAGTTTGTAGAAGTGTAAAACTTCTCGGAAAAGAATGTCAAGGGGGAATCTGATCCCACCTTTAATGATGGATACTACAGGGAAGGACATACAGGTTTTCCCGGGTATTATGGAGTCCTCATTCCTAGCTAACCCAAGATGGATGTTGGTTGGAATGTTTAACTCTTGGCGAAAATACTCTAGTTTACTAGGCGAGTTTACCCTCCATTTAAACATACTCATGACCTCGGCTAGGGGGAATTTGGTAAGGTTTACTGTTAAAAAGGTGGACTATATAGGTTAAAAGACCTCGACGAAACCCTAATGAAACTGCGGGAGTTTTCATGGTCCCTACCCATCTGTGCAAAACTGCGAGAGCATGTTTTGGAAAATAGATATATATAGACATGACTATGTTATACATGTTCACGAAATAAGCAGAAAAGGTGAAGGATTGAGGCACTTACAGTTTTAAGATAGAAGGACGTAGCTCAAAATCGCAAGGATGGCAGTAAGAATGCAAGCTTTGCAGGTGCTATGCTTGGGAAAAATAAAGGCTCAGGGGGCAGGAGAGAAGATGAATAGTGGTGTGTTTTGTTCAAAAAAATGGGGTTTTCGTATAAAGCATAGAAAGGGCGGAACTGTTCAAAATTTACGGAGTACGAAGATGGCTGTGACAGCTATACTTGGCCAATGAGAGCTTGCCACGTGTCCAAGAGAATAGAAAACGATTCAGACGTGCAGAGTAATTGAAAAGGCATTTATAAACCGGACTCATCCGTAGCTCGGTGGAAGGTGAGCTCGGTTGGCTAGAATATTTTTAGCTCGGCGAAGAGAAAAGGTAATCCCAATCATGCATTGCAGATGGCATTAAGGGGCAATTGAGAGGGTAAAAAGTGAAAATCTGGGCCGAGCGAGGACCAGGTAAAGGCGAGCCGAGCTGTGGGCAAGCTGGAATGGGCTTCGCCGTTGGGCCTAGTTAGCTCGGTCATAAAATAACTTAGATAGCCCAGTTGAAGTATGCCGAACCGAGGTACAGGAGTTGAGGGTAGGAACCGAGCTAGGTACAACTCGGTTGAATCTACCGCATAAGCATGGCGATGTTAGCTCGGACGTTTTGTCATACAACCGAGGTAAAACCATTTCACTTGGCTAAGGTAGTGGGAAGGGTGTTAAGGGATAAGCATTATTTTTTAGAGATATGATTCCTAGGAGGACTTTACATTGAGGAGTAAGAGTCCTACTAGGATTGTGCTACACGGAATCTATAAAAGCTCATAACAGAACCTATGGAGAGGTATCATAACTTTTGATTCTAGAATACACAGAGCTTATTGTCTATTGTCTAGTTGCTGACTTAGGCATCAGAGGGGTTTCCGGCACACACCCGCCGGCTAGCTCACGTTTGTGTTTTCAGGTAACAAAGCGACGACGTTTGGAGGAGTGCAAACTTGATCAACAGGATTATACGAGAAGATTATTTCGTGCTCGTACAGTGGACTATATGGGTTAAAAGACCTCGACGAAACCCAAATGAACACTAGGGAAGGGATTCTGAAGATCTAAGGGAGATTTTGTTTCAATTTTTCTTAAGTATGATTTCTAGCAAGTCCCAAATCCTAATTCTATGCAAGAATTACTAGAATGAACAAGACTCAGAGGCAAGAATATGGAAATAAGCAAGAAAAGCAAGATTCAAAAACTAATTCAAAGCAAAGAAGAACATAGATATGGCAGGTACAGTGCTGTGCATCCAAGAACATACTCGAGGTATGAACAAGTAATTCAAGAACGGAGAGGAAATAGGGACAAACTCAGTGCATGGATTAGATTCAAAATGCAGGTAAAGAGAGTGAGCTAGTGTGCAAAAGTGTCAAAGTATGAACAGATCGGGCAAATTTTTTTTTGAACAAGAACAGAGCACGAAGTCAAGAACATGAAGAACATGATTGGGGCAAGAATGTGTAGAACAATGGATATAAGTTTAAATAAGTGACTCAAGTACAGATGCAATGGACGATGCACAAACAATGATATACATATTCAAAGAACAATAAGAAAACCGAAGCAAAATAGAGATGAAAGAGAGAACTTACATAATGGAGCCAAAGAAATAGCTGCCAGAACTGAGTTTGCTGGAGTTAGATGATGCTCTTGGAGGGAATGGAATAGTCGAACAGTCACTGGAAGTGAAGAATAAGGCAATTGTAGAAGGCTTCAATGGTAGTTTGAGAGAGAAATTTTAGAGAGAGAAAGTTTGAGAAGAAAAATATATTGTGTTTGCAAAAGTGAAGAGATGGAGAGAGAGAAAGAAAGTTTTTGTCAAAAATGAAAAGGCGGCAAAACATGATGCAACTGCCTTGAGCGACGTGTCTGGTATGCGGCGTAGCAGAATCGATGTGACTTGATAATGCATGACAGGTACAGACCAGTAAGGTGGTGACATGTGGGAGAAATGGTTGGGGTAATGGAGCGTAACAGCTCATTCGCAGAGAGGGCTCTTGAAATTCTTGAACTAGTGGGGTAATGACCTCGGCTAGAGAAGAAATCTCGGTTGAGATGTTAAAAGAGCTTGACTCTTGGTTATTGATTCTTGATGCATGGACACTTGAGTCCTTATTTCTTGGCGCCGACGAGCCTTGATCTCTGTCAGAAAAGTACATTTATCTGGCCGACGTGGTTAGAAATTAGACGATATAGGTTCCATCACCACAGGTTGCAGAGGTAATAGAACTTATGAGACAATTGTGAGGAAGTATTTTGATAATGACGCCACGTGGCCAAGGTGCCTTCGAGATGTCGGCCGAGGTGCCACGTGGGCAAGTCATGTTTGATGAGGTGATTGCGGTGTTGCCGAGGTTCGGAGCCGTAATGTTGGAATCTGAGATATTTAGATAGAGGACATGGGTCCTAGATAAGAGGAGGCTCTTAGTCTAGATAAGGATAAGACTCTTGAGGAGTTTATCCCTATCTAGCTGAGAGTCCGAGATAAATATTGTGTTTGAGTCTTATGAAGTAAGACTTCTAGAGGATTAGGGCATTGTTGGCACCAAAAGTAAGGTACCTTCGTGGGTCTAAGGTATATTTTTTTGTGGGAGTTTTGTACTTATTTGATATCTTTGAGAGATAAGGTGACTGACTTGATCGTCGAAGTGCCCCTAAGTGGACGAACCACCGTGGTATTCTCATCTTCTTGTTGGCAGCTGGTTGACTTAATCTATTCTGTCGCGTACTCTTCAGCTAAGTTCCATATTTGGTTGTGTGATCAGAAATCAATACTCACATTATACATATATGTTCTGTTTGTTTCGACGTAGAATATTTTACAACACAAATTATTTTTTATGTAAAAAGATTTTATGATAAAAAAAAGTTATCAATTTTATTTTTAGATGTTTGGTTAGTATTCAAAATAATAATTTCAAATCAAATCTCAATATCTTGGGCCAATCTACTCTTAAACTTTCCAAACTGAGTGACCCACAATTGACTTACAAATTTCAAAAACTAAAGTCATTTTACGTTATTTTGCATAAATTTTGTTCAACCAAACACAGTAAATTAGGTAAACATGGAAACAAACGGAGCAATAGTGTTTTTTATTTATTTAAAGGAAAATGTTTTTTTTCCCGAATTTGAGCCCCCCCGAATCCCCCGAATCAGATAGAAGAGAAGAGAGAAAGAGAAGAGAGGGGAAGAGGAGAAAGAGAGGGGAAGAGATGGTAGCCCCTCCGCCCGTCGTCGACTCGTCGCCCCACCGTCGCCTCGTCGCAGCCCCGCCGTCGTCTCTGCTTCTACCTATGCCTCCGCCTCCAGCCCGATTTTGTTGGCCCCTCCAGTCCAGTTCTTCTCCTTCTCCTTCTCCTTCTTCTTCTTCCTTCTCTTCTTCTTCTTCTTCCTTCTTCTTCCTTCTCTTCTTCTGAAAAAAAAAAAAAATCAAAAACGACGAAAACGACATCGTTTTTGAATTCGGGGGGGGGGATTCGGGAGGCTCAAATTTGAGCTACCAATCACTTTTGTTATTTAAATATTTGATTAGACGTGCAATAACGAAGCATTGAGATTTACAATTATCTATTGAAATTAAATGGTAGGAACAATTCAAACATCACATTAATTTGTAAATTAAATTTACGAAATAATAATTCCCAAACATATTAGTATCCTTTTTCACTTGATAAAAAAGTTAAAAAAGCCACTAAAACTTTCAGGTTCTTAAACAGGACCTCAGTATTTGTTCCAAGGTTAGATACCAAGGCTATATGGGAAACTTCCAAATAAAACACATTTTTGTTTTTGACGACTTTAAAATAAATAAATAAATAAATTATGCCAATTTTTTATTTGTTAGATTTGAATTGTGTAGACGAATCTAAAAGTAAATTTAAAAAACAAAACCAAATAAAAAAACAAAAATAGTTTTAAAAAAAAATCAACTATTTTTAACTTATTTTTATTTTGTCAAAAACCTTTTTTTGAAAATTTTCAAATATTTTTAATTTTTCCATTTGTTTCGTCTAGTAAAACCTAAAAACCTAATAAATTTTTTTAAAATAATTTTAAAAAATCAATAAAAACAAAAATAAGCCTTCAAAAAAACGAACTCCAAACATCTACTAGCCTATTTTGGGGACCTATTATTGTAATCAAAAAATTAAAAAATTACTATAAAAAATATTCTTTCTATTTTTATGTTAATTTTTTCAAAATTTTCAAAACAATCCTGAGTCAACATTGTAGACTCAAATGCATGAGATCCGAGTCAGCTCAGGCAAAACATAAAAGAATAGTATTGAAAAGTTGAAAGTGAGTTATTTTAGGGTTTTTGAGATTGTCATGCTAATCGAGAATGGTGGACGATTTTCATTTATAATAAATAAATAAATAAAAAGGGGGAATTGGCCGGATCCGGAAAACATGCTGATGCTGAGAGGGTAGGTGGGTCCATCCAGAAGAAAAAATTTAGGGCATAGTTTTTGGCTTTTTGAGAAGATAAAATAAAATAAAAACTAAATTAATTAATTAATAAATCCCTCACATGGTCTCCACATGGAGGTTTTAAAAGTTTCGGTTGTCAGTGTTCTCTCTCTCACAACGTACAGATCGTCTTATGCAATGGTGGGGTTTAGAGAATTAATCCTAAAATTTAAAGATCTATTTTGGACTACTCTTGTTATCATTTTGTTTAGCCCCAAAAATAAAAAAAAAAAAAATCATAATATTAGCAAAATTGTACTTTTTGTTATCTATTGTAATGGGAAAATTCTATGATACATGCTCCATTTTAGAGGGTTTATTATATGTATCATTTTTGATTTACTCTAGTGCCAGTTATAAGGGTAAATTATAAATACACTTCTTGACGTTTTATTAAAATATGAATAGTCCCTTATAGTTCTGGAAATTACATTTTATCTTCGGAGGTTTCTAATTTCATAACAAATCGTCCCTTTTATTAATAAATTATCAAGTAAATTAACAATTTTTAATGATGGCTAGAAATATATTTTAATTAATAATTAAGGTAATTTTATTATTGTATAGGAGAGCAATTATGAATTTTATTTTTTTAGTAAATTCTGTTAAATAAAAAATTATGACAAGGAGGTATTCGTAATTTTTCAAATCACAGTGGGCAATCTGTATTTTAAGGAAACTTTAGGAATTGTATTTGTAATTTACCCTAGTTATAATCTATTATGGTATTAATTATGATTTGATTATAACTTGATTATATTATACACATTATGTTATTAGTTATGATATGATTATGACATTATTTTAATTATGATATAAAAGGTCTTTAGTTATATGTGTTTGGTCACGACTCATATATTTTTTTTTAGTTATTGTACAGGGGAGAAATATTCGTCGTCTTTCGTATGCCATGCTACCAAGCTCGTCTCACCTTCGAATGGACTCCGATTAATTGAGAACAAAACAAATGTGAGTTACCCGGCAGGTTGTTTGCCGGAAAACCCTTCTAACGATCAAGTTAGCTTTTTAGAGAAGAAGAGAAAATGCAAAGCATTGTAGAAAGAGAATTGTTAAAGATTGCTTACCACTTAGAGTCTGCTCGCGCCTCCTTATCTAGGTTGGCCATGCAGTCCTAGATTGTGTGCGCACTACCTCTATTATCATTTGCTGGACGCGTGGCTGTACTATCCTCTTCATTGTTTACATGTGTATATACCAATACTGCTAAATAGAATTGGTTAAACCGCCAAACAGTATTGACACAGGCTAAGAATGGATTCCTTTCATTTCACCATTGGTTCACGTGGAGTACTTGTACCGAGCAACCACTTGTGGCACCAAAACGCTAGCTTAGAACATCCTTTTGTTGAGCTGAACCATGCCTGTTCCCAAGTTGATATCGTGCTCGACCGATGTCCCACCGGCATTCTCTCAGGCCGGTCGTTGATGGGCACGTCGATCGTCACCTCGACTCAAACCATGGTCCCAACACGTGCCGCTCATCCTTCATGCCTGACCTATGCCGAGTTTAGTCCGGTCAATCTTGCGACCCTGACACGGTCCTGACAACCGTGATGCCCAAAGAAGGTTAGCCCAACACCATGTTCACTATCGGTGCAGATTGGCCCAACACCATATTTCGTGTTGATTTAGCTCGGCCCATTATTCGGCATAAATCTCCCTCTCAATTATGACGGTAAAAGAATTCAGTTATAACATATGTAGTAATCAAGCCCATAAATGTCACAATTTGCCTTCAATACATGCTTTTTTGAGGGTGTACACCATAGCATTACCCATTGCCATTATAACATCACTTGTTGGGATAAATTATACTTTGCCATTTTTATATTTGGTCATTTTTTCATATTGGTCTTTTAAAGTTTTTTTTTTTTTTTTCACTTAATCCTTATGTTTTAATTTTTTTCAATTTACTTTTACAGTTATCTTTTGTTGAAAATTAGACAAAAAATATCACCTTAGTTGCCACATGATTAAAAATAATTTATTAGATTATGATTTGAATTTGTGTAAGATGTGTGAGTTATATATGATAAAATATTTTTTATGTCACATAATTGTCAAGGTATTATTTTTTTGTCTAATTTTAGACATAAATTAGCTTTTAGAGTAAATTGAAAAACTTAAAGTATGAAGGGTCAAAGTGAAAAAAAAAAGGGGTAAATTACACTTACACCCGCTGAGGTTTGGGTTTAATACATATCACCCCTAACATTTGAAAAATTATGTAATCCCCCTGTCATTGTAATTATTTAGATGGAATGAAGACATTGAACTCATGCACTCTCTCTTTCTTGCTTGCTTTGCTTTGCTTCCTCTGTTTTTTTTTTTTTTTTCAATGTAATTTTTTTTATGTTTTTCTATTAGGAGTTATTGCCTTTTATATAAGTAGGGGGTTTGTGAAATGAAATTACTAACCATAAGGGTATAAATTTAATTTCTAGAACGTCAAGGGTGGGATGTAATTGGACTAAATCTCAAGAAATGTCAGTGTAATTTATCCAAAACAAAAAAATTAAGGATCAAAGTAAAAAAAACAACAAAACATACATGGGCAAAGTGGAATTTACCATCTATTGTTGATAAGAGCTTTTACAGATACAAAATCATGCTATAAATGTTTAATCTAGATATTAGTGATAGAAATAATTTTAGAAAGCCAAGTTTGGTTTGTGTTTTAGAAAAAAAAAATTAATTTTTCTTTTAAAAGAATATAAATTATAGTTTGATAGAATAAATATAAAAAATATAATTTAAATTTTTTAAAAATTATTTCTGATATCTTAAAAGATAAAATTATATAAAATGATAAGCATTTTTTTAATATATATATATATATATATATATATTTTAAATTTCTGTCACCAAATTAATTTTTAAATTTTTAAAAAATATTTCTGAAACAAACTTTTAATAACCAAACTTAACATGGTTGACCATTTACTTGACCTTCTTTCGTGTGAGACCATTTACTTGACCTTCTTTTGTGCTTGTCAAGACACCTGTTACCGTTATGTTACAAATTACAATAGCTTGAATTAGAGCTTTTTATTTATTTATTATTATTATTATTAATCAAACGCAGGTCAGTTCAGATAAAATTTCCAAATCTCAAGCTGTTTTCAATTTATTTCTCAGATTTAATTATTCAGTTGTTTTCAAGTTCCAATCAAAAAATAAAAATAAAGAAAGTTGTTTTCATGTCATGTTTTTAATTCATAAATTTAGATTAAATTAGTGTGTTAAATATATGACTTGAAAAATAAATAAATAAAAAAACACAAAGCTATGGAATCATCACAGGACCTTTAAAGATAAAAGGTTGACTAAAGTCTTTCAGGTTTTTATTTTTATTTTTTTAATATTTGTATCAGAAACATGATTTCAAATTCAAAGTCTTGTTTTTATAATGTGACTTTAAAAATAACTTGGAATTTGGAAAAAAAAAAAAAGAAAAAAAAAAGGAAAATCACTTTGGTTTGGTAAAAAATTATCTTCAATTACAAGGGACATCTACAATTTACAATGCGTCACAAAAATTGCTTTTGTCATATTATTCTGAATGAATCTCATGCATGTAAAATTTATGTTGGTGTATATTTTCTTCCAAATAGATGGTACAAGAGTGCACATTTCCAACTTTTTTTTTCTTCTTTCCTTCATCATCCTCAATAAAATGCATTCGTAATTATTTGTATGTGTGTTCATGGGAGAGCGGGATTTGGTTCATATCCATCACATTTATGAATGAACATCTTCATTTTAATATATAAGGCTGCAATATACTATTAAAATTCAAAATTAACTGCCTATAGTTATATATATATATATATATATATTTTATCAGCAAAGAGAAAACTTTATTGATGAAGAAAATAAATACACGTGAAAACTTATATCAATAAAGCAGGGAAGTGCACCGAGCATCATAGCTAAGCTTAACAATCTCAACTAGGTTGGTACCGAAGAGCTAGCTCAATCATATGCTAGCACTTGACCCAAGATTGGTGAGAGATCAATCAACAGTAGCCAAAAATAAAAAAAAAATAAAAAAAATAAAATAAAATACATAACAGCACCCAAAGCCAAAGATAGTTATGCAGCAAACATGCTATAGATTAGAAAACAGAACAAGATTAGAACTACACCCAAGGCAAAAAATAGAACAACACCTTGCTACACACAATAGCAGACCTGCTTTAGATTAGATACTATATCATGAACTGAGTACTTGAAATCCTTCAAATTTGATTTTGCCCACCAAGCCACTTTGACCTTTACCAAATCTTCCAATTCTGCAAAATCTGACTGTGCCTCTTTGAACAAACATTCATTCCTTAGTTTCCACACTGACCGCATTAGTGCTAATGTGACTACCTTCTAAATTTCCTTTTATTTTATTTTTTATTTAATTTTTTTTTTTAAATAAAAAAATTTATACTTGACCACCAATGCAAAAGTGCCTCCACTGAACCTGGAATGACCCAATTCAAATTCCACCAATTCGTAATATCAGACCAAACTCTCCAAATCTTATGACAGTGTAGTAAAACATGATTCATGGACTCCACTTCAGTTTTACAGAACACACACTGTGGTGGCATTAGGATTCAACACTCCAATCCTTTACAAGAACTCTGAAGATTTAATCCTCCTTCTCCAAGCTAGCCAACTCAGAAATTGTACTTTAGAAGGGGTAATATAACTCCAAACGCTCTTTGTAATTATAATATCATGCACTTTTAGTGACTCCACCTATTTCCACATTGATGCCACAGTAAAGAACCCAGAGGGATGTGCTGACCAAGCACAGGAATCATCTGTTGGAACAATCTTCTATGTAGAGAAAAGAAATTGAAATAACAAAAGTAAAATACTTACAGTAATATTCTTGTACCGGAAAATTAGAACATAAATTTTTGATCAAGTCAAGTGTGTGACACTTTGTCCTTAAAATAGATTCGCCACTGCACAAGTGCTCACGATTTATCTGCTTCTATCTCCTAGGATACAATTATCACTTTCACATATTGTAGTAGCATTACAAACAATCTGTCTTGCTAACCATACTTGTGTTTTGTAACTCTCTGAAAGTTACACAAACAAATATGAAGAATATATATATAGGAGAGAAGAAAAACGAAAGCAAATTAATTGGATTATGAAACTGCTGGAAAATAGTCTGTATTTATAGGCATTGTGGTACTTGTTCGGAAGGGTAGAAAAACCCTCCGAACAAGTGTGAATTTGAAACCATCAGAAAGATGAACAGAGGTATTCGAAGAGGCACTGGTTCGGACAAGAATTTGAATTTTAAATTTGAAGCAAAAATTTGAATTCATTCCGTTAGAATTTCAATTTTTCTCGCAAGAATTTGAAAAAATTCAAATGAATTTTGTCAAAAAAACTAAAGTTAGGACTCGACCCAACTCACAACCCATACTCGTGCCTGGCCCGGCCTGGCTTGGCCGGCCAATTGGACGGTGGTGGCGGCGGCGTGCGTGTGTGATGGCTTGGGCCAAAGTCCACTTTGTTCATATGTTCACCTAGAGCTTATATACTCACACAAGCTCTCTTAAAGTTTTAATGTAGGACAACCAATTTAAGGAAACCCATATTTGACTCTTCAACTTCTTATTTCACGAATCCGAAAACGATGTCAACTTTCCATTCACCCATAAATGGTTTTGACGAACCATCTTCACCATGTGACTTCCCATGTGGCAAGGAACACATCACCTCTTGGACCGACCCCAAAAGATGTGTGGGCTCCACTCAAATTTGCGCTCAAATTTTGTGATACCCTAAAAGTTTAATTAAATACCACATAAATAATTATAGTTATATACATAATTGTGGTTGTATGTGATAAATATTATTAAAACAATAAATGAATACTAATAACAATAATAATAAAATAAATGTATAGAATAAAGAATAATAATAGACAATAGTAATAATAATAATGGAAGCTATATGTAAATTAATTTGTCATTGTGGTTATCAAAAATATGATAAGGAGATTTATTTGAGGGATAAATTAATCACTAATTAGTGTGAAAAGATTGGAATGTATAGATTTAGTTAAATAAATCAAGTAATAAATTAGGAAGATTTGTTAGTAGGATTTACGGAGATTTGTTTTAATTAGGAGGATTTGCAAATATGGTTAGAAGATAAGGAAGGGCCATCTGTATGTCTAGATGTAGGGAGGAGAGGTGAGTCATCATTAAGGTTATTAATAAAGGGTGAGTCATCACCCAACATGTGCATATAAATAAGAGGAAAGTGGTGAAGCTGGCCAGCGTGAAAACAAAGAAGGAAAAAAAAAAAAAAAAAAGAGAGAGAAAGGAGATCAGTGGAGAAAGGAAGGGTCGAAAACCAATAGAAATAGGAAGGAGTTAGTAAGACTCAATATTAAAGTGAGTTCTATTATACCTTGAGTTACTATAATATATTCTACGTATGTTTTGATTTACCATAATTTATTTTATACAAGTTATATTTTATAAATTACATTAATATTTCAATTACGTGGGTTATTTTCTGAACTCGACTTGTTTAAAATGAAACCCATGGATATGCTTGTTTAAATTTTAAAGAATATTTGACTATGACCTTATAAACAATTATGTTTTGTAAGTACCACCACGCGAGTCCCACGCCTTGGGGAACTTAAATAACCATTGGCCTTTGTTCGACCACTTTGTGGTCCTCTGTTTGTGATGGATCCATTGACCTCTGTTCTGATTGTCACTCTGCGACCTTTGTTCTGTTCTGTTTTGTACAGTGGTTATGGTTATTTATTTACATAATTTATGTATTTCAGTTCTGCCACTTAAATGATTTATTTACCAAATTGAATTATGTAAATGTTTTGGCCTAACTAACTATCCATGGTTATTTTGTGTTCCCTATACTCTTGGCATAATATTTCTCACTCTACTGTGTGCTTATAACTGTTACCCTTTCAGGTGACGAGATGTAGGGAAAACCCATAACCTCACGTAATGGAACCCGCACGAGAATTAATGTTGAATCACTATTTTGTCTTTCTTTTCTTTTCTTTTTTTAAATATTTTTTTGCTCCCTTTTGTTCTCCTCGAAGCCGGTCACTGAATAATAAAATAATAAAAGCCCTATAGATGTATTTTCTCTTATTAAAATAGTAAAATGGAGTAATTTCCTGTTTAATTATTTTTATTTCCGTTTGCACAGTTTAATTTGCTACGAACAGAATAAGTTAGTAAGTTGCGATTCCAAGCCTAAGCCCTGGGGTTGGGTTGTGACAAAGTTGGCCCAAAATAAGTCTATAAAACCAATTTTCCAACAATCTCACATGAACGAAATTGACAAAAAGAAATGCAACAATATGATGCTTTACGGAGAGTACAAAAATCAGAGGTATTCTGCAAAAGATAGGTAGCTTTTGACTTTAAACCTTCCCTTGTGAGATACTATTAGATTTACTAGGTAATCAGTGAATATGATGTCTTAAACTGTTCAGCCATTTATGTAAACTAAGACAATAGAACTCACACAATATATTTTCAGGCATAGTTTGGTTCTCACTATTGTGTTCATTTTGGCCTTGAACAACCTATTATTTCATGAGTGCTCTAGAGATTTGTAGCCCTCAGAAATCTCATAGAACCGGTTCAGTTCACACTTATATAGGTGATTCTTATGAAGAGTAGCTTGCCATACTCCACTAGGTATTCCTAGATATAAGAATCATTAAAAGCATTACTTATCCTAACACGCTGCAGACATCACTTATTTCATCATAGAAATGGGTAAGAGTTTGACTCCACAATGATCCTTATGAGTCGTACACAACTCGGTTGTCCCTTTAAACCTAGATCTTGAGATCTCCAGTCAACTAGGTTGGGTTACCGTTGTGGTAACTCTTATTTAATAGGCTTAAGTCCTATTCCCTATGATGAATTCTCAACTAACTCTCTTGTTGACCCTTGGTTAATGGATCCGCCATGTTGTCTTTAAACTTCACATATAATTTCATTAGAGAGTAGTTGTCTCACGGTGTTATGTCGGCGACGAATATGTTGTGACTTACCGTTATACATATGAATTTGTGCTCTACCCATTGCAGATTGACTATCACAATGTATGCATATAGCAAGCATAGGTTTTGACCATATTGAAATATTTTCAAAGAAGTGACAAAGCCATTCTGGTTATAAACTCTGATTTCATAGTAGACCTAGCAATGCTAGTCTGTTTGGAAGATTTCCAATATACAGCCACACCACCAAGAGTAAAGACATACCCACTGGTAGATTTTGAGTCTCTAGTATTCGATATCCAATTTGCATCGCAATATCTTTCAAGTACCGCAGGATATCAAGTATAGTATAACCTAATGTTACGAGTAAATCGGAGATATCTTAGAACCCTTATAATAGCTTTCCAGTGTTCTACTCCTGGATTACTCGTATATCTACTTAATTTACTTCCTGCATAAGCTATATTTGAGCGAGTGCAATTCATTAAGTACATTAAGCTTCCAATAATTTGGGCATACTCTAATTGAGCAATACTTTCTCGTACATTCTTAAAAAGAAACAAATTAACATCCACGGGTGTTCTAGCAAGATGATTATCATCTTTGCTAAATTTGTCAAGTATTTTCTCAATGTAATGTGACTGTGACAAAACATATCCTTCTAATGTTTTGGTAATTTTCATACCAAGAATTACATTAGCAATCCCCATGTCCTTCATGTCAAAATGTTTATTCAACATTTTCTTGGTAGTTTTAATCATGTCATTATTACTACTTATGATAAGCAGATCATTCACCTAAAGACATACTATATATAACATAAGCTTTGTTTGTGTCATTAATATAAACAAATTTGTCACATTCATTAATCTTAAATCCATTTGACATCATTGCCTTGTCAAATTTCTCATACCATTATTTTGGCACTTGTTTTAAACTATATAATGATTTAACCAATTTACACATTTTCTTTTCTTTCCCAGGAATAGAAAATCTTTCTAGTTGTTCCATGTAAATTTCTTCATTTAACTCAGCATTTAATAAAGCTATTTTTACATGCATTTGATGAATTTCTAGATTATAAAACAATGTAATGGCAATTAACATTCTAATGGATGTTATTCTTGTAACTAGTGAATATGTGTCAAAGTAATCATGACCTTCTTTCTGTCTATATCCTATGACCACAAGTCTTGCCTTGTATTTGTCAATTGATCCATTTGCTTTCATTTTCCTTTTTAAAATCCACTTGTATCCAAAAGGTTTACAACCTTGTGACAAATCCACTAATTCCCATGTGTGATTTTGCAAGATGGATTCAATTTCGCTATTTATGACTGTAGACACTTAAGTTTTCACATGTCTTTATCATCGTTTGATTAATCAAGGAAAATAATTTTCTTTGATTGGTCAAAATTAAGATGATCAAAATTTTCAAATGGTTATAAGTAGGGCTGCAAACGAACCGAGCCGAGCCGAGCTTTGCTGAGCTCGAGCTCGGCTTGTTTACTTATCGAGCTCGTTTATTGAGCTCGAGCTCGGCTTGGCTCAGCTCGGCTTGTTAATTTTAATGAAGCTCGAGTTCGGCTCGGCTCGATAAATTTCTTTTAATATTATTTATATTATTTAAATATAAATATTTAAATAAAAACTATTATTTATATTATTATTTATATATATATTTATATATTTTTAATATATAAATAATGTATTTATATATATTTATATATTATTTAATATATAAATAATATATTTATTATATAATTTAAATAAAGATAAACGAGCCGAGCCGAGCCGAGCTTGTTCATGAACAGCTCGGTTCATTTGCAGCTCTAGTTATAAGTCTTACTAAAATTATGGATCTTAACCCATTTTAAATTATGGGTCACACCAAAAGAAATTATTTTGACAATTGGGTCAACCCAAAAGTGTGGGGCCCATGAAGATATTTTTATCAAAATTTAGTGGAATAAATTTAAATTTGAATGCAAATCATGTCCATAAATCAAGAAGTAAATTGCTTATTTCTTGGAAATTGGAGTCAATTTTGGAGTTTTCAAAATTAATCCTCCCCGCCTAAGCCTATAAATAGAGGCCCTCATTAGAGGGAAAGGGACACATTTTTTGGCTAATAGTCTTGCAAGCTCCTAAGCAATCTCGAGACTCTGCCAAATTCTCTTCTTAAAATTCTCTCTAAAATTCCTCAAACTCAAAAGAAAGGATATCAAGCACTCCAAACTTGTGCCAATCCTTTCAAGTTACAAATACAAATTTGGTCTTTCTTTTCAAAGAGATCATGTCAAGACTCATTCGAGATCAAGCCGTTCAAGCCCTCGATCAAACCTTTCTTTTCCAAGTTTTTCCATTCGAAGACTTGAAGAAATTTATCAACTTGTCTAGTTCAACAATAAACTTTTATAGCCATTGAATTACGCCCATTTCGGAGATCAAATTAGAGGATTTGTTCTTTTGTAACACAGAGGATTGTACCCATTTGTTATAATCAAATAAAATTAATTATTTGTGCATTTATTTCGTGTCTTAATTGCAGGATACGAAATTTGTGTTTACAAATTTTTGCATGCTGTAGACGCGCCCGAACGTCCTGGGAAAATCCTGTTTTGTTCATTGGGCTTACTACAGTTCGGACTCAAATGTCACGGTTCTGAATCTAATCCCGCAAAGTGCAATGCGGGGCCGATAAATCACCAAAGAGTCCAAATCTAGCAAATCGTTTTGAAAAATTGATTTTTAGAAAGAAGTGCCAAACATGGACTGCTTTGCCAGATACAGAGTTGCCACCTAAATATTTTATTTTGGGAGAATTTAGGAAACCCTGACTCGTGCCTAAGGCCAGGGAATCATCATGCAGGGTGACACCGACGTTGAAGTGCAGCACCCACCCAGGTCACCTGCCGCACATCCCATCTAGGAACCCTAGTTATTTCAAGCCCGTGAGCCCACCACTTTCGAGTTGATGGGAATGATCGGCGATCTTCAAAGATCTGTGGCTGATCTGGCCTATGGAATGTCGGCTCCTCCACCAACCACATCGTATGCCGAGAACTTCATGCTGGAAGAGCCCCCACTACTGGGGCGAATTGTAATTGAGCTCAGCCAACCTGAAGCCATCCCAAGTTCGGGCCATGACCTGTCAACAACAACAAGGCTCCGCTCTGATCAAGCAACCCAAACCTTTGACCAAGCTGAGACGAGCTGTAAGAACAAGGTTGGGGCAGACATCGATCCCTATGAACAACTTCAGCAGGCTGTTGAGGCTTTGAAAGCCGGAGGATTGAACAAACAACAAGTGTTCGCGGTCTTCCCCACTCAGCATGAGGGCAGTTCAAGCCAAAGGGAAAATCGGGAAGAGGGCCGTCATACTAGAGCTGTTCCTCCTAACCCTATTTTTGCACCAGGAAAAGATCAGAAAACCAAACTAGCACCTGCTGATCCCTTTGCTAGTGCGTCTAACAAAAATCCACAAACCTCAAAGTATCTACCCTGAGGTCGCAGGGTATTCCATGCCCTCTATATGCCTTTGTCTAAGGCTCTTCAAATTCTCGATGAAAAGGGGCATCTCAAACCCCTCGAGCCTCGGCCTCTCCCTAGCCGTCTTTCATCTGGTCACAATGCTACCCAGTACTGTGTGTACCACTAACAAACTGGCCATACTACCGACAACTACTTCCGTCTTCGCCATGAAGTACATGATATGTTTGACAACGAGGTCATCCTCCCACCGAGCTCAGCAAAGTCCATCGTCACTGGATCAGTGAACCTGGAAGATAATGTTATGTAATCAGGGGTTGAACCACCTGCAGGCGGCGCTCGGTTTACTTCAAATAGGGCGTATGGCACGCACTGTTTTGAACATTTGCGAATGCTAGTTTTTGTGGTTTCTGACCTAGGTATTTAAGTCAGTTCAGTTGTGTTGTTTTGAGTCTGTCTCTTTGTTTGAAGTCAGTCTTTTTGTTAAGGTCTGTCTTGTTGTATCGAGTCAGTCCTGTTGTATAGGAGTCGAGTGATTACGGGGATGTTACCTCGGATGTCACTATTTTGTTTTGTGTTTGTCTCTTTGCTTTCTTTTTGAGTTTGTTTCTGCCGTGGAGCCAGTTACACCAGAAGATCTGAATGAAGCAGCAATGGTTTTCGTACTTTGTGCTTATTTCTACTTTGAGCCTGTTGTGCTAGCAAGTTTAGAATGAAATGCAGTACATTTCATCCGCTCTTCTGTGCCTTGAAATTATTGCATTGACCTAAGTTTTTCAAAACTTTTTGAACATTGTGTTGAAAACAAAGAGGAAGGAATTCCTCAGGTTTTGCAAAAATTTGATCAATTGAGAGAAAGAGAGGCATGCTAAGCCCTTAATGAATGAAATCATGTTTGTTAATGTGAGTACTGAGAAGGACCCTGACTTGATCCAGATTGGTTCTACACTGTCTTCAGCGCGAGCGATTTGTCGCTTTCTTAAAAAATTTCAAAAAAATGTTTTGCGCGGTCCTGCGAAGACCTGTGTGGAATCGCTCTTGAGATTGTGCAGCCTACGATCGTTCTCAGCCTCAAGACTCGACCCCTTTTGCTTTCAAACCTTGAACTTGGATTCAGAATGTTCAATGGTCAAACACAATGTGAAGCCTGTGTGGCCAGATTTGAAGCAGCCCTTGAACTAGGGGCAAGGAGGTTAAAAATAATCAAAAGAAAACTTGCAAAGCCGGATAAGAAGCACCCCTCGAACTAGGGGTAAAAAATGTCAGATGTGCTCGAAGAGTAAAAAATGGGGTCATTGCTCAAGCTAATGAAGATCGGCAAGAACGCCAAATCCCAGGAGGGAGGAAAGAAGAAAGTATTACTGAAGGACAACCAAGTTCCTATCCATAACACTAGGGGCATATTCACCCGCCATTAGATGGACTTCTACATCATCAGCGAACATCAGCCATTCTCCTGGATTCAGATGACTTCGAGATCTCAAACCATTCAACATGGACAAAACTACACTTTTACTCTTGAGAGGCTCGCTGGGCCGAAAACCCGGAAGGGCGACCCAGGCAAAAGTTAGAGCAAGAAAAAGAACAAAAAAAAAAAAGAAAAATGCAAAGAATGAAAAAAAGAAGAAGAAAAGAAATGAAAAGAATTGAAAAGAAAAGAAAAACGAAGCTCGCAAGGTTGAAAACCCAGAAGGGCGGCCTTGGCAAAAGTTAGAGCGCAAAAGAAGAGGTTAATACCCGAGTGTACCTTAACCCCCGGAACTACGTCAGGCTTGATTCCCATGTTTGGGATACGTAGGCAACTTCATTCTGAAGTCCAGCCATAAACACTTCCAAATTGACTATGTCCATGTAATGGTTCTGATCATCTTAGTCTTCTCTGTATCTGAGAGTTCGGTGGTAATGGTCACTGTAAGGACTGGTTGCCATGTGCTGTAGCGCTATTCAGACTAGGGGCAACTTTCTGTTGCCGTGCAGTGTTACGGTGCTATTCAGACTAGGAGCCACTTTCATTTGCCATGCAGTGCCGTTCAGACAAGGGGCAATTTTCCATTATTTTGGATCTGAGGTTGTGCATCTCAAGAGTAAATCTTGCGTTGGTCGAGCAGTGGCCATTTGCAAAAATAGTTTTTGAGAATTTTTAATGAGGTTGACTAATTCTCTCGAAAATTATTCCATTTTTCTAAAACTGGACCATTTCTTGGACCCAAAAAGGAAACTTTTCAGTGCTCATAACCTGACTTGCATGATTTCAAATCAGAAAATCGAACAAGCGTGTTAATCTAACTCTCATTTTGGTTAAAATTGTTTTAACAGAAGCCAAAAACAAAAAATGGTCAAAATGATGAACTAGGGGCACAGTTGAGTCAGGTTTTTCTGTCTTTTCCCCTTTATCAACGCACTTGCCAGAAAGGGCATCATACCTGCCGAAAAAGGGCACCACTGAAGCTGACCGCAAAAGGGCTAAAAGCTCTCTCATCCTCCGAGCAGCGAGGTATCAAGCCGAGTGTGAATCACGAACCGGAATGGATCAAGATACCCCACTCCTTCATCCGGGGCAGCGACTAGATGTCACCGAAGGAAATAGTCGCGAGCTGAATATGCGGGGCATGAGCCTGCAACTTCCTATTTATCTATCAACCACCCAAGGGAGGGATAAAAAAAGAAGAGAGATTGAAGAATAGAGAGATGTGCGTTGAGAGAAAAAGTGAGGAAAAAGGGCTTTTTCAGAAAAATAGAGCCTGAGGGCTGAGTGATGTGAGGATCACAAATGAGAAAGGGTGGGAAACAATACCCGGAGAAACTGGCTCCTCATGATCTGAGAGGTCTCTCGTCTTTGTAATACGTCTTAGTGGCCAAACATGATGAAAACAAGACTCCAAAACTCATGCTAGCATACACAATGCAAGGACCTAAGCCCAAGGGCACAAAATACAACTCTACAAAAGCATTGAAAGGATGAAATATGGCATACAATGACACATGTTCCAGCTCTGAAATGACATACAAAATGGCTCCGAATCATGCAAACAACTCACACAATGCATGTTGAAAGGCTCAAGTACCGAAACTAGTGAAGCACATTACACTAGAGGCATGCAAGGCGATGCTCAAATGACAAAACCAACTCCAAACAGACCTTAAGCAGGCCCAAAACAGTGGCAAAATGAGCCAAGATGGTGGCTTGAAAGGCATAAGAATGAAGCTCAATGCAAAGGCTCATAAATTGGGTATAATGATGCAACTCTCAAACACATTGAAAGAGTGACAAACATGAGAATATGGCCAAGAAATAAGCTCTGAAATATCATGCTCAATGATGCTAAAACATGCAAACACCTCAAGTTAAGCATGCAAGGGGATTCAAAGCTCAAGGCTAAGCAAGGCTATTACACTACAACCATACATGGCAAGCATCATTCGACCAAGGGACCTCAAAACAGAGCTAAGACAGCCCAAAATATGAACAAAATCAGTTTGGATCATGGCCAAAATATGCTAGCATAGAGGGCCAAAACAACATGCATTATAAGCTAGTGAACATGATTTACACTACAAGCATGTGAAGCATATGAGAGGCTACCAAACCAGCTAAAAACAGAATCATGGCATGCCAAATGATGGCCAAAAACCCACTGAAACATGACCAATACATGCAAGAATGAGATGTTACTTTGATAGGCTATGCAAGGGATTGTTCTACACATGCAAGAGGCAAACAAAAGGTAACCAAACCAGCCATAGAAAGAGTCTAGGCAGGTCCTAAAAGTCACTAAAAAGGGCCTGAACCAAGGCTAGGAAGTGTGGAAATATATGCTCCCTAGGAAAGCCAAAAATGCAAGCAAACAAGGCCAAAAGAGAGAGGGTCACCCCTCTCCGATTTTGGCCCTCAAAACTACATGCCAACCACTGAAAATCTACTGGATTTTAGTGGCTAAAGGGCCAAGCAAAGCTCAATACAAAGGTCTCATGGCATGGCTCAAAACAAGGCTAAATAGAGCATGCAAGAGGGTAGATAACCCCCAACACCAAAAAAGCCTTAAACAAACATGAAAATCACTTAAATATGAACCTTTTTTCAGTTGACAACAAAGCTCAAATAAGCATGCAAATGAGGCTAAGAGAAGGATCAAAATAATGCTTAAAAGAGGGAAAAGTGATTACCCTTGAAGCTCAGCAAAACCAGCAAACTTTGGGACTAAAAACTAGCTCTTTAACCTCTGAAAACAACCTCCAAGAACCTCAAATCAATGGTGGAAGTGTATGGCTATGAGGTGTAGTGTAAAAGGGTCAAGAACATTGCACCTCATGAGCCAAAATATAGAGATATAGAGAGATACGTATTGTTTCGCCTTAGAGAAATTCTGAACCTGGTGCAAGGAGGGGGAGGGCCTCTCTTATAGACAAACAAGGCCAAAGCTTCTTCAAGAAGCTAAAACAAGGCTCAAGATCCTCTATACACGTGTATAGAGGATACAGTTTGTGCCTTCCAGCTAGCACCCACTCAAACAGACAAAATAGAAGGGAGCTGGCCGACCAAAAAAGGTGGTCGGCCGACCACTTTCCCTGGTCGGCCGACCAGGGTAGGTGGTCTCCCACACAAAAAAGTGGTTGGTGGCTCCATTTGGTGGTCTCCACTTTGAAAGCAAGCTAGCGGTGTGGTAGGAGACCAGCAAATGTGGCCCAAAGACCAAGAAAACCAGCTTCCCGACAAGAAAATCGGCTGGCGGGGAGAAAGTGGTCTCCAAGGAGAAAAGGTGGTCTCCCACCCTTGTACCACCTCCCAAACAAGGAAAACAAGGTTCATGCCAAAAAGGAACCAACATAGATACAAAACGAGAGTTCGGGGGGCAAAGTGCATGGCCGGGTGCCCCGAAAACTGGCTGTTGAGTACAAAAAGTGGCGTATGACCACAAAGGTGGTTTTTTGGACCACAGTGTCCCTCCAGACAGAGGAAACAAGGTGTGTTCCAAAAAACGTGCCAAACGGAGAATGTTAAGTGGTCCCGAGTCAAGGCGCACGGCCGACGGCTCCGAAAACTGGAAACTAGTCTCCAAACGGGAGCAGTGGCCTACGACCACGAAAAGTAGCCTACGACCACTGAGAGATGGTCTACAAGACCTCTCCCTCCCTCCGGGAAGAGAAAACAAAGCTTGGTCCGCGGACCGAGTTAAAGTACAAAGGGTCCCGAGGTCCGGAGGCGAGGCTCTCAGCCAAGAACTCCGAAACCTCGAAACGAGCACAAAATGCGCAATCACCGAGCGCTCAATCGATGACGTCTGAGTCTTAAGGTCGGTCAAAAATGGGGTGTCTACACATGCCCAATGGGACCTTTCTGCCTCTCATCTCTTTCTCCTAATGCATCTTCCCGGAGTCTTGTTTGATCAAGCATAATGGCTTCAAAGAAAGTTCAAATTGCTCCGATCAATAAGAACACCAACAAGAATGCCGCTGTGATGACCAGCAACAACAGCACTTCTACGGGTCTGATCACCCATAGCAAGACCAAGGCAACCATTGCTCTCGCCACTCATAGGGTCATGCCGATCGCCAATGCAACAAAGCAAGCGCAAGGCAAGTTTCACAAATCTATCACGGTATCCATGTCTGGGGCTAAGCAAAAGGAAGTGAGGGAATAGAAGAAGTCCACTTCTATCTCAAAGGATTCTCTACCAGAAGGTTTCTCTCCACACCCAACACTCGTAGCTTCTGATGTAGACTCAAGCACAGGCTCACACTCAGGATCATCTCCTAGTAGTCCTTAACGTTCAATTTCATCGAATCACAAAAATTTGTCTTGCTCGGTGGCTATGCAAGTCATGACCACTGGCACCACTTCAGTGGAAGAACAATTGGCGACCATGGCTTGTGCCATTGACAAGCTCACCAAAATTGTGGAAGAGAAAGATCTTCCGATTGCCACCTTGATCAACAAGTTAGAAGCACGAAATGATGACGAGGCTTTACACCACAAGGCTTTACACCAAAGATCTTCAGATTGCCACCTTGATTAGCAAGTCAAGACAATTCTCATTAACCTGGCTTTACACCACAAGGCACGTTTGTTGAGAAGGTTAACCCTGCATATAAGTCCAAGAAAGTTGTTGGTGAGGAAACTTGCTATACATCTGTTGCAAGGCAAGTGATTGACACAAGTAGTCAACCAGTATCCATTGTTTCTTTGTCTGTTCAACAACTCCAAGACATGATTGCAAATACCATCCGAGCACAATACGGTGGGCCCTCGCAAAGCGCTTTCATGTACTCCAAGCCTTACACAAAGATGATAGACATTCTCAGAATGCCTAGTAGATACCAACCTACCAAGTTCCAGCAGTTCGATAGAAAAGGTAATCCTAAACAACATGTCGCTCACTTTGTTGAAAATTATAGCAATGCCGGGATAGATAGAGATTTACTTGTCAAACAATTTGTACGGTCACTCAAAGGAAATGCCTTTGATTGGTATACTAATTTGGAGGCTAAACCAATTGACAATTGGGAGCAAATAAAACGTGAATTCCTTAATCATTCTATAGCACTTGTCGTATGGTAAGCATGATGGAATTAACCAGTACCAAGCAATGGAAGGATAAGCTTGTGGTAGACTACATCAACCATTGGCGTGCTCTAAGTCTAGATTGCAAAGATCGATTCTCTGATACCATTGGCGTGCTCTAAGTCTAGATTGCAAAGATCGATTCTCTGAGATCTCAGCTATGGAGATGTGCATGCAAGGCATGCACTGGGGACTCCTTTACATCCTTCAAGGGATAAAACCACGAACATTTGAAGAGTTAGCTACACATTCACATGACATGGAAATTAGCATAGCCAACCATGGTGGGAAAGACCTTCCCATTCTTGAACAAAGGAAAGATAACGAAGAAGTGAAAAAATGAGACAAGCCTTTTAAAGGTACCACCAAAAAAGTAATGGTGGTAACCACAGCTCCAATCAAGATTTTAATGAAAGACAAGAAGAAAGAAGAAAGGAACGAAACATGCCCATCTCTGAAGGAACTACAAGAAAAGAAGTACCATTTTCCTGACTCTGACGTACCAGGGATGTTGGAAGATTTATTTGAAAAGAAAGTCATTCAACTCCTTGAGTGCAAACGTCCTGAAGAAATAGGTTGTGTGAAGGATCCGAAGTACTGCCATTATCATCGGATAGCTAGTTATCTTACTGAAAAATGCTTTGTGTTAAAGGAATTGCTCGTGGACTTGGCTAGGAAGAACAAAATCCTCTTGGACCTTGACGAATCGGCAAAATCCAACCATGCAACGGTTATTGTAGGACCTCCAAATTCTCCATCCTCAAAATCCAAGACAGAAGTGTCACAATCTGCAATCCCATCAGTGAAAGCAATTCCCAAAGTCATCCAGTTTGGTTCACTTGAACCTATCGTTATTCAAGTTCCAAATCAAGACATGCATATCCATGATGGCTTTGAAGAAGTCTTAACTATTGGAGAAGATGAAAGTTGGACTCTCGTGACACGAAAGAAGGGACGAAGAAGCAAGTCCAAGACTCAACATTTTCCACTCAAGAAAGTAAAAGAAAAGAAGAACTCTTATCGACATTCCAAGAAGGAGGTGATGGACAAAAGGAAGAATGAAAAGAAGGTGCAACAAGAAGATAAATTTCCTGAAGAAAACTCACATGCCCCAATCATCCTATAAGACTTCTTCCCCATTGGGTATTTTGGATATGACTTGGTTGAGGCGGTCTATATGGTTTCAACCATTGAAGTAGATATGGAACAAGTTCACGCCATTAAGGCAACGCCAGATAAGGAGGAAATTGATGTCCTGACAACCTTGAAAGAACTACCCCCACGCTTCAGTTTGCGTGAAGCGTCTTATCTCCCTCGGTTTGTACAACTTGCACTTGTTCGAGTGTTAGAAGATCCTAGGAAATATGGGTTTTTTTTGTTAATGAGCTAGACTATCCCAAGGTGAACTCCATCACTTATGTTCCTTGTTACACAACAATCACCTTCACTGATGTAGACTTTCAACTAGGTTCAAAGCCACACAATCGCCCATTGTTTGTCTCTGGCTTTATTAGTGAACAAAAAGTTAACTGCATCCTTGTTGATGGAGGCTCAACGGTAAACATCATGCCAAAGCTCACCATGAAGAAACTCATAATCCCAATTGATGAGTTAGCTCGAAGCCGTCTGGTTATTCAAGGTTTCAACCAAGAGGGGCAACGCACGATTGGTATGATTCGTTTGAACCTCATAATTGGAGAACTGACAGCCAGTACTTTGTTTCACGTCATCAATCCAAGAACGTCCTATAATTTGTTGCTTGGGCGACCTTGGGTCCATGGAAATGGTGTAGTTGCATCAACTGTCCATCAATGTTTTAAATTTGACTAAGGTAGAATAAAGGCGGTGTTAGTAGATGACAAGCCATTTATAGAAATTGAGTCTCACTTCACTGATGCAAAATTTTATTTGGATTCCAATGGGATGCCTGAAGTTATTCCAGCTGAAACCCCTTCTACAAGAAAAGAGAAAATGAATGATGAAAAGCAAGTTATGTTGGACTTCTCAAGGGAAGATGTATCAAGCGGCAAAATAGCACCTGAGGTTGCGTCACCACAAAAACAGCCTTCATCCTCAAAAGGCCATGCAATGACACAAGTCTTCAGGTATGTGCTGAGGTCTCAACAGAAAGAAGGGCAGTCGCCGTTTGAAGAAGTCACAACGTCCGTAAAAGTTAAAGAAGGCTTTTCTCACCCCTCAATAAAAGAAGATCTGCAGATACTACGAGCAGATGCAACAATACCAATTCCACAGGTGGGATTGTCAAGCCTAATCAAACCTCCACTAAAGGGATTTGTTAGGCCTGTGCAAAATTCTATCAAGCACGACTCCTTACCTGAAAGATGAATGGAAGGGTTTGATCCACAAGCTTACAAGCTTCTAGCCAAGTCAGGTTATGACTTTGCTGATCCCTCATCACTGGAAGAGTTAAGTCCTGAACTTACAGGTGAGAAAGTTCATGGTCTTAATGAAACTCAGAGAAAGTTAAGGCAACAAGGGTACAGGGTGAGCTCTCCAAAGACTGAAGTCAGATTCATGCCAACTGAACCCATTCGTATCTCTACCAAGAGAAAATGGAAGAAGGAAGATGTACAACATATCACTGTGGAAGAAGTGAAGGAAGACAAAAGTCCAAGCCCAACTTCTCGAGTCTCAGTGATTGACCGCATTGAAGCTCATGTACCTTGAACCTCAGTTTTTAATACGATGAGCACTGTTGATAAGACAGATGAAGGTACAACTTCTCAACCTTCAGTTTTTAACAGATTAGGCACTACTAAGGAAGGGGATGAAAAAAAAACTTCCTGGTCATGAAAGTCCATTTTTGCTTGACTTGGTGATATGAATACATCACCTAGAAAAGGCAAGAACAAGAGAAGCACATCAACAATTGAGTTGAATTCTACAAAGGAGGACGATGAGACTCGAAGTTTGATTCCTTCTTGCATGAAACGCATGATGTCACTTAAAGTTAGTGTTGAAGGTCTGCTTAAGGTCAAAAGACACACTATCATACTAATTGGAGAAGTTAAGAATCAAGTAGAATGTAAAAGAGAAGAAGAAATTGAACATGTTGCTTCTCACCATGTAACAGTTGAAGAGGATTCTGGATCAGATTCGGAGGATGATGATCTCCAAGAAGCTCCTCTAGAACTTGAAGATGGGGGGCAATCAACTGTTGACAATTTGAAAGAACTCAACTTGGGAACTCTTGATGACCCTCGACCAATCTTTGTGGGAACACTCTTAATGCCTGAGGAAGAAAAGACATTTTTCGAACTGCTCCTCGAATATAAAGATGTCTTCGCATGGACGTATAAGGAGATGCCAAGTTTAAGTCCAAAGGTTGCTGTCCATCACCTTGGGATCAAACATGGTATGCGACTAGTAAAGCAAGCTCATCGATACATCAGACCTGAGCGCATCCTTAAAGTGGAAGAAGAAGTCAACAAGTTGATCAGAGCTGGGTTCATACGTGAAGTAAAATATCTGACATGGATATCAAGTATGGTCCCTGTAGTCAAGAAGAATGGATAGATTAGAATATGTATCAACTTTCGAAATTTGAACTAAGCATGTCCCAAGGATGACTTTCCACTTCCTAGTATGGAATTAATGATAAACGCCACTACCGGACATGAGGTGTTGTGTTTCATGGATGGGTGTTCAGGATACAACCAAATATGGATGGCACCTGAAGATGAAGAGTTAACTGCATTTCGTACCACAAAAGCCATCTATTGTTATAAAGTGATGCCTTTCAGACTCAAGAATGCTGGTGCCACCTATCAACGTGCCATGCAAAAGATCTTTGATGACATGCTCCATAAATTTGTTGAGTGCTATGTATAGACGTCCCCAAACGTCCCGAGCAGGAAATCCCCCCGTTTTGTTCATTTGGGCTCACTACAGTTCAGGACTCAATGTCACGGTCCTGTATCTAATCTCGCAGAGTGCATGCAAGACCGATGAATCATCAAAGAGTCCAAATCTGGCAAATCGTTTTTGAAAACAGATTTTTTGAAAGAAGTGCCAAACATGGACTGCTTTGCCAGATACAGAGTCGCCACCTAAATATTTTATTTTGGAAAATTTAGGAAACCCTGACTCGTTGCCTAAGGCCACGTGTCCGTCATCACCAAAGTTGCCTCGGCTCGGGAACTTGGGTACGATTGGGGAAGATCAGCTATGAGCACCCCCGCTCGCCCGATCAAAGATCGGCCACTACTAAACATGATATCTTGTTTTGAAAACATTATGTGCTCTTATTCCGGTTATTAGCCTAGAATTACTATGTGATGTGCACATCATACAAGTATAGACTGGATCACCTGAGTTGGAACAAAACATTTCATGTTTGTTTTTGAAAGCAGTTTGCTACTCGCAAGTAGGCTAAAATGCGGATTTGCCACCCTCAGGTGGGCTTAGAAAACATGATGATTTGCCACTCTCAAGTGGGCTTAAAACTCACAGTCAATGAATTGTTCCAATCCAAATAACCCAACCTTCACCCACAGGCATTCAGGCAGTTATATCACATAAGCAGGTAGCCTCATGGTAAGCATGCTATCATGGCAGTCATTCACACACATGCAAGGATGCTAAAGCGTAAACACTTACCGAGTACTCCAAGCCAAAACAGAAGCTATGTTAGAAATCCATGCATGATCCTAACTATACAGAAATGCCTAATGCAACACATGCAAAAATGCAACGAAGATAGGCTCGGCTACTCGAAGATGGCATATGATAATGCTACAGCTAACACATATTCAACTCGGAATTGAAATACAATGCAGTTAGTATGATGCGCCGAGCCCGGTACATGCAATACAGATGAATGAATGCAAACATGCAAGCATAAGTATGCTAATTGAAACATGCCCTAATCTAACCATCATAAGCTGGTAAATAAAAGGGAGAAAGACGTGGGGTTGGGAGACATACATCACACACACGCACACTTATTACAATTGTGCCCTCGCTCGGAGGGTCCGAATAAATAATACAAGCCGCCTAATCAACTAACTCACGAGCTAATTAATTATTACAAAACCGAATTAATAACTAGCTACAACTAATTATTACACAACTACTAACTAACAAGTAAGCAGTAAATGAATGCTATTCCAGCTCTGTTTGGAGAAGAGGAAGGTATGCATTCTCGCTTCGGTTCTTCGCCTCGAAACACCTTCTGGTTGCTCTTTAGAGGCTCTGTTTGCAGGGTGTCTTCCAGTGCTTGTTGCTGGAACTTACCAAAACACTACTGGAGGGATACACCAGTGGCCTGCCGGCCATGAAAGGAGAGATGCCGGCCAACAACAGGGCACTGCCGGCCAAGAGTGTGACACTGCCGGCCATCAGTGGTGCATTGCCGGCCACTGGTGTGCTGTGACACCAAGCTGCAACAAAGCACAAAATAGAGAGAAGGGAGGGTCTCCCAAGGGCATGTATGCACTATGCCACCCTATATCGCCTCAAAACATCAAAGAAGAGGCCTAGTCGGATCCACGACCATCAATCACGCATCCCGATGCATGATGGCCAAAGATCCAACTTGTGCAAATCAATATGAAAATGAATGCACAAATAAAGCAAGTAAAGCCTAGAACTCTATCATGAATCATCAAGAGCTTCGGCGACCGAGAATTGAGACACGTTCCATTACTCGGAGTATGAAACGTCCCTCGTTCCTCGTGCTCGGATTAACACTTAATCCAAACAATGCAACACGTAAGGATGCCAAACATGCAATATGAATAACCTAACAAGGCTAATGACATGCAACAAGCACATAGGCATGATGTGAGGTGACAACCTTGGACAACGTGACAAAATGCAACATGAACATACAACAACATGTAATGGGGCTAGCATGCGACAACATGCAAAGATGGAGCACGCATACAACAATATGCAAGACAGGCATGCGACAACATGCAAAGGGATGGACTTAAACTAATGTGGGCAGCTCTCAACTAAGCACAAATCAGTGGCCAAAAGTGATGAATTAATGGCATGAAAAGCATGAAATGGCAAGGCAAACATGTATGCCAAGTGGCTCAAGTATTAAGGCATAAAGATGACAACTCTTAAGCACACTTAAGGAGCAACAAACACGGATGTATGACAATGAGGTAAGCTCTGAAATCTCATGTGAAGTGATGCCAAATCAAATCAACAATGCAAGCATAGCATATTATGATGCTCAAAGCTCGAAGTGAGCAAAGGGACTTAAGCCATAGCCATACAAGGCAAACCCCAAGGGGCTGAGGGGACCTAAAATAGTCCTAGGGTAGGTCCAAACAAGACCAAAACTAAGCTCAAAGCTAGCCAACCTAGGCTAGAATACAAAGCCAAAAACATGGAGCATGCAAGGCTTTAAAGAGGCAGTGCACTACACCTATTGAAACCAATCATGACAAGACTTGGACAACATAAAACAGAGTTACATCATGGTATAATAAGAGCCAAAATGCACTGAAATGATGAGCAAAAGGCTTAGGCTTAATGGCATGTACAAAAGTCAATTCTTGAGGCATAAAGCACAAGCTCTATAAAGCATTCAAGGCATGTCAAATGCAAGTGTATGACAACATTTCATGGACTGAAATAGCATATGGAATGAGGGCAAAGCATGCAAACATCACATGTATGGCATGGTAGGGTCCTCAAAACCCAAGACTAGCCTAAGCATTTACACTATAGCTATATAAAGCACGAGTGATATGGCCATGGCAGCCTAAAACAGTCCTAGGACAGCCCAAAATAAGCATAAAATCATGTTAAAGCAAAGCCAAAATGTGCTAGTATGATGAGTCAAAACATCATGCACAAAGGGCTAGTAAACAAGATTTGTTCTACACCTATATGGAACATGCAAAGGATGATCAAACCAACTATGGATAGGGTCATGACATGCCAAATGATGACCAAATACATGCTGAAATATAAACCAAACAAGCTAACATGACATGGCAAAGCATGGAGCATATGAAGCTACTCTAGGGAATTTACACTACAAGTGTATCATGCAAGCATGGAGTGACAAAACCAATCCAAAACAGATTCATGGCATGGTAAAACATCACCAAAAACCCACTGAAATGGACTCAACACAAGCTAAGCACACATGCTACTTTGATGAGCTATGAATGGAGTTACACTACACATACAAGATGCATGCAAAATATGACCAAACCAGCCATGGACAGGGCCAAGGCAGGTCCTAAAAGTCACAAAAAAGGGCCTGAACCAAGCCTCAAAGATACATAGAGGGATGGTCCTTTGGAAGGCCAAATATGCAAGTAAACAAGACAAGAGGAGGGGGGGACCACCCTCTCCTATTTTGAGCCTCAAAATAGGGTTTTTACCACTGAAAATCCTCTGGATTTCAGTGGTCAAAAGGCCATGAAAAGTTGTTTTGAAAGGCCTTGAAAGATGGCTCAAAAGCTAAACAAGCTAAGGAACAAAAGGGAGAGACAACCCCCTAGCCAAACAAGGCTTAAACCAAGACTTTTAGGACTGAAAATCAGACCTTTCTTCAGTTCAAAACCAAGCCAAAAACAGTTTGAAACAGTAGTAAAACAAGCATGCAAAACAAAGCTTCAAAAGAGCAAATGCTTACCCTTGAAGGACAGTAGCAAAACAGCCCCAAATCTGGGCCAAAGAACCTTCGATCAGCCCAAAAGTAAGTTCCAAGGGACCTCAAGCCAATGGTGATCAACTCTTCTCAAGGGTTGATAGGTTGAAGATGGTTGTATGCAAACCTTCTAGCACAAATGCTCAAGAGTTCTTGAGAGAGAGGAATGTGGAGAGAGAGGCTCTCAAAACTTGCTCAAGAAGTTCTAAGTGTTCTAACCCCCTTGAATATATGATATATGGCCTCATAAATATCAAAAAGCAAAGGTTTGGTCGAAAATAACTCAGCCAAGACAGCTGTGCCAGCTGGAGATAAAATATTTGTTGAAATCTGCTTTCTGGCATCAATGGCCGGCACCTTATCATTGTTAGCCGGCACCCTACCATTTTTGGCCGGCATGGGGCAGGCATTGGCCATTAATGGCCGGCACACTTCCATAGAGGCCAGCATAAAAAATCAGCCTTAGTCCCCGACTTGAAGAAAGCCCAACTCCTTCATCTGGATGCCTTTTTAGGTCATTCTTGTGTGCAAATTGAAGCCCCGGAAGTAAGCTTTCCAATGGTGGAAGCCTTGCATCAAAAATCCAACTGTGCTAAGAGATATCCCTCTTTTGGTGAAGCCGCGGAATTTTGGTCCTACCCGGAGTCATGCCGAACTTCTCCCAAACTAGTTCTCTTCTCTCCTTTCCCATTTTCTTCAACTCCAAACCCCTAAACAAGGTGTTTTGAAAGATTTTTCAAAGATTTCATCTCTCCTTCATTCATTTGCACTCTGTCCTTGCTCGGTTTACCAAAAGGCGCAACATTTAACAAAATGCGAGCGTCGGGACATCGTAGGAACCTATTTTCAAAAAGGTTTTGAAAGAGAGGGTTTTAAGGTGTAAAAACCATTCAAAATGGCTTTGGTCCAAAATGGGGTGTGAGGTTAGGATTTGACTCTTCTCTTGCCGAAGAAATCGAAGTTTTGCCCTGCACACCTTTCACCATCAAGTAAACCATCAGTAGTGCCCAAGTCTTAAGGGCGGTCAAAAATGGGGTGTCTACACTATGTTGATGATTTGGTGGTCAAAACTAAGAAAAGGGAAAATCACCTAAAGGACCTTCGTGCAGTCTTCAACCGGCTGAGAAAGTATGACTTGAAGATGAATCCACTCAAATGCGCATTTGGAGTCACATCTGGAAAATTCCTCGGCTTTATTGTTCGACATAGAGGCATTGAGGTAGGTCAGTCCAAAATCAATGCCATATAAAAGATGCCACCACCAAAAAACCTGAAGGAACTTAGAAGCCTCCAAGGTCGCTTGGCATATATTCACAGATTCATTGCAAACTTGGCAGGCCATTGTCAACCTTTCAGTCAACTGATGAAAAATGAGGCTCCATTTGTTTGGGATCAAGCATGTCAAAATGCTTTCGACAGTATTAAGAGATAGCTACTTCATCCACCAGTATTAGGAGCTCCTATTCAGAGGAAACCATTGATACTTTGCATTGCGGCTCAAGAAGGGTCTTTTGGAGTGATGCTGGCCCAAAATAACAAAGAAAATAAAGAGCGAGCACTCTATTACTTGAGTCGCAGATTAACTGAAAATGAACTCAAGTACTCACCCATTGAGAAAATGTGTTTAGCACTTGTTTTAGCCTCTAAAAAATTGAGACATTATTTCCAAGGCCATACAGTGCATCTTATTGCAAGAGCCGACCCAATAAAGTATGTTATGTCTAAGCCCATCCTCTCAGGACGCTTAGTAAGATGGTCTCTCCTCTTTAATGAATTTACATGCCAAGAAAAGCGGTGAAAGGGCAGGCCCTTGCAGACTTCTTGGCCGACCATCCCATCCCTGCTAATTGGGAAATTTCTGAGGAATTCCATGACGAAGATGTATTGTTCATAGAAGTTTTATAGCCTTGGATGATGTTCTTTGATGGGGCTGTCAGGAAGGAAGGGGCAGGAGCAGGTGTCATTTTTGTTTCACCACAGAAGCATATTTTGCCTTACTCATTTATTCTTGGCAAAAATTGCTCAAACAATGTTGCTGAGTACCAGGCCTTGATCATTGGTTTACCAATGGCAACAGAGCTAAAAATTGTTGACTTAGATGTCTATGGGGATTCTAAGTTAATAATTAATCGGCTCCGGGGGGATTATGAAGTCAAGAAAGACAACTTAGTCCCATATTTCCAGTATGCAACTCATCTCATTGAAAAATTTGAGGGGGTGGTACTCGAACATGTTCCAAGGAAAGAAAATCACATGGCTGATGCACTTGCCAATCTAGCAACTGCACTGGCATTGTTAGAAGGTGAACAAGTTAGTGTCCCTGTATGTCAACGATGGGTATTGCCACAATTGTTGGAATGTCGCCTTGTAGAAACAAACGCAATTTCAGTACTAACCATCAAAGTCGATGATTGAAGAATGCCAATTATAGACTACCTTGAACACGGGAAGCTCCTTTATGATTCTCGCCATAGAATTGAAATAAGACGTTGAGCTCCTCGATTCATCTACTACAAGGAAACTTTATTTTGACGATCATTTGAAGGAATTTTTCTTCGTTGCCTAGGGGATGAAGAAGCACAACAAGCCATGGAAGAAGCCCATTCTGGGATATGTGGAGCGCATTAGTCTGGTTCTAAACTTCACTTTTGAGTAAAAAGGATGGGTTACTATTGGCCTACGATGGTTAAAGATTGCTTGGACCACTGAAGAAATTGTCGACCTTCCTAGTTTCATGCAAACTTTATCCATCAACCACCAGAACCTTTAAACCCGACAATTGCTTCTTGGCCATTTGATGCATGGGGTCTAGATGTAGTTATCCCATTGACCAAGTCTTCTGCAGGCCACTTATACATCTTGGCCGCCACAGATTACTTCTCCAACTGGGCTGAAGCCGTTCCACTTAAAGAAGTCAAGAAAGAAGTTGTTGTTGACTTCATCAAATCCCACATTATTTATCGGTATGGTGTACCTCGCTACATCATCACTGATAACGGAAAGCCTTTCTACAATAGTCTAATGGACAAATTTTGTGAAAGATTTGGATTTAAGCAACACAATTCCTCAATATACAATGTACCTGCCAACGGACTGGCAGAGGCGTTTCACAAAACTTTGGGCAACCTATTGAAAAATGTAGTTGCTAAATCAAAGTGAGATTGGCATGAAAGAATTAGAGAAGCACTTTGGGCATACCGTACGACACATTGCACCCCAACACAAGCCACGCCATACTCCCTTGTGTATGGTGTTGAAGCGGTTCTTCCTTTGGAACAACAGATTCCTTCATTAAGGATAACTACATAGGAAGGTCTCACTGATGATGAGAATGCAAAATTACATCTTGCTGAATTAGAAGCATTGGATGAAAAGAGATTGGAAGCACAACAAAAACTTGAGTGTTACCAAGCTCGACTCTCTAGAGCTTTCAATAAGAAGGTTAGACCCCGGTCTTTTCAAGTTGGAGAATTGGTATTGGCTGTTTGAAGACCTATCATCACCACCCACCGAACCGGCAACAAATTCTTATCCAAGTGGGATGGTCCATACGTGGTGACTGAAGTCTACACTAATTGAGCATACAAGACTGTTGATGAAGAAGATAAAAGAGTTGGCCCAATCAACGACAAGTTCTTAAAGCGCTACTATCCATGAGAGTGTAACGC
This sequence comes from Camellia japonica, assembly GCA_030407325.1. Classification (NCBI taxonomy): domain Eukaryota; kingdom Viridiplantae; phylum Streptophyta; class Magnoliopsida; order Ericales; family Theaceae; genus Camellia; species Camellia japonica. The sequence continues at coordinate 179,601,516 of JAPPVO010000059.1, read as the reverse complement.
TCCTAATCGCATGAGCATAACCTGCATGTTGTTTTTGGCCAATATGAAATAAAGTTGTTAAAAAACAAAATAAAAAAATATTGTATTACTCCTGGCCCACATGAGTATAAACAGTGAATGGCTAAATAAATTAGTAACCTAAATGTGTTTTACAATAAGAGTATTTTGCTTCGAACTATAATATTTATTTCATAAATAAATTGTTTGCTAGAGCAATTATTTTATAATAAAGCATTTGGTTTCGAGCATTTGCTAAAGCAATTATTTTATAATGAAGCATTAAAATAAAAATGAAATAAAAAAAGATAATGAATAAATAAATCATGGCAACCATAATAAACTCTGGATCTCGCCTTGTTCAACCTTTAAGAGCTACTCCAACTTGTTGGCGACTTCGATATCATCGCGTCTTATCACCTTAGCTGCTTTTATTGGTTCATCCCTTAAAGTGGAAACAAGGGCTCGCCTTTGAACTACTTCAGCTTCAGCAACATTAATTGTAATCTCTAGTTATTTTGATTGTTTATCTAAATGTTCCAACGCCTTTACCAATTCTGCCTTCTTTGCTGCAAGGCTACCCAAATTAGACTTCAGCGAGTGAATCTGTTCGATTCCTTCATTCTCAAGAGCTAGAGCATGAGTAACATGTTGACTAACATCCGCCAAACGCTGATCCTATACCTCTAAAGTCATCTCTTGAGCAAACGTTGATTTCATAGAAATGTATGTAGTAGTATTTTGTACGTACTTCTCAATCTAGCTTTGCAACGGAGAATAGTCTATCTGAAGCTTTGAGAGCTCATCATAAAGCTCTTGGAGCTATGGGTTCAATACTGGAACTTTTTGAATAGGAGTTTTGCTCAACAAGCCTTTAATATGGTTATCAAGTATTGAAGTTGTTGAGCGGCGAGCATTAACGATCATGCTTTTTGTATCAATAGTAGAAGCCACAGAAGGTGCAACTTGACTCAGTGTAGGAGCAACAGGTAAGGAAGAAGTTTGGACAATTGGAGCTGGGTCAACTGAGAGATAATTCTTACGACCAATCACTAAATCAAAGGCTGATGGCCCATGAACTGATTCTTCATTATCTGAGAACTCATCAATAAGTCTCACATCCTCATTACCAGACGCCAAATCAAAGTCATCATTTGGCAACTATCAAAACAAATTAAAGAGAAGTCAAAAAAAAAAAAAATAAATAAAATTAAAATGACAAATAATAAATTATGTCATTAACGGTACAACATCGGTAGCCAATGGTTGAGAAATGATAGGAACGCCGATCAAAAATGACTCCACGTCATTAAAAGTAGTGGTGTTCCTTCCAACGGTACCAGTACTCGATTTTCTTCCTAACTAACTCCAATTACGATCACCATGACTATGGTCCTTGTCTGCTACTCCACCAAGAGTCCTATCAACACTCCTTTGAACCATTTCGTTGGTCTTGGGATTAGAATTTTGCTTAGCAATTGCATTTTTCTTCACTTTAACCATCTCTTGATTTGGTGAAGCTATGCATTTGCTTCTTGGGATAGAATTTTCTTTGTTAGAGAAATAGCCTACATAAAGCTGGGACCACCACTCCAAATAAGCCTTGGTAGTGGAACGAAATGAAAAATCATAATGCGCTGGTAACCTCAATACAGAATGAGTGCCATCATGAACACAAGAATCCCAATGCTGAATAATGTTTTTTAAACTACCATCTCGAAGATCAACCTTAAGTTTACCAAGGATGGCTTGAATAAAATCAGATTGCCTGCTAAATCTGTGAGGACTGCATGGCTTAATGACCATAGTGGACGAACTTCGCAAAGTCAAATAGCTCGAGCAGATGCTGATGAAATACTCCAAGTCTGAGTTAGAAAGATGACCGTCATCAACCAATTCCTTGGGATTGCCCTCGCTATACGCCAAACAGTGCAAGGTCATATCTTTGCATGATCAATATAAGTCATAGGCCTCTGACTCCTCAAAATGTTTAGCCATCCTTTCACCAGCATATTTCGTCTTTTGAGGTTTCAGAGCAGATTCAATACTAAAGTTTGTGTTGAAATACTCTGCTAACCAAGCATACACATAATGGATCGGGAAGATGGCGTCACACTTTCCAGGATCAGAAGAAGAAGCAATTCTATTCAGCCCTTTGTAGATGCTAGCAAGTACAGGAATAGCAAGGCTGAATGAACGACCACGAGCCATCATACTAGCCACCTTAAACACCTAGGTCTAATCAAGTTGCCATCCTCACGAGATAGAACAAATTTGTACAACCAATAGACAAGGAAAGCTGATAGATAAGTCTCACCCTTTGTCGCACCAGCAATCCCCAAGCCACTAAAGACTTTGTCCCCTTGCACAGTTCGAGACCGAGTTGTGTTAATAATATCAGAAGGGTTGCTAGTATCCTTCGGGCGTTGAGTCTTGTTCCTTGAAGCACTCTTGGTTAATTTATGGTACTTGACTTCCCCTTTAAACCAAAATTTTATCCAGCTAGTAATCCTTACCACATTCTTCTTCGACTCCTTACAAAGCCGATGGTAAACAAGGAATAAATATCCATAATTGATAGGAAAGAGGAAATTCTTGTCCCTCATATTTGCAGCAAACTCTTGGGCATTTGGCACCACTTCATCGTATATTGCACCCATAATAGAAAGTCTACCAAGCTGACGCAAATCCCATAGCGAGATAGAGATTTCGCCTATGAAAATGTGAAGGGTATTAGTGGACGGACACCAAAGCTCACAAAAGGCCCGCATAACACTATGTAGTTGGTCATACGAGAACAATAAGGCATAAATTGGATCGTAAATGCTAGCATGTTGTAGTACCTCACGGTGTTTCCCTAATGCATCCTCCAACCACTCCCAATATCCTTCACAAAAAGAAGGTTCTGCTATGGCCTTAAAAATAGTGCCCCATGCCATCTTCTGAGCCCAAACCACACTTCCAAGGGTAGAAAATGAACTAAGATCCTCAATGTCTTCATGGTTAGATGACTTTAATAATAAACCCCTAGAGTGTGACAGGCCTTTAACCAATTGACATAAAGTCTCACGAGCCCATTATGCCGAATGAAAAGAACCATCAAGCGGCTCGAACTTCAAGCCCCAAGCACCAAGGAAAGGAGGGCGAATTGGAAGAGTAGTCCCCTCCTCAATAGTATCACTAGAGTCCTTGAGAATGGTTAAGTATCCCTTCTTGAAAGTCTTGAAGTACACCATCACTGAGTGACAAAGCTAAACAATTAAAAAAAAAAAAATGCATATGTTGTGGAGAGACATATATGATATATGATCATGACATGAGTCAAAAAAAAAAACAAAAAAAAAAAACCCACCTATGGTCGAATGGGTGGTAGTGGTAATGGAAGTATCTACTTCACTAGCCCAATATCTAGGCGGTTGGCTCATAGGCGCATTTCTCCGCATGAGTCAAGACTAATCACCTATGGTCGAATGGGTGGTGGTGGAAGTGTCTACGTCACTAGCCCAATATCCAAATCCAAACGGCTAGCTCGATAGGCACATTCCCCCACCTGAGTCAACCTAATCACCTATGGTCGAATAGGTGGTGGTGGAAGTGTCTACTTCACTAGCTCAATATCCAAGTGGCTAGCTTGATAAGCGCATTCCTCCACATAAGTCAAGACTAATCACCTATGGTCAAATGGGTGGTGGTGGAAGTGTCTATTTCACTAGCCTAATATCCAAGCGGCTAGCTCAATAGGCGCATTCCTCCGCATGAGTCACGATTAATCACCTATGGTCAAATGGGTGGTGGTGGAAGTGTCTACTTAACTAGCCCAATATCCAAATGGCTAGCTCGATAGGCGCATTCCTCCACATAAGTCAAACTAATCACCTATGGTCGAATGGGTAGTGGTGGAAGTGTCTACTTCACTAGCCCAACATCAAGGCGACTAGATCGATAGGCGCATTCCCCCACATAAGTCAAAATAATCACCTATGGTTGAATGGGTAGTGGAAGTGTCTACTTCATTAGCCTAGTATCCAGGCGGCTAGCTTGATAGGTGCATTCCTCCACATAAGTCAAACTAATCACCTATGGTCGAATGGGTGGTGGTGGAAGTGTCTACTTCACTAGTCCAACATCAAGGTGACTAGCTCAATAGGTGCATTCCTCCACATAAGTCAAACTAATCACCTATGGTCGAATGAGTGGTGGTGAAAATGTCTACTTCATTAGCCCAACATCAAGGCGACTAGTTCGATAGACGCATTTCTCCATATAAGTCAAACTAATCACCTATGGTCGAATGGGTGGTGATGGAAGTGTCTACTTCACTAGCCTAACATCAAGGCGAGTAGCTCGATAGGCGCATTCCCCTATATAAATCAAACTAATCACCTATGGTCGAATAGGTGGTGATGGAAGTGTCTACTTCACTAGCGTAACATCAAGGCTACTAGCTCGATAGGTGCATTTCCCCATATAAGTCAAACTAATCACCTATGGTCGAATGGATGGTAGTAGAAGTGTCTACTTTACTAGCCCAATATTTAGGCGGCTAGTTTGATAGACGCATTCCCCCACATAAGTCAAACTAATCACCTATGGTCGAATGAGTGGTGGTGGAAGTGTCTACTTCACTAGCCCAACATCAAGGTGATTAGCTCGACAGGTGCATTTCCTCATATAAGTCAAAATAACCAAATTATGGTGAAAGGGTAATGGAGTATATTACTCAATTATTCTTACAAAATCATTATTTTTATGGGCAATAATAAAATGTATTTTGCAAAGAAGGTTAAAAAAAAAATGCGCCGTTCGGTGCATATGTTGATGATACAGTGCAAATAGTCAAGAAAAGTATTCAAACATGTGAAATTTATGGTGACATCACACACAAGGTGACATCATGAAAAAAAAAAAAGTTTGTGTTATTGCAACAGGCTCACATCAATGAGTTTGGGCATAATGAATATTATATATATAAATATATAAAAGTCTTATCTTCTTGTCAAGCAGAAGGCAACAGTTCATACTCTAGCTTATCAACGTGGCTGGAGGGTCCATGGACAGAACAATAGCACCAACTTAGCCAAGCATAAAGCAACCCCTCATCAATCATTTATAGAGAGAAGTGATGCATATTAGGCGGCGGGAAGGAAAAGCTAAAACCCTAGTTGTGCTTCCTAAACATTACTTTGCAGATGAGGGAGAAGGCTAATTAGGCAATGCTTTAAAAAAAATGATAAAAAAAAAAAATTTGCATGGCGGACCTTTGCAATTAAATCCTTACATCGTGAACATGACCAAGCTACTTCAAGTCTCACCTTTGATGCTAGCAAGCAAGCATCAAACTAGAATCGTGAAGTGGGGGCAATTTGTAGAAACTTAAATTTTCACGTGTCTTGATCACCGTTTGATTAATCAAGGAAATTAAATTTTCTTTAATTGGTCAAAATTAAGATGGTCAAAATTTTCAAATGGTTATAAGTCTTACTAAAATTATGGATCTTTAACCCGTTTTAAATTATGGGTCACACCAAAAGAAATTATTTTGACAATTGGGTCAACCCAAAAGTGTGGGGGCTATGAAGATATTTTTATCAAAATTTAGTGGAATAAATTTAAATTTCAATGCAAATCATATCCATAAATCAAGAAGTAAATTACTTGTTTCTTGGAAATTAGAGTCAATTTTGGAGTTTCCAAAATTAATCCTCCCCTCTGAAGCCTATAAATAGAGGCTCTCATTAGAGGGAAAGGGACACATTTTTTGGCTAATAGTCTTGCAAGCTCCTAAGCAATCTCGAGACTCTGCCAAATTCTCTTCTTAAAATTCTCTCTAAAATTCCTCAAACTCAAAAGAAAGGATTATCAAGCACTCCAAACTTGTGCCAGTCCTTTCAAGTTACAAATACAAATTTGGTCTCTCTTTTTAAGGAGATCATTTCAAGACTCGCTTGAGATCAAACCGTTCTAGCCCTCGATCAAACCTTTCTTCTCCAAGTTTCTCCATTCAAAAACTTGAAGAAATTCATCAACTTATCTAGTTTAATAACAAGCTTTTACAGCCGTTAAATTACGCCCTTTTCAGAGATCGAATCAGAGGATTTGTTCTTTTGTAATAGAGCAAACCAGAGAGGATTGTACCCATTTGTTATAATCAAATAAAATTAATTATTTGTGTATTTATTTCACGTCTTAATTGCAGGATACAAAATTTGTGTTTACAACGGCTTCTTTCCATAAAGGAGCCTCAAGACTGGACATAGCTTCTTTAAAAGTTAAAGGCTCATTTTCTAACAAAAATGTTAGAAAATCTGGACCAAAAGATTTTGAGGTTCTAGCATGATTACTACGTCTAGGTTTCTCTTGTTCATTTTGATCTATCTCTTGCTCTTGAACTTGATCTTTTTCTTGATCATGACTAGTAATAGCATCATAAGATCTTTTGTTAGTACTAGTCTCTTGTCCAATTTTATTAGAAAACACATGTTCAGAGAATGATGTATTCCTAGATTCAATAGTAGTATTTACATGCATTTCTGAGTGTTCTGATGTATGAATCAAAAACCAATATGCACTAGCATAACCAATGAATATGCAATCAACAATTTTTGGACATATCTTAGTCTTTTTAGGACTAGGAATAGCCACTTTAGCCAAATACCCTCACACTTTTAAGTATTTGTAGGATGGCATTCTCCCATGTCACATTTCATAAGGTGTTTGATTCACTTACTTTTAGGGTAATTTATTAAGAATATAATTAGCAGAAAGTATTGCTTTCCTCACAAGTTCTGAGATAATTCATAACTTATTAACATGGCATTCATCATTTCTTTTAAAATCCTATTTTTTCTTTTAGCAATTCCATTTTGCTGAGGTGAGTAAGGAGCAGTGGTTTGATAAATTATTCCATGTTCTTTACAAAACTCACCAAAAGGTGATTCATATTCATCACCTCTATCACTTCTTAGAATTTAAATTTTCTTACCAAGTTGATTTTCAACTTCATTCTTATATTGAATGAAAGTTTTCAAAGCTTCATTCTTGGTTCGAATTAAATAAACATAACTATATCTAGTATAGTCATCTATGAAAGTGATAAAATATTTTTTCCCACCTCTAGTTTGAATTGATTTAAAATCTCAAATATCACTTTAAATTAATTCAAGTAGTTCAGTACTTCTTTCAATTGAATGAAAAAGAGTTTTAGCTAACTTTGCTTCAACACAAATTTCACATTCATGATTTGGATCAATTTCAAATTTAGGTAAACATTCCATATTAATTAATCTATGCAAAGATCCATAATTAACATGTCTTAATCTACCATGCCATAAATTAGAAGACTCAAGCAAGTAAGAAAAATATGTATTTTTATTAATCATAGGAGAGACAATAGTCATTACATTCATTTTGAAAAGGCCATCATTCATGTAGCATTTTCCTACATATATCTCGTTTTTGGTAAGTACAAATTTGTCACTTTCAAAAACTAGCCTAAACCCATTCTTGCTCAACAGAGATCTAGAAACAAGATTCTTGCGAATGTCCGGTGCATGTAGTACATTGTTGAGGGTGAGTTCCTTTCCATATGTTTTCTTCAGAATTAGCTTTCCTTGTCCTTCAACTTTAGAAGTCGAGGAGTTGCCCATGAACAGTTGTTCTCCATTGTCCACCACTGAATAAGAGGAGAACATCTTTTTGTCGGCATAGATTTGACAAGTGGCTCCAGTGTCCACCCACCATTCTTTGAGATTTTTGACAAGGTTGACCTCAGAAACAACGACTAAAAGGTTTATGTCATCAACACTATTAGAGATTCTATCCATTTCGGTGCGCTTGTGCTTGACTTTACTTTACCTTTGGGCTTGCTATGACAATCTTTGGCCCGGTGTTCCTCTTTGTCACAGATGTAGCATTTGCCATTAAACTTGAATTTCTTGGTGTACCTTCCCTTAGAGCCTTGTGAGGAACTTTGTCCGAAGAATTGTCGTTTCTTTGCTTTTGGTGCATGTTCCACCACATTTGCCTTAGACTCCACATTTTCGTTTATTTGCTTTTGGTGCATGTTCCAACCCTCTTTTCAGAGGTCTGGTTGTCTTCCTCAATTCTCAGTTGCACAATCAATTCTTCCAAAGTCATTTCTTTGCGCTTGTGCTTGAGATAGTTTTTGAAGTCCTTCTATCCTTATGGTAATTTTTCAATTAAGGCAACGACTTAGAAGGACTCGCTTAGAGATATGCCTTATGCATGGATGTCATGTAGAATGAGTTGGAGATCTTGAACTTGGCTGATCACAATTTTTAAATCAACCATTATAAAATCTAGAAATTTGTCCACCCTGAATTTATTCGAGCCAGTATATTCTATTTTTGTATTTTTTTCTCCAAAGACTCCTGTAATTCATTTGTCGTCTTGATAGAGCTATAAACACTGTACAACATATTATCAAGCCCATTCAAGATATAGTTGCGGCAAAGGAAATCCACATATTTCCAAGCATCGACCGCAGCAACCACTTGTCAGTCGGTTTCATCATTTTTTAGCACAGGAGCATCCTCACGAAGGAAACGTGCCAGATTCAGTGTAGTAAGATATAATTGCATTTTCTGCTACCAACTTTTAAAGTCAGTTCCTAGGAACTTTTTTGGCTTTTACCTGTGATTTACCAGGACTGTCATAACAACATGAGGGATTGGGGCATTCACAACACCGGTCAGATTAGAGGTTTAAGCAGTTTTAGTAGCCATGAATTCTAAATTATAAAACAGAATTATAATTAGAATTGTATACTACACAGAAAATTAAACCATAATACATAGAATTTAATTATGTAAATATAAAAGAAACAAAATTGTAACTTTTATTTCAAATTAATTTGAAAATAACTTTTTTATTTAAACAAATTAATTCTACACAGAAAATTATTTCTATTACACTTCAAGAATTAAAATACTGAAAACAAAATTTGAATTAATGAAAACTCAGAATATTATTTCTAAAAAAGAGAATTAATTTCTGACCAACTTCATGTAGAAAATAATTTCTGTAAAAGAAGAAAAGAAGAAAATGAAACAAACGAAAAATTCTGTATAAATAGAATAATTCAAATTTGTCTTAACATTGTTGGAACAATCTTTTGTGTAGAGAAAAGAAACTGAAATAACAAAAGTAAAATACTTGCAGTAATATTCTTCTACCGAAAAATTAGAACATAAACTTTTGATCAAGTCGAGTGTGTGATACTTTGTACTTAAGATAGATTTGCTGCCGCATGGGTGCTCATGGTTTATCGGCGTCTATCTTCTAGGATATAATGATCACTTTCACAGATTGTAGTAGCACTACAAACAATCTGTCTTGTGAACCAAACTTGTGTTTTGTAACTCTTTGAAAATTCTATAAACTAATATGAAGAATATATATGCAGGAGAGAAGAAAAACGGAAGCAAATTAATTGGATTATGAAACTGCTGGAAAAGGAGCTGTGTTTATGGGTATTGTGGTGCCTATTCGGAAGGATAGAAAAACCCTCCGAATAGGTGCGAATTTGAAACCGTCGGAAAGATGAAAGAAGGTGACTGGAGAGGCACTGGTTCAGATAGGAATTCAAATTTTGAATTTGGCGCAAAAAATTTGAATTCATTTTGTTATAATTTCAAATTTTTTCGCAAGAATTTCAAAAAGTTCAAATGAATTTTGTCCAAAAAATTAAAGTTAGGACCCGATCGGATCTGACCCGGCTTGAGTGGCCGAGTGAACGGACGGCGGCAGTGGTGTGCGTGTGTGGTGGTTTGGGCCAAAGCTCACTTTGTCCATAACTCCCCTTCTTACAAAACTTGGGGCGCTTCTTGGGGCTCAACCCAAGTATGTCCACCTAGAGCTTATATGCTTACACAAGCTGTCTTAAAGTTACAATGTGGGACAAACAATTTAAGGAAACCCACATTTGACTCTTCAACTTTCTATTTCACAAACTCGAAAACGACATCAATTTCCCATTCACTCATAAATGGTTTTGACGAATCGTCTTCACTGTGTGACTTGCCATGCGGCAAGGAACACGTCACCTCTTTAGACCCATCCTAAAAGATGTGTGGGCCCAACTCAAATTTGGGCTCAAAGTTGGCCCAAAATAAGCATATAATACCAATTTTCCAACATCATCAACTAATGAATTTAAGCTGGGTGCATTCTGCAACAAATCATAAAATTTGAGCACTTCCTCCTCTTCCCAAGCAAAGTGTGCCCTTTTAAAAACTAGCCTCCAGTCATTGTCCGCTCCTTTTCTTTGGAAAAATTAAATAGTAAACCATCTTTCTCATTTGACAAGGTAAACAATCTTGGAAAAACATCTTTAAAACTTTGATTTTTAAACCATCTATCAACCCAGAACTGCATCCTTCTACCATTAGCAACAACTAATTTGAAATCATTCAAAACTAAACCACTCAAAGTAGGATTAGATGAGGCAATTGATAATATATCTAGCCATAGGGTAGACATCATACCTGATTCCATTGATGCTAGGCTCCATCTGTCACCCGCCCTACCATACTTGCTGCACACCACTTGTTTCCATAATGCTTTCTTATCTCTTCCATACCTCTACCACCATTTAATTAGTAGGCAATCATTGACCTGCCTTAGACTCCTTACACCCAAACCTCCTTGAATCTTGCTCAAGCATACCTCTTTCCAACTAACTAAATGCACTTTTCTCCTAGTTTCAAATCCTCCTAGAGAAAATTAGATTGAATTGAATCTAATAATTTTGCAATACTCATTGGCCTTTTGAAAATGGATAAGAAATAAACTGGCAAACTTGACATCACAGATTTTATAAGGGTTAATCTTCTTGCAAAAGACAAGCACCTCCTCTTCCATAAAGCTAACTTCTTCTTAAACTTCTCTACCACAGGCTGGCAAGTACTCTTTCTCCTTGGGTTTGTTCCTAAAGGCAAATCTAGATAATTCAGGGGCAGTTTCTTGCTAAGGCACTTGAGCTTTTTTGCAAACTCCTTCATTAAGTCATCCTGAACACCTACCCCATACACATGACTTTTGTGAAAATTAATTTTGAGTCCTGAGATTATCTCAAAGCATCTTAATACTCTCTTGATGGCAATAATTTCCTCCCATTTTGTTCCACAAAATATGATAGTATCATCTACAAACTGTAAATGTGATAATTTCAGGTCATTTGGTCCTATTGAAGCTCCTCCAATTAAACCCACTTCTTTTCTTCTTTTTATCAATATATTAAGGCCCTCTGCTACAATGTTAAAAATGAAAGGTGAGAGTGGATCACCTTTACCTAAGACCTTTCTTTGGAGCAAATTCTAAGGAAGGTGAACCATTTACTAGCACTGAAACACTAGCTGTAGAGATGTAGGTCTTCATCCACCCCACTCATTTTTCACCAAAACCAAAGTTGGCCATCATTGACTACAAGAATTCTGAGTTCACTGAATCATATGCCTTCTCGAAATCCAACTTTAGGATAATTCCTTTCCTATTTGATCTTTTCGACCAAACCACCACTTTATTGGCAATTAGCACCCCATCCAAAATACATCTTCCACTCAGAAAGCCTATTTGGACTTCACTGATGATCTTAGGTAAAACATGTCTCAATCTTCTTGACCAGACCTTGGCTACAATTTTATACACTAAGCTAACCAAACTAATAGGCCTATAGTCACTCAAACCCATGGGACTTTCTTTCTTTGGAATTAAAGTAATAAAAGAACTATTTACTCCCTTATCCAATTTACCATTGGAATGGAAATCCTTCATAAGCAGCACTATCTCCCCTTTCATTATGTTCTAACATTTCTGAATGCAGGTTAAATCAACCCATCTGGCCCCGGAGCTTTGTTACCTTCACAATCTTTAACCGCTTCCCAAATTTCTTCTTCCGTAAACTCTGCCTCCATCAATTTAGATGATTTAGAAAGACTAATAGATACAAAAGCATTTGGCAACTTTGGTCTAGACCTCTTAGTAAACAATTGACTGAAGTATCTCACCAATACTTGCTTTATCATATCAGGTTGATCATGAGTTACACCATTCTCATTAACTAAGTCCAGTAAATTTTTCCTCTGCCTTCTACTTGCCATTATATTAAAGAACCTTGTGTTTTTATCTTCTTTTTCAGCCCATGCCTGTCTGGATTTTTGATGTCACAAGCATTCCTTCTTTTTGCTCTAATCCCAGACTAACTTTCTAGCCTCTCTTCTTCTTTTGATCTTAGTGTCCTGTAAGTTCCTATCTTCAGCTTTTAGATCCCACTCATGGAGTTCATTCTCAGTTTTTTTTTTTCAGCTGCTCATCTATATTTCCAAAAACTTCACAATGCCATCTTCTTGGATAAACTCTCAGATTTCCCAACTTTTTCATTATCTTGAAGCTAGCTCAACCACTAACCTGAGTTTCTTCCGAAGACTTCTTGACTTCAAATTTGAATTTAGGATGCATGGTCCAGGCATTGATGAACCTAAATGATTTAGGGCCCTAATCCCTCTCATTTTCCATAAGCAATATTAGGCAATGGTAAGAAATGCTTCTAGATTGCCCCCACTGTTTAAATGAAATTTTTTCCAACCACCTAGGATCAATTAGGAATCTATCAATCCTACTCCACCTATCCCCATCCAAAGCATTGCACCATGTGAAGGTTCTTCGTAGCATTGGTATATCTGGCAACTCCAAATTATTGATCAATTCATTAAAGTTAAAGTCCTTCATCCCCCTTTCCCTCCTCGAGCACCCTTTTATTTCACTTATGAATCTAATTCCATTGAAGCTCCCACCTATACACCAAGGTCATCCAAAAGTGGGTTTAAGTAGAATGGTCATGGGATAGGTTTGCCATTCCCCGCTCTCATCCCCACCGACAAACTCCGCCTCCGCCCCCTACCTCCGCTACAGGTGGAATTTTTTAACCCCATCCCCGCCCTTACGGATACCCGCAGATATCTGACCACATTTCAAATAGTCAAAAAAAATTGAGAACCATTTAAATCCTTAGCACATTATAATTTTCCTTGTTTCCATATATATATATATAAACAATGGGACTTTTAGGATTATTATTTATTTATATTTAAACAAAACCACAGACTTTTAAAATTGTTTTCTTATATCTAATTATATTATATATACATATATATTATTTATTTATATATTATTAATTATATCGGGTCAGGATTGGATCGGGGGAGGCGATACCCACCCCCGCCCCACTCCCGTTGCGGGTGACCAAAACATAATCCACCCCCGCCCCACATAAGTGTCGGGGCGGGTAATATCTGCCCCATTCAAGTGGGTATGGGCGGACCCTTGCGTATCGGATTAAAATGGCCATCCTTAGGTTTAAGTTTAACTAAGGCCTTCCATAACTGTCTTCTTTTTCGTACTTCATTGGGTGCATAGATATTTATAATAACATAATCAAAAGAGTGATGTGAAGTACCTGACAATAGAATAAAGTTTCTATTACTGTAACACTCCTTTAATTAAAAAATGTCTAGATTCCATAAGCACAGCATGGCCACCAGCACTACCCTCAGTTCCAACCTCCATAAATTTTATCTCTTTCCATGGCCATAGCGACTTAGCAAAAATTTCATCAACGTTGCATCTCTTTGTTTCTTGCAACAATAGTACTTTAATCTTCTTGTCTCTAACCAAAGTCATGATTTTCCTTCTTTTTTTCAGGCCTTCTCAGACCTCTTACGTTCCAAGATACTATCTTTATAAGGATACTACTATCATACTCCAAATCCCCTACGAGCGACCTAATTAGCTTAGGATGCTATATCCTCACCTGCAAATCTTCTCAGATCCTTCTCCTCAAGCTCAATTATTCTGCTAACCACCTCATTCTCCTTCCCTTCATAATTCAACCCTAATTTTTTTTTGACTTGAACTGTAGCTTGAGCTTCATTTAATAGCTTCCTCCTCCTCCTTAAGTTATTGCAGTGTGAAACTGATGATGAGATTGCAGCTGCTGTTGCTCTAAAAATGGCTCCACTTTGAAAGCAATTGTCGAATAGAACACCCTTTTGCTTGGCTTGCTTTCAGCCTTGCTTTGTCCTGTTCTTCAGCTCGGTTCCTTTCTTTTTACTTTGAATCTTGTCTTTTTCAATAGCCTTTCCCCTTTTTGATGTATTACCCATTTCATTCACTCTTTGTTGGGTTGATTGTATAACCAGTGATCTTGTCTGGGTTTGGGCCACACAATCACTTAGATTAGAAACCTCAATGATAGGGCGATTAGTTAAGGCCCCAAACTGAGCTCCATTCAATGCAACCTCTAACTTTATATTGGGTCTTACACCTTCTGACCCACTAACACTCCTTATAAACCTAGGAGTGCAAATATGGCCTTCAATTATTTGAGTTTCTTTTGCCACCTCATTTCTTGGATTAATCAACTATTCCAGACCATCCTCCATACAACCTCCACCAACGTTTGAGTTTCCTAGATCACTCCCTATTTCTTTTACGGTTGAGACAGACATCCACTCATTACTTCCTTCTTTCTCTACTGAATCTGTATCTACCGTGTCCTTATCTTTGCTTGCCACCATATCTTTTCTTGCCATATCCTCCTTACTTGCATTTGCATCTTCATCATCCTACTTGCCTCATTCACCATTTTTTGATAGTTGATCAATATCTGCCTTAACATTGGAATTAACGACCTCAATCTCTTGGCTTTTGTATTGACAATGGCATGGAGTAACTGATGTTGGGAAATCTTCACACACTTGAATTGGGAAAATATTTCCATTGCATTCAACATTAATCACTGCATTGATGAACCCAAATCTGGTTATAATTATTCTTACCTTACCCGATTGAAAGGATTTGTGATTGTTGATGCCTTTATCGAACTGAATAACTTCCCCTCATAAGTTACCAATATCTCTAAAGGTGTTAACACTCCACAAATTAAATGGAACACCAACACAAGTAATATACACACACCTTTCTTATGCAATATACTTTCATTTTTCCCTATCTATTATGGAGTCACACCAATCAAATATCCATTCTTCTAGACGTGGTCTTTCTTCCTTTATATGCTACTTTGAATTGAATATTAGTAATGCTAGCCTTCCATCCCTATCTCTTACTATTACTTCCTTCATGTTTCTTCTTTCAAACTCCTTCTTGAAATCATTAAAGGAGAAGAAGTTCTTGAGTTTCACAATTAGATTGTCATATAGCCATCCATCACCAGTGTCATACGCTTTTACAACTAATTTTGCTTTCTTATAAGTGCCTCAATGTTGAATAGCTTCTGCATAAGATCTTCTCCCTATACTCTCCACCCTTAGCTCTGCAGAATTTCTCTGTTGGTACTACATCATCCTTTCTTCTCCTCTATTTCTCATTGCAGGTTGTTTATGCTTGCCTTTTTTGTATTATCCTTTCTTCACTTTTAGAGCCTTGCTGTCACACCATAATCCATCAGCCTTTTGCACTGCCATGTCTACTGCAACCTTACAATCATACCTTACAAATCCAAACCTTGAGCCTGTTGCTTGTCTTCTTTTTGCTGGGATAAAAGCATCCTTAACTACTCCAAACTTGCTAAATAGAGCAAACATATTTTTGAGTCCACAGAATTTGGTATCTCGTCTACAAAGATGGTATACAACCCATCTTCCCTAGATTGACTGCCTTGGTTGCCCACTCTTCTTGTTCTGAGCACCAGGTTCCAACCTCCTCTCTCCATTTTCTCTCTGTACATTTGATCCCTTTGATTTGCGGCAGTGGCGGTGGTGATTCATAGCGGTGGCGATGTGTGATGGTGGCGATGTGTGATGATGGCGATCGACAGTGGTGAGCGACGATCCTTATATTGGATAGATATTCACATCATAGAGAACATTCTCTATGATTATTCACATTGCTAGCAAGCTGTAGACACCCCATTTTTGACCGTCCTCAAGACTTGAACGTCACCGCTTGAACACCCGGTGATCATCCTTGTTTGTGTTTGTCTTGAGTTCCCGGAGGTCTCGGCTACCCGCCTTGCCTCAGGATCTCTCGACTCGACTGTTTTGTGTCTGGTTTTGCACCAAACGCTTGTGTTTTGCCTTGGAGGGGCAGGGAATGGCTTGTGGGCCATCCCCACACTTCACCGGCCATGGCTTGAGGCCACCGGCTGTGTTTTTGTGCCACCGGCCAAATGTTTGGCCGGCCGGCACTATAGATGGTCGACCGGCCATCTTTTTTGGTCAAATTGCATTTTTGGCCGGCCGACTACTGTGCATCTGCTTTTGCAGATATTTGTATGCTAGCTGGCATACACTTTGCTCCCCTCCATACACGTGTATGGAGGGATCTCCCTCTTGTTAGCTTGCCTTGGAAGCTTTACAAGATTGAGCTCTATAAGAGGGAGCCTCTTCTTCCTCCATTAGGGTTACACAAAAAAAATAGACAACATTTCCAGAGGGCTCTGAGTTTTAGGGTTAGGGTTTGCACATCCTCCATCTCTATATCTCTCTCTCTCTTGTGTATTAGTGTGTGTTTTGTCTTACTTTTGTGCACAAACACCCACCATCACACCTTACCTTGATTGTTGAGGGGCCAGAGTCCTTTTCTTGACGTTTTTAGACTGGTTTGGAGCCAAAGAAGCAGCTGGAGTGCTGTTCTTGAAAGAGGTCTTCAAGGGTAAGGACTTTACCTTTAAATACTCCATTTTTGCATAGCTTTTTTACCTATCTTGCAACTGTTTTTAGGCTTTGCATATAACATATAAAAGTTCTGTTTTTGAGTCCTTTAAATAGTTGTTTAAGAGTGTTTTGAGCTTTGAGGTTGTTTGACCCCTCTTAAGGCTTGTTTGGCCTTTGTTTTTGTGCTATTTTGGTGAGCTCCGGGACCATTGTGTTTGGACCTCCTCACGACTGAAATCTTGAGGGATTTCAGTGGTAAGGATGGTGCCTTGAGGTCCCAAGAAGGAGAGGGCCACCCCCTCTCCTTGTTGTCCTTGAAAAGGGCTATCTTTGCCTCTTGAGGGAGCATCTAGTTTAGGTTCATGTTGGCCATGCCTTAACTGATTTTTATGCTTATTATGTCATAATATAGCATTGTTGTATGTTGGTTTAGGTACACCATGCTTGCTTAGCATACATGCCTTGTAATGCCATGTTTAGGTCTTAACATGCTTTAGGTTTTGACCCTTGTTCTAGCATGATTTTGGCCAAGCTTTGTGAAGCATTTGTGTTTGTTTTAGCATGCTTAAGTTCTATTTTTGGTTGTTTTGGTCGACCATAGCATGCTTAGCATAGCCGCCTTGCATTTTGGCTTGTTAGCCTTAGGTGTATGAGTGTGTAGCATGCATTACTTGCATTATTTCAGTGGTTTGGAACCACTTACCATGCTATTTCAGTCCTTATAACATGCTTGCATACTTGCATTTGATGCTCCTTTGTTGCTTTAAAAGGTTGTTGCCTTATGTTCCATAAATGTGCTTCTTTGTATGCTTGCATGTTTAAGCCACTTAGATGCCATCTAGGTGTTCCCTTAGCATTGTCTAGGTCTGCCTTGAACCTGTTTTAAGTCCTCTTGGCCTTGTGAGGCTTGGTTGACTTAGCCATGGTTTAAGTCTTCTTGGTTTGCCTCAAGTACTTGGACCAATTGTATGCCATGTTTGTCTTGTTTAAATTGGTTTGGCACCATCGTTAACATGATTTTTAGAGTTTACATTGCATGCTAATTGTCCATGTTTAGGCTCTTTTAAGTGTGCTTAAAGGTTGCTTGTTTGATGCTTAAGTGTTGGCACATCAACATGTACATGTGTGTGTGTGTAGGTCCTCATTTCCATGGCATTGGCCACTGTTTTAGGCTTGTTTGAGGGCTGCCTAAATTAGTTTAAGTCCACCCCTTTGCATGTCGTTGCATGCTCACCTTGTGTGTTGTTGTATACTAGTGTGTTGTTGCATGATTGAATGAAGTCACATACTTGCTTGCATGCTTGAACATCCACATTGTGTCTTGCATACTTGTAGGTTGCATTGCTTCATGCCTTACATGCTTCTTTACTTAGGTTGTGCGCCTAACCTACATTGCACATTGCATTGCCATGTTGCATACTAGCCTCCATACCTGGGATGCATTGCATTGGCATGCATGCTTCACCTCTTGAGTTGAGTATGATAGAGGTTGAGCCCCCTTTGTTTGATTATGTGCATTGCATTCCATATCAAAATGCATACTTGGTTTCTCGGGCCATCATGCATGGAAATGCTCGATTGGTGGTCCGAGAATCGAGAATCATATCCCTTTGAGTCATGAATATGATAAGGGGTGTGATTGGTGCATACATTGCTTGAAATGCATTGCCATGCCATGTTTTTCCCTCTGCTGCTGTCAAAAACAGATTCTGCAGGAAGATTTGGCCGGCCGGCCATCTGCAGTGCCGACCGGCCATCCATAAGTGGCCGATGGATCAATTTGTGGCCGGTGACCATTCTCCATGGCCGGTGACCAATTCCCTCAGCCAGTGGTGTTCCACAGCATTCAGAGAAGCAACCCTGAGATTTGTGCAGTCTTCAGAGAAGGGTAACAGTCAAAGCAGAGGCAACTTGTGTATGGCAGTGGCTTTCCGAGCGGAGCCGAGCGCGCATTGCATTGGGCCCTCTTCCCGAGGCTGTTTACTGCTTTCATTAGATTAGTTAATTTGTTAATTAATTAATTAGCCTGTAATATTTAATTAGCTTGTAGGTTAATTAAATTGTATTATTCTTTCGGTCCCTCCGAGCGAGGGCAAATTTGTAATAAGCGTGGGTGCGTGTGTGCATGTCTTCCAACCCCCACTTCTTTCTCCCTTTTACTTACCTGCTTTTGATGGTTAGTATTAGGACATGTTTACTTTAGCATACCTTATGCTATGCATGCGTGCATCATTCATTAGTATTGCATGCACCGGGCTCGGCGCATCATGCTAACTGCATAAAGTATTTCAAATCTAACTTGAATACATGCTATCTGTGCATTCCACATGCCATCCTTAGATTAGTCGAGCCTATTCTAGATTGCATTCTGTATGCGTTGCATTAGCCACTTAACATGGACTTGGATCATGCATTGATTGCTAACATGTTCTTGTCTTGGCTCGGAGTACATTGTAAGTATTTTCATGCTTTAGCATCTCGCATGAGTGTGAATGTTAACATGACAGCATGCTTACCATGTGGCTAGCTGCTTATGTGATATAACTGCCTGAATGCCTGCGGGTGAAGGTTGGATTGTTTGAGTTGGAACAACTCATTGAAATCCGTGTTTTAGCCTACTTACGAGTAGCAAATCTCAAAGCATTTTCCAAACAGACGGATATGCAATGCTTCGTTCCAAATCAGGCGATCTAGTCTATACTTTTGTGTTGTGCGCATCACATAGTAATTCTAGCTGATTAACCGGAACACGAACACATAACGTTTTCAAAAACGGATATCATGGTTAGTAGAGGCCGATCTTCGGATCGGGCGAGAGGGGGTGCTCATAGCTAACCTTCCCCAATCGTACCCAAGTTCCCGAGCCGAGGCAACTTTGGTGATGACGGACACGTGGCCTTAGGCAAACGAGTCAGGGTTTCCTAAATTCCCCCATAAAAAAAATATTTAGGTGGCGACTTTGTATCTGGCAAAGCAGTCCATGTTTGGCACTTCTTTCAAAAAATCTGTTTCTCAAAACGATTTGCCGAATTTGGACTCTTTGGTTCAGATTAAGAACCGTGACACAAACGAGTCCGAACTGTGGTAGCATAAGTCCCTCACGTGGGGCGCGTCCACACAAGCGTACTAACCGTCTATAGTTATTATGTCAATTTAAATTTCAAAATCTCTTTCAACTATTGTTGAATTTGAAACAAAAATAAATTGATATAGTTCTTTCACAATTATCAATCATAAATTAGAGATTTTTGTTTCATCTACATAATAAAGGGGATTCAGATTAAGAGGGGTAGAGAAATGCCTATTTTGGAAGTAAATACTAGATATAATAGAACACTAAATTTTTGGGCATTATTATCCAACAAGTAATTTACTTTGTTGTAAGGACCATTCAACATGATTGGATTAGAAGAAAATATTTAGGTTTAAATTCATTTTACCCCATTGTAGTTGGAGGTTGGAATACTTTACCCCATATAGTTCAAATATATCTAGAAAGCTCCATGTGATTTTGGACTGAAACGCTACTGTTAGTTTTTCCATCTAAACTAATGGAATGTGTCACTACAACAATTCGCACTTTTGGCGACCAAATTTGGCGACTAAAATGAATTTAGTCGCCAAAAGTTAGCCATTTGGCGACTAAAATTTGTATTAGTCGGCAATGGTTCATATTTTAGCTACTAAAATTTTTTAGTAGCCGTATATTACTTATTGGCGACTAAAAATACAGTTAGTAGCTAAAAAGTGACCCAATAGGCGACTAAAAAGTAGTTAGTCGCTAAAAAGCACCCAATAGGTGACTAAAATACAATTAGTCGTTAAAAAGTTACTCAATAGGCGACAAAAAAACCACTTTGTCGCTAAAAAATTACCCAATAGGCGACTAAAGGCCATATTAGTCGGCGTTAGTTTTGATTTTTTGCTACAAATATTTATTTACTCGTTGTATACTACTTTTTGCCTACTAAAATAAATTTAGTCGGCAAACATCTCGCATAATATTTAATATTAATCTTTGGCGACCAAAATTTAGTCAGCAAATATTTATTTTCGGTGACCAAAAGTGTTTTAGTTTTGGAATAATAATTTTTGGCTACTAAAATAGTTTAGTCACCAAATAATTAACATTGTTTTACTTTTATTTTTAGCTACAAAAAAGTATGGTCGACAAAGGTTATTTTCAGTGATCAAAATGATTTAGTCAGCAATAAAACTAAATTTTTTTGGTGGGAACACAATTTTGCCACCTGATTTTGGTTTATATTTATTTATTTATTTCTCTGTATGTATCGATACATATACAAAAGGAAAAACCAATCAACACATTATTTGCTCTCACTTCAGTCGAACTGTCCATCGCTCTCCGTCGGTACACTATCTCATTGCCACCGTCACTCACTGTCACTCACTGTCTCAAGCCCATTGATTTTGATTTAGGTATCTCTCTCTCTCTCTCTCTCTCTCTCTCTCTCTCTCTCTTCCTCTATTTCCCCATTTCACTATAGCTCTAGGGGTTTTTTTTTGTTTTGTTTTGTTTTTTGATTCTATAGGAGTTTCATTTCTAGGAAACGAGTAAATTGGTTGTGATTTTTGTGCTAGATTTAGGGTTTTTTTTTTGTTTTGTATTTTTTTTTTTTTGATGCGGAGGCTTGATCTCTCTTGCTAAATAATGAATATATTCATGGAGATTTGAAGTATTTTACCCTCAACTTAGAAACATAGTTCATTCCACAAACAACATTCAACCGATTGGTCTATTCCTGAAACAACATTCAATATGCAAATTGCTGTCAATCTGGTTCAAGAAACAAACGAGGTATGCCCTTCTTCAACTTCCATATGCCATTAGTTGTGCAATCCAATTCTTAATTTCATTATCCTATGGTTGCTTGATTGAGAACTCTCTTGGCTCTCTGTGTCTGAGTTTGGTTTGTCCTCATATTGAATTGGATTCGTAGTTGTTGATTTGTACTTTTCATACATTTGTTCTTTCCCATGAATTTGTTCTTCTTGTTACATCTTTCGCCCTCCAACTGTTTGATGCAACTCCTGAATCAAAAACTGCTCATCCTCTTCTTCTACTTCTTCTGTTGTATTCTGAAGTCACATATTGGTTAGGTTTTAATATTTAATAAATTTATTTGTTATTCCTTTAGACCCAAGAAAGAATATCATGAAACAAGAGAAAATAAAATTAAGAATCCAAAAACTGCTGTATGGCTGCTAAAATGTGATTGTAAAGCAAAGTTCTAATCATTTTCTTCCCCTCATGTTTGAAGGAAAAAAAAAGTAGATTAATATGAGAACAACTCATACACATTGATTGTGTATTTATTTGCATGTAGGGCTGCTAACATGTGATTGTAAAGCAAAGTTCTGATCATTTTCTTCCACTGTTGTCTGAAGAAAAAAAAAACGAGTAGATTAATATGAGAACAACTCATACACAGGCAGAAATATTCTTAGGGTATGTATTGGTTTTAATAGCTTTTAGAATTGCAAAATGTCAAACTATACAATCAATGGCTTTGGCTACACCTTTCATTTCTTTTCAAGATTCCAAATTTGGCTAGTGTTTTTTGGCAGGGAAGAACCATATATTGAGATGAGATTTCAATTTTAAAGTTTTAATTGAATGGATCAGACCTACATTTTTTCCACTTGGTTGGATTTTCAATAATTGTCATGAAAAGATTATATTATAAATGCAAATGTGGTATCTTCTGATTATTTTCAAGTGGGTTAGATAAAACTCCAAAAAAAAAAAAAAAAAAGAAAAAGAAAAAAAAAGGAGTTATTTTGAACCAGAAGAGAGATAGTAGTCATACTTACTCACACATTGATATGTAGATGTTCAGGGAAGTAAATTGCCAAATAGTTATTTTGAAGATGCATATGTTCATGCTGGTCATATATTATAAAGAGAATCAGAGATATAGTATTTTGTATTCAATGAATTCAATTATAGTGATGTCAGCCTTTTTATACAAATCTAATAATCTCTGTTTAACCTAACCATAGCCACCTAACTTGACTATAACTACTTAACCAAACTATAGTTAATCTCTAACAAACTAACAACTCAATTACAACTTGCTTTGGATTACACGTGCTTGATATTGGGACTGCTACTGATGTTACAACTGCTGCAGCTCTGTTCTGAGCTATGGCTTTGGCTGTGGCTGCTATGGCCTTGGCTGTTGTTATAGCTTCTGCAGCTCTGGTTTGAGCTATGGCCTTGGTTGTGGCTGTTGTGGCCTTGGTTGTTGCTGCAACTCTAGTCTGAGCTGTGGCCTTGGTTGCTGCCTAAGCTGTAGCTCTTGTGACTCTTCTTGTGACTCTTGCAGCTTTGTTCTGAGCTGTGGCCTTAGCTGCAGTTAAGCTGGCTTATTAGATTATTGGCAAGTTGTAATGCTAACAGTAGCTTTGAAATTAATCTTTCTCAAGGATGATAAGAAGTGGCATTTTAAAGGTTATTTTGTATTTATTTGGAAAATCAAATGACAAGCATGAATTGCTTAAGATTGTTTGTGTGGCAAGTGATGTTGCCTCTCATTTTAGTTATTTGACACCTTGGGGTGCAAGAGCAAAGTGTGCTTCTTTTTCAATATCTTTGGTGTATATCTAGCATTAAGCTACACTTTTGATTTATCTACTTTATTGACAATTTTTTTTATTGTTAAGGTTTTATTTTTTTGACTAAATTTTTGCGTTTCTATCCTGAAAAATATGTTTTGTAAAAGATTTGGTGTCCTGATAAATTGGTAGTTAAAGTTACTATTAAGACATCAGGACATGTCCTGTTTGATAAGTATGAGTTGAGTAAGATTATGAATTCTATAAGACTAAAAGATAGGTTAAGTAGGATTAAGTAATATAATTACTAGTATAGTGATATTAAATTAGAGATATAAAACTAATTTTTCATGCTGGTTATGTATGTGAAATTCTGTAAAACACTTCACTATATAAAGGAGCTTTTGTTGTTTACAACAAGGACAAAATCATATTTTGTTACTTAATTCTATGAGATTGGATTAATAATAGCATGTACTATTTTTGAATTCACCCATTTCAAAAGATTTATGGCTCCATATATATGCGATTGTTTATCCGGTGCTACTTTTTGGGAAAAGTAATATAAAAAAAAATGGATAACATTTTGGAGCTCTTTGCATATATCTATGTGAATCACCACTACATATATCATCAAAACCTTCCATCATTTCAATCAACAATGTTCAATATTATGAACAGTGGTTTATTATCATCATCATCATCATCATTATCAGCAACAAACCAATAAGAAGAGGCAATGATAAAACATATTAAGTAGGATTAGTGAGACGCGTGGGGTGGTCCATCAGTAGCTTGGGCAGCCATGGCAAGCTCAAACTGCCACATAGAAATTGAAGGAAAATATAGTATTTCAGGAGCTGTGAGGTTCTCCTAACTGCCTTTCATAGGATTGTCAGTGTTGTTTGTAGTAGTAGTAGTTCCATCCCATCTTATGTGTGTAATCTCCATATCAATTTCCATCTATTCCTTACAAACTTGGTCTGAAAATTCTTCATTTGTATACCCAGTTCAAAGTTTGGGGTTTTCACTCAAGTGAGACATGTTTTGTGAGACATGTCTTGTTTATTAGAAAATGGTTTTTGTATATCATTTTCACTATTGATAATGGGTTTTGTTTTCTACTGTTTTTGTTTCCAGACTTTGAATAGGTTTTGATTCGTAATATTAGAAGACTCAGCAGTAGAACACCTGGTGTTTGGATACTCTGAAGGACTTCATTCTAATGTGGAAAAGGTAAGCACATGTTTTCTATGAAAAATTCACTTTCCCTGAATTGATTACAGTAAATTAAATGGTTGAACATAGTACATAAATGATTGGGTTTCACATAGAGTAAATTAGCATAACAAAATTGTGTAATTTTTATGAAGCCTAACAAGATTACTAATGCAATTCAATTTCCTTCCAACCTGTTTTGAGACTAGGAACTACATACATTCATTTAAGTCAATTGAATTTTTTTTTTAAAATAATCCAACTTAGTCGAAAAAGGGTGTTTGAGAGGCAAAAATGTAAAACAACCCCTGAACTGCTCTATGGATATCACGAGTTGCTTCCACATGACACATAGGACTTGTGGGAACAAACGAGATGTAATTAGCATACGTAGGTTGGGAGTTGGAGTAAAAAATGCCTTAAACTTAGTCGAAAAACAGCGTTCGGGAGGTGAAAATGCAGAACAGCCCCTGAACCACTATATGGATGTCACGAGTAGCTTCCTCGTGCCAAATAAGACATGTGACAACAGACAGCATATAATTAGCACACCTAGGTTGGGAGTTAGAGCCGAAAACGCCTTAAACTTAGTCGAAAAAGGATGTTCGGGGGGCAAAATGCAAAATAGCCCTCGAACCACTACATGGATGTCATGAGTAGCATCCTCATAACAAATAGGACCTGTGGCAATAGATGGCATGCAATTAGCACGCCTAGGTTGGAAGTTAGAGCCGAAAACGCCTTCAACTTAGTCGAAAATGGGCGTTTGGAGGGCGAACACGCAAAACACCCCCCAAACCCTATTGTATGCAACTGACTTATTGAACAGGCAGCGTATATACGCAACTTGAAGTGCACTTGCAAGAGCTAGCATAATGTGCTCTCCTATTGTGTGAACGATAACACGCTTCCGTGTGCTCTCATTTACTGCAATAAAAGAAGAAGGCATGGCTAATAAGTAATTGGTATGAGCCTATTTAGTTAAGAACCGACACAAAATTGCAAATACAAAAAGCTTATTATTGATGCAGTTTTGTGTAGATCAACACTCCATAGAAGCAAGTAAAAGGCACAAGTATGCATTAGGTCCCATTTAGAGGATATTATAAACATACATCATTCATTCATTCCATATCTCTAACCAACCCAAGAAACAAAGTCAAGATCAACCGAGGAAGAAAATGACGTAGAGCATAGGAAGAAGAAAAATGAGAAAATAACTTCCTATGATGATGACGACTATCACGTACTTTCAAGTAGTTCTATTCTGCTGTAACAGATTTCAATGCCTCCCTCAACTCAACAATTTTAACATGAATAGGGTCCAAATGTTCTGTAACAAACCAACATGTAAAGATTAAAAGCAGATCTTTATATATACATATCAACCTCATATTTGTTGGATAACAAGGTTCAAGATGTAGTCAAAATATAACTATCAAGGTGAACTACTATTTGTAATTGTAAGTGCACAATTAGGTACTATGATAGATGAATACAACATGTTACTATGTAATGATAACAATGCATTGATATAAGAATTGGACAAACCATCTTTGGCAAGATCATGTTCACTGGGGATGTGGCCAACATGTATGTAGAAAGATACAGTCTCTGGTGTCAAGTAAGGATTATGGAAACAAAATTTGTACATTCCGCTTCATGGGGCCTTAAAGTCAAATTAATGCACTCATTCACTATATGATGTAAACAAAGATAAGCATCGTAGTGGAGAGTAATATTGATTGATTAACTTGTGTTCTTTTGTCAATGGGGAATTAAATTCAAACTTGAAACAAGTGCACATTCATGATACATATATTTATCCAAAAAGAAAAAATCAAATATTTCATGATACATATATATGATTTTATGTCCAAAGAGGCATTCATAGGTTGAACCTAACTTAATTGCATGTTAAAAACTTACATGTAAGGCTGATTCAACTAAGATTTTCTAATGGGTGTAATTTTATTTTTTATTTATTTATTTATTGGTAGATGGCTTTTGGCGTGGACTTGTGGATAATCCATTTTTGTGTATGGAGGGCAATTTACATTTTTGTATATTCCTGCTTATTTTGGCGTCCTCCACTTTTGTGTAGATTACTATTACTCATACAAATAACTTGTGGCATCGAGTTGATACTTACTGGCATGGTATATAGATTACCTTTTGTTGCGGTATGGATTACAATAGTAATTTGTACCACGCCAAATGGCCATTTGGTATGGTTGTAAATATATTTTTTGTACACGGAGGGCTTGATTTTTGTATGCTTCTCTGTTTTGTATGGAATTACTATTTTAGTTTGGACTATTGTTGGTTTGTATGGAATTTGACATTTAAAGTTATTCTAGGTTGGATAGTTGAAAGTGAAATGGATACAGATTGTAGAATGATTGATAATATACGTATTGTTTTGCTTATATACATACTACAGGTTGCACGGAATACATACAGGTTGTGGAGAAATTATAACTTTGAAAGAAAACATAAAATCATGTTTTTGGCTTGATATGACAATTCGTAGTGGAAAAGGAAATACATGTTTTAGTGACTAAATAGTAAGTAGATAAAAAAATGACAATGAAACAAGCTTTTGGTGACTAAAAGCTTAGTAGCCCAAAAACAATTACATTTTTGGCGACTAAACTGTTTAGTAGCTAAAAAAAATAAGATGCACAACAAAAGATTTTTGGCGACTAAAAGTTTAGTAGGAAAAACCGTCAGACTTTAGGTGACTAAAAAATTAGTAGCCAAAAACCAATCAAATTTTAGGCGACTAAAATATTTAGTAGTTAAAAAAGATAAGCTCGACAGTAAAAACATTTTTGGTGGCTAAACGTTTAGTAGAGAAAACAATGAGACTTTAGGCGACTAAAATATTAGTAGCCAAAAAGTAATCAGCCTTTAGGCGACTACAATATTTAGTAGCTAAAAACATTTTTGGCTACTAAAAGTTTAGTAGCTAAAAACAATCTGACTTTATGCGACTTATAAGTTTAGTAGCTAAAAAAAAATAGGATGAACGAAAAAATTTATTTGGTGACTAAAAATTTGGTCGCTGAAAATGTGATATTTAATTTTATTTTAATGCTTTTGGCGATTAAAAAAATTGTCGGCAATTTACTACTTTGGCGACTAAATCTATTTTGGTCACCAATTTCCTTTCCCGACAAGTCTTTAGCGACTAAGTAGGCGACCAAAAATTTTAGTCGCTAAAAACCTTCGATGGCTAAAACTTGACTTTTGGCAACTAAAAATGTAGTCGCTAAAAGTGCAATTTGTTGTAGTGTGTATTACACCAACATTTCTTAGAGTGTGTTTGGTTTTCTAAAAATTAGAGTGAAATTAATACAAAAGAGAAAATTTTATCCATATTTTCTCTAAAACTAAAATTAGATTAATATGTTACTTAAAATAAACTAAAATAAAATATAATTAAGAATTGATTTAAAATATAAAATAAATAGTATTTAGAATTAACTAACATATAATTAAATTAAAATTAGATTAATATGTTAGAAATTATAATAGATAATTAAGAATTTAAGATTAATTGTGATCTAAAATATCAAATGAAAATTAAATTAAAAAGTTAGTAATTATAATAAATAATTAAATATTTAGGATAATTGTAATATAAAATATAATTAAATTAAAATTAGAATAAAAAGTTAAGAATTACAATAACTAATTAATAATTTATAATTCATTGTGATCTAATTAAATTAATATTAAAAAATAAAAATTATGTGTATGAGAGAGAGAGAGAGAGAGAAATGGTGTTGGTGGGTATTATAGCCATTTTACATTTATAATTAACAGTATTAACAATTGCACTTTGGTCCAATATCACATGGGAACTTTATAACTATATTTGAACCATACGAGGGTAAAATACTTTGATCTCAAATTACAAGGGGATAAAATAAATTTAACACAAAAATTTATCCATCCAATATTATTTATAATTTTTTATTGACTAGTAATACAGTGCCACTGTCATTCTCAAAATGTATATATATATATATATTCCGTTTTTGGCAGAGTTTAGGGTTGGAGAAGATTGGATGGGTAAATTTAGGTGGGAAGATTTAAACTATATTTGGATTATAAATTTAATTATGGAATTAAAAATAGAAAGAAAAATGAGAGACATTAAAAGAAAATTTTAATTTATATTTAAAAAATATTTATATTTCATTTATATTTCCTTCATATTTTTTTTTAATTTTCACGTAAATTCATATTCAACACAGCTGGAGAAAAATCAAAGGTTAGGCTAGACTTAATGTTGTCCAATCTCTAAGCCCCGAGTAATTTTTATATGCAGATAGAGAATATATCAAGTGATATCTTCTACTATTATAACTGACTTTGATAGTAAGATCTACTATATTTATATTAGGTATTTATAAAATAATAGAGAATATATACATTTATAATTGATAAAAAAATAATATCATGTGACATCCTATTAACATATAAAAATTTCTCCTTACCCCCTCTCCAGTTTTTCCACTTGCCTGCATACGCAGGCATAGTTTCCCTTTCCTGTGTATGTACCAACAACAACAGAAGCCTTGAGCCCCACCTCAAAATGTGTGGCTAATAACCCCATTCAACACTCCTATCTAAATTCATTGGCTGCCTTAATTTGTGGCATTGTCTCATCATGTGGGCTGTTGGGACTTTCTAATTAATTCTCAACATTTTCAAGTTAAAACGCCCCGGCGAATCCAATTTCAAATTAAGTCTTCTGTAAGAATAATGTTATATGGTTATGCTATAGTATACACTCTTGAAATGATAGATATTATATATAAATTATAATATTTATAAGATTGATTATCACAAATATTATGACTAAATTATTTATAACTCCTAATTAAAATAAAAAAAAGTTGTAACCAAACAGCATATAAGATATAATTAAAGAGTTTTTGTATCATATATAAAATAATGTTATAACTAACATCACAATGAATCATAATTAATACTATAATGTGTATAACTAAGTCATAACTAATACCAAAAGAAGTCATAACCAGAAACCACAAAAATTGTAATTTGAGACATATGGTACACACTCCATAAATTTTCCCCATGTTCTAGATATATATATATATATATATTTTAAAGGTGAATTACACTGATTTCCCTTGAAATTTAGGGAAATTACAACTACTCCATAGTTTTGCCATAATTGTATTGATTTCTCTTTTGGGAAGGTTAAAGATACCGAAATTAATACAGATGGTATCAAGACATGAAGATATATAACTTAAAATAATATACATTTTAGTGTAAAAGATATGATAATATTATTTTTTCAATTATAAAAAAAAAATTATGAACAAGAGACAAAGCGTTATATAAATGATAATCTTAAGGGAACTCAGTGTAATTATGTCAAATTTATAAGATTTATTGTATTTTTTTCTAAATTTCAATGAAGGTGAGAGTAATTTTTATTTTTTAAAATTATGTTTTATTTATCATTTCATCTTTTGGCAACTAAATTAAAAGTTAGTTTATTGGTTTTTTAGTATTTTTTTGCATGTTTTTTTAAAAAAAATTAAATTAAAAAATTCTCTCAAAATGGGATCCGATAAATTTATATAGTGACACATAAAATAATAAACAAAATATAATAAGTCCATCTTGAGTTCTGCTACCCTCTTTAATTTAGGAAGGATGTATTTACAAAGCATATTTGAAATTGTTACATTCTTTTGCATTGGAACCTAACTTGATGTGGCTATAGATAGTCACAAATTAAAATGGGCCTCAACATGACAAATGAAATATACCAAAACATGGTGATTGCCACAAGTCAAAAAGTCTGACTCCATAAACCCATTATTTGGATTGGTTCAAATTTGATTATCTAAGCTTTGATCCAGAAACGAGAATCTTAGTTGGACAAATATCATTGTTAGACAATGAGACAGATGTCTGATAAGCTAAACAATGGCCTAGAGAGAGAAGCCACCAGATTGATTTTTATATATGAGACTTTTCAAAGGAAGCCACATGAGATTCTATCATCGCCTAAAGACAAAAGCATATATATATATATATATATATTTAAACGACAATACTACGTAGTTCAAATTTTGTGGCTTAAAAGTGGCTCAAATGGCCAAAACGACGTCGTTTTGAGTACAGAACAACATAAAAATGGCCAAAACGACGTCGTTTTGGCCATTTGAGTCACTTTTGAGCCAGAAAATTTGAGTTACGAGACATTTTCCATATTTAAAATAAGGTATCTGAACCAATTTAAGCAGAGAGTGAGTTCTGACTTTTTGAAAACTCAAAGCAAACTTATAAAATGAGGACTCAAGTATCATGCATATTTTTAAAAATATATAATAGTAAAATAGTAAAAATCTTCAAATGATTCTTATTTTTTATTTGTACTTACACAAAATTTATTATATATATATATATATAAACACTAAAATTATTATTTTTTATCCATGGAAATTACTTCAAATATTAAGTGAAAAATCTAATTTTAAACTATTTTATTAGTGAGTAAATCAATTATAATTATTGTGAAAAATAATTATAATATTATATTTCTTGGGCAATTTCATATGATTTTTATAGTTGACATAAATCATAATCATTGAAATTGATGTAAATCACAATTATAAAGATAAATTTATTCACACTTTTTTCACAAGTAGATTGAATTGTAATGTTTGATCAATTTCAACTTAAAAAAAAAAAAATATATATATATATATATATAAAAGAGTTAGTTCTTTAGAAGCAATTATAACTGATATACTTAGATAGTAACTATTAATACCATAAATCTAGTATTTAGTTCACTGAAATGAAATTCAATTGAATGGAATAGTCGTTTCTTAATCTCTTTATAAAATGACTATTTCTTCACAATGATAAATGGTGATTTCTTTGATAATATTTTTTAGTAAATGAAATATGAGGATGACCACTATGAGGTAATGATTATTCCATTCAATTCATTCTCAATGAACCAAATATAACTTAAAATCGAAATAATTAACCAAACATAATTTAAGATCTAAATTATTTAGGGCCCCTAAATTTTAGATAGAATTCTAGGGCTTGAGGCGGTGACCTTGCCTGTCTTTCCTCAGAGCCAGCCCAATTTGAGCGTACCTTGACTAATTACAAAATCTCAAAATTAATGATCAGACAAATCTTCAATGGCCCTGCGGAGTGACTAGAACTTGAGATCTTGAATTTTATTTTTAAGTTTTTATCACTTGGTTAACCCCTTGGGGTTGACAAACACCATAGTTCATAGTGGCTTAGAAGTGTATGATAAGGGAGGACAACATGAAATCGAGGTGATCTAGCTTTTGTTGGCTTAACTAGTTCATGGTGGCTCACAATAGAGGTAGATAATGGAGAAGGTGACAATGTGTGATCATAATAATCTAGTTTGTGGTGGTTTGATTTGGTTTGTTGTGTTTAGTAGTAATGGTAGATATATAAGGGTGATGACAACAATATGCAATGGAGGCAGTGACGTGCACCTATAATGGGCTCTGTTGTAATAGACCTAGAAAAAAGAAAAATAATGGGCTCTGTTGTAGTGGATCTAGAAAAAAGGAAGATAATGAAAAGGGAGAAGAATGGGATATTAAGGGAAAATGGAAGACGCAAAGAGAGAAATAAGGGGTTAGAGTCAAGATAGTTAGGGAAGTTTGTCCTTTTGTGTGACAATCCTGATATGTAATTAGCCCATAATCCATGATTAAGAATGCTAATGAAGTTTTAATAATGAGATTATGTGTTAATTGTACATTTTCTATGGTATTTGTGTTTTATCTTTCTGTCGTAGGATTATCTGTTTTGAATTTCTGTTTCGATATGAAAATTGAAGGCCTTATCGGTATCCGAACATGAAATTGACTACGTCAATGTGTTCATTTGAATTTTTAGAATTTTATGGTAAGTTTAATTAGAATTTGATTTGGAACCAAATAAATAGAATACATTAATTAGAGTTGAGCTAGATTAATTACCCTAATGACACTTAATTAAGCTAGTACTAATCAAGCCTATATAAGGCCACTTATTACTCATCAAACACATTTCTACACCCCTTTCCCTTGAGTTCAATGTGAGAGAGAGGAGAAACATAGAAAGAGAGTGAATTCAAGCTTGAGAAGGAGATTGTAGAGCATTTAGAAGAATTGGCTTGGAAGCTCAAGAAATTGACCATTTAAAATCCAATTGAGGTAAGAATTCTGCCCATAAACTAAGTATATGAGTCATCAAGAGCATGAATTCAAGAAGATCTTATGAATAAGTCTAAGAATTGACCTAGGAATGATGGAATTTAAGTCAAACCATGCATGCATGCATAATGCATCCATTTTGAGTTTAATTTTCAACAAATACTCACATGCATGGGGCCTAGACTTGCTTAATTTTGAGTATCCAACGTGATTTTGTACTTAACATCTCATTTGCTCTTGATTTTAAAAGTTTGGACTCAAAACATTGTATGCATATATTTGATATAAAGTTTTGATTTGGTTTTGGACCTTGATTTTGCAAAATGATCTTCAATTCATGTTGTTATATGAGTTTCTAAATGTTTTCTCGAGTTTTGGCCTAAAAGAATGAGTTTTGTTGCATTGGATTTGAGTTTTGAAGTTGATACAACAATCTGGAATTTCATAATTTGGTCGCATCGCTCGAGCGACCAAACCATTGCTCGAGCGTAAATTTCGAGCTCTCAGATGTTTGACAGAGATTGATGGTCGGCTCGAGCGACTAAAAGAACGCTCAAGCGACCACCCTATATTTTTGGTCTTGGCTCGAGCGTAAAATAAGAGCTCCTAGTACTTTTGTAGACTTTGCAGACCACTCAAGCGAACAAAAGTGTGCTCGAGCAAACTACCATGTTTTCTGAAATTTTGCAAAGTGTTTCAAAGTGCATAATTGCATCCTCATTCCATCTTAGGCATTCTTAAGCCATGATTTAGGCTACAATAATGAGGATAAGAGTTAGAAACAAACCTAGAAAGAAATGAAATAAGACAAATGTTTACAAAGCGTGTGTTTCAATATGTATCTATCATGTGTTTGTGTAGGTCACATACTACTGTCTATCTGATCTGTCTGTTTTGCTTCTGGAGCTATCTGTGAGTAACAACCTTATAAAGATATGTTCAATTATAAGTATTTTTTGACGGTTATGATTAGCTTTGTTTTCTGAAATGATATTTTCTGTATAAATGAATGATTGTCCAATTTCTAAAATGTATCGTGACATCCTGAGCATCATGTGAATCTATTATCTGTTATCTATTACCTGGTACCAAGGATCTCTGTGGGTTCCAATCATGTAACTATCTGTGAAACCTATATGGCTATCTGTTACGATTGTGCATAATCATCTGTCTGATATGAATATGGGTCTTAATCACCATCTGCTCTATATATGGGTCCTTATGACTAATCTGATCTGTTCGCGCTAATGGATGTACCATATATGACTAATTACAAATCTGAATATGTATATGAATCTATTTCTGATCTGAATTCTGAATTCTGAATCTATTATGGACATCATTCATAAAATCTTTACTCTGTTGTTATTCATTGGGTTCCAGCTCACTGTACTATTTATGTATGCAGGTGATTAGGCGCGTAACCAGGCTTGAGACTTTTAGTCCAGATCTGTTCGTGGCAACCAACTAGTGTGCCTCTCAAGGAGTTTCCCAGAAGTCTTTTGTGAACCATGTGAAGAAATCCTAAGGTTTTTTTTTTTTTTTTTTATCCTTCTGTTTATTTTGTATGTATGGCTAAGTCCCTTTTTGTTTATATGTACTTGTGGTGACACAATTATGACGTCATAATATATATAATTATATAGTTAAAATTTTTCATCTCATATAAGTCTGTACAATTCTATAAACATTGTATTTTTGATATTTGTTTCTGCTAGCCCCTTATTTTGCTATACCTTCGGTAATCTTAGGATTACTGGCCAGTTACGATGCTAAACTTATAGGAACGGGTTTGAGTCGTGACATTTTGATACTGATCTAAGGTAAAAAATGTAAACCTACAAAAAAAAATGTATTGATTCTATTTACACTACACATTTGCCTCCTTGCACCTCTTTTCTTATTATACCCAATCAAAAAATTTAAAAATTAATTCCATCTCTTTATACCTTTAAATATACCAAATCTATCATCAACCCTAACCTCACTCATCTCTTTACACCAACATGTTTTTCTCTTCTCATTTTCTTTTTCTCTCTAGAGACGACAATGACATGGAGTAGTTGTGGTGTGGTTACGATAGTGCACAAAAAAGGAAACGAGTTGGGTTGGTGTGAAGGAAATGAGGGAGGTTCTAGGGTTGTTGGTGTCGATGAATGGAGAGGAAGAGCTAAGAGGTAAAAGAAAGAATAAGGAAAGGAAGATCTTTTTAGGGTTTTGAGATTGTGGGAGAGAGAGAGGGAGATGAGGTGAGAGAAATGAGACAAAAAAGTTGAGGTAAAGGCAGCTATTATGGTCCTAAGGGAGTTGTGGAGTGAGTTGCGAAATTGGGAGCTACAAGGGTGGTGCGTCACTAGAGGGAAAGAAGATGTGATGTTTTTTTTTTTTTTTTTTTTTTTTGATCAGCAAAGAAAAATTTCATATAACAGCATGAAATTAAAGGTACAGGAAGATGACATGCCTTGAGAGAGATTCAGAAGTATAAAAATACCCCTACTACTGCTACTCGCACTCAAACAACCAACCCCTAAGCCTCTCGATTTTTTTTTAAATAAAAAAGTTAAGAAGGACTTAACTAGAGAAAAAATACAAGAAAATAAAGACATGAATCTCCACAAAATCAACCCACCAAAACACCTAAAACAAACTAAACTGACTAAACCAAACACCCAAGCAGCCGAACTAGAGTCTAATCACCAACCCACTCTGCTACTGCCCACACCTGCTGCCTCAGCTGCTACCCACGCCTGCTGCCACCCTATGCTGCAGCCCTCACCACCCTAAGCTACCAACCACTCAGCTGCTGTCCACGCCCACTCTGCTAATCAGCCGCCAACACCCACCTCTCACAGCCCGCACCGCCACCATCGGAAACCCAGCTGGAGCACCACTGTAGCACAACTGCAGAACAACACCCACTCCACCCACAGAACATCTCCCAACAGAACTACTTGCTCACTGCCGAAAGACCACACCTCGCCACAGCTGCTGACCACTACGCCACCGCTGTTGACCCGACCAACCGCTGGGTACACCATCCACTGGGACACCACCCTCTGCAGATCCAAAACCTGACCCACCAGCAGGTCTTCTTCCTCCTCCAGATCTTCTTCTTACACCCCTCAAACTCTCACACGAATAGGAGCGCACGAATGAAACCCAGACAGTTCTGAGAAGACTCCGACACCCAAGTTTCCGCCCAAACCAAGCAACGCTCCTTCTCCAAAAAAGCTGAACCAGAGTTCACCCCTCAAGCTCCTACTCGCAAATAGCGCTCGAGTGTAGATCCTGGACGACCCCTGCTGACAACAACACAACCAAAACCCCCAACAAAACAGCTATATCACACCGCTGCACCGGAATCACCAACGAGAGACACACACCGCAGCACACCAAACACCCCAGGTGGGAAGATAACGGGAGACTCAAGTTTATTAACGGAAAAGCAACACACAAACACGGTAGACGCTAGCCCAGCCGACCGCCATAGCCAAAGGCGGCGGCCGGCCGGCCCAAAAGAGAGGCCCGGGGAGGAGGTTTTTGAAAGAGAGAGAGGTTTTTAGAGAGAGAGAGGAGGTTATTCCTAACTTTGCTTTACTTATTGTTGACAAAGAAGTTGTGATGTTAGTAGTCACAAAGGTGGGGGTAGTGGTTGTAGGGCTGCGGGGATGGTAGGACAATGGCGTTTTGGACTACTAGGTGGGTCACAGGGTAAGGAAGGTTGCGTGAGATGGTTGCAAGGATGAAAAAGGTAACTAAAGGTGGAAATAATGGTGGTAGGTAGTTGTGTTGTGGTGGGGTGAGTGGGGCAAGCAGTGGCGTCGGCAACAGAAGTGATGACGGAGGGTGTTAGAAAAATTACAGTTTAAAAGTTTTAAATTTGTGTATTTTTTTGGTAATTTAATGTAAGGATACATTTTGTAATAAAATAAAATAAAATTTGAATGATGTAAAGATGGTTTTGTTGCATAAATAGAATCACGCAATTGTTTCTTTTGCTTGTCTTTTATATTTGGAGAAAAGAGATTTGTGTAATTATTATAAAACTATGAATACATTTTGTTTTTGTTTTTGTTTTTTTGTTCTTTGTTTTTGTTTTTGGTTTTTTTTTTTTTTTGTTTTTTTAAATTTTAGAAAAGTTAATCTAATTAACTATACAAGCAATTTTTAAAATTTTATTTGTTCATTTTATTTCTTATTGGATGAACTGTTGCAATCATGGGAGCCAATAAATCTTGTTTTATAGTGCCCATGGCCTCCAAATGTGTAATGTAGAAGTATTGAATAATAGCATGGTGGAAATAATATATGTCGGTAAGGTGGTGGAATGGTAATTTTCTACCATTTCCACTAGTCACGATGTGTTTTGCTTCCGAGTCCTGTTATAAGCCTTTCATAAATTATTTTAGATTTTCAATTTTTTTAGACTCCCATTTATAAATTTTAAAATTTTTAAGAAAAAATTTCTCCCTCTAAATAATATAAAAATTATTCTTATAAAAATATTTTACCCATTCAATTAAATGCACACCATTCCATTTCAAAAAGCCTCCCTCCAAAAATCCTAACAAAACTCATGAAAGTGATTATTACTTTATCTCAACATATTTGGTCATGACGTAAGAAAATAAATGTAGGATTTTTATTGTTGATTCAAAATTTCCCTTTTGTGGGTTCTGCGATCTCTACGAGTTTGGATTTGTGATCTCTCAGGTAGGTTTCCTTGAATTTTCTGGTAGTTTCAATTCTTGTTCCTTATCTCATCTAGGTTTTGTGATTTTAAAGTTTGAAAACGGTTCATTAATAATGTTCGGTTATTTGTTTCCGAACAAATAAGAAATGTTCAATTACCTGTTGTTGAACAAATAAACAATGTTCGGGACTGTATTTTCAAATTTTGATCATATATTTAGAAGTTCAGTCTAAAAAAAATAATGAATAGTTTTTATTAATTTTGTAATTCTTTTCAAGAAACTTACCTTATAAGGCCAATCTTCTATGAGCTAAGAATACCGTCAAAGTTATGAATTTCCTCTAAGTTTTTATTATTGTACTCCTATTATCTCATAGAGTTGTAGTTACTGAAAAAATTTCCACTCGTTGTCATTGTCGGAGAAGTGTAGGTAATCACATGGTTGCCATTGTTACCGCCGGAATATTGCCGCCAAAGAGTTTTTAAGGTTTTGAAGGTGGGTAGGCTTTGAAAGTGGGATTTGGAAAAGATGAATGGGTAATGATGGAGGTGGATGTTCTCATAAATCCTAACTCATGATGAAGTGAGTGTGTAGGCTTAATTGTGAGATGGTACATCTCAAAATTATTGATGTCAATAATTTCATTTAAGATTATTATTGTAGTAAACAAAAACTAAAAAATGGAGGATCCAAAATAATTGATAGGGTGCTAATAAAAGCACAATTTGCTTCTTTATCCAATTGTATACTAACTTCATTTTTAACTTATCTTGTTTATATTTATTAAATATATTTATATTATATAAATAAAATTTAATATTATTAAAATATTAAACTTATTATTTTATTTTATTTATTTATTTCTCATTTTATTTTTTTAAACTATGATCACGTATATTAAAAATTAAAATCAAGCGAGTTTTATAATTTGTAATATATTATAATAACTTTTATTTATATTAATATTATTATTTTTAAAATTATAAAATTAATTCACTCAACTCTTGCCTCGATTTTATGCACTCACACTAATAACATTTTATTTTAAATTAATAAAATTAGATGATATGATTGTGAAAAATGAAACAAAGGGTGATATGTTTTTTTGGGAATAAGCTTCTCACAAGTAGACTTTGCCTCGTTTGGAAATTAATTTTTTAGTAATTGTTTTTAACTCTATTGGATGAACAAAAGTTAATGTATTTGGGTATATTTTATTTTAGTTGTATTAAAAAGCGTGGATTACTATATATTTAACTTTTTTAACGATCATTTATTTTTTTGACTTTTTTAATGATTTTTTAAATTTTTTATTATTTTTATTTTTATAAATTTTTGAATATTTTAGCCGAAAAATCAACTTACCAACTAGAGTCTAGATTCTCCAATTGAATTTGTGACACCCACCAAGAGTTCCACTATAGTGATTTGAACTATTATTATTGACCGGTCATTATGTATAAATCATTTATAAAATTTTTTTTATATTAATTCAATAATTGTAAAACTATAATTTCATCATATTTAAAAAAAAAATTAAAATTTTATTTTTAAATCACATTTGTCATTCACTTTTAAATATGAATATGATGATATAATTATATGTTTATGATTATTGACTCAATTTAAAATATTCATAGAAATTATACGTATAGGAGCTTAAAAGAACAATATTTCAAAAGGTGAAATGAGACTGATGAGTTCGAAGCTCAACTTATAATCGACCAAAGAAAATCTCAAATTTATTATTATCATCAATATTTTTTTTTTTTAGAAAGTGGAGGTCATAACCCCCTACAAAACAGGAACATCACTCAACAAAGCCTGAAGTAACTGCTCCGGAACCGCAGCCAACCAAACTCTTTTCTGATTATCCTCCTTAGCCATTTGAGCCAACTGGTGAGCCAAAATATTACCATTCCTCCGCGTATGCGAGACACAGAAGCTCGAGAATTGCTTGCTACAAGTGATGGCATGTTGAACAAAATGACCAAACGAAGCACTAAGATGACCATCCTCTCGTATTGCCTTGATCACAGTGAGGGAATCACCTTCCAATTGAATTTTTGTTAAGCCCATCTCTGCTGCCAACTCCAAAGCCTTAACAGCAGCCACAGCTTCAATACAATCAGCCACCATCCTCTGTGGAATTTGCTCCGATAGAGCTGCAATAGGAGCCCCTTTGAAATCACGGATCACAACCCCTACCCCACAAGCCTTCTGTCGCATAAACATGGCCCCGTCAAAATTCACTTTGAGAATCTCCCCGATTGGCGGTCTCCACTTCTCACTGCCATTAATCTGTGAAATACCACGCACATTGGAGTTAACACTCTCAAAATCTTGCATTAGATCGCACACCATCTGAACCGTAGCAGTAGCCGAATGAATAACATGACTGAAAAGAGCTTTATTCCGCGAAGACCACATCCCCCAGCAAAGACCAAAAAACAAACCCAATGTGGCTTTATCCGACCTTCGACCAATCCCATATGCCCATTCCATAAAATCACTACCCCTACCATGATCAATCACAAAAGATATCGGGCTTTGATTCCAAATTTCCCGCGCTCTCCTACATTCCCAAAAACAGTGCATGATCGTTTCGGCAGCATCCCCACATTCATCACACCTATCCTCCTGCAATATATGCCTATGCCGCAGAACAGATTTCACCGGAAGACTATTTGAACAACACTTCCAAGCAAAAACCTTAATCTTATTGGGAATGCGAAGGCTCCAAACCTGCTTCCAAAACTAGCTAACATTGTGCCCCTCAGACCCAGACCCAGACCCATACACCTCCCGACCATTCATACTCATTTGCAAATGATACGCCGATCGAACCGAAAACAGCCCAGTCCTGGTATAGTGCCAAATCAACTTATCAGGGATACCATAGCAGCAAAGAGGGATTTGCTTGATTGCCTCCACATCCACCTCCAAGAAGTTCATGTGCAATACACTGTCATCCCAACAATGCCTATCCCCATCAATAAGGTCGCTAACCAAAGCACCCTGTAACTGTGTTGAAGGTGGCGAACAAACCCGAAAAGAATGAGGGCGCGGCACCCACTTATCACCCCAAATCTTAATTGATCGTCCATCTCCCACACGCCATCTCAACCCCGCATCCAAAAGCCCTCTAGCATTAAAAATGCTCCTCCATGTGAATGAGGGATTAGACCCAACAGTAGCTTGAAGAAAAGTTGTGTGAGGATAATACTTAGCTTTTAACATTCTGGCCAACAAAGATTCTGGCTCCGAAATCAATCTCCACCCCTGTTTGGCTAGCAAAGCTTTATTAAAAGGCTTCAAAATGCGGAAACCCATCCCGCCCACCCATTTTGGGTCACACAAAGTTCGCCAATTTTTCCAATGGATTTTCCGCTTATTCTCACTCTCACCCCACCAATAGTTACGCACCATAGAATCAATATCCTCACAAATGCCATCAGGTAACTGGAAACAAGACATGATATATGTTGGGATAGCTTGAGCAACCGATTTAAGCAAAATCTCCCTACCAGCCACTGATAAATATTTTTCCTTCCAACCATTCAACCGAGTCCAAACTCTATCCTTAACAGAATTAAAAATACCTTTTTTAGAGCGGCCCACAATGTAAGGCAGCCCCAGATATTTCCCAGAATCCGCCAAATGTCCAACCCCCATCGCATTCCGCAGACCCACCTGAATATCCATCCCAACATTCTTACTAAAACAGATAGCCGACTTTTCAAGATTAATTTTCTGGCCGGAAACTCGCTCATACTTTCCTAAGATGTCTTGAACCACCGATATTTCTTGCAAGTTTGCACCTCCAAACAACAAACTATCATCCGCGAAGAAGAGATGAGACACCCGCGGACTCCCTCGACACACCGCCACCCCTTTGAGCTGACCCTCACCTTCAGCACTTTTAATTAAAGAAGAAAGACCTTCCGCGCACAACACAAATAAATACGGAGAAAGCGGATCCCCTTGGCACAATCCCCTTGTAGGAACAAAATTTGTCGTCGGGCTACCATTCACAAGGACCGAATATGACACAGATGAGATACAATGTAAAATTGTATCCACAAAATGTTGATGAAATCCCATCCGCTCCATTACCCCTCGTAAGAACCCCCATTCAACCCGATCATATGCTTTGCTCATATCAAGTTTTAAGGCAAAATGTCCCTCCTTGCCCTGCCTTTTATTTTTCAGAAAATGGAAAACCTCAAAAGAAGCAAGGACATTATCACTAATGAGCCTTCCCGCCACAAAAGCACTTTGATTCATCGAAATGATCTCAGGTAAAACTTGCCTCATTCGATTGGCTAACACCTTACTCACAATCTTGTAGACCACGTTACATAGGCTTATTGGCCGAAATTGAGACATCCTTTTGGGTGTCTTCACTTTTGGAATTAACACAATAAAAGTGTCATTCATGGCCTTTACCGATTTGCCTTCATTAAGCACCCCCAACACCGCCCGGGTAACTTGAGCCCCAACTATTGGCCAGAACCGCTGATAGAATAGCGCTGGTTTACCATCCGGGCCCGGGGCTTTTGTAGGATGCATCTGAAATAAAGCGTGAGTCACCTCCTCGGAAGTATAAGGTCGCGCAAGCTCCACATTTCTCTCGGCCGGGACAGCAGCTTGAAAGGTATCCAACACATCCCCGATATGACTCCGTTGCCCCGAAGCAAACAGCTCCTCAAAATAACCCACGGCAAGCCTCTCCAAATCTGCCGGTTTAGACCAACATCTATCATTATCATCTAGAAGCTCATCTATCCGTTTTTTCTTATGCCTCTGCGACGCTTTGAAGTGGAAAAAGGAAGTGTTCCGATCACCATCTTTCAACCAATTCGCTCGCGATCTTTGGCACCACAAAGTCTCTTCTCTCTCCAAGAGTTCATCAATCTCACGACATAACTGCATGCGCTTACCAAAGTCATCCCAAGAAAGCACACCCAATTCCTCCAAACGCCGCACCTCATTCAACTTCAACCTCATTAAGTGTTGGACATGACCAAACGTAGACCTCCCCCATTGGGTTAATCTGGAACCCATTTTCTCCACATTAAACCGTAAACCAGCCATACTTCCTTCTCGGTTACAGGCCCAGTTAGATTTAACCACCGCCTCACATCTATCATCGCGAAGCCACATCGCTTCAAATCGATAAATACGTTGTCTCCATCTCTGCCCAGATTGACACAGATTCGGCCCTAGTAAATCAACTAGAATTGGCATGT
Organism: Camellia japonica; assembly: GCA_030407325.1. NCBI lineage: Eukaryota > Viridiplantae > Streptophyta > Magnoliopsida > Ericales > Theaceae > Camellia > Camellia japonica. Next base: position 179,558,830 of record JAPPVO010000059.1, on the reverse strand, counting down.
GATCCGATGTCGTACAAGTGAGGTGAACCACCCTAGCCTTCGGAAACATACCTAACCAGGCAACATTAGCCACTCCACGATCTAGTCGTTCGCGGACCAACCCAGAAGGCCGATTATTGCACCATGTAAAACGGGGCCCTGAAAAACCCAAATCGGCTAATGAGCAATCCGATAAAGCATGTTGGAAGGCTTCAATCTGGACTCTGCTACGGTCTCCCAATCCCAGCTTCTCCGACGGCAACAAAATCTCATTAAAATCACCCACCACCAACCAAGGAAGGTCATTTAAACCGCCTAAGCGACGAAGCAACTCCCACGAATCCCGCCTTTTTGCGACTTTCGGATGTCCATAAAACCCAGTAAATCGCCATTTTCCAATCCCCCCATCCGCCTCCACAACAGCATCGACATGCCCACTTGAATAACTACGGATAGACACCGTCACGCCCATCCTCCAAAACAATGCTAACCCTCCAGATAAACCCCTCCTTTCCACAAACAACCCCCCAACCAAACCAAGCTTACAACGAAGCCACTCCATCTTACTCGATACACACTTTGTTTCCATAAGAAAAACGACATCAGGCACTTGTTCCTTCAGCAAGAGCTGAAGATTCCGAACTGTACGCGGGTTCCCAAGCCCACGACAGTTCCAACTGAGGCATTTCATTGTGACCGGCGGGGCTGCCCCGCAGCCACCACCGTTGATTGGAGAGATGATCCATGATGAAGCATATCGTCAGAAAACTTCACCCGTTTACTACCATCAGAGGAATCCGAGGCCTCATCACAGAGCCTCCCCCCTCGCTTACCCCCATGCTGCTTCGCACTACCAGCATGTAGTGTTTTTTGTTCCCCAGATGGGACAGAAGTTCTTGCCAACTTTTTCCATTTTTTCCCCACCTTCAGTGGACCCGTAACAGGTGTGCCCATCTGAATCTCAAGACTCACGGAAGAGTCAACCCGTGGCCTTATCATGTCACAAAGCCTGGGCCCATTGAGGTCCCCCAAGCCCACAATCTTCTGTCCCTCAAGTCTTTTCCCCACCTCCATACCCATCCCAAGACCAAACCCATCCACCTTATGGCCCAACCCACCCAAGCCCTCCGTAATTTTGAATTCCGTCCTTGGCGCCACAGAAAGATCCTCCCCCCCAGTCCGCCCACTTCGTCCACCAAATCCGCCGATAATCTTGCATTCCCGATTATTGGGGAACCAGTTTGGAAGTTACACGGTTTGAACTTACCCATTGTGGCCTGCACCGATCGCCGGTGCTCCGCCGTCACCAGAACTGAGCTGTGACTTGGGACAACCCCATGCCCACCCTGTTGCACCTCGACGTCCTCCGAGACCATTTTGGAACTCCCCTCAGCCTCTTCCCTCCTTCCCTGCATGACAATGTGATCCCGATGATGTCGTCCTCGTATAGACTCCGCCCGGAGCCAAGCCTCATACTGTAATGTCCTAACATTGTAATGGGACCCTGAAAATCTAATACCCACGTGCCATGGGTAAGATAAGGAGAATTATTTTGTATGTGGGATATACTTTGCTATCCTACGCATAACAGGAACAAAATATTTATATAATTTAAATAAATAAATAAATTATAAAGACAACTACGTTTGGTTAGGGGGTTAGAATTATATATTTTTTTTATCAACAAAAAAAATTTATTGATGGGAATTAAGGAAATACGAGATTGACAACATTACATCAATAAGAGAGCGAAAATTGAGTATCAGTATCTCAATTAAATTGACACTCGGAAAGAAAGATGATAAAAAAAAAATTCAAAAACAAGCACAAGGGGAATTAGCAAGAAGCCAACAAAGGAGGGGAGAGAGGGGAAGAGAAATTACATCAAAATTATAGAATTAAACTTCATATTTAATAGAATAATTGTTCGTCTTTTAATTGAAAAAGTAAAGATTTGGTTAATAGTCCCCCATGTATAGAATAACTCAATCTTGGGGGTAAGTGGGACAGAAAGTGCAAGACTGATCCATCCTCAGATTAATTGGTTAATGCAAAATTAGAGCAAAATATATAATATTTCTTTCTTTTATTTTTTTGTCACTATTTTTTTTTTCTCTCTCTTAAACTTTTAGCTTCTTGTGAATGGATTGGATGTTCATTTGAACTTAGGTTGATTGGAAAAAAAAAAAAAATCAATCGGCATTCGTCTATATAATTAGTGGATGTAGATACGCATCGATTTGACTTGTTAGGTTTTACTATTTTAGGCCTTTGTTTGAACTATTTTTTAGTAATTCTTTAATATTTGTAACCCAAAATTTTTTATTCTTTATTTTTTATAATAAAAATAAAGATTGAACTTTCATATTTCATAAGTAGAAAATATAATTACTAAATAAAAGGTCATTTTTTTAACATACGAAGCATAAAAATATAACATCATTTCCTTAGGTGGGTTGGGTTACCTCCCACTCGCCATCTATCCGGACTTAGGTGGATTGACAAAAATGCATTTACATCTGTTTGCTCAGACCATTGAAACCATTTATTTGGTGGAGAATTGATTCAAGCTATAGCGATTCTGGTTTAGACCCGATCCGTTGATGTTTTGGATCCGAATTTCATTGTCTTATATAGTTGTTCTTGTCTTGTTCCCCTTTATTTCTCTTTAAGTTTGGCTATTGGGATGTTTTGGTTGCATTTGAAACAGGTTGATAGCTTGTTTTTCAAACGATTGTTGCCTAGAATTTTGCTTCTTCGCTCAAGCGACATTTCTTGAGCTCGAGTGGTCTTTATGAACTCTCAGTATTTTTGTAGGTCTGCAAAACTACTGGGAGGTGGTATTCTTTGCTCGAGCGAAGTTTCTTGCGCTCGAGCAACCCTTCTTGAACTCAAGCGGTAGTCTTTTGTTTGTAAAACTTCTGAGAGTTGGTATTCTTTGCTCGAGCGAAGCTTCTTGCGCTCGAACGGTGGAACTTATTGTGTTTGGTCGCTCAAGCGGCACTTCTTGCGCTCGAGCGATCTGTGCGTATATCAATTCGTAAGGTCACTTTTCTATGTCACTTTTCCACCTCTCTCTCTCTCTAAACATTTCAAAACCCTAGATCTACACCCTCTCTCTCTAAAACTCTATTTCTCTCTACAAATACACCTAGATCCGTCAAGTTTCTCACCTGTGTCCCTTTATTAAAAAGGTAGAGCATGCCATGGGCTTCTTTTTGATCCAATCAAAGATGGGTTTGGACGTTGTTGGAGTTCCTTCACTCTTTCTCTCATCTTCTAAGCTTGAGGTAGGAATTCTCCACAATTTCTTATGATTTTTAACTTAGATATTTTTCTTTATAAATCAACATTGTGGTTTGGAGGAGTTTTGGACAAACCTAGAGTTTTGGGTTAAAAATCCAAATAGGGGTTTTCGAATGCCTTGTTGGAAAAGATTAAGGGAATATGTTTATTGTTGAGTTATGATGAACTAGTGGATTTATGCCTTTGAAATTGGTTTATAAAGGAATGAGGGTTTTACTCTAAATTTATCAAATGTTGATTTTGAAGGATAAATGAAATTGATATTAAAAATATAGAATTGGGTTGTTAGTGATGAGGATGGTAGAGTGAGATATGTATTATCACTCACACCTTGAAATTTGGAAAGTTTATCTTTATTGAAAATTGTTTATCTGTTTTGAAATATCTGTTTTGGGTTATCAATGGAGGATAGCTATGATTGTTGTAGAAATTGCATGAGAATTAGGAGAATCAAAACTATTGTCTCATCCATTTGCATTGAGCATGATTTCATATCTATACATTGGAAATGTTTATTGTTTTGAGAAAATTGGTGAATTTGGAAAGCATATATTGTTCCATTGAAATAAGTTGGCTTGAGTATCCATGATGAAAGTCCTAAAAACTACGCATATACATGGGTGCCGATCCTGCAGACGAAATTTCTGTGAAATGGCAATAGTAGTACTTGTATAGCCTACGTTTACATAGGTGTCGATTTACGGTTTCCTGCGACGAAATTTCCGTGAAAGGTTGTGTTTCTATTGAGATTCCCAGAGTGTGATTCACTGCCTTGTTTTCGATTGGAAAGGAAATGATTTATGAATTATGATACTAATATGGCATTACATGGTTTTGGAAAAAGATATAAAATGTTTTGACTCGAGTATTGCATATGCATTCGACTTATGTCTTTGTTAAGATTCATATACTGTGTTAAATTATTTCTACTGAGTTTTGGCTTACCCTATATAGCGAGTTCTACAATTGTAACATATTTACACTGACTTCTCTTTTAAGGTTAAAGAAACTGAAATTAATGTACAAGGCATGAAAAGACAATAATATAATTTTTTTTTTCATTCATATGACTGAAGAATTTATAATGAAAATAGGGCAAATTGTTACATGAATTAAAATCTTAAGGAAGTCCAAGGTAATTATGCCAAATTTGTCAAGTTTATTGTATTTTTTTTTTTCTTTCTAAACCTCAAGAGAAGTTAGTGTAACTTACCCTTTTATTTATTTATTTATTTTTATTTATTTATTTTTTAACACATGCTGAATTTTTCTTTTTTAATATAACTAAATTAATCTCATAATCTTTTTCTTCTTCTTCTTCTTCTTCTTCTTCTTTTTCTTAACTAAATAATAAAATAAAATATGTTGCTAGTCACAACCAAAAAATAGAATGAAATTATAAAGTTAGACTTAATATTATCATTGCTTAGTAAAAAATTAAAAATTACAAAATAGTCCTTTTAGTTGTAATCCTTCTTGATAATTTCCAACCAAATATGAAATTCATTTTCAAACAGTGCATTTTGATCTATCAAATCTAACTTTTAATTTTGTTTGGCCAAAGGTCCAGGCCCTAAAATACGGGAGCATCTATTTACACACACCAAATACCCTCTTTGCACATCTTTCTCATTACACACACCAAAAAAATTAATTCCTAATTAATCTACTCACTACACACACGATTTATTCCACATTTGCCCTCACACACACACACACCCCCCCGACCCCAAACCCAGCTCTCTCCCAACGGTGCAAATACACACACCCATTGAAGCTTAAGCTACATCTTCAACCTTGAGGATACACACACCCATTGAAGCTTAAACTACATCTTCAACCTTGAGGATACACATACCCATTGAAGTTTACCGTGTGCAAATACACACACACACAACTTTCATCCCCAAAGCTTTCATTCCCAAATACACACACACAGCTTTCATCTTCAACCTCTGTCAGTAACAATAAATCACAAACCTACTGTTGAAATAAATCACAAATGAATTAATCAAAATGTAGAGTTTTGTTTTTATCATTTTGAAAACGGACGAAGGCCCACGGAGTGTAAACAAACCGTTCGAAACTGGTTTGCCGAAATTAATTCATTTGTTCGGAAGTAGGATTCCGAAATTGGTGATTTATTTCAACAGTAGGTTTCCAAAATTTTTTGATTATTTCGGCAGTCAACTTCCGAATATATTAAATTCAAACAACAATCAAGTTCCGAAATTAATTTTTTGTTTCGGATTTCAACTTCCGAACAGTATATATACTTTCGGTTTTAAACTTCCGAACAGTGTTTTTCTTTTTTCTTTTTTCTTTTTTTTCTCTCCCTTCTTATGTATATTCTTTTTACATTTGTGGTAATCTCTTATTGAGTGATAAATAATTTGCATTAAAAGTTACTTGCAAAAAAAAAAATTTATCGACCATTAAAATTTTTTTATCGACCATTAAAAGTTACTTGCAAAATTTTTTTTTTTACTTCATTCGGAAGTAGTTGTCCGAATTTATTTTCAACTTTCGGAAGTTGAATGTTGTAAAAGTTAACTTTGTTCAGACAACAACTTCCGAAATTAAATAATTTGTTCGGACAACAACTTCCGAAATTTATTGGTTTGTTCGGACAACAACTTCTGAAAATAAATAATTATTTCGGTAGTAGATTTCCGAACGAAATAACACAATTCGGCTCTGGTTATCCGAACGATGCTGAAAAAAAAAGACCATTAATTCAGATGGAAGAAGCTGAACTTTGAGCTGAATGAATGAGTGCTTTCACTTCTAACTCAATGGAAGAAGCTGAACTTGGAGCTTAATGAATGAGTTCATTCACTTCTACCTCAATGGAAGAAGCTGAACCTGGAGGAGCTTCAGCTTCAACGTGAAGTCTGGATGTGTGCATTGAGATGAATTTGGTAGATGTCTAAAATAGTAATTTCACTTAGGGATAAAATTGTAATAAAATTAAATATCTTTAAGTGTGTGTATAGAGGGGATTAGGTGTGTGTATATAGAAGCTCCCCTGAAATACTTTGTCCAAAAGAACAACTTAGACAAAATGACCCAAATACCCTTATATATATACATATATCACATATACGAGTATTCAACATCACAGATTCAGTCACTCTCTCTCTTTATCTCCAAACCCTAACACTCTCTTTCTCTCTCTCTCTCTCTTCAAACTCTCTCTTTCTCATCGTCCCTTTTCTCCGAAATTCCATCCTTCCTTCGGCGTCCTCTCTAGCTTTCGCCTCGGCGGCTCTGTCGTCGACATCACTTTCTCTGACCTCTCTCGCGACTGTTCTCTCTCTTTCTTTTCTCGTTTCCTCTCTCTCCTTTCATTGGCGATGAGTCCGGTTGTGCACCACTAGGTGGTACCACCGTCCACGGTGGTAGGAGAAGCCAAAAGAGGTTAGGTTTTGAGGAGTAAAAAATAGACCGTACCACGTCTCTTGTCTTTCTCGTCTTTGTAGAGACTTTTTTTTTTCTATCTCTCACTTTCTCTCTCTATGTCTCTCTTCAGATTTGAGATATGATATTCTGCTAACAAATAACAATGAGCTCCATTGCCCAAATGAACGCCGCTCTCGACAAGAACGACATCGCCGCAACCTTCATGCGGCAGCGTAGAGTAGCACTGCACCGCCGCTACCAATTGTTGAAGCCTAGCACGAATCACTGACCACCACTCGTCACCATTGGAGCATAACTCTGACAGTGGTGTTGGTTCTACTTTTCATCGATGTATGGGGTCTTAGATCTGGCTTAGTTTGATTTGGTTTTGACTAATTTGGATCTAGTTTAGTCTGATTTAATAGGATTTTTGTTTAGAGTTGTTGTTGTTGTTAAGGGTAGTTTATATTTTAGTGAACTAATAGGGTTAAGTATGTTGAAGTGAAGAAGTTTTGTTAGGCTGAATAGAGAAAATTAGGGTTAGGGTTTACAATGGAATATTGATTGATAATGGTGTAGCTGTTAGGATCGACTCCCTGTAAATCAAAGCCTCGGGAGATCACGCAATCCAATCTGACTGTTGAGAGTGCTAGAAAAGATTATGGGTGGCTCATTTGCTTTGTCGATTTGGCTTTCTTTTGTGAGTGGATTGTTGTTAGTTATCTCTACAAGCATAAGCACTCTAGCATTCGAGATTACCTTTGTACTTGAATGTACACTTTACCCTTATCCGGCATCGAAAGCTACTTGTTTTACATAAGTTACATGTTGGTTCACAAGCCCAGCCCGTCACTCGATCAGTTTGTCATCGATGTGTGCTCAAAGTCACTTAAGACAGCCCTCAAAGTGCATTGGTTTTTTTTTATGGTGGTGGTGGTGGTGAGCAAAGAATCCAACGGATAAATGATTCAAAAAAATTGAATATATATTTTTGATAGATAAGAAAAAAATAAAAATAAAAGTTGAACAAATAAGATGAACAGATTGAGAGAGGAAAGAGAAGTTGAAAGATAAACCGATAGAGAGAGAAAAGTTTGAAAATGGTGTGAAACTGATAGAAAAAAAAAAGGCTATAAAAATTCAACAAATAAGAAGAATTTAGGAAAAAATTGAACAGATAAATAAAATTTAAGAAAAAAATTGAACAGATAGATAAAATTTTAACATATAAGGAAAAAATTGAACTGATAGTTAAAATTTTTTAATAGATAGTCAATGAAAAGTCAATAGATAAATTAAGGGGAAAAATTGAAAATAAAAGTCTTTTAAAACCAACAAAAGGATTTTTCACCAAACTATTTCATAAATGGTAGACCTTTCATCAATAAAAAATATCCACTGTATCTAATGCATTAGATAATTGCTAGAGTGGACTTTTTAACAGTTAACTCTTTCAAACATCTAATTATAAGACAAAATTAATATAATACACACATTATTTTTAATCCAATAATTCAAAAATTATTTATTTAAATACTAATAATTTAGGATAAATTACAAATATATTTCTTGAAATTTGCTTAAAATACAAATTATTGCTTGTGGTTCTGAAATTATATCTCGTCCCTTCAAGTTTCTAATCACATAACAAGTAGTCCACTTTATTAATAAGTCATCAAATCAATTAACTATTTTTAATAATGTCATAAATATATTTCAATTAACAATTCAGATAATTTTATTATGGTATAGGAGAGTAATTAAAATTTTAATTTTTTTCTATTAATTCTATTAAATAAAATTTTTTGACAACAATAGATCTAAAATTTCTAAAATTATAAGGAAAAAATCTATATTTTAAATAAATTTCAAGAGATGTATTTATATTTTACCTAATAATCTATTATATTACAATATTCTCTTATTTAATCTATCCAAGCAAATAAGAGACTAGTGTTTTGAACTCTTCCTTATCTAATAACTAGGAGTAATCCATACCTAAATTCACTCTCCACTGTAATCTAGTTCAATCTAAACTAACCATCAAAGTTTCAAAATTTAAAATTTGAAAAATAAATTTCAAAATTTGAAATAAAAAAACACTATATCTTAACTGCATGATTTCATAAATAATCGTTGAATCTTCATCTTAAAGCTGATTTGAACCATCCAAATATTCACATAAGACAATGTCTATCAACCATATTTTACAAAGACATAAGGTACAAAATCTCAGGCATAAATGACCAGCCTCCCGCAAATTACGGTTACCCTCGCAAACACGCCACTGCGATTGTGACTGATTTTTGTCAATGGAACCCCAATTACATTACATAGTACATGCATTCATGTATGGAACCAATCAAACTTAGTCCACTTAGTCGTACAATTTTCTCTTTGGCTACATCGAAAATAAAATAACACGGGACTAACATTATCTTTGGGAATTTAGGAGAGTAAAGGAAAGAAAATGATTACTTAAGTTATAAGAGAAAAGAAATAATTGTAATTTCTTTTTTTTTTTGTTTAGATTAGTAAGAAATAAAAGAAAAGAAGTGATTGTGATTTTTCTCCTTTTTGTTTGGTTAGATATTATAAGAGAAAAGAAAAGAAATTGTTTTATGTTATATTACTAAAATAACTTTTTTATATTTTATTAATCATTTTATTTCTTTTACTTTTACAGGGACAAAATTGGTATTTTGAAAATATAAGAATTTGTTGATTTCTTTTCTCTCCCAATCTTTCTACTTTTGGGCAGATTGAAAATGAGAATTATAAGAGAAATGGGTTTCTCTCTATTTCTCCCTATTTCTCTCCACTTAAGTTATTCAAACAAATAAGAGAAATACATATCTTTTTAAATTTTTTTTTTCTTTTCAAATCACTCAATCTAAACATAGTGTAAATTTGTTCCTTAGACATTTTTACTATGTTCACAACAAATATATTTCTAATTTTAATTGATGGTTCATTCACCACTATCATATCTTCAAATTGAAAAAAGATAGGGATCATGAAAAAACTTTCATGAAAATGATCATGAAAGATTTATGACTCTTGAATTACTTTGATTAGTGTGTGGTGCTTTATTTTAAGTATAATCCAAGGGCCATAAATCTTTCATGATCATTTTCATGAAAGTTCTTTCATGATACCTAGTATTGCTCCTTTAAATTTGATTGGTTCTAACAAGTAGACTTCTAGTCAAACAATTTTCAAAACCGTAAATTACACTCTCTCTCGTAAGATGGAACTTGAAGAATCCGTTAACTTATTTTGATAATATGAATTTTTGATTTTGCAAATTTTTTTATATATATCATTTATAAACAAAAATAAATCGATTTAATAATTATGATATTTTTATTTTATGATGTTTGTTTTCCCCCAAAGAGAGATTTATTTATAAATCATATTTAGAAGATTTATAGTCTAATAAATTCACAAAATATTCTTTTATTCCACTTAATTCCATACCTTCGAGCTTATATTTTAATAGGTTTTTTTTCCCATATTAGAAATATTATATAGACTTTTTTTTTTTGGTGAACATTATATAGATTATTTTACCCCTTATAAACTTTTATTATAATATATATATAATACCATATATTTAGGAGAGAGAAAATTATTATTAGATATATTTCATTTATGATATATATAAAATATCGTATATAAATATAGAGGATTATTATTATTATTATAATTATTTATTTATTTATTTTGCCTCGATGAAATGGATTCACTTGGTCAAAAAACTTCATTCACCATTATTTTACAATAAAGTTTTGCCATTGAAGAATATTTGGAAGAGAAGGTTAGTTGTACGTGTAGACCAATGATAGAAATGATGATGGACTCGCAACATAGATGATAGTAAATTGGTAATGAACAATCATTTTTTTACGATTCTTATACATAAACCGTAATCTCTTCGTCGATTTGTGTAGTCACCAATATTGTGTAATTTACTCGCAGGTATTGATTATATACAGATTTTTCTAAAAAGGTACGTCAATACATATGAACTATTTGATTATTTTATATATATTGTTTTATTCTTGTTAGTTGAGCAATCATTTTTATTGCTATTGAACAGTCGAAACAATCGATTTTCACTTCTTTTTATTATTATTATTTTGATTTGTGTTTTCACATTGCAATGTGAATGTTTACTTTGATATGAATTTAGTTTTTTAAGGCTATAATTGTATATTAATTGTAAATTATGAACATTCACATTGTATTTTGATATGAATTTTATTTTTTCGAATGTTAGGCATATGTCGTTTTTTTCTTACCATACTTGTTAGTTGAACAATCATTTTTGTTGCTATTGAACAATCAAAATAATCGATTTTTTTTTTCAATTTTGTTTTATGTTTTCACGTTGCAGTGTGAATATTTACATTAGTATGAGTTTAGTTTTTTAAGGGTAGTTGTATATTAATTGTAAACTGTGAATATTCATATTGTATTTTGATATGAGTTTTGTTTTTTTAAGGTTAGTTGTATGGTTGTTATTTATTATGAACATTCACATTGTATTTTTTAATATGTTTTGTTTTTTTGAAAGTTAGTTGTATATTAGTAGTCATACTAGTACAAACAACATTGTGTTATTCTGATCACAAACATAGTATGTATAGAGAGATGTGAATGTTCACATTAATTTTGTAGTACAGATAGGTAGTCGCACGTGATGTTAATGTTCACACACTCATGTAACATTGAGTGTGTGTGTGGTTCGATAAGAAGATGTTATTTATCAGCATGCATTTGTAATGTTAAAGTTCATATCAACATTTAGTGAAAGATTTTCAGAAAGTAGATGATTTAGGATTTTGAAAATGTAAGATATTTTTTTCAATAGAATAAGGAAGATAATTTTTTCCCTAGAATGATGGATAAATTTTCTCTATAGAATAAGGGAGAGATTTAAGAAATTGTTAGTTGTGTATTAATTTCAAAATAGACACATGGGTAGAAAATTGGAAGGGTGATTTGGTCATATTACATCAAATATGACTTAATGGAATACTAAAAAATAATATGAATTAGATGGAGCATAAGTCTTAAGAATGTGATTTACTAAAACTACTTTTTCCCAAAACTCTTTATATATATCATTCATAAACAAATATTAGATTCACCTTAAGTTTTACAGTTTTTCACATTAACTCTTAATGGGTTTTTTTTTTTTTTTTTTTTTTTTTTTTTTTCCACGTTGATTCTTAATATTTGTATTTATTTTTTCAATTTACTTCCAAAACCAAATTATATCTAATTTTAAGACTAAAAATCCGAAACCCAAACTCCAAAATCTATACTCAAATTCTAACATCCGTCACTTTATTCTATTTAGATTTACCCCCAAACTTTCGCTGCTCCTTCAACCTCCTTTAGCCCTCAACTTCTACCATCCTTCTACCTCCATCAACGCGCCCCCCCCCCTCCCCGGGGGTCCCATTCTTTCATCGTCCTAGCCTATATCACGATCATTGCTTATATACACCAAAACACTTCTCTATTGGGTTGAGTTTTATAAAAAATAAAAAATTTGAATTTTTTGAAAATAAAAAGAAGTCTATCGTATGAAAATAATTAATTTTTTTTCCATTTGTTTTCAAAAAATTGGTACTTCAAAATATGTTATTTCATATTAACTTAAATCTATCCATTATTTTGCAAAATATGTTGACATTTTGAGGCCTAATTTATTAGAAACAAGTATAAGTGGGTATTTGTAGTTTGTTTGTTTGTTTTTATAGGTTTTGTGATGACCGGCTATGTCGTGAATCCTTTCACTCATCATTCTCATTGGGTTGTTATGTTCAAAGGATTTTGTTTCAAAATTTTCATTCTTGTTTACTTTGGTGTTGAGTTTCACTTGTTTCGGAGGGTGCGGGTTTGGTCTGGAGTGACAGGAGTTTAAGCCGAGAAAATTCTGGGCTGGAGGACCAGGGCTGCACGTACGGGACCTTGGGCCGCACGTGCGGGAGATGAGGCCGAACGTGCGGGGAAGTGAGGACTTTTGAGCATTGCACACTGCATTATATACAGGTGCAGAGTAAGGTGCGGAGGAGGGACCGCCGCACGTGCAAGGGTGAAGGCCTCACGTGCGAGGAGACGCTCTGCACATGTAGGAAAGGGCGCCGCACGTGCGGGCCTGTGTGCAGTCCGAAAATCTGCCTTTTTTTCTTTTATTGGGCTGAGTGTATATCATTATACACATCTCTCTCTCTCTCTCTAAAAACCCTTTTCTCCTCCATCTCTCTACATTTCCTATATTAAACCTCACAAAATCTTTGATCTCTCCAAATCCATTGATATTTTGACCCGAGTTCCTTCATCAAAGTTAGAGAGCTAATCGAAGGCTTCGTTGTGTGCAGTAGAGATCGTACTTCAACACCATTGATTTTAGGGCTTTCATCTCATTTTCTTCACCAAACTTGAGGTAGGGAATTTCTTAGAGTTATATATATGTTTTGCAAGTTTTTGGTTGATTTTGAGAGTTCCTCTTTGATTATTTTAAAAATTGATTTTTGGCTCAAGAAGTTAGTGGTTTTGTAAAAGAAATTCATCTTTTGTTTCTTTTTAAAGATCCTCTTGAATAGTTGAATTACATTGGCTTAAGAATGATGTTTTTAGAGAGGTTTTGCTAAGAGATGAGGAAATGTTTGCCTTTTTTTTTTTTTTTTTGTGAAAAACCTAGAAATTGGAGGTTTTGGAAAAATATTGGGGATTTATGGACTTTTCTTGGGTTAAATGAAGGAGTGAGTGAAGATTTATATTGTTGTTTGCAAATATGACAACTTCTTGATGAATGAGGATTTTGAGACCATACTTGAATTTAGTGTTAAATGCATATACATACGTGGTTATGAATTGGCACATTGTTGAGTTCCATGAAATATGAGAATTATGATTTTGGGAAGTTGATGTTAAAAAAAAACAGTGCATGTAGTCTTGAAATGACTAAAATGTTGAGAATTGCACAAGATGTGGAAAGGTTACTACGTGTTGATAGATTGAACTAAACACGTGGCATTTTGTTAAATGATATTGAATGGAGGAAAATGGGAAATGTGGTTATCATCGTATCGTTGTTGAGATAGTTAAAAATGGAGAATTGTTATGAGGCATTGTTAATTATTGCATTACATCCTCTTTCAATTGATACACATTTTGAATTTGAGTTTGGAAAAGTTTACATTGAGAATAGAATATGTTTGAAATGGGAATTATTAAAATGTTTTGGGGTAAATACGTTGGTAAGTCCGGATATGAGGTGTAAATGAAATGGATTAAGTTGGCCTGAGTGTCCAGGATGAAATACAGAAAACACGCGCAGAGGAAGTACCACTTCCCTTCAGGTTACCAACCGGTAAAGTGGGGTTTTTGGTAGTGTTAGTTAAGCCTACTTGCAAACACCAATCTAGGGATTACATGAGTCGTATTTACCGCCCCATTGAATAAAAATTGTAAATTTTATTATTATTGAGATTTCAAGTTACTGTTGAACATGGTGGCTTTTTAAAACATGTAAATGATTTTTTTTTTTTTATTGGCATTGCATGGTATATGCATTTCATGTTGGGAATCTTGCATAAAGGTATATACTTTGTTAAGAATTCTCTACTGGGTTTTATACTCACCCTTATGGGATTTTGGTGTAGAAAAAGACGTGGTAAACCCGCCAAACTAGGGTGTGTAAGTATGTATTGAGAGCACAAGGCTCTTTTTGTTGTGATTGTAATTTTTGTAAGCCAAGGGCTATTCATGTATGGGTCCAACAGACCATTTTTGTATAATCAGGCTTAAGCCTTGGAACTTATAAGCCCTTGAGGGCATTTACTTATTTTGATTGAATAATTCTACATGCTATAAACACATGTACTAGGATTCGTTGAATGTATAACTGCATGTGAGATTATTCTTGTATAAACATTGAGATTATGTAATGGAATATGTTGGGGATATTTCCGGTATCTCTTAAAAGCCATGGTTATTATGATATTTCAATTGAATGTATTTTTTTTTTGGACGTTACAACTTGGTGTCAGAGCTACCGAGTTTGAATACTTGGGGCTCGCGGGGAGTGGTTATTTTGCCACAGTGGGTTCATTTCGCATGATTAGAAAATGTTTTGTATTTCATGACTATGTGATAACATGCTTATATGACTAGATAGGTATGAGATTGGACTTTTGGGATGTTGTTTACTCCTATTAAATTCCTTGAGGTCTTAATAGAAGGGTACCTGATCAATACTCGTTCTACTAAGAATTCTTGATTTTTCGTAGGACGAGTCTCATCACAAAAGAATAATCCGTATGTGCTTATGTGACTAAGTGCTTATGTGGGGTGAATTGAATTGTCGGTATGGCAGGATATATATAAAAATTGTTGTGGTTTAATGTGTGAGAGAAGTCGCGAGCACATTTGAGATTATGTGATAAATTGTTTATCTCATTCCTTAATTAGGATATCAGGAAGGGGTCAAACCCGAGGCGGTAGAGGTGGAAGGCATGGTAGGGCTTGCCAGGGTGTGCATGAGGTACCGGTCCATGAGGTTCCGGTGCAAAAAAAGGGGTTGGGCCAAGCTAATATAGCCGAGCAAGTGGGGCAAGCGGAAATTCCAGGGCAAGTGGGTCAAGCCGCAATGGGGGCCCTAGCCCGAGAAATAGCAAGGGCCTTAAGGGAGTCGATGAACATATTAAGGGCGGAGAACCAAGCTAGAGAGAACACCGTAGAGGCAAGGGTGAGCTTTCTCACTAGGGAGTTTTTGCGAGCCAAACCAGATGAGTTTCATGGCGCCCCGAGCCCAAGAAAGCGGATGAGTAGCTCGAACAAACAGTGAAGACATTTGAGATGCTTTACATAGAAGACAGTGAGCTAAGAGTGACTCTTGCAAGTTACTACCTCAAGGGAGATGCGGGCCAATAGTGGAAATATGCCAAGGGTCGAATAGAACCGACATGGGAAGCATTTGTGGTGGCTTTCCAAGACAAGTACCTACCTCTCACTGCTAGGGAGAGGTTAAGGCAGGAATTTCAGGACCTCAAGCAACTTAACATGTCTGTGGCCGAGTTTGAAGTGGCCTTCTCTAGTTTGTCCCGATTTGTACCGAAGTTGGTAGCAATGGAAGAGCGCCGTTGCATTGAGTTTGAGAAGAAACTAAGAACCAAGATCTTGTTCAAGGTTGTTGGGAACATGATCCGGAATGACGACCGACTTGTAGAAGCGGCGGCATACGTAGAGATTACCGTGGAGGCCAAGAATGAGAGAATTCGAGGGTCAAGATCGAGGGATCAAGGGTCACAAGGGGACTATAGACCCAACAAGAAGAGCAGAAACACCTTTTCATCCTACGCCCAACCACAGCAGTCCAGATCCACATTTCCCTTGCCTAGTGTGTGCCCGGGGAAGAGTGCACCGAGTGGTTTTCTTTGTTTCAAGTGTGGCCAACAGGGCCATAAGGCCTTTGCATGTCTACAGAAGGAAAGATGACAGTAGATATTGCTACCACCACTACCTAACCGATCTCAAAGTCAGTCTCAGAGTAGGGGGCAAGAGCCTACTTACTATCAGTGCGGTCAGTCAGGGCACATGAAGTGAGCTTGCCTGCAGTTGAAAGGTGCATTTGGCGCATCGGGGTTGAGACAGGCTCAGAGCCACCAGCAGGCTCACTTAGTTCAGACTTTATGAGTTAATCAGGGAGCCGCTTCGGCTTAGTCAGTGCAATAGACCTATGCTCTGAGAGATGAGCAGGTTAATCAGAGGCCATAGGGACGCGTGTATGTTGTTATCGCGCCGGAACAGTTGCCAGGATCCTCGATTGTGAGGGTATTTTTGTTATGTGTAATTCTTTGGCTAATGTGTTGATAGATACGGGTAGGTCTCATTCGTTCATATTTGCTGCATTCGTGTCTGCATTGGAGTTAAAGGTGGCACGGTTAGCGTCTCCGCTCAGAGTAGAGTCACCAGTTGGGGTACGGTTGATTTAGACTGGTGGTGTCATGGTTGTGAGATAGAGGTTACCGGGTGTCGACTCCCGTTTGCTTTTGTGTTACTAGACATGTCGAGTTTTGACATCATTCTAGGCATGGATTGGTTATCTTCGTACCGAGCGGTAATTGATTGTTTTCGTCAGAGAGTTATAGTGTACACCTCGGGTGGTGATTGTTTTTACTTTCTGGGGGACCGGGTTGATAGGGTCTTGTCGCCAGTTTTTGACCCTCGTAGTAGAAACAAGCTTAGTGGCCTTCTTACTACTCTCTTGGATAGTGAGAGTGATGTGACTCGTGTTGAGTTGCCAAGGGTAATTTGTGAATATCCGGACGTATATCCCGAGGATCTTACCAGTTTGCCACCCCACCGGGAGATCGAGTGTGATAACCCTGTTCCGTATTATGCTAATTGATCTTTATTATGCATGTGATTATGTGTTTGATATGATTTTGAGTGCCATTTATATGAATATATGTGGTTTTGAATTTCTATCTGTTCACCGTAGGAAAATTTGTTTGATTATCTGCTTTAGAATTTAAATTGAAGGTCTTATCGGCCACATAAATCGAAATCGATTGCGCCATTGTGAATAGCGCAATTTTTAGAGCCTACGGTGAAATTTAATTGAAAATTGATTCGGATCAAATTAAATAGATTAAATTGATGAAATAGTGCTCAATTAATTAGTGTTAATGGAATTTGATTAAGAAAGGCTATAAAAGGGCCATTATACACCCACATACCTTTAGTTTTGAGCTCAAAAATCAGATTTTTTCACTCTAGAGAGGGAGAGGGTCGGCTCTAGAGAGAGAAAGAGGGAGAATTGTGCAATTTTGGCTCCAGGCTTAAGGATTGGAAGTTAAACTCAAAGAACTTGAGTGTTTGAAGCTCCTAGGTGAGTAATCAACTCTTAATTTATGAGTTGAGTATGTAATTTTGTGAATTCAAGTGGTATGGTAGCTCATGACAAAGATTGAGTTGAATATGAAGTTAGAATGCACATGCATGCATAAAATTACTATGAATCACCATGAATTGCCATGAAATTGCATAAGCTAGCATGAATAATGTTGAACAAGGAGAATTGGGCACCAATCTTCACATGCATGCATAATTTTCATGGGTTTCATAATAATAAGTGTCATTTGTAAGATTTGAAATAGAAATGAAGTCAAAAATTGACATGCATGTTTGATTATTGAAGATATGAAGCTTATATGAGGGTTGAATGCATGAGTTTTGATTACATAAAAGAAATGTTGAATAATTTGAGAATGTGACCATGATTTTGAGCAATTGGCCTCATATTGCTTGTATACTCATGATATATAATGTGTTTCCCTATTTTTGGTACCTTAATTCGAGCTTTAAAGCCTTTGAATATCGAATTTGAGCCTCAAGAACAGCTCTGGGAAACCAAGAATTTGGCATGTTCGCTCGAGCAGGGAAAGCGCCGCTCGAGCATGAAATGCGAGCTCTTAGAATTTTTGCAGACATTGATGTCCGCTCGAGCGGGGACATTCACGCTCGAGCGGGGAGCCATGGAGTGTGACTTTCAGCTCGAGCATCCGAATTCACGCTGGAGCGTAAAAATGAGGCAACCAGTATTTTTGCAGACCCACGGGGTCTGCTCAAGCGGCGGAACCCACGCTCGAGCAGGAACCCCTGTTTTAGAAAATTTTTAAAGGTGTTCTGCGTTTCATTTTCCGTTCCCTTTCACTTTTAAGTACTCTTAGGCATGCATTGAGCATTATGAATGAATTAAAAGAATAAGAAAGAAGCCTAAGAGGGATGTATGAGTTAAGAACGGATTGAATCAATTGTGACCCATATGT
This sequence comes from Camellia japonica, assembly GCA_030407325.1. NCBI lineage: Eukaryota > Viridiplantae > Streptophyta > Magnoliopsida > Ericales > Theaceae > Camellia > Camellia japonica. Next base: position 179,540,291 of record JAPPVO010000059.1, on the reverse strand, counting down.
GTTATGTAATGTGTAGGGTCGAGCTCCAGGGAAAATCCATCAGCAGAACACTGTGAGTAATATCTTAATAAAAATATCTGAAGTATGTTATTTGTCCAATTGCTTACTTCCATATAAGTCTTATAAGTTTGTTACATTGAATTGGGGACAAATATTCGTTATGCCATATGATTGGGCCAAAGGCCGTTGGATACAATTGACTGGGTTGAAGGCCGTTGACACATATGAATGATTGGGCCGAAGGCCGTTTGACATGAACTATTGGGCCAAAGGCCGTCGGACATGAACGATTGGGCCAAAGGCCGTCGGATATGAATGATTGGGCCAAAGGCCATCGGATACGAACTATTGGCCCGAAGGCCGTTAGATATGAATGGATGGGCCAAAGGCCGTTGGCTATGAGTTAATTAGGCCCAAGGCCATTTGATACGTCTAGAACTTTATTCGATTGATACATTAAATAGAAACATGAATTGGGCCCAAGGCCGTCTGATGTAACTGTTTCAAAGTTTGTTCATGTATCTTCCTTATTTGATATTATTCACTAGGCTTTCGCTCACGCTCATTCATGTGTATGTAGGTGAGCCAAGGGATGTCCAAACCCAGCCTCGGTGAAATATGTAAGAAATAGTCAAGGTTTTGAAGAGTCAGCCCAAACGTCTCACGCACGAGACTTGTCTTCGCCTCTTTTGTTCTTTTGATATAGTTTTGTTATATTGGCGAAAACATTGGATTACTTTTGTATCTAAACTTTGGGTTTGACTGACTTAGACTTGAATGATCCTGTATATAGAGAACTTCGTATTAATATCCCTTTGATGTGAGTTATTAACAGATATATATATATATATATATGGACTGTTATGTTGTGCCATGTAAGCACGGCTCTATGGACAAAAGTTTTAAATTTGCTTCCATTTGGCCCCTTTACTCTGATGAGATATGTCTTGTTTGGTTTGAGGCCGTAGGTAATCCCTTGATTACTGGCCGGTTATGTCCTTAACCCATAGGGGCGGGTTCGGGTCATGACAGAGTGGTATCAGAGCACGAGTTAATATCTCACACACTTGTCCAAAAAGAGCAATAAGCATCTAGAAAAGATCTAGGGTGCATCCATGTGAAAAGTAGGAATTTGTAAACTTTGAGACTGTGTTTAAATGTTCTGAAATAAATGATTATGTGCTATATGTTGTGACTTACTTGCATTGCAAATTATGCTCTGAAATAAATGATTATGTGCTATATGTTGTGACTTACTTGAATTGCAAATTATGTGAATATGTATGCTCTTTAGTATATACATACTTGTGAAACTTTTGTACAGAGAATAATGCAAGTCTAATCAGATGGTGAGAACAAGAGGTGATAAAATAAAGGAGTCCTCTACTGCCAGAATGGATAGGATGGAAAGATTGATTCAGGAAATGGTAGAAACATTGAGGCAACAACAACAGTGGCAGCAACCACATCCTCCACCTCCACCTCCGGTACCTCTTGTGCCAGACTTACAGAATGATGATCGGATAATAGCTCTCACAAAAGAGTTTAAGAAAATGAAACCACCACAGTTTCATGGGGGATTAGATCCGTTAAAAGCCAAGGCGTGGGTTCTTGGCATTGAAAAGCTGTTTAAGGTGTTTCCTTGTTCAGAGACACAGAAAGTACTTCTGGCCACCTTTATGCTAGAAGACGAAGCAAGAAGATGGTGGATGTTAATGCGTGAGAATCATAAAGACATTGGCTGGGCGAAATTCCTGGAAGTTTTCTATGATAAATACTTCCCTCAATGTGTCCATGACAGGAAAGTATCGGAGTTCAGGGAACTTAAACAAGACAACATGACAGTAGCTGAGTATGAGGCCAAATTCACTAAGTTGGCTAGGTTTGCACCACATGTGATCGATACCAACTACAAGAAAGCAAGACATTTTGAAGGCGGGCTTCGAAGTGATATTTTAGAAAGGGTAAATGTCCTCAAGCTGGAAACCTATATTGGGGTGCTAGACCGGGCCATAATGTCAGAAGCTAACATAGCTAGACTGACCAGATCAACAACTGACTGGAAGGGTAGCAAAAGACAGGGCTTCTTTTAGAAGAAGAAATTTTCGAAAAAGCAAAATACGGGCTCCTCGAGTACTTCTAATTCTTCCCGAGATACATCTCCGATATGCAATATTTGTAGTAAAAGGCATCGTGGGGTTTGTTACCGTGTGTCAGGAGCTTGTTTTAAGTGCGGAAAAACAGGGCATATGGCTAGAGATTGTAATCAGAATAGCGGGAAATTAGCTGCTAGTTCCACTACATCAATCCCAAAACCAGGAAATACTATGAGATCTACTACCACCGGAGATGCCGTGAGACAAGGGAGAGTTTTTGCGCTTGTTCCAGGCGATACATGGAATGCTAACGCCGTTGTCTCAGGTACTATCTCTATATATAATCAGGATGCTTTTGTATTAATTGACTCTGGATCAACACACTCTTTCGTAACTTGTGCATTTGCATCTAGACTAAGTAAGATAGTATTACAGAGTACAGGGGCATGGCGGAAGCCAAAACAGTAAATAAACAATGTCCAATGAGCTGTGATAGTCTGTATGCAAAAAGACTTTTCATACATATATACACAAACAGTTCAAAACAGCATGTACAACATTTATAGTTATTCAGAACAGGGGCCTAATCCCTATTAAGCAGTACAGTATCAGTCTAAACAGTTATTACAAAACAGATGCAGAGACAGACGGGGGAAACAAAACACCCCTAGGCCATAGCTTGGCAGGCTCGGAACCTCGCAGTGAGGCACAGTGGTTGGCTTGACAAAAAAGGAGTCTAACCCACGCTCCTAGCTCCGGTCTGGTGCCTGAACACCTACATATATATATAAACAGTGAGCTAAAGCCCAGTGAATAACATAATGTATAAAGAGGTTAAGAATGAATGTCCTTACAGTATTGAAAACAGTTCATTAACTCAGTATTTTGGTCATTCAGTCATAACAGTCATATGTGGTACATCCATTAGCATAGCAGTACAGTAAACAGTAGGTCTTAAAAGACCGAACAGTCAGTGATGGCCATCATAACAGTAAACAGAAGTTCCAAGATAGGAACTGACAGAGATCTCTGTAACAGTAGCAGTAACAGTAAACAGTAGTTGCTATGGATGCCACAATACAGTTCAGAATAGAGGACAAACATTTTATTAGTAAACAGTATCAGTTCAGAAACAGTACAGTTTAAACAGTCTCATTTGAACATATCTTTACACAGTTGTTACTCACAGAGTTCTGGGCTACAGTTAAGCTAGAGCGCGTCCTCAGATGCCAACTCTACACAGTTTACAAGATGAACACACACTAAGTTCACATTCGGGAATTAAAGACTTAGTCCCTACTTAGACTCGGTACGGTTCTACATCTATATCCTCATTAAGATGCCTTAAACTAGGCCTAAGAATGCCTATGATGGAATGAGGATGCAAAGATGCACTTTAAAACATTTTTCAGAATTTTCAAAAAACAAGGGATCCGCTCGAGCGCAGGTTACCCCGCTCGAGCATAAAGGAAAACAAAATACTCCGCTCAAGCGCGAATTACTCCGCTCGAGCGTACTGTAAAACATGCCAAAAGTACTGGATGTGTGAAAATCATGCTCGATGAGCGCTCGATAGACGCTCGAGCGTGAGACACAAGGTCCCGCTCGAGCGTCCAATACCCTGCTCGAGCGGACTGCAAAACAGTACAAAGTGCTGGGAGCACGAATTCCACGCTCGAGCGCCAGTCACCCCGCTCGAGCGTGAGTTCAAAATCTGGAATTTCCAGATTTGAACCTCAAGCTCAAATTCAACTTCAAATGAATCAAATTCGATTCCTTTGGGCCCATTTCCTGGAAAACACTTGTAAATACATAGTATGACATGATTTAAAGCTTAATTTGTAAAATCAAGGCCCAAAGGTGAGGGAATTAAACCCAATTTCAAACTAATTTTCAAGAACATGATTTCAATTGAACATGCAAGACTTTAAACAACTTTCAAGCTTCAAATAATTGCTCTAATGAGCCAATTGTTCCAAACACAAGATAAATTCATGGTCCATTGTAAAAATATGAACATGCATGAGTAATTCCATGAGCAAACACCTCAAAACTCATGAGTGGCAACATGCATGCATGGAATGAGCTTCAATTCCACAAATTAAGCTAATTCATGGCCTTAAACTCTAGACTTCCCTAAACCATGCAACATATAACTTGAATACATGAACAAGAAGGTATAAATTCTACCTTAAGTCTTGAATTAAAGGTCTAGGAGCTCAATTATGCAATGCTCTCTTTAATTCCTTCAATTTCCAAGCAATTCACAAGATGGAACTCAATTTCTCTCCCTCTCTCTCTCTTGGTCGGTTTGTCTCAAGAAAAATGGCTGAACTAATGTTTTGTAATGCATATGAATGAGTCTCAAAAGTGTCAAGTAAGTGGCCCACTAGTGGTGGCAAAATGGTGAATAATGCAACTTGTGTAATTTACTTATTTAATCTAATTTAATCATACCAAATCACATTTTAGATAAATATGCCATAAAATCACATAAATTCTAATGATCATAACACATCAACCGATTTCAGATTCGGCCGCCGATAAGGCCTTCAATTCGCAATTTAAAACATAAAACATGGACAGATAAGTTTAACAGTCAACAAATAGATATGCATTTAAACTAGTATATGCAATCAGTCAGTTCAGTATTTCAATCAATTCGATTGCTAATCATGTTCAGTCTCAGTTTAGCAGTAATCAGTCGGGTTATCAGTAATCAGTAGTTAATTCAATAAACAGTGGTGAGGGTTATTACAGTCTCCCCTCCTTATAAAGAGTTTGGTCCTCCAAACTCAAATTACCTTCGTTCTGGAAGAAAACAGGATTCAGTGGGAACAATTCAGGATATCTCTTGGCCATGTCATCTTTTCTCTCCCAAGTGGCATACACGCCACCGTGGTTTTGCCAGTCAACTTTCACTAACGGAATCTCTTTGTTTCTTAACTGTTTGATCCGTCTGTTTACAATCTGAATAGGCTGTTCTTCATAAGTGTAGTCATCACTTAGCACTACACGGGTCGGCTCTATCACATGGAAAGGATCCCGGAGGTAATCCCTTAACATAGAAATGTGGAAGACGTTATGCATATGCTCCATTTCAGGAGGAAGTGCAACTTGATACGCCACCGGATTGATTTTCTCAATAATCTCATACGGTCCGACATATCTCGGTGCTAGCTTGCCCTTGACTCCAAAATGAGTCTGGCCTTTCATCGGTGTCACTTTCACAAAAACGTGATCACCTACTTCATACTCTCTGTCTCGTCTTCTAACATCCGCATAACTTTTCTGTCTGCTCTGTGCGGTCTTTAGTCTTTGTTGTATCAGTTTTACTTTCTCAGTCGTTTCATATACAATCTCGGGCCCAAGTAAAGGCCCATCTCCAACTTCTGCCCAGCAAATCGGAGATCTACATTTTCTGCCATACAACGCCTCAAAAAGGCGCCATACCAATACTTGAGTGATAACTGTTGTTGTAGGCGAATTCAGCCAATGGCAAATGGCCTTCCCAATTTCCCTGAAAATCAAGGACATACATTCTCAGTAAATCCTCCAGAGTCTGGATGGTCCTTTCTGACTGGCCATCTGTCTGAGGATGATAGGCACTACTCAGTCTTAGTTCAGTACCCAATGCAGTCTATAAGCTTTGCCAAAATCTCGATGTAAACTTCGAATCTCTGTCAGAAACAATGGACACAGGCACTCCATGCAATCTAACAATCTCATCAATATAAATCACAGCCAATTTGTCTGCATTATAAATTGTTTTGACAGGTAAAAAGTGAGCAGATTTAGTCAGTCTATCAACAATAACCCAAATTGAGTCCATACCTTTACTGGAGCGAGGTAAACCAACGATAAAGTCCATGGTGATATGTTCCCATTTTCACTCCGGTATTGGTAAGGGCTGCAGTAAGCCTGTGGGTCGTTGATGTTCGGCTTTGACTTGTTGGCAATGAAGACATTTCGATACAAAATCGGTAATTTCTTTCTTCATTCCCGGCCACCAGAAATTCAGTTTCAAATCTTGATAATTTTCGTATTCCCTGGATGGATAGAAAATTTTGAATTGTGGCCCTCTTGCAGAACTCTTCTTTTCAGTTCAGAATCATTCGGTACACACAATCTTCCTTGAAATTTCAGTACATTATTTTCAAATTTGAAACCCGGCCTCAGTTTAGATTCCCTTTCTTCGATGATCTTTTTCAAGAAGTCATCATGTTGCTGTTTCTCTTTAATCTCTTCAATCAATGCCGGTTGAGCAAAAATAGCAGCTATTGTTCCACCTTGTTCTCGCAAAACAATTTCAATTTCAGATTTTTCAAGGTCACAAAGCAACTCTTTCTGTCCGGTGAGCAAATAGGCTACGTCTCCAATTGATTTTCGGCTCAATGCATCGGCAACGGTGTTGGCTTTTCCCGGATGGTACAAAATCTGTAGGTCATAGTCTTTAATCAATTCTAGCCATCTCTGCTGTCTCATGTTCAGTTCTTTCTGTGTGAAGAAATATTTCAAACTCTTGTGGTCGGTATATACTTCACATGTCGCCCCATAAAGGTAGTGACGCCAGATTTTCAATGCAAATACCACTGCAGCAAGTTCCAAGTCGTGGGTCGGGTAGTTCTTTTCATGGGGTCTCAACTGTCAGGAAGCATAGGCAATAACTCTCCCATTCTGCATTAAAACACATCACAAACCCTTATGAGAAGCATCACTAAAAATGGTAAAACCATCCGTACCTGAAGGTAGGGTAAGAACAGGTGCAGTCATTAGTCGAGTTTTCAACTCTTGGAATGCTGATTCCCTTTGGTCAGTCCAGTCAAATGATATCCCCTTCTGAGTTAACTGAGTCAACGGTATGGCAATTTTGGAGAAATCTTTGACAAATCTTCTGTAATATCCAGCTAATCCCAAAAAGCTTCGGACTTCTATAACATTTGTTGGTCTAGGCCAATTTACCACTGCTTCAACTTTCTGTGGATCAACTGAAATTCCATCCTTGCTAATAACATGTCCCAAAAACATAACATGATCAAGCCAAAATTCACATTTAGACAATTTAGCAAAAAGTTTCTGTTCTTTTAGGGTCTGTAGGGCAAGTCTCAGATGATGTTCATGTTCTTCTCTACTCTTAGAATAAATCAGAATGTCATCTATGAATACAACAATAAAGTCATTGAGGAATGGTTTAAAGATTCTGTTCATGAGGTCCATAAATGCAGTAGGTGCATTGGTAACTCCAAAAGGCATAACTAAAAATTCGTAATGTCTATACCTCGTTCGAAAAGCAGTTTTATCAATATCCTCTGGTTTAACTTTCGGCTGATGATAACCGGATCTGAGATCAATCTTAGAAAATACTTGAGCACCCTGTAACTGATCAAATAAGTCATCAATACGCGGCAATGGATATTTATTTTTCACAGTTACCTTGTTCAGTTCACGGTAGTCGATACAGAGCCTCAGTGAGCCGTCTTTCTTTTTCACAAACAAGACAGGTACGCCTCACGGTGAAGTACTAGGCCTGATGAACTTTTTGTCTAACAGTTCTTGCAGCTAAACTTTCAGTTCTTTCAATTCGGTAGGTGCCATTTGGTATGGAGCTTTAGATACTGGCTGTGTACCCGAAATTACATCAACGGTGAACTCAATCTCCCTATCAATCAAATCCCCTGGCAGATCATCTGGAAATACATCTGGGAATTCTCTGACTATAGGAATACTGTTCACATCAGTTTTAACATTAGTAGGCACAGTCAGTACAGAACATAGATACCCCTTACACCCCTTTCTAATCAGTTTGTATGCTTACACAGATGAAATCAGATACGGGGGAGGTACTACTCCAACCCCATTAAACACAAATTAGGGTAAACAAGGTGGGCTGAAAATCACTTGTTTAGTTACACAGTCAATAGTAGCATGATATTTTTGTAACCAGTCCATCCCCAATATAACATCAAAATGATCAATATTTAATGGCAGTAAGTCAATATACAGATGCATATCCCCAACAATAATTTCACATGCAGGGTACATATAAGCACAAGTCACAGATACCCCAATAGGTGAAGATACGGCTAACAAGTAATTCATGGGTTTCAATGGTCTATTCAATTTTCGCGAAAAAGCATGCGATACATATGAATGTGTAGACCCCGAATCAATCAAAACATATGCATTTTGGGTACAGATTGAGAGTATACCTGACACAACGGTCTCGGTATTTTGTATATCTCTCTGTACTAGTGCGAACACTCGGCCTTGCCTCATAAGCTCTTTCCCGGTAGCTTTGGGGTTAGGCTTTGGTGTAGCAGTTGATGCTGCTACGCTAGGTGCAGCTTTACTATTGGCCTGCGGAGCAGAAGGGCAGTCTCTAACCATGTGGCCCACCTTGCCACACCTGTAACAGGCTCCAGATATTTTGTAACAGACCCATTTGTGCTTCTTGCCACACTCAGAACAGGGTGGTATGGAACCACTCTCCTGGCTAGGGCTAGTTGTTGATCCCATATTCTGTTTCTTGTTCAATGGGTTATTCTTGCCTTTCTTGAACTTAAAACCCTGCCTTTTACCACACCATTCAGACGCTGGTGTTTCAGTTTGTTTCAGTGCCTCGATGTTCGACTCAGCCATTAATGCTCGGTCAAGAACATTTACATAGTTCGGTAGCTTTAAAACATTTATTCTGTCAAGGATTGCAACATTAAGGCCGCCTTCAAATTTCCTGGCCTTCTTGTAGTCAGTGTCCACCATGTGTGGTGCATATCTAGCAAGTTCGGTGAACTTTGTTTCATATTCAGCAACGGACATAGTACCCTGTCTCAGCTGTTCAAATTCAGTTACCTTTCTGTCCCTGACACACTGAGGGAAATACTTTTCAAAGAAGGCTCCTTTGAATTGAGCCCATGTCATCACGGTGTTAGTGTCACGGACTACCATCCACCACCTTCTCGCCTCTTCTTGCAAGGTAAAGGTGGCCAACAATACTTTATGTGCTTCAGAGCACAGGAACACTTCAAATAACTTTTCTGTTTCAAGAACCCAGGCTTCAGCTTTTAGTGGTTCAAGGCCTCCCTGAAAGGATAGAGGTTTCATTTTGCTGAACTTCTAGGTGAGAGCAATTATATCATCATTAACAGGTGGCTCTGGCTGTACTGGAGGAGGCGGGGGCTGTTGGTTCTGTTGTTGCCCTAGCCTTTCAGTTAATAGTTCCACCATCCTCTCCAGCCTTGCCATTCTTGCCTCAGAGGATTCAGATTCATCAACATTTCTTGCGTTGTCTATCACACTATAGGCAGTTATAACAATTATAAACATAGGCAGTTGTACACTTAGACTGATTATCACATTAACAGTTATATTCGTGTCTTAGCCACACACACTTATCATGCTCATGTAATGCCCTAATCACTTTTCTAGGACATCCTATAGCTCATTTGGACACGCGTGTGCGGTATAACTCGTGGTTTAGTATCGCTCTGATACCACTCTGTCACGACCCAAACCCGCCCCTATGGGTTTAACACCGTAACCGGCCAGTAATCCGTGATTACCGAAGGCCTGCTTAACAGTAACACAGTATTACAGAGTACAGGGGCATGGCGGAAGCCAAAACAGTAAATAAACAATGTCCAATGAGCTGTGACAGTCTGTATGCAAAAAGACTTTTCATACATATATACACAAATAGTTCAAAACAGCATGTACAACATTTACAGTTATTCAGAACAGGGGCCTAATCCCTATTAAGCAGTACAGTATCAGTCTAAACAGTTATTACAAAATAGATGCAGAGACAGACGGGGGAAACAAAACACCCCTAGGCCATAGCTTGGTAGGCTCGGAACCTCGCAGTGAGGCACAGTGGTTGGCTTGACAAAAAGGGAGTCTAACCCACGCTCTTAGCTCCGGTCTGGTGCCTGAACACCTACATATATATATATATATATATATAAATAGTGAGCTAAAGCCCAGTGAATAACATAATGCATAAAGAGGTTAAGAATGAATGTCCTTACAGTATTGAAAACAGTTCATTAACTCAGTATTTCGGTCATTCAGTCATAACAGTCATATGTGGTACATCCATTAGCATAGCAGTACAGTAAACAGTAGGTCTTAAAAGACCGAACAGTCAGTGATGGCCATCATAACAGTAAACAGAAGTTCCAAGATAGGAACTGACAGAGATCTCTGTAACAGTAGCAGTAACAGTAAACAGTAGTTGCTATGGATGCCACAATACAGTTCAGAATAGAGGACAAACATTTTATTAGTAAACAGTATCAGTTCAGAAACAGTACAGTTTAAACAGTCACATTTGAACATATCTTTACACAATTGTTACTCACAGAGTTCTGGGCTACAGTTAAGCTAGAGCGTGTCCTCAGATGCCAACCCTACACAGTTTACAGGATGAACACACACTAAGTTCACATTCGGGAATTAAAGACTTAGTCCCTACTTAGACTCGGTGCGGTTCTACATCTATATCTCATTAAGATGCCTTAAACTAGGCCTAAGAATGCCTAGGATGGAATGAGGATGCAAAGATGTACTTTAAAACATTTTTCAGAATTTTCAGAAAACAGGAGATCCGCTCGAGCGCAGGTTACCCCGCTTGAGCGTAAAGGCAAACAAAATACTCCGCTCGAGCGCGAATTACTTCGCTCGAGCATACTATAAAACATGCCAAAAGTACTGAATGTGTGAAAATCACGCTCGATGGGCGCTCGATAGACGCTCGAGCGTGAGACACAAGGTCCCGCTCGAGTGTCCAATACCCCGCTCGAGCGTACTGCAAAACAGTGCAAAGTGCTAGGAGCACGAATTCCACGCTCGAGCGCCAGTCACCCCGCTCGAGCGTGAGTTCAAAATCTGGAATTCCCAGATTTGAACCTCAAGCTCAAATTCAACTTCAAATGAATCAAATTCGATTCCCTTGGGCCCATTTCCTGGAAAAACACTTGTAAATACATAGTATGACATGATTTAAAGCTCAATTTGTAAAATCAAGGCCCAAAGGTGAGGGAATTAAACCCACTTTCAAACTAATTTTTCAAGAACATGATTTCAATTGAACATGCAAGACTTTAAACAACTTTCAAGCTTCAAATAATTGCTCTAATGAGCCAATTGTTCCAAACACAAGATAAATTCATGGTCCATTGTAAAAATATGAACATGCATGAGTAATTCCATGAGCAAACACCTCAAAACTCATGAGTGGCAACATGCATGCATGGAATGAGCTTCAATTCCACAAATTAAGCTAATTCATGGCCTTAAACTCTAGACTTCCCTAAACCATGCAACATATAACTTGAATACATGAACACGAAGGTATAAATTCTACCTTAAGTCTTGAATTAAAGGTCTAGGAGCTCAATTATGCAATGCTCTCTTTAATTCCTTCAATTTCCAAGCAATTCACAAGATGGAACTCAATTTCTCTCCCTCTCACTCTCTTGGTCGGTTTGTCTCAAGAAAAATGGCTGAACTAATGTTTTATAATGCATATGAATGAGTCTCAAAAGTGTCAAGTAAGTGGCCCACTAGTGGTGGCAAAATGGTGAATAATGCAACTTGAGTAATTTACTTATTTAATCTAATTTAATCATACCAAATCACATTTTAGATAAATATGCCATAAAATCACATAAATTCTAATGATCATAACACATCAACCGATTTCAGATTCGGCCGTCGATAAGGCCTTCAATTCGCAATTTAAAACATAAAACATGGATAGATAAGTTTAACAGTCAACAGATAGATATGCATTTAAACTAGTATATGCAATCATTCAGTTCAGTATTTCAATCAATTCGATTGCTAATCATGTTCAGTCTCAGTTTAGCAGTAATCAGTCGGGTTATCAGTAATCAGTAGTTAATTCAGTAAACGGTGGTGAGGGTTATTACAACAATAAAGAATAAATATCCCCTACCTCGTATTGATGACCTGTTTGACCAATTGCCGGGATCACAAGTGTTTTCCAAAATTGATTTGAGATCTGGGTATCATCACTTGAAAGTGAAAGCAGAAGATGTTGAGATGGCCATTATGAATTTCTTGTTATGCCATTTGGGGTAACTAATGCTCCGGCGGCGTTTATGGACTTGATGAACCGAATTTTTAAAACCTACCTTGATGAATTTGTTGTGGTTTTTATTGATGACATTTTGATATACTCCAAGAATAGACTTGAACATGAACAACATCTAAGGACTGTGTTACAGATACTTAGAGAAAAGAAATTATTTGCTAAATTAAAGAAATGTGAGTTTTGGTTGGATGAAGTTATTTTCTTAGGGCATGTTATTAACAAAGAGGGGATTTCAGTGGACCCACAGAAAATAGAAGCAATTGTGAATTGGCCTACACCGTCAAATGTAACAGAAGTCTACAATTTCATGGGCTTAGCTGGGTACCGTAGGAGGTTTGTGAAAGACTTTTCGAAAATAGCTGTGCCTCTTACCGAACTGACACGAAAAAGGCAACCATTTGAATGGAACGACGAAAGAGAATCTGCTTTTCATGAACTAAAAACGAGATTGACTACTGCACCAGTATTGACATTGCCCACAGGTACATAAAACTTTGTGATTTTCAGTGATGCATCTTATAAAGGTTTGGGTTGTGTGTTAATGCAGAATGGGCGAGTAATTGCTTATGCCTCCCGACAATTGAGACCACATGAGAAAAACTACCTAACACATGATTTAGAATTGGCCACAGCTGTATTCGCTTTGAAAATCTGGCGACATTATTTGTATGGGGCAAAGTGTGAAGTTTACACGGACCACAAAAGTCTGAAATACTTCTTTACACAAAAGGAGTTGAACATGCGACAGAGGAGATGGCTTGAATTGATAAAAGACTGTGATCTTGAAATCCAGTATCACCTTGGGAAAGCCAATACAGTTGCTGATGCCTTGAGCAGGAAATCGATGGGGAGTTTGGCTTGTTTGCTTACTGAACAGAAGGAAATCTTGCAAGATTTTGAGAAGTTCGAGATAGAAGTGGTATCGTGTGAACATGGCGGATTGATAGCCGCCATTTTAGTTAAACCAGCAATAATCTCTGAAATTAAACAGAGGCAAAAAGAGGAAGAATTCCTTAAGAAAGTGATCAATGAATTTGAGACAAGTCCGAAGGCAGAGTTCAGCCTTGAAAATGAAGTGCTGAAATTTCGAAACCGAATGTGTGTCCCAGATGTTCCAGAACTAAAGAAGAGAATTCTAGATGAAGCCCATAAATCAGCGTTTGCTATGCATCCGGGTAATAACAAAATGTATCGGGATTTGAAACAAAGCTATTGGTGGCCCAAAATGAAGAAAGAAATCACAGAATATGTGTCCAAGTGCCTTCAATGTCAGCAAGTTAAAGCTGAACATCAAAAACCGGGAGGTCTGCTTCAGCCTTTCCCTATTCCTGAATGGAAGTGGGAGCATGTGACTATGGACTTTGTTGTTGGTCTACCCTGAACACCTCGAGGTATGGATTCTATCTGGGTTGTAGTTGATAGACTGACTAAATCTGCACATTTTCTACCTATCAGAACTACATTTGATGCTTATAGATTGGCCACTATATATGTTGATGTGATTGTTCGTTTACACGGAGTCCCGGTATCCATTGTCTCTGATAGAGATTTGAAATTTGTGTCTAGATTGTGGAAAAGTTTACAAAAAGCTATGGGAACAGAAGTTGGGGATAGGGCCTTGCTTGGGCCTGAAATTGTGCAAGACATTTCTGAAAAGATCAAGATTATTCAGCAAAGGCTCAAGACGGCCCAGAGTCAACAAAAGAATTATGCAGATGTTCGAAGAAGACCTCTTGAGTATGAGGTTGGTGACCATGTGTTTATCCGTGTGACTCCGATGAAGGGCCAAGTAAGATTCGGTAAGAAAGGTAAATTGTCGCCTTGTTACGTTGGGCCGTTCCAAATTCTAGAAAGGCTTGGCCCTGTTGCTTACCGAGTCGCTTTGCCACCGGGATTCGAACAAATGCACAATGTATTCCACGTATCAATGTTGAGGGGTTATCTTTAGGATCCGTTTCATGTGATTGATTATCACCGGATAGCTCTCGATGAAAATATGGAGTACGTAGAATGGTCGGAATGAATCATTGACCGGCAAGTAAAACAGTTGAGAAGAAAGTCCATCCTGATGGTGAACGTGGAATGGAAAGAACACTATGAGACGGATGCCACATGGGAAAAAGAGGATGAAATGCGACTACGCTATCCACATTTGTTTCCCGACGAAGGTAAAATAAGTTCGGAGGACCAAACTTCCTAAAGGAGGGAAGACTGTGATAACCCTGTTCCGTATTATGCTAATCGATCTTTATTATGCATGTGATTATGTGTTTGATATGATTTTGAGTGCCATTTATATGAATATATGTGGTTTTGAATTTCTATCTGTTCACCGTAGGAAAATCTGTTTGATTATCTGCTTTAGGATTTAAATTGAAGGCCATATCGGCCACAGAAACCGAAATCGATTGCGCCATTGTGATTAGCGTAATTTTTAGAGCCTACGGTGAAATTTAATTGAAAATTGATTCGGATCAAATTAAATAGATTAAATTGATGAAATAGAGCTCAATTAATTAGTGTTAATGGAATTTGATTAAGAAAGGCTATAAAAGGGCCATTATACACCCACATCCCTTTAGTTTTGAGCTCAAAAATCAGATTTTTTCACTCTAGAGAGGGAGAGGGTCGGCTCTAGAGAGAGAAAGAGGGAGAATTGTGCAATTTTGGCTCAAGGCTTAAGGATTGGAAGTTAAACTCAAAGAACTTGAGTGTTTGAAGCTCCTAGGTGAGTAATCAACTCTTAATTTATGAGTTGAGCATGTGATTTTGTGAATTCAAGTGGTATGGTAGCTCATGGCAAAGATTGAGTTGAATATGAAGTTAGAATGCACATGCATGCATAAAATTACTATGAATCACCATGAATTGCCATGAAATTGCATAAGCTAGCATAAACAATGTTGAATAAGGAGAATTGGGCACCAATCTTCACATGCATGCATAATTTTCATGGGTTTCATAATAATAAGTGTCATTTGTAAGATTTGAAATAGAAATGAAGTCAAAAATTGACATGCATGTTTGATTATTGAAGATATGGAGCTTATATGAGGGTTGAATGCATGAGTTTTGATTACACAAAAGAAATGTTGAATAATTTGAGAATGTGACCATGATTTTGAGCAATTGGCCTCATATTGCTTGTATACTCATGATATATAATGTGTTTCCCTATTTTTGGTACCTTAATTCGAGCTTTAAAGCCTTTGAATATCGAATTTGAGCCTCAAGAACAGTTCTAGAAAATCCAGAATTTGGCATGTCAGCTCGAGCGAGGAAAGCGCCGCTCGAGCGTGAAATGCGAGCTCCTAGAATTTTTGCAGACATTGATGTCTGCTCGAGCGGGGACATTCACGCTCGAGCGTTCGAATTCACGCTGGAGCGTAAAAATGAGGCAACCAGTATTTTTGCAGACCCACAGGGTCTGCTCGAGTGGCGGAACCCACGCTCGAGTGGGGACCCCTGTTTCAGAAAATTTGTAAAGGTGTTCTGTGTTTTATTTTCCGTTCCCTTTCACTTCTAAGTACTCTTAGGCATGCATTGAGCATTATGAATGAATTAAAAGAATACGAAAGAAGCCTAAGAGTGATGTATGAATTAAGAACGGATTGAATCAATTGTGACCCATATGTGTTATGTAATGTGTAGGGTTGAGCTCTAGGGCAAATCCACCGGTAGAACACTGTGAGTAATATCTTAATAAAGATATCTGAAGTATGTTATTTGTCCAATTGCTCACTTCCATATAAGTCTTATAAGTTTGTTACATTGAATTGGGGACAAATATTCGTTATGCCATATGATTGGGCCAAAGGCCGTTGGATACAATTGACTGGGCCGAAGGCCGTTTGACATATATGAATGATTGGGCCGAAGGCTGTTTGACATGAATGATTGGGCTGAAGGCTGTTTGACATGAATGATTGGGCCCAAGGCCGTTTGACATGAACTATTGGACCAAAGGCCATCGGACATGAACGATTGGGCCAAAGGCTGTCGAATATGAATGATTGGGCCAAAGGCCGTCGGATACGAATGATTGGCCCGAAGGCCATTAGATATGAATGGATGGGCCAAAGGCCGTCGGGTATGAGTTAATTGGGCCCGAGGCCATTTGATTCGTCTAGAACTTTAGTTGATTGATACATTAAATAGAAACATGAATTGGGCCCAAGGCCGTCTGATGTAACTGTTTCAAAGTTTATTCATGTACCTTCCTTATTTGATATTATTCACTGGGCTTTCGCTCACGCTCATCCATGTGTATGTAGGTGAGCTAAGGGATGTCCAAACCCAGCCTCGGTGAAATATGTAAGAAACAGTCAAGGTTTTGAAGAGTGTGCCCAAACGTCTCATGCACAAGACTTGTCTTCGCCTCTTTTGTTCTTTTGATATAGTTTTGTTATATTGGCGAAAACATTAGATTACTTTTGTATATAAACTTTGGGTTTGACTGACTTAGACTTGAATGATCCTGTATGTACAGAACTTTGTGTTAATATCTCTTTGATGTGAGTTATTAACAGATATATATATATATATGGACTGTTATGTTGTGCCATGTAAGCACGGCTCTATGGACAAAAGTTTTAAATTTGCTTCCATTTGGCCCCTTTACTCTGATGAGATATGTCTCGTTTGGTTTGAGGCCGTAGGTAATCTCTTGATTACTGGCCGGTTATGTCCTTAACCCATAGGGGCGGGTTCGGGTCATGACATCGAGTTCACCATTGACTTAGTGCCTGGAACGGCACCAATTTCCATGGCACCATACAGATTTGCACCCACGGAGTTGCATGAGTTGAAGATCCAACTCTAAGAGCTTTTAAACATGGGTTTAATTTGCCCTAGTACATCTCCTTGGAGAGCGCCAGCTCTCTTTGCGATGAAGAATGATGGGCCGTTGCGGTTGTATATTGATTACCATAAGTTGAATTGGGTTACCGTCAAGAACAAGTATCATTTACCCAGAATAGATGACTTGTTTGACCAACTTAGAGGGTCTTGTTGCTTTTTGAATATAGATTTGAGGTCGGGTTATCATTAGTTAAGGGTTCGGGAGGAGGACATCCAGAAAACGGCCTTTCGCACGTGTTATGGCCACTATGAATTCCTTGTAATGTTTTTTGGGTTGAGTAATGCACCTGCTTCCTTTATGGATTTGACGAATCGAATTTTTAGAGAATACTTGGATCATTTTGTGGTTGTCATTGTGGACGACATCTTAATTTACGCAACCTCCAAGGAGGAACATGAGGCTCACTTGAGGATAGTGCTTGAATTGCTTAGAGAACACCAGTTGTACGCTAAGCTTGAGAAATGCGAGTTTTTGCTCACCGAGGTGAAGTTTTGGGGTCATGTAGTGTCAAGAGAAGGGGTAACTATAGACTCTTCAAAGATAGAAGCCATGTAGGATTGGGAACAACCCAAAATTTTTTTTGAGATCTAGAGTTTCTTGGGATTGACGGGGTACTATCGGCGTTTTGTAAAGGACTTTTCTAGACTAGCTGTGCCTTTGACTAGATTGACTAGAATGGGGATTAAATTTGTGTGGAGTGAGGCTTGTGAAAAGTCATTCCAAGAGCTTAAGACTAGACTGACTACCGCACCGATGTTGATAATTCCGGAAAGAGGTTTGGGTTACACCGTTTATTGTGATGCGTCTCGAGATGGGCTTCGTTGTGTCTTGATGCAAGGGGGAAAGGTTGTAGCTTCACGGCAATTGAAAACTCATAAGAAGAATTACCCCACCCACGACTTGGAGTTAGCAGCAATAGTGTTTGCCTTGAAAATTTGGAGGCATTATTTGTATGGCGAGAAGTTTGAGGTTTTCTCCGATCATAAGAGTCTAAAGTATTTGTTTTCCTAAAAAGACTTGAATTTACGCCAACAGAGGTGGATGAAATTTTTGGAGGATTATGACTTCGAGTTACACTATCATCCAGGAAAGGCTAATGTAGTGGCCAACGCCTTAAGTCGAAAATCCGTGAGTAGTTTGGCGAGTGTGGCCATTCAGGAATGGATTATGTTGGGTGACATCAGCAAGTTTGAATTGCATTTGGGTGAGTCCGATGAAGGTGCAACTTTGTTTACCATGAGTGCTCAACCTACCTTGATTAGTAAAGTTATAGAGGCACAACGAGGAGACTATGAAGTAGCGTCAATTCATGATAGAATCTCCAACGGGAAGGAAGAGAAGGGTTTGAACATCTACGCTGATCTGAGTGTACGATTCCTAGACCGTCTATTTGTACCAGAATCTTGTAGAGAGGAAGTGCTTCGGGAGTTCCATCATTCACCCCTTGCGGTATATCCGGGAGGTACCAAAATGTATCGTGATCTTAGCCGCCAATTCTGAAGTGGGATTTTGCTTCCTTTGTGTCGAAGTGCCTTACTTGTCAACAAGTGAAGACCGAATACCAAAGACTAGCGGGTTTGTTACAACCCTTACCGATAGCTGAGTGGAAATAGGAACACGTTACCATGGATTTTGTAGTTGGACTTCCTAGAACACAGCGGGGCAATGATGCTATTTGGGTGATTGTTGATAGGTTGACTAAGTCTACGCATTTCATTCCAATGCGAACCGGCGACTTAGTTGAGCATTTGGTAGAGTTGTACATTAGAGAGATAGTTCGACTTCATGGAGTTCCTGTAACCATTGTATCGGATAGAGATCCTTATTTTACTGCCCGGTTGTGGCAAAGCCTTCAAGAGGCGTTGGGAACTAAGTTGACCTTTAGCGCTGCTTACCACCCTCAAACCGATGGGCAGTCGGAGCGTACCATTCAGATATTAGAGAACATGCTTAGAGTTTGTGTCCTTGATTTGTGAGAGGCATTTGCTATTGATTGAATTTGCCTATAACAATAGTTACCGAGCAAACATCGAGATGGCACCGTTTGAGGCCTTGTATGGCCGACCTTGTAGATCACCAGTCTGTTGGGCTGAGGCGGGGAATGCACCGTTGTTGGGCCTAGAAATTGTTAGGGAGACAACTGAGAAAGTTGTTCTCATTCGGAAGAGGTTCGCTACGGCCCAAAGCCAACAGAAAAGTTATGCCGATAAGAGGAGACGACCTTTGTCTTTCGAAGTGGGTGACCATGTTTTCCTTAAGATCTCACCTAGGCGGGGTTTGATGAGATTCGGTAAAAGTGGTAAGTTGTCTCCAAGGTTTATTGGGCCTTTTGAGATATTGGAGAGAATTGGGGAAGTGGCGTATCAGTTGGCCTTACCGCCATAACTTTCGGGGGTTCACAACGTGTTTCATGTGTCTATGCTTAGGAAGTATGAGCCCGATCCTTCTCATGTGCTTGATTGGGTCGATTTGGAGATAGATGAGGATACCTCTTATGAAGAGCGACCGATTCAAATACGAGACACCTGTGACCAAGTACTACGGGATAAACTATACCGTTAGTGAAGGTGTTGTAGATACACCATGGGGTTGAAGAAGCAATGTGGGAGCGGGAAGCGGAAGTTCGCTCCAAGTATCCGGATTTATTTGAACATGCCTAAGTTATTTTTTTCATTAGTATTATTCCCTAGTGCTGAAGGGAAATGTATTGAAATTGTTAAGTACGTGTTATTATGTACATTGTTGTTTCAAGCATGAAGTTCTTGTGAGTTGTTACTAAATTATTGAAAAGCTCCATGCGTGTGTTTATCTTGGATGGTCAATTTTAGTGTAATAATCATGATGAGAATGGTAAATATGGGTTGAAAATTCATTTCGCGGTTTGGAATTCAAATAGCATGGTTATGATTGCTAGAAACTCTTCCTTTGAGTAGTTGATTTAATTTCAGGGATGAAATTTCGTATGGTGGGGAGGTTATGATGACCGGCTACGTCATAAGTCCTTTCACTCATCGTTCTCATTGGGTTGCTGTGTTTGAAGGATTTTGTTACAAAATTTTCATTCTTGTTTACTCCGATGTTGAGTTTCACTTGTTTCGGGGGTGCAAGTTCGGTCCAGAGTGCCAGGAGTTTAAGCCAAGGAAATTCTAGGTTGGTGGACCAAGGCCGCACGTGTAGGACCTTGGGACGCACGTGTGTGAGAGGGCTGCACGTTCTAGAGACGAGGCTGCACGTGCGAGGAAGTGAGGACTTTTGAGCATTGCATACTACATTATATGCAGGTGCGAAGTGAGGTATAGGAGAGGGACCGCCGCACGTGTGGGGGTGAAGGCCACACGTGTGAGGAGACACTCCGTACATGCAGGAGAGGCCACCGCCCGTGCGGGCCTATGTGCAGTCCGAAAATTTGCCTTTTCTTCTTTTTTTGGGCTAAGTGTATATCATTATACACATCTCTCTCTCTCTCTCTCTCTCTCTCTCTCTCTCTCTCTCTAAAAACCCTTTTCTCCTCCATCTCTCTACATTTCCTACATCAAACCTCACAAAATCTTTGATCTCTCCAAATCCATTGATATTTTTGACCCGAGTTCCTTCATCAAAGTTGGAGAGCTAATTGAGGGCTTCGTTGTGTGCGGTGGAGATCGTGCTTCAACACCGTTGACTTTAGGGCTTTCATCTCATTTTCTTCACCAAACTTGAGGTAGGGGATTTCTTAGAGTTATATATATGTTTTGCCAGTTTTTGGTTGATTTTGAGAGTTCCACTTTGATTATTTTAAAAATTGGTTTTTGGCTCAAGAAGTTAGTGGTTTTGTAAAAGAAATTCATCTTTTGTTTCTTTTTAAAGATCCTCTTGAATAGTTGAATCACATTGGCTTAAAAATGGTGTTTTTAGTGACGTTTTGCTAAGAGATGAGGAAATTTTTTATTTTTTTTTCCCTGAAAATCCTAGAAATTGGGGGCTTTGGAAAAATATTGGGGATTTATGGATTTTTCTGGGGTTAAATGAAGGAGTGAGTGAAGATTTTATATTGTTGTTTGCAAATATGACAACTTCTTGATGAATGAGGATTTGGAGACCATACTTGAATTCATTGTTAAATGCATATACATACGTAGTTATGAATTGGCACATTGTTGAGTTCCATGAAATATGAGAATTGTGATTTTGGGAAGTTGATGTTAAAAAAAAACAGCGCATGTAGTCTTGAAATGACTAAAATGTTAAGAATTGTACAAGATGTGGAAAGGTTATATATGTGTTGATAGATTGAACTAAACATATGGCATTTTGTTAAATGATATTGAAGGGAGGAAAATGGGAAATGTGGTTATCATCGCATCGTTGTTGAGATACTTAAAAATGGAGAATTGTTATGACACATTGTTAATTATTGCATTACATCCTCTTTCAATTGATAATTATACATTTTGAATTTGAGTTTGGAAAAGTTTACATTGAAAAAAGAATATGTTTGAAATGGGAATTATTGAAATGTTTTGGGGTAAATACGTTGGTAAGTCCGGATAGAAGGTGTAAATGAAATGGATTAAGTTGGCCTGAGTGTCCTGGGTGACAGACTGAAAACATGCGCGGAGGAGGTATTACTTCCATTCCGATTAGCAACCGGTAAAATGGGGTTTTTGGTAATGCTAGTTAAGCCTACTTGCAGAGACCAACCTAGGGATTACTTGAGTCGTATTTACCGTCCCATTAAATAAAAATTGTATATTTTATTATTGTTGAGATTTCAAGTTACTGTTGAACATGGTGGCTTTTTAAAACACGTAAACAAATTTTTTTTTTTTTTATTGGCATTGTATGGCATGTGCATTTCATGTTGGGAATCTTGCATAAAAGTATATACTTTGTTAAGAATTCTCTACTGAGCTTTATGCTCACTCCTATAGGATTTTGGTGTAGGAAAAGACGTGGTAAACCCGCCAAACTAGGGTGTGGAAGCATGTATTGAGAGCACAAGGCTCTTCTTGTTGTGATTATAATTTTTGTAAGCCAAGAGCTATTGATGTATGGGTCCGAGAGACCATTTTTGTGCAACCGGGTTTAAGCCTTGGAACTTGTAAGCCCTTGAGGGCATTTACTTATTTTGATTGAATGATTCTACATACTATAGATTCAAGCACTAGGATTCATTGAATGTATAACCACATGTGAGATTGTTCTTGTATAAACATTGAGATTATGTAATGGAATATGTTGGGGATATTTCCGGTATCTCTTAAAAGCCATGGTTATTATGACATTTCAATTGAATGTATTTTTTTAGGGGGCGTTACAGGTTTTGTTTCGTTTTTGTTTTTTATTTTCTTTTTGTTGGCTTCTTTTTGTCTAGTAAAAAGATTCAAAATTTTTTAAGAAACTTCTTCTAAATTCTACTCGACTAGATGAATCGGAAAATTAAAAACAAATAAAAAAAAAGGCCAAAAATAGTGAATATTTTTAGTTTATCTTGGCTTTTTTTTTTAATTTTTTTTATTTATAAAATTTTTCAAAACCTTTTACTTTGTAGAGTCGTGTACAAAAGATAGACAAAAAAAAGAAAAGTAAAAGATTTTGGCAAAATTGTTTAAAAAAAGTCTCTAAAAATAAAAAAAAGGGGTAGCTTATTTAGGATCGCCAATTTGCTATTGATTCAAGTATGTCATGTCCTAACTTGACCTTAACTTCTTCTTTTGGTGATTTCAATTTAGCTAAAAAAAATTCAAAGTTTTATCATTGTAATAAAATAAACTAGCATTTAACCTGTGCGATGCACATGTTAAAATATAGTTTTTTTTTAAATAATACTTTATAAAATTTATTTATATATATGTTTATATATAAAATATTAAAAATAAAGATTAAATAGAAAAAAAAGTAATAATTTAAAATTAAAGAATGATTCTAACTATTTATTTTGATAGTCTTAGCCCTATCATTTTATAAAAGTATTATTTAAATAAATATATAATAATTTTAAATAAATTATTTATGTGTATTTTAATAATTTAGCTATATTGTGCTATAAAAATCTAACTTAAATAAATGTATATAATAATTTTGGACCATATCAAATTATAACATAGTAAAAGAAGCACTAATTTTGATATTAAAAATAATATTTATCTATTTATCTATACTATTATAAAGTGAACACCCCTTATGGTGTCTTGAAGCCTTTGTTTCTTATAATGCCACGTGTCTATTTTTTTATTTGAAAAAAAAAACAAAATAGATAAGAGGAGGAGGTTTGAACCTTAGACTTATATCAAATGAATAAATTTCTTATCATTTAACTAGCACACAATATATGATAAGTATTTTATTTTATTTTTATTTATTTGACTTACATACGCATCGCGTGTGGCAATCGCTAGTAAAATTAAAAGTGAAGCGAGGAGAGACGCACCACATAGGAGAGAGAAAATTTAAAAATAAAACTCTACTTGTAATATATGTATAAAAAAAATTAACAATCTTCATATTTGATTAACCAAATACAAAAAACCAAAAACTAGAAAGGACGTTGAAGAACTTACAGCAGTTGAAAAAGTAACCCAATAGAGAATTCGGAATAGTTTCTGAATATATATTTATTGTCGGTTTTCTCTTGTGAGTTGTAATTGTATAGAATAATTGTAACACCCCCAAATTAATAATATAATGAGAAGTCTAATTAATTTAACCAATCACACTAATTTCAACTCAGAATAAAGGTTGAGACCCCCTTTGGGGGTCACCCCCTTCACCCCCTTTAGTTTTGATTGCTCAACTTTTCTTTTCTTTTCTTTTTTTTTTCTTTTCACCCAATCCCCAACCTCCATGTGTGTGAGGGAGTTGTGGGGGTGAGTGTTTTAAGGGGGTCTAAATCAATGCCCTTCAACTCAAATGATCAAATCTCTATGTTTGTATTCATTCATGTGAGAGATTTACAAAAAAAAGTCCATATGTGATACATATTCATGTTCCAAGGCTTAAACTCGGTTACACAAAAGATGGTTATCCAAAAATTCATAAAACTAAAGTCGTTGGCTTGTCAAAATGTACAACAAAATATAAAAGAGCCTCGTACTCTTAAAACATATTCCTCGCCTTTAATTTGGTGGAATCACCACATCATTTCTTGCACAAATCCAATAGGGTGAGTGTCACGCCCCAAACTCGCCCCTATATGTTTAGTGACGTAACCGGCCAGTAATCCTTCGATTACCGAAAGCCTCTTGACATGATAGTATATAAATAGGGGCTGAGGAAGCAAATACATAAAATATACATAGTCCAACGAGCTGTGAAGACATGCATGAGACTGATAATTTTAAGCTCCCATAACCATACGTATGATTAAACAAAATACAATAATTAAGTCACTTCGTGTATGCATAACAGAAAACTTGTACGAAAATCAAAAGAAACAAAAGCTTATACATTCCCAAAACACAACCTTGAGGCTTGACTCAAAACGGAACCTCCTCGGGAGGCACGAAGGCTGGCTGACAACACTGAAACTCCAGGTCCTCAACTTTGAGCTTAGTCACGTACTTGATAACCTACATACATAATATAAATAATGAGCGAAAGCCCAATGGATAATAACAGAGTAAAGGATTTAATGAATGATGTCCCACAATTAAGTCCGTACATAGAACTATTTCATATTCGTGTTCTCATTCAACGTGTAAACAAAATTCAGAAATCATGCTTGTTCATTCATAGATCATTCGTTAGTGCTAGCAGATCATATACAGAACATCATAGATCATACTTGTCAGTTCCGTAAAGGAACCTCCGGCCGAGTACAGTTAACTTGCCAGTTCCATAAAGGAACCTCTGAACTGGGTATGGATAGCTTGTCAGTTCCATAAAGGAACCTCCAGCTGGGTACAGATAACTTGTCAGTTCCATTAAAGAACCGCCGGTACGGGTACAAATCACAAACTTGAATCATAGCATGAATGTCATAAATATTTGCCAAAGGCAGACAATCATTCATAGTTTAAACACATAGCTTTCACGGTACAGATCTTAGTCCATATACAGAAATAATTTAATTTGAACATTGTTTTACTAAATTATTACTCACAGATGACCGGTGGCTCCAAATAGGTGAGTAGAGTAGGCAATTCACTTAACTTGAGGTGCGTGACCTACATTAACATAACAGATAGATACATTGGAACACATGCTCGGATTGTACATAACTTATTTCATTTGTCCTTAGTGTGTTTCTAGCCTTTATCCTCATTATAGTGTTTTAATCTTGGCCTAGGATTGCCTATGATGAAATGAGGATGCAAAAATGTACTTGAAAACAATTTTCAAAACTTGTTGAAAACAAGGTCCACGCTCGAGTGTGGCTTTCCTCACTCGAGCGAACATTCAAAATGTGAGGGCCCCCTCGAGCGCAACTTCCTTCACTCGAGCGGTTTGCAAACTTTTCAAAAAGTACTGGTTGCTTGTTTTTTCTGCTCGATGCTCACTCGACATTCGCTCGAGCTTGAGAGACATGCCCTCACTCGAGTACAACTATTGTAGCTCGAGGGTGTTGCAAAACATAAGGACTTCTGGGAGCATGCATTTCACGCTCGAGCCAGCCCTTGGTCGCTCGAGCCGAAATGTGAGACACAGAGTGGTCGCTCGAGCGTGGAATCCGTCGCTCGAGCATGGAAGTAGAATTCTGGAATTTCCAGAATTGCTTCTAAGCTTCAAACCTTGATTCCAACATTTCAAAACTCATCATTTGGGCCCAAAACTGAAGGAAACTTGTCTAAACTTGAAGAACATTGAGAATCAAAGATCTTTTCATGAAATTCAAGCCCAAAAGGATGACAATTGTGCAAAATTCAACTTGAAATGGAAGAACATGATGTAATTATGCCATGCATGTATTCATTTGAATTCATAACTTCCAAAACATGATCACATGAGATATTCCTTCCCAAAAACATGGTGAATTCTTAGACTACAACTATAATATGAACATGCTTGGGACAAATTCTTAGATAACATGCTCTAAATGTAATGTAATGTACATGCATGCATGTATACTCTATCCTACTACTTCATTAAGCTTAATTCATGCCCCAACTTACTTAATTCTTTTGAATGCATGAGTTAAACTCCCTAATTAACCAATTAAAGGCTTGATTTCATACCTTAGGTTCTCAACTCTTTGAGTCCTAGTGAATTCTTGCTCAAAGTCTTCAAGTCTCCTTAATTCTCTAGCAATTTTCTTGTTTGAAGGCTCCTTTCTAGTCTCTCTCTCTCTCTCTACACGTTTGTATGTGTGTGTGAGCTCATCATGGGTTGAAAATGAAAGAAAAAGAGAGAGTGATAGCACATAAGAAGCTTTATATAGGTTTACTTAATGATAGTTAATTAAGGCTAATCAAGTGGGTATGAAGTTAATCTAATTTAATCGTTCCAAATCGAATTTCAATTAGACCTTAAAATTCTAAGAATTCTACTTAACTCAAAAATCAAGTCAATTTCTGAATCGGATGTCGATAAGGCCTTCAATTTGTAAATCGAAACGAAAACATGAACAGATCTTTCTATGTTAAACAGATATAAACACAAACAATGCAATGCTCATGTAATTGACTTATGACTTCATCTTAATTACTTGTTAAACATACTTAAGCATGGATTAACATTAATCATGGGTCCTGGTTGTTACAGTCTTCCCCCCTTAAGGAGTTTGGTCCTCCAAACTCGAGTTGCCTTTATTCTGGAAGAATACCAGATTCAAAGGAAACAATTCGAGGTATCTTCTCATCATATCTTCTTCTGTCTCCCAATTTGCATAAGTTCCTCCATGATTCTGCCAATCAACTTTCACTAATGAGATTTCCTTGTTTCTCAATCTTTTGATTCGACGGTTCACAATTTGCATTGGCCTCTCCTCGTATGTATAATCATCTTTTAAAAGTACATGAGTCGGCTCTATCACATATAGTAGATCTCTCAAATAATCCCGAAGCATAGAGATATGAAAGACATTGTGCATGTTCTCCATTACCGGGGGTAAGGCTACTTGGTATGTTACTGAACTAATCTTCTCGAGAATCTCATATGGCCCAACATATCTTGGCACCAACTTGCCCTTAATGCCAAACCGAGTTTGCCCTTTCATAGAGGGTCACTTTTATGAACACATGATCACCAACTTCATACTCCCTATCTCTTCTTTGGACATCCGCATAACTCTTTTGTCGGCTCTGTGCGGTTCTTAGGCGTTGTTGAATCAGTTTCACTTTCTCAGTTGTTTCTTGCAGCAGTTCTGGTCCTAATAACGGTTTATCACCTACTCCGACCCAACAGATCGGAGATCGACATTTTCTACCATACAAAGCTTCGTAAGGAGCCATATCGATGCTTGAATGGTAGCTGTTATTATATACAAACTCGACCAATGGTAAGTAGATTTTCGAACTGCCTTGGAAGTCTAGAGCACACATTCATAACAAGTCTTCCAACGTTTGGATGATCCGTTCAGATTGGCTATTTGTCTGTGGGTGATAACCACTGCTTAACCTTAATTCAGTTCCCTGGGCTTGCTGTAGACTCTGCCAGAACCTTGAAGTGAACTTAGGATCTTTGTTAGACACAATAGATACTGGCACACCATGTAATCTCACAATCTCATTAACGTACAAGGTAGCCATCTTATCCACATTATACAATGATTTAACAGGTAAGAAATGTGCAGACTTTGTTAAACGATCAACAATTACCTAGATAGAATCCATACCTCGAGAAGAGCGAGGTAATCCCACAATGAAGTCTATGGTAATATGCTCATATTTCCATTCTGGTATTGGAAGCGGTTGTAGCAACCCAGCGGGTCATTGATGCTCAGCCTTAACTTGTTGGTAGTGCAAACATCTAGCCACAAAATCTGCAACAGACTTTTTCATCCCTGGCCACCAAAAATTCCATTTCAAATCATGATACATCTTTGTGTTTCCTGGATACATGGAAATTTGGAGTTGTGAGCTTCTATCATGATTCGTTTCCTTAAATCAGAATAATCCAACACACAAAGACAACTCTAAAATTTCAACACGTTGTTTTCAAATACAAACCCGGGCCTTGGTTTTGAGTCAATTTCATTCATAATCTTTTTTAGGAACTCATCTTGCAATTGTTTTCCTTTAATTTCTTCGATGATTGCAAGCTAGGCAGAGATAGCGGCTAAGATCCCACATTGTTCTTGCAATAAAACTTCAATCTCACTCTTTTTCAAGTCACATAGAAATTCCTTTTGATTGGTAAGCAAGCATGATAAATTTCCTATCGACTTTCGGCTCAAGGCATCTGCCACAGTATTAGTTTTTCCCGGGTGATACAAAAGCTGTAAATCATAATCTTTGATCAGCTCCAACAATCTTCTCTGTCTCATGTTCAATTCTTTTTAGGTGAAGAAATATTTAAGGCTTTTATGGTCCGTGTACACTTCACAAGTCACATCATACAGATAGTGTCGCCAAATTTTCAAAGCAAACACCACGGCTGCCAATTCAAGGTCATGAGTCGAGTTGTTCCTTTCATAAGGACGGAGCTGACGAGGGGCATAAGCAATTACCCTTCCATTTTGCATTAAGACACACCCAAACACCTTGTAGAAAGCGTCACTATAAATCTAGAACCTATCAGTACCATTAGGTAGTGTCAGAATCGGTGCAGTTACTAATCTGGTCTTCAACTCTTGGAAGGCTGAATCTCTTTGATCATTCCAATCAAACTCCACATTTTTCTGAGTTAACTGGGTCAATGGCATAGCAAGTTTTGAAAAGTCTTTTACAAATCTTTTGCAATAACCTGCAAGTCCTAGAAAACTTCTAATTTCTGACACATTTGTTAGTTTAAGCCAGTCCACAATGGCTTTAATTTTCTGATGGCCAACAGAGATACCATCCTTGTTGATCACATGTCCCAGAAATGCTACACTGTCAAGCCAGAATTCACATTTGGATAATTTTGCATACAATTTCTTTTCTCTTAGAATCTGCAAGGCAGTTCTCAAATGATTATCATGTTCTTCCCTGGTTTTAGAATAGATTAGTATATCATCAATAAATACAACAATAAATTTATCAAGAAATTGCTTGAACACCCTATTCATCAAGTCCATGAATGCTGTAGGTGCATTAGTTACCCCAAATGGCATTATCAAAAACTCATAGTGCCCATATCTGGTTCTGAATGCAGTTTTCTCTATATCTTCTGCCTTGACTTTAAATTGGTGATACCCGGACCTAAGATCAATCTTAGAAAACACTTGGGCTCCCTGAAGTTGATCAAATAAGTCATCTATTCAGGGTAAAGGGTATTTGTTTTTGACCGTCACTTTGTTCAATTCACGGTAATCTATACATAATCTCAACGACCAATCCTTCTTCTTTACAAACAACACTAGAGCACGCTAAGGTGACATGCTCAGACTGATGAATTTCTTATCTAAAAGTTCTTGGAGTTGGACTTTCAATTATTTTAGTTCAGTGGTGGACATTCTGTATGGGGTTTTAGAAATCGGTTGTGTCTCAGGTACAACATCAATGGTGAACTCGATTTCCCTATCGATTAGCTCCCCAGGTAAGTCATCAGGAAACACATCAGTAAAATCAACAACCACAGGAATAGGGTCCACTCTAGTATTATCTGAAGACTCAGTCAACACACTGCACAAGTAGCCCTGACAACCTTTTCTCAACAATTTTCTAGCTTTCAGAAATGAAATCAAGTATGGTGATAGAACTACTCTATTCCCAGTGAACACAAACTCAGGCATACCAGGTGGTTTAAACTCAACGGTTTTATTCACACAATCAATAGTGGCACAATATTTCGATAACCAATCCATGCCCAATATACAATCAAAATGATCAACGCTCAAGGGTAGTAGATCAACATATAATGTCATCTCACCAATCATAATATCACATGCCGGACATGCATATGCACACATCATAGAGCTTCCTGATGGTGTAGACACAGATAGCATGTAATTCAAAGGTTCTAATGGTCAAGTTAATTTTTGAGAAAAAGCATGCGACACAAATGAATGCGTGTAACCTAAATCAATTAGTACATAGGCGTTCTAAGCACAGATAGGGATTATACCTAACACCACTGGCTCTGTATTCTATACATCTCCAGGCACTAATGCAAATACCCTTCCTTGCCTTAATGCTTCATTTCCAATGTTACTCTTGGCATTAGTCTTCGTATTGGTTCTCATTACAGGAGTAGATCCAGTTGAACTTGCTACTGGATGGTTTACATTATCGAACCTCATTGGGCAGTCTCTGATCATATGACCGGTCTTGCCACACTAGAAACATGCACTCGCTGCACGATGGCACACGCCCATATGCTTTCTTCCACATTCTGTACAGGTTGGCTTAGACCCACTACTCTGGCTCGAACTATTTGAAGACCCAATATTTGGCTTTTTGTTCGTAAAAAATGAACGACCCTTTTTGAAAATTGGATCCGGATCTTTTGCTTCGCCATTCAATTGTTAGTGCCTTGGCTTGCTTTTTTGCTGCCAAAATGGCTTCTGCTATTAATGCCCTATCGAGCACATTCACATATGTGGGTAGGTTAAGAACTCCCATCCGATCTAGTATCTCCAAATCCAAGCCGCCTTCAAATTTCCGTGCTTTCTTGTATTCGGTATCCATCATATGTGGGGCAAATCGGGCCAATTTGGTAAACTTGGCCTCCTACTCAGCCACTGACATCCTGCCTTGTTTAAGTTCTTGAAATTCAAACACTTTCCAATCTCTGAAGTATTAAGGAAAATATTTGTTATAAAAGATCTCGAAACTGAGCCCACCTCATGTTCCCATTATTAGTTCGAATCAGTAGCCACCATCTCCGGGCTTCATCTTTTAATGTATAAATAGCCAAGAGAACTTTTTGTGCTTCGGAGCAAGAAAATACCTCAAACAATTTCTCCATTTCAAGTAACCACGTTTCTGCTTCAACGACTCAATACCACCCACAAAGGTCGGCGGTTTCATCTTCATAAATTTCTGAGTCAGATTGACTATGTCACTGTTATCTGGTTCATCTTGTACCGATGGAGGCAGGGAAGGTAAAGGCAGCTGCCTCTATTATTGTGTCATTGCTTCGGTTAGAGCTGCAAGCATTTGCTCCATTCTGTTCTTTCGGGCTTCGGATGATTCAGTTGTTCCATCACTTCTTGCATTCTCCACTTGCTATAGGTAAATAGAACATTATAAACATAGGCAAATAGTCCCTTTATATCGTTCAGATCGTCTATTTCCATTTCTTGTGGTTATGTTCAAATTTAGTTCTCACTTTAAATGGACACACACACACGTACACATGTAGATGGAATGCCCCTACTTCTTACTAGGACATCCTAAGCTCGAAAGGACTCGTGTGTGCGATAAGACGCGTGCTCTGATGCCATTTTGTCACACCCCAAACCCGCCCCTATAGGTTTAGTGACGTAACCGACCAATAATCCTTGGATTACCGAAGGAATCTTGACATGATAACATATAAATAGGGGCTACAGAAACAAATACATGAAATATACATAGTCCAACGAGCTATGAAGACATGCATGAGACTGATAATTTCAAACTTCCATAACCATATGTGTGATTAAACAAAATACAATAATTAAGTTACTTCATGTATGCATAATAGAAAACTTGTACAAAAATCAAAAGAAACAAAAGCTTATACATTCACAAAACATAGCCTCGAGGCTTGACTCAAAACAGAACCTCCTCGGGAGGCACGAAGGCTGGCTGACAAAACTAAAACTTCAGGTCCTTAACTCCGGGCCTGGTCACGTACTTGATCACCTATATACATAATATAAATAATGAGCGAAAGCCCAATGGATAATAACAGAGTAAAGGATTTAATTAATGATGTCCCACAATTAAGTCCGTACGTAGAACTATTTCATATTCGTGTTCTCATTCAACGTGTAAACAGAATTCAGAAATCATGCTTGTTCATTCATAGATCATTCGTTAGCGCTAATAGATCATATACAGAACATCATTGATCATACTTGTCAATTCCGTAAAGGAACCTCTTACTGGGCATGGATAACTTGCCAGTTCCATAAAGGAACCTCTAGAATGGGTACGGATAACTTGTCAGTTCTATAAAGGAACTTCCAGCTGAGTACAGATAACTTGCCAGTTCCATTAAGGAACCTCCGATTCGGGTACAGATAGCAAACTTGAATCATAGCATGAATGTCATAAATATTTGCCAAAGGCAGACAATCATTCATAGTTAAAACACATAGCTTTCACGGTACAGATCTTAGTCCATATACAAAAATAATTTAATTTGAACATAGCTTTACTAAGTTATTACTCACAGATAACCGGTGGCTCTAAATAGGTGAGTAGAGTAGGCAATTCACTTAACTTGAGGCGCGTGACCTACATTAACATAACAGATACATACATTGGAACACATGCTCGGATTGTACATAACTTATTTCATTTGCCCTTAGTGTGTTTCTAGCCTTTATCCTCATTATAGTGTTTTAATCTTGGCCTAGGAATGCCTAGGATGAAATGAGGATGCAAAAAGGTACTTGAAAATATTTTTCAAAACTTGCTGCAAATAGGGTCCATGCTCAAGCGTAGCTTTCCTCGCTCGAGCGAACATGGAAAATGTGAGGGCCCGCTTGAGTGCAACTTCTTTCTCTCGAGCGGTCTGCAAACTTTTGAAAGAGTACTGGTTGCTTGTTGTTCCTGCTCGACACTCGCTCGACATTCGCTCGAGTGTGAGAGACATGCCCTCGCTTGAGCGCAACTGTTGTCGCTTGAGCGTGTTGCAAAACATAAGGACTTCTGGGAGCATGCATTTCATGCTCGAGCCAGCCCTTGGTCGCTCGAGCCGAAGTGTGAGACACAGAGTGGTCACTCGAGCGTGGAATCCGTCACTCGAGCATGGAAGCAGAATTCTGGAATTTCCAGAATTACTTCCAAGCTTTAAATCTTGATTCTAACATTTCAAAACTCATCATTTGGGCCCAAAACTGAAGGAAACTTGTCTAAACTTGAAGAACATTGAGAATCAAAGATCTTTTCATGAAATTCAAGCCCAAAAGGATGACAATCGTGCAAAATTCAACTTGAAATAGAAGAACATGATGTAATTATGCTATGCATGTATTCATTTGAATTCATAACTTCCAAAGCATGATCACATGAGATATTCCTTCCCAAAAACATGGTGAATTCTTAGACTACAACTATAATATGAACATGCTTGGGACAAATTCTTAGATAACATGCTCTAAATGTAATGTAATGTACATGCATGCATACTCTATCCTACTACTTCATTAAGCTTAATTCATGCCCCAACTTACTTAATTCTTTTGAATGCATGAGTTAAACTCCCTAATTACTCAATTAAAGGCTTGATTTCATACCTTAGGTTCTTAACTCTTTGAGTCCTAGTGAATTCTTGCTCAAAGTCTTCAAGTCTCCTTAATTCTCTAGAAATTTTCTTGTTTGAAGGCTCCTTCCTAGTCTCTCTCTCTCTCTCTCTCTCTCTCTCTCTCTACACGTTTGTATGTGTGTGTGAGCTCATCATGGGTTGAAAATGAAAGAAAAAGAGAGAGTGATAGCACATAAGAAGCTTTATATAGGTTTACCTAATGATAATTAATTAAGGCTAATCAAGTAGGCATCAAGTTAATCTAATTTAATCGTTCCAAATCGAATTTCAATTGGACCTACCATAAAATTCTAAAAATTCTACTTAACTCAAAAATCAAGTCAATTTCTAAATCAGATGTCGATAAGGCCTTCAATTTGTAAACCGAAATGAAAATATGAACAGATCTTTTTACGTTAAACAGATATAAACACAAATAATGCAATGCTCATGTAATTGACTCATGACTTCGTCTTAATTAATTGTTAAACATACTTAAGCATGGATTAACGTTAATCATGGGTCCGGGTCGTTACAGTGAGTACAAAGCTCAATAAAGATATCTTCACAAAATATATATATATATTTAAGCAGTCTCATAAACATGAATGTAATACCATGCCATGCTTCAAAATTACAAGTTTCATTTTTTTGAAAATCTTATGCAATGATCTTTTAAAGACACTTCATTATTCCAATAAATTTCAAAATCTTAAATACGGGGCGGTAAATATGACTCAAGTAATCCCTAAGTTGGTATCTGCAAGTAAGCATAACAAGCACTACCAATCCCCTACTTAATCAGCTCATAATCGGAAGGCGCATGGTACTTACTCCACACGTGTTTTTGGTCTTTCACTCTAGACACCCAGACCAACTTAAACAATACCATCTACACCCCTATCTGGACTTACCAAATGTATTTACCCCAAAATATTTCAAGATTTCTGATTATTTTCTCAAAATAATAAATCAATTCCCAAGGCATAGCCATAATAAACAATATTCAAAGTTATGCAAAATGCATGAAATGAGATGCAGTTATAAAGTTTCATAGTAACATTATACAATTCTTAATGTTTGCTCAAATCATAACAAACATCTATATCCATTTGACATATGATACCATTTCATATTCACAATTAAAGTTCACTTGCATTTCATAGTCCAAGCATATACGAAATTATGCTATCATATAAATTTTTCAGCACAAGGTTTGACCATCCCATGGATATCTCAATCAAAGCAACAATAAAAGAAATTTAATCATTTTCTTAAAGAAATTTCTAACAATTTTATAAATCTCCTCACAAATTCAATTTTCTCCAAATCCCCAAATTTAGGGTTTTATTTTTAAAGAGGGTCTTTCCATTTTCAAAGATATTTTTCCTTCATACACACTGAAGAAGCTCATAAATTTAACAAAACAATTTGATTTAGAGAAATTCATAAAAATTCACTTTCAAACACTTTCTAACTCAATCTTCCATTTTCCAAACCCCTTATCCAACAATCATGAACAAATACATAAGGACTTACTAAAACCATGTATATAACTTAAAGAAACTCTCTACATTAAATTTTAGGGAGGAAGATGAGAAAGTTTCAAAGTTGACAATGTCGAAATCTGATCTCCACAGCACACAACGTAACCTTCAACGAGTTCTCCACTATTAATGAAGGGACTAAGGCCAACTCTCCAATGGATTTAAGAGGATCAAGAAATTAATGAAGTTGGTAGGTGTTTTCTAGAGAGAGAAGAGAGAAAAGAGAGAAAATGAAATGTAGAGAGAGAGAGAGGAGAGAGAGAGAGAGTGTGTGTGTGTGTGTGTGTGAAATGAAAAAGTGAAGGAGGGTTGAGTAATGGTTCAACTTTTAAGTGATTGGACACATTTTTCAGAGCAGACTACGGACAGGCCGCTCGAGCAAACAATCCTACGCTCAAGCAGTGAATTCAAACTCCCAAAATCTCTCTCTCCTTTGCAACGGATCGCTCGAGCGGTAAAATCTTTGCTCGAACAATTAAAGTATACTTCTAGTATTTCAGACTTCAAAACCAAGCATTAGAAGAACGATATAACCATTCGAGCGACAAAAGTACCGCTCGAGCGATCTCAACTAGAAGTGAGACAAAACAACCTTAGAGCATTCCCACCATTTCCGGATTCACTTCAACACCTAAAGATACAAATTGACACCTCGGAACACTCATGATGTCTACGAACAACTAGAAGGAAAAGAATAGGTAACAAGGATAATCAAAAGAGACAGAAATTTCAATTTAATGTACTCAAATAGCTTTAAAAGGACTTGGGACATCACAATAATATAGGGAAGATTTTGTACAATTAAAGTATAATCCATATAAAATTTGTAATTAGATTTAATGTAAAACTCAAATTGAATTTGTCAAATAAGTATTTATCAACAAATAGAGTCTATATAAAATTAGTTAAATGAGTGTAATAGGTTTGTGGGTCTGTTAGTGGAAAGAGATAAAAGCGGCAAAACTTCTACGTAAATATAAAACGTATGCTGAAGTGACTTTTTGTAGAAAAAAAGTAGAATGTGCCACTTACGAAAAGGAAAAAACACTATATATATAAAAGATTATGATTTATTAATTTTGTTTATTTAAACCTTAATCTTATATATATATATATATATATAAGATTATAAGTTACTAATGGTTCCTGTAGCTTAAAACTTGTGTATTTTGATCCTTAACTTTTCAATTATGATATATTTGACATTGAATTTTAAATCCCGTTTCAAATAAAGACAATTGAAGACACCATTGATCAATTCAAGGGCAAAATAGTCAATTTGATAAAAATATAAACTAATTTGACAAAAATAAATGTCAAAATTATTTTTTAATTTTAAAAAACTATTCCTACCCACTAAAAATAAAATTATATAAAACTAATAAATCTTTTACATTTTTACATATTTTTATTTTTTTACCAAATTAATTTTTAGTATGTGTTTTGATGATAATCATGTAATAGTTGATTGTTTTTTATTGATATTTTTGGATGGTTATCATGTGATAGATAGTTGTATTTGTTGTTAACCAATACTTTTGGATGGTCATCATATAATGGATGGTTATTAAGTTTTTGATGTGTAATTGATATGTTTAGTATATGACATGTTTTTAGTTTCAAACTTTTTAATTTAATAGATTAGTTTAATGATGACATCACAAGTGTCGTCATATTTGACTTTTAAAAAAATAAATACTAATTTAATGAAAATAAATATAAAAAAAAATTCACTAAAGAAGTTTCAGCATTATTCATTAAAAAGAAGACCATTACATTTTAGGTTTATACAATGTAATAAGATTATATGTGTTATTTTACATTTAAAAAAAAAGAAAAAGAAAAAAGATTAATGGTTATTTTAAGTTTGGCGTGACTCATAATCCGATCTAATTTTATTATATCAAAACCACCCTTAAAAGAATTTTTAAATTCCAAGCTCACTCACTTAATCCAGTAAATACGATTTTTATTTTTTTTTTCCCCACCTCTTGGCTTGAATGGCTACTGAATTATTTAAACATGTTCAATAATTATTTAAATTTGGAACTTTAACAAAATTTAATTGTAAAATAAACTTAATCTTTTAACAAATACTTTTCTTATCTTTTGTTATTTTTTTAGTTTATTTGGTAACTAAATAATATAAAATTAAAATAATATTGGAGGACTTACCAAAAAATCTCGTATACAAAGTTCAAAACCCATCTAAACCCAAAACAAAATACTTGCATCAATTAGTCCTATATATTTTTAATTGTTACCAAAAAATTCTTTTTTTTTTTGTTTTTTTTTTAATTTATAGGCGCTGTTACATTCTATTACCGTCAAACTTCCGTCAGACGGTTGCCGGAGACTCGCTGGAATGTTCAACATCACCGGAAAGTCGCCGAAGTATCGCCAGGAAGTCACCGAAGTATCGCCGAAAGGTCATCGGAGTGTTATGAACGTCAATGGAAGTCGCCAGAATATCCAGAACGTTCACTGGACGTTAAAAATATCGTTGAAGACTCACCAAAATGTCCAGAATATTGTCGAAAAAAAAAAGAATAAATGGAGAAATTAGAGCAAAAAAAATAGTAAAATGTGCTACATATTAATAAACTAAAAGGAATATATATATATATATATATATATAATGACAAAAAACAACAACAATGGGAAAAACATATGTTATTTTTCAATTTTTGTAAGGTTTAAGCAAATAATCTTCAATATTGATCAAACTGAAAAGTAAGCTTTGAAACTGTAAAATGTTATAGTTTCAAAGTAAAATCTATTAAGCATTTATCCTTGTAAATCGAACTAAAAAACATGTTATGAAACTGTAAAATTTTACAGTTATAAAGAATGTTATGAAATTGCAAAATTTTACAGTTTTAAACCATGATTCATTCTAGCGCCCAAAAAAATTAAAACTGCAAAATTTTACAATTTTTATCGCCTGTAACTAAAACTCGAAAACAACTTATTCAAAACTTGAAAATTTTTTCTATTAAAAAAAAAAAAGAAGAAGTATATAGCAGAGAAAATGTAGAACAATTAAGAGATCGAATGAGAAACACAGATATAGAGAGAGAATTGTACTTCGGCAACTATTTTTATTTAGATGTAGCCGAATCTGATGTAGATAAGTAGATCTAGTCATCTTCTTCGTAAAAAACATATCTTCTTCACCGTCGGTGAAGGTGAAGTAAAGAGTCAGCGGTCGGTGGTTGTCGGTGAACGCCAATCGATAACAGTCGTCGATCGTTGGTGACTATATTTCAGAAAGAGAAAGAGAAAGAGAAGAAGTAAGATGTGATTGTCCATCGATGATTTCCGGAAATCAAAAAGAGCAAAAGAGACAGAGAAGAAGAAAAACAAATAAGAAGAAAAATGTGTTAGGATTTCTGAGTATAAACAAAAAGTTATTGGATTAGATAGGCTACATATTTTTCAAAGAAGATTTCTTGATAATTTGTGTAATAATATTTAAAAATAGCGGGCCAGCCCTTACTCGGCTAAAACTCCTTATTATATGCCCAACCCAAAAATTATTACTTTGAGATTTGCTTATTTTGGCCTATTTTGTCAAATGGGTTAAAAGTTAATTTTTTTAGTTTTTCTAGTTTTTTTTTAATCACATTATATCTTTACTTTTTTGCATTCTTTTTTAAAAAAGGCCAAAAGTTAGTTTTTAACCTACGTCCCAATTTTGGCCTATTTTGCATGTTTTTGGCTATTTATTTTTGTTTATTTTCGTCATTAGCGAACTTTTTTTTTTTTTTTTTTAAATTTAAATGTTTAAGCTTCTATATTTATCTTGACAAGATGAATTGAAAAATTATAAATTTTTTAAAAATTCCAAAAAAAAAAAAAGCAAAAAATATTGAATTTTTTGGCTTATTTTGGCGTTTCCATTTTTTTTTAAAAAAAAATATAGTTTTTTAGATTCATCTCGACAAGATGGACCAAAAAAGTAAAAAAAAATTGAAATAATTTAAAAAAAAAATCATTAAAAATAAAAAGGTTTAGAAAAGGATTTTCTTTTTTTTTTTTCGATTAAAAATGAACTCAAATTCTCAGCTTAGCCCAGTTCCACCCTATGAGCTTTTGTTTTTTTCAAAAATCTTAAAAATATTGAGTTGAGTTGGGCAAGCTGGGTGAGCTCACTGCCACCCCTAATAATGATACTATTTTTACATAATTTTTATACAATTATTTTTTTACAAAATAATATCGGCAATGATATTTTTACAAGTAAATATTATTTTAATAGATACTCAATTTTAAAATAATAAATTCTAATACTAATACATCATTTTGCATATAAATTACATACTATTTAAGATTAAAAAAAAATTAGACCCAATTTTCAGGTCTAGTAATATGACAATCAATTAAGATATTAAAAGAAATACTCACTCCCATATATTTTTTAATTATTAACCAATTACATTATTTGTACATTATTGAGTTTAGAAAATAAATTTAAAAAGTGAACATATATATTATTTTTGAGAAAATTAGTCTAAGTTCCCTCTCCCACTTTTAATAATGGAAGAGATCCACGATATTATTTTATGACGTCTAAGGTCCTTCAACACCAAACCCATATATCACAGACAAATTTTAGAAGAAACGAAAGGGCTTCAAAACTATCTTCAAAAAGTTTGATCTATCTCTTTTCACTCTCTGCTCTCTCTCTCTCTCTCTCTCTCCTACATCAATGGCAGCTGGGTTGGTATCCAAAGGCCAGTCAACCGATCGGTCATCTGCTGATCAATCATTGATGAAATTACAACACACTCATTGAATCACTTCATTTCAAAAAGAATTTTTGGTCAAACTTCTACTCAAATTTACGATTGGAAATACCTTGGGCCTCCCTGTCATCTGTCTCGTCCTCACAGTGGTCGTGATTCGGAGCAATCTCGACGCCGGAAAGTTTAGAACTCCACAAGAGGACTTCAACGAGATCTGAGACTGAGATTTGAGTTATCAAAAAAAAAGATCCAAGACCACTTCTACTCTAGCCGGTGCATCGAGCCACACCGCATTCTTGAAGAAGCCTCTCCTCCTCCCTACTCCTCCATCAACCAGTCCTCCACCGTCTCTTCCCCCAACGAGTGCAATCTCTTCTTTTCCAACTTTCTCTGGATTTCCAACAAGAGCAAAGGTTGCTTGAAGAAAGGGTTGCTACGGGTCTGAAGCAATGAGTTTATATATTGATTCGTGTATGAAACACACGCCACACATATTTTTAACTGTACAATACAGTGTAGGAGGTTTGTTTGTATGTATGTATGATCAACAATCTTGACAGTTGTTAAGGTCTACTTGAATTGAAGTGCTAATAATGTCTAAAATTTAAGTTTTCTTGTCCATTCCTAGGACGGTGTGCTCACTGAATTTCTCTCGAGCAGAATTTCTCTGAAGAGAAATTTCGAAGTCCAAAGAAAATTGGTTAAAACACAGAGAATCCAAAATTTCTCTGGAGAGAAATTTCAAAGTTCGGAGAAATTGCCAGAATTTCTCTTGAGAAAAATTCTTTGGTTTGAATTTTCTCTGGTGGTAACGCTACAAATTCAAAAGGTGAATAAATTAATTTGGGAAGCAATGCCCATGGCAATCTTGTGGATTTTATGGAAAACAAGGAATGAGCTGGTTTTGTTAAAATAAGCATCTGGTGTGGTGCGAGGTGAAGAAATTAGTTAGAAGTTCTTATGTTTGCATTTTGGATAAAATCAAAGGCACTGATTTTAACATTTAAGAATGGGTACTCAGTTATGGATTTCTATGCATTCACTTTGTCATGTCTGATTACAAGATTGATCACCTTCTACATTGTTGATGTGTGTTCATTCAAAGTGCAAATGAAAGCAAATGGTGTGTCATTTTGAGGGCTGCTGATATTGTAGTTTTTTTTTTTTTTTTTTTATGTTAATCCATAGATCCAGAGAAATTTGAATATTCAAAATCTTGAACCCAGAGAAATTCTTTGGAAGCCCAGAATCTCTCTGGGCTGAAATTTCTCTAGATTGAAATTTCTCTATACTAAAATTTCTTTAGTTTAATGTTGAGGGACCTTAGACATTATGAAAATATTAAATGTCCTTTATACTATAAAATTTTATTATCAGGGACTCTAAAAAAAAAATCCCATTATTTTTCTATATAAATATATATATATATCCTTTCTCATTGTATTATTATCATAATCCCGTGTTAATGTTTAATGCGTGAGTCAGCGTGACAAAAGGAAACGAATTCACCTTGCATAAAAATGGTCTGCCACCCCCACTGCATCACATAAACACAAATGGCTATGTCATAACTTGGAGATTCCTCAGGCCGGGTTCGGGCTAAACCGATTATATAATAAGATATTTTGTATTTATTCAAGTTTAGTTTGGTTTCATCTTAATATTGGATCTCTACATCTGCTCAAATCTGGTCTAAAAACTAATTACAAATCCCAAACACAACGATCATGTTATATGTTAAAAAAAAATTAAAACATTTCATAATTAAATTCAATTATATATTATATTTCTTAAATAAATATATTGACATGATTATAAATTGAAAGATTTTTTTATATGAATCCAATCACATATCACTACAAATATGAGTTTCAATAAAATCAATATAAAAAAAAAAAATTGGATCCCCAAAAAAAATATTTTTTAATATATTATTATTAATTAATTTATTTATTTATTTAATAGCGGGCTGTGCCAGATTGAAAGTATAAATCCCAAACCCAAACCATTAATATCAGGTTGAAAATGTTGACCCAACCCAGTCCTATGAGCTAAAATAATATTTCCAAACCCTTAAAAGTTAGGATTGGAAGAACCAATGGGCCGATATCCTCTCCTACCTCCCACCCTTCATTTATTTATTTTTTAAATAAATTTATTTAATAATTTAAATCAAATTTTAATTTGACATAGCTTAGATTACTCCAACGGTTCGAATCAAAATTTTCATCAAATTTTATTTAAAATACCTAATTTATCCTAAAAACCTCTTTAACCAATTCAGATGAAAAAAAACTAATATCCAATCTTTCATCCCTTAACAATTTCATTAAATTTAAGTAAAAAAATTGTTAAAAATTTGATAAAAGATTTAATTTATCTCTCATTTAATAAAAATTTAATTTGATATAAGTTTGATGAATAAACTTAATCTCATTTTCATCAAAAATTTTATAACATTTAAATTTAAGATTGAAGATGTTGTCACTAGTGTTAGGAAAATGGTTTTAAATTTCCAAAAGAGTCTGTTATTTTTCAGAACTGTTTCTGATTTTTCTATTTTTCCAATTTTGTTTCCTATCATTTCTTTTGGGGATAATTACTATGTTTTCTATCACAACAGCACACAAACTTTTTTTTTATTAGTTTTATTTCAATTTTGAAACTCAAATTTGTTGGAAATTGAGTTTTTTTTTTTTGTTTTTTTTTTTTTTTGGTTTTAGTAATTTTTAAAAATATTTTAAGTAATAATTTAGTTTTTAGACTAGCATAGATGTACCTAAAAAATAAAAATATTTGTAAAAAAATATTTCAAAAAATCAATAAATATACAAGAATACGAAAATGTACTGAAATTTTATATTTTTGATATTTAGTGAGTTTAAAAAAAAAAAAAAATCACAAATACTATACTTTTTAAATATATTTATACTATGTGTATCTAAAAATTTAAAAGAAAAATACTTAAAATATTTTTAAAAATTCAGTGAAAACAATATATATATATATATATATTAAAAAATTCAATTTTCTAAAAAATGGATTCAAAATTCTAAAACCATTCCAACAATTAGTTGCTCTTGTGATGTGCTGTGCTGTGCTATCTTGTCTACCACACAGTCAAGACCACTCATCCAGGCTTGGATTTATTTCCGGACTCCTGTATCAAGGATGGGCATGCCCTGATGGCTCACCAAACTCGTCCGAGCCCTTTATGAAGTTTAAAGAAAATTGGCCATGTTCCATGGTCTTAGGATAGCTCGTCCGGTCACATTTTCTAAATGGTAAGCTCCTTTCCCTACTAGCCCCAAAGAAAATTAACCAAAACTTTAAAGAAAATTAGAAGTGTAAAGAGCTAAAAATAGAATATCTTGAGATTGGTCATGTTCCATGGCCTTGGGATAGCTCGGTCGTCCACATCTTCTAAATGGTAAGCTCGTTTCCCT
Organism: Camellia japonica; assembly: GCA_030407325.1. NCBI lineage: Eukaryota > Viridiplantae > Streptophyta > Magnoliopsida > Ericales > Theaceae > Camellia > Camellia japonica. Next base: position 179,497,024 of record JAPPVO010000059.1, on the reverse strand, counting down.
ACTAGCCCCATTACTTTATACGGCTCCTCCCAGTTAGGTCCTAATTTGCCATCACCAGGCACCAGAGTGTTTCCCATTACTTTGCGTAGCACCCAATCTCCAATCTTAAATTGCCTTGGATGCACCACCTTGTTATATTTTCTAGACAGTTCCTACTGATATGAGGCGATGTGGACCAGTGCCTTTCTCTTCGTTCTTCGGCTAGATCTAGCTCCAAGGCTATGGCGCCTCCATTCAAATCCATATCAAAATTTTTGTTTCTAATGGTGGGGAGGCTGACTTTCAAGAGGATTACTGCTTCCATGCCATAAGCCAAGGCAAAAGGCATTTCACCAGTCAATCGCCTAGGTGTAGTGCGGTAAGCCCATAATACGTGGGGAAGTTCCTCAGCCTATTTTCCTTTCGCTTTTCTAGCATCTTCTTCAGACCATCTAAGACTACTTTTTTGGAGACTTGAGCCTAGCCGTTGGATTGAGGGTAAGTCGGCGTGGAATCGTAGAATTCAATCTTGTGCTCTTTGCAAAAACCCATAAAGATTTTTCCATCAACTTGGGTGCCATTGTCAGATATCAAGGCCTTGGTAATTCCAAACTGAGTTATGATGTTCTGTCAGACAAACTTCTTGACGTCTTTTTCTTTGATGGATGCAAGTGCCTCTGCCTTCACCCATTTTGTAAGGTAGTCTATCGCCACGATGAAGAAATTTTTGTTTCCTGGCACGATTGGAAGTGGTCCCACTATGTCTAAGCCCCACATTGCAATAGACCAAGGGCTGGGCAGAAGTAGGAGCTCTCTGGCTAGTTGATGGATTTGATGCTCCAACTTCCGACATTTTTTGCATTTCTTGACATACTTCTCTCTGTCTGCTTGCATGTATGGCCACCAATACCCTTGTGAGATAGCTCGGTAGGCCAGAGATCTCCCCTATTTGTGGCTTCCACAAATGCCTTCGTGGATTTCAAACAAGAATGACTCGGCCTTGCTCAGATCGACACACGTAAAGTACAGTCTTGTGAAAGATTTTTTGTATAGTGCTAGAGATAGGGAAAGCCAAAACCATTGCGACTTTGCACGAATCTTGTTGGCATCATTCTTGTCTTCTAGCAAAATGCTATCTTTTAAGAACACAATGATGGGGTCCATCTAGGAGGGACCTAGCTTGGAGCAAAATACCTCAGCCGCTTCAAGTTCCTTAATGCTCAGTCTTGGCAGGAAATCAACTAGCAATGGTATGGGATAGAAGTATCTGCTATCAACACAAAACCGGTTAGTTCATCTGCTTTGTTATTTTCTTCTTAGCCGATTTGTTCTATCCTCACGACTTCGAATTTCATGATTTTGTTTCTGACCAGCTCTTGATATTTGGCCATTCTATCATCCTTCGCTTCGTACTCGCCAGATATCTGGTTGATTACTAGTTGGGAGTCGTTGTACACTATTAGCTCGATGGCCTTTATCCGGTAGGCTGACTTTAAACCAGCTAACAATACTTCTTACTTTGCCTCGTTATTGGATGCTAGAAATCCAAGGTTGATTGTCTGTTCAATGGTCAAGCCATCTAGCAAGATGAGGACTATCCCAAGTCCTACCCCGTGTTTGTTGGACGCTTTATCCACAAAGAGCTTCCACATCTCTCCTACGAACAGCTTCCAGCAAGTGGACAGATCTGAGGATGCTTTAGGATCAGGGATGTTGGCAACGCTTTCTTCTAAGTTTTTATCTGCCGTTAGGACTTGATCCTCTTTGCTTGGCTGGTCCCATTTCACTTCCAGGCGCGTCCTTGCAGATTGCGCTTGTCGTTGTGTGGCTTACTCCTTCCCCCACTGGCGATGAGCTACTGGCATTAGTGGACAACGCAGCTACTATAAGGCTTAATGGCTCGCTACGCAGTTGAGCAGCTTGCTATGCTATTCTCGCGGCACTTCCCCCTCCCCTTTGCTCAGATTCCTTGGTCAAGTCGACCGGGCAAACATAATGACTACCTAGAGCAAATTCTACCACAAAATCTACCAAAGCTTGGGCCTTTATTGTGGTTCTTGGTTGGAACTTAATGTCGAACTATCCTAACTCCATGACACATTTCAATATTTGTCTAGAAAAGTCTGCCCTTTCAAACAAGGTCCTTAAGGGAAATGTTGTTAAGACGATCACAATGTACATATGGAAGTAATGCAACAATTTTCTTGAAGCTATCATCAAAGCTAGGGCAAGGTTCTCTAATGGCAAGTACCTCGTTTTGGTGCCCAACAATGTCTTGCTCACATAAAAGATAGGCAAGTGTTGTATTCCCTCGACGCGTACCAACACTGCGATAATTCCATGCTGGGAAACTACCAAGTATAAGAAAAGTTCCTCTCCTGGTACTGGAGTTACCAACAGTAGCGGAGAGGTCGTGTATTCTTTCAAGCTTTCTAGAGCTCGGTCGCATTCGTCACCCCACTCAAACTTGGTTTAAGTGCCTGGAAGAATGGTCGACACATGTCTAACGACAGACTTATGAATCGGTTTAGTGCGGTAACTAGGCCCGTAAGGTGCTACAATTCCTTGACTGTGTTGGGCCTCTTTAATTCTTAAATGGCCTTGATTTGAGAGGGATCGGCTTCTACCCCGCAGTTGGTTACTAGAAAGCCAAGAAATTTACCTGACCTAACACTAAATGTGCATTTGGATACGTTCAGTTGCAGCTTGTGGGTCTTCTAAATTTAAAACACTTCAGCCAAATCGTTGAGATGGTCCACTTCATTCTTACTTTGGACCACCATGTCGTCAATGTAAGCTTCCATTGTTCTGAAGCTCGGAAGAAGCCCTACAATTCGAACTCCTGTGGTTCTGAATCTAATCTCAGAAGTGTAATGTGAAATTGGAAATTGATAAACACCAAAGAGTCCAAATCCGGAAAATCTTTTGGAAAATCGATTTTGAATAAAAAATGCCAAAATTGGACTACTTTGCCAGATATAAAGTCGCCACCTAAATATTTTATTTTGAGAAAATTAGGAAACCCATGACTCGTACCAAAGGCCACGTGTCCATCATCACCAAGATTGTCTCGGCTTGGGAACTTAGGTATGAGAGGGGAATGTCATGAATTAAGCACCACCGCTCGCCCGATCAAAGACCGGCCTCTACTAATCATGATATCATTTTTATCCACGTTATATGCTCTTGTTCCGATTTATTAGGCTAGCATTAATGTGTGATGCGAACAAACAAGTATAGACTAGTTTGCTCAAATTGGAACAATTCAATTTCATGTTTGCTTTTCGAAAAGAGTTTGATTTTGCCACTTAACAAAGTGGGCTTAAAGTCTGCAAATTTGCCACTAGACATAATGGGCTTAAACATACATTTGTTGAATCATTCCAATTCAAGCAACAAGCCTTCATCCACAGGCATTCATGCAATTTATCAAGTAAACATTTAGCCTCATGGCAAGTATGCTAGCCATGGCAATCACCCATACTCATGCAAGTATGCTAAAGCACTAAAACTCACCTAGTACTCCAAGCTAAGATATAAAAAAAAAAGAGTTAGAAAAATATGCATGATTCCTAACTATACAGGATGACTAATGCAACACATACAAAGAATGCAATTAATAGACTCGGCTACTAATATGGCATATGAATCAATTTGATAGCATGCGGTCTAAGCACGTATTCAAAGAATTATTGAAATGACAATGCAGTTTGAATGATGAATCGAGCATTGGTGCATGCAATACAAATGAATCAATGCAAACATGCGATATGCTAATTGAAACATGATGCCCTTAATTAACCATCAAAAGCGGATAAATAAAAGGAAGAAAGACGTGGGGTTAAAAGACATACACATTATTACATTATGCTTTCACGAAGGAGAGTCCAAATGAATAAATTAAGCTAACTAGTTAATTAAGCTAATTATTACAAACCGAATAAATAGCTAAATTAATTAACTAATTATTACAACACTTGAATTAACTAGCTAATAAGCTAACTACTTAAATAATTACAACCCAAGTGAAAGTAAACTAAGTAATTAAACTAAGCAATTAACTACTCTTCCTCGGGAAATGAGAGATGTGCATGCGCATGCTCGATTTCCACCCTAAAAGACCACTATTTGGCTCCCTAAAGCCTCTGTTTGCATAGTTAAACGCTTCCAGAACAATTTTGCTCCACCTTACCAACATTCTGTTGAGATTTGCAACAGCGACTAGTCGGCCACTGGTAAAGATTGCCGGCCATCTGCCGGCCATGAAAGTGGCCTACCTGCTATAGATTGTGGTCTGCCGGCCACCTGCCGGCCACTGATGCACAGGTTTATCTTGTTGCAACAGAGGACAAATAGAGCATATACAGGGTATTTTCAAGGGTTGTCTGCACAACTCACCCCTCCTTTTCATGAGCAAATCCAAGGAGTGGTGAATCTTAAGCTACAAACCATCAATTCAAGCAATTTCATTGCAAGATGGCTTGTGACTTAAGATGTGCAAGCTCAATAAATGCAAAACAAGACACAAGCCTCCTCCCTTTCATGAATGATCAAAGGAAAGAGTAGACCTTGGAGACTTGGATCATTTCATCACTAGCAAGTATGAAATGGTCCAAGTTCCATGTGTTCAATTAATGTCCGATTGAACACAACCAAACATTATCTTGCTCACTTTTAGTCCCAAGTTTTTTAGTTACTCATTTTAACTTACTGTAGACACCCCATTTTTGACCATCCTCAAGACTTGGTTGTGCTTGCAGGTACATCCAGCCACAAGTTCGATTACTCGTCGAGTACTCGACTTTCGTGGCGGAACGTCACAGGTTTGAGCTTTCCAAACCCTGTATCCTTTATGCCCCATTTTTTTTTTGACCATGTGTTGGTCCTTTCAGCATGATTCTCATGGTTCATTGCCAGCCACTCTCTGCCTCTGCCGACCATGAATTTGTCCCTACCTGCCATTGATGAAGCCTGCCGGCCATCAATGAGGGACTGTCGGCCATCACTGATGGCCGGCAGAACACCTTGTCTCAGCAGTTTTCATGCCAGATCTTTTGAGCCAGCTGGTTTTCACTCATCCCTCCTCCATACACGTGTATGGAGGGATGAAGCCCTTTTCAAGCTTGTTTAACAAGCTTTGCTTTGCTTTCTTCTATATAAGGAGAAGCTCCTCCTCCATTTCAGAGGTTCAGAATTTGGAGGTTTGAGATATACATATAGCCTTATATCTATATCTCTCTTTTGTTCTTGTTTTGTGTCTTAAAAGTGTAGTTGTCTCACTTTTGTATACAAACACACACTCAAACACCTTGATTGTGTTGTTGAGACTTCTTGAGGTTGTTTTTGAAGTTCTTGGACTGATTTTGGTTCAAAAAGTGTGCTGGAGTTGCAGTTGTAAAGGTGGTCTTCAAGGGTGAGTTTCTAACCCTTAAATCCCCCATTTTTGCTTAAGCTTTTAGCCCTTCTTGCATACTCTTTTAAGCTTAAATCTTAACTAAAAAAAATTTTGATTTGTTGTTCTTGAAAAGTTTGTTTAAGGTCACTTTTTCGTTGGGGGTGATCTACCCCCTCTTAGGCCTTGTTAGGCCTTGTTTTGAGCCATCCCTTTAGGCTCTTGTTGTAGCCTTTGCATGACCTTTCTACCACTAAAATCCAGAGGATTTTTAGTGGTGGAAAGGTGGCTTTGGAGTCCTAAATAGGAGAGGGTCCCCTCTCCTTGTATTTTCAATACTTGTCTTGAAAGCCTCATATGTGAGCATGTTTGTTAAGCTTGTGTTAGTTTGTATCTTAGCATGTATTTATGGTTATTTTGCTGAGGCATGTCACTGTTTTTACTTGCTTTGGTCACTCCATGCATGGCTTATACACTTGTAGTGTAAATCTTCTACACTAGCTTTGTATGCTTCATGAAGTAGCATGTCATTCTAGCTTATGTTGAGTCCATTTCAGCATGTTCTTGGGCTTGTTTTACCATGTCATACATTTGTTAGGGTTTGGTTTGGTTGGCCTTTGCATGCTCCATGCGCTTGTAGTACATTTCCATGAAATAGTCTAACATGCATCATGCTTTAACATGTCATTCTAGCATGCTTTTGGCTTAACTTCATGAAGCTTTTGTCCATGTTTTAACATGCTTTAGCTCTGATTTTGGTTGATTTGGCCATGCATGACTTGCTTTGTATAGCCATAGTTCAATCTAGCTTGTTAGCTTTGTGCACCAAGTCCATTAGCGTGCTTTACTTGGACTATTTGAATGATTTGGCATCATTTATTATGTGATTTCAGTCCATGTTTCATGCTCATGAACTTGCATTTATCACTCATTCAATGCGTTGGAGGATTTGCCCCTTTATGCCTTAACATGAATCATTGCGTATGTCTTCATGTCTTAGCTTGCGAGCCATCATTTCAATGTGTTTTAGGGGTTATCTTGCCATGACATAACTCTGATTTTTGTTGGTTAAGTCATCCCATGCTTGGTCTTAATAGGCGTAGTGTAATCTACCTTATTTGCCTTGTATGCATCATGCCTTATGCCCCTCATGCTAGCTTGTTTTGGCTTCCTTCCATGCATGTTTTAGACTCATTTTGACATGTTCTAGGACTATTTTAGGTTGCCTTGGTCACATGCTTCATGCTTTGTATAGCTGTAGTGCAATTGGCCTTGCTAGCTTTGTGCTTTGTTGACTCATGCATGCTATCTTTGAGCTATTTAAATGATTTGGCATCATTTAATACTTCATTTTAGAGCTTATAGCATTGCCATGTTCCCACTTCTTTCATGCTTTGAATGCCTTTAAGTGTTGTGCATGGTTGCTTCTATTATGGCCTAGCATGTATGCTTGCATGCCTAGGTCTTTGAGCCTCCATCTTAGCCTGTTTTGGTCTTAGTTTACACCTAATTAAGCTCTGTCCATGATCGGTCCATGCACTTGTGCCATATATTGCATGCCCCATTTGTGTTGCTCTTTGCTAGCTTCATGCCTTAAGGACTCTAGCATGTTCTACTTGATGTGTTTGAATGATTTGGCATCATTTTTACCTTATTTCAGTGCACTTAGTGTTGTCACACTTCCATGGTTATCACTCATTGAGCCTTATTGAGAGTTGTGCTCTTAGGCCTAGTTGGATGGCCAATGCATTTGCATGCATGCCTTGCCCTTTTGTGCTTCTATTCTAGCATTATGGCCTCTATTTTGGGCATGACCGAGGTCTATCCATTTCGGTTTAAGTCCATTGAGCATTGTGTATACCATGAGGTCCATCGCATTGAGTGTGCCATGTTCATTGCATTGCACATGCTAGTTGTCATTTAGCATTGTGTATGCTAGTAGTCCTTTGCATTGAGTATGCATGTCCCTAGCATTGATAAGTTGCCCTTGTTGCATTGCATTGTGCATGCATGCATTACATTGTATCTAGAATCTAAAGTTGCATGCATTAGCATTGTGCATGCCATTAGCCTTGTTAGGTTGTTCATGTTGCATTGCATGTTTGCATGCTTGTCCCTTGCATATTGTTCATATGCTTGTTTCATTGCATTGCATGTTTGCATGTTCTAGTTGCATTGCATGTTTGCATGCTTGAGTTGCATTGTGTATGCCATGCTTGTGTTGCATTGTGTTTGGAATAGGTGTTAGCCCAAACACGGGAAATGAGGAACGTTTCATACTTGAAGTAATGAAACGTGCCTCGATTCTCGGTCGCTGACGCTCTTGATCCTACATGATAGGGTTTTAGGCTTTATGTGTTTACTTGTGCATTCATTTTTACATTGAATTGCACAAGTTGGATCTTTGGCCATCATGCATCAAGATGCGTGATTGATGGTCTTGGATCCGATTATGCCTCTCCCTTGATGTTTTGAGGAAATATAGAGTGGCATAATGCGTACATACCCTTGGGAGACCCTCCATTTCCTCTGTTTTGTGCTCTGTTGCAACTTGGTGTCACAGCACACCAGTGGCCAGCAGTGCCACACAGATGGCCGGCAGCTCTTCATTTGTGGCCGGCAGCTTGCACTCTTGGCCAGCTTGGTGGTCGGCAGCAGCTCCTCATGGCCAGCAGGCCACTGGTGCACTCCTTAGCATTGTTTTGGTGAGATCCAGCAGTTAGTCCTCAAGGACACCCTGCAGACAGAGCCTCTAAAGAGTATTTGGAGAGTTTTTCGGGATGGGAATTGAGAGCATGCATCCTTCCTTGTTCAAGGCAGAGCTGAGGCAGCCTGATTTACTGCTTTACTTGTTAATTAGCATTCGGTGTTGTAACTTAATTAATTCGTTTGATTAGTTAAAGTTTTGTAATAATTAGTTGCAGCTAGTTATTCAATTCGGTTGTGTAATAATTAGTCTAATTAGATTATTAGATTAGTTAGATTAGCTTAGATTAGCTAGTTAGCTTATTCTTTCGGACCCTCCGTCGAGAGGGCATATGTTGTAATAAGTGTGCGTGTGTGTGATGCATGTCTTCCAACCCCATTTCTTTCTCCCTTTTACTTATCAGCTTTGGATGGTTAGTTTAGGGCATATTTCAATTAGCATCCTTATGCTTTCATGTTTGCATTCATTCATCTATATTGCATGCACCGGGCTCGACGCATCATACTAACTGTATTGTATTTCAATTCCGATTTGAATACATATATCAATTGCTACATTTCACATACCATCTTAGAATAGTCGAGCTTATTTCTAGTTGCATTTTGCATGTGTTGCATTAGCCATCTTAACATAAACTAGGATCATGCATGATTTCTGACTAGTTGTTGTTTTGGCTGGGAGTACACTGTAAGTGTTTATGCTTTAGCATCTTGCATGAGTGTGACTGTTGCCATGTCAGCATACTTGTAATAAGGCTATTTGCTTAAATGATATAACTGCCTAAATACCTGTGGGTAAAGGTTGGATTGCTTGAATTGGAACAATTCATTGAAATCCTCGATTTAGCCTACTTGCGAGTATCACCTCCAAACCATTTTCAAACAAACATGAGATGTTTTGTTCCAATTTAGGCGATCTAGTCTATACTTATATGATGTGCGCATCACATAGTAATTCTAGGCTAATACACCAGAATAAGAACGAATGCGTTTTCAAAAACAAGATATCATGTTAGTAAAGGCCGATCTTTGATCGGGCAAGCGGGGGTGCTCATTGCATGACATTCCCCTCTCGTACCCAAGTTCCCGAGCCGAGGCAACTTTGGTGATGACGGACACGTGGCCTTAGGCACGAGTCAGGGTTTTCTAAATTCCCTCAAAATAAAACATTTAGGTGGCGACTCTGTATCTGGCAAAGCAGTCCATGTTTGGCACTTCTTTACAAAAATCAGTTTTCCAAAACGATTTGCCGGATTTGGACTCTTTGGTGATTTATCGGTCTTGCATTGCACTTTGCGAGATTAGATTCAGAACCGTGACATTGAGTCCGAACTGTAGTAGTAGTCCAATGAACGAAAACGATTTTCACGCCAATTCGCGCGCAGAGCCCGGGACGTTCGGGCACGTCTACACTTACTAACCATTCTTTAATCCAATTAAGTCCATTGGTGAGTAAGTCCTCTAAAAGAGAAGGAAGTTTCAAACAAGGGGTAGTTTAAGGCAAGAGAGAAGTGTCATGCTGTTGATAATGAACCCTCAAAAGAGGATTAAACCATTAAGCATGGCCTTCAATCTCAAGCTTAAACAATCCCAAGGTTGAAACAACCCTCAAAGCAAACAAAAAGTCAAGAATGGAGGGAGGTTGCAGAGATGATTAGTGCTGAAATTAAGTATGAAAAGCACTAAAAACATGCAATCAACTCAAACAAGTGGTATCTAAAGGCCTAAAACACCAAGCTTGTGAGGACACTTACACTACAAGCATCCAATACAAGACTCAAATTACCTAAACAACCTAAAATGGAGTTCAAACTGTCCAAAATAGAGTCTAAAACATGCTGAAATTATGCTACAACAAGCTAAAAAAATAAGTTAACACATAGCACTAACTAGGCTAGCAAACAAGACACAAGGAGGGGAGGCTAACCCCTCCAAATTTGGACTTCAAAACCTGATTTTCACCACTGAAAATACTCCAAAATTCAGTGTTCAAAAGCCCAAAAAAAGATAGTTTGAAAGTGCGAAACAAAGGTGGAAAGGCCTTACAAGCAAGATACAAAGAAAGGTGAATCACCCCTACCTTTAAATGGCCTAAAACCACAAATTTCAGCCCACAAGGACAGAGTTTTTATAGCTCAAAAATAGACCAAAAATAGTGGGAAAAAGATAGAAAAACAAGTATGCAAAACATGTTAATAAAGCAAATATTATACCTCTTGAAGCAAAGAATAATTCCAAGCAACAATTCAAGCCAAAACCAACTTCAAGAGCTCCAAGAAGGCCTCAAGGAACCTCACCTCAAAGGTGATCAACTTTGGTTAAGGAGGTGCAAGCAAAAGTGTAGGAATTGTAGGCAAAAGTGTAGAGAATTTGGAGAGAGAGAGAGAGAGAGAGAGAGAGAAAATTTTTGAGTTCAAAATTTTCTAACCTTGCTACAAGAGAGAGGGGGTCTCTATATAAAGAAAACATGAAATTCCCTCAAGGAGATCCAACCCTCCGCGTGTGGACAGATGCATGCATCTGCGTAAACAACTGGCACAGCTGGCATAAAATATCTGCAAAATACACTGGTGGCCGGCAAGCCACATCAGTGGTCGACAGCCCAAAAATGATGGTCAGCAGCCTCTAGGGGTGGTCGGCAGGCTGCCATAAGCTGCAGGCTTGAAAGACCAAGGCATGGTCCAAAAATGAGACAAATAGGATGCAGGATATGGAAGGCTCAAAGTTGTGGCATTCCACCGAGGACTTTAAGCACTTGGCGAGCAAACAAACTTATCACCGGGTGTACATGCAAGGATGTCCAAGTCGTAAGGGCCGTCAAATATGGGGTGTCTATAGTTGCCCCTCTTTGACAGAACTCAGAGTCATAAAATGACGTAAGTGAATGTCAAAGCCCGAAGACGACCCATTTTGACAAGGCTGTAAGACTTGGACAAACAATCAAGACAGAAAACAAAATGGTTGTGCTCACAGGTTGCCTACATATCCCTTTGCAAGGAATCAAACCAGCGTAGTTCTGGGCAAAATGCAAATGATATGCACAATGCAAGAACATAACTTATGATCATGCAATGAGACTGTGCAATGAAACATTTGAATGCAAATGCAATGCAAAGAAAATGTCACATTTAAACAAACTAAAACAAGGTACAAGCAATTCCAACCATGAAAAGAAGTAAGTGGATAAACACGCCATGTGTGGGAATCATGAGCCAAACCACATTTCACACAGAAATGATGTAAGAAAATTATGCAAGCTTAACAATGCGTCGCGTAGGAAAGGCGAAGGGCGATGTAACTATCGGGTGCACCCGAGGTCTCAACCAAGATCCGAACGTGTTGCACGCGTGAGGAGGAAAGGGTGGTGTGAACACCGGGCGCACCCAAATGTTTTTAACCAATTTGCAATCCTAACGCATCACATGCGAGAGGAGGAAAGGGTGACGTGAACATCGGGAGCACCCGAATGTTTTTAATCGATTTGTAATCCTAACGCGTCACACGCGAGAGGAAAAAGGGTGATGTGAACACCAGACGCACCTGAATGTTTTTAATCGATTTACAATCCTAATGTGTCATAAGCGAGAGGAGGAAGGGTGGTGTGAACGCCGAGTGCACCCAAATTTTTTTAACTGATTTGCAATCCTAACGCGTCACACGGGAGAGGAGGAATGGTGGTCTGAACACCGGGCACACCCAAATGTTTTTAACCGATTTGTAATCATAACGCGTCACACGAGAGAGGAGGAAGGGTGGTTTGAACACCAGACGCATCCGAATGTTTTTAACCGATTTGCAATCCTAACACATCACACGCAAGAGGAGAAAGGGTTTGGCGATTGACCAAGAAAAAACAAATCGCATAAGTAGGAGTCAAAACAAGGATTCTACTCAAAGACGCGTGAAATCAAAACAATGCCAATGTGTTAGAACAATAGGCTCAACACACCGCATTTCAATCCAGTTGTAAAATGGATGTGATCTGAATGTGGCACGAATGATTTTATGTGGAACTCCTCTGAATGAACCGTACATACAATATCATTTGGCTATATAAGAAAGAAACTTAACAAGTGCGATACAGTAAGAATGCCTGTTCTATGCAAAACAAACAACCGAGATACAATGTTAATTGCATGTTCTAATGCGAGAAACAAAAGCAGAATCATATTCTATGCATGATTCAAGAGCGGAAGCATATTCTATGCGGGATTCATAACGAATACAAGATGCGCATGCAATATGCGTGAAATGCATATCTTATGCAACGCCGTATGTGAAATGCATATTCTACGCAAGGCACAAAAGCATAATTTGACAGAAACAAATTCAACAGCAACTTTCGATTTACCTCTCAGAAGAGTTACCATATGGTTAAAGGATACACCTCGTTTATGTTGAAAAGTGACGAACATTGTGCACTGAAAACACAGTTTTGAACTTCCGTAGAGACAATCTGAACCAAGCAGCATCAGGACCCCAAGGAAGGCCTCCGGCCATCGACTAGCCACAAAAGGAGGCTGCCGGCCATGTGCCGGCCACTAGTGAGCCTTGCCGGCCCCATACCGGCCATTGAGTCTTTATATGCATACCTCTACACTTCCTTTTCTCACTCACCCAAGTCCGAAATTACTCACCCTCTCTCTTTAGGCACTCTTTCTTTCTAGATCCATGCTTTCTATGCGTTTTCTAACACCTCACATGAAGTTGATTCACTAAACCATCTTTGTTTCCTCCGTTTTGAATTGATTGAAATTTGATTTCGGTGCTTTTTCTTGGAGTTTCACCACTTGAGGCTTGTTCCCCTTGAGTTTCTCTTGAGTTTTGTACCTTTTCCCGGGCTTTGACTTTTTTTTCCACTTTCTCTCTCCTAGGGTTGACTTTTTCCAAGTTTACCCTATTTTCGGTATTTTTCTTCACTTTTTCACCTACTTTGCACCCATTTTCAGATGGCGGATGAGATTCCTCATCAAGGAGTTCCTCCGGAGGTTCCACATGCATCTTCACCCGTTCCTGAGGTAGTAAAGCCAATAGCTGACCTTGAGGGCGACCTTGAGGCAGAGTTAAAGCCTGAAGCCGAGCCAGAGCCGCTACCGTCGAGGGTACGGCCTTTCGATCCAAAGACCTTAGACACACATCTTGCTTGCCAGAGGCATCAGACGCTTCATTGAATTTGCTTATGGTGTATCGGAGGACCTCCTGCTGAGAGAGCCGGCTTCTCATCTGTCAGCCATTGTCGTTGAGGTATGAACTCTGTTTTTATGCATTTCTATCTTTCTTTACTTGTATTTATTGCACTGCCTTTTATTCGACTATACTATCATCACTGCTTTATCTAATTTATCTGTCTTTTATCTATTGCATCTGTTCTCTGCCACAAGGCGAGTCTCGTACCTTTAGAAGGTACAGTGCTAAGACCGTCCGAGATTGGTACGACGAGCTCCCCACTAGAGTTCGCGACATCATTGATGAGGCTGGCTTTGGCCTTTTCTACTCTGGCCTAACTCAAGTCATCACGAGCCGTCCTCTCCTCGGAGCGCTCGTGGAGAGGTGGTGGGACACCACTAACTCCTTCCACTTTTCCACCACAAGGGAGATGGCGATGACTCCCTACGACTTTGCCATGATCACCGGCTTAGACGTAGGGGACGATCCGCTCCCTCTTGATACAGACATGGAGAAGTGAGAGGCAGCCTGGTTCGAGCTGCTAGGAGCACATCCACCTATATATCAGATAGGCATGGTCAGATATAACTGGTTTGCCGAGCGATTCAGAGGGATCGAGCCCGAGACGATTGAAGAGACAGAGTAGTACGCCAGGGGCTTTCTGATGTTCGTCTTCGGTATCACATTGTTTTCGTACAGGTAGAACACCGTAGGCCTGCATTTGTTGAGTGCCCTGGTGACCTTTCCTCTGGTTCGTTTCTACGATTGGAGCGGAGCTAGACTCGCCACCTTATTCGAATATATGAGCTCTACCTCCCATCTGCGGGGAGACTTGATCGGAGGCTACTGGTGAGCCAGTGAGGTATGGATCTCAGTTCTCTCTTTGCACTTTATATTTCCTGCTCTGCACTTCCTGCTTTACATCTGTTCAACACCTGTGCTTTCTACTTTGCACTTTATGTATCTGTATATGCTGTATGCTTTCTGCTTTGCATCTTTTGTATTTGCTTATAGAATAATCACATAACATTGTATATTCTTTGCAGCTGTGGGTGTATGCATTCTTTTTTACTCTCGCCCTAGAACCTGTAGAGGAGCTTCCATTGGCAGTCCCCTACTCGCGGAGATATGATGGCCGGCTCCATCATAGGACCTGCGAGCCCTTCACATTCTTCAGGTATTACTTCAACACGGTAGCTGCCCATGAGGTAACCCGAAACACAGTCATTTTTGCTTTAAAACTGTTCTGATTCACATATTTAGCAACTTACAGCAACTAATAATCCGCACGACTTCTATTTGTAGATCATGTGGCAGCCATGGGCTATAATGCCAACGGGGATTCGAGACCAGTATGCCGGAGCCTGGGCCACCTCCCGCTACAACATTCTACTTAAGGGCCCAGTCTACCGGGCTTGGTTCTTGGGTGAGCAGTTCGTGTGCTAGATTGTGGGCCTGCCTGACCAGATCATTCCGATGGCTTCGCCAGAGTCCATGCGATCAGCATATGGCATGTCTGTTGAGGAGGTCATCCAGTTTATGGTAGGCCTAGATGCCGACTACTTCCAAGTAGAGGATGACTATGCGACCTTCATCCAGACACATTTGATGCTGCCCTTGACCGGTGTTCGTAGAGGTGAGGAGGTGAGAGCTCTTGCTTCAAGAGAGAGGCTTATAATAACCTGCGCGAGCAGGGCCCGTGGTAGAGGGACTTCCCGGGCGGGGCAAAGGACCGATTAGCCAGAGCTTCTGACCGTGCTAACATGCTGGCGGCATACCAAGGAGCCTTACCAGGTCCCGATTGAGCTTGCAGCTGCTGGGCACGAGCTTGTCGGGGTTAGAGGCCCGACTCAGGTATGAACCACACTTTACATTTTGCACCCCACACTTTATTTCAGATATGTTCATTGCAGATACTAATCATCCAAATACATTCGCAGGCCTCCATTGAGTACACAGGAGGCGCTCTCAAGCTGATAACCTCATTGATGGGGATGGTACAGAAGCGGGAGACGTTGCTCGGTCTCCACGGTTTCCCGATAAGTTCTTCAGTTCTCACTCCAGGCATCATATTTCCACTGACACACTGACACTAACATTTCAACTGAAAACTTCCCAAACTGCATCTGATACACTACATCTGACACACTGCACTCACACACTATATTCATATACTGTATCTGATTTCTGTATACACTCATTCTGCACATCATACTTGCATCTAATACACATACTATAATTGACATGTGACAACTGTCTTTTCAGATCCCACCCTTATTGATGGCACTAGCGGCAGCTGCAGCACCTGCACCCGTAGTACCTCCTCTAACAGTAGGGAGAGAGAGAGACAGGCTCTAGCACGTAGTCGAGGCAAAGCTAGGGGCACCCGAGTCGAGAGCGGTCTTTCAGAGCCCATTCTGAATGATGATGATGCTGGACGAGCGACTATGAGGAGGCAGCGAGTCAGCATTCAGAGTCATCTGAGAGTGGAGATAATGACGCCGGCTCAGGTTCCAAGAGTAGAGGCGATGCCGAGGCGAGATCTGAGGCGGAGAGCGGATATGAAGCTGGCTCGGGTTCTGGGACAGATTCAGATAGCAGCGCTGATAGAGACAGTGCCCAGAGTCCTCTCCTCCGAGGAAGAGGACGAAGAGGGACTCTTCAAGCCTGAGACTACTGGAGTTGATTTTTTTTAATTTTTTGGTACTTTTGCTTAGTTTCTTTTTGTTGGTAGCATTAGCACATTGTATAGCTTCACACAAGTTTTGTCTGCACTAAAAACTTGTACTCCTCTTTTGTAAAAACAACCATGATCGGAATAAAAATAGTTTTTATGAAAAAAAGTGTTGTATTTTGCATCATGAGCACCATATAGCATGAAATGGACATGGAATTGAATTGGCCAAGAGCACCCTTGATTGAAGCAAAATCTTAATCGAGTAACGAACTGACCAATAGTTGAAATACAAACAAAGCAATATACAACTCGATAAACAAAACACATATACAACTCGATAAACAAAACAAAACAACATAGATACAACTTAACAAACTTGCTAAAACCAAAAAGGACTCAAAACAAGACCTTAAGACACACAAAGAGCATAACAAAACACATGCTTTCAGCATTGTTGAGCACAATGGAGGACAACAGGCCTGAGAGGAAGGCTGTTGGCCAACAAATAGAAGTTGCCAGCCACATGCTGTAGGCACCCCATTTTTGACCGACCTTAAGACTCAGACGTCATCGGTTGTGCACTCGATGATTGCGCATGTTTGTGCTTGTTTCGAGCGCCCGAAGATCTCGGCCGTGCGCCTTGTCTTTAAGCCTCTTAACCCTCTGTGTTTTGGCCTGGTTTTGGACGGGACCTTGGTGCCTTTGCCTGGAGGGAGAGAGAGGCCTGTAGGCCACTTTTAGTAGCTGTAGGCTACTTTTCCCTCTTGTAGGCCACTTGTAGTGGCCCGTAGGCTAGTTTCAGGAGCTTTTCGCTGAGTGCCTTGTCTTGGGGCCTCTTGGCTCTCTTTTTTTTCGTTTGTTTTTGGACCATATCTTGTTGCCTCTTGCCTTGGGGAGAAGAGGGCCTTGCGGCCACTTTTTCCTCTAATAGGCCACTTTAAGTGGCCGGCTGGCTAGGGGAAGTGGCCGGCCGGCCAATTAACTGGCCGACAGCCACATTTTCTCCTTTTTAGATATTTGTAGATCTTTTGAGCCAGCTGTGGCTCACTGAACTCATCCTCCATACACGTGTATGGAGGGATTGAGCAAGCTTTTTGCTTGCATTGCTCTATATAAGGGGAGTTTCCTCCCCCTTGAGAAGGGTTCAGAAAATTTTAGGGCTAACATATCCCTCTCTATCTAGAATTCTCCCTATCTCTCTATATTTGTGCTATATTGAGTCTAAAAGTGAGCTTTCTTCATACTTTTGCACTAAGACACCTAGTTAAGCACCTTCACTTTGGAGCTAAGCCCCATTGGCGCTTGTTTTGAGGTCTTGGCATTGGTTTTGGTCCAAAATTGTTGCTGAAGTTGTTGTCTTGGTCTTGTTCTTCAAGGGTAAGCCCATACCCCTTTTAAAGCTTTGTTTTGGTTAAGTCTTTTACCACCTTTGCATGCTATTTAAAGGTTGGTTTTAGCCTCTCAATAACTCTGATTTTAAGGCTTTATATGTTGGTTTGAACCTTGTGGGGTTAGGGGGGGTGGTCCCCCTCTTTTGCTCTTTGGCTTGTCAAGCCTTTTGAGCTATCTTCCTTAGTTTTTGGAACCGTCTCATTTTGGACTTTTAACCACTGAAACTCAGAGGAATTTTAGTGGTAAAAAGTCGCTCTTGTGGTCCAAAATAGGAGGGGGTGGTCCCCCTCTCCTTTTGTCTTGCTTGTATGCCTTATCGGCCTCATACATGAGCATGTATTTCTCTCATTTGGTAGCTTAGTCCAAGCATGTTTTTGTGACTTTTTGGACCTGCCATAACTTTGTTTTGGGCTGGTTTGATCATTGGTTTCTTGCATCTTACACTTGTAGTGCAATCCTACTTGTTGGCCTGACATGCATCATGCTTTATGCTTCTTGTGTAGTGCCCTTTACTAGCCTTATGCTTTGGGCCTTCTACCATGCCTTACTTGTGATGTTTATGTGATATGGCATCATTTAACACATAATTTCAGAGCATATAGCCTTGTCATACTCTCATGTTTATCACTCTTTAATTGTATTTAAGAGTTGTGTCCTTATGCCTTGTTGATGAGTCAAGGCATGAACATCATTTGCTTGCCTTTCATGCTATCATTTTAGAGCATTTTAGGCCACTGTCTTGGCATGCATGAGGTCTGTGTAGGGCTGGTTTAGTCCATTGAGCATTGTATTGCATAGCCTTAGTGTTGTGTACTTCACTAACTTTAATGCTTAAGGACTCTAATATGCCATACTTCTGTTGTTTGCATGATATGTCACCGTTTGGCATATGGTTTCAGTGCTTGTACCTCTGTCATGCTCTCATATATGTCACCTTTCAATGTGTTTGAAAGTTAAGCTTTATGCCTTGCTTGTAAGCAAATGAGTGAGCATGCATTTCTTGTCTTTTGTGCCTAAATTTTGGCGTGTATTGGCCACTGTTATAGAGTATCTTAGGTCTGTCCATAGTTGATTTGACCATTTGAAATTGATATTGCATGCCTCATGTGTAACACACTTCACTAGCTTTGATGCCTTAGCTTCTAAACATGCCATGGATGCATTGTTTAACTGATAGAGTCTTGTGCATGCCACTTTAGCATTGAAAGATAAGCATCTTGTTTGCATTGCATTGTGTTTGGATTAGACGTTAATCCAAACACAAGGAATGTTGCACATTTCACACTCAAAGTGATGAAACGTGTTGCATTTCTTGGTCGCCAACCCTCTTGATCATGCATGATAGAGGTGGAGGCTCTTATGTGTTGTTTGTGCATTCATTAACATTGTGTGAGCTTGGCTCTTTGGCCATCGTGCATTGAGATGCGTGATTGGTGGCCTGAGAAATGATAAGGAGAGTAGTTGCACACACATTTCCTTGCAAATGCATTGTTGTGCCTTTGTTGATCTCTGTTGCAGCAAAGTTGAGGTTCTGGAAAGGAAAGTGGCCAGCCGGCCACTTGCACTAGCCTGTCGACCACTTGAAGTGGCCGGCCGGCCAGTTGAGGTAGCCTGCCAACCAAATAAAGTGGCTGGCCGGTCACTTGCAGTAAATTTGTCCAGAATGCTCCTGTTTTGGGGCAGATGCAACCTGAAAGTGCGTTTGATGTTCTGAGGTCACCGTGAGTGCAAACAGAGACAACTTATGGCATGGCAATGCATTTTCGGACGAAGCAAACTGAGCATGCATATCTCCCTCCCCTCGAGGCCATTTTAACTACTTTGTTTAGTCAGTTAATTTGTCGGTTTCTGTAATTCATTAGTTGATGTGTTTAGCTAATTTTAATTCATCTTTGTAATATTCTAATTAGCTTAGAATAGCTATTTTCAATTTGGTTTGTAATAATTAGTTAGCTAGGATTAGTTAATTAATCGGTTTGTAATAATTAGCTTAGCTTAGCATTGCTAGTTAGCTTATTTATTCGAACCCTCCATCGAGAGGGCAAATGTTGTAATAAGTGTGCGTGTGTGTGTGAATGTCTTCCAACCCCACGTCTTTCTCCCTTTTATTTACCCGCTTTTGATGGTTAGTTTAGGGCATGTTTTGATTAGCATACCTTATGCTTGCATGCGTGCATCATTCATTCGTATTGCGTACACTGGGCTCGGCGCATCATACAAACTGCATTGTCTTTCAATACCTATTTGAATACATGATTATCAAGTGTTGCATTCGTATGCCATCTTAGAATAGCCGAGCCTATTTAGTTGCATCTTTGCATGTGTTGCATTAGGCATTGATAACATAGCTAGGATCATGCATTGATTACTAACTACTTTTGTTTTGGCTCGGAGTACACTGTAAGTGTTTATGCTTTAGCATCCTTGCATGTGTGTAAGTGTTGCCATGACAGCATGCTTGCCATGAGGCTATTTGCTTAAATGATATAACTGCATGAATGCCTGTGGATGAAGGCTTCATTACTTGAATTGGAACAATTTATCAAAATATGAGTTTTAAGCCCACTTGAAGTGGCAAAATCATGTTGTTTTAAGCCCATTTGAAGGTGGCAAATCCGCACTTTAGCCCACTTGAGGGTGGCAATTTCAAACCATTTTCAAAAACAAACATGAATTGTTTTGTCCCAATTCTTGTGATTTGGTCTATACTTGTATGTTATGCGCATCACATAGTAGGATAGCTAATAAACCGAAATAAGAACACATGTATTTTCAAAATAACATATCATGTTTAGTAGAGGCCGATCCTTTGATCAGGCAAGCGGGGGTGCTCATTTCAGGACCTTCCCCTCTCGTACCCAAGTTCCTGAGCCGAGGTAACTTTGGTGATGACAGACACGTGGCCTTAGGCACGAGTCAGGGTTTTCTAAATTTCCCAAAACAAAATATTTAGGTAGCGACTCTGAAATCTGGCAAAGCAGTCCATGTTTGGCGCTTTTTAATTAAAATCGATTTTCCAAAACGATTTGCCGGATTTGGACTCTTTGGTGATTTATCAGTCTTACATTGCACTTTGTGAGATTAGATTCAGAACCGTGACAGGAGTCTGAACTGTAGTAGCTCGAACCCAATTCGCGCCCTCGCGCGCGGAGTGAGTTCGAGCAGTCTACACATGCCAACCATGATAGGTGGTCTGCCGGCCACCAATGGGGCTTATCGGCTACCTGGCGGCCATCTGCTAGCCATCAATGTGAAGGGCCTCCAGATTGTTGACACTTGGCTTCCACTCACTGCCTTATCTTCTACAAAAGGTTGAGCCTCGTGATTTCATCATTCCAACTGCAAATTCTTCACAAATGAAGCCATTTTTTGTTGAAAAACTCTCGAATTGGATTGCGACTTGAGACGGCTCGAAAAAGGTGAATTTCTTGGGTTTTGGCATAAATGCACTTTTTTCGCTGAGCTGTTCTCCGCTTTGTTTTTCATTCCATCAAGCCGCGGCTAGATGTTAGAATTCGATTACACATGTCTTTAGCTTCTGGGGACAAGAGATATGCGCAACAATTGAAGAATTTCAGGCGCTAATGGAATCCCGACGGGATGAGGAAATCATACCTCAGCCCCGTTTCGGCCACATCTAGGCTTTGGGACGGATGTGTGGACTCACTCTACACGAGGCTCGATCCTTGGTCCACAATGGAGATGTGGATATTCCCAATCTGATTCATCGATTTTCTGACGTTGGTGACCGAGGTAATCTTCTTTGGCGGGGTTTTCGGCAACACGCCCTTTGCTTATGTATGTTGGCTCATTTCCTTCTTGCCCCTAATTTTGGAAGGTCTAGTATTCGACTGATTGAAGTGGCCCAAGGTTTGAAAGAAGGCAAGAGTTGCATTAGTTTGTTGTTGGCCGAGACTTTGATAGGCTTAGACGCTTTCCATCGACGAGAGACTAGCAAATTCACAGGGTGTCCACTACTTCTTCAGGTAATGTTTCCCGCCCTCTCTCATATGTATTTCTCACATCACTCGACACCCATGCTCTGTTTTTCTCTCAAAGCCCTTTTCTTAGTTTTCTCTCAATATACATCTCTCTATTCTTTAATCTCTCTTTTCTTTCATCCCTCTCCAGGTATGGCTTGTGGACAAGCTGAAGGTAGTGGACTCTTGCCCCGCATACTCAGCTTGAGCATATTTCTTTCACCAACAGCTAGTGGATTTCCCGAATGAGGGATGGTGGTACCATTAGATGTGCAACAAGTTTGCTGCTAACATTGCTTGGCGTTGCCCCTGGCTTAATCTGACCAAAATGAGCTACAACATGACTCGGTAACCTGGCATTTAGCTAATTGGCTTGACACACTATGTATTCTACTTTCTGTTCCGGTTCAGGCATCAGTTTGGACATAATCAGACTTGCCCAAAGGAGGGGGTAGAATACCCAGTTTCATTCCCTATCCAAGGATCACATTTGGCTAGGTACCTCACTGCTTGGAAGACAAGAGAGCTTCTGGCCCCTACCCCTAGTTTCAGCTGCGCCCTTTCTGACGAATGCATGGCTTGGCTCGAGGATGAGGCACAAACCACGCCCACTTTGGCATCAGAAGCTTCCACAAGCACGAGTGGGAGATGCAGGAGCACTTGACTCATCTATGTCCCTAATTTATTGCTTTAATCTTTCTTTTCAAGTTTTTCAATGTAATAAAAGCAACTTTGATTTGCATCGAGTGTTGGAGAACTTTGTATTGAAATCAATAAAATTAAAGTTATGAGCACTGAAAGTTTTCCTTTTGGTCCAAAAATGGTCTAAGTCGTAAAAGGCAAAATTTAAGCAAAATTAACTTTAATTAAAACTTTTCAAAACCATTTTCGAAAAGGATCACCACTTAACATGCATGAAATCTATCCTCGAAATGTACAACCCTGAATCCAAAAATCACAAATAGCTCCTTGTTTGAATAGCACTGCCAACATTGTAACCAACTCTTCTCTTAGAGTAAAGATTATAACCAAACCCTCAAGTAAATAACAGACAAAGATGACCTGATTAAACACATGGATAGGATAGTTGAGTTGGAGGTGTTTACGGCCGAACTTCAAGATGAAGTTGCCTACGTATTCCGAAGATGAGAATCAGGCCTTACGTAGTTCGGTTCAAATGCACTCGAGTATTAACACTCTCCTTTTGCGCTCTAACTTTTGCCAAGGCCGCCTTTTAGGGTTTTCAACCTTGCGAGCTCAGTTTTTCTTTATTTTTACTTTTTTTGTGCTCTAGTTTTTGCCTAGGTTGCCCTTCCGGGTTTTTGGCCTAGCGAGTCTCTCAGGGATAGTATTTCTTCAACTTGTCCATGTTGATAGGTTGGAAAAATTCTAGGCCATCCAGGTCCATGAGAATAACAGCTCCACCCCGACCAGATAGCTTTAATGATGTAAGGACCAGTCCAATTGGGTCTAAACTTGCCCCTTGGGTCATGGATGGGAGCTTGGTTGTCTTTCAGCACCAAATCCCCTTCTTTGAGATTCTGGGACTTAACCTTCTTGTTAAAAGCCCTAGCAATCCTACGTTGATAACCTTGAAAATGGTACAATGCTTTCAGCCTTCCCTTATCAAACAACATCAATTCTTCAAACCTACTCTGCTGCCAGTCTGGCTCTGTTATTTGACACTTAGCCATAACTCGCAGCGACAGGACTTCTACTTCGATTGGCAGAGCAGCTTCTATCCCATAGACAAGGGAGTAAGGAGTGCCTCTGTTGACATCCAGATTGAAGTTCTATGGCCCCAGAGTGCGAATGACAATTTGTCTGGCCAGTCCCTGTAGGTCTCAACCATTTTTTGCAAAATATGCTTGATGTTCTTGTTGGCGGCCTCAACAGCTCCATTGGATTGCGGCCAGTATATAGATGACTTATGGAAAGCCATGTTGTATTTCTCCAATAAGTCTATCACTTCTTTCTTGAAATGGGAGCCATTATCTGAAATGATCTCGTTTGGGACTCCATATCGGCAAATAATGTTGTTTCGGATGAACTTAGCCATATGCGCTGCTTTCAACACTGCGTAGGACTAAGCTTCCACCCACTTTATAAAGTAATCAATTGCCACCAGAATGTATTCATGCCCATTTGACCCTTTCGGTGTGACTGCACCAATGACATCGATTCCCCAGATTGAGAAAGGCCATGGTAAAGTCATGTTGTACAGCTTTGACGGCGGACTGTTCATTCGATTGGCATGAATTTGGCATTTGTGGCATCGCCGAACAAAACCAATATAATCCTTCTCCATAGTAGACCAGTAGTAACCTTACTTGAGAATCTTTCGGGTTAACATTACTCCGTTCATGTGCGCTCCGCACTCTCCTCCATAGATGGCCTCCATCAGGGGCTTTGATTCCTCTGCTTCAACATACAACTTTTGCATTCCCAAATGACCTCTTTTGTGCAGTTTTCCTCTGCAAATGATAAATTGTACGGCCATCCGCCGTATTGCCCTCTTGTCTTTGGCATTTGCCCCTGGTGGATTAACCTCATTTTTCAAGAAGTTCCAGATATCATAGAACTAAGGGTTTTGATCTTGGGCTTCATCTATTGCGGCGATAGTCTCATAGACCGACGTGTATCTCTACTCAATGATGATTGGATGCATCCGGACTCCGAGTGGGATGTCTATCATAGAAGATAGAGTTGATAAAGCATCAGCGAACCTGTTGTTCTCTCTTAGTAGATGCATGAAAGTCAGTTTTTCAAACCTAGGAATCAGAATGTCCAGGGTCTGGTGATAAATCTTCATCTTTTCTTCTTTGACCTTCCAATCTCCATTTGCTTGAGACACAACTAGGTTCGAGTCCCCGATAACGTCCAACCTTTTTGCCCCTAGTTCTAGGCGGCTTCCAAACCAGCGATACACACCGCGTATTCTGCTTCGTTATTGGATACCTTGAATCGGAGTTTGAAGGCTAAAGGTACATGGGAATTGTCGGGTGCTATCAGCAACACACCTATCCTATAACCGTATTGATTAGATGCTCTGTCAAAGTACATTGTCCAAATCTCTTCCTCGACATGCAGAATGGCTTCATCTAGGAACAGGTATTCTACCGCTTCATCCCTTTCTACTGGGTGATCTGCTAAGAACTCCGCCATAGCTCTTCCCTTGACCGACTTGCGAGTGACGTACTTCAGATCAAATTCAGAGAGAAGAAGCAACCAATGGGCTAGCCTACCCATAAGCGCTGGTTTCTCAAAAAGATATTTGATGGGATCTAATCTCAAAACTAGAATTGCGGAGTGAGCTAACAAGTAGTGCCTCAACTTCCTGGTAGCCCATACCAAGGCTAAGCAAGCTTTCTCTAGTGGAGTGTAGCGAGTCTCGTAATCCAGCATTTTCTTGCTCAAGTAGTAGATGGCTTTCTCTACCTTATCCCCAATTCCTGAGCAAGCACGCATCCCATTGTTGTGTCGGTGACTGACAGATACAAAATCAAGGGCTTCCCCGGCTCTGGTGGCAACAACACAGGCGGATTCTGAAGGTACTGCTTGATCTGCTCAAAAGCAAATTGACATCGATCATCCCATTGGAATTTCTTTCCTTTCTTCAGAAGACCAAATAGTGATTCACAAGTCAAGGTTAATTTAGAAATAAACCGTCTTATGAATTACACTTTACTCAGAAAGCCTCACACCTCTTTTTCAGTCCTTGGTGGTGGCATTTCTAGGATGGCCTTGATTTTGCAAGGATCTACCTCGATGCCCCTCTGTGTGATCAAGAAACCTAGTATTTTCCCTACTGTTATGCCAAAAGTACATTTCTGTGGATTCAACCTCAGTCTGTATTCTCTGATCCTTTGAAAGAATTTCTTCAAGGCGGTGTAGTGGCCCTTTTTTTCTTTGGACTTGACAATCATGACATCCATGTACACCTCGACCTCTTTATGGATCATATCATGAAGAATTGTGGTAGCAGCCCTTTGATAGGTACCCCCGGCATTTTTCAGCCCAAACGGCATCGCCCAATAGCAGTAGGTTCCCTATGGCGTAGTGAAGGCAGTTTTCTCTCTGTCCTCGAGCGCCATCAGAATCTGGTTATACCTGAAAAATCCATCCATGAAGGAGAGCAATGCATGACCCGTAGTGAAATCCACCAATTCATCAATATGTGGCAGGGGAAAGTCGTCCTTCGAATTAGCCTTATTCAGATCCCTGAAGTCGACACAGACTCTAATTCTAACATCCTTCTTCGGGACTGGAACAATATTAGCCAACCATATTGGATATTCATACACAAGCAAGAACCCTGCCTCAATTTGTTTGGTAACTTCTTCTTTAATCTTCAAAGCCCAATCTGGGCATATTCTCCGTAACTTCTGTTTGATGGGTTGAGCCTCGGGGTCAAGAGGGCTTTGATACTATACAATCTCAGGATCGATTCCAGGCATGTCTTCGTAGGACCACGCAAAAACATATTTGAAATCTTTTAATAAAGCGAATAAGTGCTCACGCTCATCCGAAGACAACGTGGACCCGATCTGGACCAGACGCGGATCCTTCTCAATACCCACATTAAAAGCAATGATTTCATCAGTAAGGGGTTTTGTAAACCTTTCCTCCTCTCGATTAATCAAATTTTTCAAAACCAGAGGAATTCCTTCCTCATCGTTTTCATTAAAATTTTGAAAATCCTGATCAATGCAATAAACAAGCGACACAGAGAAATACTCAGAATCTGCAGCGGCATTCTCATTCATAAGGTCAAGCTCATCCAGCTCTTCGGTTACAACTGACTCAAAAGCAAAAGAAAAAAATGACTTGGACAAGACCTTGGCATCCGGGTTATCACCCCCCGGAATACCAGACTTTGACTCAAAAGAACCATAATTTGATTCCGACTCCACAGACTCTATGGAATCAGATTTTAGTTTACTACCTGACTCAGAACTACTAGAAAGGTAGCCCTCCTCCAGCTGCCATACAAGAGATGGTGCTACAGATGCATCCAAAATATTACTAGAAGGGTTCACACCCGATTGGTCCCCGATCATGGAGATAGTCAGGTTATCCTCCAAGCTCTCTGAGTCGACCGGAGGATTCGAAAGGAGACATGCCAATGCTGCCCTTACTTCAAGTTCGCTGCTGCCCGAGTCATTTTCCATGCTCTTCTCAGCTTCAGTAGTTGGTTCAGTCTTTTCCTCTATATCACTCTCTTGCAGCTGCAAGTCAATGAAAATCTCAAAGCCAAGAACACACTGCTCCTCAGAATTCAACCAGGGCTCAAGGAAGCCACAAAATGGGAAGTCTTTACCCTTCTAAACAAAATGGCCATTCAGAGTTCCCTGGATCGGCATGTGAACAAGCTCATAGCGTTTCCCAGCCTGCTTGGCTCCAGCTCTGCCTGCCATCTCTTTTCCTTTCCTAACCCAATCTTCTTTGGTAGACGTGTAGCCAAGACAGGCATGTGGATTATGTGGCACATCGGCCAAAGCTGTGATGTCTTTCCAGCCACTTCTTCCCAACCCCATTCCTGGCACATATTGGAGCTTGTTCATGAAATAGATTGATTGGGAACTAACATACAAGCCTTCATCAACTACCAAGATGGTTTGCACTGCTCGGGCCTCAGCCAGAGTAATCCCTGAAAAGAATACATCCTCTTCGCCATGAATGATTTCCAACGCATGTGTAATTACCTATGGTAGAGGATGTATAGACAAATTTCCGAACGCAATAGCTACCTCCTTCCCATGAAGGTATTTTAGCATTTGGTGGAGGATGGAGAAGACAGCTTTCACAAGGTGCAACCAAGGTCTTCCTAGCAGTAAATTGAAAATGGCAGGCACATCCAGGACATGAAACTCAATATCCTGTTGAGCTGGGCCCACTTGAACTCGGATCTGTACTATGCCCATAATCTCTCTACTGGTATTATCATACACTCGAATCACCGTGGGTACAAAATCTGCTGGCTTCAAGCCGCTGGCATAAGCTGTGCGTGACGAAAAGACATTGATAGCTGAGGGTGTCGACCTATACCACTGGCACCCATTTTTCTCTGCACTCAACAGATATGTACAAAGGTTTGTTGTGTGCTGAGCCTTTTGGCGATAGTTCTTTATCTGAGAAGGTGAGAGTTGGACTAGCACCACTTGGGAAAACTAACCCCACGAACTATTTAGGAGTGGAGTCAATGGACAATTTTGCTCTGTACATCGTTGATAGTATAGCCTATCAGTGCACCCGAGAAGCCATGAGTAGACTCCAGATTGAAATATCGGCTCAAATTTTCTTTAGCTGTTTCAGCACCACCTCTTCTACCAACTGTTTTTCCTTCTACTTCTCAACCTCTTTATCTTTCCCGGAGGCTTCATCTTGGTCCAAGTGCAGTGACTTAAAATACCGCCCACTTCTTGTCATGTGGTCAATCTCTTTAGAGTACTATGTATTGTCTGGCAGGGACTCATCCCAATCCTCGTCATTGTGGGCCAAATGTAGATCATCATCTTCCCACCATACACCTCTGGTAACCGATAAATAATTGTCCGGTTCTGGTCTGATCATTACCTCATCACAAGTATTCCCCGTAGAGAGTTGGGTTTTTTCAGCTTCCTGTTTGTCTTGATCTCTTTCTTGCACAAACCGCTTCAACGCGACTTCTTGCACTATATCAGCAGTACTCACGACACCTAATTCCTGAGCTAAATTCTTGATACTGGTGCTCTCTGATAGTTTCCCATTTTCTTCGGCCATTCCGACCACTACAGTTATTCTTGCTTCCTTTTCTTCAGGTTTTGTTTCAGTTTTTTCCTCTTTGTCAAGCTCGTCACTAAGCCACCCGGAGTTGTCTGTCGACCCATTCAGATCAAACCAGTCAATCTACACGTCTCCCTGATTTTATTCATCATAGAACTGCAGATTGTCTAAGTCCTCTTCTAGCTCTGCCAAATCATCCAGACTCTGGCTTGGGCCATCCTCCCGAACCACATTGACCTCCGCTACTGTCGACAATACTACTTCGAGCTTGGCTTGGTCAACTAGCACAATGTAGAAGCACGGATTGTATACCCCCTCAGTCAAATCCTCAGAGTGCTCAGGTAGCGGACTTGTACTCTCTTCCAAGACCAAGCTCTCTTTTTCTACCATTGTCGCCAGCACTGGTTCAGGTTGAAGTGTGGACGTGTCCAGCATGCACAAGTCTATGCTTTCAGGAATGAACACGGCCGGCTTGGGTAGGTAGGAAGGGGTAATGTATACACTGGGGTCATATGGGATGGCCAGTGTATATATTAGGTTTAGGTTCCGAGGTGGGGGAACTTGGTTGTGGGCCGGGAGAGGGTTTGGTGGGTACATTTGGCTTTTGGGGTGGTGTTGTCACCTTGTTGTCGATGAGATTTTGAATCTCATGACACAGCCTGTAGCATTGGTCAGTGTCGTGACCATGTTGCTGATGAAAAGCACAGTATTTGTCTGGGTTGTGTTTAGGTGGAAGAGAATCGGGTAGCGAGCGAGGCTCTAATGGCTTAAGATGTCCTTTTTTGATCAACACCCTCAGGGCTTGGGATAAAGGCATATAGAGCGGGGTAAAGACCTTTTGGGAACGGGCCTAGTTGTTTGAGGTTTGTGGAGTTGTGCTGGCAAAAGGGTTGGCAGTCTTGGCTTCACATCAGATGGTCGCGCAGTTGTGCTTCAACTGGTGGTTGCATTGGAACTGTGCGTAAAAGGCCTATTGGCCTACTCCTTCTCATCGGTTATCAACCCCTGTTTCATTGCATCTTCAATCTGAACCCCTATCTCATGGAGCTCAATGAATGTGAACAATGGCAAGACAATCATCTTCTGCAATAATTTCCCTTGCGGATTGCGGACCACAATCCTGATTTGATTCTTCTCAGATGGCCTGGTAGTCATCATCAAAGCCTTGGCCCTCCACCTTGTTACAAAGTCTGAGAAGCCCTCCTTTGACTCCTGACAGGTTACCTCAAGATCACAGGTTGTGACCTCGATCTACGTATTGTATAAGTATTGTGCGATGAAGGCCTCAGCTATTTCCTCCCAACTTCGTTTTACAAAGTCCTCCAGCTTTGCATACCAGATAGTCGCTATTCCTGACAAGGTCCAGCCGAAAAGTGATTGCTTTTGAAGTCTAGTAAGGTCCATCAGCCGTAGGATATCTAAGAATAACCACAAATAAACCATGGGATTTCCAGAGCCATCGAATCGGTCGATAAGTGGCATTTTGAACCAGTTTGGTAGAGTTACTATGGAGTCGATGTATCCATCTTCGATGTCGAGGATTGAGTTCACACCCTATGCTCGTTTGAGAAGCTTCTTCAGTTTGTTGACCTTTAGTACAGTTGTGTTAACTTCAAATTCAAACGGAAGCTTGGTTTGGTATACTAGTGCCATAGAGGCTTATAGTGGGATGGGGTCTACCGGATTGCCCAAATTCTCTTCGACATTAGCAGTGATTCCTGGCGCTGGGATACCTGCAGGAGGTACATGGGAAGCAGAGGCCGCTGCCAGCTGTGGTTGCTGTTGCTGCAGCCTATTTATCACTTCAGCTTGATAGGCTGTAACTTCAGCTTGGCAGGCAGCATCTTGCTACATGGTTTCCACTGTTTGTTGGAGATGACGAATGAAGTCCTCCATACTGGCTGTAGGGTACTGAGTCATTTGAGTAGGCGAGTGATCTCTTGCTGGCCTAGATGTAGAAGATTGTCCCTGACTGAATACAGGTGAAGTAAAAGATGTCTGGTGGACTGGTGAATTATGGCTAACTCTTCTTCGTCTGGTAACCGGTGGGAGCGAAGCAAACACAGGTTGTCCCCTAACAAGATCCCCAGATCTGTAAAGCCTCCTAACACGGGTCCAGAGTGCTCGGGGGATATCTGAACTGTCTGAAGCAATTATGACAAACTAACTTGCAAAAAGAAATAAAGCAAAAATCAGAAATTGCACAGCACCTCAGCTGAGATGTGAACAACACACAGTTGTAGTCAAAAGCTGTAGAGCTGCACTTAAACACTGAATTCTGCCCCCCAAATCTGATACCCAAACTTGCAACTGATACATACGTTCCTGTAGAGTTTCACTATAAAAGCATATACCAGTTAAGTGAGAGCCAAAACACCACTATAAGGGGGAGGGTTACCCTGTCCTAGTTTCATCAGGAACTAGGGTTCACTATTCAAACAATGCGGTTTCACGCAATCCTATATTCGGGTGAGCATCATGTCCTAGTTTGGAACAGTCTCTATGGCTTTCGATATACAACTAGGCCGAATGATCAAAAAGGGTACCTCAGCAAGACTACCTAATATACCTCTCACACCTAACACCGAGAAGTGAGAAGGATCAAACGGTACAGCGGTAGTCCAGATCCAAGGGTTGTGTTCCCATCGTGGTAGAGCCCGTGACCGGTCAACCTTTTGGCAAGCTTTTCCAAGCAAGCCTCCGGCAAACCATCTAGGAATAACAGATGGCAAACATAGTGACTTAGACACACCAATGCAAATGCAATGCAAAGAAACACATAAGTGTAGATAAAAAGTCATATCATGAGTTCGAGTCAAATTCTCTAAATCCCCAGCAGAGTCGCCAAAAACTGTAGCTCAACCTTTTTCGCACCCCCTTTCGGAAGCTCGGAAGAAGCCCTACAGTTCGGACTCCCATGGTTCTGAGTCTAATCTCACAAGTGCAATGTGAAATTGATAAACACCAAAGAGTCCAAATCCGGCAAATCTTTTGAAAAATCGATTTTGAATCAAAAATGCCAAAATTGGACTGCTTTGCCAGATATAGAGTCGCCACCTAAATAATTTATTTTGGGAAACCTAAGGAAACCCATGACTCGTGCCAAATGCCACGTATCCGTCATCACCAAGATTATCTTGACTCAGGAACTTAGATACAAGAGGGGAAGGTCATGAATTGAGCACCCCCGCTCGCCCGATCAAAGATCGACCTCTACTAATCATGATTTGATTTTTATCCACATTATATGTTGTTGTTCTGATTTATTAGGCTAGCGTTAATGTGTGATGCACACAAGCAAGTATAGACTAGTTTGCTCAAATTGGAACAATTCAATTTCATGTTTGCTTTTCTAAAAGAGTTTGATTTTGTCACCTAACAAAGTGGGTTTAAAGTCTGCAAATTTGCCACTAGACATAGTGGGCTTAAACGTACATTTGTTGAATCATTCCAATTAAAGCAACAACCCTTCATCCACAGGCATTCATGTAATTTATCAAGTAAGCATTTAGCCTCATGGCAAGCATGCTAGTCATGGCATTCACCCACACTCATGCAAGTATGCAAAAGCACTAAAACTCACCTAGTACTCCAAGCTAAGATAAAACAAAAGAGTTAGAAAAATATGCATGATTCCTAACTATACAAGATGACTAATGTAACACATACAAAGAATGCAATTAATAGGCTCGACTACTAATATGGCATATAAATCAATTTGATAGCATGCGGTCTAAGCACGTATTCAAAGAATTATTGAAATGACAACGCAGTTTGAATGATGAATCGAGCCTCGATGCATGCAATACAAATGAATCAATGCAAACATGCGATATGCTAATTGAAACATGATGCCCTTAATCTAACCATCAAAAGCGGATAAATTAAAGGGGGAAAGACGTGGGGTTGGAAGACATACACATTATTACATTATGCTCTCACGAAGGAGAGTCCGAATGAATAAATTAAGCTAACTAGCTAACTAAACTAAGCTAATTAAGCTAATTATTACAAACCGAATAAATAGCTAAACTAATTAACTAATTATTATAACACTTGAATTAACTAGCTAATAAGCTAACTAATTAAATAATTACAATACAAGTGAAAGTAAACTAAGTAAGTAAACTAAGCAATTAACTACTCTTCCTCAGGAAATGAGAGATGTGCATGCGCATACTCGATTTCCACCCGAAAAGACCACCGTTTGGCTCCCTAAAGCCTCTGTTTGCACAGTTGAACACTTCCAGAACAATTTTGCTCCACCTTACCAACATTCTGCTAAGATTTGCATCAGTGGCTAGCCAGCCACTGGTAAAGATTGTCGGCCACCTACCGGCCATGGATGGTGGTCTGCCGGCCACCTGCCGGCCACTGATGCATAGGTTCATCTTGCTGTAACAGAGGACAAACAGAGCATATACAAGGTATTTTCAAGGGTTGTCTACACAACTCACCCCTCCTTTTCATGAGCAAATCCAAAGAGTGGTGAATCTTAAGCTACAAATCATCAATTCAAGCAATTTCATTGCATGATGGCTTGTGACTTAAGATGTGCAAGCTCAATAAATGTAAAACAAGACACAAGCCTCCTTCCTTTCATGAATGATCAAGGGAAGGAGTAGACCTTAGAGACTTGGATCATTTCATCACTAGCAAGTATGAAATGGTCCAAGTTCCATTTATTCAATTAACTTTCGATTGAACACAACCAAACATTATCTTGCTCACTTTTAGTCCCAAGTTTTTTAGTTACTCATTTTAACTTACCAACCATTCTTTAATCCAATTAAGTCCATTGGTGAATGAGTCCTCTAAAAGAGAAGGAAGTTTCAAACAATGGGTAGTTTAAGGCAAGAGGGAAGTGTTATGCTGTTGATAATAAACCCTCAAAAGAGGATTAAACCATTAAGCATGACCTTCAATCTCAAGCTTAAACAATCCCAAGGTTGAAACAACCCTCAAAGAAAACAAAAATTCAAGAATGGAGGGAGGTTGCAGAGATGATTAGTGCTGAAATTAAGCATAAAAAGCACTAAAAACATGCAATCAACTCAAACAAGTGGTGTCTAAAGGCCTAAAACACCAAGCTTGTGAGGACACTTACACTACAAGCATCCAATACAAGACTCAAATGACCTAAACAACCCAAAACAGAGTTAAAACAGTCCAAATTAGAGCCTAAAACATGCTGGAATTAAGCTACAACAAGCTAGAAAAATAAGCTAACACATAGCACCAACTAGGCTAGCAAGCAAGACACAAGGAGGGGAGGCTAACCCCTCCAAATTTGGACTTCAAGACCTAATTTTCACCACTGAAAATACTCCAAAATTCAGTGTTCAAAAGCTCAAAAAAAGATAGTTTGAAAGTGGGAAATGAAGGTGGAAAGGCCTCACAAGCAAGGTACAAAGAATGGTGAATCACCCCTACCTTTAAATGGCCTAAAACCACAAATTTCAGCCCATAAGGACAGAGTTTTTATAGCCCAAAAATAGACCAAAAACAGTGGGAAAAAGATAGAAAAACAAGTATGCAAAACAAGCCAATAAAGCAAATATTATACCTCTTGAAGCAAAGAGTAATTCCAAGCAACAATTCAAGCCAAAACCAACTTCAAGAGCTCCAAGAAGGCCTCAAGGAACCTCAGCTCAAAGGTGATCAACTTTGGTTAAGGAGGTGTAAGCAAAAGTGTAGGAATTGTAGGCAAAAATATAGATAATTTGTAGAGAGAGAGAGAGAATTGTAGAGAGAGAGGAAAATTTTTGAGTTCAAAATTTTCTAACCTTGCTACAAGAGAGACAGGGTCTCTATATATAGAAAACATGAAATTCCCTCAAGGAGATCCAGCCCTCCACGTGTGGACAGATGCATGCATATGTGCAAATAGCTGGCACAGCTGGCATAAAATATCTACAAAATACACTGGTGGCCGGCAAGCCACATCAGTGGCCAACAACCCAAAAATGATAGTCGGCAGCCTCTAGGGGTGGCCAACAGGCCACCATCGGCTGTAGGCTTGAAAGACCAAGGCATGGTCCAAAAATGAGACAAATAGGATGCAGGATCTGGAAGGCTCAAAGTTGTGGCATTCCGCCGAGGACATTGAGCACTTGGCGAGCAAACAAACTCATCACCGGGTGTACCTGCAAGGACGTCCAACTTGTAAAAGCCGCAAAAAATGGGGTGTCTACAGGTTGACATTAAGTTAATGGAAAATAAAGTTTGAATCAATGCCAGGCATGTCGTACGGCGTCCAAACACTTCGATATTAGAGATCAGGAATTCCATGATCTCTGTTCTCTCAGTACTGGACAAAGTTGAGCTAAGCAAAAAGAACTTCTCTAGGACTTTTTCATCTATTCTTACCTCCACCAGATCTTCCACTACCTTCTGTTCGGCTGCCTTGCCAACATCCGCGAATAACTTGTTGCTTTTTGGCTCCTCTACCATCTGCACGAACCCTTTGGCAATTCAATTGCCGTTCATGGTCACAAAGCATTGCTTGGACATGATTTGGTCTCTCAAGACTTCTTTAATCGCTCCAGCTTCATTAGGGAATTGCATCACCTAATGGTAGGTTGATGCTATCACTTGCATGGCGTGCAACCATGCTCTCCCCAAAATAATGTTGTAAGTGGAAGGGAGTTTCAACACCCAGAATTCCACTTGCTTTGTCATTGTCCCAGCTTTGACCAGCAAAATTATCTTGCCAATCGGCCATTCTGGCATTGAGTTAAAACCCACCAAGGGAGATGTTGCGGGTGCTAAGTCATTGTCCTCCAATTTCAGTTGTTTGAAGGTCTCATAATACATTATCTCACACGAGCTCCCTTGGTCTATCAAGATCCGCTTGATATCAAAGTTCTTGATGCGTAAAATTACCACTAGCATGTCGTTAAGGGCTTTGCAACCTTATTAAGTCCTTGTCAGAGAAAGTGATAACGTTTTTTTGATTTCGTCTTCTCTTTTTCATGGTTGGGTGTACGCTCAGTACTTCTCTCATGTGCTCCACCTTCTTGATTATCCCTCTAAGCTCGCAGACTCGCTTAGGCTCGATGATCCCATGTATCACGTTGATCACACCTTGCGGTGGACCATCAACTGTTCTCTCATCTAGCTCGTTATAGTCTGGGGGGGTTGGCCGAGCTCCCCCTTCAATATATTGGTCCAAGTGGCCCGCGGCCACCAACTCTTCCAAATGCTGCCTCAGAGGCGTGCAATTCTCAATTTGGTGCCCCACTTCGTCATGGAAGGTGCACCTATATCTCTCGTTGTAGCCCCTTTGTGCTTCTCCCAGCTTGGCAGGTCGCCGAACGAAGGGTTCGTCATGTATTTGAGTAAGAATTCGGTAGATGGGCTTCTTGAACGCCTTAGTGATGGCGGTGCGGAATCTCAATCTCCTTGTCTTGGGATCTTCGCCATTTGGCCATCCGCCGTAACTATTCTTTCTTGGTCGGTCCTCCATGCTGACCGTGTTAACTTTCACCGCAAGCTTCTTGTCCAACATCACTGTTGTGCCGGACTTTGCCTTAGTGCAAGCGCCATCTTCTTCTACCTTGATGTGCTGGTGCACTCTCTCCATCAGGGCTTCCATTGTGAGAGGTGGCGTCATCGTCATTGAATCTCTCAACGTATAGCCCATCGCAAACCCCGCTTATACTGTGCGATAGCTAGGTTAGTGACATTGTCGCCTATCTAGTTGAAGGTCTCCCAATACCTATTATTGTAACATTTTAACATTTCTTTCTCACCTATGTCAATAGTAAGCAACTGGTCTATCTCTACCAGGATCTTGGTGTTTGTTTTAAAGCTAGTGATGAACGCCTCCGCAAGTTATGCCCATGAAATGATACTACCTTCTGGCAACCTTCCAAACCAAGTCAAGCCGAAGTGCCTAAGCTTGACGGAAAGAACATGCACATTAAGGCTTCGTTCCGCTGATATATGGCCATAACCTAGCGAAAGTGGCTCAAGTGCATGTAGGGGTCTGACATCTCCTCGTAGATTGTGAACTTAGGCTAGTAGAAGTGCAAGGGCAGTGGTGCATTCTCTATCGCTAGAATGAACGGCATGCTCTGCAACCTTGCTAATGCTTTGTCTACTGGTTCGTAAGCAAGGCGTGGCATTGGCATTCCAACCTCGACACTTCCATGTGTCCTAGGAACTAGCTGCTTCAAAGCAAAGACCCTTTGGGGAACTTGTGCCTGGGCGTCTTCCTTCATTCGAGTCCTTTCTTCTAGTACAGTCTGCAGGTCTGATGATCTAGGTAACTCAATGTGTTGAGAAGTGGTTTGGTGTGTATGTGAGGGTCGATAACTACTTCCCTTAGTGTAAGACCTTTTAGTCCTCGTTCTCTCAAACCTAGAGTAACAAGTCCTGGAAGTTCTCAATTGTGTATCGCCTATTCTAATGCTTTTTCTTTCAGAATGTGAAGGCATGGCTCGCCTATCGTGATCTCTTGAGTAGCGAGAACACGTTCTGTTTTCACGGATTTCCATCCCTAGCACGCTTTTTGTAGACACCCCATTTTTGACAGTTCTCAAGACTTGGATATGCTTGCAAGTACATCCAATGACGAGTTCAATTGCTCGTTGAGTATTCGAGTTCGCGACAAAACATCACAGGTTTGAGCTTTCCAAACCCTGTATTCTTTCTGTCTCATTTTTGGACCATGTGTTGGCCCTTTCTTCATGCTTCTTGTGAGGCACTGCCGACCACATTTTGGCCCTGTCGGCTATGGTTTTCTCCCTGCCTGCCATTGATGAAGCCTACCGGCCATCAATGAGGCACTGCCGGCTACCACTGATGGCTGGCAGAATGCATTGTCTCAGCAGATTTCACTCCAGATCTTTTGAGCCAGCTGGTTTCCACTCATCCCTCCTCCATACACGTGTATGTATGGACGGATGAAACCCTTTCCAAGCTTGTTTAACAAGCTTCTCATTGTTTCCTTCTATATAAGGAGAGGCTCTCCCTCCCTATCAGAGGTTGAGCACATTTTGAAGAGTTGTATCTCTCTCTCTATATATATATATATATTTTTCATTCTCTCTCTCTATATTGTGTTTGTTTGTGCTCTAAAGTCTATTTTTCTTTCACTTTTGCACTACAACACCTAGTGATACACCGCCATCTTTGAGCTGAGGTTCTTGGGAGTGTTTCTTGAGCTCTGAAAGTTGGTTTTTGGCCTCAAAGTTTGCTGGTTTCGAGGTTGAGCTTCAAGGGTGAGTATTTTCCCCTTTTTAGCATTTGTTTGTATCACATTTTGGCCATCCTTGAATATTGTTTTAGGCCTTGCTTTCAACTAAAAAAAGTTCTATATTTAAGTGCTTTTGTTGATTGTTTAAGGCCTCTTTGGTGTTTAGGGTGTTCTACCCTCTTGTATGCCTTGTTTGGCCTTGTTTTGTGCCATGCTTTGAGGCCTTTGAGTTAGTCTTTGTTTGGCCTTCTAGCCACTGAAATCTAGTGGATTTTCAGTGGTAGGCATGTGGTTTTGAGGCCTCAAATCAGAGGGGGATGTCCCCCTCTCTTTTTGTTTTGTTTGCTTGAGTTATTGGCCTATCAAATGAGCATGTATCTCTATACTTTTGAAGCTTAGTTTAGTCACTTTTTTGTGACTTTTAGGGCCTGTCTTAACTCTATCCATGGCTGGTTTGGTCACCTTATGCATGCATCTTGTATGTGTAGTGTAATCCCATTTGTGGCTCATCAAAGTAGCATGTCTTGCTAGCATGTATTGGCCCCATTTCAGTGGGTTTTTTTATCATGATTTGACATCTCATAACTCTGTCTAAATTTGGTTTGGTAGTCTCTTGAGTGGCTCATGTACTTGTAGAACAAATCTTGCTTACTAGCTTTGTATGCATGATGTTTTGGCTCATCATTCTAGCATATTTTAGCTATGCTCCAGCATGATTTTATTCATATTTTGGGCTGTTCTAAGACTATTTTGGGCTGTCATGGTCATATGATTCATGTTTTGTATAGCTATGGTGCAAATACTTTGACTAGTCTTGAGTTTTGAGGGAGCTTGCATGCTTAACTTGTGATGTTTGCATGCCTTGGCATCATTTGAAATGTTATATCAGTGCATATTTCATGGTCATATACTTGCCTTTGTCATGCTTTCAATGCCTTGAAGAGTTGGTGTTTTATGCCTCATGAATGGATCATTGTGCATGCCTCTATGCTTAGGTCTTTGGGATGCTATCTCAGTGGATTTTTGGGCTTATTTTGACATACCATAACTCTGATTTTTATTGGTTAAGTCACGCCATGTTGGGTTGAAATAGGTGTAGTGCAATCCCCCTTGTTGGCCTTACTTGCACCGTGCTTTATGTCTTTCATGTTGACTTGTTTTGGCCTTGGTCCATACATGTTTTAGATTCATTTTGGCATGATCTAGGACTGTTTTGATTGTCCTTGGTCCTTTGGGGTTTGATTCATGTGGCCTTAGTACAAGCTCCTTGGTTAGTCTTAAGCTTTGAACATCCTAGCATGTTATGCTTGGACTGTTTGAATGATTTGGCATCAATTTACATGAGATTTCAGAGCTTACCTCATTGCCACATTATCATGATTGTCACTCCTTGCTTATGTATGAGAGTTGTGTCCCTATGCCTTAATTCTTAGGCCATTACATGTGCATGCTTTTCTTTGCATTTCATACCATCATTTCATCATCTTGGCCACTGATATGGGCATGACTGAGGTCTGCCCATTTTTAGTTTAAGTCCATTTACCATGTTGCTCAAATGTTGTTACATTGCATCATGCTCGCACGCTTGAGTTGCATGACATTTGCATGCTTGTTGCATTGCTTGGTACATTGTATGTGGTAACATGTTGTTGCATGCTTGACATATAGCATGTTGTTGTATACTTGCTCCATTGTATTGTTGTCACATGCTTGAGTTACATTGCATACTTGCATGCTCATATTGCATTAGCATTGTTCGCATATCATCAACTTTGTTAAGGTAATCATATCACATAGCATTGAGTATGCCATGTAGTTGCATGTTTACATGCTTAAGTCATATTGCATGTTTGCCATGCTTGTGTTGCATTGTTGTTTGGATTAAGTATTAATCCGAGCACAAGAAACGAGGGACGTTTCATACTTCAAGTGATGAAACGTGCCTCAATTCTCGGTCGCCGATGCTCTTGACAATGCATGACAGAGTTTTAGGCTTTATATGTCTATTTGTGCATTCATTTTACATTGAATTTGCACAAGTTCGATCTTTGGCCATCATGCATCGGCATGCGTGATTGATGGTCTTGGATCCGACTATGCCTCTTCCTTGATATTTTGAGGTGATATGGGGTGGCATAGTGCGTACATACCCTTGGGAGACCCTCCATTTTCTCTATTTTGTGCTCTGATGCAGCTTGGTGTCACAACACACCAGTGGCCGACACCCTCTTGTTGTTGGCCGGTAGTCCTTCATTCTTAGCCGGCAGTACCTGCTCTTGGCCGGCAGGGGGGTCGGCAAAAGCCCCTCATGGCCGGCAGGCCACTGGTGCACTCCCCAACATGTTTTGGTAAGATCCAGCAGTTAGTTCTGAAGGACACCCTGCAGACAGAGCCTCTAAAAGAGCATTTGGAGAGCTTTTGGGACGGGAATCGAGCATTCATCTTCAACTTCTTCAAGGTTGAGCATGCATATTTTAAGGCTTACTTGTTAGTTAGCTCTAATTTGTAATTTAATTAGTTAATTTGTTAATTAATTAAGTGTTGTAATAATTAGTTGTAGCTAGTTATTCATTCGGTTATGTAATAATTAATTAGCTTGTTAGTTAGTTAATTAGTCGGTTTGTATTATTCATTCGGACCCTCCGTCGAGAGGGAACAACTTTGTAATAAGCGTGCGTGTGTGCGATGCATGTCTTCCAACCCCCCATTTCTTTCTCCCTTTTACTTACCTGCTTTCGATGGTTAGTTTTAGGGCATGTTTCAATCAGCATACTTATGCTTTGCATGCGTGCATCATTCATTTGTCTTGCATACACCGGGCTTGGCACATCATACTAACTGCATTGTATTCCAATACCAAGTTGAGTACATGTATCAATTGTTGCATTTCATATGCCATTTTAGAATAGCCGAGCCTATTTCTAGTTGCATTTTCGCATGTGTTGCATTAGCCATCTTAACATGAACTAGGATCATGCATGATTTCTAACTAGTTCTCTGTTTTGGCTCGAAGTACACTGTGAGTGTTTATCCTTCAGCATACTGCATGTGTGTTATTGATTGCCATGATAGCATGCTTGCCATGAGGCTAACTGCTTAGTTGATATAACTACCTGAATGCCTGTGGGTGAAGGTTGGATTGTTTGAATTGGAACAATTCATTGAAATCCTCAATTTACCCTACTTGCGAGTAGCAAACTTCAAACCATTTTCAAACAAACGGATATGTAATGTTTTGTTCCAAATTAGGCAATATAGTCTATACTTGTTTGCTGTGCGCATCACGTAGTAAGATTAGCTAATTAATCGGAATAAGAACACATGTGTTTTCAAAAACAAGATATCATGCTTAGTACAGGCCGATCTTTGATCGGGCGAGCGGGGGTGCTCATTGCTTGACCTTCCCCTCTCGTACCACTTTGGTGACGACGGACACGTGGCCTTAGGCACGAGTCAGGGTTTTCTAAATTCCCCCAAAATAAAATATTTAGGTGGCGACTCTATATCTGGCAAAGCAGTCCATATTTGACACTTCTTTACAAAAATCAGTTTTCCAAAATGATTTGCCAGATTTGGACTCTTTGGTGATTTATCGGTCTTGCATTGCACTTTGCGAGACTAGATTCAGAACCGTGACATTGAGTCCAAACTGTGGTAAGCCCAAATGAACAGAACGGGATTTTGCGCCGATTATTTTCGCACGCGGAGCCCAGGACGTTCGGGCGCGTCCACACTTTTGCTCTTCATCTGGTGTTTCATGGCCTCCATGTCAGCCACCATTCTCTTTATCAACTTGTTTTCCTCTTTTACGCTATTCTCCAGAACCTGGGCATCCATCATCTGCCTCTGTCCATCTGGGCATTGAGGGCGACAAGGACTTGAGCCCCCTTTTTCTCGTGTGCCCCTTCATGGGTTCCATCGCTAAGTGTCCAAGTCTACCATGGGCGGAACAAAAGGAAAATCCTCGCACCTCATGTCCCCTTCTGGAGTATGCCCATCGACAACAAACTGAAGAAAGTCATCATTGTGCGCCATTGAACTCAGTTGAATGATAACTCAATTAAAAGGTTAGTTCTCTATAAATAAATAAAAAAAAGGTTCCCATAGACGGCGCTAATTGTACGAGCACAAAATAATCTGTCTCGTACAATCCTATTGATTAAGTATGCACTCCTCCAAACGTCGTCATCTTATCACCTGAAAACACAAACGTGAGCTAGCCAACAGGTGTGGGTGGGAAACCCCTTCAATGCCTAAGTCAGCAAATAGACAATAGACACAAAAGCTCTGTGAATTCAGGAGTATGAATTGCAATACCTGAGATTAGGGTATCGTTTGAGCTTTTATAGATTCCTCATGGCACAATCCTAGTAGGACTCTATCTCTCTTTAGCAAAGTCGTTCTAGGAATCATATTCCCAAAGGATTATGCTTGTCCTTAGAACACCCTTCTTACTACAAGCCAAGTGAGATGGCAACACTCTGTTTGGCCACTGCTTTCCTAACCAAACTACTTTACTCTGATCTTTCTCTGACTGAACAGCCCAAACAACCAACTGATAAGGTGCCGAGTTGAACCTAGCTCGGCCTTCTTCATTAAAGCCAACTCGGTCCGCAAAGATCTATACCTAAATAGCCATGTCCAAGCCTAAACAAACCATCGCTGGCCGACCTAGAGCCCATATAGCTTGAAACTGGGCTATCTAAGCCCTTACCTCAACCCATTGTTCGGTTCAACTCTCCAAGACAATTTCTTTAGCTCGGCCTAATTTGTCTCAACTCTCCATTTTGTCGTGTGTTTGTGTTTTAGGAATAATAAACCGATGCTTGATGGGTTCACGGATTCCGACATAGCCCGTGTTGTTGATTCTTGAAAATCTACTTCGGGTATTTGATGACATTTGTAGGGGGAGCTATGGCATGGCAATCTAAGTTGTAAAAATGCGTTGCTATCTCAACTACCGGAACTGAATTTATCGCCATTACAGAAGCTTGCAAGGAAGAGTTATGGTTGAAGAAATTTATACAAGAGTTGGGTTTGAAACAAGAGAGGCATGTGAGTCATTGTGATAGTCAAAGTGCTATACATTTGAGTAAAAATTTAACTTTCATTCGAGATCGAAACACATTGATGTGAGATAGCATTGGATTCATGATGTGTTAGATTTGAAATTGTTGCAACTTAAAAATGTTCACACATGATAATGTTTTGGAGATGTTGACTAAGGCTTTGTCAAGAGATAAACATTTAAGCATTAAACTTTACGTGGGTATGGTAGATATCTCCACCTAAATCAGTAGGGCAATAATTGTTAGGTGTATCTCCTTAATGGAGTATAGAACCCAATTAATTCATTAAAAGAATATTTAATTTGGTTTGATATTGATTATAATATATTTTTTATATATTATATTTGACTTTTGGAGACTCAATAAATATTTAAAATCTATTTTGATGACAGCTAAGCTTCAAAATTTGGGAAGCCAAGAGTCAAAAATACATTTTTGTATTGTTTATCCGTAAGACCATCTCCAACGCTTAATCAAATGCAGTATTAGATTTGAATTTTGGTGAAAAAATCACTTTTTGGTGCTCCAACGGTTGCACCAAATCGATATCAAATCGAGAATTCAGCAAACGTTTCACCAAAATGAGAACAGGCTCCGCATTTCACCAAAACACTGTGCATGACCGTTGGGGGAGACCAACCGGTCGACCAGCCGGTTGACCGGCCGGTTGACCAACCGGTCGACCACCAAAAGGTTCAAACAGTTCCAAAAAAAGGTTCAAACAATTAAAATAAATAAATAAATAAAAATTTTTTTGCCTTACCGGTCAACCAGTGAAAAATATATGAATTCAGTGTCTTATTCAACTCCATTTCAAAGATAATTTCTTCATTTATTTGATAAGATCTTTTCACTTATTTATTTGTAATTGTTTGAAATTTACCTAAAGGTGATTGTAAGACTATTTATGTCTCGTTTGCAAACTCTTAATTGATAATAGAATCGGACTACGGTCACATAGACGTACCTTACATTAAGAAAATTACGTAA
This sequence comes from Camellia japonica, assembly GCA_030407325.1. NCBI lineage: Eukaryota > Viridiplantae > Streptophyta > Magnoliopsida > Ericales > Theaceae > Camellia > Camellia japonica. Next base: position 179,453,706 of record JAPPVO010000059.1, on the reverse strand, counting down.
AAATTCTTGTGTCGTTGATTTAATTTTTCCTCATTATTTTTATTTAATTCAATTGATTTACACTTGTGGAAAATCATCTATTTTTTTTAACACAAATAATGTTGAAATTTGACTTTTCTTGTGAGATTATTTGAATGAAAAAAAATGAAAGCTAAAAAAGATCTCATTAAAAATAGGGTAAATTACACTGACATCTCCTGAGATTTCTATTTAATACAGATCTCCCCTAACATTTGAAAAATTATACTTACCCCTTATTAGATTAAAATGATATATTTGCCCCTTATCCTTTATAATTATAAAATAATAAAATAATTCAAATATTTTGTTCATGTCATTTCAAGAGAAATAACAATCATCTTTTTTGGTTTAACTCACAAAAAAAATTAATTTTTTTTATTTATCGTAATTGTTTTACTGAATTTTTTTAATATTTTAAGCAATTTTATTTTTTTAGATACACCTAATCTAGATATTCTTAAGAAGTATAATATTTTGTGATTTTTATTTTTAAATTCACCCAAAAAAATTAAAAATATAAAAATTCAATACATTATCTTATTTTGTTTTTAATGAATTTTTTTTTAAAAAAATTGTACAAATTTTGTACTTTTTAAATATATTTAGATTAAATTGATCTAATCTGTATATAATGGTGGAAATAAAATTGAAAAATTATATTCATATACAAAAATTTATACAAAAAATATCATAAAAATGTTGTGATAATGATATTATTGTAAATATAAATCGTGTTTATGGGTGTTTTGTTTTAAAGTAAAAGGTCACCATTAAGTTATGAGTGCTGCTATTAGCACCCCATAAATTATTTTGGACCCCCCAATTCTGAGTTTTTTTAATTACAATAATAATCTTAAATAAAATTACTACGAACGACATCATTAATTTTTAGACACTCCATCTCACACTACAACAAAATGGTTCTTTAATGACAAAATCACTTCGTCTCCAATAGTGAAATTTTTGTCACTACGTTCATCGTTTATTGGTCGTCACTAAAAGTACCTAGTAACGAAATTTTATTTTGTCACCTATTATTGATATTTGATGACGAAACATTTCATCGCTAAGTGTTAAATATTTTGTCATCTATAACATCCATTTCATCACTAGAATTAAATAAAATTTTATTCTATTTGTTTAGGTAACGAAATATTTCGTCAGTACAAATAGTGATAGAATTTTTAGTGACGAAAATATTCATTGTCAAAAGATGCAAAAAAAAAAAGACCCTTTAGTGACAACAATTTTTGTTAAGAAATATTTCAATTTAGGGACGAAATACTGAACATGTGTGACGAAATTATTTGTTGGGATTAGAAGGTTTTAGCGACAATTTCAAAAAAATATGTGGGGCGGGGGGATATTTGCAATTTATATCTATTTTTTTTTCAATAGTTCATTATGTGTGCTTGTATTGTTTGTGCAACTTATAGGTGAAGCCACTCAATCGTCAACCAAACTGTGTGTTTAAAGCCCTTGCTACATCACTCGGATTGCCTTATAGATCAAACCGATTCTGCAAAATCAAATTTTTTTTTTTTTTCAGAAGTTAGATAACCTAAATTTTGTTCACATACACAATTAAACGTAGCAGCAAACCAACTGTGAAACGCAACAACTAAGTGTGGACTCGCCTTTTTCCGCGTCCCGCCTTTCGGAAAGGGTTTGAAAAGAAAGGCCTTCACAGTTCGGACTCTACCTGTGGTTCTGAATCTAGTCTTACAAGTGCAATGTGAAACTGATAATCACCAAAGAGTCCAATCCGGCAGATCATTTTGGAAAATTGATTTTGAATCAAATAATGCCAAAACTGGACTGCTTACTAGATTACAAAGTCGCCACCTAAATATTTTATTTTTGGGAAAATTTAAGAAACCCTGACTCGTGCCAAAGGCCACGTGTCCGTCATCACCAAAGTTGCCTCGGCTCGGGAACTTAGGTACGAGAGGGGAAGGTCCTAAAATGAGCACCCCCGCTCGCCCGATCAAAGATCAGCCTCTACTAATCATGATATGTTCTTTTATAAACCTCATGTGTTCTTATTCCAGTTATTAGCTAACTTTACTATGTGACACACACAAGCAAGTATAGACTAGTCGCAAGACTTGGAACGAATTCAACTCATGTTTATTTTCAAAAATGGTTTGAATTTGCCACCCTCAAGTGGGCTTAGAAAATGCGGATTTTCCACCTCTAGTGGGCTTAAAACATGATTTTACCACTTCGCAAAGTGGGCTTAAAACTCACATTTTGTTGAATTGTTCCAATTCAAACAACAAAGCATTCATCCACAAGCATTTATGCAGTTTAGCATTTAAGCACATAGCCTCATGGCAAGCATGCGAAACATGGAAATATGGCAATCACACTCATGCAAGTATGCTAAAGCATAAAAACTCACCGAGTACTCCAAGCCAAAAAAAAAAGCTAGTTAGAAATATGCATGATCCTAACTATGCAAGATGCCTAATGCAACACATGTAATAATGCAATTAATAGGCTCGGCTACTAATGCATATGATCGATTTGAACAACATGCAATAAACACATATTCAAAGAATTATTGAAATGACAATGCAGTTTGAATGATGCGCCGAGCCTCGGTGCATGCAAGACAAATGAATGAATGCAAACATGCAGGCATAAGGTATGCTAATTGAAACATGTCCCTAATCTAACCATCGAAAGCGATTAAATAAAAGGGAGAAAGGGGTTGGAAAACATACACACACACACACACACACACGCGCGCGCGCGCGCTTATTACAACATTGTGCCCTCGGGAAGGAGGGTCCGAATAAATAAGCTAACTAGCTATGCTAATTAAGCTAATTATTACAAACCAAAGTAAATAATTAGCTATGCTAAGCTAATTAAAGCAATTAATTAATTAACTATCTAAGCTAATTAATTACAATACTTGAATTGAATAATTAGCTACGCTAACTAATTAAAGCAATCAAATGGCCTCGAGGGCGAGGAAGGCATGCATGCTCAGTTGGCTTCCTCTCAAAAATCCACCGTCTTTCCATCGGACGCCTCTGTTTGCACTCGATTGAACACCAACAGTGCTGCCAACTTTAAGAACATCTCTGCTCTAACTCAGGAACACACTTGTGCAAAATTTCATTGGTGGCCAGTCGAACACAAATGGTGATTGTCGGCTACCATTAGTGGCCGGCCGACTATTTTTGGTGTCTGTCGGCCACTTCTGGTGGCCGATCGGCCACCTCTTTCCTAGACTTCTATTTTTTGCTGCAACAAAGAGAAAATAGAGGCAAGGTAGTGTATTATCAAGGAATATGTGTACTATTACCCTTCTTATCATTACACAAGATCAAAGAAGTGTAATTCTTGGCTCCAAAACCATCAACCAAGCAATTTTCATGCATGATGGCCAAAGAACCAAGAAGTACAACTTCATTGTATGCAAAAACAAGACTCAAGATCATCACCTTATCATGTATGATCAAAGGCAATGGAGACCAAGGAGATTGGCACATTTCATCACTTTGAGTATGAAATACTCCAATCTTCCTTGTGTTCAATATAACGTCCGATTAAACACATGCAATGCAACACAACATGCTTATCTTGCTCAAGTTTTACTTTATCATTTTTGTTTACTTATTTTAGCTTACCAACTCATTCTTTAATTGATTTAGTCCAACGGTTAGCGTCCTCTAATGGAAAGAGGGCTTAAACCACAAGTACCTTGAGCATGAAAGAGCCCTCATGTTGTTGGTAATGAACTCCCGACATAATTAAACCATTAGGCATGAGGGTCTCAATTCCACACTCAAGCCAACAAGGGGTTCAAAGTCACTTTCAAAACAAATGAAAGAGTGAAGAATAGAGGGAGATTACACAGATTTCAGTGCTGAAATTGCATGCAAAATGACACTACATCATGTAAGCAACTCATGCAAATCATGTTTAAAAGCCGAAAACACCAAACTACTGAAAATCAATACACTATAGGCATGCAATACAAAGCTCCAAACATACAAACACTTCAAAAAAGTACTAAAATAGCCTAAAAGGAGTCCTAAAACATGTTTGAAGTAGGCTAAGAAATGCTAGAATAATGGGCCAAAACATAGCATAAGCTAAACTATTAAGCACAATTGCACTATAAGCATACAAAGCAAGCCTCAAGTGCTCCAACCAGCCCAGAACAGAGCTCAAACATGCCAAGACAGAGCCTAAAACATGCTTGAATTAAGCTAAGTTAAGTTACAAAATCAAGCTAACATGTGAAGCAACCTAGGCATGGAAGCAAGACACAAGGAGGGGAGGCTAACCCCTCCTATTTTGGACTTCAAAAGTTGATTTTTACCACTGAAATAACTCTGATTTTCAATGGTTAAAAGGGCCAAAAGGTTTGATTTAAAGGGGGGAAGAAATGGCACAAAAGACTTCACAAGCCAAAGAACAAAAAAGGGAAGACAACCCCCTAACTCACCAAGACTTAAACTACCATTTTCAAACCTCAAAAACAGAGTTTTTTGTAGTTGAAAAACCAGATCAAAATAGTACAAAAAGATAGTAACTCAAACTATGCAAGACAAGTTTAAAAGGTAAGTCTTATACCTCTTGAAGCACAAGACAATTTCAGGCACAAATTAAAGCTCAAAACCCTTTCTAAGGCTCCAAGAAGACCTCCTAGAACCTCAGCTCCAAGGTAGTCAAGATTGATCAAGGGTCTATGTGCAAAAGTGTAGAGAAAGCTAACTACAAAGCACAAAATAAGAAGAGAGAGAGAGAGAGAGAGAGAGAGAGAGAGAGAAAACTCTAGAGAGAGATAGAGAGAATTTTGATCTAAATTGTCTAACCTCTCAAAATGGGGGAAAGACCCCCTATATATAGAAAAACAAGCTTAGAGCTTGTATTCATCCCTCCATACACGTGTATGGAGATGCACTTCAGTGAACAACAGCTGGCACAGCTGGCAAACAAATATCTAAAAAAGGAGAAAAATGGTCGTCGACCATCACCAGTGGCCGACCGGCCATCAATGTAGCCAATCGACCACCACGGATGGCCGGCAGGCACAAGCCATAGCCGATAGACTGTGGGGATAGCCGATAGGCCACCCTCTTCTCCAAACTTGAAACGACAAGCTCTTGGTCCACAACCAAGCACAAAACAGACAAGTTGAGAGGCTAAAAGGCAAGGCGCTCGGCCGAGAACTTCAGGCACTCGAAACAAACACAAGCATACAAAACCATCGAGTGTTCACGATGACGTCTAAGTCTTTAGAACGGTCAAAAATGGAGTGTCTACACTAGGTTATATAAGTAACTCCACAATCCTTGTCAACAACTTAGAAAAAAAAAAATCCAAAATTCTGGTAAGTCAACCACTAATATATGATAGATCAGATCCAATATGAACTGGGTGAGTCATAAAAACATGTCCAAAATTCTGTCTTTTCTATTTAGGAAGAGAAAAACAATGAGGCAGAGATAAGAAACCTCTGAACTAGAATTGTCTGAAACTAGCAGTATTTAATATCAAATTCTTGGAATTGCACATTTGACCCATTTCTAACAAATAATAATAATGATAAATAAATAAAACAAAGATCCATTCTTCTCTAATCCTTTCCATCAATCACCTCAATTTCAGTTTCAAAAAATATAGAAGGCAATAGTAGAAGGGTTTCAATTTCAATTTCAATTTCAATTTCCATGTGTCATACCTCTTTTACTTGTTTTCTTTTTAATAATGATAAATAAATAAGATTTGCCATCATCTGAAGTCTCATCTAACTATGAAGTGGTCACAGAAATTGTGCAAAGACATTAAGGATATAGAACATCAATGAGTAAAAAAATATCAAGAATGCCAACAAAAAATGTAGCATGAATAAGAGAAATATGGATAGCTTCTGAAACTTGAATATTCAAAAATGAACTACTAGGTTTTAAAAAGAGGGTTTTCAATAATAGCAACATTTACTGCTGATGGCCACTTTACTATTTAGTCAACTTGGAATTTTTTTGAGAAAATCTTTTGACAAAATGGCTTGGGCTAATATTATTTGGGGTCCTCATAATATCCTCAAGGTTAGTATGGTGGTGTGGATGGCCATTCTTGGTAGATTGAATACTGGGGACAAATTTATTGGGGTTACCCAGTCTGTTGAGTGTGTTTTTTGTAAACATTGTTGTGAAGACCATAACCATCTATTCTTTGAGTGTCCATTCTCTGATAGAATTTGGCAGTGTATTCAACTGAAGCTTAATGTTAATTGGCCTGATCTCTAATGGCCTGATTTGATTAAATACATTGCTAATTCTGTGAAAGGGAATTCATTAAAATCTATTATTACTAAGCTTGCCTTTACTTGCAGTGTGTACCAGTTATGGCTTGCTAGAAATAACAGAATTTTTAAAAATGAAATGTTACCTGAAGAGGTGATCATAAAATGTATTGAGGATATGGTTAGATTTAGGGTAATGCATATTACCAATCTCAAATCTCACCATAGTAACAGTTGGTATGTTAGAACTTGGAGGCTGCCTCACACTGTTCTGAGACATGATGTACCTGGTATGAGGGATGTGAGTTCACTAAATGTGGGTTGAGTGATGGTAAGCACAAAATGTGGGATTTTTTAATGTTTGTTCTTTGTTATAGGTACATTGCTACAATGAAGAAAAATCTTGAGAGTGTGAGAAACCAATCAGTGAGGGTTGAGAGTATGTTTGTGAGGAAAATATCAGTACCTAACCTCAATTCACTGGCCAAAATGAGTGGAACTAATATCTATATCTATATTTTCTTGTTTTCTTTTTGTAGGTTTATGAAGCAATTTTTTTCCGAGTGGTGTGAGATTCTATATTGTGGGTTAAGTGTAGTGAGATTATATATTGTGTGTTTCAGGTGCAACCTGGCTGTTACACTATGCATGTGTAGTGGATAGGTTATGCTCATGTTTACCTGTGGTTTTGACAGGGTTGCTTGATTGTTTCAAGACTATTGATGGAAGGAATGGTTACAAAGGTTGTTTGCTGGAAACGTTGCTTAGTAAGGGCAGCTGCCGAGAACATTCGCTGGCGGTGTGTCCACTGGAAATAAGAATCTGGCAGCAAGTGAAGATGGCTGCTCCAAGCACCTCAAGTGTGAAGAAATCCTTTATTTTTTCATTGTATAAGTCGTTTTACTTAGACTATCTTTGTATTGCTGTTTTGGCGATTATTTTGGGCTTACCCTTGCGGGCTATGCAAGGGAGAATACTCGCATCTTGGTGTGGACGTTAACTCAGATTTTTTTTGGGCTTATGGGGTGTGTTCATGGTCCACATACAGCTGGTATGGAGACCCTGAACATATTAAATAGATCCAAATCTGAGGTATAGTTTTTTGGCTGTTCTTTAGCTTAAGTATCTTTAATCCCTATATGTATTTTGGGGCTATATATTTCTTTTAGCCTATTCTCTTTGGCTTTGTTTGGCTGGCTCTATTCCTTTGTATAGTGGTGGTGTAAGGCCTGGGGCATGCCCCTTGTAGTTGTGTAAGTTCTTTGTTTTTATTTATGACTTATTCACCCAAAAAAACATTTCAACCATATCATACAAATGCAACTAGCAGCCATCTCTAAATCGCATTGATAATAATGTTATTATAGAACTTAAGAAATTAATAGTGCAAACACAATATTCTAATGGGAAACTAAGTCACTCCAACTTCTGATTTGTGCCATAAGCTGAATGCAATTATTAGATTCTATGCTACCATAACTTAGAATATTTTGATCCTTTTACCCGGGAAAAAGTTAGGAAGGCTTTTGTTGGTGTTTTTTTTAACTTTTCCTAGGATTGAAAAAAGGCCTGAATTTCTTATTTTAATTTTTTGTCGTGAAGGAAGACATGGACGACAACCTAGATTTTGGATGGTTTTGGCAAATCAAAGCTCGGTTACTGTCAACTTTGCTAAACAAAAAAATCTTTACTATAATCATGTTTTATGATTTCACTTAGCAGATATATTGTGACTTACAATGGCATGAAAAAGTCTATCACTAAAGCTAAACAAAAACTTATTCTGTCACATTAAAGCCATGTAGGCAAGCACTTCACCTTAATAGAACGTTCTTTTTTAATTACTTTGTTGTTGTCTTCGTGCTTCCTAGATTGCTATTCAAAGGACAAAAAACAAAGCCTCATTTTTCCCTTTCTTTTTTTCTTATTCAAATTCTCAATCATCCAAGCAAAGAATTTTGAGTGTTCACATCAAAATTCTATTCTCCTAGCTTCATTTGAGCTCATTAAACCTTGGGCAAATCTGTATTACCTTCTGTTGTACTAACAATTTGTTAGGATTATTTCTTGGCTCTATATTTCTTAAACTTGTTTGTTATGAATTGTGGTGTTGGTTATAATTCATTGTGGTGGCGTTGGTTATGACTTAGTTATGACTGAAGAGGTCTTTGGGTACGCCTCACGTGGCATTTGGCTATGACTTGGTTATAACTCATTGCGATGTTGGTTACGACTTAATTATATATGACTTATTGTAGTTATTATTTTGGTTATGACCTGTGGTCATGTCTATAACGGTGTTTGCAAATTCATGAGAAATGAGTAAAATCATTTTAGTATAAAGAGGAACAAATATAGACCACAATTGTAAAGAATTAAAGTGAAACAAAGTAAAATTGTGAGGAAAAAAGTATCGCAATTCAAGTAAAAAATGATAAACGCAAGCATTAAATCAAGATAAAACATGAAGATTGATCATACCAAGGTATAGAATTTCAGAGATGACTTGACAACTATGTTGAACTTTGGAGTCTACAATCAAACCATTTCTCAATGTATATATATTGACACACATGCATATATGTCACGACCCCATTCCGCCCCTAGTAGAATGGTGCCGTGATGGCCAGTAATCCAAGATTACCAAAGGCCAACTTACAAAGTCGCACACAATCAGGGTATACATATGGGGCTTACATGTGCGGAAACAATAAATTTAAAATCTAAATAGTCCATAAGAGCTGTGCATAGATCAAATGAAATGACATACATCATGACATGGTTTCCAACTTGGATACGAATAAAATGAAGTACATAATACATCTTGATCAAAAGGCTTCTCAAGCCGAAATACACAAAAGACATGTAATACAAAGCTAAGAAGCATAATCTTCAAGATGCTTGCAAAAACATGACTCCAAAACATCTTGCAAAACACATCTAGGCGTCACCGCCTTCTTGCTCGTCACCTACATATATATAAGGAGAGGGTGAGCTTGGATACTCAGTGAATGATATTAGTAATAAAGGTTTAAATGAATGATATCCGAGATCTTTATCAAAACAATACATATAATAACTTGTACAAAACATGGGATGAATCAAGTTCATCAATCAAAGTCTTTCAAAGCTTCAAGGGATGCTTACTAGCATCAATATAATACAAGGGATGACATTCCTAACAAAACAAGGGAATAATCGACCCGGAATCGATTAGACAAACCCACCCGCACAAGGCCGTCGGTGGCAAGGGAGATATCTCAAACAAGGGTACTAGTTGCATTATAGTCCCCTAGCACTAAGGACTTTCCAAGAATGTCATCAAAACAAGATAATGCTTGATACAAAACTAGGGATAATCATTCATACTTGAACAAACACTTTCCCAAAATGAAACAAGCAAAGCTTTTATCAAAACATTAGAACATAACTTTATTAAAAATACCACTCACATAGCTCTTTGGGTGTGGGGATTAAAGCAAGGATTCAAGGCCTACAAGTATATAATAAAACCCCGTTGAATGCATTTCAAGAAGACAAGAAGAGATGCTCAAAGATGGATATGAAATGCATCCCTAGAATAAGCTTTACATGAGTGTAAATGATCCCGGCATTTCTTTCAAACTAAGTCAAGACAAAGCAAAACATGTGCTAGGAGTTAAAACTCTGTTTTTCATCTCGGGAAAATATGCTGGGTACCATCCAAGTCTTGGCCGAGGTCCCACACCTCTTGGCCGAGGTATGGTCTCCTAGGCCTAGGTACGCATGCGAGGAAAACTTAAGTGCAGGTGATCATGCAAGGTAGGCCACGGTGAGATGCGATGCTTGACCTAGGTGGGAGGTCTGGCAAGAGTGGGTCTCGGTGATCACACTTAGGGAAATGAAGTCTGGAAAATCTGGGTTTCCTCTTGAAAAACATGAATGCTAAAATCATTTGTTATTAGAAAATATGAGATTTCATGAGATGAGTTCGAAAACATGGACCTGGGTACCCATACTTGAAGATCTTATGAAAACAAACACAAAAACATGGGTCTTGATACAAACTTTTAGATCAAAACATGGTTTTATTTCAAGAACACAAGAACATCATTTTCTCTTTCTAAAACAAGCTTTAAATCAATGCATGGCTCATGAATCATGCTAGATCATGCAAGGTGATCGAATCAACACAAAGAATAACAAGAGTGGATCAAGAATCTAACCTCAAAAACACGAATCAAATGGTTTAAACTCTAAGGATCAAGCTTGGAAATCTGCCACTCTCTCAAGAACTCCTTCCTCTTCCTAGAGCTTCTCTCTCTTCAAGGACAAGGATATGACAAAATAATATGTTTTCTCTCTCTGCCGGTTGACTTAACCCTCTGCTGGAACACGTGGCAACGGCTGGTTGGCTTTCCTCAAAAAGGTGACTAACTGACAAGACAAGAGCATGACTAAGAGTGTACAACAAGTAAGGTGACAAGGGCACTCTGACCAGGCAATGACCTTGGGTCAAGACATAGGCTTCGGCAAGAAGGTTTCGATGATCTCGACTAGGAAGGATAACACTTGGCCTAGCTATGCCACACCTCGGCCTAGACGTGCCACACCTCGGTCTAGGTAATACCAATCCAGGAACAAGATCACTAGGTGCAAAGATCAAGGATGTCGGATGCCTAGGTGGTGACATATCGGCCTAGATGGTGACATCTCGGCCAAGATGCCAGGGTGAAGGCGGAGGTCAACCAAAGTGTTTCCAAGATGGTCCTAGGTGTAAGAGGTTCAAGGGTGTGACCTAGGCTTAAGATGACCTCGGCTTAACACTCACTAAGCAAGGAACAAAGCATGTAAGCAACACATAGACGAAACAAATCAAGGTCTGCAAAATGCAAGTTTAATCAAGACAAGGATCATGCAAATGCATGTAAGTATGACTAAGACCAAGTGAGGGTTGTTACAATAAATGCATATATTCAAATTCAAAACCACAAAACTAACACATAACAATAACCATACAAATTAGAAATTGTTAAGAACTGAGTAAGGTACCATTGATTCTAGTCTTCACAGTGATATCATGATCGAAGAACTCTATGTTCCATAAATCTTAGCTCCAAAACCATTCACATTTGTTTCTGCTACTTCTAATATTACTACTTCGTTTGCCTTTTCTCATGAGGAATCACAAATCATCAATTGAAAACCCCATAATTCGATCTATGGATGAATAGTTAAACTTGAGCAATAGAGAGAGATTTGAAAATTGAGAATGAACTCAACACCTAAGATCCATCAATGGTGATACACAAATCAACAACCAAAGAGAGTTAAATGAAGCAACGAATCCATCGAAATGCACAAATAAAAATTGCAAGTCGACGGTAAATAATTGAGATCTAAAACCCTAGCGAAACAAATCAAAACTATGAGAAAAAATCACAGATGAGAGAGAGAGAGAGAGAGAGAGAGAGAGAGAGAGAGAGCTTACATTGACAAGATCCGAAGTCAGATTCAGGGTCTTCGAATCGAAGAAACTTGTGCGAGAGAGAGAGAGAGAGAGAGAGAGATCTGAAGTCAAATTCAGAGCCTTTGTAGCCTAAGAAACGTATACGAGAGAAAGGATCAGATTAGAAAAGCAATACAAGAGTAGAGGACTGTAGCTAGTTTTTCGTGCTCCTCGGAGGGCTTTAGTCTCATCAGATATAATAGCCCTACAATTCGGACTCCTGTGGTTCTGAATCTGATTTCACAAGTGCAATGTGAAATAGTGAAAACACAAAAGAGTCCAATTCTAACAAATCTTTAGAAAATCGATTTTTTATCAAAAGTGCCAGATTTCAAAGTTGCCACCTAAATATTTTTGGAAAATTTAGAAAACCCGCAACTCATGCCAAAGGCTACTTATCCATCATCACCAAAGTATCTCAGCTCGGGAACTTAGGTATGAGAGGGGAAGGTCATGAATTGAGCACCACAGTCACCTGATCAAATATCTGCCTCTACTAATCATGATGTGATTCTTATGTACAGTATATGCTCTTGTTCCGATTATTACGCTATCTTTACTATGTGATGCACACAAGTATAGACTAATTTGCCCGATTTGGAACGTTTTGATTTCATGTTTGTTTTGACAAGTGTTTTGAATATTTGTCACTTGAAAAAGTGAGAGCTCATATGCACATTAATCAAATCATCCCAACTTAAGCAAATTAGCCTTCATTCATAGGCATTCAAACAGGTATATCAACTAAGCACTTAATCTTATGGTAAACATGCTTGATATGGCAACAATCGCATGTATGCAATATGCTAAAGCAAAAAAATGCTTACCTCAAATATCCGAGGCGAGCCAAAAGAAAGAAACTAGTTAGAAAAAATGCATAATCCTAAATAATGCAATCATGACTAATGCAATGCATACAACATGCAATTAATAGGCTCGACTACTAGCATGGCATGTGAGTCAATTCAAGGCATGCGATAAAACACGTATTTGAGTAAGGAATTTGAATTTGACATTTGATTAGTATGATGAGCCAAACCCTTATGCACGTAAACATAGATACAAGTCATAGTAATGATATGAAAATGTAAAACATGATCCTACCATTATAAGTAAGGAAATAAAATGGAGAAAGAAATGGGGGTTGGAAGACATGCACAATATTACAATTTTTCCCTCATGCAAGAGGGCCTGAATGAATGTCTTACTTAGGCTAATTATTACAATATCAAATGAATTAGTAAGCTAATTAACTAATTATTACAAATCCGGATTTAGGCTAACTAATTGATTACAACACACTATGTATGAAATCTAATTTGCTCGAGAAGCGAGGAACCACATGTGCAACCAAGAATATCCTCCCGAAAACGCCTCTATTTAGCTACCTGATTTTGTTTTGACTACAGTCAGAAAATAATTCTATTTTTGCCTCAGCTCCCACTCTGTTTTGCAAGAAACAGTACAAGAAATCTAGGCTATTGTGACGAAATTTGGTGACGAAATTTTTGTGTCATAAAATTTAACCCAAAGACGACAAAATATTAATTTTGTCATTTGTTTTAATTTTTCTCAAAAGTATAGGAGACGAAAACAAAATTTTGTCTGCAAAAAATTTGCCCCAATTTCGTTTGCATTGGCGCTAATTTTTTTAGCTCATTGGAGACCAACATTTTTGTCACAAAAATATAATTTTTTTGCGACAAACATAATTCGTCGCCAATAAATTCCCTACCTATTACACGATGTCGTTGCATATTTCCATTTAATAGGCAACAAATATATTTTTGTCTGGGAAGGATAAGTTATGGAAGACAAAAATATTTCATCACCAATAAAACACTCCATCATGCAGACAATGTCGTTTCATCTTTCTATTAAATGGGCGACAAATATATTTTTGTCTCAAAAGAATAAGTTGTGAGAGACGAAAATATTTCGTCACTAATAGCTTCTGATTGATTGCGCGACGAATATATTTTTCATCTCATAAGGTTAAGTTGTGGAAGACAAAAATATTTCGTCACCAATAATAAATTCTCTATTCTTGTATTTAAGGTGACAAAAATATTTAATCACTAATTATTTCTCTTTATTAAAATGTTGTGGTTTTGTGTTTGGAAGCATTGAAACCGTGACCCTAGGAGACACATTTTGACCCTTGTCACTCATTTTCATGTACACGGACACTGCAGTTGTGACCCAAGAATACACTTTAGAGTTACTACTTGCCTCAAAACCACCCCGAAAGGCGAAAGAGTAAGGATTACAATGTGTAGACAGGCCCGCGGGGGACCTCGCTACAGCTCGGACTCGATTTGTTGTCACGGTTCGTAATCTGAACCAAAGAGTCCAAATCTGGCAAATCGTTTTGAGAAAACAGATTTTTTTTGAAAGAAGTGTCAAACATGGACTGCTTTGCTAGATACAGAGTCGCCACCTAAATATTTTATTTTGGGAAATTTAGGAAACCCTGACTCGTTGCCTAAGGCCACGTGTCCGTCATCACCAAAGTTGCCTCGGCTCGGGAACTTGGGTACGATTGGGGAAGGTCACTTCGTGAGCACCCCCGCTCGCCCGATCAAAGATCGGCCTCTACTAACCATGATATCTAGTTTTGAAAACATCGTGCGCTCTTATTCCGCTTATTAGCCTAGATTTACTATGTGATGCGCACAGCATACAAGTATAGACCAGGTCGCCTGAATTGGAACAAAACATTTCATGTTTGTTTTTGAAAGTGGTTTGCTACTCGCAAGTAGGCTTAAAATGCAGATTTTGCCACCTTCAGGTGGGCTTAGAAAAGATGGTTTTGCCACTATCTAGTGGGCTTAAAACTCATAGTCAATGCATTGTTCCAATCCAAATAACCCAACCTTCACCCACAGGCATTCAGGCAGTTATATCACATAAGCAGTTAGCCTCATGGTAAGTATGCTATCATGGCAGTCACTCACACGCATGCAAGGATGCTAAAGCATAAAAACTTACCGAGTACTCCAAGCCAAAACAGAAACTGATTAGAAATCATGCATGATCCTAATTATACAGAAATGCCTAATGCAACACATGCAATAATGCAACTATAATAGGCTCGGCTATTCTAAACATGGCATATGAGATGCGACAGCTATCAAGTATTCAATTTGGAATTGAAATACAAATGCAGTTAGTGTGATGCGCCGAGCCCGGTGCATGCAAAACAGATGAATGAATGCAAACATGCTATCATACTGTATGCTAATTAAAATATGCCCTAATCTAACCATCATAAGTTGGTAAATAAAAGGGAAGAAAGACGTGGGGTTGGAAGACATACATCACACTCACGCACACTTATTACAATTATGCCCTCGCACAGAGGGTCCGAATAAATAATATACAGTCCCAAATAGTACAGTCCAAATAAATAATACAGTCCAAATATGTACAAATTCCTAATTAATTAACAAAATTAACTAAGAAATCAATAAACTGGCATGCAAGCCAGGGACTGTCTTGACTCTTCTTCAGAGGATGAATGATGCATGTCCGGGTTGCCTTCGCGCGGAAATCCACTGTGATGCCCCAATTAGCCTCTGTTTTGCAATGATTTTTTTGGAAAGCACGCCAAGCCCCGAAAGACTGCTGATTCTTGATTTGCTGTAACAGAGAGCAGGAAAGGGGCATAGCAATGTATTTTCGCAAATGTATGCATGTCTCGATCCTCGTGCCACCAATCACGCATATCGATGCATGATGGCCGAGGAATCGAATTGCACAACTTGATATGGAATGAATGCACATGAAAACTCAACTAAAACCTAACTCCATCATGGATAATCCGGAGTGTCGGTAACTGGGGAATTGAGACACGTCCCGTCACTCGGAGTACGGAACGTACCTCGTTTCCCGTGCCCGGGCTAACTCCTATCCCGAACACAATGCAATATGCATGATATGCATGAATGCAACTAAGATACAACCTACATGCACAATGCTATGGGATGGCATACATAATGCACGAGATAACATGGCATACACAATGCACTAACACACAATCTAGCATGCGCAATGCTATGAAATGGGATGGCATACATGAAATGGGATGGCATACACAATGCATAATGGACTTACACCAACACAAGTGGACCTCAGCCACACTCACATAGGAGGCCATCAGATGAAAATGAGACACTCGAAATGCGTGCACACGTGCACGCAAACTGAGGACCGACCCTAAGGCACGGAATGCCACTCTAACAAGACATGGCAAAACATGGAATATGGCATACTAGCATGCAAATTTCAGAGGCAAAATGAGATGCAAAACAGCCCCGAAACATGGCAAAATGGTACCCGATGCATGGAACGAGTCCCGAAATATGAAATTTGGCGCATGAAATGGCCTATAGCTATGCACTGCATGCATAATTTGAACATGAAGTGTAAAGACAGAAGCAAGGAAGCCCCAAAAAAAGCATGTTTACAGTTCAAAGAAAGGCCAAACAGTGAGCACAAATGGGGCTAAGCTAGCATACAAAAATGGCCCCGAAAGCAAGATATTGAATCAACTCACAGATGCTGGCCCCTAACAGAGAAGGGGCCTTCTACAATATTGAAGAGGGGCCAAAAATATGATGTTTTACAGTTTATGACAAACCCCAAAAACAGATACAAGTATGCTCAAAATGCTATGCAAAATGAGGGCCAAAATGGAGATAAAGAAGCAACTGATACATGCTGGTCCCAAACAGGTAAGGGCCCTTAAACAATGTTGAAGAGGGGCCCAAAATATGACTTTTTACAGTTAATGGCCGAGCCCAAAACAGTGTAAAACTATGCTCAAAATGCAATGCAAGATATGGCCTAAAAGAGAGGCTACAACACAAAGTATACAAATGGTGCTCCAAACAGCAATAGACCCTTAATGAAACATGGAAAGGGGGTTAAAACAAGGCCATTTTCAGTTTGGACCAAGGTCCAAAAACAGAAGCTCAATAGGCTAATAAATCGTGCAAAAAATGGGGCTAAAATATGGATATCAAAGCAAGTAACACATGGAGGATTCAAATAGTGATGAGCCCTTCTACAATGTTGAATAAGGGCTCAAAATAAGCCTATTTACAGTTTACAACATGCTTCAAAACAGAATACACATAAGCCTAAAATGCTACACAAGAAATAGGCATACAAGAAGGATAATGAAGCAAGTGCAAAATGGGGGCCTCAAACAGTGAGAGGCCCTTCATGAAACATGAAATAGAGCTCAAAAAAACATTACTTTCAGTTATGGCCGGAGCTCAAGTGTACAAGCAAGAAGGGCTAAGAAATGGTACAAAATAAGCTCAAAAAATGGAGAAATGGTGCTCACCCTTGTAGACTAATCCCTTGCTGCCTCTTGGACCAAGAAAAGCTGCCTCCTAGCCTCTGAGAAGACCCTCTTAGCTGCTGGAATGGAGATGGTGGTGTGGTGCTAGGTGATGGTGTGAAAAAAAAGGGTGTGAGACTTGAGAATTTTGAGTGTTTGGAAGAGAGGAAGAGGGAGGGGTGTAATGCAAGCTTAAGGCCAATTTTTCCAACCCCAAAACCAAACCTGGGGTGCTGGTTATATAGGCCAAAGAGGAGGAGAAAGAGGGGGAAAAAAAGGGAGGGAAATCACTCCAAGTTTCCCTCCAAAAGTTGCCCCCCCGGATACAGAATCTGGGGGGAAACAAAGTGTATTTCTGTGATGTGCCAGGTGTAAGGATGCTGGCCGGCCAGATATTGGGACTGTAGGTCGCCGGCCGGCTCTCCCCATGGCCGGCCGGCCAGGGGTCAAACAAGTCAAGTGTAATTAGTGGCCGGCCACCACAAATTGGTGGCCTCCCAGGTGTTCTCACCACAACCCTGTGGTCAAAAAAATGCAACAGTAAAACAGGAGAGAGAATAACCCATTTTTCAAAGGGGTTCAAAAGGTTCAAAGGGAATTACTGGCCGGCCACCAAATATTGGTTGCCTCCCAGATGTGTACATCACAAATATGGGGTTTAGGGTTGAAGAAAATCGCCCAAGGGTGGTCAACATTGGCTTTGAAGTGAGAAAAACGGGCGTCGGAGGGCGGTGATGGAATATAACTGGTTGCTGGAACAATTGCTGGCCTCCCACCCTTCTACGACCTTCCTGGTGATGAAACAGAGGTTCCTGCCAAAATTGAACACAAACCGATGTAAAATGAAGGTTCGGGGGCCGAAACGCGCAGCCTGGGGCCCCGAAAACCGACTGTTAGGCACCGGGAGTGGTGTTTGACCACGAAGTTGGTCTCTCAGACCACAGTGTCCCTCGAAAGGGAGTAAATAAGATGCAAGCCAAAAACCGGAGCGAACGGAGGTGGTTAGGCGGTCTCGAACCAAGGCACTCGGCCTGACGGCTCCGAAAACCGGGAACCGAGCTCCGAAATGGGAAAAGTGGCCTACAACCACGAAACGTAGCCTACGGCCACTGAGAGATGATCTACAAGACCTCTCCCTCCCCTCAGGGAAAAGAAACAGAGAAAACCGAGCCTGGTTCGCAAATCGAGGCAAAGTATAGAAATCCCGGAAGTCCGGAGGCAAGGCTCACGGCCGAGACTCTGGAACCTCTGGACAAGCACGATATGCAACATCACCAAGCGCTCAATCGGTGACGTCTGAGTCTTAAGGTCGGTCAAAAATAGGGTGTCTACACAATGGTAAGCATGAGAAATGAAAGAGATCTTTAGGGTTACCAGTGGAAAAGATATTAGAGCAATTGGACAGAGTGATAGGTGTCACATATGGGAAGCATCCAAGAAACAAGAAAAGACTCTGTCATACACCAAATTGGACGAAGGTAAGCATCTTGTATGAGTTACCATACTGGAAGAAACAGAAGCTTCGACACAACATTGATGTCATGCACGTCAAGAAGAATTTTAGTGAAAATATCTTTGGAACTATGCTAGGCATTGATAAGAGGAACAAGGACACCGACAAAGCACGAATGGACTTGGAAGATATGGCTTTAAAGAAAGAGGTTTGGTTAACACGTCGTCCTGATGGAACTTATGTCAAGCCTAGGGCAATCTTTTCATTGACCCCTGAAGAGAGGGACGGTTTCTTTGAATTCTTAAAATCAGTGAAGTATCCGGATGGCTATGTTGCAAACATATCAAGATCAGTTAATACAAAAAATGGTAAATTAACAGGCTTGAAAAGTCATGACTACCATGTTCTCATACAACGGATTCTTCCAATAGGGATGCATGGTTATGTAGACAAAAAGATTAGTAAAACACTATTTGAGTTAGGTAGCTTTTTCCAGGATTTGTGCTCGAGGACACTGCGTCGTAATGAACTTGAGAAATTAGAGGAACGTATAATACACATATTATGCAAGCTTGAAAAGATCTTTCCTCCAGCCTTCTTTGATATGATAGTTCACTTGGTCGTTCACTTGCCGCACAAGGCTATTCTTGGAGGACCAGTGCAATATCGATGGATGTAACGGATCGAAAGGTAATTGTTAAATTGAAAGGTTCATAATTATATGTTGCATTTGTAACCTTGCTCTTAACTAATTCTCTTTTCAAGGTTTCTCGGAGCTTTAAAAAAGTTTGTTACAAATCGAGCTTGACCAGAAGGTTTAATCGCAGAGGCTTACATTGTCAAAGAGTGCATTACTTTTTGTTCAATGTATGTTGATGGGATCGAAATAGTGCGTAATCGACTCGAACAAAATCAAGATCATGGCGAACATCGCAAAGGGTTGACTGTATTCACAGAAACTGCCCGTTCTATTGGTCTAATGACAAGGGATGATGATATGTCACAAGAATATCATGATATGGCTCATTGGTTCTTGTTGAACAATAGCCCCGAGATAGAAAAGTATCTAGAGTATGTTTTTCATTTAAATATGTGTATTCTTAGCTTTGTTAATGTAGTTAGCAATGCATAATAAACACATTCTTTTGAGTAGGATACACAAAAATGTATTACAGACTCCATCTAACCAAGACATAACCCGTGTACAACAACAAGAGTTTCCCAAGTGGTTCAAAGAGCGGGTAAGGCATTTTCAATTCGAAGATATGATTAAAAATTTGCATAAGATTTGATCCTTTATTAATTTATTTTTACTATCTTGATGCACGTTGTATGTGATTGTAGATAAATATATTTAGAGAAGAAAAGTCACCAGAGGCAACCGATGATTTATGGTCATTAGTGAATGGCCCAAATTTGCTAGTAAAAGAGTACTCAGGTTGCATAATCAATGGCGTACGGTTTCATACAAGAGAAGTAGACAATCGTCGTAAGAGTCAGAATAGTGGTGTGCTTACGGAAAGGGATCATGAGGGAGTGACGCATGAATTTTATGGTCACTTGTGCAATGTTTGGGAATTGGAGTACATGTGTCATAACAAAGTTGTATTATTCCGATGTGAATGGTACAACACAGGAAACATAGGTCGAAGTAGAACATTGCGAACCGACGATTATTGCATAAGTATTGATGTCACAAGTCAGTGGTATCAAAACGACCCTTTCATCTTACCTAGCTAGGCTAAGCAATTCTTTTACCTAAACGATACCAAATAGGGACAACCTTGGCAAGTCATTCAACGAGTGCAACATAGGGGTGTCTTTGATGTACCAGAGGTAGGTGATGGAGCATCATTGGATCAACCAGAAGAAAACTATGTGTTCCAACAAGAAAATATTACCGATGTTGTTCCAATTGACATCGGCCCTGATGTTTAATGTTATAGACATGGTGTTGAAGTAGAAGTTGTTGCAAAGGTTAGGTCATCTGATGAAATAGTGATAGAGAATAGAGCTAATGAACAAAATGAAAAGTGTGATCTGGATTATAGATCTTGATATGGACTAGGATTTGTAGTTATTTTTCACTTTCTATATGAATATTGTTCTTAATTAATGTAGTTGAATTTCAATTGTGGGGTTCATCCACTATTATGTAGGTTTATCGTTGATTGGTCATATTATGTGTCTGATGGCTTTATAATTAATTTGTTCTATGATATGTAAAAGGTAAAAAGAAAAATCATCCATCTCACCCTAGCCATATTTCAATGATTTAGAGCCTATATGACATATCCACTTGTTGAGATTGTTGTTACTTTATGCTTTATGTATACAAATATATAATTATCTTTTCTTTACATCTAATGTTCAATTCTGCTTATCCACCCAAAAAATGTGCAATTATGCTTTATAGTTAGGCAAAATGGATGCTACTAAAAAACAGTTGACCAAACCAAGTACCGCAACTAAGCGGATAACGAACTATGAGAAACAAAGAATGAAGACAATTAATAAAAACCGTGAAAGAATGAATGCTCTAGGAGTGAAGAATATAACAACTTGTTTGAAGGTTGCGGTTCAACATAAGAAATTGAGGAAGGAAAAACAAATACCAATTGAGGAAAATGACGATGATTATTGACCGTCAAAGGCCAAAGATGGCAATGACACTGAATCCTATGATTCGTTTGAGCATGAAATACTATACATTTATGCATTGTGAATTATATTCTTTCTTGTTACTTTCAATTCATACACACATATACATGTATATCTTTGTACATATATTCATATTTTATTATGTTATTCAGCTGTTAAAGATACATCGAGAGCCCGTTCATAATCTCATCTTGAGGCATTGACCCACGCATCAGAAGAGGGGGATACCTCTTCACATCCTAAGGTGCGTAGCCATCCCTCTCCACCTCTCAATGTGGAGCCTCAACTTGAGGTTACTACTGGTAATACTATTGGTAAGGCACACTCTTTATTTTCATTGGTTTGAGATCTTAATTAAATTTGTTCACATACTATTTCAATATTATGGCTTTATAATATCAGCAGCTAAGCGTGTTCATGGCCCGACTCGAGGCAAAGAGGCTTAAGGCCTTGTTGATAGAGATGGAAAGCTTAACGTGCCTATCCCTCCAGAATTTCATGCACCGGTAGGCGACTATGCCTCAAAACTAGCCTCAAAGATTGGTGTAGAAGTTCGAACACGTTTACCAGATCCAAGTGTTCATAGGTGGAAGTATGTTGATGCCTCTTTTAAGGAGGCGATGTTTCAGCGCTTGAATGTAAGTTCACTGTCTACTCTATTATAGGACATTTTACTCATCTTTATAATTGGTTAGAAATCTTAATTATTTATCGTAATTTTTTTTTTTTTTAGGAATTATCTATGACTTATTTATTTTTTGCAGGATCAATTTGATTTACAAGGAGACCCTGTTGATATAGAAAAGGCAATGAACACAAAATTTGGTCGGAGATTGAATAACCATACCTATAGGTTGCACAAACAATTCATGGAGCTAAACGATGCCAAATGGGAGGAGTATGCAAGAAACCACCCACCGAAGGATGTCAATCCTACCAAGTGGATAGATCTGATTGATAAGAAGTGGAACACTAAAGAATTTCTGGTAACATTTTGTCTTTTTTATATTATCAGCGAAAAAAGAATTTCATTAGAATAGGAAGAAATTCCAAAATAAAACTAGAAAGAACACAATCGATTTGCTGTGAAATTCCATATGTATTTTTTTCCCCTTTATGTGACAACCCTACTCTGTGTTATGCTAATTAATCTTAAATGTGCTTATAATTATATGCTTGATATGAATTTGAGTGTTACTTATATGATTATATGTGTTTCTCAAGCTGTATGTGTTCACCGTAGAAAAATCTGTTCTTTTTTCTATTATAAAATTTAAATTGAAGGCTGTAGAGGCGTTAGAAAGTGAAATTGTCTGTACCATTATGATTAGCGTGATTTTTAGAGCCTATGGTGAAATTTAATTAGAAATTGATTCGGATCAAAATAATTAGATTAAATCGATTAAATTAAGGCACAAATTACTTAGCCTTAATCAATTTGATTATGCAAGCTTATATATATGGGCCTATTTACACTTGAGCTCACCTTTTTGAGCTCAAAATCTGAAATACACTCTAGAGAGAGTGAGAGGGATGGTTCTACAGAGAGAGAGTGGAGGCAAAGTATGAGAATTGAATAGGAAGTGTGGAGATTGAGAAGATTCACTCAAGTACTAGCTAGAATTTGCAAGATTGGAGCTTCTAGGTGAGTAATTGAACTCAAAACCATGAGTGTAAATCTATAGTTGAGTGAATTCAAGGACAATATGAAGAATTTGAGGTCCATATGTTCATGCATGTATAGAATTGCCATGAATTTCCATGAAATTGCATGATCTAGCATAAGGCATCTTAAACATGAAGAATTATGCACCAAAGTTTACATACATGCATAATTTTGATGAGTTTCATGATTTTGAGCATCATTTGTGCCACTTAAAGTAGAATTGGAGTCAATAATTAACATGCATGCATGATTCATGACGGTATGAAGCTTGAGTGCATGAGTTTTGAAGTTGGCAAAGAAGAATTTGGAAGTTTTTGGAAATCGACCATGATTTTGGAAAATTAGTTTTAAATTACCTAAGTTTTTATGTTACTCAATGTTTTTCTATGTTTTGGCATTAATTTGCAAACTTTGAAGCCTTTGGGGCTGTATTTTGAAGCTCAAATAGCTTGCTGGAAAACCCAAAATTCGACCTGTCCACTTGAGCGAGGAAAGTCTCGCTCAAGTGTGAAAATTGAGCTCCCAGAAGTTTTGCAGAGATTTGCACAGTGGCTCGAGCGGCAGACCTCACGCTCGAGCGAACCCTGTTTTGCAAGACTCCCCGCTCGAGCTTCAGAAATCTCGCACGAGCGTAAAATTCATGCAACCAGTACTTTTTTAGAGTTTTGTAGGCCGCTCGAGCGACCAAAGCTGCGCTCGAGAGGAGGGCCCTGTTTCAGAAATTTTGAAAAGTTGTTTTATGTTTCGTTTTCCATTCTCTTCCATTTCTAAGTACTCTTAGGCATGCATTGAACATTGTAAAGGAACTAAAGGGATAAGAAAGACGCCTAAGAGAAATAAACAAATTAAGAGCAGATTGAATAGCTTGTGACCCGATATGTTATGAAATGTGTAGGGTCAAATGCAAGGGCAAATCCATCGACAGAATACTGTGAATAATATCTTAGTAAGGATATTTTCAAGTATACTACTTTCCAAATGCTTACTTTTGTATAAGTTTCATGGATTTGTTAATTTGAATTGCGAACGAATATTCATTATGCCAATGATTGAATAAGGCCGTTGGAATACGACTATGATTATAATCTCAAGTATGAAATGCGCATAAACATGAATGATTAGGCCCAAGGCTATCTGACATAAATGAATTGGGCCCAAGGTCGTCTAACATGAATGAATTGGGCCCAAGGCCGTCTGACATGAATGAATTGGGTCCGAGGCCGTCTGACATGAATGATTGGGCCAGAGGTCGTCCGACATGAATGAATTGGGCCCGAGGTCGTTTGACATGAACGAATTGGGCCCGAGGCTGTCTAACATGAATGAATTGGGCCTGAGGCTATTTGATAAGAATGAATTGGGCCCGAGGCCGTTTGATGTGTTTGGGCCTGAGGCCGTTTGATGTATTAGATAGAAATATGAATTGGCCTATGATCGTTTGATATTCTGATAAGAATTTCATTCATGTGACTTCTTTATTTTGATATTATTCACTGAGCTTTTGCTCACTCTCATTTATATGTATGTAGGTGAGCAAAGAGATGTCCAAACCCAGCCTCAGTAGAGGATGTGAGAGGAAGTCAGGTTTTGTGAAGTCAACCTGAACGTCTCACGCACGAAACTTTGTTTCTTGTACTTATCCTTCTATTTTGCACTTTACTACCTTGGTGGTTCCATTGGATCACTTATGCATATAAACTTTTGGTTTGGCTAACTATAAGCTTGAATGATTATGTATGTACAAGATTCTAAGGGTATGTTTGGTTTGGTTTTGAGAGAGAAGTTTTTAAAAATTATTTTGGGGAGAGAGTTTAGAAATTTTTTTGGTTTGTTTGGTTGTGTATTTTGAAAGTAATTTTGGAGTTTGGAAGTTTGGAATGCTTTGATATTTTGTTATAACTGAGTAGATGTGTGTGAGAGAAAAAGTGATTGAGAAGGAGAAAGGATAGAGAAAAAGTGATTGATTGATGGGTAAGAGAGAGAAAGTGATTTTGGAAATTGTTTTGGAAAAATTACAAACCAAACAATTTTTTTAGAAAATTTTTCCCAAAATCACTCTACAAAGCCAAACCAAACATACCCTAAGTTGTTTTTCCCTTGGTGTGAGATATTAATGAATATATGTGAGATGTTTTGATATGCCATGTAAGCACGGCTATTTGGACAAAACTCTTAAGTCTGCTTCCATTTTGGCCCCATTATTATCATAATATACATTTGACATTGATTGAGGCCGTAGGTAATCCTATGATTACTGGGTAGTTATGACCTTAACCTACAGGGTTGGGTTCGGGTCATGACATTTTACCTTCTAGGCATGTAAGTGGAACATAATAAAAAACAAATAAGTGGGAAAATGAGAAAGGGAAACTAGTAAACATGGATTGGAAGGCTCACATAATAGGAGATTAATTTATGGTTCCTTAAAGTGCACCTTTCACATCTTAGAATAAAGAACTAAGATTTCGGTTTCTATGATTGTATTTATCTAGAAAACTTTTTCTTTAAACCATAAAGTGCATGCTTTGGTATCAATAATTGTTCCATATCTTGTGAAATGTAAATGGATTCTTTTACAATCTATCTTGCCTATGCTTATATGCCCCCTATTTGTGAACGGTGTAAATTCTCGTTTTTTCATTTTTCACCCACAAAAACCATCTTATGATGAAATCTCAACAAGTCCTCTAATCTATTTTTTAAAGAATTGAATGATACTAGTGAATAATTTGAAATATCTTTTAAGTTAAAATGATATATAGGAAAAGGATAGAGAGGAACAATGCAATTCCTTTTAGGAACTTAACTGGTAGCCCAGCATGTAGATTATTGAGTTTGAAGCAGCATATTATGTGATAATTGGTATGCATCAGTTTTCAAATCTCATTTGATTGTGTAAATTTCTTATTACCAAGTATGTGTCAAATCTATCTTATCTAGGTGTTCGACATAATTTTGTGTATTGTGGTTGTGGTATTGTTACTTTCTTAAATACTTTGCAGTTTGAACTTATATTGGTTTCCATATAACTTACCCTAACATTTTTATATGTTACTTTATTATCAAGCATTAAATTTGTCTTTACTAATGATACATTTCATTGCTATATTGGTTCATTCTTCCTTACAGGAACAATCAAAAGCCAACATATTTGTCTTATTAATGATACATTTCATTGTTATATTGGTCATTCTTCCTTATAGGAACAATCAAAAGCCAACATTGAGAACAGAGGAAAGATGAGTACAAAACATAGGTTTGGTTCTAGGTCAATCCCTATTAGAGTAGAAAAACCGGTATGTATCCTTGCACTTTGAGAATTATATTAGATTCTTAGCTTTATTTATTGAGTATTTGGTCTATCAAATTAGGCATGAGAAAATAAGATGCTACCTGATCTAGCAGAGTTTTACAAAGAAACTCACTATAATGAGAAAACACATGAGTGGATCTCATCTAAAGCTCAGAGTAATTATGTGAGTATATGTTACAATTTTTATTAACAAAATTTTATAATACTATTTGTTATAATTTTATTTAATTTTCTAATAATTATTTAATTTTTTAATATTTGATAGGAAAATATGATACAGACACAGGCTAATCACCTCTCATAGTCGAGATCATTCCCTTTGACTGCAGAAGAGCTATCAATCAAGGTCCTAAAGCCAAGGTCTGGCTAAGTGAAGGGACTTGGCATGAGACCTTCATCCTCTATTAGGAGGACCACTACCATAAATGTTGAAACAAATGATTATGTGAAGCGCCTTGAGATGCAAATAGAGACACAGAAGAAATAAACACAAATGCAAAACAATAAAATAGAAGACCTTGAAAAGGGTAGGAAGAATCAAGGGGAGATAATGGCAGATGTCGTTAACTTTCTGAGGAGCAAAGGATTCACTGAACACTTTGGAAGTCGAGGGGACTCATCCACGAGTGGACATACTTCTTGGTAAAGTATATCAACTTTAATATAACAAATTTTATAAAAATATATATATATGTGTTTGAAGAATTAGTAAGTAATGGAAATATGCGTAGGACACCCAATTTGTACAGATGCATGGGATATATAAATTGTGAATTAGTCTAAAAATTCTTTTTTCTCCATACTTAAAGCTTTAAAAAAAGGCTATCGAAAGGCTAAATTATCACACAACCATAGATTTATACAGGAACCAACAAAAACACCTTAGGAGGGACCAATATAAGTTGTATGAACTTACAGCGCATTAATGGGATGCACCATTTGTGAATTAGCCTTAAAATTAATTTTTTGTTCCATAATCTCGAAAATCTCAAAAAAAAGTCTATTAGAGGGATAAATTGTATAATTGATCTAATTGTAAATTCATTAGTTATTAATGTTTTTAATCTTTTGTATAATTGATTAGTTACTAAAGTTTTTAATTTATTTTTTAGCAGATTGGATTCGGGTGGCATTTTTGACGTGCAACAGTGATCTAATTTGCTTGAATGTTCATTTTTGTTTGATAAGGATACACATACTTTGTAGAGTTGCACCAGTTATTGTTGGATGTTTGGTGGAATTACACTAGTTTTAACTGTTGGATATTTTGTGGACATTGCACTATTTTATTATATTGGGATGAAATTATTTGTAATGATGAATGGATATTTTCATTTTGTTAATTCGTAAATGTGTTGATTTATAGCAGGTTAAGTTAAATTGTGATGGAATTGTTATATTAAACATGTTTCAACGTGAACAAGGTTATATTTGTTGAACTAAAATTTAGATTTTGATAAACATAGGTATATAATGTGGAAAAAAATATTATGGAATTAGTGACACAAATTTTCATCCCTAAAGAAGGTTTTTTTTGTCCCTTTCTTGGCTTAGGTGGATGACTAATTTTGTCATTAATTCTTTATTTCGTCGCTAAATGAATTTATCATAACGAAAAATATTGTCACATTTTGTCACTATTACTTTCAATGTGTGACGAATTTTTTTTGACATTATTTCATCAGTTTTAATGATGAATTTGTTTTTGTCTCTATTGGTAGCTTCTTTGACAAATTTTTTCGTCTTCATTTATATTAAACGCGACAAATTTATTTCGTCTCTACTTCTTATATTTATGACAAAATACTTTTGTCTCTAATTTCTTTCTTTAATGACAAAATATTTTGTCGCTAATTACTTGCAAGTATGTTCCCAACAGAGTGTATTGGAGATAAAAAAAAATCGTCACAAATTTATCCTTTTCAATGACGAATTTATTTTTTCGTCTCTAAGACCTTTTAGCGACGACACTTTGGCAACAAAACAGGTGACGAAAAACTTTCGTCGTAATTAGTTTAGGTGACGAAATTTGTACATTTTGGGACAAATTTGTTTCGTCTTTAAATCCTAAATTTGTTGTAGTGAAAAATGCCACTGTTTGCTCAACAAAAGGTGGTCGGCCGGTCATGGAAAGTGGTCTGTTGGATTCAAGGGGTGGCCAACCGGCCACTAATTTTTTATACTACCTTGCTGCAACAGAATAGAAACAGAGAAAAAACAGAGTGTTTACAGGAGATGTTTATCCTCTCTGCTTCTCCCTATTATGAAATTGATCAAGGGAGGAATAGAATCGGTTCACAAATCATCAATGGTCGCAAGGTTGTTACATGATGATCTATGAATCGATAGGACAAAGGCTCAATGAATGAAAAGAAAAAACCAACAAAACCTCCTCCCTATCATGGAGTTCCTCAAGGGAAGTGGTAGACATTGATTCTTGAACCATTATCATCACTAAAGAGTATGAAATTACTCAAGACTCAATAGATTCAATATAACGTCCGATTGAACCCAACTTGATTTTATTATCTTGTGCCTTTTTTAGCCCAGTTTTAACCTCTTTTACATTACCTCATCATTCTTTAATCATTTGAGTCTAAAAGTGAGAGTTATGTCCACTAAGGAAGAAAAGTGTCTAACAAGAAGTTGTTTTTAGCATGAGAGAGATATAATGCCGTGGTAATGAACCTCCGAAGATATTAAACCATTAAGCATAGAAGGTCTCTTTCGCATACCTTAAACAATAATCGATTGTTTGAAATAACTCTAAAAAAAGAAAAGAAAATCAAGAAAGGAGGGAGATTGCAAAGATGATTATTACAAGTGTAAGCATATCTATGAAAAGTATAAAATAAAAGCTATCAACTCAAATAGGTTGGTGTCTAAGGCCTAAACCACCAAACCTATGAGGACTCATAACAACACAAACCTAATATTCAAAGCATGAATGAAGTAAACACACTGAAACAGTCCTAAAATAGCAAAAATAGTGCTGGAAAATCGATTTGAAAGGCTAGAAAAAGTAAGCAAAAGAAGAGGAAAACAAGGCTAGTAAGCAAGCTCAAGGAAGGGTGGCTAACCCCTCCACTTTTTGGACCTCAAAATCACATGTTTTAGCCTCTTAAAACTCTAAAATACAGTAGGTAAAAGTTGGGAAACAACTGAGAAACACAGGGATAAAAGCTTATGGAATAAGGTTCAAAGAAGAGTGGTTAACCCCTCTACCTTTGGTTACTTTAAATCACAAGTTTCAGCCCACCAAAACAGTCTAAAAACAGTGTAAAAATAGCAAGAAAAGAGAGGGAAGAAGTAGTGTAAAGGTGACCAAAGTTATATCTCTTGAAGAGGAGTTACTCTTTTGTTCACAAACCACAAGGCCTTTACTTTCAAGGATTGAGATTTTAGCTCAAAAACCTCAGCAAGGAGCCTCAAAATTTTAGTTAAGAAAGTGTATGTATAGTGTATGCATATTGCAAGATAGAGAAGGAGAGTGCTTAGCAAATTTTTGATCTTTGATAACTTTTTCTAACCTAAAATCAAGAGGGATGGGCTTGTATTTATAGAAAAACAGCCTCTCCTGTTGGAAATATCTACATAGAGGTAGCTGGTGCAAGGCATGCACATGGAGGGGACAACTGGTTATAAATATCTACCTGCCGGAGCATTTGGCCGGCCAGCCAATGACTTGTACGGACAGCCACAAAAAGTGGCCGGCCAGCCCAAAAAAATTGCTCTCAAACCCGATTTTAAACGGGCATATCTCCTTCATTCTGACTCAATTTCAGGTGATTTTTTAGTCTAAATTGAAGCCTCAGAAGTCTACTTCCCAGTGGTGGTGGTCTCATATCTAAATTTGAAAAGTATAAAGAGATAGGCCTAATTTGGTGAAGGCTGCTCATTTCTTTCTTGACAATTTGATGTTTAACCTCTTCCTAAACTAGTTTTCTTCCATCCCCTTATATTTCCTTCAACTCCAAACCTATAAATAAGATGTTTTTAAATATTTTTCAAAGAGTTCACCTTCCTTCCATTTATTTCCACTTTGTCTTTACTCGATTTATCGAAAAGTGTAATATTTTAAACGAAACGCGAGCCTCAGAATATCGTAGAAACATTTGGAAAAATATTTTGAAAAAGAGAATTTTAAGATCTAACATAGTTTTAGTCAAAATGGGGTGTAAGGTTGGGATTACAAGCTCAAAAACTAAAGCTTTTTGCTAAAGAATTTGAACGATTGTACAGTGTAACTTATTCATCATTGAGTGTTCACCATGAGGTGCCCAAGTCTTAAGGGTGGTCAAAAATGAGATGTCTACAAGGACGATGAATGTTCTTCTTAGTCTTGTGGATAGAGCAATTGAAATACATATATAAAATGATCGGGGTTTGGATGTCGTAGGCATCTTTGGTTTTTTATCCCTTGTTTGGGAACAGGCTTTTTTGGTAACTTTTTGACTTTTTGACTAAAATATGATATTAAAAAAATTAATATGTTTGGGATGACTTTTTGGTTTTTTTACGAAAATATGTGCAAAAAGTAGAGAGAAAAATAATCTTTGACTTTTTTATATAGGTTGTTGGCTTTTTTATTTTTTGTTATGACTTTTTGATTTTTTGGCTAAAAAAGCCACTTGCCAAACGAGGCCTTAATCTATCTTTAATCCAATAAACTGAGATAAAATATTAACATTATTTCTTTTATCATAGTGTTTTAAAAACTGAAATGATTTTAATTTTTTTTAATGTGACCTTTAACTATTATTGTAGTAGTGTATTTTGATATAAATAAAAAATAAAAAAAAAAAAATTCTAATATATTTTTGGTGATTGGTGCCTTTTATTTTATTTTGCCGCCTATTTTTTTTTATCATGCCATTCACAACATAAATTGTGCGCTGTGAAAAGTAAAATATATTTAACAGTTGGCATATGTAGGCCATGTATAATTGATGTATTAACCGCATGTTATATGCATATTACAGAAAGTTTTATTAATTACGACTAACATTGCAAAAAAATCACCATTATTAGCATTAACAACCTACACAATAGACATGCTATGGTTAAGATATTATTTATGACATGCAAAAAAAGAAAGTCGTAAAAGTAAAAAATTACAACTTAAATTTATTATATGTCATTGATGTGATTTGTAAAAACCCAATTTTATTGTAGTAGCTTGGACCAACCACCTCACAAATATCTCTATTCATCATCATCTTCAATCATTCTCTCTCACTCAAACCCATCAACCTCTCTCTTCAACTGTAAGGGGTCTTTTGGGAAGTGGGTTATAATCCACTTCCCAGATTATAACACACTTCCCTCTCTCACAAAAAGCTGATTATAACCATCTTCCTAAAATAGCCCTAAATAATCACTAAAATTTAAGTTTATTTTCTTCATTTTCACTCTCTTGATTTTCAGTTGTCTTACTTGTATATACCTATTTAATCTTTGTTAATTCAAGTTTCCAGGATTAACAGATATGTGTATATATAAATCTCATAACTTAGCATGCAATTGTAACTAATTTAATTTGATTCTTGTTAAATATTAAAAAAGAAAAAAATGAATACCTGTAGCTGTATTGGAATTTCCACAATGAAACCCTATTGTAAAATCTTGATTTGTTGTAGGAATTCATCAACTTTCGAATTTCTGTATCCGAAATGCAATCACTTGGTTGCTAATAATTGGTCGAAATCACAATTGAAAGCAAACAATTTATGTCGATTTCACACTTGTAACAATAAGATTTTAGGGTTTAGATGTGTTATTGATTTTAGAGAGAAATGGAGAGAGAGAGAGAGAGAGAGAGAGAGAGAGAGAGAGAGAGAGAGAGAGAGAGAGAGAGAGAGAGAGAGAGAGCATATCAACTGTGATAATGGTTAAACCGACAAAGACAATATTCTTTTTCTTTTTCTTCCTTTTCTTCTTCTTCTTCTTCTTCGTGGATTTTGAAAAGGATGAGACTCTTCTTCTTCTTAATGGATTTTGTTAGGATTTTTTTGGAATGGAGGTTTTTTAAGAGGTGTGGGGGGTGTGCATTTAATTGGTGGAATGTTTAAGGATAATTTTGGTATTATTTGGGAGGGAAAAATTTTTCAAGGGTTTCAAAATTTATAAGTCAGGGTCCAAAGAAATGGGAGGGTCCAAAATAATTCATAGGATGCTAATAACACCACTCTTAAGCTATATCATTGTGTTTGAAAATTCTATATAAAATTTATATTTGTATATCATCATTCAATAAGAATATGCATAGGTAGAATTTAATGATGAAAAGTTATAGAATATAGGGGTACTTACCAATTAGTCCTATTAACTAGACTTATTTACCTACAGGTCCTAACTAATAAATTTAACACTATAAAAATAAGAGAGTGATAAATTTATCACTAAAAATTTATTCATAAAAACAAAGAGACTGATAAATTTATCACTATAAATTTATTTATAAAAATAAACGACTGATAAATTTATCTTTATCACTTAATAAATTTATCAAATAAGACTTAATGGGTAATAAGTCTCCAAAGTAGGACCTATTGGGTAATAAGTCTCCAAAGTAGGACCTATTGGTAGTTTACCCTAGAATATATTCATGATGATAGAAAAAAAAAAAAAAAAAAAAAAAAGCGGATGGTTATTTAAAATATTTTAGGACATAACATTAGTAATTTAGGGACAATTTGTAATAAGATTACTAGCCTTAGGAAGGGAAACGTAATTTTTCAAATGTGAGAAAGATCTGTATTAAACAAAAACTCAGCGGTGTCAGTGTAATTTACCCTTAAAAATAATAGAACTTTGTTTGTGCTACTCTTTACTTGTTTGGTTTAGGTGAATAATAATGCCAAAGTTTTTTTTTTTTTTTTTGGCTAAAATCTACAAAAAGATTAAATGAACTAAAATAGTTAATAAAACAAAATATCACATTAAACTTATAATTATTTATTTTTTCTTTCACAAACATCACATCCAATTACAAAAAAATCTAACCATCTTCCCAAACATAATATGTGAACCTACTAAAGTAGTCAAAAACTTAAATAGTCAACTTCCCAAAAAAGATTATGGGCCAATTTATTTTGAAAAAGTTGCATGTTGTGGAGTTTTGAAAAAGTTTTCAGTCTTCATTTTAATGTTTGTAAAATTTACTACTTAGTAGAAAATATTTTTCTAAATCTAATTTGAAGTGAGATTTTCCAATTTATTTTTTTTATTCTTACACAGTTAATATTTGAGAATATGATTTCTAGTAAAATAGAGAATTATGAATTATTTTCTTATTCCAATCCATTTCTAATGATACTATAATTCCTGTTCACATCGCTTCCTTCTCGCTTTTGGTCTATTTACATTTCAGGAAATTCATATGCTCCACAAACCGAGCAAAAAGTGGAGTTTGGTCAAAAAAAGCCACCCAATTCTATTACTCCCCCGTCCCAAAATATTAGTCTCTTATTTCATTTTTCATTATCCCAAAATATTAGTCCTCTTCAAAAATCAAGTACAAAAATAATATAAATTTCCTATTTTGCCATTCTTTTAAATTAATAAACAATATAAAAGTACAATTATGACATTGATATTCCCAAAAAATGTACTATCAAAAGGATAATTTTAGAAAATCAACTTTTTTCAAATACAATAATTGTACTACCAAAAAAAGTTGGATTCCCCAAAAGGGACCATTATTTTGGGACGGAGGGAGTACAAGACATAATAGGGAAAAGATCATTCGAAACTTTATGAGAACGCAGAATAACATTCAGTGTGTTTGGCTTAAATTTTTTGGATTAAATTTTTTAAAAATTAAATGTTTTAGTTTTCATGTTTTTTTATTTTTAGTGAATATTTTTAAAATTTTAAACATTTTTTTTACTTTTTTAGATGCACCTTCTTAGATGTATCTAAAAAGTAAAAATTTTGTGAAAAAATATTTTAAAAAATTAATAAATACATAAAAATACAAATTAATAAATACATAAAAATACAAAAAATATATTGAATTCTTGTATTTTTTATATTTTTGGTATTTAGTGAATTTTAAAAGATTATTTTTACAAATTTTATTTATATTAGGTGTGTCTAAAAAATAAAAAAAAAATTAATTAAAATTTTAAAAAAAAAATCAGTAAAAATAAAAAAAACACGAAAAATAAAAAAGTAGGGAGAGCTGTGACAAAATCTAAAATGTAGACCTATGATAAAATCTAAAAATACAGAAATTGATTGCAAAATTTGAGCCAACCCTTTCAAATGAGATGAGTAGTGTGTTAATTCTCTAATTAATTTCTGTGCTAGTAAAAAAGCCATAATAATATAGTTACTACTTTTCCTGCATGTTCCTGGAATCCAAACAGACTAGAGAAAAGGAAACTGTCATAAGAATATACTCACACAAACCATAGTTTCCATCTTATTATAGAAAATTACAAGGATATAAACGCATTTCTAAAAAGGGCTTAGCCACAAATTAGCATTGATTCAGTTTGAATCTTTGGAGCCATTATCTACTTACTACATAGACAGCAGACAATTCCTGAGGAGACTCACTTTGCATTCAAGCAAAGAGATATAGTTTGCAGTTGTCTGAATCAGAGTCTCTAAGTTGTCCATTTCAAGACCCCCAGGGATGAGACTTTTGAGCTGCTTGAGCCTCTTCTGTGTTTCCTTTCTCTTTTTGCTCAAAGCAATCCTCATCTTTCTTTTCCTTCCCCTCATATGCAACCCTCCATTTCCCCATTGAGTTGGGTAATTTGATCCCATTCTTTTAGAGAGAGAGAGAGAGAGAGAGAGAGAGAAGATTAGTGGATTGTGAGATTGGTGAACCTAAAATTGGAGTTTATAAAGGGGAGAATGTGAGTCTCCACATTTTACAATTCACACTTATTGCTTCAAACAAGAGCCATGCCAAAAACTACATTGTTTGATGTAACAGATGAAACCAATCAATCAGTCATTCGTGTATTTGGATAAAGATGGTACCGATCATATTGGCATAATAAAGTGCAACAATAATACATCTCTTAAATTTTGAGTTTTAGTTGAAAAATCAAAAATAAAAAAAATAAGACCAAAACATTATACCATGTGGGATCCGTACATGCATTAGAGCTCTTAGAGAGCCATTTTAAAAAGTGGATTAAAAGTCATTTCTCAATTTTTAACTCATTTCCCTCTCTCACAAAAAAGTTTAAAAAAGTAAAAAAATAATTTTTAACCATCTTCACAAAACATCCCAGAGTTCTTAGTTTAGAGCTCTCAACCATTTCTCAATAAAGTGCAAAGATTCTCAAAAATTAAACCCATATAATTCAAAAGGATAATACTTGAGACCCCCTTTTGGGGGCACCCCCTCACCCCCCTTTGCCATGTGTCAGGGGGTGATTGGATGCGCAGGAAAGGGGGACCAATGAGAGAAGAGAGGGGGTCAAAAGGGGGTCTAAATCACCACCCAATTCAAAATTTGTTTAGTTTACCAAACATGTTTTCAAAACGTATTTTAAAATTAATTTAAAATCATGATTTGAAAATTTAAATTAAACATAACATTAAAATATAAAAATAAAATTAATTTTAAAAAGTAAAACCAAACACAGTGTAAGTAGAGCAAACAGCGTACTTCGTTCGTAATTAAATCGATGGGATGGGGGTGGTTGGTGTTTGTGCTAGAGCGGTTAGATCTCACTGTGTCGTGAATTATATTGGTTTACTTCTTGTTTATAATTTTGTTATGGGAGAATTACACCAACGTTTTGTATGGTTTGAGATTTGTATTATTTTAATTATTGACTTTTTAATTGTGATATATTTAAATTTAAATTTTGAATCTCTCACTTCAAATAAGAACAGTCGAAGACATTAATTTCTTTGCAAATGTAAAATACTTCATTTTAATAGCAAAGTCATCAATTTGATAAAATATAAACTAGTTTGATAAAAATAAGTGTCAAAAAATATTTTTGAATTTTTAAAAATTATTTCAACTACGAAAGATAAAATTATATAAAAATGATAAATCGTTTATATTTTTATTTTTTACCAAATTAATTTTTAGTATCTTTTGGTGTAAAAAGCTACGTTTGTAGCTTGTTTGCTAAAAAAGTTAGGTTGGCTTTTTTAGCAAATCGTCATTTGGCAAATCCAAAAAAGCCACATATAAAATTACAATTTTTTTTATTTTTTTTTATATTTGCATGGGTGAAAATCTAAATTTTCTACATTGGGTGGAGATAGTTTAGTCATTTTATTGTGATATGACATCATATACAAATATTAATCAAAAAAAGCTAAAATTAAAAGCAGCTTTTTACTAACTTCTCAAATCACTTTTCTAAAAAAATCAAAAATTTGGTTAAAAACCATAAGCCAGCTTTTAACTATGTTCTCAAAACACTCCATATATTTGGATGATGATTATATAATAGATGGTTGTTTTTGTTGTTAACACATGTTTTTTTATAATCATCATATAATGGATGGTTATTAAGATTTTAAAGTGTAATCGATATATTTAATATATAAAATGTTTTTAGTTTTAGATTTTTTCGATTTAATGAATTGGTTTAATAATCACATCAAAGTTATCACCGTATTTAACTTTTGAAGAAAAAAAATTAACTTAAAGAAAATAAGTATAAAAAATTATTTCTATCATCCCAAAAGATAAAATTATATAAAAATGATATGTTTTTAATTTTAATTTTTTTTTTACCAATTTAATTTCTAGTTTCTTAGCAAAAATTTCTGAAAATAGATTCTAAAAATCAAACCAAATAGAATTTTATAATCAAGAAAGTGTCAACATTATTCATTAAAAAAAAAAGTCATTACATTTCAAACAACATATAAGTTAACCAACATAAAATAAATTAGATGATAACTTTGTACTTAAAATGGACCATTTTCAAAAGAAATATTTTTTTATTGTCCTTGTCTGAAATAAGTTTCAAAATTTAAAGTCAAATATATCACAATTAAAAAGTCAAACACGAAAGTAACAAAATTTCAAATTATGAAAACTGTTAATATAATTCCCTCTTTTGTTATTATTACAAGAGGTTTTTAAAATTTTAATTGATATTTCCACAACTAAGTTCAACTTGACTTCCCCCTATCATGGAGCGAGAGAGGGTGCATAAATCAACAGTAATGATAGAGATCACTAAAAGTGGTGCTCTAAATCACTACTAATGAGATGGCATCCATT
Source organism: Camellia japonica (assembly GCA_030407325.1). Classification (NCBI taxonomy): domain Eukaryota; kingdom Viridiplantae; phylum Streptophyta; class Magnoliopsida; order Ericales; family Theaceae; genus Camellia; species Camellia japonica. The sequence continues at coordinate 179,416,262 of JAPPVO010000059.1, read as the reverse complement.
AAAAAAAAATTAGACACAACAACACTGTGGCAATGGGTATCATTAGTGATAGCACTAATTAGTGCTCTCACTCATTTTTCATAAATCAATAATGATACACAGCATTAATATTGGAGTTTTAAATGGAGCTCTAGTAAGATGGAAAAGAGAGAAATAGAGAAAGGACTGTGAACCCCACCTTCACATGACACTCTCCATATCATTAGAGGTACATTAAAGCTCTCAAACATTATTTGTAAATAAATACACATTTTATATATATATATATATATATATATTTTAAGGGAAAATTATGGTTTACAGTCATAAATTATGGACCAACTAAAATTGATACATTTTTATTTCTTAATTTTTTAATTTGTCTCAATTTCACCCGTTAGTCAATATTTTGTTATGAAAAGAAGATGAAAGGATGACATGTAAGCTATATACACTAATTTTGTAATTAAAATATTCATTCAAAATGTTAACAGAGGTTAACATTGAAGCAAATCAAAAATTAGAAAAGTAAAGGTTGGTTTAGTTTTAGAATTATGATTTGAGAATAGAATTGTATTTTGAATTTGTAAGTTGAATCATTATTTGAAAAAAAAAAAAAAAAAAAAACTATTTGTTTATGAGTTTTGAAAAAAAGTTTTGAATTAAGTTTTGAATTTTTGAAATGAGTTTTGAAATAAAATAAATAAAAAAAATTGTTTAATTATGAGTTTTGAAAAGAGTTTTCAAAACTTAATTGAAAAACTTATAACTCATAACTAAACATACTACTCAAAACTCTATTAAAAATTATATTCAAAACTCATAACCACACTCTTTTTAAAATTCAATTCAAAAAAAATAATTATTAAAAAAAATAAATTTTTTATTTAAAAATTCAAAAAATTCCGAAAATATTTTTTTTATTTAAAATATTAAAAAATATACATTATTTTTTGTTAAAAAATATTCAACTAGTGCTTTAAAATTACTTTTGATTGGAAATTTTTTTTAATTGTTTTGTTTAAAAATGTTTATTTTATTTTTTAAAAATTACTGTGACAAATTAATTTTTATTTAAATTTTATTTGTTTATATTTTAAATAAATCGCCAAATAATTTGTCATTTTGATCTAAAAAATAATTTCTATATTTTAAAAATATCAAAAACAGATAATTTTTTTCTTCAAATAACAACTGGCAAAAAAAAAAAAAAAAAATCACAGTTCCAAACAACAGGCCAAACATCCGGGAGGATGTCCAGACAGACAACCGGGTAGATCCAAAAATTCAAAAACTCTCTGATTACCAAATATGTTTTTAAATGTATTTTCAAATGTGATTTGGAATCATATTTTGAAAATTATAATCAAATAGAAGATTAAAATATGAGGGTGAAATCATAATTTCATAATGGAAACAGAGCCAAAATATAATGACTTTTAGGAAAATGCATATGACCTCCAGTGGAGATGCTAGGGGTCTGTTTTGATTGGTTACAAACTATTTTTTTTTTTTTTTTCATTGGCAGCCCCCCGTGGAGGTGGGGGGTGCTGGGTGCTGGGGGTCGTTCCGTACAGGGGTCCGGAGCAACGCCCTAATTTTTAATTGAACGGGTAAAGAAGACGTCCCATAGTTGAAGGGCATAAATTGTAATTTGCCCAAAAAATATTCATAATACGCCCAAAATTTGAAATATGTAATGTAAATAATCTAGTTCACATATTTTAAACTATATACAAACAATTATGCGTATTATCAACCAAAAAAAAAAATAGCCACATCTTAAAAGAAAGAAGAATTTGAATAAGAGTAGTGCTACACAATCATAAAATTCATACAAAAAATTTCGGAAATATTATACTCCCTCCGTCCCAAAATATTAGTCCCTTATTCCATTTTTCATTGTCCCAAAATATTAGTCCCTCTTCAAAAATCAAGTACAAAAATAATATAAATTTCTTATTTTGCCCTTCTTTTAAATTAATAACAATATAAAAAGTACAATTATGACATTGATATTCTCAAAAAATGTACTATCAAAAGGATAATTTTGGAAAATCAACTTTTTCAAATGCAATAATTGTACTACCAAAAAAAGTTAGATTCCCTAAAAAGGACCATTATTTTGGGACGGAGGAAGTATAAAAACTCTTCGGTTTTGACCTTTATAATAAAATAAATTCTGAATTTTTAATTTTGTAAATTTAAATCTTAAACTTTTGATTTGTTTTTAATTTAAACTATTTACCAATTTTCATCAAGTAAAACCGATAGAAAATTTTTTTTTTTTTCATTAAACTCAACCAAAAAAAAAAAGTTAGACATTTTATGCACAACTACATTGAGTTGAATGATTAATATATTTGTTTTTTTTATCGATTTTGCTTAATAAAAATAGACAAATAATTTAAATTAAAAATAAATCAAAATTTTAAAATTTAAATTGACAAAATTGAAAATTAAAATTTTATTTTATTATAAGTATCAAATTTTGAATGTGTTTTCTTTATAATTACCCCAAAACCTTATTTAGAATGTCGTGGCCATTTTATGTTCTCTCATTTTAAAGTCAAAAGTTTAGAATGACTTCTATACGGGCACATTGTTACTGTAACAAAATTCTATATAACACTTCTGTTGTACATCATTTACTTTCTTTTTTTTTAAACATGGAAAATAGTATATTAATAAGCAACAATATTACATAAATAAGATTTCAAAGGGTCATCCTAACCAAATAACAAAATAAAAAATAAATCCGCCAAAAAAACAGTAATGATCTAGGGAAAGCTACCGACCTTCTAAAAAATATAGTCTAGAAAGTAAAATCTGCTTGAAAACTCGTTGTCGCCATAGACGTCATCCTCGTCGCTGTTTTCTAACTCTATCGCTATCGCCCCTGAATATCGAACACCGCTAGAAGTTAGAGTTGAGAATGAAGTATGCCCATAATGGTATGGGAGACGGTTTAATAGAGGAAGGAATCATTGTGTCGAAAATCTAAAAATCTATGCCGAAATCGGAGGAGAAAACTCTCAAAACTCCTATTTCAGATATAAAAAGTTCAGATCTACAATTTAAAAGTGCAAAATAGGTCGTCGGAGTGTCGTCGGAGCACCGCCGAAAATCACCTAGGGATCTAGACTCATTATTATTGTATCAATTTGAAACATTCATTTACCTATGAATTGCATAGTTCTTTAGGCCTCGTTTGGGAACATACAATTTTAATAATTTTTTAATTTTTTGTGAAAAAAATGTACAGAAAAGTAAAGAGAGTGATGTGATAACTTATAGTGAATTTTTAATTTTTTAACTAAAATATATAGTCCTTGCCTATTTCTCAAACCAGACTTAGACATAGTCACATTAGACCTGTTTGGTATAGGTTCTACTAAACTGAAATATAATAATTAAAAAGTAAAAATTAAAAACATATATCTCCCTAAGTTTTAATATTTAATTTTTATAACTTATTTAAATTATTTGTATCTCAAAAACTATAAGTAGAATTTACACTAACCAACACAGATTTTCAATATATATATATATATAAATTGCATCAACAACCACATTAAGCACCACATGCTATTCCAAACAGTAATAGGTTGTTGAAGTTGAAATTGCATATCAACAAATGACCTATAGGCTTTATTTGGTCAATTTAACTAGATTAGAACATTTTAAAGATAGTTAGTTTTAAAATTAGGGAGATTGACCACCAATAAATTTAATTTTGTGATCTTGTAATTCATGTAGTCCTAAATGTTTTCTTATAGAATGTGTAGTCCTTTTGCCTAAATATGGCCTGTTTTACCATTGGTTTGTTTTTTTTGAAACGTATTGAGTGTTCAATTATGGGAATAAGGGTATAGCGATTCCGGTTTTGACCCGCTACTCATTGTATTCCAGACTCGGGTTGGTATGGTTTTGAATAGTTATTCATATCTCTTTCCCTTGTCTTCCCCTTTATTTTGGTTATCGGGTTGTAGTTGTGCGTTTAGGATAGGTTGGTTGCTTGGTTTTCCAAACCTTTGTTGCCCAAATTTTGGCTTTTTCGCTCGAGCAGGTATTCTTGCGCTCAAGTGGGCTTCACACATTTTGCTCCTCCGCTTGAGTGGGCATTCTTGCGCTCGAGCGGGATTTGTCAATTCCCAGCACTTTTGCAATTCTGAAAATACTAGGAAAGTGCATTGGACGCTCGAGCGTCCAGTCTCACGCTCGAGCGGGGTCCTTCGTCTGCAAAACTTCTGGAAATGTGCATTCTACGCTCGAGCGCCAGATTTCACGCTCGAGCGGAACTTTGTGTCTAACGCTCGAGCGTCACTTTCCACGCTGGAGCGGACTGCGTGTATAACAGTCCGTGAAGATGTCATTTGAATCACTTTTTCTTCTCTCGCTCTCTCTAAAACTTCCCAAATACCTACATCTACACTTTGTCTCTCTAAAACTCACATTCTTTCTAAGATTTTATCTAGATTCGTTGGGATTTTCACTCTAGTGCTTTTGAGAAAGAGGTAGAGCGCTAAAGATCTTCATTTTGATCCGAATAGAAGTGGGTTTTGGTGTTCTCGGTGTTCCACTCTTTCTTGGCTCGTCTTTTCTCCTTGAGGTAAGGATTTTTCTACACTCTCATATGGTTTTTAGCTTAGTTATTTGTTATTGTATAACAATGGTGGGATTTGAGAGTAATTGATCAAACCTAGGGTTTAGGAGTGAAGTCAAAAAGTGGGATTTTTTATGAATATGAAATAAATGAGTTTGGAAGTTGAAAATATGTTCATGTTGTGTCAAAATGATGGATTTTAGTACTTGGATTGATATTAGGAAAAAGGGGGGTTTTGCCCTAATTAAATCAAATTGTTATTTTTTTATAAATAATCGAAATTGACATCGAAAATGCAAAATTGGATGATCCTCGATATATATAATGGAATTGAATATGTATTATTTCACACCTTTGGAAATTCGGAATAAACTATCTGTTTGAGATTGAATATCTGTTTAGATATAACTATATTGGACTATCGGTGGAGGATAGCTTTCATTGTTGTAGGGATTGCATGCAGATTAGGCGAATTGGAACTAATCTTTTGATAATTGTCATTGAATATGACTATGTATATGTATGATTATTCGGGAGTGAAAGGGGATGTACTCCATTGTTTGATTTTATATTCATATACATTGCATATGTATGACTGATTGTTTGGGAGGAGAAAGGGGATAAACTCTATTATAATTAAGTTGGCCGGAGTGTCTTGGGTGAAAATCCCAAAATTATACATGGGTGCCTAGCTCGCGAACGAAATATCCGTAAAATGACAATTGTAGTGCTTGTATACCCTACGTTTACATGGGTCCCGTTTGACGACTGCCCGTAGACGAAATATTCGTGAAATGAAAGTTTGAAGTGTTTGTTGTAGCCTCTATTTGGTTGTTGAGAATTAATGAAACTAACTCACGAATTGAGAAAGATAAATTAACGGCATATGAATTGAGAGAGAATGGATTAAGACTTGAATTTGATATTTTGTGAGTACATAAATTCATGAAAGTTTTACCACAAGCATCGTCTATGCACTTTGTACTTATATTCGTGCTAAACCTCATATATTATGTTAAATGTTTCTTACTGGGTTGTGGCTCACCCTATTTGGGAAAAACATTTTCAGGTAAAGATGGAATGCCTCCACCAAGGCAATATCGTGGGCGAGATTTTCGAGAGCAAGAGCTTCTTATTTTGATTGTATATTTTTGTAAAGCCAAGGGCTTAAGATGTAATGAGCAAAGCTCACTTTTGTTATAACCAAGTCAAGGCTTGGAAAGATGTAAGCCAATAGGGCATTTAATTATGTTAAACTCTTTTGTATCTTAACTTCAAGTAATGAAATGACTATTTACTCTGATTTATGCTGTTATTAATATATGTTTAGGTTGTATTTATTGTATTATTTTGGGAGTGTTACAAAGGGTGTGTGTGTTTTACGTTAATTCAAAAAGTATACTAGTATGGTTTTTGTTTCTGTGTGAGATGCCCAAAATGTGGGATGCGAAAACGTCATCAACAAGTGACGTCATAAAGTGACCCGCCCAACCAACCCAGATTGACGACCCCAATTGTGCAGAAGAATAATGAATGAACCTATGGATTTGTGGGGTGTCACGCACAACCCGAAATAGGGGATCCATATTGGGTGGTACATCTCCAAATTGGAAACAAATTCCGTTTGAATAAGTCAATGGAAACCCTAGATGTCATGACCCGAACCCGCCTCTATGGATTAAGGTCATAACCGGCCAGTAATCATGAGATTACCTATGGCCTCAAACCTAATTAAACATGCCTCAATAGAAATAAAGGGGCCCAAATGGAAGCAGACTTAAAATTTTTGTCCAATGAGCTGTGCTTCTATAGCAAAGCAAAATCATTTCAAAAGCATTCCATAATAACTCATACATATAGCAGATTTAACATCTTGTACATCCAAGAACTCTCAGATATGTAGCCAGCCAAACAAAAGTTTACATGCATAGGTGATCCAACGTATTCACTAAGGTAGCAAAAGGGTAAACAAAAGAACAAAAACAAAGTCTCGTACATGAGACGTTCAAGCTGACTTCACAAAAACTTGGATTTCTCTCACAACCTTCACTAAGGTTTACTCAGGCTAAGTTTAGACATCTCTTTGCTTACCTACAAACATATAAATAAGAGTGAGCAAAAGCCCGGTCAATAATACCATGGTAAAGAGGTTATATGTAACAACCCTGATCCCTATGTAACGTTAATCCATACTTAATTATGCCTAACAGTAATTAAGGAGGGATTCTGAATTAATTTGCATGTGTGCTTTGCATTATTGTGTTTATATCTATCTGCTGTAGAAAGATCTGTTCATGTTTTGGTTTCGGTTTGTGAATGGAAGGCCTTATCGGCATCCGAATCAGAAATTGGCTTAAGTTATGTGCTAATTAGGATTTATAGAGTTTTATGGTAGGCTCAATTGAAATTCGATTTGGAGCGATTAAATTAGATTTAACTAATGTCCACTAATTAGCCTTTATTAAGTACATTTTTGTTTAATGGCCTAATTAAGGCCTTAGTGGTCTCATTGAACACAAAACACTTCCACTCACTCCTTTCTTCATCTACATGCATCTTTGAGTCCCCTAAGCCCCAAAAACGTGAGACAGAGTAAGAGAAGGGAGAGTTAGTTCAAGACTTGAGGATTTTGGGCTCAAATCAAGGGATTGCTAGGAATTATTGTCAAAGTGGAGAAGACTTGAGGGTTTTAACTTCTACTCTTGTAGATTCAAGCCTCTAGGTAAGGAGTTGAACTCTTAATTGAGTGATTGTTGTGGATTCTACAAGATTATTGGTGAATTAAGTGAATTCAAGTAGGAATTGCACTAGAGTTGGGAAGAAATAGGCCATACCATGCATGCATGTACATTTTCTCACAAATTGAGCATGACTTCAAGGATTTCCTTCATGCATGTGTTCATCTCACTTACAGTTTGGGAATTCATCTTGTTTTCCATTAAATCGCCAAGTTTGGTCATGGTTTAAACAAGTTTGATTCAAGAAAAATTCATGTGTGTTGTGTTCATAAGATATTCTTGAGCTTCATGTTGAATTTTGCATAATTGGCAAGCCATTGGGCCATGATTTCTTGAAATAATCTTTAATTCATGATGTTTTATGAGTTTTCATGTATTTTCCCAAGTTTTGGCCCAGAAAAATGAAATTTGAAGCTTTAAAGGTCGAATTTAAACTTGTGGATCAAATCTGGAAATTCCAGAAACTTGATCCACGCTCGAGCGTGGAAATTCACGCTCGAGCGACGAGAGTTATGCTCGAGCGTGAAATGCATGTGCCTAGAAGTTCATGTGTTTTGCAGTCCGCTCGAGCGGGGGAATTCACGCTCCAACGAAGGTCTGAGTCTCACGCTCGAGCGAAAGTCGAGCGTCCGTCGAGTGTGAAATTCATACATCCAGTACTTTTGTCGAGTTTTGCAGTCCGCTCGAGCGGAGAAAGCCACGCTCGAGCGAACCCTCACTTTCTGCATGTCCGCTCAAGTGGGGAAATCCACACTCGAGCGTGGACCTTATTTTCAGCAAAATCTGGGAAATGTTTCCTAGTGCAATTTTTGCATCATCTTTCCATCCTAGGCATTCCTAGGCCATGTTTAAGACTCTATGATAGGGATAAGGACTAAAGGCACGCCAAGAATAAATAAATAGTACATTACAAGTGTGCGTTTGTATATATGTTCGTATAAGTCGCGTGCCTCGAACCACTTGATTAATCTGCTATGTTTATCTGCACCTGATGGCAACTGTGAATAATAACTCTGTAAAGCTATATTTAATTACAAGTATTTTCTGATTGATATGATACGATCTGTTTTCTGAAATGCTATTTTATGAATTATGAATGAATGTCCATTTTTTTTCTGAAATGTAATTATGGCACCCTTAGTTCACGCGGCCCTCGCCCAGGGGTAACAATACCGTGGCCAATATGCACGTGGCCCACGCCCAGGGGTAACAATACTGTGGCTTAAATTCACATGGCCCTTGCCCGGGGGTAACAATACCGAGGCCTATATTCATGTAGCCCTTGCTTGGAGGTAACAATACCATGGCTACTTGTGCGCAAGATATGGACCTTTATGGTCGTTGGTACCAACTATGCATGTGGGTCTATGAACCAAGTTGATATGATAACTAATGGGTGTACCACATATGATCTTATGCAAAATCTGAATATGAACATGAGTGTGCATCTAAATCTATTTCTGATTTGAAGTCTGAATATGTTCTGATATAAATTCTGAATCCTAACTTGTACTGGATATCATTCATTAAAACCCTTTACTCTATTATTATTCAATAGGCTTTCGTTCACTATTTATTTATATGTATATAGGTGAGCAAGCGCGTGACCAGGCCTGAGATGTCGCCTGGCGAGTTTTGGTGTCAGCCAGCCATCATGCCTCCCGTGGAGGTTCCCTTCTGTGATCTGTTTGAGTTTTGTGTCCTTGGGACTTTTCTACTTCCAAAATGTTTATGTCTGGTCTGAACACGTTTGAAGTCTTGTATAAATGGCTTGGGTGATGTAAGGCTACTGTACTTTTCGACGCCATGTCTGTATGTATGCATATATGTATGAAAAGTTTTAATTTCCTGTCTCATATATGTCTGTGCAGCTCTATGGACTATGTAAATTTGTATTTTTGCTTCTGCAGCCCCTGTTAAACATACTATTCCATTTAGAGGCCTTCGGTAATCCAAGGATTATTGGCCGGTTACGATGCTAAACTTATAGGGGCGGGTTTGGGTCGTGACAGAGTGGTATCAAAGCACGTGTTTTATCGCACACACGGGTCCATATGAGCTTAGGATGTCCTAGTAAGAATTAGGGGCATTCTATTTGCATGTGTGAGTGTGTGGTAATTCAAATAGATATGAAACTGAACGTAAACCTGAGCAAATGAAATTGAAAGAAATGAATGAGATTATTCCTATGTTTACTATCATTTGTTGTCTCTATAGCAACATGGAGAATGCAAGGGGAAATGATGTAAGTGAATCCTCAGAGGCTCGCATAGGCCGGATGAAACAAATGCTTGCAGCATTGACTGAAGTTATGACACAACAACAAAGACAACAACCTTTACCTCCTCCGCCTCCACCAGTACTAGCCGAACCGGACAATAATGACATCATCAATTTGACTCAAAAATTTACGAAAATGAAGCCGCCGACCTTCTTGGGTGGTATTGAACCATTGAAAGCGGAAACCTGGTTATTAGAAATGGAAAAGCTATTTGAAGTATTTCCTTGTTCTGCAACTCATAAAGTCCTTTTAGCTACTTATACTCTAAAAGATGAACCCTGGAGATGGTGGCTGCTGGTTCGAAATAACAATGGCGACATGATGTGGGCACAATTCAACGAGATATTCTACAACAAATATTTTCCCCAATGCTTCAGGGACTGAAAAGTTTCGGAATTCTAAGAACTCAAACAAGGCAGAATGTCTGTAGTTGAATACGAAGCTAGGTTTACTGAACTAGCTCGTTTTGCTTCGCACATGGTAGACACTGATTACAAGAAAGCGCGGAAGTTTGAGAGAGGACTAGACTTGGAAATATTTGATCGAGTGGGTGTCCTAAAATTACCTACTTATGTGGAGGTGCTCGACATGGCATTGATGACAGAAGCCACAATAGTAGCTAAAAAACAAACTACAACTCCAACAACCAAATGGATAGGAAAGAGGACCGGATTTAATTTCAAGAAAGGTCGGTCAATTTTGAAGAAGCAAAATACAGGATTTTCCAGTAGCTCTAGCCAAAGTAGCGGATCTACTCCAAACTGCCCCGACTGTGGAAGGAAGCACAGAGGTGCTTGTTATCGAACATCAGGTGCGTGTTTTCGATGTGGCAAGACTGGCCACATGGTGAGGGATTGCCCAATGAGATCCAATGAGGTTAGCCGTCCTGTGACAAGTTCAACTGGGTCTGTTTCTACAGCAAGATCAAATGCAAGGACCGATGTTAGGGGTAATGCAAACAATGAAACATTGAGGCAAGGGAGAGTGTTCGCACTAGTGCCCGGAGAGGTACAGAATACGGAGTCTGTGGTGTCAGGTATAATTTCCATTTGTGCCCAGAATGCATATGTCTTGATAGATTCTGGTTCTACGCACTCATTTGTGTCGTATGCTTTCTCTCGAAAATTAACTAGACCGTTAGAACTTATGCCATGTATATTATATGTATCTACACCGTCTGGAGAATCTATGAAATGTGCTTTTGTTTATCTGGCATGTGATGTTTTGATTGGTGATATGACATTATACGTTGACTTGCTGCCTTTGAATATAAATCATTTTGATTGCATCTTGCGTATGGATTGGCTGACCAAATATTGTGCTACTATTGATTGTGTAAATAAAACCGCCATATTTAAACCACTTGGTATGCCTGAGTTTACTTTTACTGGGAATGGGGTAGTTCCTCCGCCATACTTGATTTCATTTATGAAAGCCAAGAGACTGTTAAGAAAGGGGTGTCAGGGCTATTTGTGTAGTGTGTTGACTGTGTCTCCGGATAGTGCCAGTGTAGAAACTATTCCTGTGGTTTATGATTTTCCTGATGTGTTTCCTGATGAACTACCTGGGGACTTAATTGACAGAGAAATTGAGTTTACAATTGACATAATAGCTGGAACACAACCTATCTCTAAAACCCCATATAGGATGTCAACATCTGAACTGAAAGAGTTAAAAGTCCAACTTCAAGAACTATTAGACAAGAAATTCATTCGTCCAAGTACTTCACCTTGAGGTGCTCCAGTGTTATTTGTCAAAAAGAAGGACGGATCCTTGAGACTATGTATTGACTATCGGGAACTGAACAAGGTGACCATTAAGAAGAAATATCCACTACCCCGAATAGATGATTTGTTTGATCAACTCCAAGGAGCCAAAGTGTTCTCAAAAATTGATCTTAAGTCCGGATATCATCAGTTAAAGGTTAAAGTAGAGGATGTGGAGAAAACTGCATTCAGGACTAGATATGGACATTATGAATTTTTGGTAATGCCTTTTGGGGTAACAAATGCGCCTGCAGCTTTCATGGACCTGATGAATAGAGTTTTCAAACACTTCTCGATGAATTCATTGTTGTGTTTATTGATGACATTTTGGTTTATTCTAAAGACAGGGAAGAACATGGAAACCATCTGAAAACTACTTTGCAGATTTTGAGAGAAAAGAAATTGTATGCTAAATTGTCCAAATGTGAATTCTGGCTTGACAGTGTGGCATTTTTGGGACATGTAATCAATAAGGAGGGCATTTCTGTTAACCCTCAGAAGATTGAAGCTATTGTGGATTGGCCTAGACCGACAAATGTAACAGAAGTTAGAAGTTTTCTAGGACTAGTTGGTTATTACAGAAGATTTGTGAAAGACTTCTCAAAGCTTGCAATGCCATTAACATAATTGACACAGAAGAATGTACAGTTTGATTGGAATGATCAACGTGAAGCAGCTTTACAAGAATTGAAAACTAGACTGGTGACTGCACCAATCCTAACCTTACCTAATGGTACTGATGGGTTTCAGATTTATAGTGATGCTTCGTATAAAGGGTTGGGCTGTGTACTGATGCAAAATGGAAAGGTAATTGCCTATGCCTCTCGACAGCTTTGTCCTCATGAAAAGAACTACCTGACCCATGATCTAGAACTGGCAGCTGTGGTATTTGCCTTGAAAATCTGGCGTCACTACTTGTATGGGGTAACTTGTGAGGTGTATACCGATCATAAAAGCTTGAAATATTTCTTCACCCAAAAGGAATTGAACATGAGACAGAGGCGATGGTTCGAGCTAATCAAAGATTATGATTTGCAAATCTGGTATCACCCACGGAAAGCTAATACCGTAGCAGATGCCTTGAGTCGAAAGTCAATGGGAAATTTGTCATGTTTATTTACCAGCCAGGAAGAACTGTTATATGACTTAGAGAAAAATGAGATTGAGATTTTGATACGTGAACAGGGTGGAATACTAGCCGCTATGTCACTCAGCCTGCAATCATCGAAGAAATCAAAGAGAAGCAACTTGAAGATGAGTACTTGAAAAAGGTTGTAGAAGAACTTGGTTCAAAACCGAGACCAAAATTTGTGTTTGAGAATAATGTGCTGAAATTTCAAAATCGTCTTTGTGTACCTAATTACTGTGACTTGAGAAAGCGTGTTATGTCTAAAGCCCACAACACAAAGTTTGCCATGCACTCGAGAAATACAAAAATGTATCATGATTTGAGACAGAAATTTTTGGTGGCCTGGAATGAAAAGGGGTATTCCAGATTTTGTGGCTAGATGTCTACATTGCCAACAGGTTAAAGCTGAACATCAACGACCCACTGGTTTGCTACAACCACTCTCAATACCGGAATGGAAATGAGAGCACATAACCATGGATTTCATTGTGGGACTGCCTCGCTCTTCTCGAGGTATGGATTCTATCTGGGTTATAATTGATCGTTTAACTAAGTCTGCCCATTTTCTGCCTGTCAAGACTATTTATAGTGCGGATAAATTGGCTAACTTATATGTGAACGAAATTGTGAGATTGTATGGTGTGCCGATATCTATTGTATCTGACAGGGACTCAAAGTTTGTGTCAAGATTTTGGCAAAGTTTGCAACAGGCATTAGGGACTGAATTGAGGTTGAGTAGTGCCTATCACCCGCAAACAAATGGACAAGTTGAACGGACTAACCAAACCTTGAAAGATATGCTAAGAATGTGTGTGTTAGATTTCCAAGGAAACTAGGAGACCTACTTGCCATTAGCCGAGTTTGTATATAACAACAATTACCATTCAAGCATCAGAATGGCTCCTTATGAAGCTTTGTATGGTAGGAAATGCCAATCTCCGATTTGCTGGGCGAAGTAGGCGACAGACCGTTGTTGGGACCAGAACTTGTGCAAGAAACGACTGAAAATGTTAAACTGATTTAGCAGAGACTGAAAACCGCACAAAACCGACAAAAGAGTTATGCTGATGTCCGAAGAAGAGATAGGGAATACGAAGTTGGGGACCATGTGTTTATCAAAGTGACTCCAATGAAAGGGCAAACTCGGTTTGGTGTCAAGGGTAAGTTGGCGCCAAGATATGTTGGACCATATGAAGTTCTGGAGAAAATCAACCCAGTAACGTATCGGGTGGCCTTACCACCGGTTATGGAGCATATGCATAATATCTTTTATGTCTCTATGCTTCGGAATTTTCTGAGGGATCCGTTACATGTGATTGAGCCAACTCATGTACTCCTAAAGAATGATTATACTTACGAGGAAAGGCCTATTTAAATTATGAACCGCAGGATCAAAAGACTAAGAAACAAAGAAATCCCGTTAGTGAAGATGGATTGGCAGAATCATGAAGGAACTTATGCAACCTGGGAAACAGAAGAAGATATGATGAAGAGATATCCGGATTTGTTTCCATTGGACCCAATGTTCTTCCAGAATAAATGTAATTCGAGTTTGGAGGACCAAACTCTTTTAAGGGGGAAAGACTGTAACAACCCCAATCCCTGCGTAACGTTAATCCGTACTTAATTATGCCTAACAGTAATTAAGGAGGGATTCTGAATTAATTTGCATGTGTGCTTTGTATTATTGTGTTTATATCTGTCTGCTGTAGAAAAATCTGTTCATGTTTGGTTTCGGTTTGTGAATGGAAGGCCTTATCGGCATCCGAATCAGAAATTGGCTTAAGTTATGTGCTAATTAGGATATTAAGAGTTTATGGTAGGCTCAATTGAAATTCGATTTGGAGCGATTAAATTAGATTTAACTAATGTCCACTAATTAGCCTTTATTAAGTACATTTTTGTTTAATGGCCTAATTAAGGCATTAGTGGTCTCATTGAACACAAAACACTTCCAATCACTCCTTTCTTCATCTACATGCATCTTTGAGTCCCCTAAGCCCCAAAAACGTGAGACAGAGTAAGAGAATGGAGAGTTAGTTCAAGACTTGAGGATTTTGGGCTCAAATCAAGGGATTGCTAGGAATTATTGTCAAAGTGGAGAAGACTTGAGGGTTTCAACTTCTACTCTTGTAGATTCAAGCCTCTAGGTAAGGAGTTGAACTCTTAATTGAGTGATTGTTGTGGATTCTACAAGATTATTGGTGAATTAAGTGAATTCAAGTAGGAATTGCACTAGAGTTGGGAAGAAATAGGCCATACCATGCATGCATGTACATTTTCTCACAAATTGAGCATGACTTCAAGGATTCCTTCATGCATGTGTTCATCTCACTTACATTTTGGGAATTCATCTTTTTTCCATTAAATCGCCAAGTTTGGTCATGGTTTAAACAGTTTGATTCAAGAAAAATTCATGTGTGTTGTGTTCATAAGATATTCTTGAGCTTCATGTTGAATTTTGCATAATTGGCAAGCCATTGGGCCATGATTTCTTGAAATGATCTTTAATTCATGATGTTTTATGATTTTCATGTATTTTCCCAAGTTTTGGCCGAAAATGAAGTTTGAAGCTTTAAGGTCGAATTTAAACTTGTGGATCAAATTGGAAATTCCAGAAACTTGATCCACGCTCGAGCATGGGAATTCACGCTCGAGCTAGCACTCTGAGTACATGCATTTCCCCGCAGCGACGAGAATCACGCGCTCGAGCGTGAAATGCATGTGCCCAAAAGTTCATGTGTTTTGCAGTCCGCTCGAGCGGGGGAATTCACGCTCCAGTGAAGATCTGAGTCTCACGCTCGAGCGAAGGTCGAGCGTCTGCCGAGCGTGAAATTCATGCATCCAATACTTTTGTCGAGTTTTGTAGTCCGCTCAAGCGGGGAAAGCCACGCTCATGCGAACCCTCACTTTCTGCATGTCCGCTTGAGCATGGACCTTATTTTCAGCAAATCTGGGAAATGTTTCCTAGTGCAATTTTTGCATCCTCTTTCCATCCTAAGTATTCCTAGGCCATGTTTAAGACTCTATGATGGGGATAAGGACTAAAGGCACGCCAAGAATAAATAAAGCAAGTTATGTATAATTTGATAGTACATTACAAGTGTGCGTTTGTATATATGTTTGTGTAGGTCGCATGCCTCGAACCACTTAATTAAGCTGCTCTGTTTATCTGCACCTGAAGGCAACTGTGAGTAATAACTTGTAAAGTTATGTTTAATTACAAGTATTTTCTGATTGATATAATACAATCTGTTTTCTGAAATGCTATTTTATGAATTATGAATAAATGTCCATTTTTTTCTGAAATGTAATTGTGGCACCCTTAGTTCACGTGTGCCTCGCCCGGGGGTAACAATACCGTGGCCAATATGCACGTGGCCCACCTAGGGTAACAATACTGTGGCTTATATTCACGTGGCCCTTGCCCGGGGGTAACAATACCAAGGCCTATATTCATATGGCTCTTGCTTAGGGGTAACAATACCATGGCTACTTGCGCGCAAGATATGGACCTTTATAGTCGTTGGTACCAACTATGCATGTGGGTCTCTGGACCAAGTTGATATGATAGCTAATGGGTGTACCACGTATGATCTTATGCAAAATCTGAATCTGAATATGAACATGAATGTGTATCTGAATCTATTTCTGATTTAAAGTCTGAATATGTTCTGATACAAATTCTGAATCCTAACTTGTGCTGGATATCATTCATTAAAACCCTTTACTCTGTTATTATTCACTGGGCTTCCGCTCACTATTTATTTATATATATGTAGGTGAGCAAGCGCGTGACCAAGCCTGAGATGCCGCCTGGCGAGTTTTGGTGTCAGCCAGCCATCATGCCTCCCGTGGAGGTTCCTTCTGTGATCTGTTTGAGTTTTGTGTTTTAGAAAGTAACATACTTGAAAATATATTTACTAAGATATTACTCACAGTATTCCGTCGATAGATTTGCTCTCGTACTTGACCCTACACATTTCATAACATATTGGATCACAAACAATTCAATCCGTTCTTAACTTATTATTTCTCTTAGGCCACTTTCTTATCCCTTTTGTTCGTTTACAATGCTCCATGCACGCCTAAGAGTGCTTAGAAATGAAAGAGAACAGAAAACGGAACGTAAAACAACTTTTCAAAATTTTTGAAACAGGACCCTTCGCTCGAGCGTAACTTTGGTCGCTCGAGCGACCTGTAAAACTCTGTAAAAGTACTGGTTGCGTACATTTTAAGCTCAAGTGAGACTTCTGACGCTCGAGCGCAATGTTTGACGCTCATACCACCATGTGAATCTCTGTAAAACTTCTGGTTGCCTTCATTTTCGCTCGAGCGGCAACTCCTTCGCTAGAGCGGAGGTAGATTTCTGGGTTTTCCAGAATTTTGTTTGAAGTTCAAATCACAATTCCATAGGTCCAATTCATGTATAACACACTCAAATGTGCTACTACACTCCCAAAAACATATGCTTGAAGATAACTTACAACCATAGTTCAAAATTCCATGGATTTAACAAATTTCAAACCATAAACTTTATACATACACAATTCATGTTTGTATCTAGCATGAACAAGCTTCAAGGCTTGAAATTAAGCTTCAATGCATGGAAATTCTTACATGCATGTGTCAAACAACCCTCAATACATCATGATCAAAATGCTTTACATTCAAACATGCAAAATTATAGTCAATTCTTACATGCATGCATCCAATGATCTCAAATTTACCAAGCTTAGCTTAATTCATGTATTTAATTTCATATATACTTTGAATTAATTTAGTTATGAACTTAAACTCATGAATTTGAGTTCAATTACTTACCTAGAAGCTTCAATTCTTTCAACCAAAGCTAAAACTTGAGCTAATTCACCTAGTTCTTGAATTTCCTTACAAAACTTTCAAGGATAAGCCCTCTCTCTCTCTAAATCCGGCTCCCTCTCTCTCTAAGGTGTGTATTTCATTCTTTGAGCTCCCAAAAGAATGAGTATAAGTGTAATTAGGCTCATATATATGCTTGCCTAATCAAATTTGATTAAGGCTAAGTAATTAAGCTTAATTCAATTAATTTAATCTAATTAATTTGGTTCGTAGGTTTTAAAAATCACGCTAATCATGATGGTACAGACAATTCTAGTTTCTGTCACCTTTATGGCCTTCAATTTTCAAATTATAGCAGTAAATTGGACAGATTTTCCTACAGTGAACAGATATAGTTTCAAAAACATAATTAATCACATAATTATCACCAAAAACCACATAAGCTCATAATCACAATCATAATCAAAGGTAATTAACATAACACAGAACAGGGTTATCACACTATATGTGTTCGACTGTCATATGTGGTGTTTGAAATTTGAAAAATACAATGATTGCATCCCACGTTTGTGATTCGAAAAATACTGTGATTCCATCCTACGTTGCAAGCAACATTCCATGAGTTGTGTTTAAACAAATTTGTGATTCAAAACATGATAATTGTGTTTAAATCAACCAAGACCAACAGTCAAAAAGTGTTTTTGCTTAAATAGACTGAGTGGAATTTGTATACTTGGCATAACTAGCCATACAAAAATTCTTCAGAAGAGCTCTTTTGAATCTTAACAAGATGCCCACGAGAGAAAGATGAGTTCTCAGTCACAACAAAAACCACTGAGCCCATGTCTTCCTAATACAGTGTGCATACCATGTCCAGCACAAGGTCACATCAAGCCAATATTGAAACTAGCAAAGCTCCTTCACCATAAGGGCTTCCACACCACCTTTGTCAACACCGAATTCAACCATCGCCGTCTCCTCAAATCTCAGGGCCACCACTCCCTCTCCGGCACTGCCTCCTTCCGCTTCGAAACCATTCCTGACGACCTCCATTTTGCACAACTTCTTAGATCCCTTCAGAGTCCTACTCGCCAAACTCAACCCTCCGGAGACTTGTGTAGTTTCAGATGTTGCAATAGGGTTCACTGTGAAAGCGGCTCAAGAACTGGGCGGCATCCTTGATGTTTTTTTCAACACTTCCAGTGCTAGTGGCTTCATGGCCTATATGCAACATCCCAAACTTATGGAAAAGGGTCTTACTCCACTCCAACTACTATTTATTTTTTTTGAAATTTGAAAAATACCATGATTACATCCTACGTTGCAAGCAACATTCGACACGCACACCTTACATTAGTTGCATGCGTTCGCCACTTCGAATGATGTAACAACTCAATATAAACATATATGCCATAAACAACGATTATTCAATGTTCACGAGAGCGGTAATGCATTTCGTACCTGCGCGCCGTCGGGAACCGTCATGTTGGCTGGAACAACTCTCGTCCTCTACACACGATAGACTGAACCACACAACCCTGCCTCCCCACTACAAAATCTTTGTGTACTGATTCTCCTCCGTCCCAAAAACGTGGGATTACAGATTCCAAATATAATCAAAACATCCCAACAAACGAGCGAGGGTATTTTTGGCAAACAAACACTAGCAACATTTAAAAAATGACCTGTTGGTAACAAATCCCGCGTATAGAGGACCTTAGAATCAAACAATAATTACGTGGAACCAAATGGATCACATGTTCCTACAGTGGGACTTTCTAATAAATTTTCCTTAAAATTATCCATCTCTTTTAAATTATATCATTTATTCTATGTTTGAATAGACGCACAATAAGAAGTAAAAAATTAACAAAATTCTATCAATTCTTATAATTTCATCAATTAATCCAAAACTTTCTCTCATCTCTCACTTTGTAAGTCACCTCTCTAGTGGTGGAGTCAAAAAAATAGTTCAGAATGACACTTATTAATTAAAATTTCAATTTTTTTTCCCTCATAATTAAAACAATAGATATTAATTTTTTAAAATTAATATTAAGCATAGAATCTTAAACATTTAATATAAAAGTTCTATTTTTTATTTTATGTTTTTTGCAATTGACTTTGTGAAAAATCAAAATTGGAAATATGCTAGTACAATATAACTAGTATATTATAGGCAATGTAAAATAGTACAAAAATGTTTTAGACCACTAATTAGTGGTGGCTTATATGTCTAATGATAGATTATCTAATAATATATAAATAATAGTGATACCATATCATTATCAATATATGATATTAATAACCGCTAGTAAAATAACGCATGAAAAGTTAATCACACTTGTCAAATATAACTAATAATTCAATAATTATACATTTTTGTAGTGAGGTTAATTATGTTTACATGTAAGTGATAATTTGGTATTACGTTGTGCTGAATTGTTTTTATAAAATTTTCATATAATTTCTTTATTTTCAATCAAAACAATCATTATTATTTTCATAATTAAAAAAATGTCATTAAGAAATCATTTTAAATGTTATTTCTATATAAATATTATATTTGTAAATTATTTTCTTTATATACCAAAAAAAAAATAATTACAAAATTGAAGGGGGCACGTGCTGAGTAATCCCTTCATAGCCCAGTCACTGCACCTCTCATAGAATTCAATAATTCCACATAGGTGACCCAATTTTCTTAATCAAATGTGTAATTTGGTATCTTATTAGATTGTTAATTCAATCTCAAACATCATATTGGTCTAAACAAATACAGCATTAGAATTCGAAATTGAATTGTCATATCATTTTCTGAGTCATTGATACGAATGAGAAAAAGCTTTCCAAGATTTAAGTAAATACAAGGACTTGTTATTTCACAAAGGCTCATGTGTGAATGTCTCCTGCCGGTGTATCCATGTATATCGACAGTTGTCAGTTGATGACTTTTTTCTTCACTGGTAGAGAGAGAGAGTGTACTGGAAAGCAGCCAAGACAGCCTAGCTCAGATGTAGATTGAGGTGATATGGCATAATAATAATTCATATATATATATATAATTATTCTTTGCTCCTTTGCATTTAGTTATTTTTTCATTTTAAACTTCTATATTTGAAGTTTTTTTCAATTTATTATAAATGTTAATTCATGTCCAATATTATATATAAAATAACACATTAACGATCAAGTGGCATAAAAAATACTTCCTTCGTCCTACCATGTTGGTCCTTTTAAAAATGGAAAAATTATGTAAATAGTTCTTATAGTTTACACGATGTGTTAATTTGATTCATGTAGTTTCAATTTGCTCGATTTTGCTCCTTAATTTAACAGATTATGTCATTTTAGTCTAATAAATGACGGTTGTTCAATTTATTTAAAGAAAAATCAAACAATGTGTCAATTTGGTCTCTGTATTTTTCACAATGTGTCAATTTAGTTCCTGTCAAAATCGAGAAAATTAAAACTACAGGGACTAAATTGACACATCGTGTAAAGTATAGAGATCAAATTGATACATTGTTTGACCTTCCGTTAAATTAACTTAACAATCGTTATTTATTGGACTAAAAAGATACAATCCATTAAATTAAGGGGCCAAATCAAGCAAATTGAAACTATAGGAACCAAATTAACACATCGTGTAAACTATAAGAACTGTTTACATAATTTCCCCTTTAAAAATTAATAATTTTTTAATGGAACATGTAAATATTACTGAAATCAACATATATTAATTTATTATATTGCCTCTTTTATCTTCATTATTAAATGCATTTATAATTAATTTTAAATGGTAGTTTTAGAATACTCTAGGATTTTATGTTTTGACTTTTCAAAGTAGGTAAATATTTTGAAAGTTCAAAAAAGAAAAAATAGACTAACAATTTGGGACGGAAAGATTATTTTATCATATATAATTCACATCTGTAATACAAACTCAAATTCTAATATAATAATATTTTTTATGTTAAGTGACCGTTAATGTGACATTTTCTGTCTAGTTTTGAACAAAAAATAGTTTTAGAAGTATACTGAAAAGAAATTGAAACATGAAAAAGAAGACACTTTAAGAACCACAGTGAGAAAAATAACTAAATATAAATAAGGCAAAGTGTAATTTGTCAATATATATATATGCTAGCAGTTGGCACAAGAATAAGAAATGTTAACTTTATATACAGCGATGCTACATACACCAATCAATATATCAATTAGTGTACCAACATATTATTGGGTTGGTGGATCCTGATAAGTACCTGTTCACTCAACCCTATTGTTCACTCAAACACTGGGTCTAATGGAGGGTTTGGGGAGCCTCCCCTCAAGAGAGAGGGGGTCCAGGGGGGGTTTACTCCCTCGGTCAAAATTTTTTGGATACTTTCGTAATTCCCATGTTACTTCCATATAACCCTAATTCTATACTTCTAAATAGATGAAGGGGAGCCTCTTTTTTAGGTTAAGAGAGTTGTATTTTTCTAATCATAGTGAAAGCCGCAGTAGCCGTGGACGTAGCCCTATTATGGTGTGAACCACGTAAATCCTTGTGTTCTTGTGTGTGTGTGATTTGTTTGATTAATTTGTTCTTCCTTGTTTGTTATTTCGTGTCTCACCGATCTTGATTAGGAAGGGTCAATTCTTAGCAACTAGTATCAGAGCATTGGTTCGAGTAGGAGCGATGGCTACAAACGAAAAGGTTAGAATCAATAAATTCAATGGCACAAATTTTGGATTTTGGAAGACGCAGATTGAAGACTATCTGTATCAGGAAAAACTATATGAGCCCATTTCAAAGATGAAACCAAAAAAGATGAAGGATGATGAGTGGACTCTTCTTGATTGCCAAGCGCTAGGTATTATTTGGCTAACGTTGTCTCGTAACGTTGCGTTTAACATAACGTATGAAAAGACTATAGCGAGTCTCATGGCGGCACTCTCAAACATGTACGAAAAATCCTCTGCCTCAAATAAAGTTTATTTTATGCATAGATTGTTTAATCTGAGGATGACAGAAGGTGTTTCGGTGGTTGAGCATCTCTGAACAAATTCAATATTGTGGCAACACAATTGAGTTCTGTATCTATCCAAATTGATGATGAGGTTAGGGCTTTGATTCTTCTATTTAGTTTGCTAGAAAGTTGGAATGGTACTGTAACGACAGTAAGTAATTCTTCGGGAAAAGAAAAGTTAAATTACAATGATATTCGAGATTTAATTCTGAGTAAAGAAATTCACAGGAGGGAATTAGGAAAACATCATGTTCTATCTTGAATATAAAAGTCAGATGAAGATTAGTAAGAAGAAACCCGAACCGTAATAGATCAAAATCCAAACCAAAAGGCAAGTCAAAAATTGGAGAGGGATGGAGTTGCTAGAATTGTGGAAAGAAGGGACATCTAAAAGAAGATTGCCCGATATTGAATAAGAACAAAGGTGATCAAAATCAGAAGTCTGCTAATGCTACAATGAAGGAGATTTATGATACTTTGATCTTGAGTATTGACAGCTCTCTTGAATCTTGGATTCTAGATTCTAGGGCATCATTCCATTCTACTTTACAGAGGGAAATCATGGATAATTACATTGGTGATGATTCTGGAAAGGTTTATCTGGCTGATGATGAACCTTTGAAGATTGTGGGTAAAGGGGATGTAACAATCAGGTTGCCAAACAGATCAATTTGGAAGATACAGAATGTCAGACATGTGCCTGGTTTGAAAAGAAACTTGATTTCTGTTGAACAACTTGATGATGAAGGTTATGTTGTAACCTTCATGGGTGGTTTGTGAAAAATCACCAAAGGAGCCATGGTTGTTGTTGGTGGTCAAAAAGAAGGCACCCTTTCCATGACTATGAACAATAGGGGTGCAGTAGCAGTTGTTCGTGAGAAGGAAGACTTAATTCCGTAGCACTAAAGGCTTGGGCATATGAGTCAAAAATAGATGAAGGTATTTGCATCTAAGGGAAACTTTTAGATTTGAAATCGATGGACATTGACTTTTGTGAGGTTTGCATCTTCAGCAAACAAAAGAGGGTCAATTTTTCAAATGATGGCAGGAAACCGAAGTCAGAAAAGTTGGAGTTAGTTCATACATCTACATCAGTTTCATCTCTTGAAGGATCATCATACTATCTTACCTTCATCAACGACTTAACGAGAAAGGTATGAGTTTATTTTTTGAAACATAAATTTGAAGTTTATACTACTTTTAAGAAGTGGAAAGCCTTGGTGGAGACTAAAACAGATCTGAAAATTAAGTGCTTGAGATCAGATAATGGAGGAGAATATAAGGACAATGAATTCAAGAAATATCGTGTAGAAAATGGAATTAGAATGGAGAAGACTATTCGAAAAACACCTCAACAGAATAGCGTTGCAGAACGCATGAATAGAACTCTGAATGAATGTGCTAAAAGTATAAGGATACATGTCGGATTACCAAAGATGTTTTGGGCAGATGCAGTTAACACTGCAGCATATCTGAGTAACCGTGGTCCATCTGTTCCATTGGATGGAGAGTTACCAGAAGAAGCTTGGAGCAGTAACGAGGTAAATCTTTCTTTTTTGAAGGTATTGGGATGTGTTTCATATGTGCATATAGATTCTACTAAAAGAAGTAAACTTGATCCGAAATCTGTTAAATGTACTTTTATTGGGTATGACATTGATCAATTTGGTTATCGATTTTGGGATAATAAAAATCAGAAAATAATCAAAAGTAAAGATGCCATATTTAATGAGAAAGTAATTTATAAAGATAGGGATAAGTCTGCATCTGAATCTGAATATGAATCGGTTACTTGTCATAAGTATGTTGAGTTAGAGGAGATTAGTGAGAGTGATTTGAATAGTAGGATTCAAAATAATCTTGAAAATCTTATTCCACAAATTGAGCCATATACTCCTACTTTTAAGTTGAGATAGTCAGAAAGAGAGTCTAAACCTACACAGCGTTGGTATCCATCTTTATATTATTTGTTGTTGTCTGATAGGGGTGAACCTAAAAGTTATGATGAGGCTTTGTAGGTTGATGATTCAACGAAGTGGGAAGTCAGCTATACAAGATGAAATGGATTCACTTATGGCAAACCAGACATGGGAGTTGACTGAATTACTAGTGGGTAAGAAAGCTTTGCATAATAAGTGGGTTTATAGGGTCAAATAGGAACATGATGGGAGTAAACGCTACAAGGCCAAATTGGTTGCAAAGGGATTTCAGCAAAAGGAAGGGGTTGACAATACTGAAATTTTCTCTCCAGTTGTGAAGTTGACCAGATTGATGCTGGGAATTATGGCTGCTGAAGATTTGCATCTGCTCAATTTAGATGAAGCAACCACATGGTTTCTTAGCATGTGACAAAGAGGAGTTTGTATGCAAACTTCGAAAAAAGTTTGTATGGTTTGAAATAGGCCCCACGGCAGTGGTACAAGAAGTTTGATGGGTTTATATGTAGTAGTAGTTTTATAAGATGTCAAGTAAATCATTGCTGTTATTTCAAAAGGTTTGACAAAAATTATATTATTTTGCTCTTATAGGTTGAGGATATGCTTATCGCAAGATCTAGCATTGAAGAGATAAAAAGATTGAAGAAACTTTTGTTCAACCAATTTGAGATGAAAAATTTTAGAGTTGCAAACAAAATCCTTGGTATGAGGATTCACAACGACAAGGAAAATGGTACTTTGAAATTCTCATAGGCTGAGTATGTCAAGAAAGTTCTCAAGAGGTTTAGCATAAATGGTGCAAAATTAGTGAGCACTCCATTGGCTAGCCACTTCAGACTTACCAAAAAGTAGTTTCCGAAGATCGAAAAAAATTAGGCTTACATGGAACGTGTTCCATATGCTTCAACTATCGGTAGCATAATGTATGCTATGGTTTGTACTAGACCAGACATTGCACATGCAGTGGGAGTGGTTAGTAAGTACATGAGTAATACAGGCAAGCAGCATTGGGAGATGGTGAAGTGGATCCTTAGATACTTGAGTAGTACTACAGACATGGCACTTTATTTCAGATGAATCGGTATCGGTTATATGGTTATATTGATGTAGACTTGGCTGGTGATATGGATAACAGAAAGAGTACTACTGGTTATGTTTACACATTGGGTGGTACAACAGTGAGTTGGATTTCACAATTACAGAAGATTGTTGCCCTTTCTACAACAGGGGTTGAGTATGTTGCTATTACTGAAGCTGGGAAGGAGATGACTTGGTTGCATAATTTCCTAGCAGAGTTGGGTAAGATGCAAGAGATGAGTATTTTGCATAGTGACAGTCAAAGTGACATTCATCTTGTAAAGAATCCAGTTTTTCATTCTAGGACGAAACACATTCAGCTGCGATACCATTTTATTCGTTCACTTATAGATGATGGAGTCTTGTCTCTTGAGAAGATCCAAGGCAGTAAAAATCCAACAAATATGTTGACCAAGACAGTCACCATTGACAAACTGAAGTTGTGTGCAACTTCAGTTGGCCTTCAAAAATTGATGAAGGGAGATTGAGTTGTTGCAAGATTTCTCTATATGATGAAGATGATAAAGAGCTTGTGTTATCAGGTTTCAAGTGGGAGTTTGTTGGGTTGGTGGACCCTAATAAGTACTGTTCACTCAACCATATTGTTCACTCAAACACTCGGTCCAGGGGGGGTTTACCCCCTTCAGCCGAAATATTTTGGATACTTTCGTAATTCCCATATTGCTTCCCTATAACCCTAATTCTATACTTATAAATAAATGAAGAGACACTTCTTTTAGGTTAAGAGAGTTGTATTTTTCTGATCATAGTAAAAACTGTAGCAGCCGTGGACGTAACCCTATTCTAGGGCGAACCACGTAAATCTTTGTGTTCTTGTGTGTATGATTTGTTTGATTTGTTTTTTCTTCTTTATTTGTTATTTCGTGTTTTACCAATCTTGGTTAGGAAAGTTCAATTCATAACACATATGCTATGATATTGTCATTTCAAAATTAGAGATTGCACCCATTATACAAATTATAAAAATTCAAAACTTATAAAATTATGCTACATCATTCGTTAATAGATTAATTGATATATCAATTGGTACGTATAATTTTATGCTTTTCCATATAATATAGACTAACAGTTAACACACGTGATACATATACAATTCAAATAAATAATAAAACAAAATATTCACCACATATTATATTGTCACTCAAATAGTAAGAGTGTTTGACAATAGAATTAAGGTCTCAAGTTCAGATCTCACGTTCACGTCTCAATCCATTTATATATATATATATATATATATTTTGAGTAAAGAGATAATACACTTGGCATGAGAGAGGGGTCATTTTCATGAAGAGATGTAATTTAGTGAGACACACGTGCATTGCTTGATAAGGTTTTATGATAGGCAATCCGCATTTCAAGGGCAATCAATTTTTTTTTTTTGAATACAGAGATAATACACTTGGCATGAGAGAGAGAGAGAGAGAGAGAGAGAGAGAGAGAGATATGTAATTTAGTGAGACACACGTGCATTGCTTGATATGGTTTTATGATAGGTAGTCCGCGTTTCAAGGGTGTGACTGGTTTTTAATGTGAGAGCGAGATCAAATGTTATGTCCTTGTATTTGGGTTGGAACCTATATATAAAATGTATGGACACAGATTTCTCATTTAATACCCAACCATATACATAGTGAGCAATGTTGAGAAAAATATCAGAAAAAAGTAATATTTAATTTAAATTTAAATTTTTTATCATGAAATTTACATTTTAAATAAATTTAGATAGGGGTAAATTATCAATAGATCCTAATAATTGGACTTAATTCCCATCAAGTCTTATTGAAAATAAGTCTTGATAAAATTATCGCTAAAAATAATTTTTTGTGACAATTTTTTATATATGTCACTAAAAATTAACAATTAGTGACTTTTTTTTGTCATGATTTTTGTAAATTGTCGCTAAAACTTAATTCCCATTGGCCTCGTTTTAATAATTTTTTGGCTATTTGGCTAAAATATGAGCTAAAAAAAACTAGTATGTTTGGGATGACTTTTTGGCTTTTTACAAAAAGATGTACAAAAAGTAGAGAGAAAAAAGAATCTTTGACTTTTGGTATGGGTTGCTGACTTTTTGGCTTTTTTAGTAACTTTTTAGCTTTTTGACTAAACCGGCCTGTTGCCAAACGAGGCCTAGTGACTTTTTTTATGACAATTTTTTTTTATAGGACCTATTAAAAAATAAGTCCACTTATTAGGACGTACACGTGAGTACCTCTTTAGATAGTACATTATTATTATTAGAGATAATTGTTAAAAAAATCCAAATTAATAATAGTATACGACATTAGATCACGTGAATATTTTTTTATTAGTAAGATGCCTATCTTTTGTGAAATAGTTTAGTGAGAAATCATTTTATTTGTTTTGAATGACATTTTATTTTTAATTTTACTTATTGATTTATCTGTTGACTTTTTTTTTTATCTGTTAACTTTCGTTGATTATTTATTCAATTTTTTTTTCTATATGTTCAAAATTTTTCCTTATCTATTCAAAAATTTTACTATGTGTTCAAATTTTTTGACTATCTATTCAAATTTATATCTATGTGTTTAAATTTTATCTATTTGTATAAATTTTCTATCTATTTTAATTTTTTCTATGTAAATTTTCTTATCTGTTCAATTTTTTTCTTGAAATTCTTCTATCTGTTCATTTATTTTGTTTTATTTTTTTATCTGTTTAAATACAAAGCCAAACCAAATCACCAAATCCTATATGTTCAATTTTTTTTCTTCTATCTGTTCAAATCTCTCTCTCTCTCTCTCTCCCGTTATGTGACACTCCAACGTGGCGGGTATGATGTGACATTCCAAAAAAAATTAAAAACTCATTAGTATACTTTTTTCATGTATGACACTCTAACGTGGCGGGTATAATATGACATTAAAAAAATTTCTTAATACACTTTTTTCAAGTGTGATATTCTATTGTAGTGGGTAAATAAATCATTACACATCTAAAATAACTAAATGGATCACAATAAAATATATGTGACTATATAGATTACAAATTCAAAATATGAAACTTATTAGTTAATCTCCCAAAATATCATATGGCTATAATTATCAGATAATTTTCTTTTTGGCTTGAAATTTATTGACAATGAACCGAGGAAAGCTCTTATGGTATGTTTAAAGTTTATTGGAATGAGTTGGATTGAAATGATCATTCCATTATGTTATGACCATTCCATTCCAAGTCACTTTAGTGAATTAAATACTGCTTTTAATTATTGATTGTCCAAGTACAAAGTGACATGGGCCAATTGAGTTGGGCTGGATGAAAAATTTCATGGATTGAAAAACAAACCAAAAAAAAAAAAAAAAAACTGTATACCTTGTGCTAAACATATACGGACACTTGCTTAAATACTCCAAACATGTCATTAATTTGACTGCAGTGTTTCTCCGAAAACAAGTATTTCAATGTCTACGCCTTCTCTTTCCTTCAATTTCACTACTATTTCACTTGTGGATCATACACAGCTAGTGGGCACCACTACTGTGTTCATAGAAGGTTGTATTACACATGGACTTAGGGTCACACTGTTGTGCGGCTCGTGGTTGGGATTCGCTTCAGATTTTATTTTAATGATCTAAATATAAATATAATTTAAGAAATATGTTATTGATATCTTATCAATTTGAATTTTTATATTATGTTTTATTTGATATTTTTTTTTAAAATAAATAGTTTAAATTATCAAAATATGATCAAAAATGAATCTCACAAGAAGCAGTGACCCCAAATTACATATGGACCATCCATTGAAACAAATAAGGCATCCAACTATTGCATGCGTAAATTAATTTGTTATTATATCGAAACCAAAATTTCAAGTTTTGACACATTTTTAACTCATGGTTACTGATTTGATCTTCACTAGCAAACCAACTTGAGGAAAGTTGGGTTTTAAAATGGCATGAGATTTTTGTCACCAATTTTTTTTTTTTTTTTCATTTATTACCAATGCATTTTTGGCCTTACAATTATGTCTCAAAATTTTTATTTTTTTCGATATTCATATTACGTCGTTACATTGAGGGAACAAAGGGCAGAAGGACAAAAATTTTAGAGATTGACACAAGTAGCGAAAAATTGACACAACAGCGAAAAGTCACCGGGGTTACTGTTTAGGTTGACTTTAGGGCTAAAGGAAAAGCTTATGGCTTGTTTTGATAATTCGATTAAAAGTAATCTTTTTAATTTTTTAATTTTTTCTGATCGTATAAGTTTTATATGATTTCTCAGAAAAAATAAAAAAAATAAATTTTAATCTACTTTTCAAAACAAACATATATATATATATATAGAAATAAATGAATGGATTTAGGGTAGAAAAAAAAATTAAATGAAATTCACATTTGTTAAAAAAATTAAATAGGTTTGATTAGTTAAAAAAAGAAGTAAAAAAATTGTATAGAAATTGAATTATATAATATTTTTATTTGTCTCAAAATTAATATTTTGTAAAAATAAATTTTACGATAAATTACCTTGATAGTTTTATATTTTGACTTTGTATCATTTTGGTTTCTGTAATTTTAATTGACTAAATTTTGATTATAAATTTATGATTTTGTCCCAATTTAATTCAATTTATTACAATTGTTAAATTTTTTTCTTATGAAAAAATGCACATATGAGTGACATGTGTTGTTTTAAGAGAAAATTTATAAACTTTACAAATTTACTCAACTAACTTAATAATTAATTTTCATGAAAAACTCTAATGTCATTATTAATTTGACCAAATTGACACAAAAATTTAAAATTAATGATCAAAATTGAGCTAATTAAAAGTGTAGAGACCAAAACCACACAATGGATAAAATTTAGGGACTACAGATATAATTTATCCTATATTTTAAAAGAAAACCAATGTTGAACATCAGCATTTGAAACAAATGACAGTTCAATTATATAGCATATAGCAATATATAATATAAAAAATACAAGTAGCTACCAAATATATGTATATATATAACTGTAACAATCAATTAAATCAAAATAAAAAAAAATAAAATTGAATTCAAACTGTGAACCAGCCAAATTATACAATTTTAATGTTCAATATCATTCTAAATATGTATACTCTCTCTTTTTTTTTTTAAAGCTTTTCCTTGGTACCTAAAGTCAACGTAAATAGTAATACGGTAGCTTATACTAAACAAGTAACATGGGCTTTTCACTTGATGTTTTAATAGGAAAATGCCCCCAGACGCCCTTTCTCTGCTACCCACGTGGGGTTGTGATTAAAAAAAAAAAAAAAAAAAAATTGACCAATGAAAAAATAGTAGAGGCCGTGAGGGTGATCTCTACTGAGGGTCTCCATCATAAACACTGTTGGAGACTCTCAGTAGGGGTGACCCCAGCACCCCACTTCCAAGGGGGGGGGGGGTTAAACAAAAAATAAATAAAAAATTACACCAATCAAAAAAGAGTGAGAGTGATGGGATCACCCAGGGGTCTAACTCTCTTTCCCTCCATCATTGCCCTGTTTTAATATATATATATATATTTTTTATTTTTTATTTTTAAAAACAAAATGGACCGTTTTGCGGTCACAGCACTCTCCCTTCCCAAAATATCTTCGGTTTTTTCCGGAATCTTGAAATTTGATAAGGCTATCAATAATAAAAATTACCGGCGGATTTTATAAACCAGACTTATTTATTCATAGGTTATGAATGAATTTGTTTTCTTATGTATTTACCTGTCAATTTGATAATGATTTTTTTTAATCGACTTTTTAGATGTAAATTTTGTATTTGTGAAATGATCATTTAGAATTAATAATAATATTGATAAACTTATCAAAATAATAAATGATTTTGACATTTTAATTTTATTTTTTTAATTTTTACTTATTTTTAATTTATTGTGTTAGTCGTATGAGTATAATGTGAGAAGTGTAAATAGTTGAATAGCATTTTTTAAAAGTATTTCTATAGTGATAATTTATCACTAAAAATTTAAACCCGACCTATTGGTAAATAACCTTTATATTTATCATTTTTTTATTATATTTTATTCATCCTTTGACATAACACTTTTAAAATTATTGGATATTAATGAAACTTACTTGAGATTGATTATACTAAGAATTTTAAAAGTGACAAATAAAATATACTAAAAAATGATAATAATTATTTCTCAATAACTTAGCCTTTATAAGGACATTATTAACTATACTTTTACCAACACCATTACATTATCACCACCTCTATCACCATATCTTGACCACCACCACCACTACTATTACCATGCGGCCACCTTTACCTCCACCGCTCCACCTTTTTCTCATCCACCTTCACAACCACCCTACCACCACAACTATAACTCTACCTCCACCTCCACTACCACCACTACCACAACAATTGAGATGTTTTTCAAAAGAATATTTGTAGTGAGGAACATTTTACATAAATTTTTTGGGCAAACTATTGGTTAGTGCCTCCTAGGCCCAACCCTGAGAGCAGGCAAGAGAGACCTGCGTCTTGGGGCTCCAAATTTGGGCTGAAAATAGAGACCTCAAATATAATTTTATGTTTTAGATATAAAAAAAAGACCCAAATACTGTAAGCTCAATTGAACATGGGGCCAAAAAAAAAAACACAGTTCATAGATTGAATAGGTTAGCTTTGTTATCAATTGAAAAGGATATGTGTGGATGAATTTGATTACAAGCTTCATTAGTGATTTTGCAACGTAAAATGTGAGAAGAGTAACGTTTATGAGATAGTTGGTTCAATTGTAAATTGGATATTGCTAAACTATAAAGTAACAAAATCAGATTGTTTTTTTTTTTTTTAGTATTTGTAATGATTGCTTCCTATTTTAATATATGCAAGTAAATTTTTGTTTATAATTTTAATGATTATATGTGCAAGTAAATTTTTTTGTGGCTACAAAAAAAAATAAAAAATAAAAAATATAACTTATCGTTTTATTCATAAACTTTTTTTCTTTTTTTTCAATGTAAAAGGGGATTCATTTTCAAAGTTCGCCTTAGGTCCCCAAATCTTAGGACCAGCCTTGATGCCTCCACTTTGGTGTACTTTTTGATACGATGTTCAAACATTTTTCTATTTAAGTTCTCTAACTTTTTTCTACAGATTCCTTGTGACTCTTAAACTTCTAATGGTTTTATTTAATCCCTTCAACTTTAATAATTAAGTCAAAGTAGTATAGTTGGATTAATAGATGCCGGAAAAACTATCATATATTTTTTATTTATTTAATTTTAAAGATCTAAACAAAGAAAATTATAATGTGAGGAAAAAGATGTAGGTTGGAAACAAATAAAAAATTTCAGGCGAAACAACTTATGTTTAGGGCACAATAATAATTTATCCTATATAGGTAAATAATTTCACAAGAAACTGTTTGTTATTTCCTTTCTCCTTATTTTTTCATTTATTAAAATTTGGCCAATTAGGAAGCGGGCAATATAAAATGATAGTTTTTTCTTCTCAAATTTTAAAATGGATTGGACTATATATTGACTCAATTATGAAATTTGGAGGGTAAATTACAAATACACCATTGAGATTTACTTAAAATACGAATTGCCTCCTGTAATTCTAGAAATTACATCCAGTCCTCTGAAATTTCTAATTTCATAACAAACACCCTCTTTTATCAATAAATCATAAAGTCAATTAACAATTTTTTTTAATGATGTGAGAAATATATTTCAATTAATAATTTAAATAATTTTATTATTGTTTAGGAGAGTAGTTATAAATTTCATTTTTATAGTTAATTCTGTTAAATAATTTTTTTTTTAAGTATACCTCAAGAGGGACAATCCATATTTTAAGTATACCTTAAGAGCAGATATTTGTAATTTTCCAAATTATAGGGACAATCCATATTTTAAGTATACCTCAAGAGGTGTATTTGTAATTTATCATTTTTTTTTTTTTTTAAAGATTTGAAGGGCACATCAAAAATTAAACTAATTAGAGAAACTAATCAATAAGTCACCCATAAATATTTTTCAGTGAAACAAATAAGAGTTTGAATGTATGCACGCTTTGGATCAGTTACATGGAATTTGATTTGGAAAGACCTCCCTAGTTTGGAGCAAAAGTACAAATAGACAAGTATTGAAAGGCGACTAAGGGGCAAGGAGATGATGAACCAAGGTTCAAAGGATGTAGTTCTCCACATCTCTAATGTTCTTCTCCTTTTGTGGGCAACTAATCTTTTTTTTTTTTTAGATTATTTCTGGTTTATGAATTTGGATAGGAATTTAGAGAAGAGAGGTGAAATGTATATGAATGAAATATAATTACATTTCACACATTTTTTTCCTTCTTCTTTTTAAATTCCTATCCAAATTCGTGATCCAAATACATTCTTAGGATATAGATGGAACCAATGAAGTAACATTGAGATTTTTGTAATGTATTTTGGATTTCATTGTTCATATATGGTGGTTTAATGACTTGTGATCGATGCTTATTTTTTACTCTCTCTCTAGAATGAGAGCTTTCTCTGCCTATTGCTAGCTGTTAGGGTTTATCCCTTGGTTTTCGGTTTTGTTTTTGCCCTCTATAGTAAATTAGTCTTCTGTGCTAGTGTGTGTTCTTGCAAATTTTCATTTCAAGCTTGGTGGTGTCTTTGGCTAGAGTATGGAGTCTTTTGAGCTGCTGCAGGTAACGGATGAGTGTGAAGATGTTTCTCACAGGTGTCTGGTGGGAAAGATTCTTGCCCCCAAAATCTTGAACAAACTTGCTGTAACTAATATTCTTCTTGCTGGAAGACAAGGGCGGGAGTCTCCATTACACTGTGGAAGGAGAACATTTATGTCTTCTAGTTTAAAGATTTGGGAGAATGTTTTAGAGTCCTCCAGGAGGCTCCTTGGTCTATTTTGGGGAGTCTGTTGGTTCTTTAGACTCTCCAAATTGGGATGACGGTAGATGATTTGGATTTTAGATGGAGTCCTTTTTGGGTTCAGGTTCATGGCCCATCTTTTGAAAAAATGACTCGAGCTCATGGGGAGGTCATCAACACTAGAATTGGCCGTTTGGTGGAGGTAGAGGCTCCCTTGGAAAGACTTCTCATACACTGTATTTTTCTGCGTCTGCGAGTTAAGGTGGATGTCTCTAAACCTCTGCTTCAGGGGTTCATTTTGTATCGACGTGGTAGCTTGGGACCTGTTGGTGACGGAATCAAGGTATATTACAAGTATGAGAAAATGACTGAGTTTTGTTATGATTGTGGTCGTATTAGGCATGATAAGATGTCTTATAAATTCATCTTAGTGGAGAAAGGTCTAAACTCTGGCTATGGTCTAGATCAAAGAACATGGCTTGCAAGAAGCTTGACATCCAAAATAGGAGATCTATGGAGGACTTGGGTGCTGGGAGGGATAAACCTGTGCAACCTATGAATTTTTTGATTAGCCACACAGTGGCGCACCGGAGAGGGGAGAATGGGGATGACTCGCGTGGGTCTGAAACATCCAGCTCAAACAAGCTGGTTGAGAACGTGGAAGTAAAACAATATGAAATCGGATAGTGGAATTGGGGGAGACGAAAACTTTTCAGCATGAGGTTCCACGATCGTGTTCGTCAGGGTTAAATATAGAATCTTCTTCTGGACTGGGCCCCTCCAAGCTTGATTCAAATTTGGTGTGTGGACCATCTACCCTTTGTAATTTGAACCTTGGGCCAGCTAAAGTGGTGGGCTTGGATCACAATGTTTTGGGCCCACTAATGGATCATTCTGCGATGAGGTCTACAATTTCATATTTTGTAACAGAGTCTTTTGAAACTGTGACATCTGTCGTAAAGCCCACGATTAATGAGACTCACTCTACTTTTAGTGTGGAAGAACTTAGTCCCAGTGTAATGCCCTGCAGACTCCCCGTTTTTGACCGCCCTTAAGACTTGGGCACCTCAGGTTGATCATTCGATGATGAAAAGATACGCTATACAAATGTTCGATTTCTTTAGCAAGAAGCTTCAGTTTTGAGCTCTAATTACAACCTTACGCCCCATTTTGACCAAAAATATTCTAGACCTCAAAACTTTCCTTTTCAAAATATTTTTTTCAAATGTTTCTACGATGTTTCAAAGCTCGTATTTCGTTTAAAATATTACACTTTTCGGTAAACCGAGTAGAACAAAGTGGAAATAAATGAAAGGGAGGTGAACTCTTTGAAAAATATTTAAAAAAAACTTATTTATAGGTTTGGAGTTGAAGGAAATAGGAGGAGAGGGAAGAAAACTAGTTGAGGAAAATGTTGGACATTAAACCGTTAAGAAAGAAATAAGCAGCCTCCACTAGATTAGGCATATCTCTTTTTACACTAAGAATTTAGATGTTAGGCCACTACCATTGGAAAGTAGACTTCCGGGGATTCAATTTAGACTCAAGAATCATCTAAAACCGAGTTCGGATGAAGGAGATATGCCCGTTTAAAGTCAGGCTTGAGAGTAGTTTTTTGTGGCCGGCCGGCCATTAAGTAGTAGGCCGACCACTAAAGGTAGTCGGCCGGCCAGTTGATGAAAAATAGGCCATTTTGAGTGGATTGGCTAGCCAGGTATGCCCATAGGTCAATTTTGGTGGCTAGCCGACCATGTTTATAGATATTTGCAGATATTTGCAGATATTTGTTGCTAGCTGTTTCCACAAGTGCATGCACTGCACTAGCTGACTCAATATAGATATTTTTGACTGAGGCACCTGTTTTTCTATATATAGATGACCAACTCTCTTGGTTTTTGGTTAGGAAAAATTCCCAAAGGCCAAAAACTTGCATAACACTCTCTCACTATCTTGCAATCTATACACTTTCTCTCTACACTTCCTAAACCAAAAAGTTGGCTCTTCTTGCTGAGGTTCTTGAGCTCAAATCTCAGCTCTTGAAAGTGAATACCTTGTGGTTTGTGAACAAAAGAGTTACTTCTCTTCAAAAGGTATAACTTTGAGTATCTTTACACTACTTCTTCCTTCTTTTTTCTTGCTGTTTTTATACTATTTCTAGACTGTTTTTATGGGCTGAAACTTGGGGCTTAAAGCAATCAAAGGTGGAGGGGTTAACTACCCTTATTTGAACCTTGTTCTCTAAGCTTTTGCCCTTGGATTTTCCACTTCTTTCTCAACTTTTTTCCAGCTTTTTACCACTGTTTTTCAGAGGCTAAAAATGTGGTTTTAAGGTCCCAAAAGTGGAGGGGTTAGCCACCCCTCTTTAGGCTTGCTTACTAGCTTCATTTCTCCAATATTGTAGTTCACTTTTTCTAGTTTTTCCATGTTTTTTCCAGCACTATTTTCAGCTATTTTAGGACTGTTTTTGGTTGTTCATTTGGTTTATGCTTTGTACAGTAGGCTTATAGTGTAATGGCCCTCATAGATTTGATAGTTTAGTCCTTAGCCGCCAACCTATTTGAGTTGATAGCATTTATTTCATACTTTTCATACTTGTGTTCATACATAATCACCTCTGCAACCTCCCTCATTTCTAGGCTTTTTATTTCTTTGAGAGTTATTTTAACTAAGTTTTGTTTAAGCTTGTGAAAGAGACCCTTCCATGCTTAATGGTTTAATCTTTTCAGAGATTCATCACCAAGGCATGACATCTCTCTCATGCTCAAAAAAACTTCTTGTTTGATACTTCTCTCCATTTAGTGGACTTAATTCTCATTTTTAGACTAAAATGACTAAGGAATGGAAAGGTAATTAAAAGAGGCAATAAAATTGAGGCTAAAATGGAACAAGATAATAAAAATAGTTTGGATTCAATCAAACGTTAATTGAAATCATTGAGTCTTGAGTCATTTCATACTTTTAGTGATGAAAATGGTTCAAGATTCAAGATCTACCACTTCCTTAATCAATTCCATGACAGGGAAGGGGTTTTAATGGGTCTTTAATTGTCATTTATTGAAACTTTGTCCCTCGAGTCATAGATCATCAGGCGATAAGTTTGCGTTGATTGATGATTTGCGAACTGAGTCTACCCTTCCTTTGATTTGTTTGATGATAAAGAGAGGTAGAGTAGACAAACATCCCCTGAAAATACTCTGTTTGTGTTCTGTTTCATTTCTGTTGCAGCAGGGCAGTAGCAAAAACTAGTGGCCAGCTGGCCACTTCATTGTACGACCGACCACTTTTCAAGGCCAGTTGACCACCTATTTGAGATCAGCAGTGCCATTTTCATGGCAGAACAGAGCAGAGGCTGGGGTGAAAACAGTTTAACTGCAAAATAGAAACATTCTGGCAACCAAACAGAGATCATTTTCGGGTGGAAACTCGTATTCATACATGAACGATTCTTCGTTCCCCGTGGCTCATTGAAGTGTGTTAATGGTAGTATATGGTAATATATTGTACCTAGATTAATTCATTCCTTTGAACTTGTAATAGTCTAGTTAATTAATTTCATGTTGTAATTAATTAGTTAAATTGTTCAATTTGTAATAATTATCTTAAGGTAGGACATTCATTTGGACCCTCCTGTGCGAGGGCGAAATTGTAATAATGTGTATGTCTTCTAACCCCTATTTCTTTCTCCCTTTTATTTACTTGCTTATGATGGATTGCATGTAGCATCATGTTTCATTTAACATTTTCCATGACTTGCATCCATATGTTTTGCATGCATTAGGTTCGGCACATCATTCTAACTCTATGGTTGTACATTAATTATGTGAATACGTGCTTCACCGCCTGCTATCAAATTGACTCACATACCATGTTAGTAGCCGAGCCTAGTAGGTGCATTGTGGATGTGTTGCATTAGTCACTCGCATATTGGAGCATGCATTTTTCTAATGGTTTTATTCCTTTGGGCTTGCCTTGGAGTACTAGGTGAGCATTTATACTTTAGCATATTGAATGCGTGTGATTGTGGCCATATCAAGCATAATACCATGAGGCTCAGTGCTTAGGTGATATAATTGTTTGAATGCCTGTGGATGAAGGCTAAATTGCTTAACTTGGGATGATTTGATTAATGTGCGCATAAGCCCACTTTCTTGAGTGGCGCATTCACAAACTCTTTCAAAACACACATAAAATCAAAGTGTTCCAACTTTTACAAGTTAGTCTATGCATGTGTGCATCACCTAGTAAAGATAGCCTAATAATCAGAACAAGAGCATATAATGTAAATAAGAATCACATTATGATTAGCAGAGGCCGATCTTTGATTGGGCGAGTAGGGTGCTCAATTCATGACTTTCCTCTCTCGTACCTAAGTTTCCCAAGCCGAGACACTTTAGTGATGACGGATAAGTGGCCTTTGGCATGAGTCATGGGTTTCTTAAATTTTCTAAAAATATTGGGGTTGTGACTCTGTAATATCTGGCAAAGCAGTCCATTTTTGGCATTTTTAATTCAAAATTGATTTTCCAAAAGATATGCCGAATTTGGACTCATTTGTGTTTATCTATTTCACATTGCACTTGTAGAATCAGATTCAGAACCACAGGAGTCTAAACTGTAGGGCTATCATATCCAAAAGGAACATGAAAAGCAAGCTATAGTTTCTGGCAACTCTGCTGGGGAAAGTAGAGAACTTGACTTGAAATTCATGATATGAAATTTTATTTACACATATATGCTCTTTGCATTGCATTTGCATTGGTACTTTAAGTCACCACGTTTTTCATCTCCTATTCCTGGACGGTTTAACGGAGGCTTAACTAAAAAACTTGCCAGAAGGCTGACCGGTTGTGGGCTCTGCTATGTTAGAAACACAACCCTTGGATCTGGATTATCCCTATATCATTTGATCCTCCTTTCACTTCTCGGTGTCAGGTGTGAGAGGTATATTAGGTAATCTTGTTGAGGTACCCTTTTGACCAATTGGCCTAGCTGCATATAATAAAGCCATAGTGATTGTTCTAACTTAGAATAGGATGCTCACCCGTATACAGGATTTCGTGAAACTACTTGCTTAAAGTAGTAAAACCCTAGACCATGCCAAAAGCTAGGACAAGGTAACCCTCCTCCCTCATAGAGGTGTTTTGGCTCTCTTTACTTGGTATGTGTTTTGCAGTGAAACTGTACATGGGTGCTTCATATCAGTGGTACAGTTGGTATTAGTTTATGGGGAAGAATTTAGCGGGGAGTACATTCATTCAACTATGATCATATCTGTTCTAGTGAATTTGGGCTGAGGTGCTGTCTGTTTTCTCTTTTGCAAGGTAGCCCTGGAACCATAGTTTTAAAAGGCTCCAATATCCCCCAGTACTCTGGACTCGTGTCGATAGACTTTGTAAGGTGGGGGACCTAGTTCAGGGGCAACTAGTGTTTGCTTCACTGTTGCCAGTAGCAAGGCAAAGATGGGCCAGAGAGGGCTCACCGGTTTCACTGTTCCAATATTTACCAGTCAGATCACCTATGTTCAGAGCACAACCATCTACCCCTATTATAGCTCAGCCTCCGACAAATCTAGAGGATTTACTGATCTGTCTTCAGCAATCAGTAGATTCGCTACAACAAGATATGGCTTGGCAAGCTGAGATATCGCAGAAAATGATATTCAACTTTAAGGACCTCCATGAAATTGGGGTTCAAATCAAGGATGCAGTCAAACAAGAGCTTATTGTGGAAGATAATGAGCTTATGAGGAAGAATGTTCTTTGCAGTTCCAATGCTAGTGCCAATGGTAGCACAGCTGCAAATGCTCAAAAGTAAACATTGTCACCACTCTCATCAAAAACCCTCTTCCTGATAATAGCCAAAGACCAACCACTTTAACTCGGCCCCAAACCCGAAATTTCCATCCTCTTTACATGAATTTTTCTCAAGCCTTGAAAATGCTACTAGAAAAAGGGCACCTAAAGCTTTTAGAACCCCGACCCCTTCCAAATCCTCTTCTACCAAGACATGACCCCGCTAAATATTGTGCATATCATCAACAACACAGTCATGACACAAACCGTTGCATCCGCCTCCATTATAAGATTCAAGATCTTATTGACGAAGAGATCATAGCTCCACCGAAAAGACCTCAGGCCACCACTAACCCATTACCCCCACACTTTAACCTAATCCATAATTTGCCATCTACCTATAACCCCAACACATATATCACCCTAGCCCATTTACCAAGCTTGAGGTGTTCATTCTAGAAAGCACGGACTTGTGTATGATGGATGCACTTGAACCTCGATCACCTCAAATCCCCAAAATTGAGCACCACAATAGCCCAATTCCAGCCCAACCTACTCCAAAGCACCCAGTCTAACCAATTCATCAAGACCAAGTCGGTTACACAGCAAACACTAATGGCCGAGCCCACTACTTCTAAGTTGTTGAGCATGATTGAAGATCTTCAGAGAACTGTGGCAGATTTAGCCTTTGGGATCTTGGCTCCATCATCATCGACCACATCACGTGCCAGAAACTTCACAGCCAAAGCTCCTCAATCTTGGGGCGAGCTGCGATTGCAAAAGGCCAACCCGAAGCTATCTCAAGTCCGAGTGATGATATGTCAACAATAAATGAGCGTTGTCCCAATATAGCCATCCAATCTCTGAGCAAAGTCGAAGTAGGTGGCAAAAAGAAGGTCAGGGCAAGTATTGATCCCTATGCACATCTCCAGTGGGCTACTGAGGCTTTGAAGGCCAAAGGGTTGAACAAACAGCAAGTGCTTGTAGTTATTGCAAAGACTGTGGATGGCACTTTTGTTGCTCAGGTTAGGGGCACTTTGAATCTGGGGCTAAACCATGAAAAGGGATGCCTTACCAGAAATACTCCTTCCAGCTCCAATCCTACACCTGTAGGAGGTCTCCTCCAAACCTAATCAATACCTGC
Source organism: Camellia japonica (assembly GCA_030407325.1). Lineage (NCBI taxonomy): Eukaryota > Viridiplantae > Streptophyta > Magnoliopsida > Ericales > Theaceae > Camellia > Camellia japonica. The sequence continues at coordinate 179,375,109 of JAPPVO010000059.1, read as the reverse complement.
CAACCTTTTTGTCAATACTTGCAGGACTGGTAACCGCACCTACAATCCCCTTTTCATGATCTTATCCAAAGCTCTCCAAATCCTCATAGGACAAGGATATCTCAAACCTCTTGACCTTCGGTCTCTCGCTGATCCCTTTCCAGTCAAGTATAATGCTGCTAACTACTGTGCCTTCCATCAACAAACCGGCCATGACACTGACCGTTGTTTTCGTCTTCGCCATGAAGTACAAGATCTGATTGACAACAAGGTCATCACTCTACCGGGTCCTACAAAGTCTATCGGCACTGGATTGATGAACTTGGGGGATAATGCATCTGGTTCTGTGATCGGGAATGAACCACTTGCTGATGGCGTTTATTTCACTTCGGACATAGTGGATGTCACGCACTGATTTTAGCAATTTGAAAATGTTTTTTATACTTTCTAAACTAGGTGTTGAGTCAGTCTTGTTGTGTCAGAGTTTGGTGATTTTGGGGGTGTTAACTCGGACATCACTATCTTGTTTTGTTTGTCTTTTAACTCTTTCTTTTGAGTCTGTTTCTATCATTGAGCCAGTTGACCCAAAAGTTCTAAATGAAACTGTAGTTATTTTCACATACTTCTCCGTGCCTTTAAATCATTGCATTGACCAAAGTTTTTCAAAACGTTTCTAACATTGTGGCGAAAACAAAGAGGGAGGAATTCCTCAGGATTTGTAAAATTTGATCGACTAAGAGGAAGAGAGGCGTGCTAAGCCTTTAATAAATGAGATTATGTCTATTAATGTGGGTACTAAGAAGGATCCTGGCTTGGTCCAGATTAGTTCTGTATTGTTTTCGGAGGAGCACGAGCGACTGGTCACTTTATTAAAAGATTTCAAAAACATTTTTTTGTGGTCCCACGAAGACATACCTGGAATTGATCTTGAGATTGTACAACTTAGGATCACTTTTAGACTCAAGACTCGACCCATTTGCTTTCAAACCTTGAACCTAGATTCAGAACGATCAACGATCAACCAAAATACGAGGCTTGCATGGTCAGATTGGAAGCAACCCTTGAACTAGAGGCAAGAAGGTCAGATGTGATCAAAGGAAGCTTGCATAGTTGGATGAGAAGAAACCCTTGAACTAGGGGCAAAAAAGGTCAGATATGCTCGAAATTCAAAACTGGATCATTTCTCAAACCAATAGAGACTGGCAAGAAAGCAAAATCCCATAATTGGAGCGAAGAAAATTTTTGCTGAAAGACAATTGAGTTCCTATCCACAACACTAGAGGAAAATTCATATCCAATTGGATTGGGTCCTTACATCATCAAGACTATTTAGTCAGGGACAGTAGCCATTCTTGTGGATTTAAATGGCTTAGAGACCCTACGACCAATCAACATGGACAAGTTAAACTTTTCTACCCTTGAGAGGCTCGCTGGGCTAAAAACCCGGAAGGATGACCTAGGCAAAAGTTAGAGCATGAAAAAAAAAAGGAACAAAAATGAAAAAATGAAAAAAGAAAAAAGAAGAAAGAAAAATAGCTCGCAAGGTTGAAAACCTGAAAGGGCAGCCATGGCAAAAGTTAAAGTGCAAAATGAGAGTGTTAATACCCGAGTGCACCTTACCCCAGGAACTACGTAAGGCCTAATTCTCATTTTTGGGATACGTAGGCAACTACATCCTGAAGTTCGGCCCTAACCATTTTCAGCTTGCTGGTCTCATCCATGTTGATTGGCTTGTTCAACTTGGCTATCTTATCTACGTCCAATTGGCTCATCTTCATTCAAATTCAGTTGTCCTATTCCGTTAAAAGATTCAGCTACAAGACAAATCAAGTTCAGATATGAGGTTGTGCATCTCAAGAGTTAATTCCACGTCAGTTGAGCAGTGGCCATTTGCAAAAACAGTTTTAAGGATTTTTAGTGAAGTTATCTAATTTTCTCGAAAATTGTTCCATTTTTCCAAAATTGGACCATTTCTTGGACCCAAAAAAGGAACATTTTTAGTGCGCATAGCCTGACTTACATGATTTCAAAGCAGAGAGTCGAACAAGTTTGTTAATCTAACTCTCATGTTGATTAAAATTGTTTTAGTAGAAGCCAAAAACACAAAAAATATAGTCAAAGTGATGAACTAGGGGCATAGTTGAGTCAAGTTTTCTGTCTTTTCCCCATTGTCAACGTACTCACTAGAAATGGCACAACTGAAACTAGCAGCAGGGGCCAAAGGCTTTCTCATCCTCCAAGCATTGAGGTATCGAGCCAAGTGTGAAGCACGAACTAGAAATAAAGCTGGATATTCGACCCCCTTGTCTGGATGGGTTTGATCACACCCAAGTTGGCGCCTGAATTGGAATGGGGAAGTAGAAAACGCAATGTGTGAGACTAATCAATTGTATACCTGGCCGGTGGGACATGCTATAACTTGTCGGTCAAGTTAAGCGAAAGGCATCGTCAAGCGATGTCAGATGTAGATCTATTGCACATCTAGTCACACCGCAACCCCTATGTGGGAAAGCTCACTAGTTGCGAGTGAAAGAAGGAGAATCTAGTAGAGTACTAGGGGCAAGGGTCCACAGCTTTCAGCTTATCCATCAACCACACTTGGGAAGGGATAAAAAAATAAGAGAGATTAAAGAATAGAGAGATGTGCGTTGAGAGAAAAAAGTAAGGAAAGGGCTTTTCAGAGAAAATAGAGATTGAAGGCCAAAGTGATGTGAGAACCATAAATAAGAAAGGATAGGAAACAATACCTAGAGAAGCAATGGGCTCCTCGTGAACCGAGACGTCTCCCACCGGTGGAAAGCATCCCAGTGTTGTGTTTGTTATTTTTGTTTGCCTCGATTCTTGTTTTGAGTGTAAATAGATGTGTTTAGGTTGTTTTACTTTGTTTTTCCTTTGTTGAGTCATGGTGTACTGTGGTTAGTCATAGGCTCAATACTCGATTAAGAACTCGTTCTCAGTTCCAATTTCAAAAAATAAATCGTTTTGTGCTCAGAGTGGCGTGCTATTCTCAACATGATTTGTTCTTTCATAAAATTGCATGGTCCGACTCGATCAAAAGAGAGAGCAATAGAACAAGGACCTATCTGAAGCTACATAGGTTCCGGACTGCAAAGTAGAAGAAAAAGAGGGAAAATTAGAGCATCTGAGTTTGTTTTAACTTCAGAAAATTCCGAGATTGCATTCCGGATGTACTTTCGCCGGCCTTGTGATTTCTCCGGAGTATGAGTGTACCTCAAGCTTAAGTTCAAGCCTGCTTCAAGTCAGAATGCGATCAAAGTGATCTCCCTGAAACACCATTCCCCACCAGAGGCATCTTGGTTATGTTTGCAATGAGTTCCTAGGAGACCAACTGCAACGGTAGAAACTAGAGTTTGAATGGCGATGCCTAGAACACGAAGGTTTGAAATTTCCGAGACTAAAGTCTGGTTTAAATACCTAGGGGTGTATCCTCGACTTGAAATCTGTATGGCAGCCCCATAGGTTGAGGTAGCTTGTATGTGCCTCAATTCTGGATACTGAATCAACCTAGTCTGTCACCCAGTTGGAGAATAGGGAAAGTTGTAAGTATGATTAAGGAGAAAAGCGGCATTTGTGGTTTCCGCGTGCAAATTCTCTTGGCAACATTTGTGGACCTTGAACTCTGAGTTGAAGGTAGAAGTTTGAGAAACCCCGTCAAGGTAGAGCGGTTCATCGCCACTCGCCCTTTGAGGTGCTTTCTAAAGCACCGCTTTGTTGGTTTACTACATTTTCTAAACATAATAAATTACATTATTTGTCACACATATGACATCGTGCATCTATCACATGATCATACCGCATCATGCATCTATCGCACGATCATATCGCATCGTGCATCTATCGCATAATCTCATTATACTCTGTGCATCAATCGCACAATCTCATCATACTCTGTGCATCCATCGCACAATCTCATCATACTCTGTGCATCTATCGCATAATCTCATCATACTTTTTGCATCCATCGCATCATCTCAAGACCTCTTCTTACAATTTCAGAGTATTTAGAGTGTTCCTTTCTTCACACGATTTTAGCGTGTTTGGAATTTATCTTAAGGTGCACGAGAGCACGACCCTAAGCGATTTTTCTTTTCCTTTTCTTATGTTTTCAACGTGATTAGAGCATCTCAGGGTGTACGGAAGCACGACCCTGAGCAATTTTTCTCTTCATTTTCTCACAATTTCAACGTGGTTAGAATGTGTTTTTTCTCCTTTCACGTGAAACACGGTTGGACCTATTTTGATTTAAGCTTGAAGTTCATATGTTGTTATCTTGTTATTTCTCATTGCATTGTGTTGCATGATCATGAATTTTCAAAATAACTGGCTTCACGAAGCGTATAAGTCCAACTTTCAAGTGTATTATTTATGCATATCATTTTGCATCCTGCCCCTGAACTATGCTGGTTTGATTCCTTGCAACGGGATATGTAGGCAACCCTCGGGTTCAACCAACTGTATCTACATTTTGATTGTTTTCCCTAAGTCTTACGGCCTTGTCAAAATGGGTCATCTTCGGGCTTTGACATTCACTCACGTCATTTCATGACTTCGAGCTCTGTCAAAGAGGGGCAACTGTAGATACCCTATTTTTTACTACCCCTAAGACTTGGGCGTCTCAGGTTGATCATTCTATGATGAAAAGATATGTTGTACAAACATTTGATGTCTTCAGCAAGAAGCTTTGGTATTGAGCTCTAATCCTAACCTTACACCCTATTTTGACCAAAACTATTTTAGACCTCAAAACCCTTTTTTCCAAATGTTTCTATGATGTTTCGAGTCTCGTATTTCGTTTAAAATATTGCACTTTTCATTAAACTGAGTAAGGACAAAGTGGAAATAAATGAAACGGAGGTGAATTCTTTGAAAAATCTTTAAAAACAACTTATTTATAGGTTTGGAGTTGAAGAAAATAGGAGGGGAGGGAAGAAAACTAGTTGAGGAAAATGTTGAGCATCAAACCGTTAAGAAAGAAATGAGCAGCCTTCACTAAATTAGGAATATCTCTTTGTACACTAAGAATTTAGATGTGAGGCTATCACCATTGGGAAGTAGACATCCGGGGCTTCAATTTAGACTTAAGAATCATCTAAAACCGAGTTCGGATAAAGGAGATATGTACATTTGAAGTCGGGGCTTAAGAGTAGTTTTTGGTGGCCGGCCAGCCATTTGATGAAAAATTGGCCATTTTGAGTGGATTGGCCAGACAGGTGTCCCTATAGGTCAATTTTGGTGAATGACCAGCCACCATGGTTTCCAACAGAGCAGAGATTTGCAGATATTTGTTACCAGCTGTTTCCACAAGTGCATGCATTGCACCAGCTGGCTCAATATAGATATTTCCGACTGAGACACCTATTTTTCTATATATAAATGACCACCCCTCTTGGTTTTAGGTTAGGAAAAATTCCCAAAGGCCAAAAACTTGTAAAGCACTCTCTTTCTCTATCTTGCAATCTACACACTCTCTCTCTACACTTTCTAAACCAAAAATTTGGCTTTTCTTACTGAGGTTCTTGAGCTCAAATCTCAGCCCTTGAGAGTAAACACCTTGTGGTTTGTGAACAAAAGAGTTACTCCTCTTCAAGAGGTATAACTTTGACTATCTTTACATGACTATCTTTACACTACTCCTTCCTTCTCTTTTCTTGCTATTTTTGGACTGTTTTTATCGGTTGAAACTTATGGATTAAAGTTATCAAAGGTAGAGGGGTTAATCACCCTTCTTTGAACCTTGTTTTCTAAGTTTTTGCCCTTGTGTTTCCCACTTCTTTCTCAACATTTTTTTCCAGCTTTTTGCCACTGTTTTTCAAAGTTTTTCGGAGGCTAAAAATGTGATTTTAAGGTCCCAAAAGTGAAGGGGTTAACCACCCCTCTTTATGCTTGCTTACTAGCTTCATTTCTCCAATATTGTAGTTTACTTTTTCTAACTTTTCCATGTTATTTCCAGCACTGTTTTTAGATATTTTAGGACTTTTAGGTTGTTCATTTGATTTATGCTTTGTACAGTAGGCTTGTAGTGTAGTGGTCCTCATAGGTTTGATGGTTTAAGCCTTAGCCGCCAACCTATTTGAGTTGATAGCATTTATTTCATACTTTTCATACTTGTGTTCATACATAATCACCTCTGCAACCTCCCTATTTTCTTGGCTTTTTGTTTCTTTGAGAGTTGTTTCAACCGAGTGTTGTTTAAGCTTGAGAAAGAGACCCTTCCATGCTTAATGGTTTAATCTCTTTGGAGGTTCATTACCAAGGCATGACATCTCTCTCATGCTCAAAACAATTTCTTGTTTGACACTTCTCTCCAATTAGTGAACTTAAGGCCTCGTTTGGGAAGCGACTGGTTTAGCCAAAAAGTCAAAAAGTTACTAAAAAAGCCAAAAAGCCAATAACCTATATCAAAAAGTCAAAGATTCCCTTTTCTCTCTACTTTTTGCACATCTTTTCATAAAAAGTCAAAAAATCATCCCAAACATATTAGTTTTTTGTTACATCATATTTTAGCCAAAAAGCCAAAAAGTTACTACAAAAGCCTGTTCCCAAACGAGACCTAATTTTCATTTTTGGACTAAAATGACTAAGGAATGGAAAGTAATTAAAAGAGGCAATAAAATTGAGGCTAAAATGGAACAAGATAATAAAAATAGTTTGGGTTCAATCAGACGTTAATTGAACCCATTGAGTCATGAGTCATTTCATACTTTTAGTGATGAAAATGGTTCAAGATTCAAGGTCTACCACTTCCCTTGATCAATTCCATGATAGGGAAAGGGTTTTAGTGGGCCTTTAATTGTCATTTATTGAAACTTTGTCCCTCGAGTCATAGATCATCAAGCCATAAGTTTGCCTTGATTGATGATTTGCGAACCGAGTCTACCCCTCATTTGATTTGTTTGATGATAAGGAGAGGCAGAGTGGACAAACATCCCTTGAAAATACTCTGTTTGTGCTCTGTTTCATGTCTGTTGCAGCAGGGCAGTGGAAAAAACTAATGGCCGGCCGGCCACCTCACTGTACGGAAGACCACCTTTCAAGGCCGGCCGACCACCTACTTTAGATCAGTAGTGCCATTTTCATGCAGAACAGAGCAGAGGCTAGGGTGACAACAGTTCAACTGCAAAACAGAAACATTCTGGTAGCCAAACAGAGAGCATTTTCGGGTGGAAACTCGCATTCATGCATGAACGATTCTTCGTTCCCCATGGCTCATTGAAGTGTGTTAATGATAGTATATGGTAACATATTGTACCTAGATCAATTCATTCATTTGAACTTATAATAGCCTAGTTAATTAATTTCATGTTGTAATTAATTAGTTAGATTGTTTAATTTGTAATAATTAGCTTAAGGTAGGACATTCATTCGGACCCTCCTGCGCGATGGCGAAATTCTAATAATGTGTATGTCTTCTAGCCCCTATTTCTTTCTCCTTTTTATTTACTTGCTTATGATGGATTGCATGTAGCATCATGTTTCATTTAGTATTTTCCATGACTTGCATCCATATGTTTTGTATGCATTGGGTTTGACACATCATTTTAACTCTATAGTTGTACATTAATTATGTGAATACGTGCTTCACCGCATGCTATCAAATTGACTCACATGCCATGCTAGTAGCCGAGCCTAGTAGTTGCATTATGTATGTGTTGCATTAGTCACTCGCATATTGGAGCATGCATTTTTCTAATGGTTTTATTCTTTTGGGCTTGCCTTGGAGTACTATGTGAGCATTTATGCTTTAGCATATTGAATGCGTGTGATTGTGGCCATATCAAGCATAATACCATGAGGTTAAGTGCTTAAGTGATATACTTATTTGAATGCCTGTGGATGAAGGCTAAATTACTTAACTTGGGATGATTTGATTAATGTGCACATAAGCCCACTTTCTCGAGTGGCGCATTCACAAACTCTTTCAAAACACACATAAAATCAAAGTGTTCCAACTTTTGCAAATTAGTTTATACTTGTGTGCATCACCTAATGAAGATACCCTAATGATCAGAACAAGAGCATATAATGTAAATAAGAATCACATCATGATTAGTAAAGCCGATCTTTGATCGAGCGAGTAGGGTGCTCAATTCATGACCTTCCCCTCTGGTATTTAAGTTCTTGAGCCGAGACACTTTGGTGATGACAGATAAGTAGCCTTTGGCACGAGTCACGGGTTTCCTAAATTTCTTAAAAATATTTAGGTGGTGACTTTGTAATATCTGGCAAAATAATCAATTTTTGGCATTTTTGATTCAAAATCGATTTTCCAAAAGATTTGTCGGATTTGGACTTATTTGTTTTTATCTATTTCACATTGCACTTATGGAATCAGATTCAGAACCACAGGAGTCTGAACTGTAAGGCTATCGTATCTGAAAGGAGCACGAAAAACAAGCTGCATGCCCCGAATTAAAAGACCATAAACCATCCATCGTATTCATTAAATAACAATACAAGAATATGTAATTATCTTCTATTAGTTTCAATTTAGTTTACAAAAGAGTAACATATATAGATATACATTCACAAGCCTATCCTTGAATCTATAGCATATGTTACATAATAGAATCAATATTAAGTAATTAGAAATGCCCTAAAGGCTTACAGTTTTTCCAAGACAACGTTTGGTTACAATAAAATGGATTTAAATCCAATATAGTTAAAGCCCTAGGCTTGTACAAATAAATACAACAAAATAAATAAAATGATGCTCTTGCTTCCAAGTCCTCCCAAGCCATTGTCTTGGCAGAGGCATATCATCACCACCTGAAAATGATTTTCCCACATTGGGTGAGCCAAAACCTAGTAGAAATAATCCAACATAGTTTATGAATCTTAACAAAGATATAAGGTGAATGCATATGTAATGTTCATGCCAAAACATTTTTATTTTCTCTTTCTAAAACCATGCAATGCCAAGTTTATATCTCAATACATGATATCATTTCCTTTATAATAGAAAATAAGGCAATGAATACAACATTGTGAATCTCTAGGATGTGTCTGCAAGTAAACTATACAAGTACTACCAATTTGTCATTTTTTCCAGTATTAACCGGAAGGCTCGACACCTAACAGCGTGGGCTTCTGGTCTTTCACCAAGGACACACATGCCAATTTAATATCATAACTACACTCCTACCCAGATTCACCATTCACCCATTTTTCTCAAAACAAACATATTTCCAAATGTGTTAAAGAAGCAACCATGCTCAATGCAATGGATGAGAACATAGTTTCAATTCTCCTAATTCTCATGCAATTTCTATAACAATCATAAATATCCTCCACCAATAGCCCAAGATAGATATCTTTAAATAGATAAATAATATTCATAAAGATAAACTTTCCAAATTCTAATATGTGAGTGGTAGTACATACCCAACTCCACCATCCTTATCAAAACCAATCCAATTTCACATTTCCAACACCAATTCCATAATTTATATAAAATCAACATTTGATAAAATTAGGACAAAATCCCCACTTTTTGGAAAATCAATTCCACGTATTAAAGCCAACTATTTAATCACAACTCAACCTCATTTCCAATCTCACAACCATTTTCAAGAAACCATTAAAAAACCCCTCTTTTGAGTTTTAACCAAAACCCTAGATTTGTTCAAAACTTTCCCCAAATCACAATATTGTTTCAAAATACAAATATCTAAGTTAAAAATCATAAGGAAGTGTAGAGAAATCCCTACCTCAAGCTTAGAAGATGAGAGAGAGAATGGAGAAACTTCAAAAACACCGAAACCCAACTTTGTTCGAATCAAAAGAAAGCTCATGGCGTGCTCTACCTTCTTAACAAAGGGACATGGGTGAAGAACTCGACAGATCTAGGTGAGAGAAGTAGAGTTTTAGAGATATATATATATATATATATATATGAAAAAGTAACTCAAAAGTGATTTTTTACGAACTGATATATGCACAGATCGCTCGAGCACAAGAAGTGTCGCTCGAGCGACCAGACACAATAAGTTGCACCGAAAAAGGTCCCATTGGCCATGTAACAGTGGCTGCTGTGCATGGTGCGCAGTAGGCACCCCAAACCTTAATTAAGAATTTAATTTGAATTGTACAAAAAACTTTAGTTTCCATTACTTTTTAGTATGGGTGTAAGCGGTTCAGTTTAGTTGATGTTGAGAGCATATTTAGCATTGAACCGATCTTTTCGGTTTTCATGATTGAGAAACCGATACAGACCGAATGCTACGGTTCGATTTTATCGGTTTGATGTAGAAGAGAAATTTGCATAAGGCTTTAGAGGGATTTATAGAGGTTTATAGAATATTACATTGAAAATAAATGAAGAAAAAGTATGAAAGTTGCTCTATAAATATTGCTCTCCTTAATGTTGATTAGAAAAATGTATTATATTTGTTATTTATCATATAATGTTCAAAAATTATAATATAAAAGTATTTAAATATAATATTTGGTAACAGACTATATGTTATGAAAAATATACCAAAAACTGAAATTTTGATTAGTTTCCATCGGTTGGCTTGATTCCATTTGTTTTTCTTACATCCCTACATTTTAAAACTCTCTATCTAAACAAACAAATAAAAAAATTATTATTTTTTTTCCTTTTTCTTTCACTTTCATGTATTATCTATCAACCAAATTGAGCCTAATTGTTATAGAATCTTTTTTTGATGTTGTCAAGTAGTTTCTTGAGCATTGACAATTCTAATATTTTCTAAAAATTCATGCACTAATTCTGCTTATTTTTGTATTTCCAACTTTTGAGTATGCTAGATAATTTTCAAATTTCATACAAAATATAATCAAAACTAGTTTAGCTACTTTTTTTTTTTTTTTTTTTCTTTTCTTCCTTATAAATTGTTTTCAATGTTTCATAGAGTCAAACACTAAAAAAATAAAACAATTATTGAAAAGCTCCCGAGAAAGAATTTCATGTATTTTCGGTTTGGGGAGGTACCTCTAATTTTTATCAATCTTTCTATTTTTAAGAGAAAAAAAAAATATTTATATAATTAATAAACAAGACTATTTTAGAATTAATATTAAAATTAAGTTGAAAAAAAAAAATGACAAAAAAAATGTTCATGGAAAAGTTGTGCTTGTGCACACGCATAAATAGTAAGAGTGTCTCCAACGCTTCATATTTTGTTTCATCAAATTTAAATTTGATAAAAAATATACAAAATTGGTGTTCCAATATTAACATCAAATCAGTATTAAATTAAGAATATCTGAATTTGTTTTTATCAAATTGAGGGCTAGAACCTTTCCCCAAATTATTATAGATAACTGTTAGCTTTACAGGTGGTTGTTGGAGAATGCATGAGCACCCGACGATCAGCCGGATGTCCGGCCGGTTGTCCTCCCGGTTGACCACTACATTGGAAAAGTCTGTTTCAAAATTTAGAAAATTTACACTAGCCGGTGAAAATTTACACTAGTCGGTCGACCGGCCGGACATCCCCCTCGGTTGTCCTCCCTATTGACCAATGGTTTGATGAATCTCAACTTGTTCTATTAGAACGCACGATATTAGATGAAGTTTTTACTCAAATTTAATATATAAAAAAAAGAGTAAACATTAGAGATGCTCTAATACTAAATCCAAAAATTTTAGTCAAAACTTTATTCAGAATTAATGGTTCAATTTTTTTTCTATCTATAACCTCACACAATATAATTTCAAGGGCAAAGTACATTTTACCCCTGCAGCTACTGTTCCATATTACTTTTCAACCTTCGACTAAAAATTGTAATACTTAACCTTTCCCCCTATCACTTAATTTTGTTTAATTTGGACCTTAATGATGAAAACACCACTATAGGAGTAAATTACACTTTATCCCATTGAACTATCACTCAATATCACTCTACTCCCTCAACTAAAGAAAAAGTATTTGATTTTTAAGCTAAAATGAGTTTTTACATTTTTTTTTTTTTATATTTTGAAGTATTTTTTTACATGTTAGTCAAAAAAATTAAAAAATTACAAAAGACGAAAAAATAGAAAATAAAAAGGGTATATTTTCGTATTTTTCAATAAAAACTAAATCAAACTAACTGATAATGTCATTTTAAACATTCCATTCGAGATGTTTGTAGCTGATTTTTTGTGCTTCTCGGAGAGGTTTAGTCTTCTCAGATGCGATTTCCCTACAGTTCGGACTCCCGTGGTTCTGAATCTAGTTTCACAAGTGCAATGGGAAACAGAAAAAATGAATGAGAGTCCAAATTTGGCAAATCCTAGAAAATCCATTAATCATCAAAGATGCCAAAAATGGACTGCATTGCCAGATTTCAGAGTTGCCACCTAAATATTTTTGAAAAATTTGAGAAACCTGTGACTTGTGCCAAAGGTCTCTTGTCCGTTATAACTAAAGTGTCTTGGTTCAGGAACTTAGGTATGAGAGGGGAATGTCATGAATTGAGTACCCCCACTCACTAAATTATGATGTGAATTTTATGAACATTATATGCTCACGTTCTGTAATATACTAAAATTACTATGTGGAGCAAACAAGTATAGACAACGTCACTTACTTTGGAATGCTTTGATTTCATGCTTTCTTGAAAAGAGTTTTGAATATGTGCAACTCAAAAGAAAAGTGAGCTTATATGTACAATAATCAAAATTATTCCAATCTAAGCAAAATAGCCTTCATCCACAAGCATTAAAAGAGATATTTCAAGTAAGCGAGTAGCCTCATGGTAGTATGCTCGACATGGCAACACAATTACATACATGATATGCTAAAGCAAAATTGCTCACCTAGTACTCAAACGAGGCAAGCCGAACAAAAGAAGATAGTTACAAAAATATATGATCCTAAAGCAATGCACATGACTAATACAACACATACAAAAAATGCAACTACTAGATCCGGCTATTAACATGATATGGGAATCAACTCAAAGCATGAGGTTGTGCACATAATCATTTAGAAATTGGTAACGACTTCAAGGATGAAGAGCCGAACCTTAATACATGCAAAAATGGATGCAAAGGATGGAAATGATAAATATATATATATATAGATATGATGCTATACAATTACGGTAAGCATTTAAATAAAAGAGAGAAAGAAATGGAGGTTAGAAGGCATACATCAAGTATTACAAATTTGCACTTTTTACAAGAGGGTCCGAATGGCCTAATTAACTAATTATTACAAATACAAATGAATTAACTACTTATTACAAATATGAATGAATTAACTACTTATTACAAACATGCGCAAGTAAGAACATCCTTCAGAAACCCCTTCTGTCTATTACCAGAAACTACCATGTTCACAGTCAGAAAAACAGTTCTGTTTTGGACCTCAGGATCTGCTCTATTTTGTTGAAAAAAACACCACTCCTGTACAAACAAGGTGGCCGACTAGCCTGATGAACTGGTCGGCCGTACAAGATGGTGGTTGGCTGGCAACTTCTTCTGGAGAAAGACCTGTTGCAACAGAACTGGAACATAGCAAAAATAGAAGGTTTCTAAAGGATGTTCATCCTTCCTGTTCCCTCCTGCCATGAAGATTTTCAATGAGAGAGTAGGTTTGCTTCACAAATCATCAAACATCCCAAGGGTATTTAGATGATGATTAATGAAGCAACGAGACATAAATCAATGAATACAAAGCTAAGGCAAATTAAGAAGACGAGATGGATAAGAGTAAGTGAATACTCAAATTTAGAGAGAATAGGTTTAGAGAAAGCCATTTTTGAAAGCAAAATCAAAACAAAACTAAGTAAATGAATGGAAGCTATAAAGAGTTGTTGTATGCTCATCTTCCTACTTATGGCATATGGATGAGACATCCATTTCCATGCTTCAAATAGAGAACTAGAAGAGAGCTTACAATAACTTTGAAGAAAAGAGCTAGATTCAAGAATTAAGCTATCTATTTAAAGCTTTAAACACTTATATTCAATCCATATTCACACAAGAACTAACTAAAATAGTGTTGAAATTAATCTAAAAGTGAAGAAAATGAGCAAAAGCATGGAGAAAACAAAGAGAGCACAACTATGGATAAGCCTATGGAAGGGTGGCTAACCCTTCCACTTTTAACAAGGTTGAAATCACATTTTTAAGCCTAAAACAACTTTGAAAAATAGTGTTTAAAACAAAAAAGGCAATGAAAAGAGTTCAAAGATCAATCTCTTGAAAAGAGGAAGAGTTTCTTAGTTAGCAAACTTCAATCCAAACACTCTCAAGTATCTGAAATAAGGTCCAAAACTTCAGCAAAAAGTTTCAAGTTTGAGCTTCAATGGTGTATCTATATTCAAGAAGATGGAGAAATGCTTTGGGCAATCTTCTAAGCCTTCGGGAAATTATTCTAACCCTAAACTCTTAGGTGAGGTGGTCTTTTTATAGATTTTCAGCCGCCTTCGAACAGAAATTTCTTCAAAAGAGAGCAGCTAGCCAAATCCTATGCATGGAAGCAGCCTGCTGTTGCAAAATATTTGTTTCACTGAACATGGCCGGCCGACCAAGAGGATGTACGGCCGGCCAAAAAAATATGGCTTGTCAGTCAACTTTTGGTCTTAGCTGCTCTTTGAGTGGTCAGGCTAAAAAAACAAGTTTTGGTCCAAATTCGGTGCAAACTTTAGAATTGAAGCTCAAAACTAAATTCCTTTGCTGAAGATTCGAAAGATTACACAGTATAACATTTCATCATCGATCGAGTGTTCGGAATGAAGCGCCCAAGTCTTAAGGGCAGTCAAAATGGAATATCTATAATGCCATGTGTAAGCCGCATGTTTTTTTTTTTTTTATCAATTTATTTATTTTTTATATTTTTATATCTTTAAGAGACATATTCTTAACAAAATGTTTACATTGATATAAATTTATATTTCAAAGTGACAAATGTATAATTTTTTTAATTGAGGGTGTAAATACTGGGTGATAATTCAAGGGTAAAGTATGATTTATTCTATTGATGAAGATATTTTCGTCATAAAGATCAAAATTGAAAAAAATTAGTAGAAGAGGGGAATTAGGTATTATAATATTTTGTTAGAGTAAAGTGATACATAATAATAATTGAGGGGATAAAATGTAATTTACCCTAATTTCAACCATCACCCCCACAACCATCTTCTTAATAAAAATCTAATTATTTTTTTTAAATAAGCATAATTTCTTATTATTATTCATAAAAAGAGCCAATCCAAATGTTGGTTTGGTCTGACCACAACAAGAGGCTAGTTTTCAACTTTAAGACCTATAAAATTGGTGGAAACAACAGTCCAACACAACAAGAGGCTAGTTGTCCGAGGGACTGAGACATGGCATTGAATTAATAGTCTCTTCAGGTTAATAGTCTATTATTTGATTTAAAATTATTATTTCAGATTATTAGATCAAAATATGTTAGATTATTGTATCTCATAGGAGAGATGGGACACAAACGGAGAGATAAAAGGGATATGAGATTAGATCGTGAAATGATTATTTTGACGCTCTACTATTTAATTATATATTATATTTAGTAAAATTTAATAAAATTTAAATGTCTAAATTTAAAAATAAAATAATTTTATTTAATTTTTATTGATATTTTATTTATTTAATTTTTTAAAATAATGTTTTATAGATATTTTATTGATTTTTATTATAAAATTTTGTTTATATTTTATTTAATTTCATTATTTAAATTTTAATAGATGTTTTATTTAATTTCATTGTTTAATTATTATTATTTTTTAAAATAAATTTATTTAAAAATTTAATTAAAAAATAATATATATTTTTATTGATATTTAATTTTTTAAAATAAATTTATTTAATTGTGAAAAAATAAAATAAAATAAATTTTTATTTAATCTAGCTAAAAATAATTAAAATATAAAAGATATATTTAATATTGCTATTACTTAGTAAATAATTAAAAATGATAAAATAGTCATTTTAGCATTTATCATTCTTCATAATATCCCAAATAAACACATAATTCAATAGAATAGTCCAATCCAGACATTTAACCCCATGACTAAATAAATATTGGATACAAATCTAGTTTAATTAAATAGTCCGGATACGATATATCTCAAAAGTAACAATTCGATAAATTTTAATACCCCTTATCCAATCCGTCCAAACAAACCACCCTAAGAGATAACCTCATGATTGAAGCATGTGGGGCTGTTACCCTTTATTAGGACACTGTTGTGGCCCATCCCCATGTGTGCGCATGCCCTGTGTTAAAACCTTGATAGATTTTTGGGATTCTTTTTGGATAAATTTTAGAGATCAAGATTACACTGTCTAGTCTGGTTAGTATGTTTATTTTTGGATTTTATTTTAATGATATGAATTATTTATATTTTAAAATATATAAAAATTCGTTAAGTATATTATTTATATAAAAAATTAAATTGATTAGATAATAAAAATAATATGTTTAGATCAATTTTGTATGAAATGCTTATTTTTTACCATCTATTTTTTTTTTTAATTTTTTTATACAAAATTAATTCAAAAACATTGTTGTTATTCAATCGACTTAATTTTTTGCATAGATGATATTCTTGACGAACCTTAACAGTTCGAATTATTGAAACATAATCCAAAAGTAGGCCCACTAACAATGGACCCAATTATAAATACATCTTTTGAAATTTACCTAAAATACAAATTGCTCCCCTGTAGATCTAGAAAAAAAATCCCGGCCCATCAAATTCTAATAGGATAATAAACGATCCCTTTTATTAAAAAATTATCAAGTCAATTAACAATTTTTAATGATATCATAAATATATTTTAATTAACAATTCATGTAATTTTATTGTTGTATAAGATAGTAGTTAAGGAGAGTGACCAATAAGTTCCATATTTTGGACTTGTAATCTATATAGTTCCATATTTTTTTCTTGTGATCCATTTAGTCCTTTTGGATGTGTAATGACACATTTGCCCGCCATATTGGAGTGTTACATTTGGAAAAAGTATATTAAAAAGTTTTTAGTGTCACATCATACCCGTCACATTAGAGTGTCATATTTGGAAAAAGTATACTAAAGAAGTTTTAATTTTTTTAGAGTGTCACATCATATCTGCCACGTTGGAGTATTAGATGTCACATTTGAGAAAAGTATATTAAAAAGTTTTTAATTTTTTTTTTTAGAGTGTTACATTATACTCGTCACATCATCACGTATTAGAAAAGTACACTAAGAATTTTTTTTTTTTGAAGTGTCATATCATACCGGTTACGTTATCACATTTGGAAAAAGTACACTAAGAAGTTTTTATTTTTTTTAGAGTGTTTCATTATACCCGTCACGTTATCACGCTTGAGAAAAGTACACTAAGAACTTTTTAATTTTATTGTTTACAATGTCATATCATACCAGCCACATATTGTCACGTTTGAGAAAAGTATACTAAGGAGTTTTTATTTTTTTTAAGTGTCACATCATACCGGCCAAATTATCACATTTAGGAAAAGTACACTAAAGAGTTTTTATATTTTTTAGATTGTCACATCATACTCGTTACGTTGTCATGTTTGAAAAAAATACACTAAGGAGTTTTTAATTTTTTTTAGAGTGTCACATCATACCCATCATGTTTTCACGTTTGAGAAAAGTACAGTAAAGAATTTTTATTTTTTTTGAAGTATCACATCATACTCGCCACGTTGTCACATTTGAGAAAAGTATGCTAGGAAGTTTTTATTATTTTTTTTAGTAAAAGTTTTGGAGTGTCACATCATACCCAGCACGTTGTCACATTTAAGAAAAGTACAGTAAGGAGTTTTTAATTTTTTTGGACTGTCATATTGTCGGAGTGTCACATTCATACTTGTCATATTGGAGTATCACATCATACCTATCACATTAATAAAAAGGCATAGTTGTCCACCAAAACACTACAAAAAAAAAAAAAAAGGACCATACGGAAAGAAACTCTCCACTAATAAGACTTAACAAATCCATAGAAAAAACTTGAGATTAATTAGAGTACTTATTTGTGAGATGAGATTTATTGGTAAATATCCCTAGTAGTTAGGAATTTCATTTTTTATATTAATTTTATTAAATTAAAAATTCTGACAATGAGTTTTTTATAATTTCTAAAATCATAGGAATAATTCTTATTTTAAGCAAATTTCAGAGAATATATTTAACCTTGAATTTTCTAGTTATTCTTCTATTATTTTTTTAAGTTTTTATATTTTTAGGTTTTACTCAACTACACAAATATGAAAATAAGAAAATAAATATAAAAAAAGAACTAAAAATAAATTAATTTTTTGACTTTTTATTGATTTTTTTTTTTTGGTCTTTAATTAACTTCTTTAGATTAAAATCTATTTATTTTTTACTTTTTTAACAAATTTTTTTTAAAAATTTATTAAAGATAAAAAATTTGAAAAAAAAAAATTGTGACTTTAATTGGTTGTCAAACCAAGCCGCATACATTATACATGCTAATACACGGGATAAAAATATATATTTAATATTATGAAATATATTACTCTTAGGGGTTTTTTTTATTCAACTCCCTACAAAATATTTTGTATTAGTTTAAGAACAATTAAAATATATTTACTAGTTTAAGGATACTAACTTTTTTTTTTTTTTTTAGACAAAACTATCCTTAGTCATGTTTTATTATTTGACCACCTCCAACCAAAATTGCCACTACCACTTTCAGCCTCTACCTTTAATTTTTGGGACCACCTCCAACCATTGGCAACAACTTTTCGGTGACCACTGCTAGTCCATTTTTGACAAGTCTCTGACGAAATGAAATTTCACTGTCTTAGCACAATAAAATTCTCTGATGACTCTTTGACAAAGTGAAATTTCATCATGACAATAAAATTCGACTCAGTGAAATTTCTCAAAGTAAAATTTTACTATAACGATGAAATTTCATTATGTGACAACGAAATAGAACTGTTTTGAACAAAAAAAGAAATAGAAAAATAGTAGAGAGAAAGAATAGAAATCAAAGTTCTAGAGTATGATTACTAACGGTGCAATTTATTTCAGATCTAGATTACAGTAGTGATGGATTTGGAAGTTTTGGAAGTGGCATAACAAATCTAGAAGCAGTGGTAGCAGATGTGGAAAAGGAAACAACGAGTTTGTAGCTATGAATACCACTTGACACTCGGTTCAAATATGGATTGTAATTGCGAATGGCGGCAATTTGTTTTAGATCTAGACGGTGGTTTTGAACGTTAGTAGCGGTAATAGCGGCGATAGGAAAATGGTTGAAGCAATTTAGAGAGAGAGAGAGAGAGAGAGAGAGAGAAAGAGAGAGAAATGTGCAAAGAGTGAGAAAAATAAGAGAGAGACGTAATCTAAAATTTGTGTAGTGTTTTTTGAGTTTTAGAGTATTTTTGACCATTTATCTCAAAACCTTTTATTGTCCTACAAAAATTTGAAATTCAAGGGCCTTAACTAATATGGAATTATTCAACAGAAATATGTAAAGGGATCCATCCTATGATGTCCCGGGTATATAACCTACTTTATTCTCCTCTTAATCGTGTTTAATTTCTCTTTTTCGGAAAATTGAAGCCAATCCAAGGTCTCGTCAACCGCATGAGTTTGTCTGTAACAACCCCGACCTCTGATTAATGTTAATCCATGATTAATTATGCCTAATGAGTAATTAAGGTGAAAATTAAAATGCATGTGTGTGTTGCATTGTTTGTGTTTATATCTGTTAGGCGTAGGAAGATCTGTTCACGTTCTAATTTTGGTTTGCGAATTGAAAGTCTTATCGGCGTCCGAATCAGAAATTGACTTGATTTATGTGCCAATTAGGATTTATAGAATTTTATGGTAGGTTTAATTAAAATTCGGTTTGGAGCGATTAAATTTGATTAAAATAATGCCATTTGTTTACTTTTGATCAATTACTACTTATAAGGCCACTTTGACACTCCACTCATCTCCTTTCCTTGATCTTAAAACACCTTGAGCCTATTCTAAGGGAATAACGTGAGAGAGAGAAAGAGTAGAGGGAGGTTGAGCTCAAATGAAGTATTGACTAGGAGATTGAAGCCAATTTGAAGCTTTGGGTTAGGATCCCACTTGAAATCAACCTTAGGTAAGAACTATACTCTTAAGCCTTGTATTTGAGACACCAAGTAAATGAACTCAAGAGGGTTAGGTAGTCAATTAAGCTAAGGTTGGAGAATTGAAGCTCAATGTATACGTGCATGTGTAATTTATGGCATTTGAGGTTGTTTTTCTAAGGAATTCTTGCATGCATGTCTTAATCTAAGCTTTGTTTTAGAAATTCTTCATGTTCTATGTCATATTGTCATAGTTGATCATGTTTTTGAGTTGAGCATTGCATTTGGTCATGTTTTGGGGAACTTTGGTTCAAAGAATTGCATTCATGTTGTGTTCATGAATTAATCTTGAGTTTAAAGTTGGGTTTTGCACAATTGGCATGCTTTTAGGCCATGATTTCTTGTTATAACCCTTTAAACATGTTGTTTCATGGGTTCCTAAGTGTTTTCCAAAGTTTTGGACCCAGAAAATTGAGTTTGATGCATTTGAAGTTGAGTTTGAGCTTGGTGATCGAATTTGGAATTTCCAGAAATTTGATCCATGCTCGAGCGGGGAACTTCACGCTCGAGCGTGCACTCTGAGTACATGCACTTCCGTTCGAGCGACGATGGTTACGCTCGAGTGTGAAATGCATATACCCAGAAGTTCTTGTGTTTTGCAGTCCGCTCGAGCGACGGAATCTACGCTCGAGTGAAGGTCTGAGTCTCACGCTCGAGCGTAGGTCGAGCGTCTGTCGAGCGTGAAAATCATGCAACCAGTACTTTTTCAAGAGTTTACAGTTCGCTTGAGCGGGGAAAGTCACGCTCGAGCGAAGCTTCATTGTCTGCATGTTCGCTCAAGCGAGGAAAACCACGCTCGAGCGTGGACCTTATTTTCAGCAAGTTTTAAGAAATGTTTTCCAATGCATTCTTGCATCCTCATTCCATCCTAGGCATTCCTAGGCTATGTTTAAGACTCCATAATGGGGATTAAAGGTTAGAAACACACTAAGAGCAAACGGCATAAGTTATGTACAATTCGAACGTGTGTTTCAAGTGTGTATCTGTTATGTGTCATGTAAGTCACGTGCCGCGTACCGTTTGACCAATCTGCTCCGTCTGTCTGTCTTTCTCAAGGCCAACTGTGAGTAATAACATAGTAAAGCTATGTTCAACCTTATTTTATTTTCTGTATGATGAAATAAGAATTAGTTTCTGAAATGTTATGTTTTGCACAATGAATGATTGTCCCATCTCTGATATGTGTTCGTGACATCCTTAGTATCATGTAATATGTGTTGGCTGTTACCTGGTATCGGAGGTTCCATCATGGAACTTAATCTGTCTGCACTCTGTTACTCGTACCAGAGGCACCATCATGGGGCTCAGCGTGTTTATTCTCTATTGCCCGGATCCGGAGGTTCCTTTATGGAACTGGTTATTCGTAACCCTTACGTGTTTGCATCTGTTCTGTATCTGCTCTGTTAGTGCTTATGGATGTATCACGTATACTTACGTATGACTTACGATTTCTGTATATGATATGGACAAAGTATGAATTTGATACGAAACTGAATTGTGAATTCTGAATCTGTACGGACTCATTCATTGAAACCCCTTTACTGTGTTATTGTTCACTGAGCTTTCACTCATAGTTTATATTATGTATGTAGGTGAGCCGGCGCATGATCAGGGCCAGAGTTGATGGCCTTCATTTTTGTTTTTTTCAGCCAACCGTTGTGCCTTCCGAGGAGGTTCCGATTGAAGTCTAGTTTCATGGCTGTTTTTGTACTGATGTTAGTCTCTGTCTGTTTTGTTTAGTTAGGTCCTGGATATTACACTCTTGTAAATGTTTTGTAATTATGATATCCTTTGACCGACACACTTATGTATATATAAGTTTTGAAATATTCCGTCCCATGTTTATTGACACAGCTCATTGGACTATTTATGTTTTGTACATTTGCTTCCGCAGCCCCTTATTATGTCCTTATCTATTAAGAGGCCTTTGGTAATCCACAGATTACTGGCCGGTTATGATGCTAAACCTACTGGGGCGGGTTTGGGTCGTGACATTGTCGCACTTCGTAATTTCTTGTGTGGGTCTAATCTTGTCTTTGGAATCAAAATTTCCAAGTTTCGAGTGCAGAGGAGGGACTAGAGTGGAAGAAAACATCTAGGCAAGCTTAAGATCTCTTCGGTAAGCAAAATCGCACGTGTGGATAGGACGTCACATGTGTAGGAAGGAAGCAGGGGCAATGGTTGCATTATGAGATAATTGTAGGTGTGGATGACACGTGCATGGAGAGTATCGCACATGCTGAAATGGGTGTTGCACGTGCGGTAAGGAGGTGAATTTTTAGAGTTCCATTATGAATTAATCGGATGTACGGTCAAGGGACCGACATGTGCCGGAAAGTGGTCATAATTTTTTTTTTTTTTTTCTTCCTTTCAGGTGAGTACCTTTTCATTTATATCATTTCTCTGTCTCTCTAAAATTCATTTCCTTTCCCCTCTCTGCACAAAACACTCAACCACCATCATAAATTTTTGATCTCTTCAATTCCATTGAAAATTTGACCCAAGTTCCTTTATCAAATTTGGAAAGCTTATCAAGGGCTGCATCTTGTGCAGTAGAGATCAGGTTTCGACACTGTCGATTTTAGAGGTTTCTTCTCTTCTCTTTGTTCATAACTTGAGGTAGGGATGTTCTTAGAGTTATATATATATATAATTACAAGTCTATCCTTGTTTTGAAGCAAATTTCTTATATTTTGAGTTGTGATTTTGAAATCAAGAACTCTTGGTGATTTTAAAAGTGGGTTCTCTAATATTTCTTCAAATTTTTAGAGTGTGAGCTATGTTGATGATTGTGGGTGTTATTTGAGAAAAATCCCTTCAAATAATAAGAGAAACCCAAATTTTTTGTGAAACCCTAGAAAATGGGAGATTTGGAAAAGATGTTGAAACATTATAAATTCATGCTTGGTATGATATTGTTGTGGATATGATGGAGAAATTGTTGTACTCACACTTAATGCTGTAATTCCGTAGAAATGAGGAAAGATTGATTTTTTTTTTCCCTTTTTTTTATTATAAAAAAAGTAGGGTAAAATAACATATTATCTTGAGTATTTTGAAAGAATGAGCACATGAAATGTAATATTGTTATTTATCTCTTGGAATACATGTGAGTTAAAATGTTGAGAAGAGATATGGAAAACTTAATCACAATGGAAGATTGTGTGGTGTAATTGAGAAATTGATAATTATAATATGTTGATATAATCATGCATTATTATTCCATTCATTTTCATTTTTATTGTCATTGCTTTTGAACTAGCATTTGATAATATTTCATTGGGAAAGAAATTGTTTTGCAAGAGAAATGTTGCTGTTGAACTGTTTTTGGGTAAATACAGTGGTAAGTCCGACTAGGAGGTGTAATTTGAGAATTAAATTGACTTGAGATCCTTGGTGAAAGTCTAGAAACCTGCGTGGTAGATTCCAAATTTCCTTCCGTTTAAGAGTCGATAAAGTGGCAATTGGTAGTGTTTGATATGCCTACTTGCAGAAACCAGTTTAGGGAATACCTAAGTCGTATTTACCAACCCCTTTTGAAATTATAATGAAGCGATTGGTTTTGATTGTACTTCCAAATGAGCATTGACCATGAACTTTTCAAATGAGAAAGACATTGATTCTGTGCATGTCATGACATTTCATCCATTTCACAAGGTTGTATAAAATGTATATACTTTGTTAAGAATTATCTACTGGGCTTATAGCTCACCCCTAATGGATTTGTTGCAGGAAAAATTGTGGTGATTCCACCTAACTGGAGGCGAGTGAATGTTCGAGAGTGCAAGACTCTTTTGTTTGTTTTTTCTGTATGTTTTGACAAGCCAAGGGTTTTACGTGTATGGGTTCAATAACCTTTCATCTATAACCAAGCTTAAGCTTTGGAATTTATAGCCCAAGGGGCCTTATTTTGCACTTGTTCCTCTTATTTTACTTGTCTCGCATGCTATAGGTTCATGCTGTAAAGGAGATTGAATATCCATTTGTATGTGGGACACTTTTATAAATCTCTCATATGATATGGAATATAAACATAGAGGTTTTATCAGTAGAGTGGTGATTGGAGGATTAAGATCATTTGATTAAATAGATTAATCAGTCATTTTATGTGAATTATTTGAGGGCGTTACACATCCCTAATTTCCCCTACTCTTAGGGTATATAACATTTATATATGTACTATTACATTTCATACCAAATACTTTAAGATATATTGATTCAGTGAATCTAATGCCCAAAAAAAAAAAAAAAATCATCTATATAAAACTTATGGTAAACATATATACCTCATAACAGTTGCTCAAAATATGAATTGTCCAATATAGTTCTAGAAATTACAAATATCACTTGTCAGAATTTTTATTTAATAGGATTAATGAAAAAAATGAAATTTTAAACTACTCTCCTGTAATAATAAAATTATCATAATTATTAATTGAAATATATTTTTTACACCAAAAACTATTAATTGATTTAATAATTTATTAGTAAAATGTGTCATTTGTTATGTGATTAGAAATTTGAAGGAATGTAATGTCATTTCCAAAATTATAGGGGCAATTCGTATTTTAAATAAATTTTAGGGGATATATTTGTAATTTACCCAAAAACTTTTTAGGCAAGAGATAAAATAGGATAAATCAAAATTAGATTTGCTTAAAATACATATTGTCCCTATGACTCTAAAAATTACGTCCGCCCTTCAAATTCATAATCACATAACAAATAATCCATTTTATTAATAAATTATCAAGTCAATTATGAAAAAAATTAAAATCTTTGAGATATTGATTTGTGATTATGTTTCAATTTTAAATAATGAATAACAATCTCAATTAAACAATCAAAGACAAATCAACATAACAATTTAACGTGGAAAAAATCACAATTGGAGCGCCTCCAATTGTGAGAAAAAAAATCACGGGCCAAAACCACAAAATAATCTAGTAAGAAGACAAAAAGGAATTACATAAGTGTACCCTAAATTACCTAGCGAATCTTCACCTGAATTGAACTGACCCTGATGTGTTTCTTCCATCACCATCTTCATCTCAAAATTGTCTTGTCCAATATTGAATCCACAATGCCAATGTTGAATTCACGACGATGAGCCACTCCTGAATCGACCAAAGCTTCAAGCTCAAGTTTCCCGGAATTCACCAAAAAACACTTTTCTCTATTGTGAACGAAATAATAAGAACAACGTTTGATGTTTGACAATTTGTAATTCGTTGATCAATCGATCACCTTTTATACACCAATGAAACTCATAAAACAGCCTCCAATAGAAAACACTGTCTTTTCTTTCTCTTTAAGATTCTGGACGACATGAACCCTAAAAATAGCAAATTGCATACTTTATAGTAAACTGAATCGCAAAGACAGCTCAAGTGCATACTTCATCGTTCGAGCAGTGTGAGTAAAGGCGGTACAAAACATACAGGTTGACCACTCGAGCGCAACATTCACCACTCAAGCAGTAAAACTTACTTCCCAGAAGTTCATTTTGCAAACAGAGATACGGGATGCTCCTCTTCACTGCTCGAGCGATCAAACCCAACAAAAGCACAATTCCGATTGGATTTGTATCTAAACACTCATAGCCTTACTGAAAAGAAAAAAAAAAAAAAACACGAATAAAATTACAACTAAAAAGAGTTCTTGCAATCTTGAAACAAAAGAGTGAATCAAATTACAACTGAATAGAGTTTTGTCAAATGGGATTGTCAATTACAAAAATCTAACAAATTAATAATTTTTAATGAGGACAAAAATATATTTTAATTAATAATTCAGGTAATTTTATTGTTGTATAGAAGAATAGTTAGAAATTTCACTTTTTCTATTAATTTTGTTAAATAAAAAATTCTAACAGATATTGGTAATTTTCCAAATCATAAAAGACAATCTCTATTTTAAGCAAAACTAAAGAAGTGTATTTATAATTTACTTAATAAAATACATTCGTAGTTAATTTTTCAAATTTGTACTATGATCTTAATATTTTGGAGAAATTTATAAAAAAAAAAAAAAAAAAAAAAAAAAAAAAAGAAAAAAGTTTGACCCTTATAATAAACAATACCACTACATCCATCCAATTTGTTCAACTTGAATTCGCCCAAATTGAAAACTCTTCTTGGGAAGAATCTCTTTCAAATGAATTTGAGCCGAACAAATTCAGTGATCAATCATTGATATTGTGAATGAATATTGCACGCAAATGTATATAACTTTGTGCCTGTGTACATCTGCTTTTTGAGTACTAGTTGTTGCAAACTTGCAGTATGGCAAATTTCATTTATGTAGATTTACACCTTTGCTCCATGTTTGAAATTTAATGCTGACACCATGTGGTTGTAAGTTGTAGCACAGTAGGTTTAGTTTTTTTTATTTATTTTTAGTTATTTATTTTTATTTTTAATATCAGGTATTCGCGTAAATCTCCACGTGTTGAGAAGTAAACTTGATTAGATAATTAAATATCGATACATACATGATACATGCATGAAGTGGTTCATGTTTATATATGTAGTTAAATAATGTTTATGTATGAGGAGAAGGGTCATGACTGATTAATGTCTTGGTTCATGTGCATTACTTGGCTCATGTTCTTAGTATACTATAAATATCTATGTATCTAGGGATTAAGTAGAGAAGTGAACAAGAGTGAAATGAAAATTGAGATGAAGTAATGTGTAGTAACCTATGATTTAGTGAAAGGAAAATCATAAATTCTCTCTTCCTATTCACTTTCCTCCCTCATTGTGATTTAAGTTCATGTCATGGGTACTGCAGGGTATTTATTTATTTTTTTGTGTGCAGCTGTTAGAATTTGTTGTAGGCTTTATTATTCTTTTTTTAACTTCGAAAATCATCTGGTAATTTGTTTCCAACATCCTTTACCTATGAGTCATGATTTTCCTCTCTTTTGCATTTTATTTTAGACAATCACAAAAAAAAAAAAACAAAAAACAAAAAACAAAAAACAAAAACAAAAACAAAAAAGAAGGAATTATAGAACTTTTTAGACAAGTTGTTCTTTTTTTAGTTTTGATATTGAAATTTTGATTTGTATGTTGAATGTTTAGCTATAAATTGGGGAAAAAAAAAATGATGTACTCCTGCCATACCTGTATCCTACTTTTTTAAGAATTTGCCATATCGACATACTTATATCGTATCCGCACCCATATTCGTACCCACCTGTGCTTCATAGATCATTAGTCTATGTTAATTTATCTATTTTTTATTAAGACTGTGTGCCTTACTTCAATAAAGCCCGCACCTCGCCTTGCGCCTTGCACTTAGGCTCCAACGAGGACACATCTAGGATTTAAACTTTGGAGAGACAAAAACACATTTAACTTTTCATTGAAAAAAATTATTATAAAATTTTAAATTTTGATTTATATTAGTACAAAAAATGAATAATATTACTATTAATCAGACATTCTTTGTCAACATAATTGAGAACAAAAATATAATTAGACAAATTTCTTATCTGCATTAACTTAACAAAATATTAACTATTAACATGTCTCTGTCTAGTAAAGTTAAATATTTGAAAATGTTGTAATCGTCACTTTTATAATATATATAAAAATATCTATAATAAACTCAATATCAAAACCTTAATTAATATTTTTATCAATAAATATGATCAAGTAACTTGTTACAAAATCATCTTCTATCTTATTATGCAGTTTAGTTTTGAAAAAAATTTAGAAGTCATGGGCTTTAATTAACATTGGGTTAGATTGCTTTCCTAATGTAGCTCTAATTGGTTCATATTGTGTTTTGGTCTTAGATAAGGTGATCCATTATCACCGTATCTATTTATTCTCGTCATTTAGGCTTTGTCATCTAGTCTAAATGTTATGGCATCACAAGGAGTATGTAGAGGAATATCATGTTAGGCAATCTTCACTATATTTAAACGATTTAATTCTATTGTGTACAAAAACAATTAGAATTTAATTCTATTGTGTACAAAACAACAATTATAATTTAAATAAAGAAAAGGAGAGAATTTGTTTGATTACAAAAATCAAACTTAAAATAAAATAATAAAACAAATAAAAACAGATTTTATTTTGTTACAAAAACAAAATTAAAATCTGATTTTAATAAACAAATAAAAAAAAAACAAAATATAATTTAATCAACTTACTTGGTTAAATTCTTCGAATAACTTTCTGATCAAGTCCAGTGTTTAACACTGTGTCCTTAAGACAGATTCGTCCTCTCCACGGTGCTTTCAGAACTTGGACGTCTATCTCCCAGGATGAAATGATCTTATCAACAATTAAATGCAGCACTACAATTTAATTGTTCGTCGAACACACTAAGTGTTTATACTCTTTCTTTCAGAAATAAAATGCAGCAATATGGCAGAGATTTAAAGCAGAGATGGAATACGAAAATTGGTGTATTAATCCAAATGGGAGGCTGGTCTATTTATAGATGTTAAGGTGGCTGTAGGATTTGAATTGAACAGGTATGAAACCTGTTGGGTTTGAATTTCAACAGATTTGAATCTGTTGGTTAATTATTCAAACAATAAAAACGGGAAGGGCCCTGTTTGGATGAACAAAAATGCCAAACCAGTTTAATTCTGTTTGAAAACGGGAAGGGCCTTGTTTGGATAAACAGAAATTCCAAACCCAGTTTAATTTGAATTCTGGATTAAATTCAAATGTTTTTGGCCCAAAAAGATTAGTATTGGGCCGAACAAGCCCAACCAACCACACGCACCCGCGCCCAAGCCCAGCCAGCCCAGCCGCCCGCCGACCGGACGGACGGCGGCGGCGGCGGCGCGCGCGCGCGTGTGTGGTGGTTTTTGAATCCAATGGGTCTAGCCCATTTTGCCCATAACCTCTCCCTCTAAAACACTTGGGTACCCCTTGGGGCACACCCCAAGTACCAAACCCATGCCTTATAAACCCTTTCAAAACCTCCCACAAATCAATGTGGGACAAGCCTTATTCAAGCAATAAGGAATTTTCACCAAAACTCCATTTCCATGGAGCACACTTTGGCTTCAATTTCCCATTCACTCGGTAATGGTTTTAAGCAACCAAATATACCACGTGAATCACAACGCGGCATAGAACGCGTTACCACTTTGACCCGTGTAAATGACGCACGGGGCCCACCTAAAAATTAGACCAAACTTAGGATAAAATTCTGGTTTTACCCAATTTATTACCATTTCCAACAATCCCCCACATGAATGGAATTTGATGACAACGGAAATGCAACAAAATGCAGATTTATCGAAAGAGTATAAGTTGAAAATATCTTGCATCAGGATAGGTAGTTTTCGGCCTTGAACCTTCCCTAGTGATAACCTATCGGACTTACTGGCTAACCAATGGACGCGATGCCTTGAATTGTTCAGCCGTTTGTGTAAAAGACAATAGATTTCACACAAAATATTTTCTAACACATCGTGGTTCTCACTGTTGTGTTCATTTTGGCCTTGAACGCTCCTGGTTTTCATGAGTGTTTCTAGAGAATGTAGCCTCTTTCATTCTCATAGAACCGGCCCCATTCAACACTCATATAGGTGATTCTTATTGTGAGTATCTTCTTATACTCGTCTTGATTTTATGCCTTAATCAAGATATAAGTAATCATTAAAAGCAAAGCTTATCCTTATGCCCCTGCATACGACATATGTTGCAGATATCACTCGCACCATAGGAATAAAGCAGAGATGGAATACGAAAATTGGTGTGTTAATCCAAATGGGAGGCTGGTCTATTTATAGATGTTAAGGTGGCTGTAGGATTTGAATTGAACAGGTATGAAACCTGTTGGGTTTGAATTTCAACAGATTTGAATCTGTTGGTTAATTATTCAAACAGATAAAAACGGGAAGGGCCCTGTTTGGATGAACAAAAATGCCAAACCAGTTTAATTCTGTTTGAAAACGGGAAGGGCCTTGTTTGGATGAACAGAAATTCCAAACCCAGTTTAATTTGAATTCTGGATTAAATTCATGTGCAATCATCGATAAATGTTATGAAATACTTTTTGCCTCCTCTAGTTTGAATAAATTTTAGATCAAAACTTGGACGTCTATCTCCCAGGATGAAATGATCTTATCAACAATTAAATGCAGCACTACAATTTAATTGTTCGTCGAACACACTAAGTGTTTACACTCTTTCTTTCAGAAATAAAATGCAGCAATATGACAGAGATTTAAAGCAGAGATGGAATACGAAAATTGGTGTATTAATCCAAATGGGAGGCTGGTCTATTTATAGATGTTAAGGTGGCTGTAGGATTTGAATTGAACAGGTATGAAACCTGTTGGGTTTGAATTTCAACAGATTTGAATCTGTTGGTTAATTATTCAAACAGGTAAAAACGGGAAGGGCCTGTTTGGATGAACAAAAATGCCAAACCAGTTTAATTCTGTTTGAAAACGGGAAGGGCCTTGTTTGGATGAACAGAAATTCCAAACCCAGTTTAATTTGAATTCTGGATTAAATTCAAATGTTTTTGGCCAAAAAGATTAGTATTGGGCCGAACAAGCCCAAACCACACACACGCACCCGCGCCAAGCCCAGCCCAGCCCAGCCCGCCGACCGACGGACGGACGGCGGCGGCGCCGCGCGCGTGTGTGGTGGTTTTTGAATCCAATGGGTCTAGCCCATTTTGCCCATAACCTCTCCCTCTAAAACACTTGGGTACCCCTTGGGGCACACCCCAAGTACCAAACCCATGCCTTATAAACCCTTTCAAAACCTCCCACCAAATCAATGTGGGACAAGCCTTATTCAAGCAATAAGGAATTTTCACCAAAACTCCATTTCCATGGAGCACACTTTGGCTTCAATTTCCCATTCACTCGGTAATGGTTTTAAGCAACCAAATATACCACGTGAATCACAACGCGGCATAGAACGCGTTACCACTTTGACCCGTGTAAAACGACGCACGGGGCCCACCTAAAAATTAGACCAAACTTAGGATAAAATTCTGGTTTTACCCAGAATTTATTACCATTTCCAACAATCCCCCACATGAATGGAATTTGATGACAACGGAAATGCAACAAAATGCAGATTTATCGAAAGAGTATAAGTCGAAAATATCTTGCATCAGGATAGGTAGTTTTCGGCCTTGAACCTTCCCTAGTGATAACCTATCGGACTTACTGGCTAACCAATGGACGCGATGCCTTGAATTGTTCAGCCGTTTGTGTAAGCCAAGACAATAGATTTCACACAAAATATTTTCTAACACATCGTGGTTCTCACTGTTGTGTTCATTTTGGCCTTGAACGCTCCTGGTTTTCATGAGTGTTTCTAGAGAATGTAGCCTCTTTCATTCTCATAGAACCGGCCCCAGTTCAACACTCATATAGGTGATTCTTATTGTGAGTATCTTCTTATACTCGTCTTGATTTTATGCCTTAATCAAGATATAAGTAATCATTAAAAGCAAAGCTTATCCTTATGCCCCTGCATACGACATATGTTGCAGATATCACTCTCACCATAGGAATGGGTAGGGAATTTGAATCCCTTGGTGATTTCTGGCGAGCCATACATAACTTAGTTGTCCCTTTGAACTTAGTTCTTGGGATCTCCAGTCATATAAGTAGGGTTACCATTATGACGACTCTTATGTAATAGGCTTTAATCCCATCCCCTTAGATGAACTATACACTAGCTCTTTTGTCAAACCTTTTGTTAACGGATCCGCAATATTCTCTTTAGATTTTATATAATCTATTGAGATTATTCCGTTTGACAACAATTGCCTTACGGTATTATGTCGACGACGAATATGTCGTGACTTACCGTTATACATGTGATTCTGTGCCCTACCTATTGCAGATTGACTATCACAATGAATGCAAATAGCTGGCACAGGTTTTGGCCACATTGGAATATCTTCTAAGAAGTGACGAAGCCATTCTGCTTCTTCACCTGCTTTGTCTAAAGCAATAAACTCGGATTCCATTGTGGATCGTGCGATGCAAGTTTGTTTCGTGGATTTCCAAGAAACAGTAGCGCCTCCTAGAGTAAAGACATATCCACTAGTGGATTTTGAATCTTTAGTATCCGATATCCAATTTGCATCACAATAACCTTCGAGTACTGCTGGATATCGAGTAAAGTTCAAACCATGATCACGAGTAAATCTTAGATATCTAAGAACTCGAATGATCGCTTTCCAATGGTCTTCTCCAGGGTTACTAGTGTACCTACTCAATTTACTGATAGCATAAGCTATATCAGGACGAGTACAATTCATTAGGTACATTAGGCTTCCAATGATTTGGGAGTATTTTAACTGAGACACTGCATCACCTTTATTTTTCGATAAATAAAGACTGATGTCGACAGGTGTTCTTGCTAAATTCAAATCATCCTTGATAAATTTATCAAGAATTTTCTCAATATAATGAGATTGAGATAATGCATATCCGTCAGATGTTTTAGTAATTTTCATTCCTAATATAACATCTGCGACCCCCATATCTTTCATATCAAATCTTTGTTAAGCATTTGCTTAGTTGATTTGATCATGTTTTGACTGCTTCCAATGATAAGCATGTCATCCACATAAAGACAAACTATGACATAGCCTTGGTCAGTGTTTTTAACATAGACGCATTTGTCACATTCGTTTATCTTAAACCATTAGTAAGCATTGCATGATCAAATTTTTCATGCCATTGCTTAGGTGCTTGTTTTAATCCATAAAGGGATTTTACAAGTCGACAAACTTTCTTTTCTTGCCCTGATACTACAAATCCTTCGGGTTGCTCCATATAGATCTCTTCATTTAGATCACCGTTTAAGAAAGCTGTTTTAACATCCATTTGATGTATTTCTAAATTAAACAACGCTGCTATTGCAATAAGCATGCGAATGGATGTTATTCTTGTCACAGGGGAATATGTGTCAAAATAGTCCAGACCTTCCTTTTGTCTGTAACCTTTAACTACAAGTCTCGCTTTATACTTGTCATTGAACCATCTGCTTTCATTTTTCTCTTGAATATCCATTTATATCCAAGAGGTTTAGAACCTGGTGGAAGATCCACCAATTCCCAAGTATGATTTTGCATAATGGATTCAATTTCATTATTAACAGCCTCTTTCCACAAAGGTGCTTCAGGACCTGTCATTGCTGCCTTAAAGCTTTGAGGTTCATTTTCTAATAAGTATGTTAGAAAATCTGGACCAAAGGATTTTGATGTTCTTGCTCTCTTACTTCTTCTTGGTTCATCATTAGTTAAATCCTGTTGGTTGAGACCATTACTAGTCTCTTGTGTTTGATTGTCATTAGTCTCTTGACTTTGTGTACAATCATAAGTTCTTTTCTGTGAACTTAATTCCTGTCCTTTCTTGTAAGGAAAGACATGTTCAAAAAACACAGCATTCCTTGACTCTATAATAGTGTTCACATTTATATCAGGTATTTCTGATTTATAAGTCAGAAACCGATATGCACTACTATCTGAGCATAACCAATAAACACACAATCTACTGTTTTTGGTCCAATCTTAGTCTTTTTAGGAACAGGAACTTCCACTTTTGCCAAACACCCCACACTTTTAAGTATTTGTAGGAAGGTGGTCGACCTTTCCATAATTCATAAGGAATGCTTTTGGTTTTCTTGTGGGGTATTCTATTAAGAACATAATTAGCTGACAATATTGCTTCCCCCCACAAGTTCTGTGGTAAGCCTGAACTTAGTAACATGGCATTCATCATTTCTTTTAGAGTTCTATTCTTCCTTTCAGCAATTCCATTTTGCTGTGGAGAATAAGGGGCTGTAGTTTGGTGAATAATGCCATGTTGTGCACAAAATTCATTTAATGGTGCATCATATTCACCACCCCTATCACTTCTAACCATTTTAATGGTTTTACCAAGTTGATTTTCAACTTCTGTTTTGTAGAGTTTAAACATTTCTAAGGCTTCATCTTTACTTCTAAGTAAATAAACATAACAATATCTTGTGCAATCATCGATAAATGTTATGAATACTTTTTTTGCCTCCTCTAGTTTGAATAAATTTTAGATCACATACATCAGTATGAATTAATTCTAGAGGTTCGGTTTTTCTTTCAACCGATTTAAATGGAGCCTTAGTTAGTTTTGCTTCTACACAAATTCACATTTATGATTAGGATTAATTTCAAACTTTGGTATATAATCTAAACCAATTAATCTACGCAAAGCATCAAAATGCACATGTCCTAATCTACCATGCCATAAATTGACTCAAGAATATAACAAAAGATGTGTTATTCTCATTCATAGCAACTTTTGGTACAACTGTCATTACATTTAGCTTAAAGAGACCTTCACTCATGTATCCTTACCAACATACATACCTCTTTGTTAATACAACTTATCAGACTCAAAAAGCCTAAAACCATTTTTACTTAACAAAGAACCAGAAACTAAATTCTTCCTGATGTCAGGTACATGCAGTACGTTGTTGAGGGTCAGTTCTTTCCCTGATGTCATCTTCAAGATTACTTTCCCTTGTCCAGCCACAGTAGAAGTAGAAGAATTTCCCATAAAAAGTTGCTCACCATTTGCAGCCTCTTTGTAGGTAGTGAACATCTTCTTGTCCGCACATATGTGACGAGTTGCTCCAGTGTCAACCCACCACTCTTTGGGATTTCCAACCAAGTTAGCCTCAGACACCACAGCAGAGAGGTTGATGTCATTCACTCCGTCAGAGATGTAATCCAATTCTGTCACATTGGCTTGATTGGTGGTCTTCTTGCTTACTTCCATGATCCTTCTTAGGACGGCGGCAGTCAGAAGCTCGATGTCCAGTCTTGCCACAGTTATAGCATTTTCCTTTGAACTTCTTGTTGCCATTGTTGTTGCCTTGTTTAGGACCATCTCCAGTAAACTTCCTCTTTTTGTTATGTGGTTTTTGAACTTGTTCAACCACATTAGCCTTGGACTCAATGGGATTTTTCCCATTTCTCTTTTCAGCCTTTCGGTTATCTTCCTCAATTCTTAATCTTACAATTAACTCATCCATGGTCATCTCTTTGCGTTTATGTTTTAAATAATTTTTGAAATCTTTCCAGGCCGGTGGTAACTTTTCCACAAAGCAGCGACTTGGAAAGATTCGCTAAGAGTCATACCTTCTGAATGAATATCATGCAAAATTATCTGAAAACTTTGAACTTGAGATATTACCGTTTGGGAGTCGACCATTACAAAATCCAGAAATTTACCGACGACAAATTTCTTTGTGCCGGCATCCTCTGTCTTGTATTTCTTCTCCAAAGAATCCCACAATTCTTTTGCTGACTTCAGAGGACTGTATACATTATACAGCATGTTGTCAAGGCCATTGAGGATGTAGTTTCTGCACAGGAAATCTGAATGTTTCCAAGCATCTACAGCGGCAACAACTTGCCGATCACTTTCACCCTCTTTAAGTGCTGGAGCCTCTTCATGGAGAAACCGGGCCAAATTAAGAGTTGTAAGATAGAACAGCATCTTTTGCTGCCATCTCTTAAACTCGGTACCATTAAATTTTTCCGGTTTTTCTCCATGATTGATTGGTACATGAACATGGTTCTGAATAGGGACTGATGTTGATGTAACACAGGAGTACCACTGCCAGATGCAGTTTCAGTTGTAGTAGCCATAATCTCTGATTACAAAAATCAGAAAAAATTAAAACACAAATTAATTTTCTAGTTACTAAAACCAGAAAATAAATTATATTACAAAATAATTTTATTTTCCTTGTTACTAAAACAGGAAAAATAAAATACCAAAATAATTTTCTGTAATACAAATAATATTCTGAAATTGTTAATGACACCAGTATCGTACTACTAGTTGTCAAAGAAAAGAGACAGTATATTACTACTATCTGTCAAATAGCATAAATCACTATTTGTTTTTCCAACCAGAATATTACTTTGAAAAACAGAAAATTAAATACAATGAAGATACCAAAAAGGAATCTGTCTTAAGATTGTTGGACAATCTTCACTGTATTTAAAAGATTTTAATTCTATTGTGTACAAAAACAATTAGAATTAAAGAAATAAAGAAAAGGAGAGAATATGTTTGATTACAAAAATCAAACTCGAAATAAAAATAATAAATAAATAACAGATTTTATTTTGTTACAAAAACAAAATAAAAATCTGATTAAATAAACAAATTTAAAAACAGAATAAAAATTAAAAACTTACTTGGTTAATTTCTTTGAATACTTTCTGATCAAGTCCAGTGTTTAACACTGTGTCCTTAAGACAGATTCGTTCTCTCCACGGTGCTTTCAGAACTTGGACGTCTATCTCCCAGGATGAAATGATCTTATCAACAATTAAATGCAGCACTACAATTTAATTGTTCGTCGAACACACTAAGTGTTTACACTCTTTCTTTCAGAAATAAAATGCAGCAATGACAGAGATTTAAAGCAGAGATGGAATACGAAAATTGGTGTGTTAATCCAAATGGGAGGCTGGTCTATTTATAGATGTTAAGGTGGCTGTAGGATTTGAATTGAACAGGTATGAAACCTGTTGGGTTTGAATTTCAACAGATTTGAATCTGTTGGTTAATTATTCAAACAGATAAAAACGGGAAGGGCCCTGTTTGGATGAACAAAAATGCCAAAAGTTTAATTCTGTTTGAAAACGGGAAGGGCCTTGTTTGGATGAACAGAAATTCCAACCAGTTTAATTTGAATTCTGGATTAAATTCAAATGTTTTTGGCCCAAAAAGATTAGTATTGGGCCGAACAAGCCCAACCCAACACACCACGCACGCCGCACCAAGCCAGCGCCGAACCGACGGAGGGTCTAGCCATTTTTGCCCATAACCTCTCCCTCTAAAACACTTGGGTACCCCTTGGGGCACACCCCAAGTACCAAACCCATGCCTTATAAACCCTTTCAAAACCTCCCACCAAATCAATGTGGGACAAGCCTTATTTAACCTTTAAGGAATTTCCACCAAAACTCCATTTCCATGGAGCTTACTTTGGCTTCAATTTCCCATTCACTCGGTAATGGTTTTAAGCAACCAAATATACCACGTGAATCACAACGCGGCATAGAACGCGTTACCACTTTGACCCGTGTAAAACGACGCACGGGGCCCACCTAAAAATTAGACCAAACTTAGGATAAAATTCTGGTTTTACCCAGAATTTATTACCATTTCTCAAAATAGTCCAGACCTTCCTTTTGTCTGTAACCTTTAACTACAAGTCTCGCTTTATACTTGTCAATTGAACCATCTGCTTTCATTTTTCTCTTGAATATCCATTTATATCCAAGAGGTTTAGAACCTGGTGGAAGATCCACCAATTCCCAAGTATGATTTTGCATAATGGATTCAATTTCATTATTAACAGCCTCTTTCCACAAAGGTGCTTCAGACCTGTCATTGCTGCCTTAAAGCTTTGAGGTTCATTTTCTAATAAGTATGTTAGAAAATCTGGACCAAAGGATTTTGATGTTCTGCTCTCTTACTTCTTCTTGGTTCATCATTAGTTAAATCCTGTTGGTTGAGACCATTACTAGTCTCTTGTGTTTGATTGTCATTAGTCTCTTGACTTTGTGTACAATCATAAGTTCTTTTCTGTGAACTTAATTCCTGTCCTTTCTTGTAAGGAAAGACATGTTCAAAAAACACAGCATTCCTTGACTCTATAATAGTGTTCACATTTATATCAGGTATTTCTGATTTATAAGTCAGAAACCGATATGCACTACTACTCTGAGCATAACCAATAAACACACAATCTACTGTTTTTGGTCCAATCTTAGTCTTTTTAGGAACAGGAACTTCCACTTTTGCCAAACACCCCCACACTTTTAAGTATTTGTAGGAAGGTGGTCGACCTTTCCATAATTCATAAGGAATGCTTTTGGTTTTCTTGTGGGGTATTCTATTAAGAACATAATTAGCAGACAACATTGCTTCCCCTCACAAGTTCTGTGGTAAACCTGAACTTAGTAACATGGCATTCATCATTTCTTTTAGAGTTCTATTCTTCCTCTCAGCAATTCCATTTTGCTGTGGAGAATAAGGGGCTGTAGTTTGATGAATAATGCCATGTTGTGCACAAAATTCATTTAATGGTGCATCATATTCACCACCCCTATCACTTCTAACCATTTTAATGGTTTTACCAAGTTGATTTTCAACTTCTGTTTTGTAGAGTTTAAACATCTCTAAGGCTTCATCTTTACTTCTAAGTAAATAAACATAACAATATCTTGTGCAATCATCGATAAATGTTATGAAATACTTTTTGCCTCCTCTAGTTTGAAAATTTTAGATCACATACATCAGTATGAATTAATTCTAGAGGTTCGGTTTTTCTTTCAACCGATTTAAATGGAGCCTTAGTTAGTTTTGCTTCTACACAAATTTCACATTTATGATTAGGATTAATTTCAAACTTTGGTATATAATCTAAACCAATTAATCTACGCAAAGCATCAAAATGCACATGTCCTAACCTACCATGCCATAAATTTGACTCAAGAATATAAACAAAAGATGTGTTATTCTCATTCATAGCAACTTTTGGTACAACTGTCATTACATTTAGCTTAAAGAGACCTTCACTCATGTATCCCTTACCAACATACATACCACTCTTTGTTAATACAAACTTATCAGACTCAAAAACAAGCCTAAAACCATTTTTACTTAACAAAGAACCAGAAACTAAATTCTTCCTGATGTCAGGTACATGCAGTACGTTGTTGAGGGTCAGTTCTTTTCCTGATGTCATCTTCAAGATCACTTTCCCTTGTCCAGCCACAGTAGAAGTAGAAGAATTTCCCATAAAAAGTTGCTCACCATTTGCAGCCTCATTGTAGGTAGTGAACATCTTCTTGTCCGCACATATGTGACGAGTTGCTCCAGTGTCAACCCACCATTCTTTAGGATTTCCAACCAAGTTAGCCTCAGACACCACAGCAGAGAGGTTGATGTCATTCACTCCGTCAGAGATGTAATCCAATTCTGTCACATTGGCTTGATTGGTGGTCTTCTTGCTTGTACTTCCATGATCCTTTTTAGGACGGCGGCAGTCAGAAGCTCGATGTCCAGTCTTGCCACAGTTATAGCATTTTCCTTTGAACTTCTTGTTGCCACTGTTGTTGCCTTGTTTAGGACCATCTCCAGTAAACTTCCTCTTTTTGTTATGTGGTTTTTGAACTTGTTCAACCACATTAGCCTTGGACTCAATGGGATTTTTCCCATTTCTCTTTTCAGCCTTTCGGTTATCTTCCTCAATTCTTAATCTTACAATTAACTCATCCATGGTCATCTCTTTGCGTTTATGTTTTAAATAATTTTTGAAATCTTTCCAGGCCGGTGGTAACTTTTCCACCAAAGCAGCGACTTGGAAAGATTCGCTAAGAGTCATACCTTCTGAATGAATATCATGCAAAATTATCTGAAAACTTTGAACTTGAGATATTACCGTTTGGGAGTCGACCATTACAAAATCCAGAAATTTACCGACAACAAATTTCTTTGTGCCGGCATCCTCTGTCTTGTATTTCTTCTCCAAAGAATCCCACAATTCTTTTGCTGACTTCAGAGAACTGTATACATTATACAGCATGTTGTCAAGGTCATTTAGGATGTAGTTTCTGCACAGGAAATCTGAATGTTTCCAAGCATCTACAGCGGCAACAACTTGCCGATCACTTTCACCCTCTTTAAGTGCTGGAGCCTCTTCATGGAGAAACCGGGCCAAATTAAGAGTTGTAAGATAGAACAGCATCTTTTGCTGCCATCTCTTAAACTCGGTACCATTAAATTTTTCCGGTTTTTCTCCATGATTGATTGGTACATGAACATGGTTCTGAATAGGGACTGATGTTGGTGTAACAACAGGAGTACCACTGCCAGATGCAGTTTCAGTTGTAGTAGCCATAATCTCTGATTACAAAAATCAGAAAAAATTAAAACACAAATTAATTTTCTAGTTACTAAAACCAGAAAATAAATTATATTACAAAATAATTTTATTTTCCTTGTTACTAAAACAGGAAAAATAAAATACCAAAATAATTTTCTGTAATACCAAATAATATTCTGAAATTGTTAATGACACCAGTATCGTACTACTAGTTGTCAAAGAAAAGAGACAGTATATACTACTATCTGTCAAATAGCATAAATAACTATTTGTTTTTCCAACCAGAATATTACTTTGAAAAACAGAAAATTAAATACAATGAAGATACCAAAAAGGAATCTGTCTTAAGATTGTTAGGCAATCTTCACTATATTTAAACGATTTAATTCTATTGTGTACAAAACAACAATTAGAATTTAATTCTATTGTGTACAAAACAACAATTAGAATTTAAATAAAGAAAAGGAGAGAATTTGTTTGATTACAAAAATCAAACTTAAAATAAAAAATAAAATAAAACAAATAAAAACAGATTTTATTTTGTTACAAAAACAAAATTAAAATCTGATTTTAATAAACAAATAAAAAAAAACAGAATATAATTTAATCAACTTACTTGGTTAAATTCTTCGAATAACTTTCTGATCAAGTCCAGTGTTTAACACTGTGTCCTTAAGACAGATTCGTCCTCTCCACGGTGCTTTCAGAACTTGGACGTCTATCTCCCAGGATGAAATGATCTTATCAACAATTAAATGCAGCACTACAATTTAATTGTTCGTCGAACACACTAAGTGTTTATACTCTTTCTTTCAGAAATAAAATGCAGCAATATGGCAGAGATTTAAAGCAGAGATGGAATACGAAAATTGGTGTATTAATCCAAATGGGAGGCTGGTCTATTTATAGATGTTAAGGTGGCTGTAGGATTTGAATTGAACAGGTATGAAACCTGTTGGGTTTGAATTTCAACAGATTTGAATCTGTTGGTTAATTATTCAAACAGATAAAAACGGGAAGGGCCCTGTTTGGATGAACAAAAATGCCAAACCAGTTTAATTCTGTTTGAAAACGGGAAGGGCCTTGTTTGGATGAACAGAAATTCCAAACCCAGTTTAATTTGAATTCTGGATTAAATTTAAATGTTTTTGGCCTAAAAAGATTAGTATTGGGCCGAACAAGCCCAACCACACACCACGCACCCGCGCCCAAGCCCGCCCGACCGACCGGACGGACGGCGGCGCGCGCGCGCGTGTGGTGGTTTTTGAATCCAATGGGTCTAGCCCATTTTGCCCATAACCTCTCCCTCTAAAACACTTGGGTACCCCTTGGGGCACACCCCAAGTACCAAACCCATGCCTTATAAACCCTTTCAAAACCTCCCACCAAATCAATGGGACAAGCCTTATTCAAGCAATAAGGAATTTTCACCAAAACTCCATTTCCATGGAGCACACTTTGGCTTCAATTTCCCATTCACTCGGTAATGGTTTTAAGCAACCAAATATACCACGTGAATCACAACGCGGCATAGAACGCGTTACCACTTTGACCCGTGTAAAACGACGCACGGGGCCCACCTAAAAATTAGACCAAACTTAGGATAAAATTCTAGTTTTACCCAGAATTTATTACCATTTCCAACATATCAATCTGTGGCAACGCTCCTATCATTTCTCATCTTTTATTTGTGGATGATTGCCTCATTTTTATGAAATACCAAGTGGAGGAAGTTTGGTGTTCAAAATGGTTTCTTGAAGCTTTTTTCTATCAATCGAGACTTCGAATAAATTTCCACAAGTCAGGAGTTTTTGTTAGTCCCAACATGTCCATTGAAAGTTTGGTGTTTAAAATGGTTTCTTGAAGCTTTTTTCCATCAATCATTACTTCAAATAAATTTCCACAAGTCAGGAGTTTTTGTTAGTCCCAATATGTCCATTGATCTGAAGGTCTTTCTGAGTAATTGTTCGAGTGTCAAATCCATTGAGAAACCTGGAGTTTATTTGGGGGCTTCTTTAGATATAAGTGAAGCGAAAGGGAATTTATTTTAACATATTCTACACTATTTTAAGTTGCCGTTTGGCAATTGATTTTTTGACTATTTTAATTTTTTTTTTAGAACAGGGAAAAGGGATGCACTGAGGTGTCATCACAGCATCCGTGGGCCCAGGTCCTGAGTAACTAGTTGCTGGCCTGATTTAACTCAACCTATAGGAAGGGACCCACCACCGAGGCACCAATGTGATTCATCAACCACTCCTTAACAGGGCCAAGATTCGATTGAAGTACAGCACGAGATCTCACAAGAGAGCCACTAGAAAATACAACATTTCGCGCCGTCTAAGAATCGAACTTGACTCACTGTTGTGGGAAAGCAATGCCTTCACTATTGGGCCACCAACCCCGGTGGTTTTGGCTATTTTAACTTGGGATTAAAAGTTTGTTTGATTTGACTTTTTTGATTTTTGTGAGAGAAAAAGTAAAATGATAATGGTTTGGGTGTGATATTTTATTTTATTAACTTATTTAGCCTTTTTTTTTTTTAGCCAAAAAGTCGTTGTCAAACAACCCCTATGTCATAGTTGTTGGGTTGGAAACGAAAATTACTTTCCTTTGCTGAAAGATGTGTGTATTGGGCCAAGCACCCTCGCCTCTCTACACCTATCTATTTGCTCTCAGTTTTTAAAGCTCTTGCTCCGTCAAATTCAAAGCGTGGCAAATAACTTCATTTGGAAGCAAGCTGATAATTTGGGTTTCATTTATGTCTGTCGAAATCCAAAGGTGGGTTAGGTCTAAAGGATCCTAGGGTAATAAACCAAGCTCTAC
Source organism: Camellia japonica (assembly GCA_030407325.1). NCBI lineage: Eukaryota > Viridiplantae > Streptophyta > Magnoliopsida > Ericales > Theaceae > Camellia > Camellia japonica. The sequence goes on along the minus strand of JAPPVO010000059.1, from coordinate 179,332,268 downwards.
TGGCCAAAGCTGCCTGGAGAATTTTTCAAACACCCCACTCTCTCATTGGTAGTCTTCTTATCTAAATATTGCAAAAATGACAATTTTCCTAATTGTTTACCTAAGGCCGGTTGTTCGTGGGGTTGACGAAGTATCTTATGGGGGAAGGAGCTTCTAAAAAATGGGCTGTTTTGGGTTGTTGGAAATGGTACTAGCATTGATTCGTTTGGATCAATGGATAGTTACCATGAACAATCAGTAGTTTGTTCACCTCTTTTCGTGTTGCTAACCTAATGGGTCAGAATTCTAGAATCCGGAGGGAGCCTTTAGTCAAATCAATGTTTCCATCTGATATGGTCCATCATATTCATAATGTTCATATACTGCCAGATAATCAACTAGACACTGTTGTGTGGCGACCAAATAAGAATGGAATTTATTCAGTTAAGTCGGGTTATTACATAGCCCTAGAAGACCACACTAGCTAGGAAAATCAAAACAGTTTCGGTTATGGGCGATGTCTGGAAAAAGTTAACTTACCTGCCAAATGGACTTTGTTTGTTCGGAAGTTCATTCATCGAATCCTTCCGGTTGGCCTTTCTCTTGCTGAAAGGGGTCACCAAATTGATCCAATTTGTCCTAAATGCAAGGATGAAATTGAAACTCTGGAACATATCTTTTTTTGTTGCTCTTTTGCAAAGCGTATTTGGAGAGGATCCAAATTGGGGTTAGATTTTGAGGTGGGACACAGTTTATTAGCTGATGCCTGGTTTTTCCATTGGATCATAGCTGCTTCATGAAAAATCTAAAAATTCCTAGAATATTGATTTGTGATTACGTTTCAATTTAAATAACGAATGAAAATCTCAATCAAACAATCAGAGACAAATCGACTCAACGATTTAACATAGAAAAATCACAATTGGAGAGCCTTCAATTGTGATAAAAACACCGTGGCCACAAAACAATCCACTAAGAAAACAAAAAAGAAGTACATAAGTGTACTCTCAAGTGAATCCACGCCCGAATTGAACCGACCCCAATGTGTCTCTTCCAATACCGTCTTCACCTCGGAATTGTCTTGTCCAACGTTGAATCCACAACGCTGATGTTGAATCCACGATGATGAGCTACTCTGGAATCCACCAAAGCTTCAAGTTCAAGTTCTCCAGAATCCACCGAAGAATAACTCTCTCTTTTGTAAATAATTGAAAACAAACAAACCCTTGATGATGTTGATATTAAGGTCACGGATCGATTGATCACTCTTAAATTATCAAGGAAATACTCATAAAACACCCTTTAATATAAAACACTTTGTATCTTCTTCCTCTCTAAAAATCTAGGCAGCTCAAACCCTAGAAATAGCAAACAATGTACTTTATAGAAAACAGGATCATGCAGACCCCTCAACCCACCATGGGACGCGGCTCCCTGGACCCTTGTGAGCTGACCGGGCAGCTTGATCCCATACTTAGTTAACGAACATAAAAGGATTAAGATCACAAATTCCTCTGCATAGGCACAATTTAGGTTGGATTCGCATCTAAATATTCATAGCCTCATTGACATAAAAGATCGAATAAAATTACAACTGAAAGAAGTTTTGTCAAACAAGATTACTAATTACAAAAACCTAACAATCTCCCCCTTTGGCAATTTCGTGACAAAACACACCTAACAAATAAAATCCTAATCACCCTAACCCATTATAGCCAACAAAAACAAACTTGTTTCTCAAGGTCATGATTTGCAAAACAACTATTAGTGCCACAAGAGTATATGAAAATGCAATAAACATATGACAAGATTATCTTCAACCATGAGATGGAAATATGAATAGATGAAAATGCAAAAACACTCCAAATTTCTCCTTTAAAATTCTCCGCTTTTTTAGTTATGGATTGTCAAAGGAAACTCAATCAACTAAAACAAGAGTATAAACCACACAAGCAAGGACAAGATGATGTAAAAATTAATAGCCTGTGATAAATAAGCAATAAATAAGTAGTGGATAGCAACATGCAAACCAACTAATGCCAATCTCCCTTGCCAAACCAACTAATGCCAATCTCCCTTGCCAAACCAATCAATGTAAGTTTATACTAAAAGACCATTGCAATGATAAACCAAACTTTTCCTCACTAAAAGTAACCACAAACACTAAAAACAATGAATAAGAAGAGAAAATAATAATAATAATAATAATAATAATAATAATAATAATAATAATAATATGGTGGAACAAGTAAAGAATTTCAAATTTGTATTTTAAAACACACAAGATTATCCAAGAAACACAATTACTTGAAAACACAATGTGCACAGCCTCTAGAAGATTCCTAATAAAAGAATGTGATACAACATGTGAAAAGCATAGATCCCATGATAAAAGTGTGTATGACACTCTTGGAGTTTGACAAACACTAGATTCAAATCCTAGTAGTGATTTTATAACTAGACCTCTGGCAAGAGAATCTAACCACAACTTAGGAAAGTCAAACCAGTAAGAATCAATGGGTATTTGTTGAGTAAATGCGGAGGCTCTCTCTTAATCAATGAATTTTATTTTTTTTTAATTTTTAATTTTCTTTCTTTATTTTGCACACTCATTGGCAGCTTCCACGCTCAAGAGTATAGAAACCAAACTAGAGAAGCACGGATACAATAAGGATAACTTGGTTGGTGACTCTAAGGTAGTCTTTTCCTCATGCCTTGACTACAAAGAACTGAGGGGAAAGCTGTAGAGATGCAAAAAGATGGAAGGTGGTTAAGAGACTTAATATCACCCATGATGTGCTAGTATAGGTCAATTCCTCTAGAAATGCAAAAGACACAATGCTAGAAGTCCATAGAGAAATCTGATCACTTATGCAAAAGAGTCTGATATTTGCTAATCCAAGAGTATGTACAAAATGAGACATACTAATCAAAGTACACACACTCCGAAATGAGTAATGACCATAGAAAGTACACACATATTAACATGTAATGGATATTCTTATCAATTTCAATATGTACCAAGAACTTCTTAAAAATGTCAAGATTGCAAAACCATATTAAGAAAATCTTTTTGGATTTTTTTTTTTATTTATATAAACAAAGCAAGACAGAAAACAAACAAGCACACACAAAATGACTCAAAAAGAAAAGAAAAGAAAAAACAGACAGAAACTTGTAAATAGAGAGAAAAACAAATAATAAAAAAATTAAATAAACATGTTAGATCAAGTCAAGCTTTCTCACCCAAACTGCTTGAGTATGAACAAAGTCGTGAGAATTGTGATTCTTGAGTAGTGTTTTAATGTTGTGGTTCATTTCACTTCCCCTTCAATGGGAACCCATCTCAACTTGGTTTCTAACTTTCTATTCCTAGGTCTAGGCAAACACAACCTCTGTTCATGTTTGGTCTCAAGCAAAATAGCGAGGTCTAATATGACCCTTAACCTCATTACGACCAATGAAGTGTCTCCTACCCCACGAGATGTTGGAATTTCTTCCATTTCTATGAGGGAATATCTTCCACTCTCCATGTAACTCATAACAATAAGAGCAAATATGACCATACATACCACAATGATGACAAATAAAAACAGGGTGTACTTTCTTTTCTTTAGCCTTACCAACTCTAGGAAGATTGAGAAGTCCATCCTCATGTTGAATTTTTTGTTTCCCCTTTCCTTGAGTTCTTGTATCATGAGATGTAAATGCACTCCATTTTTGCTCTTTGTCACCATAAAAATCAATGCCACTCTTGTCACAACACATTTGTTAAGACCCAACGATATTGTTCAAAGTCTTTGATCCTTTGTTCCAAAGTGCAATGGTAACCATAGCACACTTAGCTCTTCCTCTTTCTTGATGACTAACTCTTCCAAGGCAACTTGAGACATCTCAAGATTTGTTGTATCTCATTCCTCTCTGTCTCACAAGTCAAGAGTTTTGCACAAAGAGCTTGTTGATCATTAGAGATCTTGATGGCATCATTCCTAGCCTCAGAAATCTCTTCTTTTAATTTGACATTTTCACTTTCAATCGCTTTGAGTTTGATAGTGAGTTTGTCATTCAATTTAGATAAGTTAAGAGATTCTTTATACAACTTTTCATAAGCTTACTGAAACTCTTCATCATCACTCCCCAATGATTCATCATCAGTGACATTCTTAACCAGCCTCTTCGAATACTCCATTCGTTCTTCAGTTTCGGAAGCCGCCGTGAAAGCAAGAAATTGTTCACGCCTTTCTTCGCCTTGAGTCTTGTTGTCACTTCCATCATTATCATACTTTGATTTATCATCCCAAGTGATAGCTAAAGCTTTCTTCTTCCTCAATCGACTAGGGCATTCTTGAGAAAAATGGCAAAATCCTTAGTATTCATAGCATTGGACTCTTTGAGAGTTCCCTTGTATTTTTCCTTTCTTCTTCTTGGCTGTAGAATCAATTTTGAGTTTATCTTCGCCTTTGGATTTATGAGTTGATTCCAAAAGATCATGCTTCTTTTTCAGAAAAGATTTTTTAAATTAAGCATCCGTAATCTTAGAATCAATCTCACAATCCTCATCAGAATCATTTCCAATCCTATGAGCACTACTAAAAGCATTATCATCTTTTTGTTTCTTTTTGAAATTCATATGTGACTCATAGGTTTGGAGATTTCCAACCAAATGATCCAGCTTGAGGTTGTCAACATCTTGAGCTTCCTCAATAGCCGTAACTTTTTGTTGGAATTAATCGAGCAAGGACCTCAAAATTTTTCCCACAATCTTGGATTCCAGTATTTTTTCACCTAAATTGAAGTTGGAATTTACAATGTCACTCAACTTCGCATAAAATTCATCAAAGGTCTTACTATTTTTCATTGAAAGGTTTTCGAAACTAGACGTAAGCCTTTGAAGTTTTAAGCGTTTAACCGAAGAAGTGCCCTCCTGAATAGTTTGTAAGATATTCCAAGCCTCTTTTGCGACTTCATAATTGCAAATACGACTAAACTCTTCTAGTGTGACGGCGTAAAAGAGAGAATTGATAGCTTTACTATTCCAGCTACTATTTTGGTAATCAGTTGTGTCCCACTTATCAATTGGTTTGGGAAAATTATCAATTGGTTTGGGGAAAGTTACTTCATCAATGGTAATCGTCAATTCAGTCTACCCACATGTGATGGACTACCAAATTTTTTCATCAATAAATTTTAAAAACGTTCTCATCCTAGCTTTTCAAAAAGAATAATTAGATCCGTCAAGTAGGGGTGGTCGAACCATAGAATTCCCCTCACAAATCGAATCCATTATCACAAATCAAACAAGATCTCGCTCTAATATTTTTGAAAAAAAATAGAGCGACCTACTCTGATACGAATTGAAAAATCTAAAAATTCCAAGGATATTGATTTGTGATTATGTTTTAATTTTAAATAACGAATGACAATCCCAATCAAACAATCAAAGACAAATCAACACAACGATTTAACGTGAAAAAATCATAATTGGAGTGCCTTCAATTGTGATTAAAAAAAAAATACGAGCCAAAGCCACACAATAATCCACTAAGAAGACAAAAAAATAAATAAATTACACAAGTGTACTTTCAATTATCTAGCGAATCCACGCCCCAATTGAACTGATCCCAATATGCCTCTTCCAACACCGTCTTCACCTTGGAATTGTCTTGTCTAACGTTGAATCCACAATGCTGATGTCGAATCCATGATAATGAGCCACTCTAGAATCCACCAAAGCTTCAAGCTCAAGTTCCCTAAAATCTACTAAAGAATAACTTTCTCTTTTGTGAATAAACGAAAACAAACAAACCCTTGATGATGTTGATATGAAGGTCACAGATCGATTGATCACTCTTAAATCATCAAGGAAACACTGATAAAGCACCCTCAAATATAAAACACTTTGTATCTTGTTCCTTTCTGAAAATCTAGACACCTCAAACCCTAGAAACAGCAAATAACGCACTTTATAGAAAACAAGATCGTGCAGACCCCTCAACCTTGCCATGGGGCCCTGCCCCCTAGAACCCTGCGAGCTGACCAGGCAGCTTGATCCTCATACTTACTTAGTGAAGTGGCAAATATGAAAGGAATAAGATCACAAACTCCTTTATATTGGCACAATTTAGATTGGATTCGTATCTAAATACTCATAGCCTCATTGACATAAAAATCGAATAAAATTACAATTGAAAGGAGTTTTGTCAAACGGGATTGCCAATTACAAAAACCTAACACTCTAGATAAGGAAGCCATTGTTGAATCTATCAAAATTATTTGAGGTATTTGGCTTCATCGCAACAAAGTAGCCTTTGATTTCATTGTGGAAGATTCAGCTCAAGCTCTATTTTATATTAACCAAATGGAATGGGAATGTAATAAAAATGTGCTGAATATCCATTCATCATTATTGGTTCCTACTGCTAAACCTACCTAGGAAAATTCTGTTGTCTTTTCTAATTGTTTATAATGCTGTCCAAATTCTAATTTTGATAGGTTTCTAATAGATGGAGCATGGAATCAATTGTCAAGGAAAGCAGGAGCATCATGGGTTGCAATCAACATAAAAGGACAACAAACTCAATCAATGAATTTTTCTTTTTATGCCTCATCCGCATTAGTGGCTGAGACTAGAGCATGCTTAGAAGTTTTGTGGTGGTGTTCGATAAACAACGCTAAAATCGTATCAATCTACACAGACAGTCTTTTACTTGTTAACAAAATTAAAGCAAGGTGTATGGACTATGTCTGTATTACTAAGGTGCCTAGAAATTTTGTAATACTTGTGGAAAATAATGGTTTTTGGCAACTTTAATGTGAAATTAAAGTAGGACCCAATTGCCGGTTAAGGTGGGCCTAAGTGGTGTTGTATTCTCTTAAGTGAGAAGATTACAATATAAGAATGATGGCCTAAAACCATTGAGTTGTGAATGAGAATTGTTTTATAAAGGGGGCATCAATAAAGTTGGGCTTAGATTTGGACTTAATCTTGATTTGGACTGGGCCTAGGCTTGTACTTGTGCATGTGTTGGGTTTAGTCTTAGACTTGGACCTAGACCTAGTCTTCAGCTTTGGGCTGAGCTGTGCTGGGCTTAGCTTATGCATGTGTTTGAGATTAGGCTTAGATCGGGTTATGACCCAACACCTTTATCCATTTTGCAACCTATCTAGTTTAATTCTCAAAACTTATGCATTATATACACATTATGATATATAATGATTTTGGAGTTTTGAACCTTTGTAACTCTAGCCTTAATGGTTAGAGTTGATGACATTTGATAGCCTTGGTTAATAGCAATTGATGCCATAGCTTTCATGGTTAGGAACTCCCCTACTTGTATAAATAGAGGCACTTTCCCTCCAACTTAGATGTATGTTTTAGATGGAAAATGGAGATGGTATTTTGAGATCATAAAGTTGGGGATGGTTTTTATACCAAAGAAAAATTTTCCTATCTTCTTTGGTTCCTGTTAGAGATAGAAAGAGAGAGTGCTGCCATTGTCAAGTTCACTGAAGCTATTTAGAAGGTGCTTTTGCATGAGCTGGTTTCGATCGTCGTATCTTGGGAGACAGACGCCGGCGTACCTCCAACACCCATCGAGAGGCAGTGAATTTGTTTCAAGAAAACTGTGGTATCACATACGCTTCGGTTTGCTTTCTATTTCTTGTCTTAGTTTACTATTAATATTTGTTATATATATTTCTGTGCATCAAATTGTAATCTTGTCACAATCCAAACCCGCCCCTAAGGGTTTAGCATCGTAACCGGCCAGTAATCTGTGATTACCAAAGGCCTGCTTGACAATAATGACAATAATACAGTATAATGGGGCTGGCGGAAGCCAATCAATAATAAAAAAAAGATGTCCAATGAGCTGTGAAAACCTGAATGGGAAAAAAAAGCTTCCATGCACATAGCTATAGATATATGCCAAAAATACATGTACATTGTAGCATACGGGTTAGGGACATAACCCCTTTAACATAACTGTACAATCAAAGTATTAAACATTCTTTACATTAACTTAGTAACTTAGTCCTTATCTTGTTTTGGTGTGGTCCTATATCATTATCCTCATTATGATGGCTTAAACATGGCCTAGGAGTGCTTAGGATGGAATGAGGATAGAAAATGTACTTAAAAACATTTTCAAAACTTGCTGAAAACAGGGGTCTCGCTCGAGCGTGGCTTTCTTCGCTCAAGCAGATACACAGAATGTGCTTGGTCACTCGAGCGTAGACTCCTTCGCTCGAGCGATCTGCAAAAATGTGGAAAGTATTGGTTGCTGAAAATCTCCGCTCGATGCTCGCTCGAGCGTGAGACACAGTTCTTCGCTCGAGCGCAAGTCTTGTCACTCGAGCGTGCTTCTACACACGCAAAAACCTGAAAGCTTGCAATTTACGCTCGAGCTAGCATTCCATCGCTCGAGCGAAAGACTGAAAACAAAGGTGGTCGCTCGAGCGTAGAATCACTCGCTCAAGCGAGGAAGCCAAATTCTGGGTTTTTCAGATTTGCTCCCAAAGCTCAAACCATGGATTTAATATGCCAAAACTCATCCTTTTGGGCCAATTCTCTGAAAAATACTTAGAAACTCATAACACGACATGTTTTGAAGATCATTTCATAAAATCAAAGCCCAAAAGTATGCCAATTGTACACAAGATCAACTTGAAATGGAAGAACATGTTGTAATTATGTCATGTATGCACTTATTTGAATTCATGACTTCCAACACATGATCATATGAACTATTCTTTCCAAAAACATGATGAATTCTTAGATTACAACTATAATATGAACATGCATGTGTGAATTTCATGAAAACAACTTCAAAATTCCATACCATGGACACGCATGCATGAATTGACTCTCAAATCTACTCTTTAGGCTATTTCTTGACTTTAGTCTCCAATTTTTCCATGAACCATGCATGAACAATTTAAATTCACAATTAAGAGGGTGAATTCCTACCTTAAGTCTTGAATTCCCAAATGTAATAGCTCAATTTTGCAAGTCCTCTTCAATTTCTTCTAAGTTTCAAACAATTGCCTAGTTGAATCCAATTTTCCTTCTACTCTCTCTCTCTCTCTCTCTCTCTCTCTCTCTCTCTCTCTCTCACGGTTTGTGCAAGAAAAATAAGGCTAATGGTGTTTCAAATAAGCATGAAAACAAATGGTCTTGAGGAAGTCCACTTAATGGAAAACATGTGATTAACTTAGGTTACATTAATTAGCATTATTTATTCTAATTTAATCATCCCAAATCGAATTTCAATTAAACTTACCATAAAATTCTATAATTCCTAATTAGCATATAACACCAGTCAATTTCTGAATCGGTCGCCAATAAGGCTTTCAATTCGCAACTCGAAATTAAAACGTGAACAGATCGTTCTATATCGAACAGATAGAAATACAATTAGACAACACACTCACATAATCAATTTGAGATTTCATCTTAATCATTTACTTAGCATGTTTAATCATGAATTAACGCTAATCATAGGTCAGGGTTGTTACAAATCTCTTGCATAAAGAAATTCTATCATTTCTTGTTCTATGATATGAATTTAATTAAATATGAATATGTTTATTTTTATTAAAATATACATTTTGTACAACAATAGAGGCACATAAGATGGCTAAGATAGCTTCTCTACAAGCTATTTCTTAGTCATTTTTTTGGGTTGTATGTTATGACTGTTATTTCTATATATATATATATATATGCAAGTTAGATTTTCTTTATAAAAAAAAAGAAAAGAAAAGAAAATTAAAGTATGATTTATAAAAGAAGGGAAAAAAAATATAAATGACATATGAATAGAAAATAAGAATAGTAACAAATAGAAACAAATAAAAGAATACAAATAACTTTAAACAATATAGAAATATAACAAATAATACAGATAACAAATAGAATAGATCAATTTTTGATAAAACTCAATTTAGAAACTATTTTAAAAAATTTGTAATGTGAATAATTTAAAGGGTGCAAACTACTGAAATTTTGGGGGTGCGAAGTAATCCAGTTTTAGAGTTTAGAGTTTAGGGTTTAGGATTTATCTTACTAATTACTAGTACAATATACATAGTTTTTAAAAAATTTGGGGGTGCGACCGCCCCTGCCACACCCCTCTAGATCCATCTTTGGGCCCCAAGAGACCTCGAGCGCTTTGAGCTTTTAAAAACACTGCTCATATATATATATATATATATAACAAAGCTTGTGAAGATGTATGACTCAAAGGCCATACAGAGCACTTAAGGAGACACAAATACAAACTTTAATCAGAACTCTATATATTCAAACTTCTTTTCCTTTCTTGTTTTGTCTTCTTTATTTTGTTACAATGATCACTAGCCTCTTCATGTAGAAGACTCAGTACATTCACCAAATACATTCATGTGCTTTCTTAAATACATTCACCAAAACACATTGAACTTAACTATTGTGACTCTTCAAACTTTATGACTTAAATATATGAATTAAACATCTCAATGTATCTAACATAAATTATAAATTAAATTCCAACAAATTCTCCATTAATTTTGAATTTCATCATTCCATGTTTTCACCAAATGATTTTTCACTAGGATCAAACGCATCTTTTAGCTGCTTATTCAATTCTTCATTTTCGGCAAAAACTTCTATGTATGAGTCGCACAAATAAGCATACCTTGATTTGACACACACCAACTCGTTAAAGTTAACATTGTGAACCTCCATTTTATAATGGCTTTTCAAATGTTCAATTGCTCAAAATGCAGCCTCTCGCTCTACTTTTTTCTTTGTTGTTTCTTTTCTTCCTCAAATCTTCTTTTTTCCCATAGCCATCTTCAACTTCAGCATTCGCTATGAAAGATGGACTGTGATCTGGTCTATACCTCTCAACTACATAACTTGGTGGAAGCAACAATTTCTCAAGAATTTCCTTGAGTACAGCTTTGAATGAAATCACCACTTCAATTTGTCTGTTCTCCATCCTGCTCCTGCACTGCAACAATAAACATTATATCAACATTCTTGGTTGCATCCAAAAACACACTCCTACAATCAAATATCTTCAGCTTCAAATTGTCTAGCCCTTTGCGCTTCACACTTTTCAAGACACTTGTCTTGTGTTCCAGTCACTGGAAACAAATCGTTTGGATCACAATGTTCTCAATTACTCAAATCCATATGAACCCGGACAAACACTCGCTCAATGGGTCAAATCCTTGTGAACTCAAAGACTAACGCAAATAGAGAGCATCAAACAACAACTTTTAACCTTCCACCATAAAATCTCAATTCTTGTTTTTTGTCTTTTGGGATCATCTGATCATATACTCTTAACTCACAAAAATTTGGGAAAAAGAAAGACTCAATTATATATATCAACTCCTGAAAGCTCATAGGAATATATATATATATAAAATCAACTCAAACTCATTTGCAGTCAACCTCGCTCTGATACTATGTTGCATTTCGAACAATTGAACATTTGAAAAGCCATTATGAAATTGAGATTCACGATATCAACTTTAACAAGTTAGTATGTGTCAAATCAAGGTATGCAGATTTGTGACTCGTACATAAAAGTTTTTGCTGAAAATGAAGACTTGAAGAAGCAACTGAAAGATGTGTCTAATCCTAGTGAAAAATTATTTGGTGAAAATATGGAATGATGAAATTCAAAATTAAGGGGGAATTTGTTGGAATTTAATTTAGAATTTATGTCAGATAAATTGAGATGTTTAATTATGTATTTGAGTCATAAAGTTTGAAGACTCACATTGGTTAAGTTTAATGTGTTTTGGTGAATGTATTTAGGAAAAGTACATGAATGTATTTGGAAAATCTACCAAGTCCTCTATATAAACAGGCTAGTGATCATTGTAACAAAATAAGAAAGACGAAACAAGAAAGGAAAAGAAGTTTGAATAGATAGAGTTTTGATTAGACTATTTGTGTCTCTTTAGGAGCTCTGTACGGCCTTCAGGTCGTACATCTCCACAAGTTTTGTTTTATATATATATGAGTGAGTTGTGTTTTGTTACTGTCCATGTCAGCCATGCTTGCTAGCATCAATAAATCTATTGAGAGTTCCTGATCAGAACCAAATTAGTTTCAATCGGACAAATCTCAGTCAAAAAAATAGAGTGGGTTTAGTGGTTCACTTCCTCTTGTTGCGTTGATCGTACAGAAAAAGGTCAGTGGGGAAAAATTACCAGTGAAATTCTCATACTGAATGTCAAGAACTCGAGAAGAGTCTTTGGAATGATAAGTTCCACTTTAGGTGAATGCTCTATGATTGTATATGGCACCATGGAATCCAACTAGCATTGGAATTGGAAGTCATTTTAGTTCAAAAGTTTGACTATGATAATATCCTCCAACGACAAATCCAAGGCTTAGATTCCATGCTGCCAAATAGAATGGAACTTACATTGTATCAGTAAGGAGAGTTTGAATGGGATGACCAATTGCACCATAAAATTTATAGGACCATATGATCTGGTAATGGATTGATGTGCATTCTTTCTTCAATAGAAGTGACCGTTGGTAATTTGACTATGTATCATACCTTCATAACTTAGTTCAGGATATGGGTTCACTTCACCAACATTTTCCATTCAAATCCAGATCCTCTAGAGTGATTTTTTGAATGGATGAAATTTAATTGTACAAAAGTTAAGGATACAATAGTACTAAGTTGAGAATACAATAGTATTGTAATCACTTTTAAAAAAATCTCAATACAAACGATCACTCTAAGATCACTTTACGAAAAATCACTCTAGAGGATCTGGACTCTTTTCATGAAGCTTATGCAGATTGGTGAACTTGATTATTTAATATTAATCTGCAATTTATCACTTTGACTAGACTCATTTATACTGAGGAAATTGGAAACTGCCCAGTAAGAAAACTAGGAATTTTAGTAGTACCAGCTTTATTACTTGCTTATACCATGTAAGCAGACTTTTCTAGCCATTCCAAGTACAGTTAATTCATTAAGGCTTTGCTGGCTCAATTATTTACCTACAATCATATGCTAATCTATAATAGTTTGGATTTGCAATTTACTTTTTGTACTTATAGTTTGAAATTATGCCCGCATGTTGAATATATATTACAAGATGTGTGGCACTTGTTTCATATCAAAATTGGAAATGAGTTTTCTTCTCCCTAATTTTTCTCTCCCATGTAGTTTAAGAAATGAAGCCAATTCTAATTTGTATTCTGCCAATTTCTCTGATACAGGTAGAGCGAAACACAGTTGAGGCACAGATATGGGATACTGCAGGCCAGGAGAGGTACCGAGCTATCACTAGTGCTTACTACAGGGGAGCAGTAGGTGTATTCCTTGTCGATGACATAACTAAGAGGCAAACCTCTGACAATGTCCAGAGGCGGCTCCGTGAGTGAATTAAGAGACCATGCAGATTCAAACATTGTAATCATGATGGCTGGAAACAAGTATGATCTAAACCATCTCAGAGCAGTTTCAGAGCAGGATGGTCACGTCTTGGCTGAGAAGGAAGGACTTTCATTTTTGAGACACAGCATTGGAAGCACTCAACATCGACAAAGCATTCCAAACCATTTTGACGGACATATACCACATCATAAGCAAAAAAGCATTGGCAGCCAAGGAAGCAGCCACTGCCACTGCAATTCCTGGTCAAGGGACGACTAGCAATGTCAGCGATGCATCAGTGAATACAAAGGGAGGTTGCTGTTCTACTTAGTTGACATTCAATAGAAGAACCAATGATTCAATACCTTTTCGCCCCATTTTTAGGCAAGATAGAGACTCGTAGAATATTTTTTCCAAGTTGGTGATGAAGCTTGTGACAGTTGAACTAAAAATATGGTTGGCGGAAAATGACTGATACTGAGGCGGCTGTTGGGTGGGAAGTTGAATATCTAAAATGGGAGATACTGCAGGGCAAAATTGGTAGTATTGTAAGTTTAGTGTTCCCTTTCGACTGATGTTTGTTGGATTACTTTTGTAATAAAAACCATGCCATCTTTATGAGATTATTATTTGGTCTTCATTTCATGTCATCTGCCCCAAGCTTTTTTTGGAATCTTTGCTTTGGAGTTTTTACAATGGAACTGCTGAATCTTGATAGATGACAATTCAACTTCCAAGTAGAGCTCCGGAATCTTGATGGATGTCTGTTTGGTAGAGCTTTAGAATCCTAATTCTACCCCTTGGTTTGAGTGTGGTGTTTTATAAGAGCTTTCAAAAATTGATTCAACACCCACTGTTGAAAACACGTCTACCTGGTCATCCTCCCGGACGTCTACCTGGTCATCCTCCCGGACGTCCTCGGATGTCCGGCTGATTGACCGGGACAGTGTTCGCATTTTTTTTTTTGGCACCTGTTATTTTTATATTTTAAATAAAAAATATTTTCAAAATTTTTTAAAAAAATTTTAGGAGTTTTGAATAAAATTTTGAATTGTGTGTTTGATTATAAGTTGTAAATTTTTGAATCAAATATCATATGTCACATCAAAAATTTTAAACTAAATTCAAAACTTTTTTCAAAACTCATAACCAAATAAATTTTTTATACTCAAATCATAATTCCAAAACTTACAAACTCGAGATACAACTCTATTCTCAAATCATAATTCTAAAACTCTACCAAATGCAAGTTTTCCAAAGAATGGAGGAAATGGACGGTTGAAAAAATGTTACTGTTTGAAGATGAGTTAAAACCCCAAAATTTACTTGCCTCCGTAATTTATGGCCAGAGCACTATAAGGTGGTTTAACTAACTATCTTCATATAAGCAAAGAAACAAAGAAAAAGGAACTCGAAAAGGAAGAAAACTATAGAGTTTATAGTTCCTGTTCAATTTGTATGGTTACATGATGAATGTCGTATGCTTTTTCACAGTAATCCTTAATCCTGACAAGGATTTCATTTGAGTTAACACCAGCCTCAGCTATTACATGGCAAGTCAATACAGTTTTACCAATTGTGATGGCCCAAACATGCAGGTCATGAACATCATCAACTCCTTTGATACATTTAAGACCATTTTCAAGACTAGCAATATTAATCTCACTTGGTGTCCTCTCCATCAATACACAAGTAATGTCTCTAAGCATTGGTATAGTAGCAGCAAGAGCGAAAATAGAAAAGACGATGGTACAAACCAGATCGACTACCATCCACTTGGGCTTCGCCCATATGATCGATCCGGCAATCATCACCCCAACTGATTGAATCAGATCAGCCATGACATGCAAGTAAGCCCCTTGAACATTTATGTTCAGTCTTTCGGTCTTCTCTGGCATACTAGCAACCAAACTAGTACTCTCTTCTTTGTTCCTTGCGCATAATTCTTCCTTCTCGTGATCTGTATCTGTGCAAGCATGATGAGAATTAGAATGAGAATGACGATGAGAATTATCATGACCGTGACCGTGACCGTGACCGTGTCCCTGTCCGTGTCCGTGTCCGTGACCGAGCCATACGACCATAATGAAGTTGATCATAAAACCGAGTGCAGCAATTGCAAACATGAGCTTCCCATTAACTGTTGCATTTTTATGAAGAATTCTGTCAACTGCTTCGTAAATTAACATCCCACAGATGAGCCAAATTAGTTGTACAGATATAAGGGCCCCGAGGACTTCAAGACGATTGAATCCAAAAGACTGGTGTGAAGTGGCATCCCAACTTGAAGCCCATATGGTGAAAAGGGAAAGAGAGATTCCGGCAATGTCAGTCAGCAAGTGCGCTGCATCTGTAAGAATTGCGAGGCTGTTGGCCTTTATGCCTCCTACTACCTCAACTACCATAATAATTATATAGAAAATTATAAGCCCGCATAGTTTCACTATCGATTTTGATCGTTGGTTTGACGCTAAATTATCATACTCTTTTGTTGAGAATGCACAAACATGATTGCAATGTAGCAGCAAAGGAGGATCACTATTTTCTTCAAACGCTGCTGTCATCTCAACTTCACGATAATCTTTTCTCAAACTGGAGACTTCCTGGTATTCCATTTGCTTGGATTAAATTAATTAGAAATTTAAAAACCAAAAGTAAAAGTAAATTAAAAGCATATCACCATATAATACCTTTACAAATAAATAGAGTTCACCCAAACCATCAACTTTTTCTTTATCCAATGAATATGTAGAATTTTTCAAATGTAATTTTTAAAATGAACAAGTCATATCTGAAATTAAGGATGGAGCAATCACTGGTCATGGTCTCTAATAAACCCCAAGCCCGACAGTAGCTTCACAAGTGTTATGCAAAACCCAGTACCATCACATTTGGTATTGTATGCTTTAAGGAGCAAAAAGTAGCCATTCCCATCAGAAATTTTCAAGTCAGTAACTACTTTGTTGGAGAGTGTGATCAAGGTATGCAAATCATCAAATTCACATAGAAACATGGCTGATGCCTGATTCTTTTTAAAATCTCTCGAGAATTGTCGCACAACGGGATTTACTTGACCTTTAACTAGTCCCATGAGAAATTTTACAACTTATGGTGAATATTCCAAGCTTTTTGGCACCTGTACCATCCAATTTATTGAAAAAAAAATCATACAAACAAAATTTACAAATCCAGCGAACTGCAGCATTCTTGATTACAATTAGTGTAACTTGCAAGTGCCAGTAATAGCATTGTTTGGAAATTTCATGACTTGTATTGTAGCAAGGGTGCACTTCGATTGAATATCCAAAAAAAGAGATTTGGGATGGGAAAGCTCATACAAGCCTCGAGGACTTAGAGACTTCAAAGCACACAATTAAAGAGTCAAATGATAAAGGCTAAGGAAAAACTCAATAAGAAACTTCATTAACAAGGAGGATGCCAACTTGCCAAGTAACAACAAAACCAAAATGCCATGGGTAGAGCCATCTAGGATCATGAAGTAGACCTTAGAATATTTTTAGCAGGTTAATCTCGGTTGACCAAGAGTAAGATTGGTTGATCGTTTAGCTTGTTTAAAGTCATTTCTTCTTTTCTTCTCGGGGTCGCTTTCCTTCCCCTCCCAATCAAAAGCTACCAGCTTTGTTCACCTCAGGGCGAGACTTGCTACAACTCCCTGACCTTCCAAAAACTGTAACTCAGGATCTAATTTGAATCTTTAAGTGAAACCAATTTCAAATGAAACTAGACTTCTAGAGTTTTGGACACAAATTTCACCCAAATCAGAGACAAAATGATCGAGTTATGGTTGTTCCAAGTTGGTCCTATGGTGCTAGTAGAAATTTAGGGGGCCTAATCAACCACACTTAGTCCTAGTTGACCAAAACTTGGTTTTAATTGACTAGAAATGCTTCTTATTGATTAGGATGTCTCAGAATTAAAAATAAATAAATAAATTGGTTGTTGGCAAACACCTATTATATATTGAATATATGAGATGAATGTTAATTATTGAACATATCATTGATATGGTTATTCAACAAGAGTTTTCTCCATTCAAGTAAATGAAAAAGAGAGTTTAATTTCACCAATCCACAATCACAGCCACACAAATGGCATCTTCCTCCTCACCAAGCTGCAGTAATGCGCATTCCTTGACTCTAATCCTCATTAATCAACTAGAACTTCCATTTACTAACATGTAGCACATACCCTTATATCTTCAAAAGCATAAAACAATGGTCAAAGACCCCAAACAAAATCGACTTTGCAAGCACAAAAATTTGAAGTCCTCCTAAACCACAACATTCAATTACAGTAACACGGAATCAACAAGAACTTTTTACCACGCTAATTCCAATGAGTACACAAGGAAAAGACGCAGAGCATAATAACAAATGATAATTCTCAAACACTACTCAAGTATTCCAACCCTAAACTACCAATCACACAATACAATTTGGATTCGAAATCAAAGCAATAAATAGCGAGCATACGAGAACAATACCTTGGCAGAATTGGATCCGATCGCGGAATCGGAGTGACTTCCATTAGAATTATTCTGATTGCCGTAGTCCTCGTGCAAGCAGAGAATGTCATCGGTGGTGGCGAAATCGAACCCTTTCGAAGCATAGTTGTTACGAACCGATGATCCGGAAGCCATGCTTAGAGTTCGAAAATGCGAAGCGCACAGAGAGTGAAAAGCTAGGGTTTGCAGAGACGACGATTGAGAAAAACAAGAAGAGGCTCGTTTCGATCGATCTTAGCTAACATAATACCAAGCCTGAATGAATGAAAGAGGAGAGAGAGAGAATTTCATATTCAAATAATTATACCAATGTGCTGACAACGCTTTTTTGCATTCAAAATTTATTAAATACGTTTAATCAAAACTAGCTTATCACCGTGCCATGCAGACGGAATAATTATAAATATTTATATTTATTTTAAATTTTTTTTTATATATAAATTATATTTTTTAAATTTTTTTTATAAAAATAATTTAATAATTTTATCACTAATCATAGTGTCTAAAAGAAGTTAAAAAATGTACTGCAATAACTATACATGGAATGTATCTATAATTATTTGTATGAGGGGATTTTAAATGCTGATTAAAGGATTTTGACCAAATCAATAAATGCAGACATGTGGAAAGATATGTGGATTGAAAAAAATTAATAAATACTGATCAGAAGATTTTGATCAAATCAATAAATGCTAAGGTTTCTTTTTTTTTTTTTAAATCAAAAAATCAGAAAATTTAGATTGAAATATTGGAGCTCCACAAGGCTTGGGGTTAGAAACCTCATTTTCCTTAATATATAGATTTTAATTTTTATTATATTTTAATGTAAATTTATTAATAAGAATAATAAATAGTATTACATTTTAATTTTTTTTTTCATGATACATTCTAATTATATATACGTATTTTTCATCTTCTTTCTCAAATTTTAATTATTTTCTTTTTCTTTCTCATTCCAAAATTCCAAACCACCCCATCAAAAACTCACCATTATAATCAATATCATTGTTTCTTACCCTTGCGAATAGAAGAAAGTTTGAACAAAATCAAATGATAGATAAAAATAATAATGAAAACTATTTTTTGAAACTACCCATCAACGAAAAGGTAAGTATTCATATAAATATTAAAGTATAATTCTTGATTTTTGTTCTTTTTTTATATGTGAAAATGAATATTCAACATGTTTAACGTCATTGTTATTCAGACTTTCAGGTCCAAACAAAGTCAATATGTTCATATCTGAAGTTCGAATCAAACAATATTGTTTGGTATTGTAAATTTGAACGTGATGAGTTTGTTCTCATTTAGGTGTACCTTCAAAGGTCATTAGGGAAAAAATTATAAGGTATACTGAGAGTAACATAAAATCCTAAATAATTGAACCGAGTATATTGAGAAATTAGGGGTATTTAATAATTTTTTAAATGTAAATAAAATCCCCCGTTAAATAAAGGTCAAATAAGGATAATCTTACAATAAAACCCTATCTGTAAATTGGGTCAAACCTAGTCCGACCCACTTTTCCAATCTTCCATGCTCGGGCTGGCCAGGTGAATTTCTCTTAAAAGTAGGTTGGGTCATTTTGGGGGATTTAAATTCATAAATTTTAATTTGTATCATATTTTAATATGAATTTATTAATAATGACAATACATATTAAATTTTAAAATAATTTTTTTTTCTTATGGTACACCATAATTAGTTATATTCATATTCAAATCATCTTCTTTTCCAAGATATCAAAGTTATTTCTTCTTCTTGTTTTTTTCTTCTTCTTCTTCTTTCCTCTAAAACTTTAATAAACCCTACCAAAACTCACCATCATCATTAATATCATTATTTTTTATTTTTTTGAAACCCTAAGCCCTAGAAGAAAGTTCGAATAAAATCAAATAATGGATGAGAGTAATAATCAAAATAATTTTTTGAAGCAACCCATCAAAAAAGAGGTATGTATTCATATAAAGGGGTTTCACAATTTTTGTAGAGCACCATCAATTATTTTCTATATCATTTTTTTAACAAAAATTAAAGGCCCCAGTAGTTAGATTAACAATAACATATTATTGAAGTTGTTCTTATTTTCTCATTTAAATAGTATATTATTTGAGAACTACTCTTTTTATTAGTACCTGATGCTTATGTGCTTATAAGTTTGATTTTTACTTTTTTATGATGTAAATTTTTTTTTTCTGTATTGAAAAGTTTTATAATACTTGTGTAAAAGTTTGATTTTTTCTGTATTTATAATACTTATATGCTTATAAGTTTAGTTTTTTTTCCTGTACTTAAGAATTCTTTTCTGTATTAAAAAGTATTTAAAATAGTTTAATTTTTTTAATTTATTTATTATTTATTATTTGAGTTTACCATAAGGGGTAATTTAGAAAAAATAATAAAATATAATAAGAATAAAATAAATTTTTAAATAATTAAATAAAATGTACTTAAAAATTGAAAATACTTAATAATTTTTTTAAGTGTAAATAGAATTCCCCGGTCATTTTTCAAGAAGTGAGAGCCCTGTGGGCCACAAGGCCTACCGTCAAAGCTTGGCGGTCCAATTTTACAAGAACCAAATTTCTATATGGCAGGTCCGATTTGCAGTCTTTTTCAATTCCAGTCAAAACAAAATGAGAAAAAAGGGTTTATCAAGAGCATAATGTCACGTTCTGCCGAATTACCAATACAAAATTACCTACAAAAAGGAAGTCTCAAGGAAGGGAGGCTAAGGGAATATTCTGGAAGCTCCAGGAAGACTTGAGAAAATATGAAGACCATGCAGGAAGCTGGAAGCTTCTAGAACTCCCTAGAGTCTTGTAGACAATTGTACATAATTCTAGAAGCTAGTACATAAGTCTTGTATATTCTAGAGTAGGTTCTTTGAGAGGATGAGGGAAGGATCTAGACACTACAAGAAAAATCAGTTTTGGCGACTAAAATTCAATTTTTCGTCGCTAAAAGTAGCACAATTGGCGACTAAAATGGAATTAGTAGCCAAAAGTGAAGACTTTTGGCGACTAAAACAGTTTAGTAGCCAAATGTATAGTTATTGGCGACTAAAAATCAATTTAGTCGCCGATTGTATGGGTTTTAGCGACAAAAGGTTTTTTAGTAGCCAAAAGTGAAGGTTTTTGGCGACTAAAATAATTTAGTAGCCAAAAGTATAGGTTTTGGCGACTAAAAAATAGTTTGGTCGCCGATTATACGTGTTTTACCGACAAAAATAAATTTTGTAGCCAAAAGTGAAGCTTTTTGGCTACTAAAAAAAATTTAGTAGCTAAAAGTCTACAATTGGCGACTAAAATTCAATTTAGTAGCCAAAAGTGGAGGTTTTTGGCGACTAAAAACAAGTTTAGTCGCCAAAAGTGGTTATTTTTAGGCGGAACATATTTTTTTAGCGACTAAAAAATAATTAGTAGCCCAAAATTATAGAATGGGCGACTAAAAAATAGATTTAGTCGCCAAAAGTCGCCTCAATTTTTTTTTTAGTAAATAATTTATTTTTTACATAAATTATATTGAATAAAAATAATTATATTTACATATATAGTTTTATATTAATACGGGTCAATATATTATATAAATAATATATATTACATATATATTTATGTGGTGTTGCTAAAGCTGTAGAAGGTAGAAGGTCCGTGGTTCGAATATCAGAAAAAGCAGAAAGTTAGTTTTTTTTCTTCTACCGAACAACCTTTGGCGACTAAAACTATTGGTCGCCAAAAGTGTTTCTTTTGGCGACTAAACAGTTTGGTTGGCGTTCATTGACTATTGGCGACTAAAACATTAGTCGCTAAATGTATAATTTTAAAAAGTGGAATTGACTATTGGCGACCAAAACTTTGGTCGCTAAAGACCTGTGTTTTTGCCGACTAAAACCTTTTTGGTCGCCAAAACCTCCGGCAACCATGTTTTCGCGACAAAACCGGCGACTAAAAAATTTAGTCGGGGAAACTAAAAACAAGGTTTTTGCGACTAAAAGTGGACTTTTGGCGACTAAAAATTTAGTCGCCAAAAGTGATTTTTTTTGTAGTGAGAATCCCCTCCATATATCCATGTAGATCTAGAATAGTCTATTAGATATAGTGGGAGGAAGTGTCTAGAACACTCTCCACTAGTATAGTTCTAAAATGTTCTATGAAGCCTATAAAAGGGAGAGGGCCTCATTTGCCCAAACCCACCCAAGTAGACTCAAGCAATCAAGAGTTGTAAAGCTTTCTCTCAAGAGTGAATACAAGGCATTCTCTCAAACTCTCTTGTATTCTTTTAACTTCTCTTTCTTACAAGTTTGCGAGTTAGGCTGACTTAGCATCATCAAGTAAGACTTGAGATTGTCTAAGTGCCGCACGGATAGCTTGGAAACAACCAAGTCCGTGACAATAAGCTCTTTCTTTTTCGGGTCTCATTTGGAAGAAAAAGCCTTCGCATTCCTAATCTGGTGGGGCATATTGCTTTCTTTGCCCCAGCTTAGTGAATCGCATCTCCGCGCAACAACGTTGTTTGTTTCGATGGGAAGGCTCTATTTGATTTGGTTTGGTTTACAAATTATGTTGTTTGATATTTTTTTTTTAAAATTCAAAATCAAATTAGTGAAAAAAATAATAAATAAAAAATTCATTATTTTTATATAATTTTACATTTTTTGAGGGTGAAAATAATTTTAAAAAAAATGCATCTTAGTATTTATATTTTTCAAATTAATGTGTACTTTTTAAGAAAAGTGAGTATGAAATTGAAATCAAATAGATTTTTTGTGATTTTTTATAGCACGACAGATAAGGTTTTTAGTAGATTTGGTTCATAAGTTTTTAGTTAACATAAGAAATCTCGTTGATTTAACCTAAAGGGTGTGACAACTTGGTAAGGTCGAGACATAAGTCTTGAGATCCCATGTTTCATTCTTCTTGAGAACAGCCATTCGAGCGACATCACATATGGTTGGAATGACGCACCTTTCAGGCCTGGGCAAATCGTACCCAGTGTTAGGAGTATGGGTTCAAATCTCCGATTGTGTGCGAGTTTACGACTTATCGCTACGTGGATAATTGCTTTTGTTATACATGTAGCACCATCTAAGGATGACTTCTGAGATCCTGGCTTCTTAATATCTAACCCTAGAGGTCACCCCCTCTGTAATTATGTTTTGTTCTTTAATAGATTAAGTCTTGTTTTAAATTATTTTTTTCCCCACATATATGATCTAATGGATGTACCCAAACAAATAAACGGTTTGTATCATCAAAATTAGCTCTGAAACAGGCTCCATCACAACAACCAACCCAATTCCCATATCTTATTATTAATAGTGGTTTTGAGTTGCCAAACTATTTATTTATTCTTTTTCACCTTAAAATGTCTTGACATTCATGGTATACATTCATTTTTGATATAATTTTAAATTTTTTATTATCTTTTCTTCAACATCTATCAAAAAAGAGCAATATTAGATATAAAATTATATAAAATACAATTTTTCAATTTTATGAAATTGTAAAATTTCGTAGTTTCTATATTGTGAAATGTCACAATTCTAAAGCTGCCAAATTGCACAAATTTTATGTTTGAAAAAAGTAAAAATTCTCAATTTTTGTATCTGAGAAGCTGAAAAATTCATAATTTGTACATAAAAATTATGAAATCTTCCAGTTTTTATACTAAAGTTTGAAAATTAATGAAAACTATAAAATTTTAGCAAAATTTCTCTTAGTTTTGTGTTTAAGAAAGTAGGATTGACTGGTAAAAAGCTCAAAAGCTTAAGCCTGTAAGTTAGGGCTATGCAAAATACCACCAAATCCGCTAAAACTGCACTGATCCGAATCAATCTGTACCGCTCTAACCGCTAACCGTGGTTTAAACTTTAAATTTATAATTCACCAACCGAACCGCTCCGCTCCGCTCCGCTATAGTTAATACATATATATTTTTTAACTTCCAATGAAATATCAACGTAAAAATGAGTGTGAAAGAGATTTAAGATATGAAATTTATTACAAATTAGTGGTTATATATATGAAACATATTATGTAAAATTACTTTGTGCTATATATCTAAAAAATATTATACAAATTAGTGTTATATATTATGCAAATGTATGATAATTAGTTAGAATATTCTTCAATCCGCCAATCCGTCAAAAATCGCTCAAACCGCAATTTGTCAATCAGCTAATCCACTAACCCACTAACCCGCTATTCTGTTTGTAATTTTATTCTCAAACCACCCAAACCATACCGTGCACACCTCTACAGCCCATCTAATGTATATTAAGACCCATTTATTTTATTCTTTATCCGATGTAGAACTCTACCTTCACACATGCTCTAACACATAACCATCACAGGTCCGGCCCTGAATGAATGTCTAAATCTCAAGCCCACCCACTTAATCCAATAGATATGAACTACTAATTTATTTATTTTTCCTCTTGAAGGCCTATTAAATTATTTAAACCCTTTTAATAATAATTTGAATTTAAAATATTAATAAAATTCAATTATAAAATAAATATAATCTTTGAAGAAGTGAAATAGTTTAACCTATAGAAAAAAGTGTATACATATGTATACTTTTCTTTATCTTTTATTATTATTTTTATTTATTTTGTAACTAAACAATATTTATGTTAAAATTAATATTTTCTAAATGGGCGGTTTGGACTGGACTGGGCCAAAACTCTTTATTTCAAGTCCAGTCTAAAAATTAAATGGGCTAAAAAATTTTGTTTAGCTTACCCTATGGGTTAAATATTTTTTTCCAAGTGCTAAAAATATGGAGTTAGGCTGAGTGGGTTGGGCAAGGGCATCGGGCCGATAACCACCCCTACTTGCACTACAAGAATCTGCACTTTTAGCGACCACTTTCCGCGACCAATATAAAAGTTAGTAGCTAAAAGTTACCTTTTGGCGACCAAATCTTAATTAGTCGCGAATGATCATTATTTTTGGCGACCATATATGAGTTGGTCGCAGAAGGTCATATTTTGGCGACCAAAAAATCAATTGGTCGCAGAAAGTGGTATGGTTTTGGCGACCAACTACAAATTTAGTCGCGGAAGGTCACATTTTGGCGACCAAAAAATAAGTTGGTTGTGGAATTGGCGACCAAAAGTTTGGTCGCCAAAAACTTATTTTTAGCGACAAAAAATATTTTAATCATCGTATATTGAGTTTTGGCTACTAAAACAATGTAGTCGCTAAATGGAAAATAAAAAATTAATTTTTTATCTTTTGGTGACCAAAATTTTGGTCGCCAAAAAACTTATTTTTAGCGACTGAAAATATTTTAGTCGCTGTATATTGAGTTTTGGCAACTAAAACTATTTAGTCGCCGAATAGAAAATAAAAAATTATTTTTTATCTTTGGTCGCCAAAAACTTATTTTCAGCGACCAAAAAAAAATTTAGTCGTTGTATATTTATTTTTTCCGACCAAAAAAAAGTTAGTCGCCAAATTAATATTTTGGCGACTAATATTTTAGTCGCTATTAATTAAGCTTTGGCAACCACAAAATTTTAGTCACCAATTATTAACATTTGCCGACCAAAAACTACTTTTGTCGCCAAAGGTGTGAAAATTTTAGAGAGAAACCATTTAATATTGTCCCCGCCTGTTCTCTGTTTAAACAAATCAGATTGTTCTCTCTCTCATACAGATTCTCCTTCACCCCCACCTCACTGCTGGTGCCTCTCTCTCTCTCTCTCTCTCTCTCTCTCTAAACACCCACCGCACCAGCTGGTCTCATCCTCCTTCTCCTCCGTTAGTGCCTCTGCCGGATCCGAAAGATCGTCGAGATCTGAATCAGATTTGAGTCCTCGTATCGATTCCTGATCTCTCTCAACCTTCTCTCTACCACACCCCTCGAAACAAGCAAAACCCTAACCTAACCGCTTAATCTCGACCTATAGCGATCCCGATTTTCTTTCCTTTGTTTATTGTATTCCGGACTTGGTTCCGTGAGTGTGTTGATGTCGTATTCTCTTTTCCATCCTTTACTCTTGTATTTGACTCTTGGGTTGTGTTGGGCAGGTTTGAAACAAGTTGGTTGTGTTTAGAAACCAAAGGTTGATGCCCAGTTTTTGGCCTTCACGCTCGAGCGGGCCCTTGTTGTTGCTTCTCCGCTCGAGCGAGAGTTTGGACGCTCGAGCGTGAATATCCATCTCCCAATATTTTTCTCTACAAGTCATCGAACGCTCGAGCGGGCCCTTTTGGTTTTGTTCCTACGCTCGAGCGGGGAGTCTAACGCTCGAGCGGGGACCTTGGTCTGTAAAACTTCTGGAGGTGTGCATCCGGCGCTCGAGCGACGCTTTTGACGCTTGAGCGTGAGTCTGTGTCTGACGCTCGAGCGGGGCATTCCATGCTCGAGCGGGAAGTGCAGTATATCAGTCCGAAGTCTGACTATTTGGATCACTTTTTCAACTCATTTTCTCTCTCTTACTTTTCAAAACCTCCATTGGAGAGCACGTCACTCTAAAACTCCAACTTCTCTCTAGGGTTTGATCTAGTAGGAGTGATCTTCTACCCTTGGGCCTTTGTAAAAAGTGTGGAACTTGTTGAGGGCTACATTTTGATCCGAAAATATTGGGGTTTGGAGCACTTTCAAATTTCTTCATCTTCTCCTTTGAGCTCCGAATTTGAGGTAGGGATAACTACTCATTTCTATGGTCTTTGACAGAAACTATTGGTCATTTTGATGTAATGTTGAAGTTGGGTAATTTTGGGTGTTAGGGTTTCAAAATAAATAAAGAGGGGTTTTGTTATTTTGACTCATATATGTGTGTCTTGGGTCTTAAAATGATGGTATTGATGTTGTTGATGATATATGGGACCTTTGGGTCATTGTAGAGAAAAATGGGGGAGAAGCCCTAAATTGTTGTATGAATTAATCTATATAATTAATTCGGGAATGTTATGGAAATATGGAATTGAGTTGGAAATAATGAAATTGGCTCATTATAAGAGGGAATAGTGGAGTTGGATTTATTTATCGCTCACTTATGAAAGTGTTGTCAAATTATCTGTTGATGCATTTATTATCTATTTAGAAATAAATTGCTTTGGGCTATCGGTGGAGGATAGTCTTGAATGTTGTAGACCTTGCACGATGATTAGGTGAATTAAAACTAATCAATTGAATATGTCATTGAATATGACGGTTGGAATAATACATCAAATTTATGTATTGATTGATTGTGTATATGATTTGTGCTTATATACATTGTGTTATGTGGGAGGAGATAGGGAATGGACTCCTAAACCGGATATTATTTGGGAGGAGATAGAGGATGGACTCCATTGATACAGCAAATATATGTATCTATTGAAGTATTGATACAGCAAATATGTGTATCTATTGTGAAGTATGGAAGTGTTTTATGTGATATTGATGCAGCAAATATGTGTATCTATTGTGAAGTATGGAAGTATTGTTAATATGAGCTATAGTCTCATGGGAATTGTTTGGCCAGGTTCTGAGCCACATTTATGAATTGAAAATCGGTTAACTAAAGGAAAGAGGAATGAAACATGGACATATTTGTCGTGTAATTGAAATGGGTTGTGAATTGATTTATGTGGGTTAAACATTTATCAAATGCTAATGTTTTAGTTATTGCTCATATTATGTTTAGCATATCTCTACTGGGCGTTGGCTCACCCTATATGGGACATCATTTTCAGGTTCAGGTATCATGCCACCTCCAAGGACGTAGCTTGGGAGGCTTGAGGCTGCTAGACTCTTTTTGTTATTTTTGTTGTATTACATGTATATCAAGCCAAGGGCTTATTTTGTGTAGAGCTAGTACTCTCATTTTTGTAACCAAGTGTTGACTTGGAAAGTTGTAAGCCTATAGGGCATTTACTTTTGTTGTCAACATGTAATACCTTTTGTAAGAATACTCTGATGATTGTAACATGAAATCTTTTCTTTATCGTGAACGTATGATGTTATGGGTTTATTTTGAGGGCGTTACAACTTGGTATCGGTCACAACCCAAACTCGTCTCTATGGGTTTAGCACCGTAACCGGCCAGTAATCCGATATTACCGAAGGCCTGCTTAAACGTAATACAGAGCACAGGGGCATGGCGGAAGCCAATACAGTAAATAAACAAGGTCCAATGAGCTGTGACAGTCTATATGCAAAAAGACTTTTCATGCATATATATATACTCGGTACAGAACAGTATGCACAATATTTACAGTCATTCAGAACAGGGACCAAATCCCTATTAAACAGTACAATACCGTGCTATGTCTATACAGTTATACAAAACAGATACAGAGACAGATGGAGGAAATTAAAACACCCCTAAGCCATAGCTTGGCAGGCTCGGAACCACGCAGTGAGGCACAGTAGTTGGCTTGACAAAAAGGAAGTCTAACCCACGCTTCTAGCTCCGGTCTGGTGCCTGAACACCTACATATATATAAAAACGGTGAGCTAAAGCCTAGTGAATAACATAATGCGTAAAGGGGTTTAGAATGAATGTCCTTACAGTAATGAAAACAGTTCATTGATTCAGTATAACAGTCATTCAGTCATATGTGGTACATCCATTAGCATAGCAGTACAGTAAACAGTAGGTCTTGAAAGACCGAACAGTCAATGATGGCCATCAATCAGTAAACAGTAGTGGTTCCAACAAGGGAACCAACAGAGATCTCTGTAACAGTAACAGTAACAGTAACAGTAACAGTAAACAGTAGTTGCTAAGGATGCCACAATACAGTTCAGAATATAGGACATACATTCATTCGATTAACAGTATCAGTTCAAAAAACAGTTCAGTTAAACAGTCAGAAATATTCACAGTTGAATATATCTTTACACAATTGTTACTCACAGAGTTCTGGGCTACAGTAAGCTAGAGCGCGTCTCCCGATGCCAACCCTACACAGTTTACAGGACGAACACACACTAAGCTACGCAGTTGGGAAAGATAATAATTTAATCCCTAATTGCCTCGGTGCGTTCTACATCTATATCCTCATTAACATGTCTTAAACTAGGCCTAAGAATGCCTAGGATGAAATGAGGATGCAAAGATGTACTTTTAAAAGCATTTTCAGAATTTTCAGAAAACAGGGGTCCCACTCGAGCGTAGGTTACTCCGCTCGAGCGGACATGCAGACAACGATTCCCGCTCGAGCGTCACTTCCCACGCTCGAGCGGACGGCAAAACAGTCAAAAGTACTGGATGCTCAAAAATCACGCTCGATGGGCGCTCGACACCCGCTCGAGCGTAAGACACAAGGTCCCGCTCGAGCGTCAATTATTCGCTCGAGCGGACATCAAAACAGTGCAAAGTACTGGGAGCACGAATTTCACGCTCGAGCGCCAGTAACCCCGCTCGAGCGTGAGTTCAAAATCTGGAATTTCCAGATTTGAACCTCAAGCTCAAATCCAACTTCAAATGCATCAAATTCAATTCCTTTGGGCCCATTTTCCAGAAAACACTTCATAACTCATAATATTATATGTTTCAAAGATCAATTTGATAAATCAAAGCCCAAGGGTGTTTCAATTAAATCCAATTTCAAACCAATTTTCATGGACATGAAGAACATGCAAACATGCATGAATTTAAACCATTTTAAAGCTTCAATGCTTGCTCAAATGAGCTCAAATCTTGCAAAAACATGATGACAACATGAACTATAACAATATTATGAACATGCATGTGAGGAATTATGAACTACAACCTCAAAACTTCAATATATATACATGCATGCAACAATTAAGCTTCAACACAACAATTTGACCCATAAATTGGCTCTAGACTTCAACTTTGCTCTAAACCATGCAAGAATCAACTCAAAACATAAACAAGAAGACAATGAATCTACCTTAAGTCTTGTAGTTCAAGAAGGGAGCTCAAATATGCAATCTCTTCTACAATTTCTTCAAGTCTCCAAGCAAAATGTAAGGAACTCAAGTTGAAATCACTCTATACCTCTCACTCTCTCTCTCTCTAGTCGGTTGTGGGTTCAAAATGACTGAGGGAAAAATGTTGAATCTAAGTCTCAAGTTGGTCTATGAAGTGGCCCACTCACAATGGCATCATGGTAATAAGTTCAACTCATGTATTACACACTATTTAACCTAATTTAATCATACCAAATCAAATTTCAGATAAATATGCCATAAAATCTTATAAATTCTAATGATCATAAAACATCAGTCAGTTTCGGATTCGGCCGCCGATAAGGCCTTCAATTAGCAGTTTAAACACAAAGACATGAACAGATAATTTAACGATCAAACAGATATAATGCAATTCAAACAGATATACTCAATCAATCAGTTTCAGATTTCAGTCAGTCAGTTCAGTATTTTAATCAGTTCAATTACTTATCATAATCAGTCTTAGTTTAACAGTAATCGATGGCTTATCGGTAAACAGTGGTGAGGGTTATTACAGTCTCTCCTCCTTAAAAAGAGTTTAGTCCTCTATACTCGAGTTACCTTCATTTTGGAAGAAAACAGGGTTTAGTGGAAACAGTTCAGGATATCTTTTAACCATGTCATCTTCCCTTTCCCAAGTGGTATACACGCCACCATGGTTTTGCCAGTCAACTTTCACTAACGGGATCTTTTTGTTTCTCAATTTCTTGATCCGTCTGTTTACAATCTGTATAGGTCGTTCTTCATAAGTGTAGTCATCACTAAGCACTACACGGGTCGGCTCAATCACATGAAAAGGATCCCGGAGGTAATCCCTCAACATAGAAATGTGGAACACATTGTGCATATGCTCCATTTCAGGAGGAAGTGCAACTTGATACGCCACGGGATTGATTTTCTCAATAATCTCATACAGTCCGACATATCTTGGCGCTAACTTGCCTTTGACTCCAAAACGAGTCTGGCCTTTCATCGGTGTCACTTTCACAAAAACGTGATCACCCACTTCGTACTCTCTGTCTCGTCTTCTGACATCCGCATAACTTTTCTGTCGGCTCTGTGCAGTTTTCAGTCTCTATTGTATCAGTTTTACTTTCTCAGTCATTTCATATACAATCTCGGGCCCAAGCAAAGGCCCATCTCCAACTTCTGCCCAGCAGATTGGAGATCTACATTTTCTGCCGTACAATGCCTCGAAAGGCGCCATACTAATACTTGAATGATAGCTGTTGTTGTAGGCAAATTCAGCTAAGGGCAAATGGCCTTCCCAGTTTTCCTGAAAATCAAGGACACACATTCTCAATAAATCCTCCAGAGTCTGGATGGTCCTTTCTGACTGACCATCTGTCTGAGGATGATAGGCACTACTCAGTCTCAGTTCAGTACCCAATGCAGTCTGTAAGCTTTGCAAAAATCTCGACGTAAACTTCGAATCCCTGTCAGAAACAATGGACACTGGCACTCCATGCAGTCTAACAATTTCATCAATATAGAGTATAGCCAATTTGTCCGCATTATAAATTGTTTTAACAGGTAAGAAGTGAGCAGATTTAGTCAGTCTATCAACAATAACCCAAATCGAGTCCATACCTTTACTGGAGCGAGGCAATCCCACAATAAAATCCATAGTAATATGTTCCCATTTCCACTCCGGTATCGGTAAGGGCTGCAATAAGCCTGCGGGTCGTTGATGTTCAGCTTTAACTTGTTGGCAATGAAGACATTTTGATACAAAATCAGCAATTTCTTTCTTCATTCCCGGCCACCAGAAATTCAGTTTCAGGTCTTGGTACATTTTCGTATTCCCCGGATGAATAGAAAATTTTGAGTTGTGGCCCTCTTGCAGAACTCTTCTTTTCAGTTCAGTATCATTCGGTACACACAGTCTTTCTTGAAATTTCAGTACATTATTTTCAAATTTGAAACCCGGTCTTGGTTTAGATTCCCTTTCTTCGATGATCTTCTTCAAGAAGTCATCCAGTTGCTGTTTCTCTTTAATTTCTTCGATCAATGCCGGTTGAGCAGAAATAGCAGCCATTGTTCCACTTTGTTCTCGCAAAACAATTTCAATTTCAAAGTTTTCAAGGTCACAAAGCAACTCTTTCTGTCCAGTAAGCAAACAGGCTAAGTTCCCAATCGATTTCCGACTCAATGCATCGGCAACGGTGTTGGCTTTTCCCGGATGGTACAGAATCTGTAGGTCATAGTCTTTAATCAGTTCTAGCCATCTCCGCTGTCTCATGTTCAGTTCTTTCTGTGTGAAGAAATACTTCAGACTCTTGTGGTCTATATACACCTCACATGTCGCCCCATAAAGATAGTGACGCCAGATTTTCAATGCAAATACCACTGCGGCAAGTTCCAAGTCATGGGTCGGGTAGTTCTTTTCGTGCGGTCTCAGTTGTCGGGAAGCATAAGCAATAACTCTCCCATTCTGCATTAAAGCACATCCCAAACCCTTATGAGAAGCATCACTAAATACAGTATAACCATCCGTACCTGAAGGTAAGGTAAGAACAGGTGCAGTCACTAGTCGAGTTTTCAACTCTTGGAAAGCTGATTCTCTTTGGTCAGTCCAGTCAAATGATATCCCCTTCTGAGTTAATTGAGTCAACGGTAAGGCAATTTTGGAGAAATCTTTGACAAATCTTCTGTAATATCTAGCCAAACCCAAAAAGCTTCGGACTTCTGTCACATTTGTTGGTCTAGGCCAGTTTACTACCGCTTCAATTTTCTGTGGATCAACTGAAATTCCATCCTTGCTAATAACATGTCCCAAAAACATAACATGATCAAGCCAAAATTCACATTTAGACAGTTTAGCATAGAGTTTCTGTTCTCTTAGGGTCTGTAGGGCAAGTCTCAGATGATGTTCATGTTCTTCTATACTTTTGGAATAAATCAGAATGTCATCTATGAATACAACAATAAAGTCATCGAGGAATGGTTTAAAAATTCTGTTCATGAGGTCCATAAATGCAGCAGGTGCATTGGTAACTCCGAAAGGCATAACTAAAAATTCGTAATGTCCATACCTCGTTCGAAAAGCAGTTTTATCAATGTCTTCTGGTTTAACTTTCAGCTGATGATATCCGGATCTGAGATCAATCTTAGAGAACACTTGAGCACCCTGTAACTGATCAAATAAGTCATCAATACGAGGCAATGGGTATTTATTTTTCACAGTTACCTTGTTCAGTTCACGGTAATCAATACACAGTCTCAGTGAGCCGTCTTTCTTTTTCACAAACAAGACAGGTGCGCCCCACGGTGAAGTACTAGGCCTGATAAACTTTTTATCTAACAGTTCTTGCAGTTGCACTTTCAATTCTTTCAGTTCAGTCGGAGCCATTCTATAAGGAGCTTTCGATATTGGCTGTGTACCCGGAATCACATCAACGGTGAACTCAATCTCCCTATCAATCAAATCCCCTGGCAGATCATCTGGAAAAACATCTGGGAATTCTCTGACTATAGGAATACAGTTCACATCAGTTTTAACATCAGTAGGTACATCAGTAGGTACAATCAATACAGAACAGAAATATCCCTTACATCCTTTTCTAATCAATTTAACAGCTTTCACAGATGAAATCAAATACGGGGGAGGTACCACTCCATTTCCATTAAACACAAATTTAGGTAAACCCGATGGACGGAAAACTACTTGTTTCATTACACAGTCTATGGTGGCATGATATTTCGTTAACCACTCCATCCCCAATATTACATCAAAATGATCAATGTTCAGAGACAGTAAGTCAATAAACAAATGTGCATCTCCAACAATAATTTCACAAGCAGGGTACATGTATGCACAAGTCATGGATCCCCCAACGGGTGAAGATACAGCGAACAGATAACTCATGGGTTCTAAGGGTCTATTCAATTTTCGCGAAAAAGCATGCGATACATATGAATGTGTAGACCCCGAATCAATCAGTACATATGCATTTTGAGTACAAATAGAGAGGATACCTGACACAACGGTCTCGGTATTTTGTACATCTCCCGGTACTAGGGCGAACACTCGGCCCTGCCTCATAGGCTCTTTCCCGGTAGCTTTAGGGTTCGGTTTTGGTGCAACAGTCGATGCTGCCACGCTTGGTGTAGCTTTGTTATTGGCCTGCGGAGCAGAGGGGCAGTCTTTAACCATGTGGCCTACCTTGCCACACCTGTAACAGGCTCCGGATATTTTGTAACAAACCCCTTTGTGCTTTCTGCCACACTCAGAACAGGGTGGTATGAAACCACTCCCTTGGCTGGGGCTAGTTGTTGACCCCGTATTCTGTTTCTTATTCAATGGGTTATGCTTGCCTTTCTTGAACTTGAAACCCTGCCTTTTACGAACTTGAAACCCTGCCTTTTACCACGCCATTCAGACGCTGGTGTTTCAGTTTTCAGTGCCTCGATGTTTGATTCATCCATCAAAGCTCGGTCAAGAACATTTACATAGTTCGGTAACTTCAAAACATTAATTCTGTCCAGTATTGCAACATTCAAGCCGCCTTCAAACTTTCTGGCCTTCTTGTAATCAGTGTCCACCATGTGTGGTGCATATCTAGCAAGCTCGGTGAACTTTGTTTCATATTCAGCAACGGACATCGTGCCCTGTCTCAGCTGTTCAAATTCAGTTACTTTTCTGTCTCTGACACACTGTGGGAAATATTTCTCGAAGAAGGCTCCTTTGAATTGAGCCCAAGTCATTACAGTGTTGTCATCACGGATAAGCATCCACCACCTTCTAGCTTCTTCTTGCAAAGTAAAGGTGGCCAACAGTACTTTATGTGCTTCCGAGCACGGAAACACTTCAAACAATTTTTCTGTTTCGAGAACCCATGCTTCAGCTTTTAACGGTTCAAGGCCTCCCTGAAAGGATGTCGGTTTCATTTTGCTGAACTTCTGGGTAAGAGCAATTATGTCCCCATCATTAGCATTGACATTCTGTTCCGGCTGTACCGGAGGAGGAGGTGGGGGCTGTTGGTTCTGTTGTTGATCTAATCTTTCAGTTATTAATTCCATCATTCTCTCCAGTCTTGCCATTCTTGCCTCAGAGGATGAGGATTCAAATTCATTTGCGGTTCTTGTATTATCCATTTCACTATAAGCAATTATAACAATTATCAACATAAGCAGTTGCATACTTAAACAGTTTATCACATTAGCATATATTCAGTCATGTCATAGCAACACACTTATCATGTTCATGCGACGCCGTACTTGCTTTTCTGGGACACCCTATAGCTCATTTGAACACGTGTGTGCGGTATAACTCGTGGTTAAGTATCGCTCTGATACCACTCTGTCACGACCCAAACCCGCCCCTATGGGTTTAGCACCGTAACCGGCCAGTAATCCGAGATTACCGAAGGCCTGCTTAACAGTAATACAAAGTACAGGGGCATGGCGGAAGCCAATACAGTAAATAAACAATGTCCAATCAGCTGTGACAGTCTATATGCAAAAAGACTTTTCATGCATATATATATATACTCGGTACAGAACAGTATGCACAATATTTACAGTCATTCAAAACAGGGACCAAATCCCTATTAAACAGTACAGTACAGTGCTATGTCTATACAGTTATACAAAATAGATACAGAGACAGATGGGGGAAATTAAAACACCCCTAAGCCATAGCTTGGCAGGCTCGGAACCTCGCAGTGAGGCACAGTAGTTGGCTTGACAAAAAGGGAGTCTAACCCACGCTCCTAGCTCCGGTCTGGTGCCTGAACACCTACATATATATAAAAACGGTGAGCTAAAGCCTAGTGAATAACATAATGCGTAAAGGGGTTTAGAATGAATGTCCTTACAGTAATGAAAACAGTTCATTGATTCAGTATAACAGTCATTCAGTCATATGTGGTACATCCATTAGCATAGCAGTACAGTAAACAGTAGGTCTTGAAAGACTGAACAGTCAATGATGGCCATCAATCAGTAAACAGTAGTGGTTCCAACAAGGGAACCGACAGAGATCTTTGTAACAGTAACAGTAAACAGTAGTTGCTAAGGATGCCACAATACAGTTCAGAATATAGGACATACATTCATTTGATTAACAGTATCAGTTCAAAAAACAGTTCAGTTAAACAGTCAGAAATATTCACAGTTGAACATATCTTTACACAATTGTTACTCACAGAGTTCTGGGCTACAGTAAGCTAGAGCGCGTCTCCCGATGCCAACCCTACACAGTTTACAGGACGAACACACACTAAGCTACACAGTTGGGAAAGATAATAATTAATCCCTAATTGCCTCGGTGTGTTCTACATCTATATCCTCATTAACATGTCTTAAACTAGGCCTAAGAATGCCTAGGATGAAATGAGGATGCAAAGATGTACTTTTAAAAGCATTTTCAGAATTTTCAGAAAACAAGGGTCCCGCTCGAGCGTAGGTTACTCCGCTCGAGCGGACATGCAGACAACGATTCCCGCTCGAGCGTCACTTCCCACGCTCGAGCGGACGGCAAAACAGTCAAAAGTACTGGATGCTCAAAAATCACGCTCGATGGGCGCTCGACACCCGCTCGAGCGTAAGACACAAGGTCCCGCTCGAGCGTCAATTATTCCGCTCGAGCGGACATCAAAACAGTGCAAAGTACTGGGAGCACGAATTTCACGCTCGAGCGCCAGTAACCCCGCTCGAGCGTGAGTTCAAAATCTGGAATTTCCAGATTTGAACCTCAAGCTCAAATCCAACTTCAAATGCATCAAATTCAATTCCTTTGGGCCCATTTTCCAGAAAACACTTCAAAACTCATAATATTATATGTTTCAAAGATCAATTTGATAAATCAAAGCCCAAGGGTGTTTAATTAAATCCAATTTCAAACCAATTTTCATGGACATGAAGAACATGCAAACATGCATGAATTTAAACCATTTTAAAGCTTCAATGCTTGCTCAAATGAGCTCAAATCTTGCAAAAACATGATGACAACATGAACTATAACAATATTATGAACATGCATGTGAGGAATTATGAACTACAACCTCAAAACTTCAATATATATACATGCATGCAACAATTAAGCTTCAACACAACAATTTGACCCATAAATTGGCTCTAGACTTCAACTTTGCTCTAAACCATGCAAGAATCAACTCAAAACATAAACAAGAAGACAATGAATCTACCTTAAGTCTTGTAGTTCAAGAAGGGAGCTCAAATATGCAATCTCTTCTACAATTTCTTCAAGTCTCCAAGCAAAATGTAAGGAACTCAAGTTGAAATCACTCTATACCTCTCACTCTCTCTCTCTAGTCGGTTGTGGGTTCAAAATGACTGAGGGAAAAATGTTGAATCTAAGTCTCAAGTTGGTCTACGAAGTGGCCTACTCACAATGGCATCATGGTAATAAGTCCAACTCATGTATTACACACTATTTAACCTAATTTAAT
Source organism: Camellia japonica (assembly GCA_030407325.1). Classification (NCBI taxonomy): domain Eukaryota; kingdom Viridiplantae; phylum Streptophyta; class Magnoliopsida; order Ericales; family Theaceae; genus Camellia; species Camellia japonica. Next base: position 179,295,033 of record JAPPVO010000059.1, on the reverse strand, counting down.
CATACCAAATCAAATTTCAGATAAATATGCCATAAAATCTTATAAATTCTAATGATCATAAAACATCAGTCAGTTTCGGATTCGGCCGCCGATAAGGCCTTCAATTAGCAGTTTAAACACAAAGACATGAACAGATAATTTAACGATCGAACAGATAGAACGCAATTCAAATAGATATACTCAATCAATCAGTTTCAGATTTCAGTCAGTCAGTTCAGTATTTTAATCAGTTCAATTACTTATCATAATCAGTCTTAGTTTAACAGTAATCGATGGCTTATCGGTAAACAGTGATGAGGGTTATTACAGTCTCCCCTCCTTAAAAAGAGTTTAGTCCTCTAAACTCAAGTTACCTTTGTTTTGGAAGAAAACAGGGTTCAGTGGAAACAGTTTAGGATATCTTTTAGCCATGTCATCTTCCCTTTCCCAAGTGGCATACACGCCACCATGGTTTTGCCAGTCAACTTTCACTAACGGGATCTCTTTGTTTCTCAATTTCTTGATCCGTCTGTTTACAATATGTATAGGCCGTTCTTCATAAGTGTAGTCATCACTAAGCACTACACGGGTCGGCTCAATCACATGAAAAGGATCCCGGAGGTAATCCTTCAACATAGAAATGTGGAACACATTGTACATATGCTCCATTTCAGGAGGAAGTGCAACTTGATACGCCACCGGATTGATTTTCTCAATAATCTCATACAGTCCGACATATCTTGGCGCTAACTTGCCTTTGACTCCAAAACGATTCTGGCCTTTCATCGGTGTCACTTTCACAAAAACGTGATCACCCACTTCGTACTCTCTGTCTCGTCTTCTGACATCCGCATAACTTTTCTGTCGGCTCTGTGCAGTTTTCAGTCTCTATTGTATCAGTTTTACTTTCTCAGTCGTTTCATATACAATCTCGGGCCCAAGCAAAGGCCCATCTCCAACTTCTGCCCAGCAGATTGGAGATCTACATTTTCTGCCATACAATGCCTCGAAAGGCGCCATACCAATACTTGAATGATAGCTGTTGTTGTAGGCAAATTCAGCTAAGGGCAAATGGCCTTCCCAGTTTCCCTGAAAATCAAGGACACACATTCTCAATAAATCCTCCAGAGTCTGGATGGTCCTTTCTGACTGACCATCTGTCTGAGGATGATAGGCACTACTCAGTCTCAGTTCAGTACCCAATGCAGTCTGTAAGCTTTGCAAAAATCTCGACGTAAACTTTGAATCCCCGTCAGAAACAATGGACACAGGCACTCCATGCAGTCTAACAATTTCATCAATATAGAGTATAGCCAATTTGTCCGCATTATAAATTGTTTTAACATGTAAGAAGTGAGCAGATTTAGTCAGTCTATCAACAATAACCCAAATCGAGTCCATACCTTTACTGGAGCGAGGCAATCCCACAATAAAATCCATAGTAATATGTTCCCATTTCCACTCCGGTATCGGTAAGGGCTGCAATAAGCCTGCGAGTCGTTGATGTTCAGCCTTAACTTGTTGGCAATGAAGACATTTTGATACAAAATTAGAGATTTCTTTCTTCATTCCCGGCCACCAGAAATTCAGTTTCAGGTCTTGGTACATTTTCGTATTCCCCGAATGAATAGAAAATTTTGAGTTGTGGCCCTCTTGCAGAACTCTTCTTTTCAGTTCAGTATCATTCGGTACACACAGTCTTTCTTGAAATTTCAGTACATTATTTTCAAATTTGAAACCCGGTCTTGGTTTAGATTCCCTTTCTTCGATGATCTTCTTCAAGAAGTCATCCAGTTGCTGTTTCTCTTTAATTTCTTCAATCAATGTCGGTTGAGCAGAAATAGCAGCTATTGTTCCACCTTGTTCCCGCAAAACAATCTCAATTTCAGATTTTTCAAGGTCACAAAGCAACTCTTTCTGTCCAGTAAGCAAACAGGCTAAGTTCCCAATTGATTTCCGACTCAATGCATCGGCAACGGTGTTGGCTTTTCCCGGATGGTACAGAATCTGTAGGTCATAGTCTTTAATCAGTTCTAGCCATCTCCGCTGTCTCATGTTCAGTTCTTTCTGTGTGAAGAAGTACTTCAGACTCTTGTGATCTGTATACACCTCACATGTCGCCCCATAAAGATAGTGACGCCAGATTTTCAATGCAAATACCACTGCGGCAAGTTCCAAGTCATGGGTTGGGTAGTTCTTTTCGTGCGGTCTCAGTTGTCGGGAAGCATAAGCAATAACTCTCCCATTCTGCATTAAAACACATCCCAAACCCTTATGAGAAGCATCACTAAATACAGTATAACCATCCGTACCTGAAGGTAAGGTAAGAACAGGTGCAGTCACTAGTCGAGTTTTCAACTCTTGGAAAGCTGATTCTCTTTGGTCAGTCCAGTCAAATGATATCCCCTTCTGAGTTAATTGAGTCAACGGTAAGACAATTTTGGAGAAATCTTTGACAAATCTTCTGTAGTATCCAGCCAAACCCAAAAAGCTTCGGACTTCTGTCACATTTGTTGGTCTAGGCCAGTTTACTACTGCTTCAATTTTCTGTGGATCAACTGAAATTCCATCCTTGCTAATAACATGTCCCAAAAACATAACATGATCAAGCCAAAATTCACATTTAGACAGTTTAGCATAGAGTTTCTGTTCTCTTAGGGTCTGTAGGGCAAGTCTCAGATGATGTTCATGTTCTGCTATACTTTTGGAATAAATCAGAATGTCATCTATGAATACAACAATAAAGTCATCGAGGAATGGTTTAAAAATTCTGTTCATGAGGTCCATAAATGCAGCAGGTGCATTGGTAACTCCGAAAGGCATAACTAAAAATTCGTAGTGTCCATACCTCGTTCGAAAAGCAGTTTTATCAATGTCTTCTGGTTTAACCTTCAGCTGATGATATCCGGATCTGAGATCAATCTTAGAGAACACTTGAGCACCCTGTAACTGATCAAATAATTCATCAATACGAGGCAATGGGTATTTATTTTTCACAGTTACCTTGTTCAGTTCACGGTAATCAATACACAGTCTCAGTGAGCCGTCTTTCTTTTTCACAAACAAGACAGGTGCGCCCCACGGTGAAGTACTAGGCCTGATAAACTTTTTATCTAACAGTTCTTGCAGTTGCACTTTCAATTCTTTCAGTTCAGTCGGAGCCATTCTGTAAGGAGCTTTCGATATTGGCTGTGTACCCGGAATCACATCAACGGTGAACTCAATCTCCCTATCAATCAAATCCCCTGGTAGATCATCTGGAAAAACATCTGGGAATTCTCTGACTATAGGAATACAGTTCACATCAGTTTTAACATCAGTAGGTACATCAGTAGGTACGGTCAATACAGAACAGAAATATCCCTTACATCCTTTTCTAATCAATTTAACAGCTTTCACAGATGAAATCAAATACGGGGGAGGTACCACTCCATTTCCATTAAACACAAATTCAGGTAAACCCGGTGGACGGAAAACTACTAGTTTCGTTACACAGTCTATGGTGGCATGATATTTCGTTAACCAGTCCATCCCCAATATTACATCAAAATGATCAATGTTCAGAGGCAGTAAGTCAATAAACAAATGTGCATCTCCAACAATAATTTCACAAGCAGGGTACATGTATGCACAAGTCATGGATCCCCCAACGGGTGAAGATACAGCGAACAGATAACTCATGGGTTCTAAGGGTCTATTCAATTTTCGTGAAAAAGCATGCGATACATATGAATGTGTAGACCCCGAATCAATCAGTACATATGCATTTTGAGTACAAATAGAGAGGATACCTGACACAACGGTCTCGGTATTTTGTACATCTCCCGGTACTAGGGCGAACACTCGGCCCTGCCTCATAGGCTCTTTCCCGGTAGCTTTAGGGTTCGGTTTTGGTGCAACAGTCGATGCTGCCACGCTTGGTGTAGCTTTGTTATTGGCCTGCGGAGTAGAGGGGTAGTCTTTAACCATGTGGCCTACCTTGCCACACCTGTAACAGGCTCCGGATATTTTGTAACAAACCCCTTTGTGCTTTCTGCCACACTCAGAACAGGGTGGTATGAAACCACTCCCTTGGTTAGCGCTAGTTGTTGACCCCGTATTCTGTTTCTTATTCAATGGGTTATGCTTGCCTTTCTTGAACTTGAAACCCTGCCTTTTACCACGCCATTCAGACGCTGGTGTTTCAGTTTTCAGTGCCTCGATGTTTGATTCAGCCATCAAAGCTCGGTCAAGAACATTTACATAGTTCGGTAACTTCAAAACATTAATTCTGTCCAGTATTGCAACATTCAGGCCGCCTTCAAACTTTCTGGCCTTCTTGTAATCAGTGTCCACCATGTGTGGTGCATATCTAGCAAGCTCGGTGAACTTTGTTTCATATTCAGCAACGGACATCGTGCCCTGTCTCAGCTGTTCAAATTCAGTTACTTTTCTGTCTCTGACACACTGTGGGAAATATTTCTCGAAGAAGGCTCCTTTGAATTGAGCACAAGTAATTACAGTGTTGTCATCACGGATAAGCATCCACCACCTTCTAGCTTCTTCTTGCAAAGTAAAGGTGGCCAACAATACTTTATATGCTTCCGAGCACGGAAACACTTCAAACAATTTTTCTGTTTCGAGAACCCATGCTTCAGCTTTTAACGGTTCAAGGCCTCCCTGAAAGGATGGCGGTTTCATTTTGCTGAACTTCTGGGTAAGATCAATTATGTCCCCATCATTAGGATTGACATTCTGTTCCGGCTGTACCGGAGGAGGAGGTGGTGGCTGTTGGTTCTGTTGTTGATCTAATCTTTCAGTTATTAATTCCATCATTCTCTCCAGTCTTGCCATTCTTGCCTCAGAGGATGAGGATTCAGATTCATTTGCGGTTCTTGTATTATCCATTTCACTATAAGCAGTTATAACAATTATCAACATAAGCAGTTGCATACTTAAACAGTTTATCACATTAGCATATATTCAGTCATGTCATAGCCACACACTTATCATGTTCATGCGACGCCGTACTTGCTTTTCTGGGACACCCTATAGCTCATTTGAACACGTGTGTGCGGTATAACTCGTGGTTAAGTATCGCTCTGATACCACTCTGTCACGACCCAAACCCGCCCCTATGGGTTTAGCACCGTAACCGGCCAGTAATCCGAGATTACCGAAGGCCTGCTTAACAGTAATACAAAGTACAGGGGCATGGTGGAAGCCAATACAGTAAATAAACAATGTCCAATGAGCTGTGACAGTGTATATACAAAAAGACTTTTCATGCATATATATATACTCGGTACAGAACAGTATGCACAATATTTACAGTCATTCAAAACAGGGACCAAATCCCTATTAAACAGTACAGTACAGTGCTATGTCTATACAGTTATACAAAACAGAGACAGAGACAGACGGGGGAAATTAAAACACCCCTAAGCCATAGCTTGGCAGGCTCGGATCCTCGCAGTGAGGCACAGTAGTTGGCTTGACAAAAAGGGAGTCTAACCCACGCTCATAGCTCCGGTCTGGTGCCTGAACACCTACATATATATAAAAACAGTGAGCTAAAGCCTAGTGAATAACATAATGCGTAAAGGGGTTTAGAATGAATGTCCTTACAGTAATGAAAACAGTGCATTGATTCAGTATAACAGTCATTCAGTCATATGTGGTACATCCATTAGCATAGCAGTACAGTAAACACTAGGTCTTGAAAGACCGAATAGTCAATGATGGCCATCAATCAGTAAACAGTAGTGGTTCCAACAAGGGAACTGACAGAGATCTCTGTAACAGTAACAGTAACAGTAAACAGTCGTTGCTAAGGATGTCACAATACAGTTCAGAATATAGGACATACATTCATTCGATCAACAGTATCAGTTTAGAAAACAGTTCAGTTAAACAGTCAGAAATATTCACAGTTGAACATATCTTTACACAATTGTTACTCACAGAGTTTTGGGCTACAGTAAGCTAGAGCGCGTCTCCCGATGCCAACCCTACATAGTTTACAGGACGAACACACACTAAGCTACGCAGTTGGGAAAGATAATAATTTAATCTCTAATTGCCTCGGTGTGTTCTACATCTATATCCTCATTAACATGTCTTAAACTAGGCCTAAGAATGCCTAGGATGAAATGAGGATGCAAAGATGTACTTTTAAAAGCATTTTCAGAATTTTCAGAAAACAGGGGTCCCGCTCGAGCGTAGGTTACTCCGCTCGAGCGGACATGCAGACAACGGTTCCCGCTCGAGCGTCACTTCCCACGCTCGAGCGGACTGCAAAACAGTCAAAAGTACTGGATGCTCAAAAATCACGCTCGATGGGCGCTCGACACCCGCTCGAGCGTAAGACACAAGGTCCCGCTCGAGCGTCAATTATGCCGCTCGAGCGGACATCAAAACAGTGCAAAGTACTGGGAGCACGAATTTCACGCTCGAGCGCCAGTAACCCCGATCGAGCGTGAGTTCAAAATCTGGAATTTCCAGATTTGAACCTCAAGCTCAAATCCAACTTCAAATGCATCAAATTCAATTCCTTTGGGCCCATTTTCCAGAAAACACTTCAAAACTCATAATATTATATGTTTCAAAGATCAATTTGATAAATCAAAGCCCAAGGGTGTTTCAATTAAATCCAATTTCAAACCAATTTTCATGGACATGAAGAACATGCAAACATGCATGAATTTAAACCATTTTAAAGCTTCAATGCTTGCTCAAATGAGCTCAAATCTTGCAAAAACATGATGACAACATGAACTATAACAATATTATGAACATGCATGTGAGGAATTATGAACTATAATCTCAAAACTTCAATATATATACATGCATGCAACAATTAAGCTTCAACACAACAATTTGACCCATAAATTGGCTCTAGACTTCAACTTTGCTCTAAACCATGCAAGAATCAACTCAAAACATAAACAAGAAGACAATGAATCTACCTTAAGTCTTGTAGTTCAAGAAGGGAGCTCAAATATGCAATCTCTTCTACAATTTCTTCAAGTCTCCAAGCAAAATGTAAGGAACTCAAGTTGAAATCACTCTATACCTCTCACTCTCTCTCTCTAGTCGGTTGTGGGTTCAAAATGACTGAGGGAAAAATGTTGAATCTAAGTCTCAAGTTGGTCTATGAAGTGGCCCACTCACAATGGCATCATAGTAATAAGTCCAACTCATGTATTACACACTATTTAACCTAATTTAATCATACCAAATCAAATTTCAGATAAATATGCCATAAAATCTTATAAATTCTAATGATCATAAAACATCAGTCAGTTTCGGATTCGGCCGCCGATAAGGCCTTCAATTAACAGTTTAAACACAAAGACATGAACAGATAATTTAACGATCGAACAGATAGAATGCAATTCAAACAGATATACTCAATCAATCAGTTTCAGATTTCAGTCAGTCAGTTCAGTATTTTAATCAGTTCAATTACTTATCATAATCAGTCTTAGTTTAACAGTAATCGATGGCTTATCGGTAAACAGTGGTGAGGGTTATTACAGTATCAGAGCGTACCGGGTTCAAATACTTTGGGTACGTGGGAAATTATTAGTACCACGATGGATTCGTCTCGCTTGCTAGAAACTTAGATGTAGTGTTATATGCTTATGTGATAACATGTTTACGTGACTACTTAGGTATAGGATTTAGTTTCTAGGAAGTTGATTGGATTCTTGGGTTTCTGGGAGTCCTGTTGGAGAAGTACTTAATCAATGCTGTTTCTAACCGGAACTCTAGCAACGCCTCGGGTCTGTCATTATCCGGAAATAAAATTCGTAAGTGCTTATATGATTATGTGTTTACGTGGAATGAATTACTATTGTCCAATGCATTAGGACGCGAGTGTTGTAGCTTCCGCACATTTGTGAATGTGCTAATGTTCTTCGTTACCTTTATTACGATATCAGGACGAGGACGTGGTGGTAGGCGAGGTAAGCCTAGGAGGCAGGAGATGCCTATACCGGATGAGATTCCGAAGCAGCAGAAGGGTGTTGGTCAGGCCAATATGGCCGAGCCAGTAGGTCAGCAGGCCATGGGCGCCTTAGCCTACGAGATGGCAGGAGCTTTGAGGGAATCCTTGGGCATTCTCAGAGCTGAGAATCAAGTCTAGGCCCATGTTGCTGAGGCAGGGCCTTCATTTCTGAAGAGGGAGTTCTTCCGGTCTAATCCGGATAAGTTTGTTGGGGATCCGAAGGAGCCACTGAAGGCTAATGAGTGGCTGGAGCAAATGACTAAGACGTTTGAGATCCTTGGCATCGAAGATGGGGCATTAAAGGTGACCTTGGCATCTTTCCAACTAAAGGGGGATGCGGGTCAGTGGTGAAAGTTTATCAGAGGTCGTGTTGGAGGGACTTGGGAGGCCTTTGTAGATGTTTTCCAGGAGAAATTCTTGTCTCCAGCTGTTAGGAAGAAGCTGAGGGACCAGTTTTGTCAGCTCAAGCAGCTGAGTTTATCAGTGGCCGAGTTTGAGGCCGCTTTTACCAGTTTATCCAGGTTTGCACCTGAGCTTGTGGCGTCTGAGGAACGCCGTTGTATTGAGTTCGAGAGGAAGTTGAGGCACAGGCTCAAGATGAGAGTTAGGGGGCCTATGACTTGAGAGTATGGGCGTCTTGTAGATGCTACAGCCCATATGGAGATTATGATGCAGGAGGAGGAGGAGAGGCAGAGAGGCTCCAAGAGGAGTCAGGATGGACAGGGGGACGGTAGGAGGTAGAGGAGTCCTAACCCTCAGTAGTCCCAGGGTGCTTTTACGAGATCTACCTTTCTAGTGCCAAGTGCAGGCTCTAGGAGAGGCAGTCAGGGAGACATTACCTGTTACAAATGTGGTCAGCTGGGCCACAAGTCTCCAGCTTGCCTGCAAAGAGGAGGAGGTCAGAGAGCAGCTTTATCTTCGGCTCGACCTCAGAGCCAGAGTCAGGGCAGAGGCCAGCCGCTCTCTTGTTACCAGTGTGGTCAGGCGGGGCAGCTGAAGAGGTATTGCCCGCAGTTGAGTGGCATATCTGGTGCATCTGGGTCGAGGCAGAGTTTTCAGCCAACTCAGTCAGTTCAGGCCTCGAGGGCCAATCAGGGGGCTTCATCGTCCCAGTCTGTGCAGCAGTCTTTTGCTCCTAGAGGTGAGCAGGTAGATCAGGGGCCTACAGGGCGTGTGTATGCTGTTACCGCGCTGGATCTAGTACCGGCTCTATCTGTTGTGAGAGGTACGTTTTTGTTTTGCAACTCGGTTGCCAATATGTTGCTTGATACGGGTGCATCTCATTCCTTTATATCTGCTGCATTTGCATCTGTTTTGGAGCTGGAGTTGGCACAGTTAGCATCTCCTATTTGTGTAGTATCACATGTTGGGGGTGAATTGATTTTAAAACAAGGGTGTAGAGGGTGCGATATAGAGGTCGCCGACCGCCGGCTTCCATTTTCTTTTGTAGTTATGGCTATGTCGAGTTTTGATGTTATTATGGGTATGGACTGGCTATCGTCATACCGGGCAGTTATTGATTGTTAGCGCCAGAGGGTCACAGTATGTACCTTGAGCGGGGATTGTTTCCATTTCTTGGGGGATTGGGTTGGTAGTGTGTTGCCACCGGTGTATGATCCGCAAGGGCGGAGTGAGCTTAGTAGTCTCCTCGCTAGCTTTATGAGTAGTGAGAGTGATGAGACCCAGATTATGTTACCAAGAATGGTTTGTGAGTACTCGGACGTCTTTCTCGAGGACCTTGTCAGTTTGCTACCACATCGGGAGGTTGAGTTTTCCATTGATTTAATGCCCGGCACGGCGCCGATTTCCATGACACCTTATCGTTTTGCCCCAGCCAAGTTGAGTGAGTTCAAGATTCAACTCCAGGAGTTGCTGGATAAGGGCTTCATTCGCCCTAGTGTTTCGCCGTGGGGAGCACCGGTCCTCTTTGCTAAAAAGAAAGATGGTGCTTTGAGACTTTGCATCGACTACCGAAAATTGAATCGGGTTACGGTTAAGAATAAATACCCTATTGTAATAACCCTCAACACTGATTACTGATAACCCAACTGATTACTGCTAAACTGAGACTAAACATGATTAGTAATTGAATTGATTGAAATACTGAACTGACTGATTGAATGCGCTAGTTTAAATGCATACCTATCTGTTGACTGTTAAAATTATCTATTTATGTTTTATGTTTTAAATTGCGAATTGAAGGCCTTATCGGCGGCCGAATCTGAAATTGATTGATGATTTATGATCATTAGAATTTATGTGAATTTATGGTATATTCATCCGAAATGTGATTTGGTATGATTAAATTAGATTAAATATTGATAAATTACACTAATTGGCTTTATTTACAATTATGCCATAATGGTGGGCCACTTAAGTCAAATTATATTGGTCTTGTTGAAGCTTGTATTGCATCATTCTTGTTCATCACTCTTGTGAGAGCTAAAACCGAGAGAGAATGAGAGAATTAGGGAGAAGGAAGGAGATTTCAACAATTTGACTTGGAGGCTTAGGAAAATTGAAGAGAATTGCATAATTGAGCTTCCCTTCTTTAAATTGAAGACTTAAGGTAGGATGTTCAACATTTAATTTGTGAATCCAAGTCATCTCTTGCATGGTTCATGGAAGTTTAGTGAATTGAGTCTAGAATTGGCTTATTGTATTGAATTATGAGTTAATCCATGCATGCATGTTCACATTGTGAAGTTTTAAGGTTATTTCATAGAAAATCTTACATGCATGTTTACATTATGGTTCTAGCCCATGAACTCATCTTGGTTTTGAAGGAATTGACTCATTTGAGCAAGTAATTGAAGCTTTGAATTGGTTTAAACTCATGCATGTCATGTTTGAGTTATGTTCTTGAGTTTTGGTTTGAAATTGGGTTGATTTGATCTTCCTTTGGGGCTTTGATTTTACAATTGAGCTTTGAATCATGTTAAACTATGAGTTTTGATGTGTTTTCCAGCAAATTAGCCCAAGAGGATCGAAATTTATGTTTTAAAAGTTTAATTTGAGCTTGAGGTTCAAATCTGGGAATTCTAGATTTTGAACTCACGCTCGAGCGGGGTGACTGGTACTCGAGCGTGAAATTCGTGCTCCCAGTACTTTGCACTGTTTTGAAGTTCGCTCGAGCAGAAGAATTAAGGCTCGAGCGAGACCTTGTGTCTTACGCTCGAGCGGGTGTCAAGCGCCCAATTGAGCATGAATTTCACCTATCCAGCATTTTTGACTGTTTTGTAGAACGCTCGAGCGGGTAATTCTACGCTCGAGCGGAAACCTTTGTCTGCATGTCCGCTCGAGCGGAGTAACATACGCTCGAGCGTGACCCCTGTTTTCTGAAAATTCTGAAAATGCTTTTAAAGTGCATCTTTGCATCCTCATTTCATCCTAGGCATTCTTAGGCCTAGTTTAAGGCATCTTAATGAGGATATAGATGTAGAACCACACCAAGGCAAATTAGGGATTAAGTTATTATTTTCCCAACTGTGTAGCTTAGTGTGTGTTCAATCTGTAACTGTGTAGGGTTGGCATCTGAGGACGCGCACTAGCTTAACTGTAGCCTAGAACTCTGTGAGTAACAACTGTGTAAAGATATGTTCAAATATGAATATCTTTTGAATGGTTAAACTGTACTGTTTCTAAATTGATACTGTTAACTGAATGAATGTATGTCCTCTATTCTGAACTGTATTGTGGCATCCATAGCAACTACTGTTACTGTTACTGCTACTGTTACAGAGATCTCTGTCGGTTCCCATGTTGGAACCACTACTGTTTACTGAAATGATGGCCATCATTGACTGCTCGGTCTTTTAAGACCTACTGTTTACTGTACTGCTATGCTAAGGGATGTACCACATATGACTGTTATGATTGAATGACTGATTTACTGAATCAATTGACTGTTTTCAATACTAAAAGGATATTCATTCTTAACCTCTTTACGCATTATGTTATTCACTGGGCTTTAGCTCACTGCTCATATATATATATATATATGTAGGTGTACAGGCACCAGACCGGAGCTAGGAGCGTGGGTTAGACTCCCCTTTTTGTCAAGCCAACTACTGTGCCTCACTTGAGGTTCCGAGCCTGTTTCAAGCCATGGCTTGGGGGTGTTTAAATTCCCCCATCTGTCTCTGTATCTGTTTTGTATAGACTGTATAGACTGTTACTGTACTATTTTAATAGGGATTAAATCCCTGTCTGAATGATTGTGCATATATGTATAGACTGTTTCGTTATGTATGTGCATACGAATGAAAAGTATTTTTGCATACAGACTGTCACAGCTCATTGGACATTGTTCATTTAGTAATTTGGCTTCCGCCATGCCCCTGTACTCTGTATTACTGTTAAGCAGGCCTTCGGTAATCTCGGATTACTGGCCGGTTACGGTACTAAACCCATAGGGGCGGGTTTGGGTCGTGACACCTATGCCCCGTATAGATGATCTGTTTGACCAGTTGAAAGGGTCCCATTGTTTCTCTAAGATAGACTTGAGATCGGGTTACCATCAGTTGAGGGTCAGGGAGGAGGTTATTCCGAAGATGGCATTCCGTACGCGGTATGGCCACTATGAGTTTCTGGTGATGCCTTTTGGGCTCACCAATGCGCCGGCAGTGTTTATGGATTTGATGAACCCGATATTCCGGGAATTCTTAGATCGTTTTGTAGTCGTTTTCGTAAATGACATTCTGATTTATTCGCCTTTGGAGGAGGAGCACGAGGAACACTTGAGAGTGGTGTTTGAGTTGCTTAGAGCCCATAGGCTGTATGCCAAGTTTGGAAAGTGTGAGTTCTGGCTAAGAGAGGTCAAGTTCTTAGGCCATGTAGCCTCTGGGGAAGGGATGTCTATTGATACATCCAAGATTGAGACAGTGCAGGATTGGGCACAGCCTAAGAGTGTTTTTGAGATCCGCAGTTTTCTGGGATTAGCTGGGTATTATCGCCGGTTTGTGAAAGATTTCTCCAGGCTAGCTTCGCCGTTGACTAGATTGACGCAGAAAGGGGTCAAATTTGTATGGAGTGAGACTTGTGAAAAGTCGTTCCAAGAGTTGAAAATTAGATTGACCACCGCTCCAGTTTTGATTATTCCGGAGAGAGGGTTGGGTTACGCGGTTTACTATGATGCCTCACGAGAGGGTTTGGGTTGTGTGTTGATGCAAGAGGGGAAAGTGGTAGCCTATGGCTCACGTCAGTTGAAAATACACGAGAGGAATTACCCTACACATGACCTAGAGTTAGCAGCTATGATTTTTGCCTTGAAGATTTGGAGGCACTACCTTTATGGTGAGAGGTTCAAGGTGTTCTCAGACCATAAGAGCTTGAAGTATCTGTTTACACAGAGGGACTTGAATTTGAGGCAGAGAAGGTGGATCGAGTTCATAGAGGATTATGATTTCGAGCTGCACTATCACCCGGGAAAGGCCAATGTTGTGGCCGATGCTCTTAGTAGGAAATCCGTTAGTGATGTTGCTTGTATAGCCATCCGGGAATGGGAGATCTTAGGTGCACTTGGCAAGTTTGATTTGCTTCTGGGCGAATCCGTTGAGGCTGCGGCCTTGTTTTCTGTTGTTGCGCAGCCTACACGTGTGACTCGAGTGTTAGAGGCACAGAGAGGTGACCTTGAGGTAGAATCCCTCCGAGAGAAGATCTCCAGTGGAAAGGTTGAAAAGGGTTTGGTTGTGTATCCCGACCTGAGTGTGAGATATCGAGACCGTTTGTTTGTGCCGGAGTCATGCCGAGAGGAGATATTTCGAGAGTTTCACCATTTACGTCTTACGGTACATCCGGGAGGCACTAAGATGTATCGTGATTTGGGTCGCCAGTTTTGGTGGCGGGGTATGAAGAAAGATGTGGCAGTGTTTGTGTCTAAGTGCCTTACTTGTCAGCAAGTGAAGGCCGAGCATCAGAGGCCAGCGGGTTTGTTGCAACCCTTGCCTATTGCCGAGTGGAAGTGGGAGCATGTCACCATGGACTTCGTTGTAAGTCTTCCGAGGACTCAGCGGGGCAGTGATGCTATTTGGGTGGTTGTAGACCGGTTGACTAAGTCGGCGCACTTTATCCCTATACGCGTGAGAGATTCGGTAGATCACCTTGCCGATTTGTATATTTGGGACATAGTGAGGTTGCACGGGGTCCCAGTGTTGATCGTCTCAGATAGAGATCCTCGTTTTACTACTAGGTTGTGGCAGAGTTTGCAGAGTGCCTTGGGCACTAGATTGACCTTTAGCACAGCTTATCATCCTCAGACTGACGGGCAGTCTGAGCGTACTATTCAGATCCTTGAGGATATGCTTCGAGGCTGTGTCCTTGACTTTAGTGGGTCGTGGGAGAGGCACTTGTCCTTGGTGGAGTTTGCCTACAACAATAGTTTTCAGTCGAGTATCGATATGGCACCGTTTGAGGCCTTGTATGGCCGACCGTGTAGGTCTCCAGTTTGTTGGGCCGAGGTGGGTGATGCACCTTTGTTGGGGCCAGAGTTGGTGAGGGAAACGACGAAGAAAGTTGAGCTTATCCGTAGGAGGCTTGTTACAGCCCAAAGTCGCCAAAAAGTTATGCCGACCGTAGCCTTTGGCATTTGAGACGGGTGATCACGTCTTTCTGAAAATATCACCTAGACGGGGTTTGATGAGGTTTGGGAAGAGTGGGAAGTTGTCCCCTCGGTTTATTGGTCCCTTTGAGATCCTTGAGAGGATTGGGGAGGTTGCATACCGTTTAGCTTTGCCGCCGCAGTTGTCCGAGGTGCATGACGTGTTTCATGTTAGTATGCTTCGGAAGTACGAGCCGGATCCATCGCATGTATTGGATTGAACCGACTTAGAGGTAGATGAGGATGCCTCATATGAGAAGAGACCGGTTCGGGTCTTGGATAGGCGAGAACAAGTCTTGCGAGGCAAGACCATCCCTTTAGTAAAGGTTTTGTGGAAACATCACGGAGTGGAGGAGGCCACTTGGGAATGTGAGTTAGAGGTCCGCGAGAAATATCCGGACTTGTTTGTTAATGTGTAATCATTTATTGGGAATTTGGTAATATTGATGAACTTTAAGAGCATTGAATATGTCTTAAGTTGTAAAACATTGTAAATGTTTCGGTTTATGGAAGTTTATTTTAATATTGCATATGTTAATTCTGTTTTAGAAATGCAAATATAATATTGGCATTGAATATGCTTTGAGATGCATGTTGATAATGCATGTTGGAGATTATATATTGTGAGTTGCCCCTTGAAAAGGGATGGAATGACCGGTATTGGGTCAGGTTGTTGAATATTGAGTTGTAATACTGTTGGGAATTGAGAAAAAAAAAACTTGCTTTTGAAAACTTGTATCTAATTTCGGGGACGAAATTCTTTAAGGGGGGGGAAGGTTATAGCGATCCCGGTTTTCCTTTCCTTTGTTTATTGTATTCCGGACTTGGTTCCGTGAGTGTGTTGATGACGTATTCTCTTTTCCATCCTTTACTCTTGTATTTGAGTCTTGAGCTGTGTTGGGCAGATTTGAAATAGGTTGGTTATGTTTAGAAACCAAAGGTTGATGCCCAATTTTTGGCCTTCACGTTCGAGCGGGGCTTTTGACGCTCGAGCGGGCCCTTGTTGTTGCTTCTCCACTCGAGCGAGAGTTTGGACGCTCGAGCGTGAATATCCATCTCCCAGTATTTTTCTCTGCAAGTCATCGGACGCTCGAGCGGGAGTTTTGACGCTCGAGCGGGCCCTTTTGGTTTTGTTCCTACGCTCGAGCGGGGACCTTGGTCTGTAAAACTTCTGGAGGTGTGCATCCGGCACTCGAGCGGCGCTTTTGACGCTCGAGCGTGAGTCTGTGTCTGACGCTCGAGCGGGGAGTGCAGTATATCAGTCCGAAGTCCGACTTTTTGGATCACTTTTTCAACTCCTTTTCTCTCTCTTACTTTTCAAAACCTCCATTGGAGAGCACGTCACTCTAAAACTCCAACTTCTGTCTAGGGTTTGATCTAGTAGGAGTGATCTTCTACCCTTGGGCCTTTGTAAAAAGTGTGGGACTTGTTGAGGGCTACATTTTGATCCGAAAATATTGGGGTTTGGAGCACTTTCAAATTTCTTAATCTTCTCCTTTGAGCTCCGAATTTGAGGTAGGGATAACTACTCATTTCTATGGTCTTTGACATAAACTATTGGTCATTTTGATGTAATGTTGAACTTGGGTAATTTTGGGTGTTAGGGTTTCAAAATAAATAAAGAGGGGTTTTGTTATTTTGACTCATATATGTGTGTCTTGGGTCTTAAAATGATGGTATTGATGTTGTTGATGATATATGGGACCTTTGGGTCATTGTAGAGAAAAATGAGGAGAAGCCCTAAATTGTTGTATGAATTAATCTATATAATTAATTCGGGAATGTTATGGAAATATGGAATTGAGTTGGAAATAATGAAATTGGCTCATTATAAGAGGGAATAGTGGAGTTGGATTTATTAATCGCTCACTTATGAAAGTGTTGTCAAATTATCTGTTGATGCATTTATTATCTATTTAGAAATAAATTGCTTTGGGCTATCGGTGGAGGATAGTCTTGAATGTTGTAGACCTTGCACGATGATTAGGTGAATTAAAACTAATCAATTAAATATGTCATTGAATATGACGGTTGGAATAATACATCAAATTTATGTATTGATTGATTGTGTATATGATTTGTGCTTATATACATTGTGTTATGTGAGAGGAGATAGGGAATGGACTCCTAAACTGGATATTATTTGGGAGGAGATAGGGGATGGACTCCATTGATACAGCAAATATATGTATCTATTGAAGTATTGATACAGCAAATATGTGTATCTATTGTGAAGTATAGAAGTGTTTTATGTGATATTAATGCAGCAAATATGTGTATCTATTGTGAAGTATGGAAGTATTGTTAATATGAGCTGTGGTCTCATGGGAATTGTTTGGCCAGGTTCTGAGCCACATTTATGAATTGAAAATCGATTAAGTAAAGGAAAGAGAAATGAAACATGGACATATTTGTCGTGTAATTGAAATGGGTTGTGAATTGATTTATATGGGTTAAACATTTATCAAATGCTAATGTTTTAGTTATTGCTCATATTATGTTTAGCATATCTCTACTGGGCGTTGGCTCACCCTATATGGGACATCATTTTCAGGTTCAGGTATCATGCCACCTCCAAGGACGTAGCTTGGGAGGCTTGAGGCTGCTAGACTCTTTTTGTTATTTTTGTTGTATTACATGTATATCAAGCTAAGGGCTTATTTTGTGTAGAGCTAGTACTCTCATTTTTGTAACCAAGTGTTGACTTGGAAAGTTGTAAGCCTATAGGGCATTTACTTTTGTTGTCAACATGCAATACCTTTTGTAAGAATACTCTGATGATTGTAATATGAAATCTTTTCTTTATCGTGAACGTATGATGTTATGGGTTTATTTTGAGGGTTTTACACGACCCTCGATCGAAGTCCTCTCACCCCCTCTCAAGCCCCAAATCGCCGTGAAATCGACCAAACGCGCTTGCATTGTCGGAGTCGCACTTGATTGCTACTTCAAACGGATCTCTCAGATGCCTAGTTGGTCCAAAAAATAGTTTAGAAAACATGAACCAGCTTAGATTACCCAAAGTTGTAGGAATGGGCCAAGTCCTTTGGGTGTTTTTCAAAAGTGTTTTCGAAAATCTTCATCTTCTTCCTCTTCATCATCAGCTAGGGTTTCTTGGTTTTCGAGCTCTTCGAAGATGTCAATGGCGTCGCAAGAGCATCTGGACAAGATGCAGCTCCGCCAGAACTACCGTAACCTCTGGCACACCGATCTCATGGGCACCATTCAGGTCGAGACTCCATGTACTCTCTCTCTCTCTCTCTCTCTCACTTCTATACTCTAATATGGTATTAATTTTGGTTTGTTTTCTTTGATGCAGATTGTTGCCATGCGTTTTGGGGGTGAGTACTCTGATGATCCATTTCTTAGATTTGTTTTTTTGTTTTCAATTTCTCTTGTTTTGTCAGAGATCTGTAATTGCTTGTGGACTTACTGTTACTACGGTTGACTTGACCTGTGCTTTGAAAATTGAATCTTGCTCTGTTTCTTATTATGTATTTCTTTTGATGGAATTGATGGAATCTTGCTCTGTTTCTTTTTCTTATTATCTATTCTACTTTTAAGAGTGTCTTTATTAAAATTACTTATGTTAGCTAAAGTTTCCATGTTATTCTTAATTAAACTCATTTTTTGGTAGAATCTTTGTTCATCCTAATCATCATTAAAATTAACAAATTATTTTGTAATAATATCCTTTTATCAGCTTCATTCTTTGCTGGATATGTTGTTATGCCTTATGGTCCATGATTGTCTATTCTATAACCAGAAGCTTCTCTTAAACTTTCATCATAAAAAGTTCCAAATTCACTCATCCTTTAGCTACTGCTAATAACTCAGTAACTAAATCTTCTATTCTCATGGTTTCTCTAGTTACCAATTCTGCTAATGTTTTGACTAACCTTTTTGCTTCAGTATTTTGGGATGCTAATATATCCATTTGTCTTTGTAAGAAATTACACTTATCTTCAAGATAGTTAGACTGCGTGCTAATATATCCTAACAAATTTTTGGTCTCAATTTCAATTTGTTTAGGTTTATCATTTATCATTGTTATAAGATCTCTAATGTCTGTTTCACTTGGTAAGGTATCAAACATACTAATCTTATTGACTTCTATCTTGATAGCATTATAGAGGTCAATCTGAGTATCTACTCAATGATAACACAGAGAAAGAAGGTTATGATATCCCTGGAAAAGACCAACTTTTGAATTCCATCCATCTGTTTTCCAAAGGAAAATGGATAAGATTTTTGGTGAATACAGGAAGTTTGTCTTAGTTTATATAGATGATATTCTTGTATTCAGTAAAAATGAAAAAGAACATTACCATCATCTTCAACAAGTATTTAAACTCTTTGTTGAACATGGTATTATTATAAGTCTAAAATAGAAATTGGTAAAAAATATATCAAGTTTCTAGGAGTAGAAATTAGTGATGGACAAATAAAACTTCAACCCCATATCACCAAGACTATTCTAGAAATGCCTGATAGTTTCCCAGAGTTAAAGAAACTACAGCAATTTTTAGGATTAGTCAATTATGCTAGACCTTTTATCAAAGATTTAGCAAAAATTGCTGGACCATTATATCAAAAGACTAGTCTAAAAGGAGAAAGGAGATTTAACTCTGAAGATATCAAAATTGTTAGTTCTGGTTCTGATATAGATGAAGAGACCAATGATTTCTTTGAAAGATTACAGAAATTTAGTATATGATGTATAATTTTATACCCTTTGCCACTAATACTGGCCTATCTTAAATACTAAGTGTCAACACCAATGGAACCCTGGCAGAGGTAATCCATCAGCACCTTGCCATTTATGTTCAAATTATCCTGTTTCGGCTAAGCGTGCCTTGTGTGTAAAATGTTTACAGATTTGGACAAAAAATGTGAGAAAAAAAAGGCGAAAACAGGCCGTTTGGGGGGCGAAAATTGGAAACAGCCCCCAAACAGCCCTGAGATAATCATGGTTACCTCGGCCTCTCTTCCCCTAATATCTATCTCTCTCACTCCATGACTCTCTCTATCTTTGTTTTCTCTTTGACTAAAGTAATTTTGTTCTGCAATGTCTCACCCACCAGGGCCTTCACCATCCGCATTTTCTGGAGCATCTTCAACTTTCCCTAAAAACAATTTGAGGTATAAATCCCTCTCTTTCTCTCTCTCACTCACCCATTCTCTCTCTCCCTCTCCCTCTCAATGTTTCTGTTCATCTATGTTTATTTTTCCTTCTCTCCATTTTGCACCTACCAGCACTACCATCATCATTTCCAGGTACCAGCAGTTCGCCTATCTCCAAAAACCCAATTTTAGTTATGGGTCCTCGGTCCTCCCTCTCTCTCGCTTAATTTCTATTTTTTTCTCTGTTTTTCCTAATTTTCAAAACCAATGTATTTGTTATCCCTAATTTTCAAAGCCCTAATGAGTGGATGCTTGAAGGGATGGCCTCAAATCTTACTCTCCAGATTTTGTTAGTTGCTTAAAATTAACTAGTCATGGTATTGATGCATATAAATTTCTGCTGCAAATTGAATTTTGTCTCTTCTTTCTTATTAGGACCACTAACATAGTGCCCACTAGCCAGTGCAATTTTAAATGATCTACCAAAATATATCGATATCAGAAAAACTAAACCTGATAATAATACACCAGGAATCAGTTTCTCCCCAGCAAGACTTTATGGAAGACTGTAGCCCAGAGAAGACAACACCTTGGTCAAATTCAGAAGCTTTAGTGCAATGACATCAAAACTTTTTACAACTACAGGTGAGACTTGTCAATCACCTATTGATGCTATATTTCTCTTGTCAGACCCCCAGCTCAAGCAAAATGAAGTTTAAAAATAGAATAGACCAAAGAACACGTAAGCTAAAAAAAAAAAAAGTTCCCAAAAGACCCAAGCTCAATTAAGCTAATTATTCAATTCTTGTTTCACTCTAAGCACATCATATCTAATTATAGACATAAAAATCATATATGACATGTAGTTTGTTTTATTATATCTGATATATTTGCCCAATATTATTCATATTAGATATACAGCTTTATTATATCTGATATATTTGCTCAATATTATTCATATTAGATATACAGCTTTATTATATCTGATATATTTGCCCAATATTATTCATATTAGATATACAAATTATCTTGGCGATACAAAAGTATGTAATCAATTGGAGCTAGTTAGTTAACTAGAACTCTTGTATCTTACCAAGAGATTAAAGAGAGAAGCCTTACTATATACAATACTTTCCTCAACAAGCCACAGGCTTTTAATCTACCCAAAAAAAAAAACCCAGTGTTGTGAGTTCTGATTATGATCTTTTTTTCTATTTTCTTGTTTTTGTTTTCTTCATTGGGTTTGTGCCTTTAATGATGGCTTTGTATGCTTTTAACATGTGGGTCATCAGTATGTCTCCACAAGCTAGCAATGCTAGTCCCCACAGTCACTAACAAGTTGGTGAGAACTCAATTTGGAACCAAAAATCATGACTATACTAGATTTGTTTTTTACCTAAGCCAGATTTGATGTGTGGTGTGGTATGCACATCTCTGTGAAGTAGAGTGGTCCTGTTTGGTAGCTTATAGAGTTGCTTATATATATATATATTAAAATTTTAAAAATTTGCATTAAAGTGTTTGATATATATTCTTCTTTTCTTATATCTTATAAAGTAAAAATAATTTAAAAAAGCTGAAAAATTTATTGTTTAAAAGTTAGGAGAAACATATTTTTACTTCTATCTTTTTATTATTAATTTTAACTTGATAAAGGTGCACCAAACAAGCCCAATGTAGAACCTATTCCCCATTCTATGTTTGCTTCCCAATGGCAAGTGGTGTTTCAGATCATTTTGGGCCCTTTGGGGCTATCTTAAGGGTCACCTCAAGAAGAATCCAAAACAGAACTACCTACCTATTGTAAAATGTTCAAAGATTGTAAATACTAGAACATCCATTTTTTTTCATATTTGTCATTAAGTTTTTTTAAAGATATGATATGATCATATGGTTATGAATATCAGATTACTTAATAGGCTCTACAAAATGAATATCAGATTACTTAATACTACAACAATCTGCCTGCACAAAGTAGTTTATACATCTACATATATATATATATATATATATATTCTTTAGTTTTATTTTTTTTTTGGTGGTCCTGTTTATTTGTTAGATTCTTCTTTTCCTTGTCAGTTCTTAACTTGTTTCTGTTGCTACTAAATCAAGGATTTGCAAAAGCAACCTGTAATTTTACCACATTGATTGGTCAAGGGGCATTTGGTCCAGTTTATAAAGCTCAGATGTTAACTAGTGAGACAGTTGCTGTTAAAGTGCTTGCAACTGATTCCAATCAAGGAGCAAAAGAATTCCAAACAGAGGTTAGTGGTGGTTATTGAATTAATATTTTAGGCACATCATGTTCAAAATTTTTACTATATACAACATACTCAGACACACTTGTGTTGGAGTTAAACATATTTGGTGGTTTACTAGTTAGTTAGCGTTTCATAATTTGCACACACATCTTGGTCAAAGTCTCTCTTTAAGACTCGTCCGAGTGGAGTACCTAGGCCCTGCTCCCAGCTCAAGTAACACTGTTGGAATGTCTTGGTCCCTCAAGATTGAGACCTTGCTTGTTGGGCTTTTAGTTCTAGGGTTTTTTTTGGTTTCATTCACAATAGGACCTTGTTATTTGAGGATAAGTCAGAAAAACAGACATAAGAAAAAGAAAAATAAAAGAGAGAGAGAGAGAGAGACAGAGAACAGAAAGAAAGAATTTTGTATCTTTGTATCTTTGTATTTGAATTATGTAGTACAAGTACTTGAGTTACAAGTATTCCTGCAACTGTGCTTACTGCAACTTTGTGCAGTATTTTAGTTTTGTGAAAACCAATTACAAGATAAAACTCAAGATTATCTTTTTTACCCTTTTCTTTTTCTTTTATTTTCTTAGGAAGTTGTTGAGCATATGGTATGTAGTTTGTTCAATTAGTTTTTAATTTCCTATATAAATCTACGAAATGAAAAACTCTATTGGCTATTTAGCTGATGGTTGGTGGTTATTGTGGCTGAATGGGCCACTTTGCAGTCTTCACAAAGGGTGCTAGCGACGGTTCTAAACATTGGCCATTTCGTCGTGAACTGGCTAATGTGTATCTAGTTTTTAATTTGTAACTCCTATTTAGATTATTCAGAGTGGCGTGTAACAAGGCATTGTGGTTTCACTAATAGATAGCTTTTGCTGGAAAATTGAGTATCTTATCTTATCTGTTTCACTAATTGATTTGTGTGTCTTTCTCTTTGCAGCTAGCAGAAGCATCAAAAACACAATTTTCACGTGATTACAGTGATCACTTTGCTCTTGTCAGGGCTTATGAGGGCTGGAAAGAAGCTGAAAAAGACGTAGCTGGATATGAATACTGCTGGAAGAATTTTCTTTCTGCTCAATCAATGAAAGCTATTGATATTCTACGAAGGGAGTTTTACTCTTCACTTAAGGAATATGTTTTAAATTTTAATGCTAGGTGGATGTGAATTGGATGATTATATAGATTACAAGCGGATTTTTAATTGAAGGAATATGTAGTTTGGAATTACTTGTGGATGAAAACTTATAATAATTGCTGACTTTAATTAAACAGTTTCAGAATTTGATGATTTATATATTTTGTTGAATGTTCATAATTCAGGTGAATTGTTAGTTTGATTGATTATTGTAAATTACAGATTGTATTGAATGAATTGGATAGATTATTATGAATTATATGTTTATTTTGTTGCATGTTGGCACAAACATTCCTTTTGGTGGCCAAACTTTTTAGTCGTGGAATGTGACAATTGGTGACCAAACTAAGAGATCGTGGAATGTCACAATTGCGACCAAACTTTTTAGTCGTGGAATGTCATAATTGGCGACCAAACTTTTTAGTCGTGGAATGTGATAATTGGCGACTAACTTTTTGGTCATGGAATGTGACACTTGGCGACTAAGATATTTGGTCGGGAAAATATCACTTTTATTTTCCCGACCAAAGTGTTTTATCGACAAAATGGATTAGTCGTAGTAATGATATATTTAGCGACTAAAAATTTAGTCGGCAAATCCAACTTTTCCCGACCAACAAAAATTTTGGTCGCGAATTACTTTTGCCGACCCTCAATTGGTGACCAAAGTAGCGACCAAAAAAATTGGTCGCGGATAACTTTTGCCGACTAAAAATGGGCTTTTAACAACTAATTTTTTGGTCGGCAAAAGTGTTATTTCTTGTAGTGTTGTTAGGTTATTTTCAATCGAACATGGATCATTCAAATTTCATATACCTATACTAATCGAACTCTTATATCATATTGTCCCTTCTTTGATTCAAATGCTATAATACTTCCAAGCTACTCAATTTGCGTCAAAGAGTTCTAAATATTGTTAGAATTATGAAGGCATCCAACCAAGGATGAAGCTAAAGGCTTGCCTCTTTACTATAGTATTAGCTGGTAATTATTTTCAAATTATCTATATGTATTTACAAGTTTTAAGTGATTCTTCCCTTTAGATTTAAAAAATATAATAATAATAATTTAACTGACAATCTCTATATATCCATAAAACATGGGCTCAAAATCTTAAAAAAACTAGTAAAAAAAAAAATTAATTACCGATTATAAACCTTTATATATAGAGAGAGAACAAAAAAATGAACAAGTCAATAAATTACTTAAATTACATTCATTGAGACCATTAGACTATATAAACCAACAGTGGTGGAGTTAGAAAATTAAATTAGAGGAGGAACTTATTAATTATAATATCGGAAATTTTTACAAAAATATTTCACGCAAGTTTTTACGATTGATTTCAAGAAATATAAAAAAAAATAATGTTATTTGTAACTAATGTATCATAGACAATACAAACAAATATGGATATAAGTCTTAAAATAAATTATATAATGATAAATTTTTTTTATACAAAATTTGATTAAAAATTCAATATAATGGTAATACCACGTCATCATTAATATGTGATATTACCAACTAATAGTACATAAATACATAGAGAGTGAATCTCACATGTGAAATGCAACTAACAATCTAATAAATTTCATATCTTTATAGTGAGATTACTTATACTTGCATGTCAATAATAATGACATCACCGTTACATTCAAAAATTTTCATAGATAATATGATTTATACTAGTCTTTTCATTTTCAATTAAAACAACCATTATTGTTCTCATAATTTTTAAAATGTCATTGACATTTCACTCTAATAATATTTTTGTAATTTTTTTTATTTGAAATATTTTCTTTATGTTTGCAAATTTTTTTTTTAAAAAAAAAAATTCAAAATTCAAGAGAGGCACGTGACCCCTGGGCCTTCACTTCCTCCACCACTGTGAACCAATGTTGAGTAGCTTAAAGAAACAATATAAAAAGTGAAAATTATCACATACATTAGTTTAAGTTACATTTTTATAGGATATTAGGCTGAAGATTGTTCTTTAGAATTGTACACATTGTTCTTTAGAATTTTAGAAGCATCTAAACTAAGACTATCTGACGAACAGTGGAGAGCCCTCTAACAAATAATATGAATAGCAGTCTTAAATGCATATGATTTCTGTGCACAAAATGCATAGAAGTTCTCACATGAGGGTGTGTCCTATACATGTGAACGTTTATGTGTATTCTGTGTACAAAAATTCTGTGTAAAAAGTATTTTTCCAACAAGAATGACTATGCTATATGAACAAGCACAGGCATTATTTTAGACAATCATGTCTATACATAAATAGAGAAACATTGAACTTGGCTCTTACTTGGACAACTGCCTAGTACACCAACAGTGAAACATTTGGAAGACACATTCATGGTTATGTTGTCCATCATTACCTCTCACCTAAGAGCTCCTTTCATGTCAATGGGAATTGCATAAGTTTTGAACCAACCCACATGCAAATGCAAACAAACCAACTTATTATTGAAAATTCATTAGATATGACAACACCTTCAATATGTTTCACAACCACCCTTTGCCACGTTGATCAATGTGGGAGTTCTTTGACATAACCAAGATTGCAATTGATTTGATAATTCTACAAAATACATACATATATATATATATATATATATATATTCATTTATACTCATTTTATAGGTGATATATATTTGTTTACTAAATTAAGTTTGATGAGATTATGAATACAATGTGATTAAGTGACAAGATTATTGATATGATGGTATTAAGTTAAAGACGTAAGATAAATTGTGTTTGTTAGTTTGATGAGATTATGAATATACAATGTGATTGAGTGAAAAGATTATTAATGTGATGGTATGAAGTTAAAAACGAAAGATAAACTATGTTTATTTGTACCACAGTGTAGTTCTATGAAGTGATTGGGATTAAGTGTGTGAAATTATGCAAAAGTCTTTATTATATAAAAGACGACTTTGTTGTTTTTGTAAAATGAAAGAAAAGATAGTCTTTTAACCACTAATCTCATATGATTGGAAGTGATTATAATAGAAATCTCACCTCCCCATAGAATTCTTAATCACTTTCGTGGAGGGTATTAATAGTTTCAGGGGACTTTTAGGCTCGTTTTGTTTTCAAAGTTCGGTTGGTTGGGACTATGAAGATTGAGGGGATTATTACTATGGTGGTATTAGGCTTGAAATGTAAAACAAATTGTTTTTGTCTGTGTAGTAGTAATTTACATAAAAGTTCTCAATATATATGAAAATGTAATTTTTTTATTTTTATAAAGTGGGATATAATAAATTTTTCACCTCCAATCCCACATTGGATTGTGAAATTAACCATGCCATGGGATTGCCAATACCCTTTGGAGAGGGGGAGGGATTCGCAGTTCGATGGTATGACATTGCTGCAAAACAAACATAATTTATGTGAGATTCACCAAATTGTTAATTCAATCCTACTACTTTTGAACTAAAACAAATGAGGCCTTAGCCCAAGGCTTTTGTTCCAACGAAAGTACATTTTTTTGTTTGACTCGTGCAATTGCAAATGCAATCCCAAGGCCCGTAGACTAATTTATGTGGTAAATTTTTTTGCTCCAAATTTCGTATCTCATATCTCTCTCACTGATTTTTACTTTGATATTTTATTAAAAGTAAAAAATTATATATATTAATTATGGCTGAGCGTAACGATTTAAAAAACAGATTATAAATTTTAAATCGCAAATCAAACTAACTTGCGGTTAACAGGTAAATTGATATGGATTGAATGATTTTAACAAATTGAGTGATATTTTATACAACCCTAATTATCTATGAAAATGATACCCACCCTAGCTATTCGCCAACCGTTGTCCTTCCACGAGTTACAAATATGTACCGACTTATGCTTTCAAAAATATTGCTTCACACACAAATAATTTCTCATCAGAGGCCCAACTCTAATCCTCTAAAACACTTCCCGCGTTCCACACATTTGATTTCTTGTCATTTCTGTTGAATAATAGATTTTTATCATCTTCACTACAATGTGAAAATTGTTAACATATTTTCAGTATATATAAAAAGACGGATAAATTTAAGAATACAAATACCAAACACAGAATAAAACACATATGAGAGGGGAGATTTGCACCGTTAGTACGACCGAGCCATGGTAGCACGGGTTGTGACAGACCTCACGGTGCCACGCTGTTTCCTCTACTAACACGGTCCGTGGTCTGTGTTGCACGGTTAAAGAGATCGGCCGATCAAGCACGAACCCAGGCCTGACCGAGCTGTGGCATTTGTCGATGCACGCATTGGTGTCTGGCAACCGAGCTAAGAGTGACCCGGGCTAGATTGAGGACGCGACTAGGACATGAAGGTAGAGATAGACGAACTTCGTATAATCGGAAATGAAGGTAGAGCGGGGGGAGGCCGGCATGCCTCGCCACCGTTTAGCCATGGTGAACCGGTCAATAACAGCTCGGTCATGATCATCACGCTTCGGCCCCTTTGCCAAGGGGCAGGTCGGCGACGCCTAGCTCGGTTGTGTGCATGAGGTGGCAATTCACCACGAGGGATAGGCCGGTCGTGGAGCTCCGGTTAAGTGCGCCACCTGGGCCAATGGTGTGAGGGAGAGGAAATCTGATCCAGGCACGCGTCAATACCGTTTGGCAGTTTTGCATGTACTGGTAGGAGGACTAAACCTTTACACGCGTAAGGTGGTGAAAGGCGAGCACTGCCACCTGCCCAGGGAAGGACGACAGAGGTAGTGCGCGCATAATCTTGAGGCTGCATGGCCAGCCTAGAAATAGGGAGGAAGACGAACGTTAGAGGTATGCAACTTGAAACCACTCTCGCCGTCTGAAATACTCTCTCTCTAACAATCTTCTTCTCAAGTGGTCTGACTTGATCGTCGGAGGGTCTATCCGGCAAACCACCGCCGGGCAGCTCACCGTTTCTGTGTTGCCAGGTTAGACGTCGTCACGAGAAGCTTGGAGTCCAAGGAGTACGGAAAGCAGAGGATATTTCGCCCCCGTACAATTGGCGCCGTCTGTGGGAAGTCTTTGATACTCAACCCTTGTTCTTCCAGCTTTTGCGACCATTTCCATGGCCAACAACGACGAAACTCCACTATCAGTCGTCGATGGCGTCACACCAGAGTCTGTCCGAAGGAGAGAAGGCCCCCCGAATGTTCCAGCCATGGCGGGCCTGGAGACTTTTTCGCGAGGAGCACGGGATAAACGCGGAAGGAGTACTGATCGCTCGCGAAGTCCAGAAGGCCGTCGACAGCGGGGGGAGTCTCGAGCGCAGCGCCTGGAGCATAAACTCAAAGACCAGGACGCCCTCATTCGCAAGATGGCGGCGGAGATGGAGATGTTGAGGCGCCAAATTAAGGGGAAGGGTGTTGCTGGAGAGGGTAACCTCAGTGAGCGCACCCCCTCCCCTCGTTCTAGCAGTCACCGCCAAAGGAGGACTCACTCTATCTCCATCACCAGGAACTATGGGGTTGGAGATTCCGACCAAAGAGAGGGCAGGTCCCTCACTCGCGACAGCACCTACCGCCACTCACACCCATCGTCGACGTCGCGATACTTTGCCTCCACCCGTTCCAGGGATCTCAGGGATGTGTTGGAGGAGAGAGCGCGCCGTCGAGAGGCTCAGAGAGTGCCGGCGTTACAGAGGTTGAGCGCCCCAGTTCATTGTAGCGAAGAAGTGGCGATGCCAGTGCCCAGAATGATGGCCCCTGCGCTGGTGGACAAAGAGCTGGCAAGACTTACAGCCACGCTGCTGTCTCCGGAGATCGAGGGTACTCTACTCCCTGCCGGATTCCACCAGCCGAAGTTCACTTTGTACGACGGCAAGACAGATCCGTACATGCATGTGAGTCATTACCGGCAAGTAATGGCTGGTCACCAGCGCAACGACGCCATGATGTGCCTCATATTCCCAGCAAGCTTGGGAGAGCTGGGCTTGAAGTGGTTCGAAAGGCTCCCGGAGGGGAGTATCGAGGGGTGGCAGCAACTAGCGGAAGCCTTCGTCACCAGATTCAAAACCAACACTCGAACACCGAAGGAGGTCGACCACCTCCTGGGCGTCAAAATGGAGTCTGGATGTTCGCTGAAGGCATACAATGCGAAGTACTGGGAAACTTACAACGAGATCCTCGACTGCCCTACCAATCTGGCGATCAATCACTACAAGCGGGGTCTCCCAGTCGGACATAGGCTGCGAGATTCGCTCATGATGCACCAGCCCACCACTATGGAATCCTTGATGTAGCGGATCAATGAGCACATCCGTGTGGAGGAGGATGCCGCCTCTACGACCGAGAAGGCTAATCCGGTCGCGGCGGACAAAAGGTGGCAGGGAAAGTTCACTCGGTCGGGCAGGAGGACAACCGCCCAAACGACCGGTCAAAAGACCAACGTCGTGGCCCAAACTGCGATGACAGAAACAAGGGTCGTAGGAACGACCGAACTGACGCTCCCCGCAATGTAGCAGAAGATGCCAAGAGAAAATTGAAGGCGCGGACTAGAATCACTACGGTCTTCAAAATCCCTATCTACCGCATTTTGAGCGAGATCCGAGGTGAGCCTTTTGTCCGATGGCCAGCCAAGTTGGGGAGTGCGCAGAGGGGCTTCAATTCAAAATATCGCTGCACCTTTCATGAAGAACGGGGCACCGAACAGAGGATTGCTTGCCGCTCAAACAACACTTAGAGGAATTGGTGGCGGCGGGGCATCTTGACCAATACATAGATGGGGCATCAAGGCCACGCCAGTGGGACAAGCCGAGCCGAACGGCTTGGCCGCCCTAGAGTGCCCCCGCAAGGTGTAATCAACGTCATCCACGGCATCATTGAACCAGCAAGGGTCTGCGAGCTTAAAGGGATGATCAAGAAGGCCGAGCACATGAGGGAAGTGCTCTCTGTTCAGCCCGCCGTAAAGAAGGGGAAGACCGAAGAGAGGGACATCCTTTCGTTCTCAACCAAAGACTTGGAAAGGGTTCAGATGCCGCACAATGATGCTTTAGTAGTAACTCTTTGCGTCAAAGACTTTGACATCAAGAGAATCTTGATCGACCAGGGGAATTCGGTCGAAATTATGTATTATGACGCGTTCAAACAAATGAAGCTAGAAGACAAGGACTTGGCCCCTGCAATGTCCCCTTTGGCGGCTTCAACTCTCAGCCAGAATGGCCGATCGGAAAGATTATATTGCCGGTCAAAGTGGGTTCGGTCGTAAAGCAAGTAGAATTCTGGGTGCTCAAAGTTCCATCCACTTACAACTTGATCTTGGGTAGGGGCTGGCTGCACGCCATGCAAGCAGTTGCTTCAACCTTCCACCAGGTCATGCGCTTTCCGACACCGAGCGGACAAATAGAGGAAGTATGGGGAGACCAGGTGATGGCAAAACAATGCTTCGTTGCGGTAAATGGCAGCCGAGTAGCCAAAGGGTTTGTCCAAATGATTGAGGGACCTGAAGGGAAGGAAGTCCTTGATGATGTGGGAAGAAAGGCCGAGGAAAAATCGGTCGAAGATTTGGTGGAAGTGCGCATTGACGAGAACGATCCAACTAAATTCTTCCTCTTAGGATCATCCTTGTCTAGCGCCGAGCGGATGGATTATGTCAACTTTTTGGTTTCCAATTTGGAGGCCTTTGCCTGGACGCCTTACGACATGCCTGGCGTCGACCCGAGCTTCATTTGCCATCAGTTGAATGTCTTCCCCAATGCCCGACCAGTCATTCAAAGGACGCGCCACTCAGCCTTGTACCATGCTGAAGTGGTGGTAGAAGAAGTGAAGAATTTGTTGGAAGCTGGGGCCATACAGGAGGTGCAATACCCTCGGTGGATATCCAACACGGTGGTTGTTCCGAAGAAGAACGGCAAGTGGTGAGTCTGCGTTGACTACAAGACTGTCAACCGAGCTTGCCCGAAGGATAACTTTCCCCTCCCCCAATTGACCAGCTGGTGGACTTAACCGCTAGCCATCAGAGGTTTAGCTTCCTGGACGCATATCGCGGTTACCACCAGATAGCCATGTATAAACCGGACAGAGAGATCACGTCGTTCACCACCCCCAGAGGCTTATATTGCTACAAAGTCATGCCGTTCGGACTAAAGAACGCCGAGGCGACCTTTCAGCGGATGGTAACAAAAATGTTCGCTCCTCTCTTGGGCCGAACAATGGAGGCCTATATCGACGATATGGTGGTGAAGAGTAAAGAGAAGTCTCAACACCTCGCCGACCTAGCAGAGATGTTTGCCATACTTAAGCACCACAAGCTTCGTTTGAACGCCTCCAAGTGCGCCTTCGGAGTTGGCACCGGAAAGTTTCTGGGTTTTTTGGTCACAAACCGAGGAATCGAAGCCGACCCATCCCAAATCAAGGCGATATAGGAACTGGAGCGCCCAAACTCCACGAAGGACATGCAACATCTTGCCAGGAAGCCGCGCTGAACAGATTTATCAGCCGGTCTTCGGATCGTTGCAAGCCCTTCTTCAAGACTTTGAAGGCTAAGTTTTTCTGGGACGATGAGTGTGACCGCGCACTGACGGACCTAAAAGCGTACCTCTCCTCCGCCCCTGTTTTGGTCACACCTTAGCCGGGCGAAGAGTTGTATCTCTACTTGGCGGTTTCTCAACATGCGGTGAGTGCCATACTGGTTTGCGCTGAAGGCGTCCAGCACTTGTCCATCTTCTATGTAAGCAAGACTTTGCTCCCAGCCGAGACGAGATATCTTCCTTTGGAAAAATTGGCGCTGGCCCTGATGATGGCATCAAGGAAGCTGGCACACTATTTTCATGCCCATACAATAGTTGTGCTAACCGAGTTTCCACTTAAGGTGCTCTTTGAAAAGGCAGACTTCACTGGGAGGATTCTGAAATGGGCTGTGGAATTGGGACAGTACGACATCAAGTTCCGCCCGCGCACCGCAATCAAAGCTCAAGCTCTTGCAGACTTTGTGGCGGAATTTGCCCCCGGAACGCATCCAGTTTGCCCGGTTGATTTGGCTGGTGCGGATTTAGCACAGCCCATGGTTCAGGCGATAGAAGCAAGTGTTGGTGCGCAAGAGGAGGACGGGCAAAGAGTGACCGAACCAGCAAAGGCGACTGACTTGTTGGAGGGCGGAGTCAACCATGACAAGGAAAGAGACCAGAATGAGCCGATCAGAGACTTGGAATTAAGAAGCTCCCAAAACCCTTCTGATTGCTGGAAGCTGTTCATTGGCGAGATGTGGAAACTCTTCGTCGATGGGGCATCCAACAGGCATGGGGCCGGGCTAGGTATCGTACTGACTTCACCGGACGGGCTGATCATCGAGCAAGCAATTACGCTCGGCTTCCTAGCGTCCAACAACGAGGCGGAATATGAAGCTCTCCTTGCCGGACTAAGAAGCGCACTGAGAATGAAAGCATCGGCCCTTATGGTGTTCAGCGATTCCAAGCTGGTGGTCAATCAAGTCTCAGGGGAGGATGAGGCCAGGGATGAAAGAATGGCCAAGTATCAGGCGCTGGTGCGTGCAGAGATCAAGAAGTTCGACGCCATAAGAGTAGAACAGATCAACCGCGAAGGAAACAACACGGCTGATGAGTTGGCCGGGCTCGCTTCTACCCAGACAGCTTTTCCTAACCCTTTGATGATAGAATTTTTACCTCGGCCAAGTATAGAGGAATCGGAAGTGACCGAGGTACTTTGCACCAACTTGGGTCCTTCTTGGATGGATCCCATCGTCGCCTTCCTGAAAGATAGAATTCTACCGGAAGAAAAGAAGGCGGCCCACAAGATCCGGGCAAAGTCAGAGCGGTTTTGGCTCTCCCTGTTCGGAGCCTTGTATAAGAAGTCTTTTACCGTGCCGTATCTGAAGTGTGTCCACCCCGCCAAGGTGGAAGCTTTTCTCTATGAGATACACGAGGGCATCTGCGGAAGCCATACTGGGGGTAGGTCTTTGGCGTACCGAGCAATTTCCCAAGGTTACTAGTGGCGGTGCATGCAGGCGGACGCGCAGAAATACGTTCGCCGGTGTGAAAAGTGTCAGAAATTCGCTCACCAGATCCATCAGCCAGCTAGAGATTTGCTCCCTCTTACAAGTCCTTGGCCGTTCGCGCTTTGGGGGTTGGATATTGTTGGACCACTCCCAGCAGCACCGGGCAATCGCAAGTTCTTCATCGCTGCCACCGACTACTTCACCAAGTGGGTCGAGGCCGAGCCACTAGCGACCATAAAGGAAAAGGATGTGAAGAAGTTTGTTTGGCAAAAAGTCATCACTAGCTTCGGTATACCCAGGGCCCTCATCTCGGATAACGGCACTCAATTCGATGGGAAACTCTTTCGCGGATTTTGCGAAGAGTTGAAGATCGAATTCTACAATTCAACGCCGGCCTACCCTCAGTCAAATGGTCAAGCAGAGGCCTCAAACAAGACCATCTTGGACGAGCTGAAGAAGCGGCTTGAGAAAGCCAAGGGGAAATGGGCTGAAGAACTCCCCAATGTGCTCTGGGCATACCGCACTACGCCAAGGCGGTCGACCGGAGAGACTCCGTTTGCCTTGACCTATGGCATGGAGGCCGTCATCCCGCTGGAAATTGGCATGCCAACCATCCGGTCTGAGAGTTTTCAGCCCGATTCGAACAATGAAGCTGTGGCTTTGGAGCTGGACCTAGCCGAGGAAAGAAGGGAGCGGGCACTGATCCACGTAGCGGCTTATCAGCAAGAACTCTCCAAAAAATACAACAAGGCAGTGCACCCCAGACTGTTCAAGATTGGGGACTGGGTCTTGCGCAAGGTGCTGGGTAACACGGTGGTCCCTGGCGATGGAAAGCTCGGTGCAAACTGGGAAGGACCATACAAGGTGATTGACCTTGCTGGCAAAGGGGCATACCATCTGGAGGATTTAGATGCCGAGGCTGTCCCCAGACCGTGGAATGCAGCCAACCTTAAGGTCTTTCACTTTTAGGATGTAATTTGCCTTTGTTGCTTAGCTAGAACTGTAAGCCTTTTGGCATTTGATGTAAGCAATAGCACATTTTCTTGTAATGAAAAATAGCCATTTTCTTTGTTTTGTATTACATCTTTCTGTGCAAATGACACCGCAAGGATTCTGGGCCACTATGGATGCTAGGGGCAAGGAGACCGACCTGAACGGGGCCGGGCTGATTTTCTCTCGCCGGTATAGACATGGACCGCACGAACAGTTGGTTCCAGTGAACTAATTGGTGTATTGTCGAATTCGCATAAGGGCCGAGCTGACTTTTGCTCGCCCAATTGGTGTGTTGGCGTCATGACCAACTTAAATGGAATATTGGTGTTTTGCCCAATGTAAAGGCCGAGCGGATTTTGCTCAGCCAAAAAGCAATGTTGGTGTTTTGTCCAACTGGTAGGAGCCGAGCTGACTTTGCTCGGCCAAGAGATGTGTTGGTGAATTGCCCAACTCACAAGATCCAAGCTGGCTTAGCTTGGACGAAGGCAATGTTGGCGTCCTGTCCAATCCAAAGACCGAGTTGATTTTGCTCGGCTCGCGAAAAGGTCGGTTCGTTCGAAAGATCGAAGAGCCAAGCTGCTAGCTGCAATTCGCAAACGTTCGAGTGGAAGCAATTCTAATTTCAGCTCGGCATATTGCGCGGCGAAGCCGACCTACCAGTTGTGATTTATTAGAGTTTGAGTCAAGAAATATTTGCACGTGTCAACCGAACAGAAATAGAAGATAAACGGGCAAAAAGTTGAGTTTCATTGATTCAGAAAGTCGCAGTACAAAAGAGGGGGCCTAGCCCGGTTACATTCAAAAACAAAAGAAAGAAAAGAAACAAAAACAAAGTATAAAAGGGAATGGGGCACATCAGTCCAATTCTAGGTCAACTGTCTGCTCGGTAACCCCGACGGTCTGCTCGCCGATCTGATCATTCTGCTCGGGCAAGTTGTCCTCGGCCTCATCGTCAGCGCCTTCCACCACGGCAACCTCCCGATCGGCCACTTCATCTTCCGCATCTTGAGATGCTTCGGTAGTGGTTTGCTCGGCTTGTTGCGCGGCGGCGGCTTCTTCCTCGGCCTCTTTCCTTGCCTCAGCGATGAGCCGGTTTTGAGTAGCACTGGCGTACGCCTGCATATAGACCGGGATATAGGCTGCAGGGGGGTTCACGAACATATCAGCGTCCTGACCAAGGCCAACTTTTTCCACGGCAGCTTTCCAACCGCACTGGAAAAAGATGTCCTTGGTCGCTTGGACCTGGCGCTCGTAAGTCTTCTCGCCCTGAGCGTATCCCCGGTCCTCAGCGTCGTCGACCGCCTTGCCCATTGCTTCCCTGTGGGCATCACGCAATTTGCGCAGCTCGGCGAGGTACCGAGCCTTCGTGGACTTCACGGCCCTTTGTTTGTCCGCGTCAGCTCGGTCAACCAGTTGCCTCCGGTGGAGGATGTTCAGTTTGCCTGGCTGGGGTGGAGGATGTTCCCCCAGTTGCCTCCGGTGGTTGGGACTCGCTTTCCTCGCTAGTGATCATGGACTTGATTGCCCGAATCTTCGCCATTTCTTGCTCGGCGGTAAGAGGGACAAGTCTGATCGGCGGTAAATTTGGGTCGGGCTCTGGTGATGGAGCACGAAGAAAGTCGGTGACCCGGCTTTTGCGCGGCGTTCTGTAGGTGTAAGTCGGTTCGAAGCCGAGGAGCTTTGAGGATTCTCTTTCTTCTTCGGGATGACGCAGTAGGACGCGAATTGCCTCTTGGTTAGCCCGGTTGTAGTCCTTTGCCAAGTGCTTGGAATCTGCAAAAAAAAAACGCAAGTGTTAGATCGGTGTAAAAAAAAAAAAAAAAAAAAAAACTGATGTAGAAAGAAGATAGTGCGGTTAGCCGAGCTACTCACCAGCACTGGCAAAATCCTTCCTGATGTACCAGCCCGGTATGGGCGCCTCGGTGTCCTCGTAATTACCGGACACCCAGAGGAAGTCATCGTCGTTGGTTTCTTTGTCTGGGTTGCCTTCGATGAGTTTTACTCGGCCCTTCTTTACTTTGAGGTACCAGCAGAACCCACCTTTATTTTTACTAAGGCTATATTGGTGAAATATTTCAGCGAGACCGAGGTTGAGATCGAGCCTCCTGTTCAGCTCGGCGACCCCGTTTATTATTTTGTATGTATTGTTTGACACTTGGGTTGGACAAAGCCTTGTCTGCCTCAAAAATTCGCAGATCAAGGGCTAAACTAGGAAGCGAAGTCCTCCCTCTACTATTGATACGACCGTGAAGGGGCACCGGTCTAGGTCGCCCCACGGGGTATCACCCTTCTTGGCCAGCTCTAGGATGACGTCGTCTGGAATGTGGTACTCCCTACGAAACTCTGCTAATGCGCCGGGCGAGCTCACCATGAATCGGTACTTCCCCATCTATCTCGGTTTTATTTGGCGACTTAATTTGTACCTCGGTCAAAAATGTTGGTGTATTCGCTCGGACTTTGAGCTTCACCAGTGTTGGTTCTGGACTGGCCTAACCGGTCCTAGTTTGTTCTGCATCGTTGAAAAATAAGCCCAAGGGTTAGCACGGCATAAATTGCTCGGCTCATATTGGAATTCCTAGCTCGGAGATAGGTTCTTGGGCGTTTGGTCGGTCTAACCCCTATCTCGGCTCAGCAGCAGGGCTGATTTAGCCTTCCTGATTTGGTCCTTGTTTCGGCTCGGGCAAGGCAAGTTTTAGCTCGGTTCAGTTCTATTTACGGATCTAATTGAGCTTTCAGCTCGGTCAAGGCCCCAAGTAAAGATCTCAGGCTTTTATCCCGGTTCAGTCCTATTACCGATCTAATTGGTCATTCAGCTCGGTTGCAGCCTCTACGAGAAGCCACAAACAAGTTTTTGCTCGGCCGAAGTGTTATTTATAGATCTAAATGGCCTACTTAGCTCGGTCTTACCCAGACTCAAGCTGTTCATCCTAAGTTTGAAGTTTATGATGTGATATTTGAAGGAGCAGGGCCATGAAAGCCCTGTCCTCCTCTCCGATCCAAGTTTACCCTAGGGTGTGCAAACATTGCCCCAAAAAAGGGGCATCAGTAAGGTTTCGGCGTTTTAGTTCAAAGCCAAAAAATCAAAAGCTAAGAACATGAAGAACACAAAGATGAGAAACGAGGGAGGGATGAAGAAACTTACCAGTGCTAGATGCCTAGCAAGATTCGACCTCGCAGACTCGATTGCAGCTTCGGAAATGGCAGGAACGAACGAAGATGATGTGGAGCGCAGCAAAGGCAACAATGGTGGAAGTTTGGAGGTTGGAGGCTAGGGTTTGAAGCTCTGAGTGAGAATGAACAGTGAAGGAGGCAAAAGTGCCCCCTCGAATATGTATTAAAGGCGTTGGGAAGTCCAATGGCGGCGTCCGTTTGAATTTCGAAGCAAGAGGAAGACAGCTGTGGAGTTTGTACTGTCCCAATGGAGTGAAGCCACGTGGCACTGAGAACGCGGCTGTCAGTACGGCCGTACGACCATTGACAAGACTGCTGAAGCGATGACTGACCAAATGGGATAACTCGGCAACGGCTTTGACCCCAATCATGCTTGGCTTGGAAATGATGCAACTCAGACCGTTAGCTCGGTCACAGGGGTAACCCCAATCACGATAGCTCAGATGGGATTAAGGGGCAATTGAGAGGGGAGATTTGCACCGTTAGTACGGCCGAGCCACGGTAGCGCGGGTTGTGACAGACCTCACGGTGCCACGCCGTTTCCTCTACTAACACGGTCCGTGGTCTGTGTTGCATGGTCAAAGAGATCGGCCGATCAAGCACGAACCCAGGCCTGACCGAGCTGTGGCATTTGTCGATGCGCGCATTGGTGTCTGGCAACCGAGCTAAGAGTGACCTGGGCTAGATTGAGGACGCGACTAGGACCGGCTTGCCCCTACTCGGTCAGCCGAGATAGACGGACTTCGTATAATCGGGAATGAAGGTAGAGCGGGGGGAGGCCGGCATGCCTCGCCACCGTTTAGCCATGGTGAACCGGTCAATAACAGCTCGGTCATGATCATCACGCTTCGGCCCCTTTGCCAAGGGGCAGGTCGGCGACGCCTAGCTCAGTTGTGTGCATGAGGTGGCAATTCACCACGAGGGATAGGTCGGTCGTGGTGCTCCGGTTAAGTGCGCCACCTGGGCCAATGGCGTGAGGGAGAGGAAATCTGCTCCAGGCACGCGTCAATACCGTTTGGCAGTTCTGCATGTACTGGTAGGAGGACTAAACCTTTACATGCGTAAGGTGGTGAAAGGCAAGCACTGCCACCTGTCCAGGGAAGGACGACAGAGGTAGTGCGTGCACAATCTTGAGGCTGCATGGCCAGCTTAGAAATAGGGAGGAAGACGAACGTTAGAGGTATGCAACTTGAAACCACTCTCACCGTCTGAAATACTCTCTCTCTAACAATCTCCTTCTTAAGTGGTCTGACTTGATCGTCGGAGGGTCTATCCGGCAAACCACCGCCGGGCAGCTCATCGTTTCTGTGTTGCCAGGTTAGACGCCGTCACGAGAAGCTTGGAGTCCAAGGAGTATGGAAAGCAGAGGATATTTCGCCCCCGTACAACATATGTCTTGTATGAGTTGGGTCTTACATGTAAGTTCCACATGATACATGACCCACCAAATGTGAGACATATGTGTCACATTCTATATTGTCTCCTCATTGGACCGTCGCGACGTGAGATGAATCTCATAGTGGACCCTATATATGTTGTGCAACTCACATTTTACCCTACAATTATTAATCACTAAACCAACTAAGATTAATATAATTGGCCACCGTGACTCTCTTAAGGGCTTAATCTCAAAGATAATGTCATTAATTCAACTCTCCTTAAAGGGAAGTTAAATTAGGAGACAAATACTTGGTGCTTTGCAATGATAGAGAGACTAACTCGCATAGATGTTAATCTAATAACTAACAATTGACTTTCACCAATAAAATAAAAAAATAAAAAAAAATTATTAGTCATTGTGATTACAGAGTAGTGTATATATGTATACTAGAGGTTTACACCTGCGATGTGTGTAACTCAAGAAAAAGTAACAAAAATAATAATAAAAATACACATAATAGCATATTTTTCTAAGTGATAAGGATCATCTTCACTAAACCTACGATCTCACTTTGGAGTCTTATCCTCCCCTTAATATAAATTTTATATAAACTCCAACCATACAGATATTTTTAAAAAATCTAAAATATGAGACATTTGTATCAACACCATGAGGAACCTTCACAAATGTAATAGTATAAAGAATAGTATAGATACAGGTCATGCTACTGTATACACCATTTTTAAAAGTGGTGTACCATATATATATTATGACATTTGTAACGTTAATTATTACAATTGTCATAACTAAATAGTACATAAGGTATAACCAACAGACATTTTTCAATCATAACAAGTCAAAGTCAACCAAACACAACCTAAGAAAATTTATGTACACCAATTAAAGGACATGTACAACCATCTACTTTGATCCATAATGGACCCTGCATGCTGTGTGGACTCACCTTTTCCCTCACAAATTACCATTACTGACTGGAACAAGCCACATCCTTTTGCTTATATATCACATTTTTAAGACTTGATCAACCCAACTCTTATTTATTTGAAGAGAAAATTTAGATAATGTGAGGCACCCACTTTAATCATTATTATTATTGAGAACTATGAAAAGCATATATCCACTTCAATCCTTATTTCAATTAATTTAGGATGGATCCCATGGTAGACCCCCACATTGTGTGGACTCACCTTTTTTTTTCTCACAATTTACTCGAGAGAAGCCAAACTCTTCCCTTTGACAAATATCTTTGATTTTTTAAGACTGTTTCTTCAAAGAGAAAATTTATGTACAACAATTAGATGTATCCACTATAATCGTCGTTGAATCGTATAGTGAACCTGACAAGTTTTTTGGACTCAATTTTTCTCCTCTCACAAGTTACTAGTGACTGGAGAGACGCAAAACCCTCACCTTTCTTCCTATATATACCATGACTTTAAGACATGATCTACCCAACTCTATTTCTTCTAAGAGAATTTACATACAATAGTTAGAAGATATATACAACTATCCACTTTAACTATATTTCTTGATCCTCACAAATGAGATCAATCCATCTGCGTAAGTTTTCACATGTAAGCCGAAAGAAAAGAGGTATACAACTTGTTTTCATGAAAAATAGAAATGATATTGAAGCTCCTACACAAAGGAAGCTCATGAAACTCCAGAGAATAATCCCGGGAGGATGAAAAATGAACACAAGAGTGTTGTTTGAAAGAACTGCAAATTACATCAGACTACTAACTCCAAGTAGATTATCTCAAGAATATGTGCACTTTCTTTCAAGTCTAAGAAGATGGAAGATTCTACAGGTACTTGGATAGAAACCCAAGTAAAGATTTCTGAGAAGAAGTACCAGTATCGACCATGTATTCAAAGTTCTGTCTAGAAGATAAAGAAGCACCATTTATAAATGTAGTTCGTAACATTTTCTAGATATGTTTTCTAGGTGTTAGAATTGCAGGACAATAAGATGCAAAAGCTAAGAGCATTACTGAATGTGTGTATGTTTCATGGCTTGTTAATACTATGAAGAGACAAGGAAAACAAGAGAATTTGGAGTCATCCAAAGCAAGTGATAGATATATTCAGTGTGTTGCTCATCTCCTAAGCAAAGGTACATGAAATGCAAATTTTTATTTTAAGAATAAAACAGATCAAGACAATAAGGTGTATGACAACGTAGTACACAATGATAGAGATAATGGCACTGACAAGATTTGAACTGAGAACCTTCTGAAACTAGATCTCTAATTATCCCCAAAACATAAACTTTTAGGAAATAAACTCAACAATGTCTATCAAGCAAACAAATGCAAGCCCCCTTCATCCCCTGTTACCAAGAACCACTGTAGGGCTAAATCAAACCCAGTTGTCTTATGCTTAGCTTGTGTTCTTAGCTAGTCATTTATTTACAAGGCTTAGGTAGAAGTTAGCTACGAAGGCTCAAATCGAGCATAAGTGTAGCCCCTATACAAACAGAAAAATTGTACATAAAACTAATACAAAAATGATGAGACAAGTTTTGATTTTATCACTTCAAAACAAAAGACCTGCTAACATAACAAAATTCCTAAAAACAGCTCATCTCCTGCCAACATCGTTTAAAGTTTGATGGTTTAGACAATACCAGTTACAAATCCAAACAAGAGCCAAGTAGAAGATACACATGGATTGTCCCATCTCATTGTAGATACAAGGAATCTCACAACATTTGACACTACAAGTTAAGATCCATGAAAAAGCACAAGAAATAAAAAGCAAAAAAAAAAAAAAAAGGGAATAATCACAGAATCAAAGACAAACATCCAATAGTGCTACACAGTAGAAATTGGACAAGGGTCTAGGTGGCTTCTTGCTGGTGATTAGATGTTGTGATTATCCCAAAAGATGATAAAAATTATCTCAAATGGCAAAAATGGTTCCTCCTGCATGTGTGGTTGCTTTCAGTGTTTCAAAACAACCAAAGAATACTTATGGACCCGTAAAGAGGCACAATGATTGGGAGAACAGTGATTGAAATACCAAACCAAACCAAGCCTTAAGTCCATCAAATGCGATCAGTTACATGAATCTTTTTTCTCCACTCGACTCTATCAAAAGTCATTTAGTTAGTCAAATTAAGGAGAGTGATTGAAATACATGAATCAATATTATTGCACGTAGTAACAAGAACCTATTAAAATCTCATAGTCTGAAAATAATTTTGTAATATATGATATAACAAATATTATATTCCATTCAGATTGATAGAATGTGCCCCAGTAAATTCACATAACTATAATGGCCAAAAACCAGAAAAAAATTCTTGCTATTTTACATGTGCAAAATATATTGAACCCAATGGAACTCAGAGAACCCCAAGTGTCCATATATGAAAATAACAGGAGGAATAAACTATGAAACAGTTTCAAACACATGATTGACAATCACCAAACAGAAGTTTCATTTATAGCGTCACATTGTAATTCCAACAGACGGGAAAAAAATACAGCTACAAGCAACCAAGTTTACATAATATACAATTCTGTCTCACATGTACTGGTACTTTAACCTTACCAATGCATCGTGATTATACCAGAAGAAGCTGCTCACTCCACTACAAGCTTCCTTCATTCAGTTTCAAGCAGCCCTTTCCCTGCGGAAAGGAATAAAATCAATGAGTCAAAAGTCGGGATACAATAAAAATATTTTCGCATAATCAATACTAAGGAAAGGCCCACCCACAAAATAAAATAATAATAATGTTAATAAATAAAATAAAATGAAATGAAAGAAATAAGAGGATTCTATTTCATGCAATGTTTTGAACAAATCATTTCTTCTCATATTTTAAACATTTAAGCAAAAAGAACATATATACTAATGTCTACAATGATCGTGCCTTGTTTTCCTTGCATGACTACATTTTCTTCATAAGGGTTAGATCAAAGATCTTGCACAAGATTAAGATGTGTCAGATTGTACATTTGTTAACAAACGGATATGATTTCCTCAGCAGATGATCAAGGTTGCACTCGTTTAAATAAAAAGGATATATATACTAATGTTCACAATGTCATGCATTATGTTACTTTTTTCTGTATATAATTCTTATGGTGAACTGAGAAATATCTAACAGAAACATCTGCTTGTGAGCAAATGCACATTTGCTGGAACTAGGCATGTATCACTTATCTATGTGAAATAGAATCAACCATTGTTCCTTCTATCAAGAAACAATTCCCGAGACACATTGGACCCATCCAAAATGAGATAATCAAGTTGAAATTAAGTCCATGTATTCCGAATGAGTAATGTTATACAAACAAAAAATTCATACATAATGATGTGGCTCATTGTGGATTTTCATTTCAAAATGAAACACCACTGAAATAATTTATAACGCAAAATATGCACTTTCCAACAATTTCAATACTCAAAGATAACTCAAATAGAAGGAGGCTAAAAACTGTAGAGAACCTTGACTTAATCGATGAAAAGATAAATAAATAAATGAAGAAAACAAGAAAAATATTAACAAGGATAACATGAATCGTGGGATAAACTACATCCAAGATATCTTATGACCTAGTTAACTTGCTTCATTTTTCTTCTCCTCTTATTTCATAAAATTAGCAACATTAATGTCGTGGACTTATTGTTCACAACCACTATTTCAGCTCTAATACCCTTCCCAATCAAGTCTAAATCAACCCTTTCTTGCTCATATAATTATTAACCTTTAACTCAAACATGAAACCTGAAAATCCTAAGTGATTCGTGATTCGATCAAGATTAAAATATTCCAAATCCCAATTATTCAAAACACTCAATCTAAAATCAACAAGCACTTACGAGAGTGATTTTAGTTTGTTTGTTTTTAGGAATAAACAATAAATCGACACAAACGATTTTTATGTGGAAAAAACCACAATTGAAGAACCTTCACTTGTAATCAAAAACTACGGGCGAACCGCCACTAATCAATCCACTACTGAAGAAAAAAAGATTACAAAGATAATACACAAATTACCCAACCCAGTCAATTTGTCCTCGAATCTTCTGTAACTCTTTCACCACGCCTTCGTCACGGAACTAATCAATTCTGAAGTTGATTCCACAACTTCACTTGTCGAATTAACAACTACGTATAGAATCAAACGCCTTTTGAAACTCTACGTCTTTGATCTTCGGAAGCCACCGAAGAGAACTCTTTTGAATATAAAGTATCAAACTCCTTGATGTATGAATCTCAATTCATAAGTTTAGAACTCTCTCAAGAACATCAAGGAAAACTATCAAAAATCTCAGAAGAAAACTTCAAACAAAACCCTAGGACTCTTGAATAGGATCTAGGAAAAGTAATCCTAAAAATAACCTAAACAGGTATAAATAGACAATCTGAGTCCGCGATCTCCGCTCGAGCGCTCCACATCCCGCTCGAGCGGCTTCAACAAAATATGCGTGTGATTAAACAGAGATACGCTCGAGCGCTTGAGCTTCCGCTCGAGCGTAA
This sequence comes from Camellia japonica, assembly GCA_030407325.1. Lineage (NCBI taxonomy): Eukaryota > Viridiplantae > Streptophyta > Magnoliopsida > Ericales > Theaceae > Camellia > Camellia japonica. The sequence continues at coordinate 179,250,934 of JAPPVO010000059.1, read as the reverse complement.
AATCACATACCCCAGTACTTTTACAGTCCTGTCAAAATACTGAGATCCTTCAATCTCCGCTCGAGCACCTATGTCCCCGCTCGAGCGGGAAAGCCAAAAACAGAAAAGAAAAAAAAAAAAAAAAAAAAAAATACAACTTTTACAACTCAAAGTTTTGTACCCGGATTTGACAATAACGGGACTTGACAATCTCCCCCTTTGTCAATTCCCGGACAAAACCTTTCTAAACATTTTTCCTTAAGCACACGCACTAGACAAGATTAAAAACAAGGACAAAACAACTCTAAACTCAAAACAATCTTGGCATGAACAATCCACCCATCCCACTTCACCCAACATTCACCTGTGTAAAAATAACCAACACACCACAACAAAACAACACTGTGGAATAGCATCAGAAGTGATAAAAAGATACAAATGATATCCTCAATAATAGCAAAGCAAACTGGAATCAAACATCCAAAATACCAATGTTATCCAAAATACCAATGTATCATGCCAAAGTATCATGCCAATCAAAATATCTGTCATGAACAAAAGATGTACCAATATCCAAAGTCATGTACAAATGTACCAATATCAAAATATCCAAGATGACAAAAGATGTACCAATATCTGTACCAATATCCAAAACAGCAAAAATACCACCAATGTCCAATGTAACATATCACCACCATGCATGTACAAAAACTCTCCCCCTTTTTGGTCGGGAAGCACAAATATCAGGCATCAGGAGGAGGGTGTGGCTGTTGAGGCTGAAGTAAAGAAATGGTATGTGCCAGCTGAGTGAGAGTCTGCTCCATCTGACCAAGACGACCATCAAATGCATCAAAGCGTGCATCCAGAAAATCCAAGCGCCGGGTCATAGCCTCCTCAAACTGCCGAAGCTGAATATGAAGAGCATGAGGTGGAACAGCAGCCTCCTCGCCACCTGCAGCAGCAGCGTCAAACGCGGCCTCCTCTGCTAGTCCAGCAGCTACACCTGCAGAAGTGTCGGCCCGAGAAGACTCCCCCTTCACATGAGCCCGACTTTGAGAAACAGTTTTTTTTGTGAACGGTCGGGTAGGAAAGGCAAACTCATCATCCTCTAGGACTTGAACCCCAAGGTCAGACAAAAGTCGGTTGATCATGCAACCATAAGGAAGGCCTAGCTGTTTATTCCCATGAACACCGATCATTTTTTTGATAATAAGGGTGGCTAGGTCAAAAGACATGTGACGGGCAATACAGTATAAAATGAACCCTTGGTCTTGTTTAATCTCGGATGAGTGAGTGGTCACAATGATGTTGGCACAGACAATAAGATTAAACAGTCTGAACTCCGGAAGAAGTTCAAACTGTTTAATCAAATCGCCTTTAGGCCAATGGCGAGAAACACCACATAACTCCTGAGCCACAGTATCAAAACTACAGGTAGGTCGTTCGGTGGGAAAAGGATAGTGCTCAGGAAACCCTTGTGTAATCTTAAGAAGGCCACGAATAAGATCAGATGTAACCGAAATGGAATGAGATCGAACCCACGTAGTGAATAAGGCTCAATATCACTAACTTGCTCAATATTACAGTAAAATTCTCGAACCCAATCGAGATTTTGGCGACTCGAAAAAGACAACACCAAATCACCACCTAGTGGGTCAAATAAAGGACGAATGTGTAAGGACTCAAAAGTATCAGGTTGAACATTCTGTTCTAAGTGAACTGTACGAGCCGCAAAAGATTTATGGAAGGACTTGGATTGTTTAGCTGACTGAAACCTAACAGAATTATAGGCAGGGCGAGACACTGCAGCCTTTCGGCGCTTAGGGGCAGACATGACGAGGGATGACACAACTACAACCCAACAACCCATCAATTCCAAAAATCAAACCAAACAAAGACCAAAGCAAACCATTAGTAACAAGGATAAATAGCAGAGGTAGCAAACCAACAACCACAATGCATAAAAATGAGGACAGGAAACAGGGCAAGCATGGACAAAGATTGGCATGGTATTGATGAAATTCATAACACAATACACAACATGATAGATGAATTGCAAGGCATGAGTATTAAACATGATATAAACCAAAACATTGCAAAACAGACCCAAAATATAGACCCACAATCAAGCACAGATAAAAACGACCAAAGAGAAACCCTAGTGCCACAGACACAACAAAGCAAAAATACAAAACAAAAAACATGAAGACCACCATAAAAACAGACGATATGACTCAATGAAGGTGTGTGAGAGAAGAAACCACAAAACCTAGACACAAAAACCAACTCCCATTGTAGCCGAAATTACAGAAAAAATAGAGAAGAATAGATGAAAAACTTTACCAGAGAGTAAATCGGCAAGGAAGACCAAAGAGGAGGGTGGAATCGAGCCCAACACCACAACAATGCAAACCCTAGGTCTGAGAGATATGAAAAGAGGGAAAAAAAGACCTGAAGAGTCGAGGGAGGGACTTAAATACAAATTTTGTCCGCTCGAGCGTACTTAGTACCGCTCGAGCGTAAGGCAATGCAAGCTGAAGCCAGCTCGAGCGCGAATAATGAAGCGCGAGCGCAAAAACCCCTCTCTCAGAACTGTAAGACCAAGAACAAAGTGCTGCAAGGGTGAAAAATACGCTCGAGCGTAAAACAAGCCGCTCGAGCGGAAAACCTTTTTTTTTTTTTTTAAATAAAAACACCTAGGATGTCCTGTAACAAGCAAGGTGACCAAGTGAAAGACTATACCACAAGGACAAAAGAAAGTCCTGAAAATTTGAGAAAAAAGTTGAAGCACCAGATCATGAATAAAACAGATAGTATTAAATCAAAGCCATAAGCATCATAAGAATGCATAACTCAAAAACACACATGAGAGCTCACATAAACAATGTGTGTATGTGCAATCCTTGAGAACCACAAAGCTAGAGTTAATCCTCGTAGTGATCGGATGGCTGGACCTCCGACACGAGTAACTGACCATCACAGAGAAAAGTCAAACCACTAGGAATCACGAGGTATTTGTTGAGTAAATGCGGAAGCTCCCCCTCAAGCAATGATCCCTTTTTTTCTTTTTCTTTTTTTAACTTTTCTTTCTTGTGGGCACTCACTGGTGGCATACACGCTCAAGAGTATGGAGACCAAACCAGAGAAGAATGAAATCAAAAGGATGGCCTGGTTGGTGCCTGCGAGGTAGCCTTTTCCTAATGCCCGGATGTCATGAACTGAGGGAGAAACCATGGAAGTGAAATAAGATGGTAGATGGTTAAGAGACTTAACATCACCCATGATATACTAGTATAGGTCAATTCCTCTGAAAAAGTACAAGAAACACTGTCAGTGGTCCATAGAGAACTTTGATCACTTGTGCGAAACCCCTGCAACATTTATCTCAAGGATGTGTACAGAATGAGATCATGAAGTAAATGAGTATGGGCATTCAGAATGAGCTATGAACAAAGAAGAATGAGATCTTGTAAGAAACATGAGCAGTGTTCATAAGAAATTTTGATGCAAAAATATCAGGACTCAATCACAATGAGATTAAATCATCCAAGAACAGTAAGCCAACCACTCACACTCACCTCATAAAAAAAAAAAAATAGGAAACAACCTAGTTACTGAGCATTACACCCAAGGTCTTTCGAAGAAACTCAAATCGAAGAAGATCAAGGGGTTTTGTAAAAATATCAGCTTTTTGATGCTCAGTAGGTACATGTTCCAAAACAACAAGGCCTTCATCCACTAACTCTCGAATAAAATGATGACGGATGTCAATATGTTTGGTGCGAGAGTGTTGGACAGGATTTTTTGAAATGTTTATGGCACTTGTGTTATCACAAAAAAGAGTGAGAGTGTTCTGTTCTATTCCATAATCATGAAGCATTTGCTTCATCCACAGCATTTGAGCACAACAACTCCCTGCAGCAATGTACTCAGCCTCAGCAGTTGAAAGAGAGATGGCATTTTGCTTTTTACTATGCCAAGAAACCAGATTATTCCCAAGGTAAAAACACCCCCCGGATGTACTTTTCCTATCATCAGCACACCCTGCCCAGTCAGCATCAGAAAAACCAGTAATTTCAGCTGTAGTATCAGTGGAAAACCAAACCCCATACCCCAAGGTCCCATTAACATATTTGATGATGCGTTTTACCGCAAGAAGGTGAGACTCTTTAGGACTGGCTTGGTAACGGGCACAAACACCGACACTGAAAGAAATATCCGGACGACTGGCTGTGAGATACAAAAGACTCCCTATCATACTCCTATAAAGGGTAGGATCAACATCAATACCAGAGGAATCTTTGGAGAGGTGAAGACTGGTGCTCATGGGAGTGCGTGCATGTTTGGCAGACTCAAGACCAAACTTTGACACAAGATTTTTAGCATACTTAGACTGAGAAACAAACATACCCGAAGGAGACTGTTTAATTTGAAGACCCAAAAATAAGACAACTCTCCCATCATGCTCATCTCAAACTCATGTGTCATGCAATCCGAAAAATATTTCACAAGATGATCAGCAGTGGAACCAAACACAATATCATCAACATATATCTGAGCAACAAGAATATGAGACTTAGTATGTTTCACAAATAAAGTCTTATCCACACTACCCCTTTGAAAATCATTATCAAGAAGAAAGGTAGTAAGTCTATCATACCAAGCCCGAGGGGCTTGTTTCAACCCATACAAAGCCTTGTCTAACTTGTAGACATGATTAGGACATTTAGGGTCCTCAAACCCTTTTGGTTGCTCAACATATGCCTCTTCTTTCAAGTACCCATTCAGAAAGGCACTTTTCACATCCATTTGAAACAATTTAAAGCCAAGAAAACAAGCAACACCAAGCAAAATACGAATAGATTCGAGACGTGCAACTGGGGCAAACGTCTCATCATAGTCAACACCCTCTACTTGTGTGTAGCCTTGAGCAACCAACCTAGCTTTATTCCTAACAACAGTACCATTCTCATCAGATTTATTTTTAAAGATCCACTTGGTACCTATCACATTCATGTCTCTAGGTCTGGGAACAAGAGTCCAAACTTTGTTACGTTCAAATTGACCTAATTCTTCATGCATAGCATTGACCCAACTATCATCTAGCAAGGCCTCTTTAAAATTCTTAGGTTCAATTAAAGAAACATAACACATATGTGATACCTCATCCCGAATCTGTCTTCGGGTTTTCATTCGATCCGAAACACTTCCAATCACCTGTTGAGCTGGATGATTCAGTTTCACCCTTGCTGATGGTTTAAGCTCAGGACTTGCGGTGACAGAAGCAACAGGAGTGATGTCCCTTTGAGCACTCTTTGGACTTGAACTTACCTGTGAGGATGGTGCTGTATCAATTTCTTGTGATTGGACCGCAGCTTCTCCTTGATTTTGTGGTTCAGTATCCAAGATTGGAGACTCACCATTGTCATCCTCATTTGTTGCTGGAGTAGGTGCACCTGTGTCATCTATAACCACATTGATAGATTCCATTAAAGATAAAGTTCGCAGGTTATAGACACGAAAAGCCCTACTGTTGGTTGAATACCCTAGAAAAATACCTTCATCACTTCGGGAGTCAAATTTGCCCAAGGGCTCCCTATCTTTGAAGATGTAACATTTACTCCCAAAAGTTTTGAAGTATTTTACGTTAGGTTTCAATCCCTTCCACAATTCATATGGAGTTTGTAAAGTGCCGGGCCTTAAATACACGCGATTTATGACATAAACCGCAGTATTTAGGGCTTCAGCCCAAAACTTTGGAGGAAGTTTCTTACTAAGGAGCATGACCCTAGCCATTTCTTGAACAACTCTGTTCTTCCTCTCAACCACTCCATTTTGTTGTGGAGTAATAGGTGCAGAAAATTCATGCTTAATTCCATGCATATCACAAAAATCCGAAAACGAACTATTTTCAAATTCACGACCATGATCAGTTCGGATTCTTATGATACGCCCAATGGAAACACCCTGTTCATTTTGGATTTTAAGGACTAAAGCCTGGAAAGCATCAAACGTATCAGATTTTTCCCTTAAAAAATTTACCCAAGAAAACCGAGTAAAATCATCAACAGTTAGAAAAATGTATCTTTTACCTCCAATGCTTTCAGTGCGAGTAGGACCCATTAAATCCATGTGAACCAATTCAAGAGGACGTTTGGTTGTAAAGCTGTTCACCTTTTTATGAGGGGCACGGGTTTGCTTTCCAAGTTGACATGGTCCACACACATGGCTCAAATTCTTACCCAGTTTAGGTACTCCTCTCACAAGCTCTTTGTTGGCTATCTTAGTTAGGTCTTTGAAATTCATGTGACCTAATCTTTGATGCCACAAATCAATGTTACTTATGATGGCAGAGTGACAAGTGAGATCATCAGTAGTAACAATCCCATAGCAATTATCAGATGTGCGAACCCCATGTAAGACAGTATTTCCCTTTTTATCCAAAATTTCACATTTATTTTTTGAAAACAATACTTCATGATGGGAATCACACATTTGACTAATGCTTAAAAGATTTGCTTTAAGACCATCAACAAGTAGAGCATTATCCAGTTTGGGAAGACCAGCAACACTTATAGAGCCCTTACCAATGACTCTAGAAGTGCCGCCATCTCCAAAGGTAACAATTCCTCCTTCATATTTTTCAAGAGAGGTGAAGTAGGATTTGTTACCGGACATGTGACGAGAGCAGCCACTATCAAGATACCACATGTGTGAGTCACGTGCTTTTAAGGCAGTGTGAACAACTAAACAAGTCAAATCATCTTTCCTAACCCAAATCCTTTTGGTCTTGGTCAATGTCTTGGCGTTGTGAACACCCTCATGAATCTTGGTATTCCGCCTAGACATGTAAGGTTGTCTCCTAACCCAAAAAGTATTCGAATTTCTACCCTTTTGAGACACCTTACCAAACAGTTCATAGCAATAAGGACGAATGTGGCCATACCTACCACAATGATGACAAATAAAAACAGGTTTTACCTCCTTTTTGTTGATCTTACCCACTTTCGGTAGATGAAGAGAGGAATCATCCTGGTCTATCTTCAGCTTTCCTTTTGCTTGAGTCTTCAGGTTATGTGAGGTAGAAGCCTGTCCCTTGTGAGCTGTTGCACCATAGCCTAGCCCACTTTTGTCACAACCCATTTGTTGAGACCCGAGGATGTCTTCTAGAGATTTGGAACCTTTGTTCCACATGGCAATTGTTGCTCTAGCGATACGGAGTTCTTCATCTTTCTGACTGACTCTCTCTTCCAATGCAGCTTGTGACAACTCAAGACTTTCAAGCTTTTCTTCATATGTGGAATACACCTTCAGAAGTTCATTCCTTTCAGTTTCACAGGATAGAAGTTTTCCACATAAGTCTTGCCTGTCACTTGAGATCTTGATGACATTCTGTTTTGCTGTTACAAGTTCTCCTTTTAGCCGGACATTCTCGCTCTCACATGTTTTGAGTTTGAGAGAGAGTTTGTCGTTGGTTTTGGACAAATTTAGAGATTCCTCGTACAGCTTTTCGTAAGCTTGTTGTAGTTCATCGACATTGATCTCATCATTGTCTTCAGATGTTTCATCATCCTCTTTTTGCTCTTCATTCTCCTTGGCAGATAAGTTGCTGGATGGTGGTGGAGGTGAATCTCTTCTTTCATGGAATTGGCTCAGAATTTCCCATGCATCTTTAGCCTTTGTGCAGTGAACAACCCGTTGCTGTTCTTCATTAGAAATTGCACCACGAATAATGATCAGGGCTCTCTGATTGCCCGGATTAGCTGCACTTTCTGTATCTTCTTCAATGGCTTGCCAACCTTCTGGTTCAAAAGCTCTCAGAAAAGTCCTAATTCTGATTTTCCAATACAGGTAGTTAGTCCCTCAAAGGTGGGAGCATGATGCAAGTTCTGACCACGAGCTACTTCCGAAGGCTTTGGAAGAGGTTGAGTAAAAGTGGTCCAAAATGCCATGAAAGCACTATCCCCGTCTTCACCGGATTCAGGTTCTTCGGGTTCTTGCTCCGACCCGCTTTCATCATCCCAAGTCACAGTGTAGACTTTCTTTCGATTCTTTTTCGAAGGGCATTCAAGGGACATATGACCAAACCCTTGACATTCATAGCACTTGACCCCTTGCCCCCTTACAATCTTCTTTTCAGGTTTTTGAGCAAATTTTGGTGGAAACGTTTTGGGTTTATCATTACTCTTATCTTTTGAAATAGGGTCTCTGAAATTAGGCTTCTTTTTCAAAATTTTTTTAAACTGTTTTGTGAGCATAGCCGTCATCTCAGACTCTAAATCAAATTCAGTCTCCGGAGGTTTTGCAGTCTCATGAGCACTAGTGAAAGCCACACTTTCTTTTTGTTTTTTCTTTGAAATTTGGTGGGCTTCATAAGTCTGCAAATTTCCAACCAATTGATCAAGCTTGAGGGTATCAACATTCTGAGCCTCCTCAATGGCTGTCACCTTTGATTGGAACCTCTCGGGAAGGGACCTCAAAATTTTTCCAACAACTTTAGCTTCCGGGATTTTTTCACCGAGTGTGAAACAGGAATTCACGATATCACTGAGTTTTGCATAGAAATCATCAAACGTCTCATCGTCGCGCATAAAAAGGGTTTCAAAGGCGGAGGTGAGACGTTGAAGTTTTGACCTTTTGACAGAGGTAGTACCTTCGTGAATTGTTTCAAGAATATCCCAAGCCTCTTTTGCTACCTCACACGTGCAAATTCGACGAAATTCTTCAGGTGTGACGGAGCAAAAGAGGGAGTTGAGAGCCTTGCTGTTCCAACTCGAGTTTTGGTAATCAGTTGTGTCCCATTTATCAAGGGGTTTAGGAATATCTACACCATCAATGGTGACAATAGGTTCACTCCACCCATAGACCACGCAGTGCCAAACTTTCTCATCTATGGATTTTAAAAATGCTCTCATACGAGCTTTCCAATAAGAATAGTTTGTACCGTCGAGTAAAGGAGGTCTATGAGTCGAGTTACCTTCACGAATAGAATCCATAATACTAGTCACACAAAATCACACTCCTATAGTTTTGATAAAACAAAGAGTGACCTGCTCTGATACCAATTGAAAATCCTAAGTGATTCGTGATTAGATCAAGATTAAAATATTCCAAATCCCAATTATTCAAAACACTCAATCTAAAATCAACAAGCACTTACGAGAGTGATTTTAGTTTGTTTGTTTGTTTTTAGGAATAAACAATAAATCGACACAAACGATTTTTACGTGGAAAAAACCACAATTGAAGAACCTTCAATTGTAATAAAAAACCACGGGCGAGCCGCCACTAATCAATCCACTATTGAAGAAAGAAATATTACAAAGATAATATACAAATTACCCAATCCAGTCAATTTGTCCTCGAATCTTCTGTAACTCTTTCACCACGCCTTCGTCACGGAACTGATCAATTCTGAAGTTGATTCCACAACTTCACTTGTCGAATTAACGACTACGTATAGAATCAAACGCCTTTTGAAACTCTACGTCTTTGATCTTCGGAAGCCACCGAAGAGAACTCTTTTGAATATAAAGTATCAAACTCCTTGATGTATGAATCTCAATTCATAAGTTTAGAACTCTCTCAAGAACATCAAGGAAAACTATCAAAAATCTCAGAAGAAAACTTCAAACAAAACCCTAGGACTCTTGAATAGGATCTAGGAAAAGTAATCCTAAAAATAACCTAAACAGGTATAAATAGACAATCTGAGTCCACGATCTCCGCTCGAGCGCTCCACATCCCGCTCGAGTGGCTTCAACAAAATATGCGTGTGATTAAACAGAGATACGCTCGAGCGCTTGAGCTTCCGCTCGAGCGTAAAATCACATACCCCAGTACTTTTACAGTCCTGTCAAAATACTGAGATCCTTCAATCTCCGCTCGAGCGCCTATGTCCCCGCTCGAGCGGGAAAGCCAAAAACAGAAAAAAAAAAAAAAAAAAAAAAAAATACAACTTTTACAACTCAAAGTTTTGTACCCGGATTTGACAATAACGGGACCTAACACTTGAAATAGTAGCACATAAAGAAACTTAGGAAGAAGTGGTATATGTTGCTGTCCAGATGCTTATGAGCTAAGAAGCATGGACACTTCTAAGAGCATGGTGTGTCAATGACATGTATGTCAGATATGTTTTGGACACTCTCAGGGGTCAAATACATGTCTAACCATGTCATATTATTTCTTATGCTTTTAAGATGTACACACGCTTAAAATATTTGGAGGGCACTAAACACATTATGAGTTTAAAGAAATGACTTAGATAATTGAATAAAAGAAAAATAATATAAATTTATACTTATTAATCCCTCCTCTAAAATTTAAGAATTTAGTGTTACATTTATAATAAATATATAAAAGGGATTATTGGCCAAAACCCCCCTCATTGGTCCCCTTTAAAGTGAAAAGGACAGTCCAAACTTTTTTAATTTGTAAACCCCTGGAAAAGAAGCGCCTCTTTCATCAAAGACAAAACAAATTTGTTTCTATTTTTGTATAGACAATCTTACCTTTAGTAACTACTTTTATATTTTAAACTTTAAAATAATACAACTTTTGATCTATATATTGGTTTTTAATGAAAGTAGTAGTTTTAGAATCTTCTCTTTAAGATCTATTAAATAAGATCCATATTGACTATGAAATTCTTCACAAAAAAAAATCTTTTTTTTTTTTTCTGTCAAAATTAATATCAACAGCAAAATTTTACTTTGTTTCACAGTAAAATTTTACTATTTATGCCAATTTTGATAGTAGTTTTTTTTTTTTTTTTAAAGAATTTCATAGTTAACCTTGATCTTGTTTGATAAATCTTAATGAAAGAATTCTAAAAATACTAATTTTATTAAAAAGCGACATCTAGATTGAAAGTTGTATGATTTTAAAGTTTAAAATATTAAATTACTCACTAAGGATATTTGGTAATAGTGGTCTGTGCTAGACTTTTCAAGGAAATTTTTTTGTATTTGTCCTTAATGCATTAAAGTTTAATTATGAGGGGACTTTGACCAAATCTCCCTATATAAAACTATATATTTTGCACATGCTACCCTTGTGTCATGTCATTCGTTTTAAAAGAATTATTATGTCAACGTGTCCATGACGTATTTGTGCTTCTTAACATAGGACCATCAAGTGAGACCAGTGCGAGGGTGAACCTCAAGAGGGATTTTTTGCAAATCATAAGAGTGAAAAGAATTTCAAATCATATTGATTAGTCCAAAACAATAGGTAATGGGAAGAATGAATCGGGCAAAAACCTATGACCGCCCCATGAATTGGTTATTCCTAAACAAGTGAAGACTAATGTCCGAGAAATACTTAAAAAAGTTCATAGTTGCTTTCTTGGACCTCCAACCCATAAGGTGCAAGTAATTTATGAGTAACAACACATGAAATTGAGAAGAATGTATGAACTAAAGAAAATTTTGGGTGTCATGGAACAAGAACTTCCCTCTTTGGTTATAGATAGACTATATGCAACGGTTATGGTAACTGATGTGGTATATATAAATGGGCATTGAAGCGATGGTAGTAGTGTATGACATTGTGACAAGGAATTGATTGAATAGAGACCGAGTTGACAATTAGTAAATTGCAATTCAGCCAAATATATCTTACATTCCATGCCCCTTGTACTAACATTCGAAATTATCTAAAACCCAATTCCACTAGCACCGCTTCTATAAGCAAATTGGTATGCAACAAATTGCTATTTTTTCTTTTCCAACACCAACAAACATAAGGGTTGTCTGGTACAATTTATAGAGGCTGCTTATAACTTTTATATTGTAGGAGTCTATGTCAAAATGTTAGATGCAGTCTTGGCATATAATTTATGAAGCAAAAATAGCTTAAATAATAAAAATAAAAAAATAAAAAAACTTAATATTAGAAAGCTAAGGGAGGCATGCCTTAGTTTCTGATTATCAACTTTTAGTTTGCAGTAAGCTACACTATATAGGTTTGAATCTATTTGTCATACCACCTAATGTCTTAAATCAAGATCACAACTCAAGTATACCATTTGGCCCTTCAAAGTCTCTATATCTAGAAGAGTTATCTCATTGAGCTGCCCAACACATAGCAGGCCATAACAGAGCATGCTTAAGTGTGGCATTGAAATAGTCCACACTAGAAGAAACAATTATTCAAGCACCTGGTGACCCATCAAAAACCCCCCATCAAGAAAAACCACGAAACAAGCAGAAAGTCTAATCAAATAGTGATTTAACAATAACAATAAATAAGAAAATAGAAAATGACAGAAAACAGAAACAGAAAACAAAAAATCTGTACCTGAAGGAGGAGTGACAATGTTAGCATCAAAATCATGTGATGGTCGACGACAAATCAATGGGGCATACATGTAACAATCAGATTTCAGGTACTCCCCAACCTTCTTTAGTAATTTCTGGTCTTTTTGTTTGCTGGATTTCATAATCTCAACTCCTAACCACAAAATAACATTCAATTGAATCAATCTTCAAAATCCCATTAACCAAGGACAAAAAACCAAAACCCAATATTGAAAATTGTATGTATATATGTACATATTTGGACAAATTACGCTGGTAGCCCTTCAATGGTTAGGATTTTGGACCCCCCCCCAAAAAAAAAAAAAAGAGTTGGGTTATGCTTAACCTATTGAATTGGATAAGTTTAATTTAAAAAAAAAAAAAAAAATCAAATTTGGATAAAACTATAAATTTTAGGAAAATCGAGTCAATTGAAATTATAGAACCAAAATAATAGAAAGATCACAATATAAGGATGATATATATATACAAATGATTACCGGTAGGAAGCGTGTTTGTTGGTAGGAAATCAGAGGGTTGAGGAGAGACCAACGGAGCAAACATGTAAGTATCTGACTTGAGATAGTGAATTACTTTCTTGAGGAGTCCCTTCTTCTTGCTATGTTTTTTGAATTTCTTGTGAACTCCTAGAGAAATCACTATCTTGTCCATTGATACAAGGTTTTAGTTTCAGTTTCGGAGGAAAGTTGATGTGGGTTTTGTTTTTGGTTTTTGGTCACCCAAGTTTTTCTGCTCGGTTGGGGATGGATGGTATGAACAGGTGGCAGTTGGAGGAGGACACAACACAACAAGCCATTTCTAGTCTTCTGATTTTGAAGCAATTCAATACAGGTGGCAACCCCTTACGATCCCAACTATGGCAGAATTGAAATGCTACATTTCTTTTTTTTCTTTTCTTTTTTTAATATATGTACTAGGAATGAATAACTTGTGTTTAAAGTTACTCTCTTTATAATCTAGTTCAACTTAAATTAATCATTAAAATTTTAAATTTTGAAATTTGAAAAAAGAATTTCAAATTTTGAAATAAAAAGGTACTATCTTAAGCCTATAATAGAAGGCAAATGATCTCACAGACAATCGTTGAATCTTTTTCTTGAAATTAAACTGAACTAAGCTGATTGTCTCTTTATATATATATACTGGCATAATATCCGTGTTATGCATGAAATTTTATAAAATAAAAGGCTAAAATAAAAACAAATTAGGATATTAGAGCATCTCTGCTCAAACCTTCAAAATTTGATATGTCAAATTTTTTAAAAGGCTTAAGTAACAAATTGGCATATGTCAATTTGAGATGGAAGTTCTCCACTAGATATGTCATACTATTCTATTATTTTTAAAATTTGAATTCTTTCATTTGAAAATAAAAAAGAGGAGCATGAAGTGGTTTTCATGTCAAAATTGATATGAAGGGTGATACCAAAAGCCATGTCAACTTTTGGCATGCTGAGTGAAGCTTATTTGGCTTGCCAAAATAAAGCTATTGGACTGCCACATTAGATTTGGCATATAGGGTGGAAGTGCTCTAAGTTTTTTACTTTAATCAGTTCATTTTATCTTATTTAGTCTAATTCATTTATGGTAATAAATGACTCAAAAGAATTATTATGCATGTTAATTTAAGTTATGTGAAAGATAAAAAATAAAAAATAAAAAATATTTTTGATTATAAAAATTAAAATTAAGAACATTTAGACATGTTTTGTTTGATTGAATATAAATTAATTTTAAAAATTAAGTGATAAGTAATTCTTCACAATTAGCTACTATTAGTTATAGAATAATTGAATATAGATATTTCCACGTACTTAGTTCCATTATCAAATAGAAACTCGATATTTATCCATCTAAAAATATTTATGGAAAATGTCTCGTAGCTCAAATTTTGTGGCTCAAAAGTGGCTCAAATGGCCAAAACGACGTCGTTTTGGCCGTTTTTATGTTGTTCTGTACTCAAAACGACGTCGTTTTGGCCATTTGAGCCACTTTTGAGCTACAAAATTTGAGCTACGTAGCATTGTCGAATATTTATATCCAAATTTTCTAATTCAAATGAATAAATGAATCATTCTCACATTATGGAAGAGGAGTTCCACGTATGAGTTAAATAGTTGTAAATTTATCAATTCAGTACCTAACAAATTTGTAATAATTTTTATAAATAAAATAAGCTAATTCATAATATAAGTCTCCAAACATATAAATTTATTTTCTATTGTGTTTTATTATACTTTCAAACATAATTTGGATATCTCATGTTAACAATTTTTCTTTATTTTTTTTCAAAGATTACATAATTATGTGATTTCATATTTCCTAATTAGCAATAACCAATAGGGAAAATTGGTCTAAGGTCCCTCTCCAACTTTTGATAGGAGGAGAGGTACACAATAATATGTTTTGATGGCTAAAGTCCCTCAACTTTATTTTATGTTATAAAATACCTAATTTATCCTTTTTTAAAACATAAGTTTGTTTGGATTTTGGAATATTCTATTGCTCAGTTAAAAAAAAGACAAGAATATTCAGTTGCTGATTTCACGGTGGAGATTTTGGCGGAGATTTCGTAGGGATTTCGCAAGTGTTGCAGTGGACTTGACGATAGAGACTTCAACGATCGTGTAGGTGTTACAGTGTGTTGATCAGGTAAATTTTTCAGTAGAGTTGAATCAGGTATGGTTTCGATACAGATTCCACATGAATTTTGATTTTTGTTTTGAATTTTATGTAAGGATTCTGATTTGATATTAGTTGTTCGAGTGTATTTTTGCATTAGGTTTTTGTTTTCAGTTTTGATCAATTCGTAATTAAGTTCCGATTTTATTTTGTTTTCAGTTCCGATTTGATTTTGTTTTCAGTTTTGGTCAATTCGTAATTAAAGAGAGGCTAGCTCAGTGAAGTTGTTTATGATTTTTGGAGTTGATTTTTCATTTTCTGTTATTGATCAATTTTAGACAGAAGCCATCTTCTTGATTTTTATTTTTTGGAATTAATTTTGATTCTTTGTTTTTTGATCAATTTCAAAGAGTGTTGACAGTGTAGTTGATTTTGATGGTTAGAGTTCATTTTTCGTGCTCTATTTTTCATCAACATGTTGATCAATGATAAGTTTTGTTCTCTATTTTTTCAAACTAGAGAAATTTGTTTAAACTAGAGAAATTTCATTCTCTACACTTTTGTTGGTATAGTCCAGAGAAAATTGTAAGTTTATTATTATAATCCAAAGTTTCTAATGCAGATTGAGTCTGAGAAAATGAATGTAAGTTCTTAAATTTCTCTGGACTTTTATTTGTAGTTGAGAGAAAATTATAAGTTTGTTATTCACTTTCAGTTTGCAGTTCAGAGAAAATTATAAGTTTGTAGAAAATGAATATAAGTTTTTGTTTCTCTGAACAAAAGTTATTCTTGTGTTTTTTCTTTTAGTTTAGATGGGGCAGTGCAGTGTTTTTTTGTTATCTTGAAGGTGTATATAAGTTTGTAAATTTATCTGGATTTTGATATGATTGTAATATTGCAGAATGACGCAGAGAAAATTGTAAGCTTGTACTTCAGTTAAAATCACAGAGAAGCTTATAATTTTATAACAGATATTCTGTGTGATTTTTTTCTACGATTGTGTTTAATAGTTAGCAGTAAATTTCTCTGTGATTCTCTTTGGATTCATTAATTTTTCTGTGATTTTGTTTTTGTTATCTTGAAGGTGAATAGAAGTTTGTAAATGTCTTTGGACTTTTATTTGAGTCCAGAGAAAATTATAAGCTTGTTATTATAATCTAGAGAAAATTATAATTATTAGAAATTTCTCTGGACTTTTATGTTATTCTTGTGAATTGTTTTTATGTTGAACAAATTATTTTTCTTGTTTTTTTCTTTTAGTTTTGATGGACAGTGCAATGTTGTTGCTGTGCAAATATGGGAATGATACTATTGTCATTAATGTTTCATGCGAATTGAATTTTGAGGAATTGGTTGGCATTTTGTGTAAAACATGGGAGAATTTACAACCTGAGACGATGTGTATTTCATATTCTATTGTGGGCTATCCGAATTGTATGGTTTGAAATGATATTGATTTTCTGAATATGTTGAGGGTTGTTTGTGCACGTGGTGTTGATATAGTTGATGTTTCAGTTATTAGGTGTAGTACTTCTGATGAAGATGATGAAGTGGGGTCTAATTGGGTAGATTTTGTGCATGGTGAATGTGATAGGCTGGTGGATATTGAAAGGAATTCACTCTCTAAGTTTTGTTCTTACCAAGAAAAGGTGTTATTGTCAGCTGGTTCGCGAAATAATATTACGAGTGTTGGACAAAAGTTTGAGGGTGGTGTCATTGAGTTCCGTACTGTTTTATGCAAGTATGCTATTGAGGTTGACTTTCAGTTTACGTATGTTAAAAATGACAAGCTGAGGGTTACGGCAGGATGTGCATATAAGGAATCAAGGGGATGTATGTGGCGTGTACATGCTTCAGTTGAAAAAACAAATGGGTTCTTTTACATAAGAACTTTGAACAATGAACATACGTGTGGTGTGGCGGTTCGTACGAGTAAACATGCTAGGATGACTTCCAGCTTAGTTTATGGGCTGATACTTGAAGAGGTAAGTGCAAAACCTTTAACTCGTCCAGTGGATGTTGTCAAAGAAATGAAAGACAAGTATGGGGTCTCAATCAGTTATAACTGTGGTTGGTTGGGGGTTGAAAAAGTAAAATGTAGTACATATGGGGATTCTTGTTTGTCATTCGATGAATTACGGTGGTATTTTGATGAGGCATTGAAAAACAATCTAGGTAGTCGTTTTGAGTTAGATTTTGACGATAACAAGCGTTTCAAAAGAGTGTTTGTGGGTTTTCATGCATGCATTGCTGGTTTCAAATATTGTCGGTCATTGTTGTTTCTTGGTGGAACATTTTTGAAAGGACGGTACAAAGGAGTTATGCTTGCTGCTACGGGGAAAGATGGGAATGAAGGCAATTGTAAATATATCTTATTTTATCTAAGTATGTGAATTTTCTATACATGTAGGAATTGAGTGAATGTGATTTTCTCTGACACTTTGAATTTTCTCTAGTTTTGGTCACTGTGTGAATTGTCTCTGGTTGTGGCCAGTGTGAATTTTCTCTGGATTTTATTCAGTGTGTGAATTTTCTCTGGATGTTGTCATTGTGTGAATTTTATCTATAGTTGGTCATTAAGTGAATTTTCTGTAGATGTTGCCAATGTGTGAATTTTATTTGTAGTTGGTCACTATTGAATTTTCTCTGGAGTTTGTCACTAAATGAATTTTCTCTAGATGTTGGCAGTGTCAAATTTCTGTGGTTGTTTATTGTTCTAATTTTCTCTGCATGTGTATATCTAATATGCTAGTTCCTATTTGTTTTGTAGGTTTTTTTCCTATAGCTTTTGCTGTTGTTGATGTTGAGAATAAAGACAATTGGTGTTGGTTCCTTGAATATTTATGTGAAGTATTGGGATCAGAGAGGGTGATAAGTTTCATATCAGATCGACATTGTGGTATTGTGGAAGGAATTGCTAGGTTTTTCCCTAATTGCTTTCATGGATTTTGTCTTGAACATCTAAAGAGAAATTTGAGGGATAAGTTGTCATGTGGAAATACAAATTTGGTTAGGGAGACGATTGTGTCCAAGTTTTCAGAATGTGCATATGCGCCAACAAAGGCATCATTTCATTTCAAGTTAAATGAATTAAAAAGTGAGGGAGGAGACATTGTAAGTGTTTTCTTGAGAAGTTTACCATATGAAAATTGGAGTGATGCATATATTTGAGGGGAAACGTTATGGTGAGATGCATTTAAATGTTGCTGAGTCATTCAATTCAAGGATACGAGACGCTCAACACTTGCCAATAACAAATTTGGTGGACATGATACGGTTGCAAATCATGAATATGAGGTCTGATAGGAGGCTGCTCTCTAGTAAATGGAATAAAGTTCTTTGTCCTCGTATGGATGGTGTATTGGAGAAGGCTTTCTTGGATGTGAGGACATGGAATGTGAGTTTATCATCTGATAATGTCTTTGAAGTGCATTGTTTTCCTTCAGTTATGGTTGATCTTGGGTTGAGAACTTGTTCATGTCGAAAATGGGAAATAAATGGGTATCCATGTCAACATGCTGTTGCTGCAATTTTTATGAGTGGAAAGAATTTTAATTCATTTGTTGAACCATTTTTTCATGCTGATATGTATCGTCAAGCATACTCGTTTTCGATTGGCCCAGTTCTAACTGTTGAAAAACCTGTGTGCAGCATTGATGATGCTATGATTATACCTCCATTGAGTAAGAGACCAGTTGGGAGGCCAAAAAAGAACAGAATTTCTTCTACTGGAGAGTTTAAAAGGGTGATTAAGTGTAGTCATTGTGAGAGTATTGGTCGCCATAACAAGAGGACATGCAAGGAACCTTTGTTAAATAGTTGAGGATAATACATTTTATTGATTAAATAATACATTTGATGATTACTTTGTGTATTTTGTTTTGTGAACTGTATTTTTTGGACAGTGTATATAATAACACGTATCAAATTCATCCAGAGAAATTTTCCAATTGCAGTGAAAGTGTGTATTGTGTTTGTTGATACATACTATAGGCAGTGTGTTTGTAATACCAGTTAAGTTCATCCAAATTTGCCTATAGCAGAGAAAATTCCTTGTTCATTGTGTTTTGAAGCTTCAAATTCATACAGAGAAATTTGCCAATTGTAGAAAAATTTACTGTGTGCATTTTGAATTTGATGATTGTTTTGTACCAAGACAGTGCATTACAGATTGCATGATCATATAGGCACCCTCTTTGGGACGATACGAGTTAAATTTCTCTGTGAATTTCTGGTAACTTCATACCAGTCAAATTCATCCATAGAAATTTGACAATAGAAGAGAAATTTACTATGGGCATTGTATTTGTTGAAATGAGCATTGTGTTTTGTGAGGTCCAATTTATCCAGAGAATTTTGCCAAAAGCATTGAAAATTACAATGTGCATTGTGTTTGTTGAAACATACTATGGGCATTGTCTTTATAATACCAGTCAATTTCATCCACACAAATTTGCCACTACTAGAGAAAATTTTCTGTACATTGTGTTTTGAAGCTTCGAATTCATCCAGTGAAATTTGCCACTAGCAGAAAAAACTACTGTGCACTTTGTGTTTTCTCAATTTGATGATTGTTTTGTACCAACACATAACATTATAGATTACATGATCATATAGGCATCATACGAGAGAAATTTCTGCTATTGGCAAAATAGTAAAATTTCTCTATGAATTTCTGGTAACATCATACCAGAGAAATTTCTGCAGACAATTTTCTCTCTGTGGATTGTGTTGACAATCACAATAAAAAAATACATATTTAACCATTGATAGCTATGAAATTTAAATTAGTCAAAAAAAGATACATACATATATGTGAAACATCATCATTCCTTCAATGTATGAAAAAACAAATTGAATGGTTAATCCTAATTACATTGTGTACATTGTCTTCCTTTCACTAGTGTGCTTTGACTCTTATACTTTTGGTTCTTCTTCTGGTCGTATTTCAACTAGTTCTGTCCATGACCGGTCAACTTCGGTCACAAATCTCTCTATGATTTATGCCCTCATCAACCTTATGTCTTGTGTGGACAATTTGGAGCTGATAGGTTCATGCTTGCTATATTGTCTCATTATATAGCATACAAACAGGCCACAATCCAGACTGCATACAAATTATAGGTATAGTTAGTTTTAAGAAACTTACGAATAAAACTTACGAATCACTGTCAGATTATCTTATTTATAGATGTTGTATGAAACTTATGAATCACTGTCGTGTTGTGGAGCATTGTTGATATACTCAAAGTCGTAATTTGTGTTTTGTGAGTTTATCAATTTGAAAGAGGGTTGTGATTGTGCCTCTCTTTCAAGGCAAGCTTTCAAAAAATTCTCCACATAATCTTGCTGCAAAAAGATAATTTTTAAATAACAAAGAAATTTACAGACAAATCAATGGGATTCTATAAAAATTATCATCACATAAACATTATGATGGATCGGAGAAATTTGCACTCGTTACCAATTGTTTTGCATCTTTGACAAGTTTGTCTTCTGCATCATCCCTCCTTGGCCTTAATGAGTTGTAGAACCTCCATAAATTGCCTTTTTTGTCCAGGACAATCAAGGTCCAGTGATTTCCATGTGTTGACTTCTCATTACCCCCAGTATTTATTGGGAAATGGAGGAACCTGTAGTTCCTCCATGCTATTTCAATATGCTTGTCAAATAATGAGACTCGGAAAGTTTGATTTTCCTACATCTTGATGAAATTCTGTGGTTAGAGAAAATCAAAAAATGGTTATGTTATGAGAAAGTTGAAATTACAGGAATTTAAGAAATATACACATAGAGAAATTTTAAATGCACACAACTAGCCAGAGAAAATTAGACTAGTGACACAATTGGCTTCAAAAAGTATCTTAACAAGAGAAAGTAGTAAGTAAATTCCAGAGAAAATCAAATAAAAGAGTAGTAACATACTAAGCTCATGGATGTGAAAAAAAATGAAGTTGGTTGTTGTCTTTCTCTCTTTTGGTCAGCAAAAAGGATCTCTTCATAGCCATCAATGACCTGGAAAATATCATTTATAATTGTAATATTGGTTTATAAAGGCTGATGGAACATTGCAGAGAAATTTTGATGAAAGACTTACATTGTTGGCAATTTGTTTTTGCTTTATTAGGTTTCCAATGTCTTCGAAGGTAATGAGATTTAACTCACTTGTTCAGATTAAAGCCCTACAAGATGACAATAATTGTTAATGCAATATAAGTTAGTAAATTGTTGTTTGTTATCTTCTATTTTATTTGTTGTACTTACTCAAGTCCAGACACATTTGATATGTGCTGCAAGATGTGTTTTACATGATCTTTTATCAATCTTGAAACCGGTAGAGTTTGTGGAAAAACCCAAGATTTTCTTATGCTTGTTGGTTGAGGCAAGGCGTACGCATCAGCATCAAGTACTTCTTTGTTTTCCATGGTTTGCTCGGTTTGCTTTGCAGCTTGCTTCAAACCTCTAGTCACTTTCGCAACTTTGGGATATTGAAATTCTGGATCGTGCTGCTTTTCTTTCCTTTCTTTTGCCTTTAAATTTTTTATCATTGATGTAGGATCTTTTTTGACTGTAGACAGTGAAAATGTCAGTAAAAGTGAAATTTCTCTAAAGTAACAGATGATATTTCAATATGTAAATTTATTTGATTCAATATTTTCCAGTTACCATAGACTTTTGTCTTTTGTTTTGGTTGTTCTTTGTGTGCCATTTGTTCTTGTTGGGTTGTTGGTTGTTGTTCCAATTGCATTCCAACTATACACAGTGAAAATCAAACAAGCCCCAAAAATCGAATAAGAAAATAGATAGAGAAAATCAAATAAGCAGTAGAAATCAATAGAAATAAGCAGCAGAAACTAATGTGTTCAGAGAAATTTAACTTCCAAAGAAAATTATAATAAATAGAAATTTCTCTGAGTTATGTTGACACAAGGACATAACTTTTTGTGGCTCAAGATTTTCACTGACCTTGTTGTTGAACTTGTGTTGGTGTTCGGTAAGGTTGTGTTGCTAGTTGGATGAATAGTTCTTGAATTTGTTCATGCAATTTAGCATTTTCAGTTTCAAGCTCCAAAATGGAATACCTCAACTTTTGAATTGTTTTTGTATCATCTTCTTTTTGAACCTTCAACATCCTTAGTTTCATTTGGATTGTGCTGTCTCTTTCTTAAAGTTCTGAGTTAAGTGATGTCAAGGTTCTTATTGCAATTTCCTTTTCTGCAAGTAATTCATTCCAATTTCTCTCTTCTTCTATTTTAGATTTAGAAAGTGCCTTCAGTCTTTGATGTAGATCAGCAATTTGGGCATCCTTTGCTTCCTCAGATTCTTGAGGCTGATGCATTGTTGAGCCATAAATGCTATCATGATGTTGGTCCATTAGCTCATTATGTTCTTCTTCATCACGTTCCTCATTGTTTTATTCTTACTGTTTAGATTGAGTGCCTTCATCTTCTTCTTCACTGTCTTCTTCTTTCTGTTCATTTTCTTCTTTGTCTTCTACTTCTATTTCTTCACTTTCTTCTCTGGCTTCCGCTTCTCCACTGCTTGCTTGATCTTCTTGTCCATTGCTGGCTTCGTGTTCTTCTATGTTGCCTTCTGCTTCTTCATTCCCTCCTTCTTCAGATGAATTTCTAATGTCTCCTTGAATTTAACAATTGCCTTTTTTGATTCTTTCTTCTTCTTTTTACCAAGGCAGAACTCCTCTGATGGGTTTTGAACTAGCTCCTTGTTATCTATCTGTAACATGAGGCTCTTTTATTAGAGAAATGTTACAAAATTCACTGAGAGAAAAAATTCAAATAAGGAAAATAAAATTCATCTAAGTGATACTAATGGGAAACAAACTTCAGAGAAAATTGTATGGGTCAGAGAAAATTACAGACAATAAGTTAATTTTATGAGGCAGAGAAAATTATAGACAAGGAACATAATTTAGATATCAGAGAAAATCAATCAAGGCATATAAGTTAATGTTTTACTATAATTGTGTCAGAGAAATTTGGATTCCAGAGAAAATTCATTAGAAGGGTAGAAATAAACAGTGTTAATCAAAGATGTAAGGCACATAAGTTATGGGCCAGAGAAAATTACACACAAGGAGAAACAATTTTATAGGCCAAAGAAAATTATGAAACAACCAACATAATTCACATATTAGAGAAAATCAATCATGGCATATAAGTTAATGTGTTACAATTGTGGTCAGAGAAATTTGGATTGCAGAGAAAATTGATTACAATGGCAGAAATAAACCAGTGGTAACCAAAGAAGAAACATAAATTGATAGTTCGGAGAAAATTGATCTTAATCAATCAAGACACAAGGAGGGAAACAAACCAGTGGTCAGAGAAATTTTGAAATTTCACTGAGATTTCAGTGGCGATAGAAATCTAATCTGTCGAGGTGCAAGAGAGTGGATTGGTGTCTTCTGCAGCTGTTTCGTCAAGCCTTGCAGGTTCCACTTGGCACATCTTGGGAAGTCAGTTGTATTACTGTCTTCCGAGTCAATGATATTTTCATGTTCACATAGCCAATACTATGATGAAAATTAAAGTATTTAAATTTTGCTAAACACACAAATTTGTAAGTATGATAACTGCAAATTTGAATGGATATTATACTTACCAGCAATACAATGACACACCCCGTAACTTTTTCTGGAGTTTTGTGCAATGCTATGATTGAATCAATCAATGTTGATGTGATTGCTTCTGGCCAATCATACTGTTTCATTGATTCAAGAGGTTCCACATACTTTATAAAAACCCACCCTATTGAATTCCCACTTGTTGTAAAAAATAGGGTGAGACACAAGTACAATGTAACAATGATTGCTACATCTTTGAAGTCAGTTGGTTGCTTGCCTTTCATTGCTTTGACCAAGGCATTTTTAAGAACAGGACCAGTGAGCCTTGTGTCCTTTGGGAATCTTCTCCTTAGGAATGCAGATTTTGGCTTTTTAGAGTATCTTAATGACATGGCTCCTTTACCTCCTTGCAAACCAAAAATCAAGGTCATGTCATCAGTTGTAAAAGTCAAGTTCTTTTTACCAACTGTGAATGCTTTTGTTTTTTCATTGTAACATTAGATTATTGCAACTACATCATCATCAGATTTCCTAGATTTCCTGGATCCATCCTTCTAGTGGTTAGAGCTTGGATCAAATACCAGAATGGGGTCTTTTGAAGCTCTATAAGTTAGTTTGAATTGAATTTAAGTGTTTGAAAAAAGGAGACAACAGATAAGATGTTGGATCAGTATTGAATGCTGTAGTGAGCTCTCTTTTTTTGGAGTTTAACAGGTTTTTTCCCCCTTGAGCTTGAGTCTTTTGAAGTTGGAGTACTCATCTTGATGCTAGTTGCTTCATCACCTTGGGCTTGTGTGTTTTGGCAAGGAGTTTGTGGTGTTTTGCTGGTGGTTTTTGATCTTAGACCATAAGAAGACTGAGAGAGTTTCTGTTTCTTGCTTGGTGTTTCTGGTGTTTTGCTGCTTTTACGTTTTGCCATTTCTAGACAATGATGAAAACATAAAGATGTCAACATTAAATCCCAGAGAAAATTGAACATGCCAGAGAAAATTGGACATGTCAGAGAAAATTACACCTAAGGGAGAAAACTAAGGCGGCCAGGGAAAATTATAAATGTCAGACAAAATTAGACACTAAAAATTAAATGTCAGAGTACTAATTGTTTTCCTGTGGAATACATCTAGCCACAGAAAATTTCTATTGCCAGAGAAAATCAACAAAGCATCATAAACATGGCAGAGAAATTTTCAATAATTGTTAAAATTATATATAGAAGTAAAATATAGCCAGAGAAAATTGAAAAAAGAAACATATATCTAGTAAGCACAGAAAATGAATGACAGAGAAAAGTAAACATGGCAAGCCAAAGAAAATTTCCATTCCACAATTAGCAAGATAAAATAAACAAAGTAATTTAAACATGCCACTGAAAATATACCACATTGAAACCAAGAATTGAACAAAATAAACATACCAGAGAAAATTATACATTCTTGAGAAAATTTCCATTCCAGAGAAAATTTCAAGTCCATAATATTAAAATGCCAGAGAAATTTACATACACAACCAGAGAAAATTAAACATGATAGAGACACACAAGGGAGAAAAGTGATGTGGCCAGAGAAATTTATAAATGCCAGAGAAACTTAGACACAGACAAGAGAGTAATAGACATTCCAGAGAAAAATACATATTCCAGAGAAATTTACAAAGCAGAGAAATTTATAGAAAAAATCACAGAAGCATGTTCAAGAATAAGATCAAAACACAAATAAATAACTTTTTTTCAAAATAAACATGTTAGAGAAAATCCAAAGAAGAAACATACATTCCAGTCCATAATATTAAAATGCCAGAGAAATTTACATACACAACCAGAGAAAATTAAAAATGATAGAGACACACAAGGAAGGAAAGTGATGTGGTCAGAGAAAATTATAAATACCAAAGAAACTTAGACAGCGACAAGAGAGTAATAGACATTCCAGAGAAAGATAGACATTCCAATTAAAAATACATATTACAGAGAAATTTACAGAGCAGAGAAATTTATAGGCAAAATCACAGAAACATGTTCAAGAATAAGATGAAAACACAGAGAAATAGTTTTTTTCAAAATAAACATGCCAGAGAAAATTGAAAGAAGAAACATACATCAAGCAAAAACTAAAGAAATTCAAATGTGAGAGAAATTTACAGATAAAATCACACAAACATGTTCAAGAATAAGTTCAAAACACACAGAAATAACTTTTTTCAAATTCATGTAGCTTTTTATTACGAAATTGAAACCCTAATTTATGGAAGGTTAATATAAAATGCAATTAACTGTGTGTCCAGAGAAAATCTAGTTGTATTGTAGAAAAACTTACCAGAGTTAGGATGAAACTTTAATGACGAGTTGATATGCCCTGAGATGAAGATGCGACGTGACGAAGATGAACTGAAATGACGATGAATAGTGAAAACAGGGTCAGAGAAATTTGCAGAAGATAACGAAGCTTTAATGTCGATGGTGAAGATGATATTGAAACCTTAGTTCTGTTGTTCTCTTGTTCGTGAAGATGGTTGGATGCTTGGAATGGAACTCAGTGGTCGAAATTAGTTTTGTTTCTGTGTTGATTTTGTGAAGGGTATTTTGGTCCACGAAATAATTAAAAATGCGTGCCATGTTGTTCAGGGGACCTGATGCATCACTCTTTTTTTTGGTGTCCTTTATTCTCTAAATTACTATTATTAGGGACCTTAAAAAAAATTCCCCCCAATAGATACTATACACTTGATTTTATACTTAAAAAATAAAAAATAATAAAAATAATAAAAGAAGAAGAATAAATTGTTTTTAGTTATAATCAAAATAGAAAAAAAAATATTTTTCATAAAACAAAACCTAATTATAACATGAATGGATAAATGCTAATTGAAAGTGTATGTTTTTTTTTTTTTTTACCAAATTATAAACTACTATAATTAAAAAAGTTTCCATCTTCAACTTTCTAAAGTGAAGAATACCATAACAAAAAGACTACCGTGTAAATCTTTCACAAATAGTTTTCCTAAAATTTTTTACCAAAGTGTCTTGTTGATCTTTTCTCTTTATATTTTACAAAAAAAATTAAAAATTATGAAAGTTCTAAAATTTCTCATAATAGAACTTTACCATTTTCATTGGAAGTTAGATAAAAATTTCGTTTATTGGCCAAAAAGAGCCATAAAAAACACTTAAGATATAAAAGATAGTTTGTTTGATACATTTCTATTTTTTTTATTTTAAGAATATTTATTTCATCGGGATTAAATTGGATTTTAAACCTATTTAATTTATTGACTAAAAGTATACAAAATAATTGAGATACAAAAGATATAGTTTGTTTGGTACAATTCTAACTTTTGAATTGTTTTAGGCATAATTATTTTATTGGAATTAAATGGGATTTTAAACCTATTTATTTTATTGGAATCAGCTTGGGAGAGAAATTTTGATACATCATGTCTATTTGTAAAATATTATTTTTAAAAAAATAAAATAAATGATAAGGAAAATATCTATATATGATCTTTTCTTGAGTTTAAATTCAAATATTTTCTTAATGAAATTTTTTTGCTTACCAAAAACACGAAGAAATAAAGAAAAAAATGACATGGATTCTATCTTTCGTCATAAACATTCATTTATCTATCATTTATACAAATATGATTAGTTTTGTTATTTCCCGCAATTAACAATTATAAATAAATAAAAACATAGTAAATAAAACTTTGCCATCAGTCAATTAATAACTTTAAATATATAATGGTTAAAATGGTTAAAATATATAACCATTTTTTTTGAAAATATATAATCACTTTAAATATAAATGGTTAAAATGTTATTCCATGCTTTAACTGTGTGTTCTTTTTCGTATGACAACAAAGTCTTGTAACTTATCATCACCATCAACATGATCTTCGTTGTAATATAAATCTGTATTCACAAAGTATTACTATAGTCAAAATAAAAAACTGTTAAACAAAAGTTAATTTTCATTCAAAGAGAAAATGTTCTTACTTTTAAATTTAGAGAGCTATGGAAGAGAACTTTTCTTTTTTCTTTTTTCCTTGAAAACCTAAAAGAATGAGATAAGTGTTGACAATTGTAGGTACATGTATTGTGGTAATCTTGAGTAAGAGAGCTTTCCTTTTTGAAATCCTCAAATCTTGGGATAAATCATGGTAATTTAAATGAAATTCATGAAATATTATGGCAAATTTAAATTTGTATTGTGATAATTATGATTTTAAATTTTAAATTTTTTTAAAATTGTAAATCTTTTTAATTCACATTTAAAAAACAAATTCATTTTTTTTCAAAGAACACAATGAGTCAAAAAACCCAATCAGTTTGAAAATACAATCATCGTGTGATCAAAACGGAGTGTTAAAAATCACAATCACATTTGTACTCATAATAATAAAATAATAATAATAATAATAAAAAAAGAACCATTGAAAAATAAATGAAAAGATTACTTATAAGTTTTGAAGATTGTGTTGGAGTGAAGATTGTGACTGTGGATGTGTCAGCTTTTTTTCCCATATTCTCTCTCTCTAAAACTTTCTCTCTATCTTGGTTTGTCCTTCTAGTAGAAAAGATAAGTGAAGATTGTAAAAAAATATGTGTGCGGTGGTATGGGGAAAAGTCAAAAAGGCTGCAATTGAATGTTGCGGCAGTAGAGTTTATGATTTTCAAAATTCAAAAAGGCTGAAATTGAATGGTGGGCGGAAGGTTTTTTTTTTTAAAATTAGAAATTTAGGAAATTAAGATTGGAATACTAGAGCTCCCACAAGGCTTGGCTCAAATATTAAGAAAAAATCGCTAAAAATAGATGAAAAGAAAAATCACTATAAATGAAGAGTTATATGGGATAGAAAATTCATAGAGTTGTGCAGACTTATATGGGATAGAAAATTCAAAACTTATATTTATATATATGTGACATCATAATTACGTTAATCATACGTCACCAACACGGATACAGTCAAGTGACTTAACCCTAAACACAGAGTATACAAAAACTATTAAGACAAACAGAAGAAAACAAAAACTTA
Organism: Camellia japonica; assembly: GCA_030407325.1. Lineage (NCBI taxonomy): Eukaryota > Viridiplantae > Streptophyta > Magnoliopsida > Ericales > Theaceae > Camellia > Camellia japonica. The sequence goes on along the minus strand of JAPPVO010000059.1, from coordinate 179,222,398 downwards.
AAACTTGTTGCAAAAACTTGACCACACTTCAACTTGGGAACCTACTCAAGAGGCACAGTAGCTGGCCTGACACAACGGAAATCCGGGCTAGCAACTTAGGCCTGGTCTCGTGCCTAATCACCTACATACATAAATAATATAGTAAGTTGGATCCTAGTGAATAACAACAGGGTAAAGGGTTTATGAATGATGTCCAAAATAGATTTAGAAATCAAAGTTGATATCAAAATAGATTCAGATTCACATTATACAGAATTCATAAGCAGTTACATATGGTATATCCATTAGCTATCAGATCAAATTGGTCATAGACCCACATACGTAGTCGATACCGACGACCATAAAGATCAATATCTTTGTGCACAAATAGCCATGGTATTGTTACCCCCAGGCGAAGGCCATGTAAACATAGGCCCTGATATTGTTACCCCCAAGCAAGGGTCACATGAACATAGACCAAGTGTAGACGCACCCCGAGGGCTTCATGCTACAGTTCGGACTCAAATTGTCACGGTTCTGAATCTAGTCTTGCAAAGGGCAATGCAAGACCGATAAATCACCAAAGAGTCCAAATCCGGCAAATCGTTTTGGAACTCTGGTTTTTGTAAAGAAGTGCCAAACATGGACTGCTTTGCCAGATACAGAGTCACTACCTAAATATTTATTTTGGGGGAATTTAGGAAACCCTGACTCGTGCCTAAGGCCACGTGTCCGTCATCACCAAAGTTGTCTCGGCTCGGGAACTTGGGTACAATTGGAGAAGGTCAGCTATGAGCACCCCCGCTCGCCCGATCAAAGATCGGCCACTACTAAACGTGATATCTTGTTTTTGAAAACACATGCGTTCTTATTCCCGTTAATTAGCTAGAATTACTATGTGATGCGCACAACAAACAGGTATAGACTAGATCGCCTAATTTGGAACAAAGCATTGCATATCCGTTTGTTTGGAAATGGTTTTGAATTTTGCTACTCGCAAGTAGGCTAAAACACGGATTTCGATGAATCGTTCCAATTCAAGTAATCCAACCTTCACCCACAGGCGTTCAGGCAGTTATATCACATAAGCACTTAGCCTCATGGCAAGCATGTTGTCATGTTAACACTCACACACATGCAAGATGCTAAAGCATAAAAGCTTACCTAGTACTCCGAGCCAAAACAATAGCTAATTAGTAATCATGCATGATCCTAGCTATGTTTAAAATGGCTAATGCAACACATGCAAAATGTAACTAGAAATAGGCTCGGCTATTCTAAGATGGCATATGAAATGCAACAATTCGATACATGTATTTAAGTAGGAATTGAAATACGATGCAGTTAGTACGATGCGCTGAGCCCGGTGCATGCAAGATAGATGAATGAAGGCAAACATGCAAGCATAAGGATGCTAATTGAAACATGCCCTAATCTAACCATCAAAAGCTGGTAAATAAAAGGGAGAAAGACGTAAGGTTGGAAGACATGCATCACACACACGCACGGTTATTACACAATTATGCCTCTCTCGACGGAGGGACCGAAAGAATAATACAAATTAACTAACTAACAAGCTAATTAATTATTACACAACACTTAACTAATTAAACAAATTAATTAAGCTACTAAAGCAGTAAAACAGCCTCGGGAAGAGAGATGCATGCATGCTCGGTCGGCTTCGCTCGGAAATCCATCGCCATGTCATGTTGCCTCTGTTTGCACTGCTCTGCACCTCTGAAAACTGCACAAGTCTTAAGGATACTTCTAAACCACCTTGGGGACATGCTGAGAGTCCATCGACCAAGAGGCAAGGCCGTCGGCCAAGGAGAACTGGTAATCGACCAAAAATAGGGCTCTCGGCCAACAATGCATAGCCGGCCGGCACTGAAGATGGCCGACCGGCCATCTCTTCCTGCAGAATGCTGTTTTTGCTGCAACAGAGGACAGACAGAGCATGGCAATGCATTTTCAAAGCAATGTGTGCACAACCACCCTTCCTATCATGTCATGAACTCAAGGAAGTATGGTTCTCGACCCTCGGGCCATCAATCACGCATTTCAATGCATGATGGCCAAAGGAGCCAAGTGTGCATTTTAATGTCAAATGAAATGCACACAAAACAAATAAAGGACCCCAACCTCTATCATGGTTTATCAAGAGGCAAGGGATGTAAACATGCAAGCAAAACTAGTTCAACATGAACATGTTAATGACAATGCCATACAAGGCTAAGCATGCCAAATGCAATGCAACTTAGACAAGCATGCAAAATGCAACATGGACATTCAAGCATGCAAGGCCAATATGTGACAACATGTAAAAGGACAAGATATGCAAACATGCAAAGCTACTTAACAAAAGGATGCCAAATGCAATACCACTTAAACATGCAACAACATGTTATGGACTAAGTATGCAACAAGGCACAATTGAACTAGCATGTTACAACATGCAATTTACCAAATATGCAACAAGCATGCGACAACATGCAAGGCAAGCATGCAACAACATGCGGGGATGGACTTAAACCAAAATGGACAGCTCTCAAACAGGTCCAAATCAGTGGCCAAAATGCTGAAACGATGGCTTGAAAAAGTAAGGAAATACATGCTCATGCATTGACCCATGACTTAAGCATAATGGCACAACTCTCAAACATGATGAAGTGGTGACAAATGTGAGATTTTAGCAATGAATTAAGTTTTGAAATTACATTCTAAAGGGTGCTAAATCATGCAAATAGCTCAAATATGACATGCTAAGGGACCCAAAGTGCAAGGCTAGCAAAGCCAAATACACCATAGCTATGCAAAACCAAACATGCATGACCAAAACCACTTAAATCAGACCTCAAGCATGTTAAATCAAAGCCAAAAATGTGCTGGAGTGGAGCCAAAACATGCTAGAATAATAGGCTACAACATCAAGCATATAAGGCTAGCAAAGAGGATTTACACTACAAGTGTATAAAGCATGCAAGAGGTGAGCAAGACAGCCCAAAACAGAGTTATGGAAGGTCTGGAAAGTCACAAAAATGAGCCTAAACAAAGCCTCCAAGAAGTAGAAACACATGCTCATTTGGTTGGCCATCAACACTAGCAAGCAAGACAAGAGGAGAGGGGACCACCCTCTCCTATTTGGACCCTCAAAACAAGTTTTCTACCACTGAAATTCCTTTGGAATTCAGTGGTTTTAAGGCCAAAAAGATGCTGTTTGAAAAGTTTGAAAGTTAGCTCACAAGGCCTTATAAGCCAAGGAGCAAAAGGGAGGACAACCCCCTGGCACAAAATAGGCATAAACCATCATTTTGAGGACTGAAAAACAGAGTTTTCTTCAGTTCAAAATCAAGCCAAAAACAGTTTAAAAGGGTGGCAAAACAAGCATGCAAAGTTGGCCAAGATAGTGTACAAAATGAGCTTAAAAAAAAGAGAGGCTTACCCTTGAAGCACAGCTGCAAAACGGGTCCAAACTCCGAGCTAAAACCAACTTTTGGAGCTCAAAATGATCCTCAAAGAACCTCAGCCCAATGGTGGTTGAGTTTGATCAAGGATGCCTAGGCAAAGGTGAGGTATATCTTCAAATATACCTCTTGCATGCACACAAGGTCAAGAGGGAGAGCAAGCTTGAGTGAAAAGCTGAACTTTTGCTCTGAAATTTCTAGAGAGAGAGAACTTTTCTAGAGAAAGAGGCTCCTAAAACTTGTTCAAGAAGTTCTATCTTCAATATGAGATATTTGGCTCTATATATAGCAAAAGGGAAGAGTTTGGTCGAAAATATCTGATTTGGGACAGGTGGCACAAGTTGGAAACAACTAGAGGAGAAATATTTTCAAAAAAAATGAATTTGGGTCACTTTTGGCTGATCGGCCATCTTTAGTGCCGGTCTGCTACTTGTGATGGCCGATCTGCTACTTTTGTGGCCGACAGGAAATTCTACTCTGCAGGTCCAACTTCAAATGGGCATAACTCTTTCATATGAACTCCTTTTCAGGTCATTATTGTATCCAAATTGAAGCCCCAGAAGTAAGCTTTCCAATGATGGCAGCCTTGCATCAAAATTCCAATTATGCAAAAAGTTATGCCTCTTTTGGTGAAGCCACTCAGTTTCGGTCCAACCGGAATGATGCCCAACTTCAACCAATCATATCTCCTCCATCCGGACTCGTCTTTAGGAGATTCTTGAGTGAAAAATGAAGCCCCGGAAGTCTTCTTTCCAACGGTGGTGGCCTCATAGCTTAAATCGAAGTGTATAGACAGATAGGCCTGATTTAACGAGGACCGCTTGACTCTCTCTTAGCGATTCATACCCAATCTTCTTCTCCAACTTGGTTTCTTCCCTCTTCTCCTCTTTTCTTCAACTCCAAACCCTAAACAAGGTGTTTTGAAAGATTTTTCAAAGATCTCAACTCTCTTTCATTCATTTCCACTTTGTCCTTGCTCGGTTTACCAAAAAACGCATCATTTAACAAAATGCGAGCCTCAGAGCATCGTAGAAACTTTATTCCAAATATGTTTTGAAAGAGAGGGTTTTAAGGTCTAAAAACCATCCAAAATAGCTTTGGTCTGTAGACACCCCATTTTTTACCGCCCTTAAGACTTGGACGCGACTGATGGTTTACATGGTGGAGAAAGGTGTGCAGGGGAAAGGTTCAGTTTCTTCGGCAAGGAGAGAGTCAAATCTCAACTTCATACCCCTTTTTGGACCAAAACAATGTTGATCAAAAAAATTTAGACCGTAAAACCCTCTCTTTCAAAATGTTTTTGAAATAAAGTTTTTACGATGTTCCGAGGCTCGCATTTTGTCAAATGTTGCGCTTTTCGGTAAACCGAGCAAGGACAAAGTAGAAATGAATGAAAGAGAAATGAAATCTTTGAAAAATCTTTCAAAACACTTTGTTTAGGGTTTTGGAGTTGAAGAAAAGAGGAAAGGAGAGAAGAAAACTAGTTTGGGAGAAGTTCGGCATGAATTCGGGTAGGACCAAAACTGCGCAGCTTCACCAAAACAGGTATAACTTTTTACACAGGAGGAATTTTGATGCGAGGTTGGCGCCATTGGAAAGCTAACTTCTGGGGCTTCAATCTAGCCATATGTCAAACCAGAAAATCAGATGGCTGACCAGCTTTTTTGGTCAAAAGTGGTTCAGCATGAATCCGGGAAGGAGAGAAAACATCTGCGCGGCTTCACCGAAACGGGCATAACTCTTTGCACAGGAGCAATTAAGATATGAGGCCACCACCGTTGGAAAGCTTACTTCTGGGGCTTCATTTTGCACTCAAGAATCTCCTAAAGCCAACTCCGGTTTGGGGAGATATTGTTGGTTGAAGTCCGGTTGGACCGAATCTGCGCGGCTTCACCAAAACTGGCATAACTTTTTGTACAGGATGAATTTTAATGCAAGGTTTGCGGCATTGGAAAGCTAACTTCAAGGGCTTCATGGACGACCAGCTTTGGGACTTGAACCTTTTGACCCCTGGTCGGCCGACCATGCCAAGTGGTCGGCCGACCACCTTGGACCTTTTTAACTGGTCGGCCAGCTTTGTCTCAGTAAGTGTATTCCAGCTGTGCCAGCTGTTTGCCATTTGCTGCATCCTCCATACACGTGTATGGAGGATGTTTAACCTAGATTTAAAGCTTCTTTGAGAAGATTTAGCCCCTCTCTTCTATAAATGGAGGCCTCTTCTTCCATTGCAAGGGTTCAACATTTTTGGTTAAGAGATATACATACATCCCTCTCTATCTCTCTCTTTTGTGCTCAAAAGTCCATTTTTCTTGCATATTTACACTACATCTCTTAGCCTAACCCCTCCAATACCAACCTAAGCTTCTTGGAAGGTCTTGAGAGGTCCTAAGATTTGAGTTTTTGGCCTCAAAAGCTGCTGGAGTCATTGGCTACAAGGGTAACACTCCTATTCCCTCTTTTTGGTCATTATCTTGCTTCATCTATTAGCTATACTTGCAAGCATTTTCGAGTCTTGGTGTAAACTAAAAATAGTCTTATTTTTGGCTCCTGTTCATGTTTGTTTAGAGCATTTTTCTGTTGGGGGTCATCTACCCCCTTGTATGCTTCATCTCTCTTTTAGGGATTATTTTGCTTCATTCTTTAGCCTTATTTTAAAGCATTTCTGGGTTTCAACATAAACTGTAAAGTGTCTTATTTTGAGCTCCTCTTGAAGTTTGATTAAGGACATTTTTCTGTTTGAGGTCATCTACCTCCTCACATCCTCCATCTCTCTTTTAGGGTTTATTTTCCATCATATCTTAGCCTTACTTGTGAGCATTTTTGAGATCTGTCATAAACTGAAAATAGTCTTATTTTGAGCCCCTCTTGAATATTTATTAAGGGAATTTTTTTGTTTGGGGTCATCTTCCCCTTTGTATGCTTCATTTCCTCATGATTAGGGCTATGCATTAGAGCATTTGCATTGGCCTTGGTTTGGCCTCTTAGCCACTAAAATCCAGTGGATTTTCAGTGGCTTAGATGTGTTTTTGAGCCTTAAAATCAGAGGGGGGTGACCCCCTCTCTCCTTGTCTTGTTTGATGCCCTTTTTGGCCTTCCAAAGGGGCCCCTATTTGCAAGCTTCCAAGCTTCATTTCCAGCATTTTTTTCAGTGGGTTTTAGGACCCCCATAACTCATTTTCAGAGCTGGTTTTGCTATGCTAAGTGTCCTTGGTGCATGTGTAGAGTAACCTCTCTTGTAGCTTATCAAAGGGGCTCATCATTCTTGCATGTGTTGACTGAATTTCAATGGGTATTTGGGCATTTTTTGACATGTTTTATTCACTGTTTTTGGCTGGTTTGGTGAGATCTCATATGCTTCATATAGGTGTAGTGTAAACCATGCTTACTAGCCAATGTTGCATGTTGTTTTACTCCTTCATGTTAGCACCCTTTGGCCATGCTTTAAACTGATAATGTGCTTATTTTGGACTTCCCTAGCTCTGTTTTTGGGTCTTGTGGTTGAATGATGTTAGTTTTGCATGCTTGTAGTTCAAGGTCCATGCTTAGCTTTGAGTTTTGAGATCCATTCCATGCATATACTGAGGTGTGTTCATGTTTCGAGCCTATTATTCATCACATTTTAGAGCTTGTTTGAATGCCATGTTGCCATGTTTTCATCTCTTTAAATGCGTTTGAGAGTCGGGCTTGTATGCCCCATTTACCGACCATTGAATGAGCTCCATTTCGTTGCATTCCGAGTCATCATTTTAGGCCAATTTCCCACTGTTTCAGACCTGCCTAGGGTCTGTTTGGGGTTAGTTTCGCCTTTGGTGCATTGCTTTGGGTACCTCTAGTGTAGCGCACTTCACTAGTTTCGGTACCCGGGCCCCCTAGCTTGCATCGTATGCCATATTTGCATGTTTCGGGACCATATTTCATGCTGTTTCAGAGCTGTAATTTATGCTATTCCATGTCATGTTTCATCCCTTGCCATGCTTTGGTAGAGTGGCATTTGATGCCTTAGGTTTGGTCCTCGGTATTCGTGCATGTGTGCACGCATTTCGGTTGTCTCATTTTCATCTAATGGCCACTGATGTGAGTGTAGCTGAGGTCCACTCATGTTGGTGTAAGTCCATCGTGCATTGTGTATACCATTTCGGTCCATAGCATTGCGTATGCTAGGTTGCATGTTAGAGCATTGTGCATGCCATGATATGTCATTCCTCGCATTGTGTATGCTAGGTTGATAGTCGCATTGAGTATGCCTTAGTTCACGAGCATTGCGCATGCCATGTAGTGTTAGCATTGTATATGCTAGATGCATGTTTGCATTTTATCCCTTGCATGCTTGCATCACTTGGTTGCATTACACTTAGGATTGCATGCTAGTCACATTTGCACGTGCCATGCATTGCTTGTTGCATTATGCTTGGAGTAGGGTTTAGTCCAAGCACGGGAAACGAGGGACGTTTTGTACTCCAAGTGACGAAACGTGCCTCGATTCTCGGTCGCCAACATTCCGAATTTCCCATGATGGAGTTTAGGCCTTAAGTGTGTATTTGTGCATTCATGTCACATTAAAGCGTGCAATTCGACTCCTCGGCCATCATACATTGAGATGCGTGGTTGATGGCCCGAGGACCGAGGGCCACACTCCCTAGAGCTTGTGCAAGGACGGAGAGGAGTGGTCGCACACACATATGTTGAAAATACCTTGCTTTCTCTCCTTCTTGCCTTTGTTGCAGAAAAACCAGAGTCCAGGGGCAGAAAGTGGTCGACCGACCAGGTTTCCTGGTAGGCCGACCACCTTTTTTGGTTTCCACCATAAGGGGTGGTCGGCAAGGGTTTTCCAAGCCAATACCTGGTCGGTGGCTTTCCCAAGGTGGAGTTTCAGCCTTCTGGAGCTTTGTGTAAGTTTCTGAAATCAGTTGCAAACAAAGGCGAGACGAGCATCGCGATGGAATTTACCGACAAAGCGCATCGAGCATGCATGCATCCATTATCATCCAAAACAGAGCCGAGGCAGTCACATTCATTTAATTTATTTGCTTACTTAGTGGTTGTGTAATAATTAATTGTGATTCGTTATTCATTCGGACTGTTTTACTTTCGGACTGTATATTATTTATTCGGACCCTCCGAGCGAGGGGAATGTTGTAATAAGTGTGCATGTGTGTGATGTATGTCTTCCAACCCCACGTCTTTCTCCCTTTTATTTACCAGCTTATGATGGTTAGATTAGGGCATGTTTCAATTAGCATACTTATGCTCGCGTGTTTGCATTCATTCATCTGTATTGCACGTACCGGGCTCGGCGCATCACACTAACTGCATTTGTATTTCAATTCCAAATTGAATACGTGTTAGCTGTAGCATTTCACATGCCATCTTTAGGATAGCCGAGCCTATTATAGTTGCATACTTGTATGTATTGCATTAGGCATTTCAGCATAGCTAGGATCATGCATTGATTTCTAACATAGCTTCTGTTTTGGCTTGGAGTACTCGGTAAGCTTTTATGCTTTAGCATCCTTGCATGTATGTGAGTGACTGCCATGATAGCATGCTTACCATGAGGCTATTTGCTTATGTGATATAATTGCCTGAATGCCTGTGGGTGAAGGTTGGGTTATTTGAATTGGAACAATTCATCGATTGCGAGTTTTAAGCGCACTAGATAGTGGCAAATCATCATGCTTTCTAAGCCCACTTGAGGGTGGCAAATCCACGTCTTAGCCTACTTGCGAGTAGCACCTTCAAACCGTTTTTCAAAACGAACATGAGATGTTTTGTTCCAATTCAGGCGACCCAGTCTATACTTGTATGCTGTGCGCATCACATAGTAATTCTAGGCTAATAACCGGAATAAGAACACATAATGTTTTCAAAACAAGATATCATGATTAGTAGAGGCCGATCTTTGATCGGGCGAGCAGGGGTGCTCATAGCTGACCTTCCCCAATCGTACCCAAGTTTCCGAGCCGAGGCAACTTTGGTGATGACGGACACGTGGCCTTAGGCAACGAGTCAGGGTTTCCTAAATTTCCCCAAAAATAAAATATTTAGGTGGCGACTCTGTATCTGGCAAAACAGTCCATGTTTGGCACTTTTTTCAAAAAATCTGTTTTTAAAAACGATTTGTCGGATTTGGACTCTTTGATGATTCATCGGTCTTGCATTGCACTCTGCGAGATTAGATACAGGACTGTGACATTGAGTCCTGAACTGTAGTAGACCCACAGATGAACGAAACGGGATTTCCCTCCCGGGACGTTCAGGGACGTCTACAGGTCCAAAAAGGGGTGTGAGGTTAGGATTTAACTCTCCTCTTACCGAAGAAATCGAACTTTTGCCTTGCATACCTTTCACCACCAAGTAAACCATCAGTAGCGCCCAAGTCTTAAAGCCGGTCAAAAATGGGGTGTCTACAGTTGCCCATTTTTGACAAAACTCGAAAGTCACGAAGTGACGGGAGTGAATGTCAAAGCCCAGAGACGACCCATTTTGGACAAGGCTGAAGACTTGGACAAACAAACAAACAAAATAATATAGATGTGCCCGCAGGCTGGGGAAAAATGCAAATGACATGCATGATGCAAGAGCATAACTTATGATTATGCAAAGAGGGCTGTAATGAAACAATTATGCAAAATAAATGCAACATTTTAAGTGAATGCTATGCAAGCAAGAAAACACAAACCAAACTACATTTCATGCAGAAAGGATGTAAGAAAATTATGCAATCTTAACCACGCACCACGTAGGAAAGACTAAGAGCGACCATTGGGGACACCCGAGGTCTCAAACAAGATCCCGACGCATTGCACGCGAAAGGAAAAAGAGTGGCACAAGCATTGGAACATGTTCCAAATGCTCTTAACCAAAGAGGGAGAAACACAGGGACATATCCCGGTGTTTCGGAAAGGTATAAGCATTGGAACGTATTCCAAATGCTCTTAACCAAAGAAGGAGAAACACAGGGACATATCCCGGTGTTTCAGAAAGGAGGAGAAACACAGGGACATATCCCGGTGTTTCAGAAAGGAGGAGAAACATAGGGACATATCCCGGTGTTTCGGAAAGGAGGAGAAATATAGGGACGTATCCCGGTGTTTTGGAACAAGGAGAAGAAACATAGGTACGTATCCCGGTGTTTCGGAAAAGGAGAAGAAACATAGGGACGTATCCCGGTGTTTCAGAAAGAAAGAGAAACATAGGGACGTATCCCGGTGTTTCAGAAAAGGAGAAGAAACATAGGGACATATCCCGGTGTTTCGGAAAAAGAAGGAGAAACATAGGGACGTATCCCGGTGTTTCGGAATAAGAAGGAGAAACACAGGGACATATCTCGGTGTTTCGGAAAAAGAAGGAGAAACATAGGGACGTATCCCGGTGTTTCCGAAAAAGAAGGAGAAACATAGGGACGTATCCTGGTGTTTCCAAATAAGGGAGCGTGCATAACAATGCAAGTGGAAAGTGCGTGACAACGCAAGTGAAGAGGTGTACAAGACAATGCAACCCAAGATGAATTCCAAACACACTGAAATCGTGTGAGGAACGGAACACTCTAACCACATTGAAATCGTGAGAAGAGGACCGAAAACAACTACCCAGGTGCGCGCACAATGCATCCTGAGATAAAACACGCCCAGGGCTGCGTTTCACGCATCCTGAGATAGCCCCGGAGGACAACGATCCTAAACGCTGCATAGCGTGAAAGGATAAACGATTAGAAGACGACACAAGAAGGCAAATAAATGCAATAAGTGCAATCATACGATACATGTTACAACATGTTACAAGCAATGTAGAGTATGATGTTTAGGGAATGCAATAAACAAACAAAGCGGTGTTTTTAGACAGCACCTCATGGAGCGAGTGGCAGTAAACCGCTCTACTCTAACGGAGATCTCCCCTTTGTGTTCTCGAAACTCTTACCTTCAACTTTCAGTACAAAGGTCCTGAAATGCTAACAAGGGGTAACTTCTGCATGTAGAAACCACAAATGATGTTTTCCTTCCTGATCTCATTCACAACTTTCCCTATTCTTGAACAGCGTGATAGACTAGGTTGGTTCAGTATCAAGAACCGAGGCGCATACCCGTTACCTCAACCTATGGGGCTTTTATACAGATTTCAAGCCGGGGATACATCCCTGGGTATTCAAACCAGACTTTAGTCTCGGAAATTCCAAACCTTTGTGTTCTAGGCAACAGCCATTTGAACTCTAGTTTTCACCATCGCAATTGATCTCCTAGGAACTCATTGCAAACACAGCCAAGATGCCCCTGACAAGGAACGGTACTCAGAGAGAGCACTTCTGATTGCCATTCTGGTGTTGAAGCAGTCAACACAGTATTCGGTTTACTTTGAACACACAGCTCATACAGCACACTGCTCACTTTGAACACACAGCTCATAACACAGTACTCAGTTTATTCTGCACATGGCTCATTCTGAACACACTGCTCACTCTGAACACACAGCCCATAACACAGTACTCGGTTTATTCTGCACACAGCTCATACTGAACATACGGGATGTACAGAAGTTGAAACATACTCAGATGCTCCGAATTTTCCCTCTTTGCTTTTTCTTTGTAGCCCGGAACCCATGTAGCTTCAGATAGGTCCTGGTTTTACCGTTCTCACATGAACTGGGTCAAACCCTGCCGTTTTACGAAAGAACAAAACCTGTTTTGCACAAATGTGGAGAATGACACAGCACTCTGAGCACAAAATGATTTCTTTTGAAATTAAGAAATGAGTTCTTAACCGGGTATTGAGCCTATGACTGAACACAGCGCAAAACGACTCAACAAAGAAAGACAAAAGGTAAACAACCTAAACACATCGAGAAACACTCGAAACGGGACAAAACAAAAGACACGACACTCAGACGTGCACAGGGAGCCTGTTTCTCTGGGTATTGTTTCCCACACCTTCTCATTTGTGATTCTCACATCACTCGGCCCTCAGGCTCTGTTTTTTTTCTGAAAAAGCCATTTTCTCACTTTTTCTCTCATCACACATCTCTCTATTCTTCAATCTTTCATCATTTTTTTTTAATCCCTCCCCTGGGTGGTTGATGGATAAATAAGAAGTTGTGGGTTCATGCCCCAACATTATCAGCTCGTAGCTATTTCTTCTGGTGACGTCTAGTCGATGCCCCGGATGAGGGAGTGGAATGTCTCGATCCATTCCAATTCGTGCTTCGCACTTGGCTTGATACCTCGTTGCTTGAAGGGTATAAGAGCTTTTAGCCCTTTGTTGTTAACCTCAGTCGTGCCCTTTCTAGCGAATATGGTGCCCTTTCCGGCAAGTATGTTGACAATGGGGAAAAGACAGAACACCTGACTTAACTGTGCCCCTAGTTTATCATTTTGACCATTTTTTGTTTTGGCTTTCTACTAAAACAATTTTGACCAATATGAGAGTTAGATTAACATACTTGTTCAACTTTTTGATTTGAAATCACGTAAGTTAGGTTATGAGCACTGAAAATTTTCCTTTTTTGGGTCCAACAAATGGTCCAGTTTTGGAAAAGATGGAATAATTTTCGAGAGAATATTAGTCAACCTCATTAAAAATTCTCAAAAACTATTTTTGCAAACGGCCACCGCTCAACGAGCATGGAACCCACTCTTAAGATGTACAACCTCAGATCCATAACATGAAAAATTGCCTCTTGTCTGAACGGCACTGTATGGCAATGGAAAATTGCCCCTTGTTTGAATGGCAACTACGGCAACGGAAAGTTGCCCCTTATCTTAATAACGTCGTAGCATACTATAACCAGTCCTCATAGTGACGATTACAACCGAACTCTCGGATACAGGGAAGACAAAGATGATCAGAACCATTACATGGACACAGTCGATTTGGAAGTGTTTATGGCCGGACTTCAGAATGAAGTTGCCTACGTATCCCAAACATGGAAATCAAGCCTTACGTAGTTCCGGTTAAGGTACACTCGGGTATTAACCTCTCCTTTTACGCTCTAACTTTTGCCAAGGCCGCCTTTCCGGTTTTCAATCTTGCGAGCTTGCTTTTCTTTTCTTTCAATTCTTTTATTTCTTTTCATTTCTTTTTGTCCTTTTTCATTCTTTGCATTTTTCTCTTTTTTTCATTTCTTTTCATTTTCTGCATTTTTCTATTTTTGTTCTTTTTCTTTTCTTTTCATTTGCTCTAATTTTTACCTAGGTCGCCCTTCCGGGTTTTCAGCCCAGCGAGCCTCTCAAGGGTAAAAGTGTAGCTTTGTCCATGCCAAATGGTTTTAGGGTCTCGAAGCCATCCGAATCCAGAAGAATGGCTACTGTCTGCTGATGATGTAGAAGTCCATCCAATGGGGGCTGAATTTGCCCCTAGTGTTGTGGATAGGAACTTGGTTGTTCTTCAACAAAACTTTCTTCTTTCTTCCCTTCTGGGATTTAGCATTCTTGTCAGTCTTCCCTGGTTTGCAGAAAAGACTCGTCTTTGACTCTTTGAGCGCATTTGATATTTTTGCCCCTAGTTCAAGGGCTGCTTCAAATCTGGCCACACAGGCCTTACATTGTAGTTGACGGTTGAACATTCTGAATCCAAGTTCAATGGTTTGAAAGTAAGGGGGTTCGAGTCTCGAGGCTGAGAGCGATCCTAAGCTGCACAATCTCAAGAGCGATTCCACACAGGTCTTCGCAAGATAGCACAAAACATTTTTTGAAATCTTTTAAGAAAGCGACAAATCGCTCGCGCTGAAGACAGTGTAGAACCAATCTGGATCAAGCTAGGATCCTTCTCAGTACTCACATTAACAAGCATGATCTCAATCATTAAGGGCTTAGCACGCCTCTCTTTCTCTCAGTTGATCAAATTTTTGCAAATCCCGAGGAATTCCTTCCTCTTCGTTTTCATCACAGTGTTTGAAAAGTTTTGAAAAACTTAGGTCAATGCAATGACTTCAAGGCACAGAAAAGACACAGTTTTAGTCAAATACCGCCATCTCATTCAGAACTTCTGGCACAACTGGCACAAGGCAGAAGCAAACACAAGAGTGTGAAAATTACTGCTGTTCTATTCAAAATCTGTTGGCACAACTGGCTCCAAGGCAGAAACAGACTCAAAAAAAAGTGAAAAGACAAACACAAAACAAGCAAGTGATGTCCGAGGTAACGCCCTCGGAATCACTCGACTCCTATACAACAGGACTGACTCGATACAACAAGACAGACCCCAACTGACTCAGTATGAAAAGACTGACTCTATACAGCGAGACAGACTCTAAACAACATAACAAAACTGACTCAATACCGGAGTCAGAAAGTACAAAAGCTAGCATTTGCAAATGCTCAAAATAGTGCATGCCATACGCCACATCTGGGGTAAACTGAGTGCCGCCCGCAGGTGGTTCATCCGCCGATCACATTACATTATCCCCCAAGTTCACTGATCCAATGCCGATAGACTTTGCGAGACTGGTACGGCGATGACGTTGTTGTCAATCAAATTTTGTATCTCGTGGCGAAGACGGACGCAACTGTCGGTGTCATGACCGGTTTGTTGATGGAAAGCACAGTACTTAGCCGGGTCATGCTTTGCAGGGAGAGGGTCGGGTAGAGGCCGTTGTTCTAACGGTTTCAGATGTCCTTTCCTGAGTAGGACCCCTAGAGCTTTAGACAAAGGCATATGAAGTGGGGTGAAAACCCTCTTGCCTCGGGGTAGATAGTCCGAAGTTCAGGGGTTTGGATTGGATGTACCAACAAAGGGGGCGGCTGTTTTCGAAGTGGTGGTGACCATTCCAACTTCAGAAGATCTTGCAGTTGCATCACCACTGGTGGTCGCATTCGAACTACGTGTATAACCCTTCTTGGGTGACTCCCTTTCGTGGTCAATCAGACCTTGTTTCATTGCGTCTTCAATCTGTACCCCAATCTCGTGTAGGTCCGCAAAGGTGGGAAGGGGTAAGACTATCATTTTTTGCATCAGCCTGGGTTGGAGGTTGCGTACAACCATCCTTATCTGGTCTTTGTCGGAAGGCCTTGTAGTCACCATCGAGGCCTTTGCTCTCCATCTCGTCACAAACTCGAAAAATCCCTCCTTTGGCTCTTGGCAGGTGACTTCAAGATCACGAGTTGTGACCTCAATCTGTGTGTTGTAGGAGTATTGAGCAATGAAGGCCTCAACCATTTCTTCCCAGTTCTGTTTCACAAAGTTCTCCAATTTCGCATACCAGATTGCGACTATCCCAGACATGGTTCGGCCGAATAGTGACAGCTTCTGGGCTGTGGTCAAGCCCATTGACCTCAGTATATCAGAAAACAGGTGGAGGTGCACCATTGGGTCTCCAGAGCCATCAAAGCGGTCGATATGTGGCATCTTGAACCGATCCAGTAATTTCACCGCTGAGTCGGTATAACCATCCTCTATATCCAGAATGGCATTAACGCCTTGAGCTCTTTTGAATAGCTTTTCAAGCTTGCTGACCTTCAGGGCGGTCGGATCAATCTCAAATTCAAATGGCGTGTCCACTGGAATAGCTAGTGCTTTGGACAGTTGAGGTAGGATTGGCAGTGGGACTGGCCCTGTCGGAACGTCCGTATTTTCCTGGACGTTTGTAGTGTCCCCGAGTATCGGAACTCTAGGTGGGGGAGGAGGTGGGTGCGAAGCAGATGCTCTGGCTTGTTGGGGTTGCTGTTGCTGCTGAAGCCTGGCGATTAAGTCTGCTTGCTGAGAACTCTGCTTGATGGGCAGCATCCTGCTGCATGGCCTGCATGGTCTCTTGGAGTTGACGCATCATGTTCTCCATATTAACTGAAAACTGCAGATCTGACTGAACAGGTATGTATTTCCTCTCTGAGGTGGAGGTGGATAATGAACCCATGCGCAGAGGTGAGGTGGATAATGACCACTGATCCGCAGACTGTTGAACTGGTGATCTGTGCCTGACTGGCCTTTTTACCCTGCCTCTGGCGAAGGAAGACTGATTGCCCTTGAACTGAATCTCTGACCTGACAAAGTCTATCAACACAAGTCCAATGTACCCGGGGGATGTCGGAGCCTCCTGAAGCTATAGTTCCATGACTACCTTTCAAAAGAGAAAACAGGCAGCATCTCAGCCTGATTTCACCAGAACAAATACAAGTAAAAGCTGAATGACTGCACTCTCTACTGAGTTCTGCCCAAAATTATGCCTGCAAACTGATACCCTCAGGTAAAACTGAATTCTCAAACACTGATGCCCTCAGGCCTGATACCCAGATTTGCAAACTGATACATGCATTCCTGTAGAGGCGCCCTCTAAAAGCACACATAGCAAGCAAATGAGAGCCAAAACACCCCTATGTTGGGGTAGGGTTTCCCTGTCCTATTGTCAGGAGCTAGGGTTTCACTACGCACGCAGCGGCTTCAAACAACCAATAATCGGGTAGCAACCTGTCCTAGATTGGAATAGTCACTATGGATTCTGAATATGCACTAGGTCGAATGATCAAAATGGTGCCCCGGTAAAAACCGGGGTTTGTGTTCCCATCGTGGCAGAGCCCGCAACCGGTCAGCCTTATGGCATGCTTCTCAAAGCAAGCCTCCGACAAATCGTTCAGGAATAACATATGGCAAACCGGTGTCCTAGGCGCACCAATGCAAATGCAATGCAAAGAGACACATAAGTGTAATCAAAACAAGATATCATGAGTTCGAGTCAAGTTCTCTAACTCCCAGCAGAGTCGCTAGAAACTGTAGACGCGCCCCGAGGGCTTCATGCTACAGTTCGGACTCAAATTGTCACGGTTCTGAATCTAGTCTTGCAAAGGGCAATGCAAGATCGATAAATCACCAAAGAGTCCAAATCCGGCAAATCGTTTTGGAAAACTGATTTTTGTAAAGAAGTGCCAAACATAGACTGCTTTGCCAGATACAGAGTCGCCACCTAAATATTTTTTTTGGGGGAATTTAGGAAACCCTGACTCGTGCCTAAGGCCACGTGTCCGTCATCACCAAAGTTGCCTCGGCTCGGGAATTGGGTACGATTGGGAAAGGTCAGCTATGAGCACCCCTCGCCGATCAAAGATTGGCCACTACTAAACATGATATCTTGTTTTTGAAAACACATGCGTTTTATTCTGATTAATTAGCTAGAATTACTATGTGATGCGCACAGTAAACAGGTATAGACTAGATCGCCTAATTTGGAACAAAGCATTGCATATCCGTTTGTTTGGAAATGGTTTTGAATTTTGCTACTCGCAAGTAGGCTAAAACACGGATTTCAATGAATCGTTCCAATTCAAGTAATCCAACCTTCACCCACAGGCGTTCAGGCAGTTATATCACATAAGCACTTAGCCTCATGGCAAGCAAGTTGTCATGTTAACACTCACACACATGCAAAGCCAAAACAATAGCTAGTTAGTAATCATGCATGATCCTAGCTATGTTTAAAATGGCTAATGCAACACATGCAAATGTAACTAGAAATAGGCTCAACTATTCTAAGATGACATATGAAATGCGACAATTCGATACATGTATTCAAGTAGGAATTGAAATACGATGCAGTTAGTATGATGCGCCGAGCCCAGTGCATGCAAGATAGATGAATGAATGCAAACATGCAAGCATAAGGATGCTAATTGAAACATGCCCTAATCTAACCATCAAAAGCTGGTAAATAAAAGGGAGAAAGACGTGAGGTTGGAAGACATGCATCACACACACGCACGCTTATTACACAATTATGCCTCTCTCGACGGAGGGACCGAAAGAATAATACAAATTAACTAACTAACAAGCTAATTAATTATTACACAACACTTAACTAATTAAACAAATTAATTAAGCTACTAAAGCAGTAAAATAGCCTCGGGAAGAGAGATGCATGCATGCTCGGTCGGCTTCGCTCGGAAATCCATCGCCATGTCATGTTGCCTCTGTTTGCACTGCTCTGCACCTCTGAAAACTGCACAAGTCTCAAGGATACTTCTAAACCACCTTGGGGACATGCTGAGAGTCCATCAACCAAGAGGCAAGGCCGTCGGCCAAGGAGAACTGGTAATCGACCAAAAATAGGGCTCTCGGCCAACAATGCATAGCCGGCCGGCACTGAAGATGGCCGACCGGCCATCTCTTCCTGTAGAATGCTGTTTTTGCTGCAACAGAGGACAGACAGAGCATGGCAATGTATTTTCAAAGCAATGTGTGCACAACCACCCTTCCTATCATGTCATGAACTCAAGGAAGTATGGGTCTCGACCCTCGGGCCATCAATCACGCATTTCAATGCATTATGGCCAAAGGAGCCAAGTGTGCATTTTAATGTCAAATGAAATGCACACAAAACAAATAAAGGACCCCAACCTCTATCATGGTTTATCAAGAGGCAAGGGATGTAAACATGCAAGAAAAACTAGTGCAACATGAGCATGTTAATGACAATGCCATACAAGGCTAAGCATGCCAAATGCAATGCAACTTAGACAAGCATGCAAAATGCAACATGGACATTCAAGCATGCAAGGCCAATATGTGACAACATGTAAAGGGACAAGATATGCAAACATGCAAAGCTACTTAACAAAAGCATGCCAAATGCAATACCACTTAAACATGCAACAACATGTTATGGACTAAATATGCAACAAGGCACAATTGAACTAGCATGTTACAACATGCAATTTACCAAATATGCAACAAGCATGCGACAACATGCAAGGCAAGCATGCAACAACATGCGGGGATGGACTTAAACCAAAATCGACAGCTCTCAAAGAGGTCTAAGTCAGTGGCCAAAATGCTGAAACGATGGCTTGAAAAAGTAAGGAAATGCATGCTCATGCATTGACCCATGACTTAAGCATAATGGCACAACTCTCAAACATGATGAAGAGGTGACAAATGTGAGATTTTAGCAATGAAGTAAGCTCTGAAATTACATTCCAAAGGGTGCTAAATCATGCAAATAGCACAAATATGACATGCTAAGGGGCCCAAAGTACAAGGCTAGCAAAGCCAAATACACCATAGCTATGCAAAACCAAACATGCATGACCAAAACCACTTAAATCAGACCTCAAGCATGTTAAATTAAAGCCAAAAATGTGCTGGAGTGGAGCCGAAACATGCTAGAATAATAGGCTACAACATCAAGCATATAAGGCTAGCAAAGAGGATTTACACTACAAGTGTATAAAGCATGCAAGAGGTGAGCAAGACAGCCCAAAACAGAGTTATGGAAGGTCTGGAAAGTCACAAAAATGAGCCTAAACAAAGCCTCCAAGAAGTAGAAACACATGCTCATTTGGTTGGCCATCAACACTAGCAAGCAAGACAAGAGGAGAGGGGACCACCCTCTCCTATTTGGACCCTCAAAACAAGTTTTCTACCACTGAAACTCCTTTGGAATTCAGTGGTTTTAAGGCCAAAAAGATGCTGTTTGAAAAGTTTGAAAGTTAGCTCACAAGGCCTTACAAGCCAAGGAGCAAAAGGGAGGACAACCCCCTGGCACAAAATAGGCATAAACCATCATTTTGAGGACTGAAAAACAGAGTTTTCTTCAGTTCAAAATCAAGCCAAAAACAGTTTAAAAGGGTGGCAAAACAAGCATGCAAAGTTGGCCAAGATAGTGTACAAAATGAGCTTAAAAGAGAGAGAGGCTTACCCTTGAAGCACAGCTGCAAAACGGGTCCAAACTCCGAGCTAAAACCAACTTTTGGAGCTCAAAATGATCCTCAAAGAACCTCAGCCCAATGGTGGTTGAGTTTGATCAAGGATGCCTAGGCAAAGGTGAGGTATATCTTCAACTATACCTCTTGCATGCACACAAGGTCAAGAGGGAGAGCAAGCTTGAGTGAAAAGCTGAACTTTTGCTCTGAAATTTCTAGAGAGAGAGAACTTTTCTAGAGAGAGAGGCTCCTAAAACTTGTTCAAGAAGTTCTATCTTCAATATGAGATATTTGGCTCTATATATAGCAAAAGGGAAGAGTTTGGTCGAAAATATCTGATTTGGGACAGGTGGCACAAGTTGGAAACAACTAGAGGAGAAATATCTTCAAAAAAAATGAATTTGGGTCACTTTTGGCCGATCGGCCATCTTTAGTGCCGATCTGCTACTTGTGATGGCCGATCTGCTACTTTTGTGGCCGACATCACATATTTGTGGCCGACAAGAAATTCTGCTCTGCAGGTCCAACTTCAAATGGGCATAACTCCTTTATATGAACTCCTTTTCAGGTCATTCTTGTGTCCAAATTGAAGCCCCGGAAGTAAGCTTTCCAATGATGGCAGCCTTGCATCAAAATTCTAATTGTGCAAAAAGTTATGCCTCGTTTGGTAAAGCCACTCAGTTTCGGTCCAACCGGAATGATGCCCAACTTCAACCAATCATATCTCCTCCATCCAGACTCGTCTTTAGGAGATTCTTGAGTGAAAAATGAAGCCCCGGAAGTCTTATTTCCAACGGTGGTGGCCTCATAGCTTAAATCGAAGTGTATAGACAGATAGGCCTGATTTAGCGAGGACCGCTTGACTCTCTCTTAGCGATTCATACCCAATCTTCTTCTCCAACTTGGTTTCTTCCCTCTTCTCCTCTTTTCTTCAACTCCAAACCCCTAAACAAGGTGTTTTGAAAGATTTTTCAAAGATCTCAACTCTATTTCATTCATTTCCACTTTGTCCTTGCTCGGTTTACCGAAAAGCGCATCATTTAACAAAATGCGAGCCTCAGAGCATCGTAGAAACTTTATTTCAAAAATGTTTTGAAATAGAGGGTTTTAAGGTCTAAAAACCATCCAAAATAGCTTTGGTCCAAAAAGGGGTGTGAGGTTAGGATTTGACTCTCCTCTTGCCAAAGAAATCGAACCTTTGCCCTGCATACCTTTCACCACCAAGTAAACCATCAGTAGCGCCCAAGTCTTAAGTCTTAAGGGCGGTCAAAAATGGGGTGTCTACACCAAGACATTGTTACTCTCGGGCAAGGGCCACATGCATATTGGCCTTGGTATTGTTACTCCCGAGCGAGGGCCACATGGACATAGACCATGACATTGTTACCCCCGGGCAAGGGCCACATGCATATTGGCCTCGGTATTGTTACCCCCGAGCAAGGGCCACATGAACATAAGCCATGGTATTGTTACCCCCGGGCGAGGGCCACGTGAACCAAGGATGCCATAAATATATTTTAGAAAGCTGGACATTCATTCATGATTCACAAAATAGTAGTTCAGAAAACAAATCATGTCATATCAATTAGAAAATACTTATAATCAAACATAACTTTACAGAATTATTACTCATAGATAGTTCCAGTAGCAGAACAGATCACTTGCACAAAACAGATCGATTAGACGGGTGCTAACACGTGACCTACAAACACATGACAGATACACTAGAACACACGAGTTATCGACGCTAAACTTATTATTCTTCATTCTTAGCGTGTGCTTCTAACTCTTATCCTCATTATTATAGCTTAAACATGGCCTAGGAATGCCTAGGATACAATAAGGATGCAAAACTGTACTTTGGAAGACTCAGTTAAAATTCTAAAAACAGGGTTGTTCGCTCGAGCGCAACTTTGGTCGCTCAAGCAAACCCCTTGGTCTGCAAAACTTTTAAGAGCTCTCATTTTACGCTCGAACGCAACTTCTGGTCGCTCGAGCAAAGACTCATGTCTACAAAAGTACTGGGAGCTCTTATTTTACGCTCGAGTGCAACATCCTTCGCTCAAGCCAAGGTTTCAAAATAAGGGTAGTCGCTCGAGCCAATCCCCAAACTCTACAAAATTATTGGGAGCTTGCATTCTTTGCTCGAGCGCAGACTCCACCCCTCGAGCAAAGAGTGCGAATTCTGGATTTTTCAGATTTGCTTCCCAAGTTTAAAACTCCAATCCAAAGCTTCAAAACACATCCTTTGGGCCCAAAACTTGAGAAAACATGTCTAAACTTATAAAACAACATAAATTAATGATCATTTCACAAAATCAAGTCCCAAAAGCGTGCCAATTGTTCAAAATCAAACTTAAAACTTTGAAAACACAAAATGCATGAGTTAATATGAACTTCAACCTTCCAAAACATGATCAAATGAGAGTTTTAGCTCAAAAACATGTTGACTTCTTATAACAAAACCAAGATAAGAACATGCATGTGAGAACTCTTTGAAAACAACTCCAAAACATGACTAAATGCACATGCATGTATGATTTGCTATTCCTTTCTACTTCTGTAGCTTAATTATTGTATCTCTTAGCTCAATTCTCTTGAATTCATTCACTAATGTCTTAAATATAAAGTTTAAGAGTATGATTCTTACCTAGGGTTCCTAATTCTTTAAGCTTTACTGATAATCTTGTGCAATTCTCCAAGTCTCCTACCAATTTCCCTCCAAACATTAATAATTCCTTCTTTTTTTTCCCCCTCCTCTTGAGTTCAATTCTCTTCTTCTCCCTCTCTTCTCATATTTTAGTCTTAAGGAGGATGAAAATGATGAGTCTAGAATGTGTTTGTAAGCCTTATATAGGCTTGATTAAGGAGTTTAATTAAGCTTGACTTAAAACTAATCCATTGGCATTATTTTAGTCTAATTATTTGATTCCGAATTGAATTTCAATTAAACCGACCATAAAATTTTAAAAATTCCAAATTACACATTGACCTAATCAATTTTTTGATCAGATGCCAATAAGGCCTTCAATTCGCGTATCGAAATAGAAAGTCAAACAGATATTCTTATGTTAGACAATATATAAACACAAATAATGCAATACACATACAATTAACTCAAAATTTCTTCTTAATTACTCATTAGGAATTCTTAATTAAGGATGACAAGCTAATCACAAGTCGGGATTGTTACAATTGTATACACAAAATGGCTCTCCAGCATAAAAAAACAAATGTTTTATTATTCTCGTATCTTGCCTTCTTTTTCTATTTTGCACCAAAAAAACGACATCATCCTATTAGAGATTGCTTCTATGGTATTTAATTTTTTTTTCTATGTATATATATATATAATTTATATATCATATTGTACATACATATTTGTTTGTGTGATGTTCCGGGTCTTGGACGTGACCAGTATTGAGTAGTAAGTTTGTGTGCATTACTTTTGGCATTTTGTTTATCATTTTTGGTCGTTGAAATTTCTTTTCTACTCTCACTTAGCCTCTCGTAACTTTTCCGGGTTGAAAATTTTGAGTTTTGTGCATTAGAACTTGTCTTGGATTGCAAAATCAAATCTAAGTTTTTTGGCAAAACCGCTTGTGCGGATTTTGAAACCGCTTGTGCGGATTTTGAAACCGCTCGAGCGGATCCTCACAAAGTTTTTCAAAGTTTTCAGAGTTTTCTGGGCGGAAAACTGCTCTAGCAGATTTTGGGTCCTGCTTAAGCAGATTTTGGGTGGATTTTCTAGGCAGCTTTCTGGAGCAAACCGCCCGTAAAGCAAAAAAATCCGCTCGTGTGGATTGAAAATTTTGCTCGTGCGAAATTGAAACTGAATGTAAGGATTTTGACGCGTTTGTCTCAAAATTTGTGCTATTTTTCTCAAAATTGATGCCAAAAAGTATTTTGCACAGATAATTCACTTCTCTCTACTCATCTTTGCTCTCCATTCTCTCTACAAACACACCCAAATCCAACTGCTCTCTAAAATTTAGATCAAATCTTCAAGAGTTTGAGGTTGCTTTTTACACCAAATCAAAGAGGGCAACGAGGGCTACGTTGGCTACGTTTATAACTGATTGGATCGAGTTTTCGCCAACTTTGAGTTCTAAAGTTTTCTTCCTCTTCATCTCCCAAGCTTGAGGTAGGGAAAATCTTTGAGTTATATATATATATTTTGCAAGATTGTGCTTATTGAAGCAATTATTACATGATTGAGTTATGATTTTAGGTTGTTGAACCCTAGATGATGTTTTTTTTTTTAGATAGGACCCTAGATGATGTTAGAAGATGATTTATTCTATTTTTTCCAAAGACCTTGAGATTATGAGCTATATTCTAAGGTGTGGGTGTTGTTATGGAAAAAAAAAATTCAAAAATGGAACAAAAACCTTGTTTGGTGGAAACCCTAAAATTTTGGGATTTTGAAAAAAAAATTGAGATATTGTGAGATTGATGCTTGATAATTTGTTATATGAATAAATGATGGAGAAAATTTTATAGTTGTATCAAATGAAGAAATTTCATGAGAAAATGAGAAATTGTTGAATTGGGAAGCTCGGGCAATAGCTTGTTGTTATTATTTTGGAAAGACCAAATGCTAAAAATGATGATAAATTTATGTAAAATGCATGAACATTGATATTGTATTATTTTATCTCTTGTAAGTGTATTATGATGTTATAATGACAAGAGATGTGGAAATTTGATCACAATGGAGAATTGTGTGTTGAAATTGAAAATGGACTATATAAATGCATTGTTTCATTATTGCATTGCCACTCTATTTTATCATTAATGCAATGGATTTTGAATCTTGCATTGGGAAAGTATTGTTTTTGAGAAATGAAATGGTTTGTGAAACAATATCATATTGATTTGTTTTTTGGGTAAATACGTTAGCAAATCCGGATAGGGGTGTAGTTGGTATTGGTTAAGTTGGCCTGAGTGTCCATAGTGAAAGACCAAAAACATGCACAGAGGAGGTACCACGTGACTTCTGGTTAGCAACCAGTAAAGTAGGGATTGGTAGTGCTTGTTATGCCTACTTGCAGAACCTAAGGATTGCCTGAGTCGTATTTACCACCCTTTTGAACTACATTGAAATCATTGAATTGTTAAATTCTCAAATTGCATTGTGCACAAAGGTTTCAAAAGATAGAGATATATGTTTTTGAACATGGAATGGCATTTGCATTCATCTCAGGAGATTGTATAAAATGTATATACTTTGTTAAGATTTTTCTACTGGGCTTTGTGCTCACCCTATGAGATTTTGTGCAGGAAAAGATGTGGTGATCCCACCGAGTTAGAGTCATGGAGTATATTTTTAGAGAACAAGACTCTTTTCTTTTATTGTAATTATTTTTGACAAGCCAATGACTTTATATGTATGGTTTCGAAAACCACTTTTGTGTAACCGGGCTTAAGCCTTGGAATTTTTAGCCCTTGAGGGCATTACTTTATACTTGACTTATTCTGCAACATGCTATAGATTCATATTCTAGGAATGTTGAATATATACTCGCATGTGGAGATTTTTTTTTTTGTAAATCTGTTGATGTTTAATGAATACATAAGTTAGAGATTGATGATGATCTCTATGTTGAGGCTTTATATTTCTTATATATGTTAAACATTGGAAGGGTTGATTTGGAAACAAGATAAAGTAATTGGAGGTTGATGAATCTTTATTGTGTTAATTTTCAGAGCGTGACAACTTGGTATCAGAGCTACTGGGTTTGAATACTTGGGTCTCGCGAGAAGTGATCGTTTACTTGACTTATTGTGCAACATGCTATAGATTCATATTCTAGGAATGTTGAATATATACTCGCATGTGGAATTTTTTTTTTTTTGTAAATCTGTTGATGTTTAATGAATACACATGTTAGAGATTGATGATGATATTTATGTTGAGGCTTTATATTTCTTATATGTGTTAAGCATTGGAAGGGGTGATTTGGAAACAAGATAAAGTAATTGGAGGTTGATGAATCTTTATTGTGTTAATTTTCGGGGCGTGACAACTTGGTATCAGAGCTACCGGGTTTGAATACTTGGGTCTCGCGGGAAGTGGTCATTTTTCCACAATGGGTTCATTTCCCTAATCTAGGAGATGTTCCATATTTTAGGTGTTATGTGATAACAAGTTTATATGACTAGATAGGTATGGGATTGAACTTTTGGGATTTTATTTACACCTATTAAATTCCTTGAGGTATTATTAGAAGGGCACTTGATCAATGCTCATTCTAATAAGAATTCTTGATATTTTGTGGGACAAATTTCATCATAAATGAGTGATCAATATGTGTTTATGTGACTAAGTACTTACGTGGAGTGAAACAAAGTGTTTTTTAAGATATGAGAATGTATAGAATTGTTGTGATAAGACGTGCGAGATAAGTTGTGAGCACATATGAGTTTGTGTGCTAAATTGTTTACTTTTATCCTAATTAGGATATCAGGGAGAGGTCAAGCACATGGTAGTAGAGGCGGGAGGCCTCGCTAAGGTGTGCATGAAGTACCGGTCCATGAGGTTCCGGTGTAAAAGGAAAGGTTTGGCCAAGCTAATGTGGCCGAGCAAATATGCCAAGCTAACGTGGCCTAGCAAATGGGGCGAGCAAGAGTCCCAGAACAAGCGAGTCAAGCTGCAATGTGTGCCCTAGCCTGAGAGATGGTGGGGGACTTGAGAGAGTCGATGAACAACCTAAGGGCAGAGAATCAAGCCCGAGAGAACACCGTGGAGTCTAGGGTGAGTTTCTTACTAGAGAGTTCTTGCGAGCCAAGCCAGATGAGTTTCACGCTGGCATCGAGCCCAAGAAGGCGGATGAGTGGCTCGAGCAAATAGTGAAGAAATTTCAGATGTTTTATATTGAAGATAGTGAGCTAAGGGTGACTTTAGCGAATTACTACCGTAAAGGAGATGCAGGCCAATGGTAGAAGTACGCCAAGGGTAGAGTAGGGCTGACATGGGAAGATTTTGTCTTTGCTTTCCAAGACAAATACCTATCTCCCACAGCTAGGGAGAGATTGAGGCAAGAATTCGAAAACCTCAAGCAATTAAACCTGTCCATGGCCGAGTTTGAGACAGCTTTCACTAGTTTGTCCTGATTTGCATCGGAGTTTGTGACAACGGAAAAGTGCTATTGCATAGAGTTCGAGAAAAGATGGAGAACGAAGATCTTGTTCAAGGTTTCCGGAAATATGATCCCGAACTATGACCATCTTGTGGAGGCCGCGACACATGTAGAGATTACAGTGCAAGCTGAGGAGCAGAGACTTCGACATTTGAGGTCTAGGGGTCAAGAGTCGTAAGGGGACTTTAGACCTAGTAAGAAAAACTGGGGCACTTTTTCATCCCAACCCTAATCACAGCAGACTAGATCTACTTTTCCATTACCAAGTGTTGGCCTGGGAAGGAATGCTCAAGTCAACTTTACTTGTTTCAAGTGTGGCCAACCGGGCCACAAGGCTAGTTCCTGCCCATAGAAGGGAGAAGGGCAGCAGATGTTACCACCATCACCAGCTAACTGATGTCAAAGTCAGTACCAAAGTAGGGGGCAAGGACCTACTTGCTTTTAGTGCGGTCAGTCGGGGCATTTGAGGAGAGCTTACCCACAGTTGGGAGGTGCATCTGGCGCATCAGGGTCGAGGCAGACTCAGAGTCATCAGCAAGCTCATTCAGTCCAGACCTCACGAGCCAATCAGGGAGCCGCTTCGGCTCAGTCCATACAGTAAGCCTATGCTCCGAGAGATGAGCGAGCTGATTAGAGGCTACAAGGGCATGTGTATGCTATTACAGTGCCAAAGCAGTCGCCAAGATACTCTGTTGTGAGAGGTATTTTTGTGTGTTCAATTCATTGGCTAATGTGTTGACTGGTACGGGTGCGTCGCATTCATTTATATCTTCTATTTTTGCTTCTGCATCGAGGTTAGAGATGGCTCAATTAGCGTCTCCACTCAGGGTAGAGTTACCAGTTTGGGGTAAGGTTAACTTGGATCGGGGATGTCATGGTTGCGAGATAGAGGTTGTCAGGTGCTGACTTTCCTTTGCTTTTGTGTTGTTAGACATGTCGAGTTTTGATGTCATTTTAGGCATGGACTGGTTGTCTTCGTATCGTGCCATTATTGATTGTTATCGTCAAAGGGTTATGGTGTGCACCTCGAGTGATGACTGTTTTTATTTTCAAGGGGACATAGGTGATAGAGTCTTATTGCCAGTTTATGACCCTCGTTGTAAAGGCAAGCTTAGTTGTCTTCTTGCAACTCTCTTGGATAGTGAGAGTGACAGGGTCCAAGTTGAATTGCTGAAGGTAGTTTGTGAATACCCGGATGCTTTTCTCGAGGATCTTACTAGTTTGCCACCCCACCGGGAGATCGAGTTCTCTATTGACTTAGTGTCTGACACGGCACCGATTTTCATGGCACCGTATAGATTTGAACCCGCAAAATTGCATGAGTTGAAGATTCAACTCCAAGAACTTTTAGACAAGGGCTTCATTCGCCCCAGTACATCACCTTGGGGAGTGTCGGCTCTCTTTGCGAAGAACAATGATGGATCGTTATGGTTATGTATTGATTATCACAAATTGAATCGAGTTACCATTAAGAACAAGTATCCTCTACCCAAAATAGATGACTTATTTGACCAACTTAGGGGGTCTCATTGCTTTTCAAAGATAGACTTGAGATTGGGGTACCACCAGTTGAGAGTTCAGGAGCAGGATATCCAAAAAACGGCCTTTCACACGTGTTATGGCTACTATGAATTCCTAGTAATGCCTTTCGGTTTAACCAACGCTCCTAATTCCTTTATGGACTTGATTTATTCAACCTCCGAGGAGGAACACGAGGAACACTTGCGAGTAGTTCTTGACTTGCTTAGGGTGCACCAATTGTATGCTAAATTTGAGAATGCAAGTTTTGGTTAACAAAAGTGAAGTTTTTGGGGCATGTTATGGCGAGAGAATGAGTAACTGTAGATTCTTCTAAGATAGATGTCATGCAAGATTGGGAACAACCTAAAAGTATTTTTGAAATTCGGAGTTTCCTGGGTTAGTTGGGTATTATCGTTATTTTGTAAGGAACTTCTCTAGACTAGCCGTACTGTTGACCAAGTTGATAAAGAAAGGTGTCAAATTTGTCTGAAACGAGACTTGTAAGAAGTCATTCCAAGAACTTAAGACTAGGTTGACCACTGCACTAGTTTGATAATTCTGAAAAGAGGCTTGGGTTATACCATTTATTGTGATGCGTCCCGGGATGAACTTGGTTGTCTATTGATACAAGAAGGGAAGGTTGTGGCTTATGGTTCACGACAATTGAAAGCTCATGAGAAGAACTACCCCACCCATGATTTAGACTTAGCAACGGTAATTTTTGCCTTGAAGATTTGGAGGCATTATTTGTATGGCGAGAAGTTTGATATTTTCTCCGATCATAAAAGTCTAAAATACTTTTTCTTCCGAAAAGATTTGAATTTACACCAACAGGGATGGTTGGAATTTATGGAAGATTATGACTTTGAGTTACAATATTATCCGAGGAAGGTCAATGTAGTGACCAGCGCCTTAAGTCGGAAATCTATGAGTTTGATTTGCAAGTGTGGCCATTCGGGGAATGAGATATGCTAGGTGATATTGGTGAGTTTGATTTGCATTTGGGTGAATCCAACGAGGGTGCTACCTTGTTTACTTGGATTTCTCAACCTACCTTAATTAGTAGAGTTATAGAGGCATAACAGGGTAACTGTGAGGTGAAATGAATCCGTGATAGGATCTCCAACGGGAAGGAAAAGAAAGGTTTGAACATCCACTCGGATTTGAGTGTGAGGTACCAAGACCGTTTGTTTGTGCTGGAATCTTGTAAAAAGGAGGTACTCCGAGAATTTCATCACTCACGACTTGCGGTACATCCGGGAGGCACTAAAATGTATCATGATCTTAGTCGCCAGTTTTAGTGGAAGGATATGAAGCGAGATGTCGGCCTATTTGTTTTAAAATGCCTTACTTGTCAACAAGTGAAGGCTACCAAAAGCCAGCAGGTTTGCTACAACCTCTACCTATTATCGAGTAGAAATGGGAGCATGTTACCATGGATTTTGTAGTTAGGCTTCATAGAACACAACGGGGCAATGATGTCGTTTGGGTGATTGTGATAGGTTGACTAAGTCTATGCACTTCATTCCGATACACACGGGCGACTCAGTTAATTTTTTGACATAATTGTACATTAGAGAGATAGTTCGACTTCATGGGGTCTCTGTGACCATTATCTCGAATAGAGATCCTCGTTTCACTGCACAGTTGTGGCAAAGCCTTCAAGAGGCATTGGGAACTAAGTTGACCTGTAGCACCGCTTATCATCCTCATATCGATGGATAGTCAAAGCGTACTATTCAAATTTTGGAGGACATGCTTAGAACTTATGTCCTTGATTTCATCGAGTTTTAGAAGAGGCACCTACCATTGTTTGAGTTCGCCTATAACAATAGTTATCAAGCAAGTATCGAGATGGCACTGTTTGAGGCTTTATATGGTCAGCCTTGTAGATAACCAATTTGTTTGGCCTGAAGATTGTTAGAGAGACGACCAAGAAAATTGCTCTTATTCGAAAGAAGTTAGCTATGGCTCAAAGCCGACAGAAGAGTTATGCCCATAAAAGAAGACGACCCCTATCTTTCGAGGTTGGTGACCATGTGTTCCTAAAAAGCTCACCGAGATGGTGTTTGATGAGATTTGGCAAGAGTGAAAAATTGTCTCCAAGGTTTATTGGGCCTTTTGAGATTTTAGATAGGATTGGGGAAGTGGCATACCGTTTGGTTTTACCACCATAGCTTTCTAGGGTTCACAATGTGTTTCATGTATATATTCTTAGGAAGTATGAACCCGACCCTTCACATGTACTTGATTAGGTTGATTTGGAGGTAGATGAGAATGCCTCATATGAAGAGCAACGGGTTCAAATTTTAGATGCTTGTGAACAAGTGTTGAGGGACAAGACCATACCGTTAGTGAAGGTGTTGTGGAGGCGCCATGGAGTTGAGAAGGCAACTTGGGAACGGGAGGCGGAAATCCGCTTCAAGCATCTGGATTTATTTGATAATGTTTAGTTTGTTCTAGATTGTCATTTTCTCTTGTGTTTGAGAATAAATAGTTAGAATTGTAAACCATTTGTTGTTATGATTGTTGTTATCCTTTAAGCATGAGAACTATTGTAGGATTGTGACAATTGTTGTTGAACATATGCTTATAATTGCCATATTAGTGGTTGTTGGATTGTGACCTTGGCCCATGGAAAGATTTTGATAAAGATAGTAAAATGTTGCTGAGATAGAGATCTCCATGATATAATTGATTTGTTGCTATTATGGATTCATTATTGTCATTAGTGTGGTTGTTACCACTCGGAGCCTCTCTTTTTTTTTGTTGTATTGTCCTTGTTTTTTGGCATGTTTGGTGAGAGGTGTAACCAAATTTCAGGGGCAAAATTTCCTAAAGAGGGAAGATTGTGATGTCCCGGGTTTTGGACTTGACTAGTATTGAGTAGTAAGTTTGTATGCATTACTTTTGGCATTTTGTTTATCGTTTTGGGTTGTTGAAATTTCTTTTCTACTTTTACTTAACCTCTCGTAACTTTTTCGAGTTGAAAATTTTGAGTTTTGGGCATTAGAACTCGTCTTGGGTTACAAAATCAATTCTGAGTTTCTAGGCAAAACTGCTTGTGCGGATTTAGAAACCACTTGAGCGGATCCTCATAGAGTTTTTTCAAAGTTTCACAATTTCCTAGGCAGAAAAACACTCGAGTGGATTTTGAGTGGGATTTCTAGGCAACTCTCTGGAGCAAATCGCCCGTGAGGCAAAAAAATATGCTCGTGCGGAATTGAAACCGCACATATGGATTTTGATGCGTTTGTCTCGAAATTCGTGATCTTTTTCTCAAAATTGATGCCAAAAAGTGTTTTGCACAGATTTTTCACTTCTCTCTCTCTATACTCATCTTTTCTCACCCATCTCTCAACAAACACACCCAAATCCAAGTTCTCTCTAAGATTTAGCTCAAATCTTCAAGAGTTTGAGGGAGCTTTTTATACCAAATCGAAGAGGGCGATAAGGGATACGCTTATAACCAATTGGATCGAGTTTTCGCCAACTTTGAGTTCTAGGGTTTTCTTCCTTTTCATCTCCCAAGCTTAAGGTAGGGAAAATCTGAGTTATATATATATATATATATATTTGCAAGATTGTACTTGTTAAAGCGTTTATTACATGATTGAGTTATGATTTTGGATTGTTGAATCCTAGATGATGTTAGAAGATGATTTAATCTATTTTTCCCAAGACCTTGAGATTATGAGCTATGTTCTAAGGTGTGGGTGTTGTTTTGGGGAATTTTTTTTTCAAAAAACGGAACAAAAACCTTGTTTGGTGGAAACCCTAGAATTTGGGGATTTTGAAAAAAAAAAAAAAAACTGAGATATTGTGAAATTGATGCTTGATAACTTGTTATGTGAGTAAATGATGGAGAAAATTTTATAATTGTATCAAATGAAGACATTTCATGAGAAAATGAAAATTTGTTGAATTGGAAAGCTTGAGCAATATTTTGTTGTTATTTTGGAAAGACCAAATGCTAAAAGTGATGATAAATTTATGGAAAATACATGAAGGTTAATATTATATTATTTTATCTCTTGTAAGTGTATTATGATGTCCTATCTAAAAAAAAAAGAAGTGTATTATGATGTTATAATGACAAAAGATGTGGGAATTTGATCACAATGGAGAATTGTATGGTGAAATTGAAAATGGACAATAAAAATGCATTGTTTCATTATTGCATTGCCACTCCATTTTATCATTGATGCAATGGATTTTGAATCTTGCATTGGAAAAGTATTGTTTTGGAGAAATGAAATGGTTTGTGAAACAATATCATATTAATTTGTTTTTCGGATAAATACGTTGGTAAATCCGGATAGGGAGTGTAGTTGGTATTGGTTAAGTTGGCTTGAATGTCCATGGTGAAAGACCGAAAATACGCAAAGGAGGTTCCACCTGCCTTCCGATTAGCAACCAGTAAAGTGGAGATTTGTGGTGCTTGTTATGCCTACTTGTAGACACCAACCTAGGGATTACCTAAGTCGTATTTACCGCCCCTTTGAACTACATTGAAATCATTGAATTGTTAAATTCTCAAATTGCATTGTGCACAAAGGTTTCAAAAGATAGAGATATATGTTTTTGAACATGGCATGACATTTGTATTCATCTCAGGAGATTGAATAAAATGTATATACTTTGTTAAGATTTTCTTACAAGGCTTTGTGCTCACCCTATAGGATTTTGTGCAGAAAATGATGTGGTGATCCAGCCGAGTTAGAGGCGTAGAGTATATTTTGAGAGCACAAGGCTCTTTTCTTGTAATTATTTTTGACAAGCCAACAGCTTTATAAGTATGGGTTCGAAAACCACTTTTATCTAACCAGGCTTAAGCCTTAGAATGTGTAGCCCTTGAGAGCATTAATTTGTATTTCACTTATTGTGCCACATGCTATAGATTCATATTCTAGGAATGTTGAATATGTACTCGCATGTGGAATTTTATTTTTTTTTAAATCTCTTGATGTTTAATGAATACACATGTTAGAGATTGATGATGATGTCTATGTTAAGGCTTTATATTTCTTATATATGTTAAGCATTGGAAGGGTTGATTTAGAAACAAGATAAAGTAATTGGAGGTTGATGAATCTAGTTTGTGTATATGGTGATTTTTTTTTTTTGGACCCCTTCAGTAATGAAATCCTAGTTTTGTCTGGCTATAGTAGTTAGGGATTTTTTAATTCAAAAAGTGCCAAAAATAAGGATGAGCGGGATTTTTTTTTATTTTAAAAAACAAAAAAATTAAAAAAATTAGAAAATAAAGATTGTGATATTGGAGTTCTTACAAAGCTTGTGGGTTAGAAACTCTATTTTTCTTATATAATATATAGATTTGAGTTTCAAATTATTTAATATAATTTTTACTTAAATTAGGGTGGACATGGATTCAATGGTCCATTAAGCCCAAATTATAAGACTTGAGATTATGACTTATGCCTATGTGGTCATGTTGTAAAAATATTTTAGGCCAAATTATAATATGAGTGGGGCTTGAAGAACTGAGGCCAGCCTGGTGACAATGAATGTAATATATTTTTAGAATAATGATTTGTCCCCCGAAATTCTTCCCCCCTAATCCCCCTAATGGCCAAAACGACGTCGTCTTGGCCATTTTTTTTTTTTTCTTCTTCTTCTTCCATTTCAGCTCTGAAACGCAGAGGAAGGGGAGAGGGAGAGAAAGAGAAGAGAGGGGAAGAGGAGGAGTCGCAGCCCCGCCGCAGCTCCTCGCAGTCCGGCCGCAGCTCCTCGCAGCAGCAGCAGCTCGCCTCCGGCCGCAGCTCGTCGCAGCAGCAGCAGCTCCAGTCCGGCCCCCTCCAGTTAGCCCCCTCCAGTCCGGCCCCTCCAGTCCTCCTCCTCCTCCTCCTTCCTCTTTCCTCCTCCTCCTCCCTTCTCTTCTTCTTCTCTGCTTTAGAAAACAAAGAAAAAACAAATTAGGGGATTCGGGGGAGGCTCTTTCGAGCTCCCTAGCATCACCCATATTTTTATAAGAGAAATATCAATTCAATGTGGATTTTTGAATTAGTGGTAAACTATATATACATTAAATTATAAAATCATAAGTTTTTCCATTGATTAGTAATTAAATTTGAAACTACCACTGCATTGTAATTGTTGCTATTTCTATATTGTTTTGACTTTATTTTTTATAAACATAAAAAGGCGCTCAAATAAATAAATAAATTATTATTTTTTATTTTAAAATATGAAAGAAAATATTTATATTAAACAATATTTGTGCATGTGAGCAGATTTGGAATTTTTTATTCTGTATTTAATTTGAGAATAAAGTATAGGTCTCATCTCAAACAAGGCTGAGCTTTGGAAACAACTTTAAGAATTATTATAAAGTATGGGTTTAGCTTGGCCCGAATCCACCCATGCCCGGCCCATGTCCAATCTTAGAGAGGGTTAATTTTAACTTATACTTTTTTATTATTAATTTTGAACTTATAATAAATTAAACAGGTAAATTACACTTTATCCCTTTTATATTTGGTCATTTTCTCACTTTAATTCTTAAAGTTTATTTTTTCTCAATTTGATTTTTTATGTTCTAAGTTTTTTTTCAACTTACACTTAAAGCTAATTTTGGTTTAAAATTAGACAAAAAATGTTATGATAACTGCCACAGAATATAAAAAAATATATATTATTATATTAAAATTTAGGCTTGTGTTAGAAATGTGAGTTATATATAATAAAATATTTTTTATACCATATAGCTATAAATGTATTATTTTTTGTCTAATTTTGGATATAAATTAGTTTTCAGAGTAAATTGAAAAAAAATTAAAACATGAAGGATAAAAGTAGGCAAACATAAATTTTAAAAATTAAAACAAAAAAAATAAAGAAATAAAAACCAAATATAAAGAGAACAAAGTATAATTTACCTAAGTTGCACTCAATATACCCAAAAGTAATTGTACATAGTGGGCTTTTAGCCTAAGCCCATAACTACACCCAGACAAACAGCCCAACTCAGCTAAGTCATAAGCAAGCAAAAGCCCCGAAAAAAGTATTATTTGGTGTTTGGGGAATGCTATCTAGCCATGGGCTTAGTACTAAAGGGATATTTTGACCATTTTTTAGGGGACCAATAAAAAAACGAGGGAGAAAATGACCATATGGCTGCAAATCATTAGATTGGACGGGAAAGGTTCAAAAGTTAGATGATAAAAAAATAATAAAAGTAAAGTCTAATTTTGTATGTCAAGTTTTGTTAGTTTAAGGAATGAGAAGTGAATTTAATGATCAAATTAAAATATGTGTTAAAGTGTATGGTAGATGAAAAGTAGGATCCATTTAAATGTGTATATACATAATGCTGGGGATTTAAAATCCCGTTTAAAACCTTTTAGATATCATTTCAAGTAGAAAAATAACACACATACAAAGGAGATACAATATTTAACGTGGTTTGGCCCAATATCTACGTCACAGGAGAGAAACCATTTGCACTATATTAATGGAGATGAAATACAAAAAAAATTACCTAACGGAGAAGGAGACTCTCTCACTCAACTCCCACACAGCTCCCCTTCTCACACCGAGGGAGCTCCCTCTTTGTCATAAAGGGACTTTCTGTTCTCTCGCTACATTTGGTCACTCATTGGTTTTTTTCATGTCTTAGCTCACTTTTGAGCCTCTCTATTTATACACCACCAAAGAAGAATATTGGCCGACACTATCCCACAAATCACTCCAAATTTGTTGTACCAAATTTGACACCTCTAACAACTGTCCGTGTGCACCGTACTCTGCTGAATTCGGTGCCGTCATTCTTCGCATGCATCGTTCCCCACATGAAGCTGAACAAATCACTTCTCACTTGGGGTGATATCTAACACATAAAACAAAATAATTATATTTTTTAAGAAAAAGTAAAAGTATGGCAGCCCCAACCACTCAATCCCCTACATTTTCTCTCTGTGCTTGCTAACTGTGTAACAAACCTACTAATTACTTAAAAAACTATCAACAAAGCCAACATATTCATTGGAGGAAAAAAATGTTTGTTTGTTAATTGGCCTAATATCTTGTACTAATGAACTCTTGAAGTGTCCAATGAAGATACTCAGAGGGTTTTGTCACTTTAAAAAATTTGAAAAACTCATTTATATGAATCAGAGTTTGGGAAATTTTATATGAGATCTACATGTTGGGCGATGGTCTAACGTTTAATAACAATTTGGGCAAATTACATATACCTCCCTTGAGATTTAGCTAAATTACAGATACCCTTTGAGGTTTCGGAAATTACAGATACCCCCTGAGGTTTATATTTTCATAACAAATTGCCCCCTGAGGTTTATATTTTTATAACAATTTGCCCCATAATTTGTTATGCAAATAGTACCTTCAAGGGGATATCTGTAATTTCTCAAACCTCAGGGGTATCTGTAATTTTGCTAAACCTCGAGGGGGGCATGTGTAATTTGCCCTAACAATTTTTGAACGAGTCTGGATATATTGGGCTCGTGAATGGGTCTTCAACCAACAAATGTGTTCTTGTATTTAGCCAATTCTTTGGGCTGAGAAATTTTTTTTTTTTAAAAGCCCAACTTGTGTTATTTCTACCTCTAGAGACTTGTGCCCTCAAGAGATATTATTATTATTATTATTATTGAAAGAAATATAAGCAACTACGCTCAAACTTGAACTAATAGAATTGAAACTTATACATAGGTGCCTAACTTGGTAGAATTGACTAGAATTTTTTTTTTTTTTTTTTTCTCACATTGATAGCATGGCCTGTTAAAAGTCTTGTGCATGGGATCCTAAGTATGTGTGAATACACTATATTGATTAATGCTTTAATAATTATTCAAATAATTTAAAATTTATTACAAACTTGATAACTTAATTTGTTATAATTCCTACATACTTTGAGTTCAACCCGCCTCAGCCTCTAATACCGAACTCCTAACTCTACTCCTGGTTGAGTAATGTTAGGGATCATGAAAAAAATATTATGAAGATGATCATGAAAGATTCTCCACCTTTAGATTACCTATACAATAAAACACCACACACTAATCACACACTAATTAAGGGATGAAAAATCTTCATGATGAATTTCATAATATATTTTTCATGATCGCTAACATTATTGACCCCTGGTTAGATGGACATACGATCTCATATGCATATACATGACTTTACATGACTTTTCTCCATTGAGTACATGAGTATGTTAAATTTATCTTCATAATTAAATATTTCCTTGCATGTAAACTTGTATGAGGCCAGATTTAATGCAATAAGAAGCAAAATTAATGAACTACTCCTTTCTTTGTTTCGGCAGAATAATATTTTTTGTTTACGAAAAACTTCTTTTGAAAATGTTTTTCAGAGAATATAATATATATATATATATTTTTTTAATGTTCAATTGTATTCCTAATTTGAAACTAACACATTCACTACAAAAAATTGCACTTTTGCCGACTAAAAATTTGGTCGGCAAAAGTTCATTTTTAATCGGCAAAAGTTATCTGCGACTAATTTTTCTGGTCACCACTTTGGTTGCCAATTAAGGGTCGGGAAAAGTAATTAGTGACTAAAATATTTTTCAGTTGGGAAAAAATTCTATTTGCATACTAAATTTTTGGTCGTTAAATATATAATTACTGCAACTAATCCATTTGGTAACTAAAACAATTTAGTTACAAAAAGCTATATTTTCTCGACCAAACATGTTTGGTCGCTAATTGTCACATTCTACGACCAAAAAAGTTTAGTCGCCAATTGTCATATTCCACAACCAAAAGGTGTGGTCGCCAATTGTCACATTTAACGACCAAAAAGTTTGGTCGCCAATTGTTACAGTCCATGACCAAACATGTTAGTTGCCAAAATAGTTGTTTGCGCAATTAAAACTTTAGTCGGCAATAGACCTATTCACGATCAAATCCTTTGGTTACCAAAATTAATAATTTTAACGGCAAATTATTTAGTCGTCAAATGTGCGTAGTGATACACCGACTACCTTATTTAGTCGGCAAAAGTATAATTTATCTTTCCCGACTAATCAATTGGTCGCCAAAACAAGAAAAACAAAGCCAAAATTTGGTCGCCAACATCCAACAAAATAAATCTGTAATTTATAATAATCCATCCAATTCATTCAATATAATCTATAATTTGCAAAAATAATTCAAAACAACAAATAAACTGAATCATGAACATTCAACAAAATACATAAATCATCCAATTATGAACTTGTTTAATTAAAGTAAGCAACTATTATAAGTTTTCATCCACAAGTAATTCCAAATTACATATTTCTCCAATTACAAATCCGCTTGTAATCTATATAATCATTCAATTCACATCCATCTAGCATAAAACTTTAAAACATAACAAGTACTTTTTATTATGGGCTCTTTTGGGATTAGAGCAAAACACAGCTTTTTACTGCTAGAGCAAAACGCAAGGTTGCATTTTTTTGCTCATTTGGGAAGTGGCAAAAGTAGGTTGGAAAGTTACATAAGTACCCTCAATGTTTATATCTTGTGGGTTTGGGTAAAATGTAATTTTTTTTAAGTTTGGTGAGGTTATTTTAGTCATTTTAGTGTGATGTGACACCATAAATAAATATTAATTAAAAAAAAAAGCAGTTTTTTATCAACTTCCCAAATCACTCCCAAAAAGCTTGGTTAAAAGCAAAAAAGCTGCTTTTTACCATCTTCCCAAAATACCACTATGTTTTAAAATTTTATCCATGTGCATCAATCAAAAAATATAACTAGTAGTCTATCAAATATTTTTTATACACACCCATCCAAAAATATAACTACTAGGCTACCGAAATATTTTCCATATACATCTATCCAAAAATATATAATCCTTCCAAAAATGCGAAAAGTGCCAATTAGTCCTGTACAATTTAGGTTCGTGGACAAGTTCATCTATCTGTACCAAAGAAAAAGAGAAATAATGTCACGTAAAATTGAACAAAAAATGAAAAATGTCCATGAAAAGTAAAGGTAACATGAACAAATTAAATGACTATCATTACCAAATTGTAACTAAAACAACAACATTCATATGTACATATCATTACCATTTTGGTATTTCATAGGGTTTTTTTTTTTTTTTTTCTCTCTAACTGACTTAAATGTAATTCAAAGAAGAACGGATCAAAAATAAATAAATAAAACAACAATTGACAATCATATGCAATGGACTTCTGAACTAGTAAATATAAACTATATATACTAGCATAGGAGAGTGTCTAACCGTACTGAAGGGACTTGACAATACTCACACTTGAAGACTGATAATTTCTCATCTCTTGATGTTGAAATTATTACTCTGATGTCTTCACTGTTGGAACTTGGAAGTTGCAAGTGGTATATATTCTTTGAATATTTCTCTTCTCTATTATTTTCAAGCTCCATGATTCAGTGAGTTATCAAATATCACTTAAATGGTCAGTCTGGCATTTCTATGATTCTTTAATTCAAATACATATGTTCAGAAATTATGCTTGAAATAATTGCTTGGCTATGTGCACGTAGTTTTTTTTACAAATATTGAATTGAAGGAGTGTTTTGTGTGTTTTTATAATGTTGCAAGAGTAGGCTCAAGATTAGTCCAAAGCCTCTTATGGGTTCAACATAAATAGGCAAGTTTTAGGTGACAACATTGGTCTTAGGGTATGCAGGCATGTCATAGCCTAACAGAATGAGAAGTGGGGACAAAGAAGTGGCCTCTATTGTTGCATGATTAGAAATCTCACAATGTGAATGCTTGATGATCTATTTTGTACAAAGCACCACCAGAAACAATTAACTGTTAAAATATTTCTTTTCTCTATTACAGTTAACTGATACTTTTGATGTCTTTCATGGTTTCTTGTAATGACTCCAGGAACTTACTACTCTTTACCAAAGGATATTCAGAAGAAAAGGACAAGTACCTATCCCTCCTTTTAGAGTTAGATAATTGAAAATATATGCGGAATTCAAATGGCCTGTGTTTGCCTTTTTTATCACATTTTTTGGTCTATATATCTAACCGTGCGTCCTATCAACGCGCCGTTTGCTCTCACAAGTTTGTTTAATCTAGGCCGAGGTGACTGTTATGATCTTGGAGTTATTTCGAGGCTGTTTCCAATTTTGGACACCAAACGACCCGTTTTTGCCTATTTTGTCACATTTTTTTGTCTAAATATCTAATGTCCTATCGACGTGCCGCTTGCTCTCACAAGTTTGTTTAATCTAAGCCGAGGTGACCGTTATGATCTTGCAGTTTTTTTTAGGTTGTTTCCAATTTTTGGCCCCAAACGAGCCGTTTTCGCCTTTTTTAATCACATTTTTCTGGTCCAAATATCTAACCGTACGTCCTATCGACGCGCCGCTTACTCTCACAAGTTTGTTTAATCTAGGCCGAGGTGACCGTTATGATCTCGGGTTGTTTCGAGGCTGTTTCCAATTTTTGGCACCACGGCTCGTTTTTGCCTTTTTTATCACATTTTTTGGTCCGTGGAATAGTTAATAAATCTGGTTTAACTAGTGGTCCATGGAACAGTCAATAACTATTGGTCCATGGAACATTACAATGCTTGAAGTTTAGGTAGTCAACAAATAGTAAACTGTAAATGCCATCTTTTAAATTTTGGTCACAATTAGTTTAGATGGGCACCCATTTCTCTCTAATATTCTCATCACACGTTTATTTGCCTTTACTTTGAACATAAATATAATGAAATCTGGTTTAACACACTTACCATGACTAGCTATCATAGGGAATTTGGTGGATTACGATTTTTCAAAACTTGCGCCAACATGCATCTCCTTACGTTGTCTTGCATTCATTGCCTATTTTATTTGTTGCTCCTTTTCCTTTTTTTTGCTACTCTTCATGGTTGCTCTGTTGCTCTGCACGCAGTATCTCCAACTCGAATGTAAGCCTTTTCAATTGCTCCTCATGTGCTTGTGATGCAGCAGAGAACCCAGAATCAAAAGAAAAAGGCTTTGGTCCAACCCCAAATCCTCTCAAGTGTCCCTTCTTCTTACCAAGAACCACTCTTGATATATCCTCTTGCGTCATCGGCGTTCCAGACTAGATAGACTCATCTCGCACCATTGACATTTGCTCCTATAATTGTAAAATATAAATATTGTTACTATAAATCAAAGACAATAATTGTATGTATAAGTGTCCAAATGAGTGGAATACTTTCATGTAAATCACCGCATATAGGATCCATCCACTGTTTTGTCTTCTTGTTCTGATGAGTGTCCTTGTAGAAATCACAGATATCTGGCAACAATCCATCATTTTCCTTTACCTATGATATGCCAAACACCAAAAAGACCACTCCTTCATTAATATGATAACATATTAAATAAGTGTGGATAAAGTCAATAAAATCAATGAAATACATCTTACCGCAATGCTCATCGTCACTGGAAAAGATCGCGACCCACTAGTGTGATTGTAGGGTAGTTTACTCCTATTATTTTTGCTGGCGTCGTAGCGATGCTACAAAAATCCACATTGTAAGGGTTTGTTACATATATAGTTAAACAATGATAAGAGTACTAAGTAATATTGAAG
The DNA here is from genome assembly GCA_030407325.1 of Camellia japonica. Taxonomy (NCBI): domain Eukaryota; kingdom Viridiplantae; phylum Streptophyta; class Magnoliopsida; order Ericales; family Theaceae; genus Camellia; species Camellia japonica. The sequence continues at coordinate 179,180,105 of JAPPVO010000059.1, read as the reverse complement.
GTGGTTAAATACTTTGCATGTGGATTAGAGTTGTTTATAGGTACATAATTTGATCTTTCATTCTACACAATTTCGCAGAGCTTGTTAATAATACATTATTATTTTATAACTAAATCATAACATACCTTGTTTTTAGGATCTAACCATACTTGGTCAATCAAATACTTTCAATCATCTAATTTGACTCCTTTGTATGGATGAACATAGGGATCAGTTCCCGCATCCACAAGCTTTTTCCATTTCTTTTTCATTCTGCACTTCCAATCTTTATGTAACACATAACACTTCTTTTCCACAACTTGCAGGGATAGTGCATTCTCCTCATAATTATCCCCTATTTCAAATTTATCCTACAATCAATGCAAACCAAATAAGTAACATAACTAATATAATGTGAAAGCTGAAAATATGTAGTTATAGTGAGATTTAATTACAGCGAGGTTTATAAGCAGGGACTATCATTACAAAAGTAAAGGCGTTATAACAAAAGGAAGAACTTCACTTCAGAAACCTTATTTGGAAAATGTTACTCCTGGGCAATAAAATTACTACATTGTGGCTACGTTTTAAAAAATTCATTATTCAGCTTCCCTAACACCTTTTCAAATCACATCTAGTCCTCCAAACATGATGCCCATGCTTGAAGTCGTTTAAGTGTCTTAATAAACTTTTAGTATTTAAAACCCACTAAACCATATTTCCAATGTAAATAATTTTTGAAAAGTGGCTTGCTATGGTGGTTTTAGGACATGCTCTTACCGTAATCAGGTTCATGTAGGAACGTAGATCTTTCTTCCGTTGACTGTCCAGATGGGGAAAAATGGATTGGGATTAGCAAGCACCATGGTTCTCTTCTTCATGAACGAGATGGAGCTTATATTGGTGAAGTACTAAAGAATGTGCAGATTGTTACTGATGTAATTGAAACTCTTGTCAAGAAGGTTATTAATGGCAGAATCTAAAATAACTAAGTGTGCATATCAAATGAGTTATTGCTCCACTTGTTGTACACCTTAATATGAAGTATCTTAATAACAAATGACAACACAGTGAACCTTGTGCAGTCTGTGTATAGTTTACATTAAGCATCTTCAAATATTTTATCCAAGTTTCGCCCATCCACACTCTCAGAAGTAGCCGGTAATTCATCCCCTTCATCAACCATTGCAAAACCCCTACAAACCTCTTCTAACATAGTAGGCAAATCATCCCCGTCATCCTGATCTTCCCCTATAATTTCACTATATATGTCATGGTGACCTTCATTTGGTATTAGAGGTTGAGCCATGGGAACAAGTTTCCCATGGTGCACCCAAGTCTTGTAAGAAAGAGATATCCCTTTTCGAATCAAATGAATCCTAACAACGTGGATCATATGTAATTTGTCATTCAAGCAATAGATACATGGACATCGAAGCTTATCCTCCAAGCCTACATTTCTCATCGCAAATTCAATAAATGAATTCACCCCTGCTTGATACTCCCTACTGCTTAATCTATTTTTTATTATCATCCAACCCTTGTCTATTTGGGCCATCTAAAAGATTAACGACAACCATTACAGTAATTAATCTACAAACTATTAGAGAAAGTGTTAGAAACTACAAAATATAAGGCTGGGATTATAGAGAAGACTAACATTTATGAATATCGATGAGTTGTATGGTAGGAGTAGAATGTTAGAAAATTCATCCAATCTTAGAAATTATTATGAAGCAATGGGAGTTCTGTTTATAACCCCAAGTTTTCCAAAAATATAAACTTGTGGTTTGTAATAAACTACCCTATACATTCTTAATGTTTATTTTGTAGGTGAAAGAAACACGGGCTGTTTTGGTGGTTTTATAGCCTGGTATTATGGGCCTACAAAAGGGCAAGAAAATGGGCAGAACCAGAGCAAAATAATAAAGTGTTGACTTTTATAATTCACTGTGTTTGTCAACGCTCGTAATATATATAATTCATAAAGTAGTTTAGCTGAAATCATTTTTTATAGTGACCTATGAATGTCTATGATTCTAAATAAGTGAAGAAACTTCATTGATGAACATTAATGCACCTTATGACTCCAGCAATAACACCCACAATTATACATAAGTATGCAAATAAGTGAACAACATACACATGCATGCAGTTGAAGAAAAAATAAATTTTTAGTCGGCCCATGTTGAAATATGTTGGGATTAACTTGCAATTAAAACAAGAGGTGAAATTGATAATGATGCACCATGGAACTAAGGCAAGCCAGAGACACAGCCAATGCAGTCTAAATAGTCCAATTCTAAACTAAAAAGAAGAAATTGAAAAACAGCTATCATTCATATCATGGGCTGCATGATTGAATAGTGCAATACAGTCTCTAAATAGTCTAATTCTATGTCCCATTCCATAAAAATCTTCTATGTTACTAGCACAGCTGTCATTATTATCATGAGTTGCATGATTGAATTCCTAAATGTTATTTACTGAATAATTGAAGATGTTCTTATACAAGTCTGCCAAATCTTATCAGGGTGAGCACTCTAGAACTGACAATGAGAGAGAGGAATTAGGTCGTGCACTTGCACTTTCTTTGCCTCTGATTTCTGACATAACCACCTCTTACAAGTTAGAACAACAAAATCTCCATTCAAAGAAAGATAAAAAGAAACAAAGCAGTTAAAAAAAAAAAAAAAGAACAGTCAACACACATTTAAAAGCTGGTGTGCACTTAATTTGATAATGAAACTAGGCATATTGTCTTCATCTCTTATAACAAATTATGATATTCTTAACCTCAAATCAACACAGTGAGCATGGGATTGAACATAGTTGACTTCAATATTGTTCCATTTGGTTCAAGTTGAACTAATGAAAACGATTGATACATCCATTTTACAAAACTCACCTAATGAAAGCTTCATTCCAATAACATTAAGGGCAAGAAGAGATTCAATAAAATAAAAATAAAATAAAATAAAATAAGCAAATGACGCATGCGATGCTTGCTGCATTAAGAATTGTTCAAATAGGGTTCTACAATTCCACACCAAATGAAACAATTTATGTTACACTTATGAAACAAATCAATCAAAAGAACAATGCTAATATAGACACTGTAAAATATATGTCACGTTTTAGATTTTAAATTTGGTAGGTTTAATGTGCTAATCCAAATCTTCAATTGAGTTCGAGTGATTTCCAATTCTTTTCAACTAAACACCAGTTAGGTTTCCTTGGTTCCTGGGTTACAGCAGATCAAGTCACAACCTTACCCAAACTCGTTTATTCTTTGAAGCCAACAACCACATTATCAGTTTCATGATTTCATGACACTCTGGGATTCATTCTCTTAATTGCCATAGCAAAAGGTGCCAGTCACATTTGCTGAAGTAATTAAAACTAGTTTTAGCCAAGTGTTATGCACAAAACTAGTTTCTTACAACATTTTAAAGCATTTTCCAATGGCGTGCATCGATGGTCTCATGCCCAAGCCAAAATTTGGCATTGGAGCACAAAAAAACCACCCACAAATAGTGTGCCAAAAATTGGCAGCTTTTTCTAATTTGAAAACATACAATTATTAATATGTTGGGTGCTTTTAAATGAATTGACACCAAAAAGAGAGTGAATTGACACCAAAAGAGATTGATATTTCAAGTTAGTAGTTATCTCATCACAGTTAATGGTAAATTAAGATTTAGAAGGGGCCAATCAGGAGAACTAATGACATACAACTTCAGAGCTTAAAATAGAATTAAAATCATATTGATTAGTAGTGTATGCTACACATTTGATTTTAAACAGTATATAATTCAAAGCTAAGAGATGTACTATGCTATGAATTTGGGAGGTTTTGTGTAGATATATATGTCTATATAAAACAGAAAGTTTTCTTTCTTTCTTTCTTTCTCTCTCATTGTCTAAAAAATTCAATCAACTTGTTACTTCTTTTTGTAATCAGCAAAGAAATTAAACATGCTGGAAAGAGAATGAACAAAACAAAGCCATGGAAAAGCATCATTGTCTATGCAATGCATCCCAACTATGTTGGCACCCAAAGTAAGACAATCATGTGCACTTCCAAGGGCCACCTAATACAATGTTGGAGATATTCATACTGATATAGCCAGCCCCTAACACTGAGAGCAGGAGGCTCAACTCACACCTACAATGGCCAAATAACAGTCAATCTCCACCAATACAAACTCTAATATGCCTAAGATTCAAGACAAAAGTCAGAAATAGAAAAATGCAGCTCCTTAGTTGAGGACTTGAGCCAAAGCCCAATTTTAGTTTTGATAATCTCACAAAGCTCCCAAGGATTAGGATTCACACCCTTGAACACACACTCATTTCAAAGTTTCCATATAGACCAAAGAACTATTAGGGGAATAACTCTCAATATCTTCCTCTCCAATTTGTTGAACCTCTCTCCCTCTCAACAAATTAACTTGTTACTTGAGTAATACAATTTAGTTAAATCTAACACTTAGTGTTTGACAGTGTTCTCGTCGTTATCATTGAGATATGTGGGATAAAAGGTGAAATATGAACTGAAAAGTGCTTTGGATACCTAGTATGAAAACACATAGGGGGATATAATTCACAACTAACTAAAGAGGAGATATGAGAAAATTTGATTGATCTTCAAATGGGACCTTGTTTCGATTATACTCTAGCTACCAATCACTAATTACTAATCATGTCTTGTACTATATTCATAAAAATAAAAAAAAAAAAAAAGAGATATTTTATTGACCCTCCATCCCCGCCCACCGCCTCCCAACGTCCCTTCACTCAATTTATGATAAGGAAATAAACACTAACAGTTACTAAGGTTAACAGAAATAATTATCCACATTACATGATTATGAAGCATACATTCTGTATCTAAAAACTAGTTTGCATACAAGGATTTAAGGGTTGTTAGCCCTAAGGTTATTTAATTTTAAATTCCTATTGATTTTGATTATTGACAAATATTTTGAGCTCATTTTATTATTCAAAGTTTTCAAATAATATTATACAAATTGTGCTTCAATGGTTCTAAAAGATATATGCTTCTATAATGTAGTTCTTCAATGATTTTGGCCCCCTAAAAACATGAAATTAGCACATGCATGCAAAACACTATCTATGCTTAAAACAGGTCTAAGGGTCAACACCAAAATAGCAAGGGTTGACACAAAAGTGAAACTCAAAATGCCTAAGTGTTCCAGTTGAAAAGGTCGACACCAAAACAGTAAGGGTCGACACTAAATTTCATAATGTAATCCAGCAGCAAGGGTCGACACCAAGAACAACAAGGGTCAACCCTAAATTTCATAATGCAATCCAATAGCAAGGGTCGACACCAAAAACAGCAAGGGTCGACACTAAATTTCATAATGCAATCCAGCAGCAAGGGTCGGCACCAAGAATAATAAGGGTCGACAATAGGAACATCTGGAAATCAACTCAGAGAAGAAAAAGAGAGCAAATGGTCGACACCCAATTTGTAGGGGTCAACACCCGTAAAATCTGGGTTTCAAAAATTCAGCTGCCAGATTAGATCTGGACTGACACAACTCTTTTCCAAACCACTTTTTCTGATCTATGTGCAGAATATGTCATCATTTCTGATCCCTGAGCATATCTTCTAATATTATATCATCTTCCAAGAAGTTGACTCATGAAGGTAAGCATTTAATGAAAAGCTTGTGCATTTAATGATCCTTCTCTTCCCAAGACTTGTCTACAGTCTGTATACACCATACATTGATCAAACACAACTTGAAGATATCCTCATGATTTGCTCCAATGGCTAGAAGATTCAAATCTCCTCTCTCTCCAACAACTAGAAGCCATTAATGCTATAAAGAAGAAGCTCTCCTGGTTCAATATACACAACTCTTCAATACAAGAATGCTAAAGCATTCAAGAGCTTTTATTATACTTTATTGTACTTCCATTTTCATATATGAGTGAGTCTTAAATTCCCTTTATGCTTAGATTTTCAATCCATCTTTCGAGAGAGACAATTTGTAAAAGAGGACTGTTGTACCTCTAATTCTTTCCCATTTTCTGAGAGAAACACTTGTAAAGTGAGGCATTTTAGTTGAGAGGTCCTCAACAGATAGAAGTAAGACCTTTGTAAAAATCCACAAGTTAGGTGAAGCTTGGTGGTACATTGATTCATAGTGAAAAAATTCTCAAGGAGGCATCTTGAGGAGTGGACGTAGACCGGTGAGCCGAACCACTATAAATCCTTATGTTTGAGCTCTTCTTTCCCTTTCCCTTATTTTCTGTTTATAAATTGTTTGTCTAGTGCATTTACTCTCTTAATCATTTGAAATCTATTTTCAAGTCATAGTTTTAATTACCCAATTCACCTCTCTCTTGGGTTGCCTTCCTATGTAACAATTGGTATCAGAGCCTCGTCTCTTGTATTGTGACTTAACCGTTTTGAGTGATTCATGGCAACCCTTAGCTGCTCTCTTCTTGAAGGTCAACCCTCAAACAGACCACCCTCTTCAATGGAACAAATTTCAATTATTGAAAAACCCGTATGATTATGCATATCGAATCTATTGATTATGAAGTTTGGAAAATCATCCGTGATGGTTCCAAAGTCCCCACCAAAACCATAAATGGTCTATTAGTTCCCAAACTTGAGAGTGAATGGACTAGTGCTGATTATAAAGATATTCAAGCCAATGCCAAAGCTGTTAATATGTTGTACTGTGCACTTGATGCTACTGAGTTCAAAAAAATATACACTTGTACAACGGCGAAAGAAATTTGGGATAAACTTATTGTAACTTATGAGGGAACTACTCAAGTCAAAGAGTCTAGAGTTAGTTTGCTTGTTCACAACTATGAGCTCTTCAAGATGAAACCTGATAAGAACATATCCCAAATGTTCACCCACTTTATAGGTATTATAAACAGTCTAAAATCTCTTGGGAAGACTTATACAAATGTAGAATTGTCAAAAAAGTCCTCAGATCATTGCCAAAAAGCTAGGAGAACAAAGTCATCGCAATGATAGAAGTATGAGACTTATCAATATTAAGTCTTGATGAGTTAATGGGACCTCTCCTAACCCATGAGCTCATTATGCAAGAAGGAAAAGAAGAAAAGACAAGAACAAGAATAAATGGATAGCCTTCAAGTCTATCTCAAAATTTCAAAGGAAGAAGAAGATGTTTTAGAGGAAGATAAAGAAATGGAATTCATTACCAAAAGGTTCAAAAAGTTTGTGAAGAAGAAATAAGATGTAAGGAAGCTCTTCAAAAAAGACTTCAACAAAGATTTTCAAAAAGGTGAAAGTCATAAAAAAAAATCTAAAGTTATTTGCTATGAATGCAACAAACCGAGGCACTACAAATCAGAATGTTCGGAGCTCAAGAAACAATTTAAGAAGGACAAGAAGAAAGCCATGATAGTTGCATGGGGAGAAGACAATGATGACAGCAACTCAGAGACAAACATTTGTAAAAATAAAGTCACAAATCTATGCTTGATGGCACTTGAAGATGAAAGGTAAATGGTGAATCTTCACCTTTGATGAATTACAAACTGCCTTTGATGAATTGCATGCTGAATTTAAAAAACTGAGTTCAAAAAGTAGTTTTCAAAAGAAAATGATTTTGAGTTTATCACAAGAAAAGGAATCCTTGACTTCTAAGATCAACACTTTAGAAAATGAAGTCTTGGCAATGGAAAAGGAGAAAGAATTCTCAACTGAAAAAGAATCTTCCATTTTTTAAAAGAAAGTAGATGATTTACAAAAAGAAAATGAAATTTTGAAAAAGGAGAAAATTGTTTTAAATGAAAACATAGAAGATTTAAAAAATGTTCTTTCAAAATTTACTCAAGATAGAGATACCTTAGATAAAATTCTCAAAAGTCAAAATCAAACCTTTGAAAGAATGGGGATTAGATATAAACCTTTTTCAAAAGCAAAAAATTAAAAAAAGACCTTTGTTCATGCATCATCTAACCATTCTCATCTCACATGTCATTATTGTGGAGAAAAAGTCAGATCTCTCCTTCATGTTTAGCTAAGAGAAACTCATTTGTTAGAATGAAAAAGAAGTGAGTTCCCAAAAACACTTCAAATCTTAACTCTCATGGACCCGAAAGAAAGAATGGATACCAAAAGGCCAACAAAAATCTGAATTTTGCAGGTGTTCTTTAGGTCAAAATCCAGTAACAACAGTGGTATCTCGACAGTGCATGCTCAAGGAACATGACTGGCGATAGAGCAATGTTCTCAACCCTTAAATCCAAATAAGGAGGTCATGAAACCTTCGGAGATAATAGTAAGGGAAAGATCATCGACGAAGGTAGTATTGGTAAAATTTCCCCACCCATTATCGAAAATGTGTTGCTTGTTGAAGGATTGAAACATAACTTGCGTAATATTAGTCAAATGTGTGATAAAGGCAATCATGTCACTTTTGAAAAATCCCACTGCACCATTAAAAATTATGCTAATAACAAAGTGCTTTTTATTGTCATAGGCATGAAAATGTGTATGTATTTGATTTACATAGTTTATCTCCTAATCATGATGTTAAGTTCTTATCTGCTATAAATGAATCTAGCTGGTTATGGCATAAAAGGCTAGGACATGCTCATATGGACTTGCTTTCAAAACTTTCAAAATTTGACTTAGTTTTTGGTTTACCAAAAATTGATTTTGAAAAGATAGACTTTGTAATGCTTGTCAACAAGGAAAACAAACAAGAGTTTCTTTCAAATCCAAAAATATTATTTCCACTTCTAGACATCTTTAATTGTTGCATATTGACTTGTTTGGACCATCTAGAGCTTTAAGTCTTGGTGGTAAATCATATTGTCTTGTTTGTATGGATGATTATACTAGATTTACTTGGGTGATTTTCTTGGCACAAAAGTGATACTTTCTCTACATTTTCAGCTCTTTGTAAGTGTATTCAAAATATGATTCATCTTGCTATTTGTAGCATTAGAAGTGATCATGGTAGAGAATTTGATAATGATGAGTTTATTCTATTTTATAATGAGCTTGGCATTGATCATAATTTTTCTACTCCTCGAACTCCTTAACAAAATGGTGTGGTAGAAAGAAAAAATAAATTTCTTGAGGAAATGGCTCGTACTATGCTTTATGAAAATGATTTGCCGATATATTTTTGGGCGGAAGCCGTCAATACAGCTTGTTATGTTATTAATCGTGTTATGATTAGACCCATACTTAAGAAAACGCCATATGAATTGTGGAAAGGTCGAAAGCCCAACATTGGTCAATTACGTACATTTGGTTGTAAATGTTTTGCACTTAATAACAATAAAGAAAATCTTGGAAACTTTGATGCAAAATCTAATGAAGCCGTGTTTCTTGGCTATGCAAATTCTAGTAAAGCTTATCATGTCTTTAATAAAAGAACTGTACTCGTTGAAGAATCTATATACGTTGCTTTTGATGAATCTAACTCCCTTGCTTCCAAGAATATTGTTAGTGATGATGTTGCAGATTCTAATCCAAGAATTGAAGGCATTTATTTATCGAAAATTATGAACTTCATTCTTCGGAACCCAACGTTGAAGTCTCTATGGAAAATCTCCAAAAAGAGTATGCCCATCCAGCAAAAGAAAATGATTTACCCAAATAATGGAAGTATGGACATCTCAAAGATCTCATTATAGGGGATGTCACACAAGGTGTAAGAACTCGTTCTTCTATTTATAATGTTTGTGGCAATTTAGCTTTTGTTTCTCAAATTGAGCCAAAAACTTTTTTTGAGGCTGAACACGATGAAAACTGGATTTTCTCTATGCAAGAAGAGTTAAATCAGTTTGAAAGAAATGAAGTTTGGTTTTTGACTCCTCATCTTAAGGATCATTTTGTTATTGGAACAAAATGGGTTTTCCGAAACAAAATGGATAAATCCGGTGTTATTATTTGAAACAAAGCTAGACTTGTAGCCCAAGATTATCACCAAGAAGAGAGCATTGATTTTGATGAAACATTTGCACCCATTGCTTGTCTTGAAGTCATCCGCATGTTGCTTGCTTTTGCTTGTTTTAAAGATTTTAAACTTTACCAAATAGATGTGAAAAGTGCTTTTCTGAATGGGTGTATTTTGGAGGAAGTGTATGTTGAACAACCTCCTGGTTTTGAAATCACAAACACCTGGATCATGTCTTTAAACTTTCAAAAGCTTTATATGGTTTGAAACAAGCCCCTAGAGCTTAGTATGAACGCTTAAGCAATTTTCTTATTGAAAAATGCTTTTCTCGCAAGAAAATTAATGCCACCATTTTTATAAAAACTAAAAATGATGATATGCTTATTGTTCAAATTTATGTTGATGATATCATATTCGGTGCTACTAATGAATCTTTGTGCAAGGAATTTGCTAAGGATATGCAGGGTGAATTTGAAATGAGTATGATGAGAGAGTTGACATACTTTCTTGGATTACAAATAAAATAAACCCAAGATGGAATTCACTTATCTCAAGCCAAATATATTAAAGATCTCCTCAAAAAGTTTGAAATGGACTTATCCAAACCTCCAGTAACTCCCATGAGCACATCGATTAAAATCGACAAAGATGAGCAAGGTAAACAGTAACGAAAAGAAACATCGAGGTATAATTGGTTCCTTACTCTATGTAACTGCTAGTAGACCCAACATCATGTTTAGTGTTTGTATGTGTGCACATTTTCAATTAGCTCCAAAAGAATCACATGTCACCACAGTAAAACACATTTTTAAATATCTTGTTGGTACTCCACTTTTAGGTCTTTGGTACCCTAAAACAAATGTTTTTAACCTTTATGGTTACTCGGATGCCGACTTTGCGGATGTAGACTTAACAGAAAAAACACTAATGGCACTTGTCATTTTATTGGTGATTCACTCACATAATGGTTTTGTAAGAAACAAAATTATGTGGCTTTATCGACAGCTGAAGCAAAATATATTGTTGCTAGTTGTTGAGCTCAAATGCTTTGGATGAAACAACAACTTCTTGACTTTGGACTTCACTTTGATCACATTCCTATTAAATGTGATAACACTAATGCCATTAATCTTTCAAACAATCCAATACAGCACTCATGCGCTAAACACATTGAAATAAGAAATCACTTTCTATGAGATCGTGTACTTAAAGGTGGCATCGAACTCAAATTTGTGCCTATAAACCAACAATTGGCTGATATTTTTACCAAACCTCTCAATGAGGAACAATTCTACTTTATTCGAGTTGAGCTTGGCATGTTAAATATTCCTATGTGATGTTAAAATATGTGTTATTATGCTTCATTGAGAAATTTTCTATGAAAAACAATAGATTTTGTCTTTCAGGACCTTTAAGGGTCGACCCTCTACTCTTATAGGGTCGATACCTTGTGAACCAACCTTGTGCTTTCTATTGATAAATGGTCAACACCCTTCTTCGCTGGTGTCGACACCAATTGGTTTTTGGTTCACTGCTTTTTAGGGTCGACACCTCTCTTCGAGGGTGTCGACACGTGATGTGTTTGAGGACACTGTTTTTTAGTGTCAACCCCCCTTCTCTAAAGGTCAACACCTGCCTTTGGGTAAGGTTTTTGTCATGCAGTCTTTTCAACTTTGAAGGGTCGACCCCTCTCTTTCCAAGGGTCGACGCCTTCTCAAGGGTATATATATACCTAGCGACCCTTGCTTTTTCTCTTGCGACACCCATCAAATTCCTAGCCGTAGCCCCTTCCTATTCCGACGACTCCCACTGTTGATTCACATTCCGATCTTTATCCATCTCTTCGCAACCTCTTTCTTCCTCTCCATGGATCCTCAAGCCTCTCCACCTGTTCCAACAAGGAAGCAACCACGCACCTCCTCATCTTCCACCACCGTCACTACTTCTCCTCCCGTGCTTCGGTTCAAGAACCCTGAGTACAGATCTACTTTTAACAAAGACTTAATCTTCGAAAGGTACTCTCTGGTCGCATAATAGACATCGCATTCTTTGAAAAACATTCCATTCCTGTCAAAGGTTGGTTTGAAAATAAAAAATGGTCATCACTTTTAAAACTTGACTATGATGTTTACCCCACTCTCATTAAAGAGTTTTTTTGCAAATCTCTCATATGATGAGGAATCTTCTCCTCATACCCTAGACTGTTTTGTAAAGGGTGCTCCTTTCACTTTGACACCCTCTATCATCAACTCCATTTTGAAAACCTCAAATGATGGTCATAAAGTCACTCCATCGGTTGCTCTTAAACCACCCCAATACTCGCATCTTATTGGTATCAAATTCCTCACTAATAACCCGACCTAACTCATCATGTCACTGTCTCTGGGAAAGACATGTCACTGTCTCTGGAAAAGACCTTTCCCTTGAAATGAGACTGTTACATCACATCATCACACACAACATTATTCCTCACTTAGGTCGCTTTGATACCGTCACTTATTGTCACACTTGTCTCATTTCGGCCCTATCCACTGGTGTTCTCACTGATTTTGGTTTTTTGTGGTTCACTGTATCATCAATGCTCATAAACAAAATAATCAAACCCTTCTCTATGGGATGATTTTCACAAAGATTTTCAAGCATTTCAAAATTGATCTTAAAGGGGAAAAAAAGTTCCTCGGGACCCCTCTTGTTATGGGTCTGAAACATTGAGAAATATAGGGTATTCCTTGAGCAACAATGCCTGGACCAAGTCCAGGAAATCCTTTTTTTCCCCTGCTCCTTACAACTCCTGGTTCTTTCCTTCCCAGTCCTTCCTCCTTTCCCTTCTCCACTCCTGGCCCTTCTACTCCACCACCTCCATCTAACCTCTTCTCTCTCGCTCTTAAAATAAACCATCTTGATTTCATGGTTCAGAGTCCCTTGTTGGATGGGATTGCTTCACTAAATTTGAGGCTTCACAATCTAAACCTCAATTCCCAATCCACTCTTACCTCTGACATTCCCTCATCCTTCCACTCTACACCTGCTTCCTCCTCCCCTGCCTTGGAATAGAAATTGGATCAGTTGGCCTCCATGGTTCAACAGCTCCCCTCTTAGTAGGCAGAAATGCAGCAAACATTGACTGCATGAAGCTTCAACAATCTCAAGTCATTGAAGCTGCCAAAGCCAGTGTGGAGAGCATGGTGATTGCGGTCTATGGGATCAAGGATTCAAATGAAGAATTCTGCCAAATTTTCCAACAACGCTAGGATGATGATTTGGGTGAACAAATTCATAAATTCATGCTATGGTTCACGCGAGGCTGGCAAGAAGCTGCCCATCATTGGCCGCGCAGTCCTCCACCATTCCACTAGAATCTACCCCTCTTTTTGATAATGACAAAGGGGGAGAAGTTGTAGTTGTCTGTAGTTGTTCTAATTATCGTTGTTTGGTTGTTGCCTGTTAAATAGTCTTTTAGACGCTGTTAACTGTTAAAGGAATAGATGTATATGCATGCTTTGGTAAAAACAATTCACTTTTTGGTAACACAAGTTGGGAAGTTGATGTTTTGGACATTTAGATACATTATACATTGTGACAATCTCTTTATATATGAATCTTGATGAATTATTTTTGAATGATATGAAACATGTTGATATTTGGTTGTGATTAGTTGTGAATGTCCTTATACACACTATCAACAACGCACACACTTAGAAAGTAATGGAAATTGTTTTTGTTTTAAAGAGCTGGTGATTTCATTCAATGCTTGTGATTTCATTTAGTGAAAATAAAATGAAGAAATTGATTTTACTAATGAATGGTTTAGTGCATATTAACAGGGGGGAGCTTGCTCTTACTTTATCTACTGAAAATCTCCTTGACACATTTATTTTATTTTATATTTTTTTTATTATGTTTTGGCCATGAAGCCCGTTTTATAGGGGAGAGGGGGGTTTCGATCTCGAGTTCCAAATCCTTAATCTTACAAAACTCCTTGAAAAACTCTTCTTATTGCCTTTACTTTGAAACTCATACTCTGAAAACTTTTAAATATTTGTTATCATAAAAAAAGGAGAGATTGTTAGCCCCAAGGTTATTCAATTTTAAATTCGTATTGATTTTGATTATTGACAAATATTTTAAACTCATTTTATTATTTAAAGTTTTCAAAATAATATTATACAAATTGTGCTTCAATGGTTCTAAAAGATATACGCTTCTATAATGTTGTTCTTCAATGATTTTTAGCCCCTCAAAACATGAAATTAGCACATGCATGCAAAACACTATCGATGCTTAAAACAGGTCCAAGGGTCAACACCAAAATTGCAGGGTCAATACCAGAGTGAAACTCAAAAAACCTACGTGTTCCAGCTACAAGGGTCGACACCAAAACAACAAGGGTCGACACTAAATTTCATAATGCAATCCAGCAGCAAAGATCGACACCAAGAATAATAAGGGTCGACACCAGGAATATCTGGAAATCAACTCAGAGGAAAAAAAAAAAAGAGAGCAAAGGGTCGACACCCAATCTGCAGGGGTCAACACCAGTAAAATCTGGGTTTCAAAAATCCAGCTGCCAGATCAGATCTAGACTGACACAACTCTTTTCTCAGCCACTTTTTCTAATCTATGTGCATAATATGTCATCATTTCTGATCCCTGAGCAGATCTTCTGATATCATATCCTCTTCTAAGAAGTTGACTTATGAAGGTGAGCATTTAATGAAAAGCTTGTGCATTTAATGATCATTCTCTTCCCAAGACCTATCTACAGTCTGTATACACTATACACTGATTAAACACAGCTGGGAGATATCCTCCATGATTTGCTCCAACGGCTAGAAGATTCAAATCTCCTCTCTCCAACAGCTAGAAGCCATTAATGCTATAAAGAAGAAGCTCTCCTAGTTCAATATACATAACTCTTCAATACAAGAACACTAGAGCATTCAAGAGCTTTTATTATGCTTCATTGTAGTTCCATTTTCATATATGAGTGAGTCTTAAATTCCCTCTATGCTTACATTTTCATATCCATTTTTTGAGAGAGACAATTTGTAAAAGATGACTGTTGTACCTCTGATTCTTATTCCCTTTTTTTGAGAGAAACACTTGTAAAGTGAGGCATTTTAGTTGAGAGGTCCTCAATAGATATAAGTAAGACCTTTGTAAAAATCCACAAGCTAGGTGAAGCTTGGTGGTGCATTGATTCATAGTGAAGAAATTCTCAAGGAGGCATCTTAAGGAGTAGACGTAGGCCGGTTAGCCGAACCACTGTAAATCCTTGTGTTTGAGCTCTTCTTTCCCTTTCTTTTATTTTCTGTTTATAAATTGTTTGTCTGCTACATTTACTCTCTTAATCATTTGAAATCTATTTTCTGGTCATATTTTTAATTACCCAATTCACGCCCCTCTTGGGTTGCCTTCCTGTGTAACAATGGTAATACACAAACAACTAAAATCAAGTAAATCTACTGTATTCCCCTGGATATGCTTCTGAGTTTTCCTTTTGTATCATTGATTAGTTGGTTGAGTATAGATTACTTCTTTTCCCTTCTACCACACAGTGAATTGTCAACCAACAATGAAAAAAATTTCAAAATTTTTCCCAAATCTGCTTCAATTTCACAAATTACTTACAAAAATTTAGCCAAGTTGTTGATTCTCATTAAGTATATTTCCCAATATAAAAAGGGATACTTAAAGAAAGAGAAGAAATAAAACACTACAAGGGAACATTACAGATTGGGGGACTTCACAAACAACATATTGAAATCCTATTACCAACATATCCCAATAACAAACATCAACAGAAACATTGACAGTGAGAGGGAGAGACAAATAGAGACTAAGTAAATGAGAGTGATACAGAGGATTTATACCTCAAATTGTTTTTAGGGAGAGTTGAAGATGCTCCAAGAAATCGCGATGGTGAGGACCCTGGTGGGTGAGACATTATAGAACAAGACAAGTATGAGAGAGAGGAGTAAGAGAAATCAAAGAGAAAAAGTGAGACAGAGAGAGACAGAAGGTTGAAAAAAAATACCTAGATGAATCAAAAATGGCAAAGACAAATCAAAAATGGCGAAGACAGATGGTGGGGCTGATGGTGGAGAGGCGAGAATGGCAAACGGCAACATTGATGGTGAGGCGAGGTAATTGGCGCAACTAAGGTGTGATCGAATTCGACTGAGGTGTGAAAGAGGCACATATTTATTTTTAATATAAGTGTTTGAATTAGTAAAGTTATCCCCTACAAACATGTTGGTCGGCTAATGTTTGAACCTGCATTTAGATACCAAAACGACGTCGTTTTGATATCTACGACTAAATTATATTAGTCACTAAAAGATCATACTGCTCTCGCCCAGTTTTCACTCTCCCGCCTATATTTTTGGCGACAAAAATTTTAAATTGGTCGCAAAAAAATCACTTTTTTGCAACAAAATATTTTTAGTTGATAATAGTATCAACTTTTAGCTACGAAATTTTATTTTGGTCGGCAAATGTCATTTTTTTGCGACCAAAATTTTTTTAGTCGGCAAATGTGTAATTTCTTATAGTGATTAATGTTTGTATTAGTGGTGTTGAGTGTAGTAATAGTGGTGGTGTGATGTGGTGACGCCAATTGTGGTGGTATTGGTAATATTATAATTTGAAAAATATTTTCACTTTTTAAAAGTAAAAACAACTTCTGTCCAAATATACTTATTTTTTGTTAATTATGAAAAAAAAAAATTCTATTGACTTTTGTTTTCCCATTATTCCAAATATCAAAAAATATAAATAAAAAAAAAGACATTTTAAAATATATATATATTATTTGCCCAAATAAATAGAACGTACATGTGGAAAAAAAATCAAAATTGTAAAATAAAAATCGAAAGGGCATCAATATCAACATATATTATGTAGTCAACACAGAACCATTTTGGAAGCTCTTAATCCCATTTTGCTAAAAATAATTTTTGGATTGTAAGAGCATCTCTAGCAATACTTAACAAAATAATTATTCAAAATTTTACTTTATTAATTTAGCTAATCACTTTTTTAATACATAAATAACACTCTTTACTTCAACTATCTTCTTTTATTATCTAAAAAAAACCCCTATCTACTTTTAAAATATTTTCTCCCAATTTTTTATTCACACGATGGAAGGACTTGTGCGTGTGAGAGAGAGAGAGAGAGAGACTTAAATAATAATAATAATTTACTAGCATGTGAACATATACTAGCGAGTTACTGTAGTGTAATGTCACGACCCAAACCCGTCCCTATAGGTTTAGCATCGTAACCGACCAGTAATCATGAGATTACCGAAAGCCTCTGAGACAGATTAACATAATATTAGGGGCTAGCGGAAGCAAATAGCAATTATACAACATCCATTGAGTTGTGCAGACCTATATGAGACAGAAAAATTTTAAACTTTATATACATACATTTACACATCATCAAATATATACAGACTAGACAGAAAGGGACCTGGCCCTAAATACAGAATAAACAAAAACAAGAAAACTAAACTTGAACTTTATGCACATAGCCATAACCACTTGACATATCCGAAACCTCCACGGGAGGCACATAAGTTGACTGACAAAATAAAGTCCAGACAGAAGCTTTAGGCCTGGTCACGCGTCTGATCACCTACATACATAAATAATACGGTGAGCTAGAGCCTAACGAATAATAACAAAGTAAATGATTTTAATGAATGTTGTCCGTAACAATTACAGAAAACAGAATTCAGTAGTTAACGGAAATGAATTCATAATCATGTTCAGAAATCAGAGTTCATAACAGAAACAGATTCAGAGTTATACTCATAATCAAAATTTGTAGTTAATCATACGTGGTACATCCATTAGCACTAGCAGGAACAGTTGACCCATAAAGGGACGGCCATAAAGGCATACAATTGACTCACGTGCACGGAGACGGTACAGTTGGCTCATGAGACGTACAGTTGGCCCATAATTGGGAGGTATACAGAAGGGTCCATAACAGTTGGCTCATGAGATATACAGTTGACCCATAATTGGGACGTAACAGAACAACTAACAGATGTCATTTGAAGCTAATGATGCCACGAATACATTTCAAAAATATTAGACAACCATTCATTCATATAGAAAATAATATTC
Source organism: Camellia japonica (assembly GCA_030407325.1). Taxonomy (NCBI): domain Eukaryota; kingdom Viridiplantae; phylum Streptophyta; class Magnoliopsida; order Ericales; family Theaceae; genus Camellia; species Camellia japonica. Next base: position 179,162,044 of record JAPPVO010000059.1, on the reverse strand, counting down.
CAGAAACAAATCATCTTATTTCATTCAGAAAATACTTATAATTGAACATAACTTTACAAAGTTATTTCTTACAGTTGGCTCCAATAATAGACAGACAGAGCAAATAAGGCAGACAAACAGACCAGATAACCAAATAGCTTACGGTGCGTGACCTACACAAACACATAACATATACACATTGAAACACAATATCACTTCCTTGATCACTTGACTTGTCTTGTCTTTTTCTGTCTGAGTAATCCGAAATTCTACTACGCATATTATTTCTTATTCAAATGAATCAGGTTTTTATTTCACATATTCTTTCATTACTAAGTCCTTCTTTTCCCAAATAAACCGATCTTTTACTTGGCTAGATCAATGATTCATTCTTTAACTAACTAATTTATGTTGATTGGTAGCTTATTAATCTTTATTGAGTTATAAATCATGTCTAGAATGCTTGGAAAGAGATGAAAATAAAAATATGAACTAAATTGAATTTTTTGAAATATGCTGAAAATAGTTGTTCGCTCGAGCGAACCTTTAGTCGTTCGAGCGGTCTGTAAAAGACTACAAAAGCACTGGACGCCTTCAATGTGCGCTCGAGTGGAAATTAGAGCGGTCTGTAAAATTCCAACATTCCCAATTTCTCAAAAATGGCTTCCAAAATGCATTTTCAATCTTTAAACCCATACTAATCTTGATCAAAACTTTGAAAATACTTTAGAAAACGTAAACATTTGCTCAAAATCTCATCAGGTTGTCAAAACTTAAATCAAGCTCCATGCATTCAAATATTTTCAAACTTCTTTTCCTTTGAAGAATAAGCAAGAAATTAAATATGAGGCTCATAAATTTCTGAAATAAAATTCAATACAAAAATTTCATACCTCAACAAATTAAAATCCAACTCAAAATCATGAAACAAAATTATTAATTTATTTATTTGAATCAAAACCCAATTTCTTTTTAATTTCATGAATATAATCTCAAACTCAAAAATAATATGCTTAAATTGAATAAAAAACTCTTAAATTACATTACATGCATGGATTCAAATTTAAAGTTAAACCAATTCCTATCTTTCATAATAAAATCAAAACCTAGTCTAACTTTAGGATTAACACCAAATTTCCATAAACTTGATATTTATAAAATTATTCCTTCTTCTCTTCAAAATATGAAGTTGCATGGCTCAATTCCTAAAAACTTCATTGTGCATGTAAATATAAATCTCATATATATCAAGATTTCCAAACCCAAGCTCAATTTGAAGAATTCTTACAATTATTTCCATATTTATTAACCTTAACTATGTTCATGTATTAATTCTTTTATTTCTCCAACTTACATGCATGTAAAAATGAGACCCAAATTCATGCAAGATATTCAAAATCAAGCCATTTACATCAAAATCCCCTTTAATTCAAAACTAAGCTCAAAATGTTCATGAATTTATAATTTTCCAAAACTTGTTCTTCTTACACCCAAGCATGAAATTAATTCTTCAAGTCTCTTAAAATTCATTGATACATGTAAAGATGAAGTCCAAATTCATGAGAAATAACACAAATTAAACTCACTTGATAAATTTTCCAAATTATTTTCTTAGTTCTTGACCTTAATTCTTTTCTTTTTGTTATATGTAAAATTACATGCAATTGGATTCTATTTCTTCTTAATTTTCAAAACATGAAATTAAACATGTGAGCCATGAATTTTTCTAAAACCATGCAAGATATATACTCTTTTGTATGCAAGACCTTCAAAACCAAGTTCAAAAAAAAAAAGAAGATGAAACATAAGACATGCAACCTTAGATATGAACTTAGTTTACTATTCATCATCTTCTTGACATTTCCTAACAAATTTTATGTAATTAATCCCAATTATTTCATGAATCCAACCTTTAGATGATTCCTTTACAAGGATTAAAGACTAAAATCTTACCTAGAGTCTTTAGCTTGAAGAGTTTTAGCCCAATCTTCAACTTCTACAATTCTTCTTCTCTTTACAATTTTGGAATTCACTCTCTCTCTCTCTAGAGTTGGTCTCTCTTTCACTACAGGAAAAATGGTCTTTAGCAACGTTTTTTTGTGGCATTTAGGGAAATGCCACTATAAATTAACGAAACACAACGTTTTCACAAAACGTTGTGTCTGACCTCAGTGAAACGGCGCCGTATTGGGTCAATGTATTCACCGTCAAAACTCTGTCTCTTTGAACTCAGTCTCTCTTTCTCAGTCTACCACAACTCAGTCTCCCTCTCTTCCAAAACCCTCGATTTGAAGCTCTCACTCTCTCTCGCTCGCTCGCTCAATTTCTCATTCTCAAGCCTCGATTTGCTCGATTGCAGATCCAAAACCCTCGATGGTTTGCGCTTCTTCGATCTCTGTCGCTCGCAATCGAACTCTCTAGCTATTCTTCATCGATCTCTGTCGCTCGAGGGCTTTGCTCTAGCTGTTCTTCATCGAACTCGAACTCGATCTGTTCTTCATCAAATCGATCCATTCTGTTCTTCATCAAATCGATCTGTTCTTCATCAAATCGCAGATCCAAAATCCAAAATCGATCTGGTAAAAATTCATTCTGTTCTTCATCAAATCCATTCTGTTATTCATCAAATCCATTCTGTTCTTCTTCAAAACCATTCTGTTCTTCATCCTCTCGCTCCTGGTTTTTCAGGAACTCGATTTTGTGTAGTGGTAAAAATTAATAAATAAATAAAATGTAGCGAGAAACTTATTTACTATAGCATCATTCATTTTATTTCCCAAAATATTGGCTCAATCGAATATCAAGCTACTCATGCTCATACTTTGTGCTCTATTACTTAATTATTGCCAATTAAAACATGTTGTTTGAGTATGTTCTTCCAGAGCAATATGCAATTGTAGTGTTTCTTTGTTTTTTGTTTTTTGAGTCCAATTGGAACTTGAGTTACACAATGGGTGGCAGACTCCCTTTACCTATGAACATCTTAAGTTCCAAACCAGATGAAAGCATGATTCATTCCAATGTCTCTAGCAATAGTACCCAAAAAGCCTTTTCCTAAGCCTTCTGAATCTTGTTCCAGTGTTCCATTACTGGTGAATGTAGACATATAGTCCTTTTGCTAAGCCTTTTCTCTAATATAGTGTTTGGTTCACTGGAATGAAATGATCATTCCATCATAATATCCATTCTCACGTTTAGGTTACTAAAAAAATATGATGGAAAATGTGTTATGTGTTTCAACTGGAATCATCATTCACCATTATAAGGAATAATCATTGCATAAGGAGGCCAAGGAATATGACCTTTCCATTACAGTGAACCAAACAGAGCATAGGAGTAAGAGTAAAGCTCTAAACACTCCAACAGTCTTTCTTTGTTCTCTATCCAAATTTCAGCAAAATAATAATGTAACCATCAGCTTTCTTGCAGGAGATGCTTTGGTCTTATCATTATCTTTTTATTTTCACTCTTTTTCCCAGATTCATATATCTTTTGGATAACTCTTTGGGGATTTATAATCATGTTAGAATGCTGAATTATTAGCATTTTTGGTGCCTATTGGACAGCCCTGTGTTTCTTGTTTGTAATCCTCCATTTCATTCCTATCGAATTGGCATCTCTGCCATGTGTTCTAAGAGCTGCTTCATTCTTGTCCTGAATCTTGCATTGTTGACACATAATAAAGCATGCATTAGAATTGAGGTCCTTTTGATTTTTACCAATTATCTCTTAAACTGATCCATAAATGTATAGAAGAGTTAATTTACATAAGAATTCTAAGAATGAGTGGACAAATCAGTTTTTAGATCAATGCATTGAGTAATGTTATTCTAATATTAATGGACAACAACAGAAAAAAGTAAATGATGACCATTAGAATATGACATACTGTCGTCCTCATCATAATAGTGCTTCTAGTTTCTTTCCTTGAAGAGCTTTGAGATGACACTTGTGCTGGAAAAATAGGAAAGAAAGAATCAAACAGAAGAATCCCATCTAATAGTTCAAATGTAATATGCTAGTTCATTTAACAACAGACTGTCATACAAGCAGAGACTGCCTCTCTCTCTTTTTTTTTTATTTTTTTCCCCAAATTTTTTTTTAATTTTTAATTTTTATAAGTGAGGCAAATTGTCAAAACATATAGATCATGTAGTCTAGATTATGGAGAATGATATCTTAAAAGAGTTTCATTTTTCACTTTTTTGGTGTTTTATTACATCTGATCCAGTAATATTCTGCTTTTTAGATCATAATTAATTTAATTTTTTGTATTACAAAATATTCTATTTGAGGTACGATAATTGATATACTGCTTTCACAGATAGTTGAACCAGATCGATCTCTCTTGCTCTTCATCTCAGGTACATTTTTCAAAAGTAATTAATTCTTTGGTAGTTTTGTTTGTTTTTCATTACTTTCTTTGTTTTTCAATCAATTAACTCTCTAATTTAAGATTTGTAGATTTGTTTGTTTTCATTACTTTTGAGAGGGGGGTGGAAATTGATTTGCAAGACAGTTTGGGATTAGATAGCTTATACTATAGATGGTCTCATGATCTCAGAGTGACAATGTATGAGATTATTTGGATTTTTGCAATTAATTATCTATTTGGCAAGTGTGCTTGGTCTATATTTTTGTGCTTATATTTTTTGTGTAACATTATGATTTTGAATTTCTAATGTTTATCATAATTTTTTGTTAAGTAATTTGAAATCTACCCTCGTCTGCACAGTTTTCTTTTTGGGCTTTGATAGGGACACAAAAATGGTGCTATACAAATGAAATAGAACACTACTAAGATATATTGGTATGTGTGGGTGTTCATGTAGTAGTGAGAACTCGTTGCTTACTTGTGAGTACAAGAAAACTAAATAAAGCATACCTAATATCGAGTACTTGCCATTGTTATGTGCTATCAATTACAATCATGGAATTTTTTACTTTGTGATCAATCAGGATAATCTGGTTGTTCTTGTAGAATCTTCATTAGAGATACCTAGTTATCTTGATGAAGTTCTATATCATAATCTATCAAGAGCATTGTAGAAACTTGTAGTTTCTTCATTAATATGCTTCATGCTAGAAATGCTTCTAGTATGCTTGATAGTGTTGATTCAAGTTGCACCACCGGGATGCAAAAATCATGAAAGTTGTTAATTTAGTAAGTAATTATCCATGCATGCATAAATAGCCGTAGACCCGTCCAAGAATCTCATCAGAGATACCTAGTCATCTTTGATGAGGCTCTTCTTGGATTGTCCAGTTTGGACAGTTCAGGAGCACAAGTCTATGTTGTAATTAGTAGTTCTACTGCTTAAATATAGTCCATCTCGTAGAGATTTCGTGTAGTAGCTCCTCATGTTCTCCGGGTGCATACTAGACAAGGTGTAGCAATACACCCAGTCTATGTAGTGTACTTGGAGAACCATGGGGAGGTGCTGCTGAAATTTCGTTAGAGATGGATAGAGCGGTATGAGCTACTTTTTACAATATATACTGTGCATTCCTGAATGGGAAAGTAGGATAAACCAAGTATTAGAGAAGAGTTAGAGGTGAATGGTGTCATGTCGTATGCATTATAAGGTACTTAATTGAGGTTAAGAATAATTAAAATGAAATGATAATTTTAAACGTTGTTGATTTGACAGTGACATTTGTAGTGTAAGACGAAGTCAGATGGATAAAAGTTGGATAAATCAGCATAGGTTGCATCCAGAATATATAGAAAGGGTTAAGGAATTTGTTAAACTTGCATGCCAAAATAATCCTCTATCAATTGAAGTCACATGTCCATGTAAACGGTGTCGGAATGTCAAACTAGTGAAGAAAGACCTTTTGGGGGAACATTTAATGGTCAATGGGTTTCTTCCAAGCTACACCAGATGGATTTTTCACGGAGAAGATTTACCGGCGTCTGTGCCATTGAATGAGAATGTCAGTGATTCGAATGATGGCGATGAAGTCAATGAAATGATATATGAGGGGTTCGGACTTCCTCCACCAAGCTTGGTTCATCGTGCTAGTAATGAGACAGGAAGTTCTAATATCGAACTAGGCCCGGATAAGAAAACTGAAAGATTTTCCAGTTTATTGAAGGAGGCAGAAAGAGAGTTGTATCCAGAGTGTCACAAGTTTTCAACACTGTCATTTGTTGTTCGATTATTGCATATCAAGTGCCTTAGTGGATGGAGCGACAAGTCTTTCACGATGTTGCTTAAACTTTTGAAGGATGCATTCCCAAAAGGTGAAACTTTGCCAAAGTCATTCTATGCAACGAGGGCACTCCTTAGGGAATTGGGCCTCGATTATCACAAGGTACATGCATGCCCAAGAGATTGCTCACTGTATTGGAAGGAGATAGCTAGTAGGGATGATTGCATAGTGTGTCAGACGCCTAGATACAAACAGTTTGAGGGTGAGAAGAATGATTATAAAAAGAAGCAACAAAGAATTCCACAAAAGATTGTGAGATACTTTCCTTTGATTCCAAGGCTTCAAAGATTGTTCATGTCATCCAAAACTGCTTCATTAATGAGATGGCATGCAGAGGGCCGAATTGATGACGGCAAAATAAGACATCCTGCTGACTCTTCTGTCTGGAAAAATTTTGATACTTTGTATCCCAAGTTTGCGAGTGAGCCTCGCAATGTCAGACTAGGTTTAGCAGCGGATGGATTTAATCCATTCAAGGCAATAAATGTTGGCTACACAGTTGGCCAGTTATTGTGATGCCTTATAATTTGCACCGTGGTTGTGCATGAAACAACCTCATATGATGATGATATGCTCATTGATGGTCTTCTTCACCTGGCAATAACATTGATGTCTACTTGCGCTTGTTAGTGGATGAACTGAATGATTGTGGGAAAATGGTGTTCAGACGTACGATGCAGAAACTAATCAAATGTTCAATTGACGCGGTCTTATTGTGGACAATAAATGATTTTCCTGCATATGCAAATTTGTCTAGATGGAGCACGAAAGGTGCTTTAGCTTGTCCTTGTTGTAACATACGTACTCGACATCGGTATTTGAAAAGAATGGAAGGAAATTTGTTCATGGGGCATCGCCGCTAGTTGAATGAGTCACAAATTTTGAAAAGATGGTGCGTCTTTTGATGGAACTTTTGAATTTGAACCATGTCCAACTCGGTTATCGGGGGCTGATGTGTTACGATAGCTAGGGCTAAGCATCAACCAACTAACAGACAAAAAAGAACTAGGAAAGGAAAGGAAAAAGAGGACAACGAGGAGGATCATAATTGGAGGAAGAGGAGTATTTGGAGAGAAGTAAAGGTAAAAGAATTATTGCATTTACATATCAATTTTAACTGAATATTAACTCATTTACATATTAATTGTGGTAGACACTCATTTGTTGTTTTTCAATCCTGTGATCTTGAAAACAACTTGTAAGCCTGTGATATTGATTTTGTCATTTTACATATTTTACCCTCGGCTTCTCTTGATCCTTGTCTTTTAAAATGTCTACAAGCCTGTGGATCTTGAAAAAAACTTTGAAATATAGAGTTTCAGTCTTCAGTCATCTGGCATGGCACAATATATAGTCACAAAGTTGCAATTGTTTGCAGGTCAATACAGATGCCGATGAGTCAATGAAGAAATTTGTTTTGGCATCTGTTGGAAAAAAATGGAGAGAGTGGAAGGCTAGAGTTAAACAAATGGGTATACGCCATTCGACAACGATGTTGATAGGTTAACTCATCGACCGAAAGAGTACATGAGCATCAATGGCGAAGCTTAGTCTATTATTGGGGCACTCGGAAGGCACAAGTATCATTTAAATTGTTTATTGATCTCTATCGTAATCTCATAAGATGAGTTTGTTAAATTAATAAATTATCTTGTGTTTTGTGTTCATATGTAACAAAAAAAAAAGTACAAAAAACAAAGCAATTCGGAAGAAGAAGACATTAAACATATAACTGGCAGAAAATTCTTAGTTGTTGAGTAGAGGTATATAGTTTCTTTATATTTCAAATTGAAATTGTATATTTTGATTTTGTTACTTAATTTAAGTGTAATTGTAGGAAACTAATAAGAAGAATGGAGTTCTGCAACTCGCTTAGAGGTAAATATGTAGATGATTAAGAAGATTTGGGGCACAGATTGAAGTTAGGGGCTTAGGGTTAAATTTAATAAAGAAGCCAGTTTATGAGGTTGGAAACCAGAAATTTGTTTCGAATGACAGTAACATATTATATTAATGCCTACTTGCCTCCAATGCTATTGATTACTAGTATATATATACATTGTTTCAAACATGTGCAGTCAAGGATTATTTAGTATATAGTTAAAACAAACAACAACTTAGATCCAAAAAAGCTGATTAACTACTGTTTTGTAGTCAAGGTCTTGATTCCCCTTTGGACTGTATTCATCAGAACTTATGTCAACGAACTTGATTGTTCCATATTGCTTATTCTCTCTCTTAACATGTTGACCTAGCAATATAGTGACACAAATATAAACATTTTCACATTAACCCCATTTTTAGATGTAAATACGACACGGTTCTCACACACATACAATAATAACTGTGAACTCGCGTATGCAAAGTGGGCATTCACCATCATAAAGCTTTTAAGCTTCCAAATTTTCAGATGACCTTTCTTCATCTTCCTTCCGGGAGCACAGGATCCACAGTTGCCCAGTTATCGCCGAATTGAATATTTAATACTGAAATAGGAAAGGAAATGTACTCAAAATTGAAATATCACCAAACAGCCAACTAACTGGATTGTAATCTTTGCCCTAGTGATCCATCAAACTTAATTAAAGAAGATTAATACAGTATCAAATAATAAAAAATAAAAATAAAAACTATATATATATAAAACCAAATATGAAAACCATGAAGCCAGTCTACAAATCCCATGAAGCACTTGACCCCCTTGGGGTGACGGAGTATGTGCCACATGATTGCATGTAGTCAAGACTAGTCGGGGAAAAACCCTGGTTATCACAACAGAACTCAACTTTCACTTGGGAACTATACAACAGACACACACATATATCTATTCTATTTCTATTATGTAAAGCACGCATCTAAGAACAATTTTGAAGCTTTGCCACACTTATTTTTTCAAGAATGCCCATCTAGTAAATAATTACTAACAGTTTTAGAATTCAACCCATCTTCTCCATTCATCAAACTTCCAAATAATTTAGATCTATTACATCACATTTTCATCCACTGCTATATCTATATAAAACACACAACTAGGATGGTTTTTGTAATTTCTTGCAGTTCTAAAAACACATTTATCAATTGATCACACACAATACCTATACTATTATCTATCTTCTATCCATACTATTATATATATGAAGGCTCCTCATGGTGTTGACGCAAATATGTCTCATGGGTTTTTCTAAAATACTGCTATAGTAGGTGTTTATATAAAAATTATTTTAAGAAAAGAGTGAGACTCGAAACTGAGATCTAACTACTGTTGAGTCAAGGGAATAGAGTAGGCTTTTCCACTGCCAGTTTATTTAGGTTTATTGGGTTCCAATATCAGTGATTTTTGTAACAGTGCTTAGTGCATGTATTAACTGCAGTTGAAAAAATCTCATTCTAATTATTTAATTCATATTTTGTTCAAGCAGGTGATGCAACTTTATGTAGTTCATTGTAAATAGCATCTTTTTCCCATGATGCTGGGAGTGAAAAATTGAAAAAAGAAAATCAGTATTCAGGTTTATTGTGTGAATATTGTTGTTTATGCTGGCTGTGGCTGTCAATCACTCCAAGTCCTATTGCCGGGCTTGAGACTGTCTGAAAGATAAGATTAGATGTTAAACACATATAGTGGACCAAAAATGAATAAAAAATAATGATAATGAAATAAAAACAGACTTTTTAGTTGGGAAGAAAAATTTTGTATGTAAAATATTGGCTTTTGCTGCAGTGACCAGGGGTCTTTCTTTTTCTATCAGTTTTTTTTGGGTGCCATGTGAGAGACTGGAATGATATTTCAAGGCTTTGATGTAATTTACTCATTTTGGCTGGGCCATGCTCATGATTACACAACCCTATATTGAGGTTTACTCATTAGTTGATGATGACATTCTTTGAATTTGTACTGAGGTTGTATGAGAAATAGTGGTGCCTTTCGCTATTTTGGAGGATGGTTCGGAGAAGGAGTGGTATGGAGATATCTGTCTAATTTGATTGTTTCATCTAATCTGTATCAAATTCTTGACCATGCTTGTACTGTTCGCTGGACCTTTTTCATTCTTCATGTCTTGTAGGCTTAATGTTATAGTTTGACCTTGTTATTAACTATGGTTGTGCTCTATTTATGGGATGTTCTGTAGGAGTTGATCTTTGTTTCTTAAATCAGACTGAATAGTTACTTTTTGATTAATATGTTAATTTTTGTGAATTGAAGAAATCAGCAATATGTTTTTCAGGTATGCGATTTCCCAGATTATTTGACGGTTGTGTTCTTGATCCTACTGGTGGAAGCAGACAACTACTATGGATGTGAATTAAACCTCTGTATTCCGTTTTCTTTAAATAAATTTCTTGCATGTATCTGGGTACTTCTGTTCTAGGACTTAAGGAGAGCATTATGTTCATGTATACAGAGTCACTGCCTTGCTATATTTTGGGCTTAAATTTAACCTCGTGTTTTAATATTGTAGCATGTCAAGTTTTAATTTAGGAAATTGGTTCTCTTGCAGTGTTGGCTTCCTTGTGGCACAAGGATGCAATTTTTATGAAAATTTTATTACCTTGTAGAATGCTGCTACTCTTTATGGATTGTTTCCTAGCTCGTTTTTTCTAATGAGAACCAATTTCTTTAATTAGCTAAAAGAAATTGACTTGATGCGTGCTTGTGTTTGATTTTTTGTTTCAGTTCTCTTTTTAAGCTGTAATTGGTTATATTCTTTTCTAAGCTGTCCATTGGTATCTTTTTTGCAGGAATTTATAAGAACAACGGTTATCTTATGGTTTCTTGCAATGGGGGACTTAACCAAATGCGAGTAGTTACTTTCTCCATATTTACTTCTTGAACTGGAAATAGCAGCATGGATATCTCATTCTGTGTGCTTTCTAAATTCTTATTGTTCTTCACAGCTGTTAACGAATTTTTTTTTGGTTGTCTTGAGTTTCTAAAACTCAACGTGGACATGGAATCCTTTGTTTGAATTGCATCCTATGGAAACAATGTGTTACAGACTCATGGTTGCTTAGATGTCTTAGTTGACAATATGCATGTATTGACACTAGATGTGAAATTTTCACTTGAAATGATGATTCTGGTGAGATTATATTATGCATGTATATGGCATGTATTGAGGATTGGTTTTAAATCTAGCAGTTTGGTTGCATAGAGCAAACATAAAACATGAGATCTCCAAATTGTGAATTCAGTTTCCATCACTAGCAGGGAACCCACCCCACCCCCCCGCCAAAAAAAAAAAAAGTGGCGTTTTTTGAAAAAACGCCACAAAATGACGTCACACATTAAATTAGACAAAAATAAAAAAAAGTGGCGTTTTTTAAAAAACGCCACTAAATGACGTCATTGTGACGTCACACGTTAATTTGGGACGGAGGATGAGACGGTCGTCAAAGATTTTACGGCGTTTTAAAAAACGCCGTCTAATATTTTTAGCGACGTTTTATAAACGTTGGGCAGCTATTGCGGCGGCCCTATCAGCGGCGAAAGTTTTACACGTCACTATAAGATATTACGGCGTTTTTCAGGCTTTTAGTGGCGTTTTTAAAACGCCGCTAAAAAAATTTCCTGTAGTGTTTCTCTCTCTCTAAAGTGAACTCTCAGCTCAAACAAATGAACTCATCTATACTCACCAACACATAACACACACAACACCTCTTGACACCCACAAGCACACATGCACACTTCTTGAATTCCAACACATCACTCACATACACACACACGTAGAATTTCTCTGCACACCCACAACCACATACACCCTCAAATTTTAAACCATCCAATTTATGATTAAATGAACTTAATTTGGCAATACTTGATATTAATACATCTTGATTAAAACATAACTTAATTAATTACAACTAATCATAAATACCATATAATTTAATTTGTCTAATTTGATTTCCTTTAGAGCCGAATTAATTATATAAAAATTTGTCATTCTGAATCAGATTTTTAATCAAACTTCTAAAAGGTTCCAAATATTAAATTTAACCTATTTCCAACATCAATTTTGATTCCTTAAATCATCAAGGCCTTCAATTTCATATTAAACTTCAAAATTTTTGTCAATAAATTATATACTCAATTGAATACCTCAATTGAATATCTCCTAAATAAATTTAATTCATAATAACCTTAATTCCCAATTCTCATAACTTGATTACCTCCAATTCAAACACAGTTAATCAAATCTTAATTTTTATAAATCTGAATCAAATATTTAATTAAACTCCCATATGGTCCGATACTCGAAATTAAAATAATTCAATTCACCATTTGTACTCTCTAGAGCCATTTAGTCTTTCAATTTCTAATTCCAAATTAAATCCTCAATAGAATCATATACAAATCAGTCTCCAAAATTTTCATAAATCCCATATTAAATTAGAATAATTGACAACTAAAATTTAAATCTCCTTAATTAAGTAAGTGCTAATTATTATACGTGATGGGGTCGTCACACGTAAGTTGGTTTAACTAGTTGTTTGGCTTGTCTGTTGCAACTAATTTTGTTTACTTTTGCTAGTTAATTTAGTTAAAAGAGTATGGAACTATTTGGCATAATTTATAAAAATGTATTTTCTTTTTTGAATTATATCATCTCTCTACTTTTTTGTATATTTTTTTTGTAAAAAGTTAAAAAGTATATCATTCCAAATACCCTCTAATACTACAAACTCACTCTTATTAATTCAAAAATTATTTAGAAATTAATATCCACCACACTTTATATAAATTTTACATAAACCTCACACTATATAAATTAATTTTCACCACACAATCATCTACTCCAAAAATTCTAAGTAGGTAAATCTGGGTCGCACACTTTCCCTTTGGCTAAATTAGTGTAGTTTTGGTAGACTTAGATGTTCCAACGCCGTATTAGAGCATCCACACCAATCTCTTCAAATTCTTAGTCAAATTATAACTTAAAAAGCAATTTTGCTATTTTAGCTAGTCACTTTTTTAGTACCCACTTCAGCAAACTCTCTATTCTAACTCTATCCTATTAAAATATTATTTTTTGTTGTATTTGTTATTCTTTCTTTTTTTTATTAAATTGATGAGCTGGCTTGATCAAGTACCACTAGAATGCCACCCAAACAATTCCTATGTTCCTTTGTAAAGGTAAAACTGGAGGAAACGGGTGCTTGCGGTTCGGCTCAGGCAACCATCGTGCTGATCTCCAATTGAGTTGAAAATTTTGTGGTTGATCCACTCAATCAACTCTAAAATATGAACGGATCGGATCATTAGAAAGTCACCAACACGATGGCCAACTAGTGCGTTAAGGGCAAAACATAAAGACCCCAAATCCAAAACTGGACCATAATCTTCGATCATTCTAGTCTACATTCCCACGGCTATATTTATCAATGGTCATAATTTTTTAAACGGTCATATTCTTATACTATAAACAATAACATATGTTCTCTAATTCCCACAATTTAAATAAAATATTTTTCTTTCATTCTATCCTCATTAATTTTTTAGATATGAATCTTCATTTTCTAGACATGATTCTTTATGACTCCGACTCCGATGATGAGTTGAATGGTAAATGTTTAAACATCTATGTAATTGATACCTTGTCTTGCTCATTCACACCGCTTTCACGCATTGATTCAATTTGAGCAAAGTACCCACAAAACTTATTGGTTCCAAGTTGAATGATTGACCACCGATTCATCAAAGAATTATCAGTACGTTCACTAATAAATGTTTTGTGCTCGTGGAAGTACTCCCCAACCCTCCTCCAGAATGTCTTACTTTTTTGCTCATTTCCATGCACTACATCTAAACTAGTATTAAGCCAAGCTGATATAAGTAAATTGTCTTCTTCTTGAGAAAAGTTGTCACTACATGACTTTTTGGTAGCAGATTCTTTTTTGGTTAAAACTGAGATTCTTGGCCAGCACCTTGACTAACTTGGTTCAGATATTGAGACTTCATGAATTGGTTGTCAAGGTTGGAGCCCTCTTGTAAAAGATTGGTAAAGAAGAGGTCTCCACTAGAATCCATCCTACAAGATAGAGTGAATCAAATCAGAATGAATCCATCATACAAGATAAAGTGAAAAAATCAGATTGAATCGATCCCAACAAGACAGTAAGTTAGCATTTTCGTATAAAATAAAATCAATTCAATGAAACCTACTAAGACCACCTTCAACCCTTAACTCAAATTTGGAGAAAAGGGCACATGTGTTAAGTTTTGGTTGGAATAAATAAGAGGAGTTAATTAGATATACAGAAGGTAACAAACATAAAAGGCTAAACATTTGGTTTGGCCCAATTTGTTATTTAACTTGAACACACTTCACCTTTATTTTTTCTACTTGTTCTCATAGTAATTCACCTTTATCCATCCTCTCCCTGAGAGTTATATTCAATGACATGAACAATCAACAATACATTTCACACTTGATCACTTTCAACTAAACAATGGTACACAATGAACAATCAACAATACGTTTCACTTTCATTGAGGTAATTTATTAAACAATTGTGATATAAGAATTTCGTACACAAATTTTCAAAGATGTTCAGCATGAAACAACTTAATTCAATCAAAGAGCCACTGATGGTTCTCAAATAAAATTACAGACCCCAATTTATCCAATCTAATTCAAATCTAGAGTACAACACACACACACACACACACACACACACACACACACACAGAACCTAAGCTTCAGATATGGTGAAAGCAAATGTTGTGGAGTGGTTGCCACTTTGTAGTTTTGGTGCAGAAGAGGAAAAGGGTAGAGTTTGGCACGATAGAAAAAGAAAAAAATAATAATAAAATGAATAACGATGAACAGTACCTCGTTTGTTGTAGCGAGATATGGTAGCACCTTTAAATTTTGGCGTGCTTGTAGCGAGATTGATGGGCCTAGTTGTTTGGAGTTTATCTCGCTAGTTTAGTTAGAGAAGGACTCTACTGAGTTTGATGAGGTTTCTTTTACTACTTCTTTTCTTTGTTTAGTAGCTCCTAAAGTTTCCCTATAAGCCTATAAGTTGTTTGGGATATCCATTTCTTAACAAAAAATTAACATTAACTATTTAAAAAATGGTCATTTTTTTTTTATAAATTATCTTTCTAAGTATTTTAAACTATCTAACTTATATTTTTTTTAATATTCTATTAGGTCATATTTAATTTAATATGACTAAATTACTCTTCTAATTTTTTGCAAATATTTTTATTTTGAAACTAATACACAACAAAAAATAACAATAGTAGTATATCATTTCATTCTAAAGAGAAAATTTTTCTTATTTTAAGGAAAAAAATTATCCCTTATTGTAAGGAGAAAAATCTCTCCCTCATTTCAGGGAGAAAAACTCAAATTATAAACTTTTAACTTTTTTATAATGTGAAAATTTTAAAAATAACGCAACAAAAAATTTGAACAAAAATTAAAATACAATATAAATGTTCACAATAAATAACAAATATACAACTAATTTTTGAAAAAACAAAACACATACTAAATCACAATGTGAATGTTCACAATAAACAACAAATATACCACTAACATGCGAAAAAATAAAACTCATACCAAAATATAATGTGAATGTTCACGGTTTATAAATAACATACAACTAACCTTAAAAAAAATAAACTCATACCAATGTGAATATTTACGGTGCAACGTAAAAACATAAAACAAAATTGAAAAAAGTAAAAATCGACTATTTTAGTTGTTTAATGGTAACAAAAATGATTGTTCAACCAACAAGTATACAACTAACTTTTGAAAAACTTTAAATAAAAAAAAAAATCGAAATACAATATGAATGTTCACAATTTATAATTAACAAACGACTAGTTTTAAAAAAAAAATAAATTCATATCAATGTGAACATTCACACTGCAACATGAAACTATGAAATAAAATTGAAACAAAAAATCGACTATTCCGATTGTTTAATGGCAACAAAAAATAATTGTTCAAACAACAAGTATAGTAACAAATAATCTACAAAAAATAATCAAACAATATGTAAAAATCTCATCAAATTGTTCATATATATTGACACACATTTTTAGAAAAATTGTAGATAATCAACACTGATATAATATCGGTGAATAAACTATACAATATCAGTGACTACACAAATCAACGAAAAGACTACAATTTATGTGTAACAAAGGCAACAAAATGATTGTTCATCACCGGCTTACCATCATCTCTGTTGCGAGTCCATCATCATCTCTATTATTGGTCTACAACTAACTTTCTCTTTCAAATGTTCTTTCATGACAGGAACTTAGTGGGTCAATCGAAACTACATTATAAAAAAATTGAACAATTCATGAATCATGATATTCATTTTATAGAGGAGTGTTTGGCAAGGGCTATTTTTTGACTTTTTAGGCTAAAATTTATAAAAAGATAAAATAGGTTAAAATAGTCAATAAGACAAAATGTCACATCAAATCCATAATTATTTTACTTTTTCTCTCACAAACATTACATCAAATTATAAAAAAAAAAAAATCTATCTTCCCAAACATAAAAATTTTAGCCTATTTAAATAGTCAAAATTTAAATAATATACTAAAATAACAACTTCTCAAACACTCACATAGTCTGAATTATTTATAAGATTTTCCTTCAAAGAATCCTATAGAGAATTCAAGCACCTTTGTACATGTTAAAATCAGATAATTAGTGGTGTTTTGAGAAATTGATAAAAAGTTATCTTTTTAATTTTTTATAATTTTTTGACTTTTTTTTATATAAAACATAAAAATATAATATAATTAAAAAAGTCAAAAAATTAAAAAATTAAGTTTTTACCAACTTCTTAAAGGGCCTTAATGAGAAACAACTACCAATGTACTAGTATTCCTCAATTATCAATGGTACTTTCCCATCAAATCAATTGTACGGTTCATGAAACTTCATAGGGGAAATAACTGTATCAATCATGCTTTGCATCATTCAATCGATTGTAAGAGGCACAAAACAGTAAATAAAAAATAGGGTTTATTATAATAAATGGAAAACTTATTATTATTAAATTAACTAAATTAAAATAACAAAAACTAAATTGATCCAAGAGATATATTACGGGGATCATTAATGTAATTTTCACAAAAAATTTTTTATATATAGATTGCTTTAATTCTCTCCTCCTTATCTCTCTCTCTCTCTCAAAATATTGAATATATAGATTGCTTTGATTCTCTCCTCCTATCTCTCTCTCTCTCTCTCTCAAAATATTGAAAAGTAAAGAGAAGTATTGCCTCATAACCCTTCTTTAAACTTGAATAGTAAAACAAGAGGGTCTACACAAAGCCATCATTTGATATGTGGGTTAATTTTTTTATTTTTTGACTTTTAACTATTTTGGTCTAGTGTTAAAAAATCTCGTTTGTAATGAATTTTTTTGACTTTTATAAGAGCAAAAAAATAAAATGATTATGATTTTGATGTGATATTTTATCTTATTAATTTTTTAACCTATTTTGGCCTATTTTGGGAAGTGAGTTTAGCTTTTAAACGATTTTTAGTCACATCATCTCTCATATTTTTTATACTTTTTTTTTTCAAAAAAATGTCAAAAATGTCAAAAATCTAACTTTTAATCATCTTTTCAAAATACTCCTATCTTTTTGTGGCTAAAAAAAAAAAAAAAAACCGATGTCAAACATAGCCAAACTCACAAGGTAGGTTAAATCATAATTTTGGCCCAAACCTCATCAATAGTAATATAATAAAGAGTCAATGGTCCTAGAGAATGGACAGAAGGAGGGCTAGCAGGGGTGACTACCATCTCTAACTATGGATGTTTTTTTTGCAGGTGCATAATAAGATGCATCATCATGCTAATCTCTTGTGGAGTCAAATTCATTATTTATAATCGAATTGACCAATTTTTTTCAATTGATAGTATATATTGAGTAATTTTACAAAATAAACAATTCAAATTATTAAAATTAATAACTTAAACAAGAGGACTATTCTCTGACTATTATCAATATAGATGTTATCTTTAACACTATTGACCCATTCTATTTTCTCAAATTGCATATTAATAAGTCCCTAGGAATTAAGTTGTGTTGTAATTTTTTCTTTCAATTTTTTTTATTTTTAGTAAAAAAATATTTTATCCAAACAATTTTTTTCCTACAAACCTCCCGAATGATTATAACAAGAAAAATATAAATTAATAACCCACACTCCTCTCAAAACTTTCCAATCATAGTTTTAAAAACCAGCAGTTAGGCCCCGTTTGTTTTCGGTGATAGAAGGGAGGGGATTGATAGTGAGGGGATTAATAATGAGGGGATTGTTAGTGAAGGGATTGATAGTGAGGGGATTAGTAAAATTGTGTTTGTTTGATAACCAATGGAGTAGTAATAGTTCATGTTTGTTTTGAGAGATAGGAATGGGATTAACCATGTGAAATTCCACAAATACCCTTATTGCATATTATTAAATTTGGACTTATACCAAGTAAAGAATAAATAAATTTGTACTCAATATATTATTCTTCTTTTTTTATTTTTTTTAATATTGAAGAATCTAATTATCAACAAATTTATTTATTCAATTTTTTTTTTTAATTTTTTGGGACTTTTATTGAGTAAAGCAGATTTGCCACCCAAATAATAAATTTGCACCCCATTTGATACCTTTTTTTTTATAAATTTTTTTTGGGACTTGAAATTTAATTTTGGACTTAAAATTTTTTATTAAACTAAATTATTTATTTATTTTATTTATTATATACATATATATATATATATATATTTAACACACACACACCTTAACAGAAATAAATAATTTATTTATTTTATTTTTTTATTTATTATATACACATATTATATACATTATATATATATACACAATACATTTGTTTTTGTATCTTTTGCAAGCCCAGTGGAGGTAAAAATGTCAGCAAGCTATCAAATAAATCCGATGGAATTTCATAAGCATGCGGTGGAAGAGTATCATCATCTGCAACCATATTTTAAGATGATCTGCAATTTTGAAAACAAGAATCAATTTTGCCAGAGATGGAACTTCACCCATTCTTGAAAAAATGATCTGCAATTTTGCCAGAAACTTCGATTACGATTTCAACTCAAATTTACAAACAAGAATCAGAGAGTTCGGGCTAGGGCAACAGTTAGCTTT
Organism: Camellia japonica; assembly: GCA_030407325.1. Classification (NCBI taxonomy): domain Eukaryota; kingdom Viridiplantae; phylum Streptophyta; class Magnoliopsida; order Ericales; family Theaceae; genus Camellia; species Camellia japonica. Next base: position 179,142,692 of record JAPPVO010000059.1, on the reverse strand, counting down.
TCTCACCTGCAACACCAACAAGATTGAAAATCTGAAGAAGAAAAAGAGCTTCTCTTGCCTCTCCCTTTTGCTGCTGCTGCTTTGATGAGTTGGGGCTAGGGCAACAATATGGGAAAGAAGTAATCACATCCTAATACCAACGGACTAGCTTTGAATACCAACATCAGGGGCAGACTGTGAATCCCCTCTGCAAGGCCTCTATGACGCCGTTCGGCTTACTAATCCGCCCCTCATCTCTGTAAACAAACAGGGTATTAAGTGGGACCCACGGGTAACCTAATCCCAATCCCTCTCTTATCCCCCAAAACAAACGGGGCCTTATAGTTTTGAAAATCGACCTACTCCAGCCAGTTGAACCAACCAAACCAAGAACTGAACCATCCCATTTTAAGATTCTTTTGAAAAAGTAGTTAAAGATAATTTTAAATTTTATTTTTTAAATCGTATAAAAAAAATAAAAAGATAATATGATCCAAAATAAATATAAAAAAATAAAAAGATTCAGTGTGTTTGGTTTGAGTTTTCTGGATTAAGTTTTTTGAAAATTGACTTTTTTTATTTTCGTGTTTTTTTTGTTTTTAGTGAATATTTTTTAAATTTTAAACATTTTTTTTTTACTTTTTTAAATGCACCTTACTTAGATGCATCTAAAAAGTAAAAGATTTGTAAAAAAATATTTTTAAAAATTAATAAATACATAAAAATACAAAAAATGTACTGAATTCTTGTATTTTTTTTTTGTATTTTTGGTATTTAGTGAATTTTTAAAAGATTTTTTTCAATTTTTTTACTTTTAGGTATATTTATGTTAGTGTGTCTAAAAAAGTAAAAAAATTGCTTAAAATATTAAAAAAATCAGTAAAAATAAAAAACACAAAAAATAAGAAAATAATATTTTCTGAAAAGTATTTTTTGAAAAGTGAAAACAAGTAAGATGATTTTAAAAATTAAAAAGTAATTTTTTACTTTGTTCCAAAGAGGCCTCCACTGTTTTGGTTTAAAATGGGTTTATTTCTTTCAAACCAGAATCGTACACGCAACTACAACCTTATGGAACACCCGCAACCACTGATGCCAGCAATGCTTTTGTCAGTTTAATTACAAGTACTCCTTCCTTCCGTAATATTAGTCCCTTATTTTATTTTTTTATTGTCCCAAAATATTAGTTTTTCTTTAAAAATCAAGTACAAAAATAATATAAATTTCCTATTTTGCCCCTTCTTTTAAATTCATAAATAATATAAAAAGTACAATTATGACATTGATATTCTCAAAAAATGTACTATCAAAGGGTAATTTTGGAAAATCAACTTTTTTAAAGTACAATAATTTACTACCAAAAAAAGTTGAATTTCCCAAAAGGACCATTATTTTGGGACGGAGGGAGTATATATTATTTATTCTATGTTTAATAAAGTTAATTTTTTTAATAAATCAATGCATAAAAAAATTTAAAAATTTTAAATAAATACTTTTTTATAAATTTTTATTATTTATTAATTTTTAATTTTAAGAATTAAATTTTTATGTTTATGATGTAATACTGACATTATGGTTCAATTTAATTCAACCCGGCGGTTGAATCGATAACACATCCATTCAACCACTTTTTCAATTCGTTTACTTTGATTTTTAAAACATTATTTTTAACCAACCTTACCACGTCATTTGGAAGAATGTAAAAAGAATTTTGTGTGGCAGTGATTAAAAAAATTAAAAATATCTTAAACTTTCAAGATCTATTCATTTAAATAAACTAAAAATTATAAAAAAAAATTAAATCAATTAATTTTTTATATTTCTTTTATTTGTAACACAGGTATATTTTTTAACTTTCTAAATTCTTCCGGATGACGGGAAAAAAAATTTAGAAAAAAAAAAAAATTCTCCCCTTAAAATTTACAAAAATATAATTAACTTCACATTTTTTATATTAACCTCCCTCAAAATTTCAATTCAAATTACGCTTAAACCTTTTATCACTTTCCTATTAAATCTATTTTAGTAATTATTATAATTATTTTAAAAACATAAAGTAATTATATTTTCCTTAAGGAAAAAGATTGAGGCCTCCGAATTGGTTTTTTGTTTTTTTTTTTTTTTTTTTGAAACTGTGTTTGGTTTGGTTATTTTTTATTATTTTTTTTATTTTTTGTTGGGTTGTGTTAGTTTGGCTGTTTTTATTTATTATTTATTTGTTGGGCTTGTAATTTTTTTTTTTTTTTTTTTTTTTCAAGGATGGTTATGTGTAGGGATGGTTTAGAGTTTAGATTTAAGGTTTAGATTTTTATTTCTTCCTAATCTTTCTAAATTGAAATAAAAATAGTAAAAACTCGTACAAAACTATATAGAATTAACAATTTTAAACCGACAGTCTAACTGATCAGTCAATTTCATCACAATTAGTCTAACCCAACTCACTCATCTATCAATCCACATAGGCTAAATTATTGTGTGTGTTGTTTTTTTTTTTTTTTTTTTTTTTTTTTTCTATTTGTTGGGCTATATTGGTTTGTTTATTTTATTTTATTTATTTGTTGGGCTGTGTTGATTTGATTTTTTTTTTATTAGGGTTTAAGTTTTAGGATACACATAAAAACCCTTCCAATAAAATAAAATAAATAAAATAAAAAATAAAAATCAACTTTTCCAGGCAAGTTCACCTCTTCTTTTCGAGGCCTTTAGCACGGTTGTTTCCTTAAATATTAAGGCCAAGTTTGGCAATTCAAAAATCATCTATCTTTTTATTTTTTTTATCACATCACTTCTTTACTTTTTTACATATTTTTTTATAAAAATATAAAAAATACACTTATTTAGGTCATCCCAAACAACTCCGGCGAGTGATAAGGATAGTCTACTCAAAAAATTAGCATAAATTACACTCTACCCTCCATCTGATGAATTTGTACATTTTAAAATCAGATAATTAATGAGAAACAACCACCAAATGTACCAGTAATCAATAGTAGTTGCCCATCAAATCAATGGTACGTTTCATGAAATTTCCTTGGAGAAATAATCAGTAATGGTAGAGCTTTAAATAAAGTTTTATTGAGGTCAAGGAGAGATAGTAAAAAGCAATAAAAAGATGAGTATGGCTCGACCTTCATATGAACACTTTTGGCATTATTAAAATTACATTAAAATCTTAAACATTATTCAAAAATAACTATATCAATCTTGCTACATCTTACTAATAGTATTTTTCATCTATTTCTAATAAATTGAAAGAAAAAGAATAGAGAGATAGAGAAAAGAATGTGAGTCCACTCATTCACATTGTATGTTTTATGTAATTAGGATGAATTAGGGTGTCAAATTTGTACTTCCAAGCATTTTTCATAACTGTATAGTATAATGATAAAAAATTACAAAATTATTGAAAAGTATAGTATTTTAACTATTAAAGTGTATAAACTTTATCATTGATTTATAATTTATTTTTTGTGAGCACATTGACAGATAATTCCCCCCACTTCATATAAATAAAGAAGGCTATGTTACATATCCCTCAAAAGATGTGTCTCATATGCACTATATAATTAAAGAAAAAAATAATATAATTCCACACTTTTTGAGGCATAATTAAAAAGTAAAGAAGAAAATGAGGCATAATTAAAGATTCCATGAGCAATAACTAAAGAAGAAAATTAGTAATAATTAGAAAATAAAATAGAATAATTAAGGGTGCATATAGTACACTCATTTTAAGGGGTGTGTATAGTAGAATTTCCCATAAATAAATTATTACTTAAAATTAATTTGTTTGACTTAATCTTACTTATTTTTACTTTTCTAATAACTTCTTTAAAAGGAGATTTATTTATAAATTCTATTTAGTAGACTTATAACTCAATAAATCCATAAAGTTTCTAATGTTCTATCAAGTTTCATATATTTAAACTTATATTTCAATGGGAATTGCTATATACCCCTACCTTTCTTCTTAGGACCTCTCACTTCTTTAAACCTCCACTACCAAAATTGCTCTCTTTCTTATTTATTTTTTTTAGACCCTTTTCATAATCCCAAATATACCCTTTAAACTCTTATCCTAACACTTTTCAACCAACAATCTCCCCCACCTACAACAACTCCTTTCCTTCATCGATAGCCCTTCCACAACCCTTCTTCTCTATTAGAGACCTTCCTTCAGCCCCCTCCCTTACTGACGACTTTTGTTTTTCGACAGCCTATCTCCCTAGCTCTATCTTCCTTCCCCTATTTTCCATCAACAATCCTTCAACTCATTTCTTTCATCCAAATCTCTAATTCTACTAATCTCAATCATCTAACATCATTGTCATCCATACAACTACCCTGGAGCTCTCTTCCACATGTTCATGTTCGTGTTCAATTTTTCTCCATTTGAAATCGTTTCGCTTGGTTCGGAAAACTAGTACCGAACAAACGGTGACAGTTCTGTCGCAATTGCGATCTGGTGAGAGATCGATCGATAGAGATAGAGAAAGAGAAATAAAGTCTAAGAGTGGTGTGGGTGGTGGCGTTGTTGGTGGTTGGTGAGTAAGAATGGAGGTGTTAGTGGCTGGAAGTGATGTTGGTGATGACAGTGGAGGTTGTCGGCCAGAATAGAGGGCGACGTACGACCAGTGTTGGGGTGATGGGAGTGGTTGGTGGGATCAAAGTTGGGGTTTGAAAAATTAGGGTTAGAAAGTTAGAGATGTGGATAAAAATGAAATTTTATATTTGGACAAAATTGAAATTAAAAAAAGAAAAGATGTGGGGGGTTCTAAGAAAAAATGTAGGGATAAATAGTACTACTCTATTCCAATATGTCATTTTTTTCATATTAGAATTATTATGTCGACTATTTTACCCTTATACACTTTATTTTACATATATTATACCATATTTAAAAGAGAGAATATCATTTATTAGATATATTTTATTTGTGGTATATATAAAACGTTGTATATAGAATATGGAAAATTATTATTCTTAGTATTTTCTTTACCTCAATATGAGGGATTTACTTAATCAAAGATCTTCCTTCACCATTATTTTGTATTAAGGTCCTGCAATAGAAGAACATTTGGAAGATAATGTTAGTTGCAGACCGATAATAGAGATGATGATGGACTTGCAACAGAGATGATGATAAATTGGCAATAAACAATCATTTTTTTTGCCACTGTTACACATAAACTGTAGTTTCTTCGTTGATTTATGTAGCCAACAATATTGTATAGTTTATTCACTATTAAACAAGACTTGATGGCATACTCAAAAAGAATATGGATTATATGGAATAAAATATTTAAAAAGAGGATTTATCAAAAAATGACCCTTTTTTTAGTTGTTAGTTTAGTCTTTGGAAAAATAATATGTATATTTATTTAATTTTCTAGTGTATTGTGTGTGTGTGTGTGTGTTTTTTTCCACTTAAATATGAAATTTTATATGATTTAATTTATTAATTATCAAAATTGTTTTGATTGTGAATGTTAGAAATATTGAGTTGTTAAATGAAAGATTAAAATAAATAGAATAAATAAAATTGTTTTGATTGCAACTATTATGAATTTTAATAAAAATAATAATATCAAAAAAATAAAAGTTATAATGTGAATAGTTATAAAAGCTTGTCTTCAATTTTTTACTTTTAATCTCAAATAGAATTTTTTATTTTTTAGAACCAACAAACAACGAATAAAATATATTAAATGGAAAGGTCATTTATACAACGAGTGAGATCATAAGCTAGCTTAACCACTGTTTACTTTTAAATATACTAATGTCTCGTCTAGAAGTAGACTATTTTAAGTAATTTTTTTGACTTTTTAACTAAAATATAAGGTTAAAAAAATTAGTATGTCTGAGATGATCTTTTGATTTTTTACAGAAAGATGTGCAAAAAATAGAAAAAAAAATTTTTTTTTGACTTTTTGATATAAGTTGTTGGTTTTTTATTTTTTGTGATTTTTTAATTTTTTTAACTAAAATCATCACTTGTCAAACGAAGCTTAAGAAAATTAAAAAACTTACTACTATACCGTATGTCCTCAACTATAGGTATTGACGATCAAAAAAGAGTCTGGACTATTTTGAAAAGAATATTCAAAGTTGATTTTTTGATTTTTTTAAAAAAAAATGTGTAAAAAATATGAGAGATGATATCACTCAAAATGAATTAAAAATTGACTTTTAAGCATTTTTTAAAAATTCAAATTGCATCAATCAAATAGATTTCACCGGTGTCTCAAACAACTTAGGTGTTTTGAGAAGTTGGTAAAAAGTTAGCTTTTGGCTTTTTACCAAGCTTTTTAGCTTTTTAAAAAGTGATTTAAGAAGTTGGTAAAAAGTTGACTTTTTACTTTTTAGTTTAATATTTATTTATGGTGTCAAATCAAATAAAAATGACAAAAATACCCTTACCCAACATAAGAAATTTATTTTTTTATTTTTTTGTCATAGGCCCTAATTTATAATTTTATACTTACGTTTTTGGCCCTTCCCAAATCAATTTTGTTATGTTTTTGGCCACTTACATTTTTAGAAAATGATCAAAAACATCACTTTTTATGAAAGTTCCAAAACGGCACTTAGTTTTAATTGTACAATCTTGTAGCATGTTAGGTTTTCGGAGATGAACTTGATTGCATGTACTACTGAATTGTCACAAAAAAAAAATATTTACTGCAATCTGAGAGTCTAGCATAGCATGGTAAATAAATTTGTTAGTTACGGTCTAATCTGTGGATTAGACTTATTTATTAATAAATTTTGTTAATACATAAACAATTATTAGAATGATAAATTTATTAATCTAACAAATAAAATTCACTATGACACAAACAAAAAATAAAAGTGAATAAATTACATTGATAGATTTCTCATTCATAGGATTTATACATTCATAAATTTTTCACTCGTAACTTATGAGTAAATAAATCAAATTGGTAGAACTGCTTACTAATAATCCCATAAAATTATCTAAGTAAACTTAGAATTTATTTGGAAGCATGTGATCGTCACATCACAATCAAAGGATTGTTTTTAGGAAATTTTTTTTAAGATCCCTAATATTAAAATTTTATAAAATAAAAGATACATAATATTTTTATAATAGTAAAGGTTTCTCAATATTTTTACAAAGAAAATTCAACTTAGAGAAATTTTGCCCAACTCAGAGAAATTTCGACTGACTCAGAGAAATTTCTCTAATTTCACAAGGAAGTATTGAAATTTCTCTGAATTGGGGTCAAAATTTCTATGAATCGGGTGAAATTTTTTGAGTCGGGCAAAATTTCTGTAAGTCGAATTTTCTCTATGAAAATAGTGAGGAACTTTAGTTAATAAAAACAAAATATTGACTTCTCCTAATACACAAAGTTAGGGGGGGGTATTTCACTAATTTACACTTGTTTTTATGCTTTGCATGGTAGGTGCCATGCAATTTTATCACTGATTGTATTACTCTTTCAATATAAAGAATTAAATAACCATAATAATATGTATTGTTTTCTCTTCACTCAAACATAAATTTAAATCGTTTGGTGGATAAGAATTATTCGAATTTGATCCGTAGTCATCGGCGTTGCAGGAGACTTAGTGCCGTTTTGAGAACAAAATAAAGTCACGTTTTTAGATAAAATGTCCAAAAATGTAACAAAATTGGTTTGGGAAGTGCCAAAAATGCAAGTGTAAAATTACAAATTAGGACCTACGACAAAAAAATAAAAAAATAAATTTCTTATGTTGGGTAAGGGTATTTTGGTCATTTTAATTTGATTTGGCACCATAAATAAATATTAAACTAAAAAACAAAAAGCCAGCTTTTTACCAACTTCCCAAATCACTTTCCAAAAAGCTAAAAAGCTTGGTAAAAAGCCAAAAGCTAACTTTTTACCAACTTTCCAAAACACTTTAATTTCGGGGACGCAACATTTTAATTTTAGAGGGCGAATTTATATTTGAGAAAATATCATTTTGCCGATAAAAATTATCACTCGAAAATTAATTTAATTCATTTTTTTAATAAAATAAAACTTATATTTAAATTATTTAATTTTGTATTAATTTTACCCTCGCTATTAATTGTCGTTTATAATTAAACAGAAATTACTGACATGATATCTAAATTTTATTTTACCCGCTAAATTATTTTTAAAATATCAATTACACTCTCAAATTTTATTTTATTCAGTCTAATTGATATTTTGCGAATAGTTTAGGGGATAAAATTAAATTCCAAATGAAGTAACTTCTGTTATAGAGGACAGTTGATGATGGGGGTAAAATTGATGCAAAATTAAATAGTTGAGGCATAAAATTGATATTATCAAAAGAATAGATATTGAATTTATTTTTGAGTGATAGGTTGGGGGTAAAATGATATTTTCCCTTTATATTTAACAAAAATTTACTTTTTGCACAATTTAGCTTGAATAATTTTCAGGATAAATTATGCAAATGATCCCTGTATTTTACATGATGTGTCAATTTGGTTTATGTTATTTTAATTTGCTCGATTTTGCCTCTTAATTTAATAGATTGTGTCATCTTAGTTCAATAAATAATGGTTGTTAAGTTTGGTGGACCGAAAGTCTACACAATATGTCAATTTGGTCTCTGTAGTTTACACAATAAGTCAATTTGGTCGTTGTTTTAATTTGCAATTGACACATTGAATAAACTATAATGATCAAATTGACACAAAATTTGACTTTTCGTCCACCAAACTTAACAACCGTTATTTATTTGATTAAAATGATACAATCAATTAAATTAAAGAGCAAAATCGAGTAAATTGAAACAACAAAGATCAAATTGATACATCGTGTAAATTACATAGACTATTTGTATAATTGACCTTAATTTTTATTTTCAAAAAATGTGAATTTTTTTTATCACTGTAAAAATAGATAAAGGCTTCGTTTGGGAAGTGGCTATTTTTTAGGGTTTTTAGCTATTTGGCTATTTTAGTAGGTTATTTTAGTTTTTGTGTTTGGGAAGATGGGATAAATTTTTATTTGAATTGTTGTATTGAAAAATGTGTTTGAAATGATGTTTAAATTGAAATGACAAATTTGTCCCTGACTTTATTTTTTCCGAAATTACTGTGTAGGGGTAATATTGTAATTAAACCTGTCTGCAGCCTACACTGTTGGTGGTAGTGTAGGCTGCGTTGCTGCAGCAGCCGTAATCATTTGATTTTATTTTTATTTATTTTTTATTTTTTGAAAATCCATGCACAGGTAAGACTTTTTGGCTATTTTCTCATTTGAGGCTAAAATAGCCCAACCCAAGACTTCCCAAACGGAAGACGAATGAATTTATTGACTAGTAATGCAAAGTACACCAACCACATTACTTAATTTGTTAATTATTTGTGAAAATTAGTTTTATCTATGGACTGAACCCTTTGGGTTAAGTCAACAGGGCTTTGGGATAAATCGACGGCCCTGTGGACCCACACCCTTGTGATTAGTTTAGTTCATTGAAAACTAATATGCCTTGTTTGGTAACTTGGGTTGGGTTGGGTTGGGTTGGGTTGGGTTGGGTTTGAGGTTATTTTAGTTATAAAATGATAAAATAAATTTTTTTAATTTAATAAGAAAAAATGTCACCCATAATAATTACATTTAACCTCTTAAAAAAGTCAAAAAAGTCAAAAAGCTTATCCCATACGAGGCTTTTTAGCCCCCGCTAAAATAGCCAAAAATCCAAAAAGCTAACCCACTTCCCAAACGAACTCTATGTATATTTATTTTATTTTGGGTAAATTACAAATACACCCTGAAGTTTGCTTAAAATATAAATTGTCCCTTGTGATTTAGAAAATTACAAATATCTCTCTGTCATAATTTTTTATTTAACAGAATTAATTGAAAATTTTAAATTTCTAACTGTTTTATATACAATAATAAAATTATCTAAATTATTAATTGAAATAAAATTTTAACATTATTAAAAACTGTTAATTAACTTGATGATTTATTAATAAAATAACCTATTTATTATGAAATTAGAAATCTTAGAGGGTATAATATAATTTCTAGAATCACAAGGGATAATTTATAATTTAAATAAATATCAAAGGTTGTGTTTATAATTTACTCTTTAATTTTCTAATATATCGTGTGTGTGATTTTAACTGAAGTATGAAATTTTATATGATTTTTTAATATATTAATTATCACAATTGTTTTGATTGTGAATGTTAGAAATATTGACTGATTGTTAAATGAAAAATTAAAATAAATAGAATAAATAAAATTATTTTTATTGTAAATATTACGAATTCTAAATGAAAATTATAATATTAAAAAATAAAATTTATAAAGTGAAAATTATAAAGAAATCTCTTAAATTTTATATTTTTAATTTCAAATAGATTTGACCCGTTTCTTACTATTAACTCATTTTTAATTATATAGTTTTATAGCATGTAAAGTTTGGGAGATGAACATGTACTTAGGTCTCGTTTGGGAACAAACTTTTTTAGTAACTTTTTAATTTTTTAGCTAAATTATGATGTAAAAAAAATTAGTATATTTGGGATGACTTTTTAGTTTTTTATGAAAAGATGTGCAAAAAGTAGAGAGAAAATGAAATCTTTGACTTTTTAGTATAAGTTGTTGATTTTTTGATTTTTTTTTAGTAACTTTTTAACTTTTTTACTAAAATCACCACTTGCCAAACGAGGCCTAAGTGCTCATTTGGGATGGTGGCTATTTTAGTGATTTTTTTTAGTTATTTGGCTATTTTATAAGATGAATTTTTTTTTATATTTGGGACGATTTGTGGTTTTTCATTTATTTATTTGTTTTTTTGTGTGGCAAGAGTAAAGACCCACAATTTGGACCCCTAAATTCACCCACAATGATGTGGTTAGGGAGATAAATACTACACAATTGAGTGTGTGGCAAATCAAATGTTAACACCTATCATGCCACGTTATTATGAGTAAAATTGTGGAAGGTTTTGTGTGGGTCTTAAACATTTTTTTCAAGGGGGTGAGAACTATATGGAAGTGAGAGTTAGAGAAAAAAAATTATCAATATATGGAGAGGTGCAAGTGACACTTATACCCCCACAACCTTTCATTTGCACCCTACCACAGACACTTGCACCTCCACGTGTTTGCAATTTTTTTTCCCAACTTCCACTTGCATGTAGTCCCCCCTCTCCCGGAAAATTAGTCTAAGGTCTCTCTCCTATTTTTAGTAATAAGAGAGATCCACAATATTATTTTATGATATCTAAGGTTCCTCACCCACCCAATATATCTCACCCACCTAAAAAATGCATATTTTCTCATTCTCTCTCATATTCTCCTCTCTCTCTCTCATCTCTGCCGCTGCTGCTTTCTCCTTTTCTCCTATCTCTCTCTCTCTCTCATCTCTGTCGCTGCTTCTTTCGTCGTCGCCACCTCTCCGCTGCTGCCTCCATTGTCCTGCCCATCTCTCTCTCTCTTTCACACAAATTTCCAAACGCTGCTCAGCACCACCAAGTTCAAGCAGATCGAGCTCTGAAACTTCCACTCACAAATCTAAGTTTAAGATGTGTTCTTCGCCGGCTTGATTGGGTAAAAGTGATACACACTTACTTATTATTAATTAATGACTGGTGTCAATGACCCTTTAGACAATACAAAGAGAGTAGACTTAGCAGTAGAGAGAGAGAGAGAGAGAGAAAGAGAGATATAATAGAGCAAGTACACAATATATTGAGGAATTTATCCAAGATAAATAGATATAGAGAGTGAAACCAAGGATATCAAATCTCCATAGGATTCAAGATCTAGATCACATAAAGAGAGAAACACAAACATTTCGAATCTCTTTTTCCATATATACATATCCAAGTCAACCCTTAGAGTCAACTGATTCAGAGCTTCGGAAATGGCTAACTAGTTGATCAATGGTTGAATATCCAGCTTTTTACTGGTTACTTTTCGGATTCAATAGCCCTAAAAGCATCCACTCCAAACTCTTCAAATTTTTAGTTAAATTAAAGTTATTTCATTATTTTAGCTACTCACCTTTTAGCACCTACTACATCAAACTCTTTATTCTAATTTTATTCTTATTAAATATTATTTTCTTATTGTGTTTGTTAGTCTTTTTTTTTATTAAATTGATAAGTCACTAGGCAAACAATTCTTAAAAAAAGAAAAAAAAAAAAAAAATGCCGTTGATCGGTTGACCGACCGAACTTCCGGGCAGACATTTGGTAACACACAAATAGCAATGAACAGTGCCTCATTTGTTGTAACGAGTTACTGTAGCCATCGTAAATTTTGACAAGCTGTAAGCGAGTTTGATAGAATTGATTTTTTAAAGTTTTTAGTTAAAAAATGATTTTGAAGAGTTTGATGCAGATGCTCTAAAGTGCAATTGGGTGTTGAATTTGAATTGGATTTTTTGATTTTTTTGAAGAATTGAATTATTACGGTTTTGGGAGGTTGATGAAATTGAAGAAAATCCAGCAGCTTTGCATACAGCTATCAATTCTCTGTGAACAAAGTTAGAGAAATTTGTGAACAAAACCAGAGAAATTTCAATTTTCTCTGGATTTTTTGGATTTGAACCCAGAGAAATTCTCCTTTTAGTGAGTCTCTCTCAATATATATATGTATATTGGTTGTTGTTGTTGGTTATTTAAGCGATCGATTTTGTGTATTGCATATCGTGATTGGGAAAGCAGAGAAATTTCTTGTTTGAACTCAGAGAAATTCTCCAGCCTTTTCAAAATTTCTCTGAAGAGAAATTCTCTGGGAAGTCCCGAGAAATTCTCTGAATCAATATTGGGACCTTAGACATTATGAAAATATTGAATATCCTTTATACTATAAAGTTTAATATCAAGGACCCTAAAAAAAAATCCCCTCCCCCCCCCCATTTTTGTAGTTAAATAGATAATTGTGAAAAGGAAAAAAAAATTAATTGATATATAAGATGTGACATTTTATTTTATTAACTATTTTATGAATTTTTTTTCTTTATTAACTATTTTAATATATGATCTTTGATCCCAAACATCACCTAAATTGTTATGAAGAGAAATGTAGTACCATTTCAATGTCATAAATTTGAGTGGTTGCAGTGTAATTTTATGGAGCGGACTTATTTACCAATAAGTTTGTTTTAATAAATAAAGTATAAATTATATTTGTAATTATAAGTTTTATTTTGTCTCTTTTATAGTGGTCACTTCCCACTTTTTGCTCCTAAAGTTTATTTATTTATTTTTTTTTCTATTTGCCCACTTTTCCACGATAACTTTTGAATAATATAAAAAATATATTATTATATTATCGTTTGAGTTTATGTTAGGAATGTGAGTGATATATAAAATAAAATATTTTTATATTACATGATTGTTAATTTTTAATTGAAGTTATCTTTAGAAATAAATTAAGTAAAATTTAAAACATGAAAGGTTAAAGTGCAAAAAAAAAAAAAAAAAAAAAAACAAAAAAACAAACTTTACAGGCTAAAATGAGAAAGTAACCAAATATAAATGAACAAGTATAATTAACCCATAAATAAACTACTATTAAAATGATAAATTTCTCAACTACATTGATAAACTTATTAATCTAACAAATAAAACTCACAACTGCACATATAAACAAAAAAAAAAAAAAAAACAAATGTAAATAAATTACATTAATACATTTCTTATTTATTGCCACAATATATTTTTCCCTCAGGATTTACACATGAATTTGTCAAATCGGTAGGACTGGTTAATAATTATCCCATTAGCTTATTTAACAACTCTTTCCAGAAGTAATTATTTTAATTGATATTTTAATTCTTTATAAAAACACATTAAAAAAATAGAGACAATGATGTGATTAGATATTTTAATTTTTTTAATTATTTTAATAATATATATATATATATATATTGTTGGAACAATCTTCTGTGTATATAAATAACTTGAAATAAAATCAAACAACATAAATAAATTACATACCGGATTTATTTATTGAACCAAATAAAAATTACAAGACCAAGTCGAGTGTGTGACACTCTGTCCTTATGACAGATTCGCCTCGCTACGGTGCTTACGGTTGAATGGCGTCTATCTCCCAGGATACAATGATCTTTACAAATTTATAGAAGCACTTCAAATAAATTTGTTCGGCGAACCAAACCTGTGTTCTAACTCTCTGAAATATTTATTCTAAAACTAGAATGAAGAAATAATGCAAAAGGAAAATTTGGACTGCAAAGAGACAAAAATCAAACAGTTTTTTTTCGGATTCAATTTCTATTCCAAGACTGCCAGAAAACCCATGTATTTATAGGCAATTTATATAGACCCGAATAGGTGCTATTAGGAATCCGAACAGGTGCACTTCATAAATCAACCAACTTTTGACCGTTGGACCAAATTTTCAAACAATTGAAAAATTGTTCCGTGGAACTGTTGGGAACTATTATTTATTTAATTAAACTATTTAAAATATATATATATATATATATATTAAACTAATGAAATAGTTAAATAAATAAATAAATAAAGAGGTACAAACTTTAGGAAACATTTAAGGAACCTAAAATTTAAATTTAGAATTAAATTACATTCTAAAATTACAAACTTTAAGAAACCACTTAGGAATCCAAAATTTGAACTTAGAATTAAATTAAATTCCCACACTAATTTTTATTGAAAAAATTCAAAAGAATTTTATCTAGAAAATTAATGTTAGACCCGAAAACAACGTCATCTTCCCATTCACTCATAAATGGTTTTGACGTTCCGTCTTCACCGTGTGACTTGCCACGCGGCAAGGAACACTTCACCTCTTCGGACCCACCCCAAAATACGTTTGGGGCCCACTCTATTTTGGGCTCAAAATCGGCCCAAAATATGCCTTATATAAACCAATTTTCCAACAATCTCCCACATGAATGGAATTTGACGGAGAGAAAATGCAACAACATGATCTAAATACAGAGAGTACAGAAATTGGAAATATTCTGCAAAGGATAGGTAGCTTTTGGCTTTGAACCTTCCCTTGTGAGACACTATCGGATTTACTAGCTAACCAGTGAACATGATGTCTTGAACTGTTCAGCCGTTTATGTAAACCAAGACAATAGAACTCACACAGATTAACCCATAATTTTCTTATTGAGGCGCCTCCGAAGTTTCGAACCCACGCCATTTGCAAGCTTTGACCGGACCCAAAGTCACCGCACTAAATCCACTTCACCACTCTACCTCTTTCAGATATTAATTGAGATATTTATTATTTATAGTATATACACTCAATATTAATATAAAAGTATATCTATAAATATATTTACATATAATTATAATTTCATTATTATGATATTCGAAAAAATTATCTTGATATACAAATAAATAAAGCAGAATGTGCTTAATTACATGTATCGCACAAATTAAATTTATTTTTTTTTTATTTTTTTTTATCGATCTGATTGATGTCTTAATATTAATTTATATTTAATTTTTTATTTAATATTAAATTATTTATTATCAAAATATTCATATTTAATTTAAATTTTTTATGCCTATATACACTATTTATGAATAATTAAAAATAATAATATTAAAGAAATACTAATACTCTACATAATTAATTTATGTATTTTCTTCAATCCAATCACAACATATTTATATTTAATCTTTTAAATAAATTTTGTATAATTCTATTTCTACATATTTTTATTATCCAATAAAAATAAAATAAAATAATTAGAATCACTTTTAGTTTTATATTACATTCTCTTTTAATTTAACTATTATTTTAATATCGAAATGAGTATTAAATATAATATATTTATTAAATATAATCAAGTAAATATATATATCTTGGTTATAAAAATTTTTTTTGCTACGGCATCTGTTGCCGACACAAAAAGATATAATTTTTTGCGTCGGCACAAATTTGCCAACGCAAAAGGTATATGCCGACGCAAAAAGTCTATCTTTTGAGTCGGTAAATTCAACCGACTCAAATAATACTATCAAATATTAATTTTTTGTGTCGGCCAACGGTGCCGACTCTAAAGGTTTGGTATTTGCGTCGGTAACTCTGTGCCGTCTTAAAAAGACTACCTTTTGTGACGGTAAAATTTGCCGACTCAAAAAAACCGACTCAAAAGGCTCTATTTTTAGTAGTGTCTAGGTGGTCGACTGACAAATACAAATTCGGGCCATTTAGACAAGCTCAATTCGAGCTATCAAGAATTATTCTTTGATGTGTAGTCCTTGGCGTTGGAATGGCAAGATTTTAATTTTAGGAAGTGCATTTATATTAAAAAAAAAAATTACTTTTCGCATAGTTTAATTTGAATAATTTTTATTTTTAGAAAGTGTGAATTTTGTTGTCGCAGTAGAAATAGAGAAAGTTAAAAGAAGCAATCTATTGACAAGAAGATAAATTATCAACTTTGTTGTTTTCACAAATATTTTAGCATAATTCAAACTTTGTTAATAATTTTTTTTTTTTGATCGAACCAATAATTATCCCTAAGATCTAAAGTATAATCATATAATTTTAATTATTGTAATTGAGTATCACATAACTGTAAAAATATCAATTTAAAAATGATACTCTATAATAATGTGATATCTTTATTGATTAGCATGACATCCATCGAGTGTTAGATCTTAAAGAAAAAGAAGAAAAAGAGAACTGAAATTGACAAAATAAGAAGAGGAATAAGTGAAAGTACAAGAAATTTCAACTAGAGATGGAGAAGAGTAAGAAAAGCTAAAAATGAAGATCAAATTGAAGAGAGTATTGAAATAAGAGGAAAAAAAAAATTGAGGCAAAAGAAGAATAAGAAAAGAAGGGCGAGAACAACAACATACAAGAATAATATATGTATATATATATAGAAGAGGTTGTCATGACCCAAACCCGTCCCTAAGAGTTTAGCATCGTAACCGGCCAGTAATTCGTGATTATCAAAGGCCTGCTTAACAGTAATAACAATTATACAATAAGAGAGGCCAGCGGAAGCCTATAAATATTAAAACATAATGTCCAAAGAGCTGTGGGGACTTAAATGCACAAACAACTTATATATATATATACCAATACAGACATAAGTCCAAATCCATATTCAATATATATTTAAAAACTGAAATCCAAAACACGTCTAAGTACAAAATAAAAGACATGTTGGGGAATTAAATCCCAAGCCAAAACAACTTATGAAACATTCACTTGACTCCATATGGCATTCATTCAAAAGATGTGGGTTTAGACCACCCAAAACAAAGCCTTAACAATAACGGTTTGGAACCTCATGGTGAGGTACGGTAGGTTGGCTTGACAAAACGAAATTAGGCTGACGCCTCTAACTTTGCTCTGGTGCCTAACCACCTACATATATACAATAAACTGTGAGTTAAAGCCCAGTGAATAACGAATGTGTAAAGGGGTTAAGAATGAATGTCCTTTCGGTAATTAAAATAGTCAACTGCATTTGTAGATCAGTTATTCAATCAATGTCTCATATTTCATGTCATATCAATCATTTAGAAATCATAGCAGTTATACATGGTACATCCAATAGCAAACAGTACAGTAGGTCTTAACAAACCGAATAGTCAGTTGATGGCCATAAAAACAGTAAACAGTAATAGTTCCAAACATTGAACTGATAGAGATCTCTGTAACAGTAGTAACAGTAGCAGTAGCAATAACAGTCAGTTGCTATGGATGCCACGAGTACAGTTCATAAATTAGGACAAACATTCATTCAGAAAACAATATCGTTTCAGAAAGCAGTACAGTTAATCATTCAGAAAATAATAATAATTGAACATAGCTTTACAACATTGTTACTCACAGATGGCTCCACTAGCAAATCAGATAATGCAGACAATTCAAATAGATCAGACAAACGATAGCGCGTGACCTACACAAACCCATAACATTTACACATTGAAACACAATATCAATTCCTTGATCAAACTTGACTTT
Source organism: Camellia japonica (assembly GCA_030407325.1). Taxonomy (NCBI): domain Eukaryota; kingdom Viridiplantae; phylum Streptophyta; class Magnoliopsida; order Ericales; family Theaceae; genus Camellia; species Camellia japonica. The sequence goes on along the minus strand of JAPPVO010000059.1, from coordinate 179,124,745 downwards.
TCTCGTCTTTTTCTGCCTAAGTAGTCTGAAGTTCTACTATACTTATTCTTTCTTATTCAATTGAATCGGGTTTTCATTTCGCATATTCTTTCATTACTAAATCAATAATTTCATGAATATAATAATTCCAACATTCTTCTTCTTTGTTTTATAAAACATAAATTAAAACTATAAAAATATTTACATGTAAGAAATTTAAATCAATATCAACTAATTTTTGATTCTCCAATATAAATTATAATTTATTTCTAAATTTGTCCAACTTAGATTTAATTCATTTTCTTTATAGCAAAATCAATTTCTTAGAATTTAAACTTATTAACTCCATCTTGAACCAAGTACTTAACTTAGGATCATAGATGATCCGAAATATATTTAAATTGAATAACACTTTTAAATTAGATTACATGCATGGATTACAATTCAAAATTAAACCAATTTCTAATTTTCATAATAAAATCACAATCTCATCTAATTTTAAGATTAATTTCAAATTTCCATAAACTTGATTTGTATAAACATTCTTCCTTCTTCTCTTCAAAATATGGAATCAATTCTTCAAATCTTCTTAAATTTCATGATGCATGTACAATTAAAATTCTAATTTAATTTCTACAATTTGAATTTAATTTAATTCCTTCACCTTTTTACTGATTTCTTTTAAATCAAATGAAATTGATTCTTAACTTTTTCTATTTTCCTTTTACTCATGAAATTAGAGTTATGAAACTTTGCATGTATGAAATTAAAATCAAAACTAAATAATTTTAATTAGAGGAAACCCAACTTCAAACCCATAAACCTTTTAAACATGAATTAAAATCTCAAAACTTGAACTCTTATGATGCATGCTTAATTAGAGTATTAAACTTGTAGAATGTGTCCATGCATGTAACAATGAAGCTTAATTTCATGCAAAACTACATCATCAAACCCAATTTAATTAATTCTCAAGTTTATTTCCTTAATCCTAAACTTAACTCAATTTTATTCATCTTCTTGTTAATTCCTCTTAATTTATATGCAATTGAACCCAATTTCATTTTGATTCTAGATGTTAGGAGAATTATTTACAAGAATTAAGGTAGAAATTGTTACAATTATTCTTCAAAGACGAATTCTTGAGCCTCTCTTTGTTACCCTTTACTTTCCTCTTTGTTCCCAATTTCTTTCTTAACTCTAGCACCAGCACACAAAACAGTGGCGCTCTCTCTCGGCTCTTTCTCCCTCTCTTGAACTCATATTCTCTTTACGCCCTTTCTCAGCCAAGGCAAAACAAATGGTTGACTATCTAAACATTTATTAAAGAATATCACCACATTACACACATGTTCACTCCATGACATTGCACGAGCACACGTGCACAACCCTTAAGCCTCCAGCACATCACTCATACACACACACTCAGATTTCTTTGCACACCCACACCCATATACACCCTTCAAATTTGAGACCATTCAATTTATGATTAAACTTAACTTAATTAAGCAACACTTGATCCAAATAAATCTTGATCAACACATAATTAAATTAATCATAACTAATCACCAATCCCACATAATTTAATTAGTCTAATTAACTTCCATTAGAGCCTAATTAACTATATTTAAATTTATCAATTTGAATCAAATTTTTAATTGAACTCCTAAAAGGCTCCAAATATTAAATTAAACTTATTTTCATCCTCAATTTTGATTTCCCAAATCATTTAGGCCTTCAATTTCTTATCAGATACTAAATTTTCGTCAATAAATTACATATTCAAATTGAACATCCCATAAATGAATTTAATTCATAATAATCACAATTCTCGATCTTGTAATTTAATTAACTTAATTAACTCCAATTCGGACCTAATTAATCAAATCTCAATTTTACTAAATTAAATCGAATATTTAATTCATGGTCCGATACTTGAAATTAAACTGAATCCACTCATCAATTTTCCCTTCTTGAGCCATTTAAGCTTTGAATTTCTAATTCCAAAATAAATCCCCAATAGAATCATATATGAATCAATCTCCATAATTTTTATAAATCCCAGATTAAATTAGAATAATTACCAATTAAAAATTCAAATCTCCTTAATTAATTAAGTGCTAATCATTGTACGCGGTGAGGTCGTCACAGAGGTAGAGAGAGAGAGAGAGAGAGAGAGAGAGAGAGAATATATATATATATATATATGTTGGATCAATTTTCTGTGTAAAAAAATAAATAAATTGAAACCAAATCAAACAAATAAAATAAATAACTTACTGAATTTATTTTACCGAACTAAATGAATAAAAAGATAAAGTCGAGTGTGTGACACTCTATCCTTAAGACAAATTCGCCCCGCTTCGGTGCTTACGGACTAATGGCCTCTATCTCTCAGGATACAATGATCTTCACAAATTGTAGTAGCACTCCAAACAATTTGTTCAGCGAATAAAACCTGTGTTCTAAACTCTGAATTTTTCCCTAAAATAATATGAAGAATAATTGATGCAAGAGAGCAAAATCTAGACAGCAAAAAAGAATTTTTTCTGATCCCAAAACCTGCTGGAAATGGTTTTATTTATAGGCAAACAGTGGCTGTTCAGATCTGTCCGAACTGATATGAAAGGAATAAACAGGTGCAATTTCAAAATTCAAACAGATAATTGTTTCAACTGCAACAGATCTGCTGGCAGTTTTAACAGATAACTGCGCAGCAGTTAAATCTGTTCTTAGCAGTTTGAATCTGTCCAGGTGCAACAGATTTAAGACCTGTTTGGACTGTTTTAATCTGTTGTGGAATTGATCTGAAAGAGGCACAATTTTTTGGACACAAATTTGAATTCAAATTTAATTTGAAATACAAATAATTTCCTGCAAAAAAAATTCTAAAAAATTAATATCAGAACCGACCCGACCCATAACCCACATCCGCGCCTGGTACGGCTCAGCTTGGTCGAACGGACGAACAACGGAAGCACGCTCACGCATGTGTGGTGGTTTGAGCCAAGGTTCCTTTGTCCATAACTCATCTTTTCTACAAACTTGGGATGTCCTTTAGGGCCCAACCCAAGTGTTGTCACCTTGAACTTATATACACATATAAGTTTTCTTCAAGTTTCAATGTAGGATAAGTGTTACAAGGAAACTCACATTTAATTCTTTAAATGTCCATTCCACGAACTTGAAAACGACTTCAAGTTCCATTCACTCATAAATGGTTTTGACGAACTGTCTTCATTGTGTGACTTGCCATGCGACAAGGAACACGTCACCTCTTTGGACCCACCCCAAAAGACGAGTGGACCCCACTCAATTTTGGGCTCAAAGTTGGCCCAAAATAAGCCTATAAAAACCAATTTTCCAACAATCCCCCACATGAATGGAATTTGATGGAGAGAAAATGCAACAACATAATCTAATTATAGAGAGTATAGAAATAGGAAATATTCTGCAAAAGATAGGTAGCTTTTGGCTTTAAACCTTCCCTTGTAAGACACTATCGGATTTACTAGCTAATCAGTGAACATGATGTCTTGAACTGTTCAGCCATTTATGTAAATCAAGACAATAGAACTCACACAGTATATTATCAGATACAGTTTAGTTCTCACTATTGTGTTCATTTTGGCCCTAAACAACCTGGTCTTTCATGAGTGCTCCAGAGAATTGTAGCCCTTCACAAATCTCATAGAACCGGCCCAATTTATATTCACATAGATGATTCTTATGAAGAGTATCCTGCTATCCTCCACTAGGTTTACCTAGATATAAGAATCATTAAAAGTATTACTTAACCTAAAACGTTGCAGAGATCACTATTTTATCATAGAAATGGGTAGGAGTTTAACGCTCCAGTGATCCTTATGAGTCATACACAACTCGGTTGTCCCTTTGAACCTAGATCTTGGGATCTCCAGTCAACTAGGTTGGGTTGCCGTTGTGGTAACTCTTATTTAATAGGCTTAAGTCCCATTCCCCTCGATGAATTCTCAACTAACTCTCTTACTAACCCTTTGGTTAGTGGATTTGCTATGTTGTCTTTAGACTTCACATATTCAATGAAAATAATTTCATTAGAAAGTAGTTGTCTCACGATGTTATGTCGATGATGAATGTGTCGTGACTTACCGTTATACATACGACTCTGTGCTCTACCAATTGCTGATTGACTATCACAATGTATGCATAGAGCAGGCACCGGTTTTGGCCACATTGGAATATCTTCAAAGAAGTGGCGAAGCTATTCTGCTTCTTTCCCAACTTTATCTAAAGCTATGAATTCTGATTCCATAGTAGACCTAGCTATGCAAGTCTGTTTGAAAGATTTCCAAGATACAGCTGCACCACTAAGAGTAAAGACATACCCACTGGTGGACTTTGAGTTTCTAGTATCCGATATCCAATTTGCATCACAGTATCCTTCAAGTACTACTGGATATCTAGTGTAATTAAGCCCAATGTTACGAGTAAATCTGAGGTATCTTAGAACCCTTATAATTGCTTTCCAGTGTTTCTACTTCTGGATTACTCGTATATCTACTTAATTTACTTACTGCATAAGCTATATCCGGGCGAGTGCAGTTCATCAAGTACATTAAGCTTCCAATAATTTGGGCATACTCTAATTGAGAAATACTATCCTGTACATTCTTAGAAAGAAACAAATTAACATCCACAAGTATTCTAGCAAGATGATTATCATCTTTACTGAATTTGTCAAGTATTTTCTCAATATAATGAGATTGTGACAAAGCATATCCTTCTGATGTTTTGGTAATTTTCATACCAAGAATTACATCAGCAATGTCCATGTCTTTTATGTCAAAATGTTTATTCAACATTTTCTTGATAGTTTTAATCATGTCATTATTACTACCTATTATGAGCATGTCATCCACATAAAGACATACTATAACATAACCTTTGTCTGTGTTTTTAATATAAACACATTTATCACACTCATTAATTTTAAATCCATTTGACATCATTGCCTTGTCAAATTTCTTATGCCATTGCTTTGGCGCTTGTTTTAAACTATATAATGATTTAACCAATTTACACACTTTCTTTTTTTCCCTAGAACAAAAAATCCTTGTAGTTGTTCCATGTAAATTTCTTCATCTAACTCACCATTTAAGAAAGCGGTTTTCACATCCATTTGATGAATTTCTAGATTGTATAAAGATGCAATAGCAATTAGCATTCTAATTGATGTTCTTCTAGTAACCGGTGAGTATGTGTCAAAGTAATCAAGACCTTCTTTTTGTCTAAAACCTTTGACCACAAGTCATGCCTTGTATTTGTCAATTGATCCATCCGTTTTTTTTTTTTTTTGAAAATCCACTTGTACCCAAGAGGTTTACAACTTGGTGGTAAGTCAACTAATTCCCAAGTGTGATTTTGCAAGATGGATTCAATTTCACTGTTTACAGCTTCTTTTCATAAAGGAGCCTCAAGACTGGACATAGCTTCTTTAAAAGTTAAAGGCTCATTGTCTAACCAAAAAGTTAGAAAATCTGGACTAAAAGATTTTGAGGTTCTAGCACGTTTACTATGCGTAAGTTCTTCTTCCTCATTTTGATCTATCTCTTGCTCTTGTTCATGATCATATTCTTGAACCTGACTAGTAATAGCATCATGAGATCTTTTATTAATACCAGTCTCTTGTCCAATCTTGTTTGGAAACATATGTTCAAAGAAAGACGTATTCCGAGATTCAATAATAGTATTTACATGCATTTCGGAATGTTCTGACTTATGAATCAAAAATCGATATGCACTACTATTCATGGCATAACCAATGAAAATGCAATCAACAGTTTTATGACCTATCTTAGTCTTTTTAGGACTAGGAATAACTACTTTAGCCAAACACCCCCACACTTTTAAGTATTTGTAGGATGGTACTCTCCCATGCCACAATTCATAAGGTTTTTGATTCACTTTCTTTCGGGGTACTTTATTAAGTATATAATTAGTAGAAAATATTGCTTCCCCCCCCCAACAAGTTCTAAGGTAATCCAGAACTTATTAACATGGAATTCATCATTTCTTTTAAAGTCCTATTTTTCTTTTCAGCAATTCTATTTTGCTGAGGTGAGTAAGGAGCGGTGGTTTGATGAATTATTCCATGTTCTTTATAAAACTCACCAAAAGGTGATTCATATTCACCACCTCTATCACTTCTAAGTTTCTTAATTTTCTTACCAAGTTAATTTTCAACTTCATTCTTATATTGAATGAAAGTTTCCAAAGCTTTATCCTTGGTTCAAATTAAATAAACATAACTATATCTAGTATAGTCATCTATAAAAGTGATAAAATATTTTTTTCCACCTCTAGTTTGAATTGATTTAAAATCATAAATGTCATTATGAATTAATTCAAGTGGTTCCGTACTTCTTTCAATTGAATGAAAATGAGTTTTGGATAATTTTGCCTCAACACAAATTTCACATTTATGATTTGAGTCAATGTCAAATTTAGGTAAACATTCCATATTAATTAATTTACGGAAAGATCCATAATTAACATGTCCAAGTCTACCATGTCATAAATTTGAAGACTTAAGCAAGTAAGAAGAAGATATATTTTTATTAATAATAGAGGATACAACAGTCATTACATTCGTTTTGAAAAGGCCATCAGACATGTAACATTTTCCTACATACATCCCGTTTTTGGTAAGTACAAACTTGTCACTTTCAAAAACTAGCCTAAACCCATTTTTACTCAACAAAGATCTAGAAAACAAGATTCTTGCGAATGTCCGATACATGCAACACATTATTGAGAGTGAGTTCTTTTCCAGATGTCATCTTCAGAATAATCTTTCATTGTCCTTCAACTTTAGAAGTCGAGGAGTTGCCTATAAAAAGTTGTTCACCACTGTCCACTGTAGAATAAGATGCGAATATCTTTTTGTCGGCACAGATATGGCGAGTAGCACCAATGTCCACCCATCATTCTTTAGGATTTCCGACAAGGTTTTCCTCGGAAATAACTGCAAAAAGATTTATGTCATCTACACCATTGGAAATATTGTCCACTTCGGTCATATGGGCTTAAGCAGGCTTTTGCTTGTTCTTCTCTTGCTTTTGCCTTTGCTGCGACAATCTTTGGCCCGATGTCCCTCTTTATCACAGAAATAACACTTGCCATTAAACTTGTACTTTTTAGTTTCCCCTCCTTTAGAACCTTGTAAGGAACTTTCTCCAGAAACCTTCTGTTTCTTGGCTTTTGGAGCATGTTCCACCACATTTGCCTTTGACTCCATTGGATCCTTACTAGCCCACTTCTCTGAATTGCAGTTGTCCTCTTCAATCCTCAAATGCATAATCAATTCTTCTAAAGACATTTCTTTGCGCTTGTGTTTGAGGTAGTTCTTGAATTCCTTCTAGTCTTATGGTAATTTCTCAATTAAGGCTGCAACTTAGAAGGATTCACTGAGAGACATGCCTTCTGCGTGAATGTCATGCAGAATGAGTTGGAGATCTTGAACTTGGCTGATCACAGTCTTAGAATTAACCATCACAAAGTCCAGGAATTTGCCACCCACAAATTTCTTTGAGCCAAAATCTTCTGTTTTGTACTTTTTCTCCAAAGATTCCCAAAGTTCCTTTGCTGTCTTGATAGGACTATAGATGTATAATGTGTTGTCAAGTCCGTTCAAGATGTAGTTCCGGCAAAAGAAATCAGTATGTTTCCAAGCATCGACCGCGGCAACCACTTGCTGGTCAATTTCATCCTCATTCAAAGTAGGAGTATTCTCACAAGAAAACGAGCTAGGTTTAGAGTTGGAAGATAGAACAGCATTTTCTGTTGCCATATTTTAAAATCAGTTCCTGAGAATTTCTCTAGCTTCTCACCATGATTGACTGGCACAGTCATAACAGGAATAGGGGTTGGCACAATTGCTGCCACCATACTCGCACTTGTTTGAGCATTAGTTTGACCAGTTTCAGTAGCCATGAATTCTAAATTATAAAACAAAATTATAATTAGAATTTTATACTACACAGAAAATTTAAACTAAAACCACATAATTAAATTCTGTAAAAATAAAAGAAATAAGAATTATAACTTTTATTTTCAATTAATTTGGAAATAAAATAAAATTTTATTTAACCAAATTAATTCCACACAGAAAATTAAATTTCTATAACACTTCAATAATTAAAATGCTCAAACAGAATTTTAGTTAATGAACACTCATAAACAATTTCGGAAAACCAAAATTAATTTCTGAAAAAATTTCAAAAATAAATATTCTGAATTATTAATGACACCAGTATATTACTACTAGTTGTCAAAGAAAATAGACAGTATATTACTACTATTTGTTTTCCAACCCAAATATTATTTTGTAAAATTACAGAAAATAATTTCTGTAAGAAGAAGAAAGAGAAAAGGAAACACAAGAAAAATTCTGTAAATAGAATAATTTGAATCTGTCTTAAGATTGTTATATCAGTCTTCTATGTAAAAAAAAAAAAAAAAAAAATTGAAACCAAATCAAACAAATAAAATAAATAACTAACTGAATTTATTTTGCTGAGCCAAATGAATAAAAAGATAAAATCGAGTGTGTGACACTCTGTTCTTAAGACAGATTCGCCCCGCTTTGATGCTTACGGACTAATAGCGTCTATCTCCCAAGATACAATGATCTTCACAAATTGTAGTAGCACTCCAAACAATTTGTTCAGTGAACAAAACCTGTGTTCTAAACTCTTTGAATTTTTCCCTAAAATAATATGAAGAATGATTGATGTAAGAGAGCAAAATCTGGACAGTAAAAATGAATTTTCTCTGGTCCCAAAGCCTGCTGGAAATGGCTGTATTTATAGACAAACATTGGCTATTCAAATCTGTTTGAACATATATGAAAGGAATGAATAGGTGCAGTTTCAAAATTCAAACAGATAACTGCTTCAACTGCAATAGATCTACTGGCAGTTTTAACAAATAACTACACAGCAGTTAAATCTGTTCTAAGCAGTTTGAATCTGTCTGGGTGCAATAGATTTAAGACTTGTTTGGACTGTTTTAATCTGTTATGGAATTGATCTGAAAGAGGCACAATTTTTTGGACACAAAATTTGAATTCAAATTTAATTTGAAATACAAATAATTTCCTGGAAGAATTTTTTTGGAAAAATTCAAATAAATTTTGCCCAAAAAATTAATGTTAGAACCGACCCGACTCACAACCCACACCCGCGCCTGGCACGGCCAGACGGACGGCGGCGGCGGCGGCGGCGCCCGTGCGCGTGATGGTTTGAGCTAAGATTCCTTTGTCCATAACTCCTCCCTTCTACAAACTTGGGGTGCCCCTTGGGGCCCAACCTAAGTGTTGTTACCTTGAACTTATATACACATATAAGTTCTCTTCAAGTTTCAATATGGGATAAGCCTTACAAGGAAACCCACATTTAATTCTTTAAATGTCCATTCCACGAACCCGAAAACGACGTCAAGTTCCCATTCACTCATAAATGGTTTTGACGAACCATCTTCACTGCATGACTTGCCATGCGGCAAGGAATACGTCACCTTTTCAGACCCACCCCAAAAGATGAGTGGACCCCAACAATGTTGAGGCCAAGATGAAGGTTTTACTAGATCAGGCCAAGGCTGCTAGGTGAGCACAAGGCCAAGCTGGGGAAAAGGCTAAGGTAGCTGAGGCTATTGCCGAGGTTCTCAAGGCCGAGGCTAAAGAGGCCGAAGCCAAAATCTCCAAAGTCGAGGCTGAGCTCCAAGAGGCCTTGGCAACCAAGGTAGCTGAAATCAAGGCGGCCGATGAAAAAGTCTATGCCGAAAGCCAAGCCGACGTGCGTGATGACTAAAAAGCCCAGGTCAACCAAGCTTGTAACCGTGGATTTTATCTCGATTGGGCTGCAACCCTTAACAAACTCTCTATGCCAATGGCTTTCCCCTTGGGTGACATCAACTAGCTCCAAGTGTCTTTCCCTCAAACTTGTAAAGAGTCGGACGATGAGGCCGATGAGGAGGAAGATAATGAAGAGATAAAAGCTGATACTGGGGCCAAGTTTGCCACTCTGAATAATCAAGTCTTGCGCTTGACTCATGATGATAAGGAGGACCTGGTTTCCAAAGGTGCCTCTTCCAAACAAACAACATCTAAGGCCGAGGTTCAAGTAGCCGAGAAGAGCTTAGACCAAACCCTGCTTGAAATAGACGTCAAGATAGCGGCGGAAAAAAAGGCAACATTGCCAATGGAGGCCAACAGAACGCCAACAGCCAAGGTTGAGCAATCCGAGATTAATGCCAATGTTTCCAGTGCTTAGGATTTTTCCTTTGTTTAGTACTTTTTTCTTGCAGTTGTAACTTTTGTGTTGAACAATGTTTGCTTTATTGTGGCCGACGTGTCCTATGCTTTGTCGTTTGAACAAGTTTTTTCTTTACCAGGCCGAAGTGTCTTTTTGTCTATGAATCAAGTTCTCTTTTTGACTAAGTGTTGAATGCTCTCTTCATACGTGCTTTATTTGCCTTCACTACTTTGTATGCTTCCATACTTAGAGTAATATTTCAATTCTTACAAGTATACCTTAACTGTATAATCACTTCGGGTTAGAACACATCTAACATGTATTATCTCGGACACACTTTATCTCCAGTGTACCCTTAGTTGGTCACCTCAGACCAACTTTCCTCAGGGTTACATTAGACTAACCTGTCTCGACAGATTGGCACTTCATAAAAATTCTTTAAGTACCTTGCAACAAGTGTTATCTCTTTTACTTGTGCTTACTGTCCTTAATCAATACTTTATTCTTTTAACCCTTCCAAGTTTTGACAAACTGTTTGGTTATCTTGGGTAACAAATACCTCAGCTATTCCTTGATCTGGTTACCTCGGTTGACTCCAATTTGTAAGTTGTTGTCAAAAATTTCAGCAAACAAGTGTCAAGCCTATTCCTCCTTCCTGCCCCCTAATGTGAATCTACATACCACTTATGTTCACATTAAGTATGTATCTCCAATTTTTACTGAAGTCTGATTCAAACAAAGATTAGTCGAGGCTTTCTACCTCGGTTCTCTATTAATCTAACTAGATCAAATTTAGTTCAATTCTGTCGTATGGCAAGTATAATTCAACTCTATCATATAATAAGTCTAAGTTACTCACCATGTTTCACTCAGAAACATTACCAACTTCGTTGAACTCTACTATAGGCAAGTTGAGTTTAACTGTGCCATATGGTAAGTCTAAGTTATTCGTAACCTCGCTGTAAACCGCCCGAAACTCCGCTCTGCGCGCGAGGGCGCGAATTGGGTTCATAGCTACTACAGTTCGGACTTATGTCACGGTTCTGAATCTAATCTCACAAATTGCAATGTAAGACTGATAAATCACCAAAGAGTCCAAATCCGGCAAATCGTTTTGGAAAATCGATTTTAATCAAAAAACGTCAAACATGGACTATTTTGCCAGATTTCAGAGTCGCCACCTAAATATTTTATTTTTGGAAAATTTAGGAAATCCTGACTCGTGCCTAAGGCTACGTGTCCGTCATCACCAAAGTTGTCTCCGCTTGGGAACTTGGGTATGAGAGGGGAAGGTCCTGAAATGAGCACCCCCGTTCGCCTGATCAAAGATCGGCCTCTACTAAACATGATATGTTGTTTTTGAAAACACATGCGTTCTTATTCCGGTTATTAATCTATCATTACTACGTGATGCGCACAGCATACAAGTATAGACTAAATCACTAAATTTGGAACAAAACATCTCATACTTGTTTTTCGAAAATAGTTTGGAATTGCTACTCGCAAGTAGGCTAAAGTGCGGATTTGCCACCAAACAAGGTGGGCTTAAAACATGACGATTTGCCACTTCAAGTGGGCTTAAAATGCACATTTTGATGAATTGTTCCAATTCAAGCAATAAAGCCTTCATCCACAGGCATTCATGCAGTTAATCACTTAAGTACATAGCCTCATGGCAAGCATGCTATCATGGCAGTCACTTACACACATGTAAGGATGCTAAAGCATAAACACTTACAGTGTACTTTAAGCCAAAACAAAAGCTAGTTAGTAATCAATGCATGATCCTAGCTATGTTTGAAATGCCTAATGCAACACATGCAAAATGCAACTACGTAGGCTCGGCTATCTAAGATGGCATATGAATGCAACAATTGATACATGTATTCAAATAAGTATTGAAATACAATGCAGTTTGAATGATGCGCCGAGCCCGGTGCATGCAAGACGAATGAATGATGCACGCATGCAAAGCATAAGTATGCTAATTAAAATATGCCCTAATCTAACCACTGAAAGCGGATAAATAAAAGAGAGAAAGACGTGGGGTTGGAAGACATTCACACACACACGCACGCACACTTATTACAACATTTGCCCTCTCGAAGGAGGGTCCGAATGAATAAGCTAAGCTACACTAAGCTAAGCTAATCAACTAATCTAATTAAACAAATTAGACTAATTATTACAAACTAATGAAATAACTAGCAAACTACCTACTAATTATTACAACAATTAACTAATTAACAAATTAATTAAATTACAAAACCAACGAAGTATGAAAAGCATCTAATTTAGGCTGCCACAACTCTGCTTCGGAATAATGAATGATGCATGCTCGGTTTCTGCCCCGACAAGCTCTCCGGTTTGCTCTCAAGAGGCTCTGCTTGCAGGGTGTCTTCCAGTGCTTGCTGCTAAAGCTTATCAAAACAGTGCTGGGGAGTGCACCAGTGGCCTGCCGGCCAATGATGTGCAGTGCTGGCCACGGATGAAGAGGTGTCGGCCATCAATAAGGCACTGCCGGCCACTGATGTACTGAAACTCCATTCTACAACAGAGCTCAAAAGAGAAGAAATGGAGGGTCTCCCTAGGACATGTCTGTGCTATGTCACTCCATATCACTTCAAAACATCAATGGAGGGGCATCATTGGATCCAAGACCATCAATCAAGCATCGCAATGCATGATGGCCAAAGATCCAACTTGCACAATTTCGATGAATGCACAACAAACAAAACAAGCAAAACACTAAGACCATGGCCTTATCATGAGTGATCAAAGACAATGAAGACAAAGGGGATTGGCTCACTTTCATCACTTTGAGTATGAAGTGGGCCAATCCACCTTGTGTTCAACATAACGTCCGGTTGAACACAATGCAATGCACATGCCACATGCTTATCTTGGTATGTTAAAGGCACCAAACCATGCAAGCAAAACATGCAATACATGTTTAAAGCTAAAAACACCAAGGCTAGTGACGAGCATCGCTCTAGAAGCATGCAATACAATACTCAAACACCCAAACCAGCTCAAAACAGAGCTTAATCATGCCAAAACAATGGCCTAAACATGCTGAAATTGGAGCTCAAAATGCTAGAGGAACATGCACATATATTGCCCTATAAGCAAGGCACAATGCTCAACTCTCAAAGTCATTGAAAGAGTGAAGTATATGAGAGTGTGACTGCACTATATGCACTGAAATTACATGCTAAATGGTGCCATACCATGCAAACATCACATGCAAAGCATGCTAGAGACCTCAAAACACAAGGCTAGCAAGGGCCTTTGTACTACAACCATACTAAGCAATGCTCAAATGACCCTAACCATTTAAAATGGATCTAAGGCAGGTCAAAATAGTAGCAAAAACATGCTAGACTTGCAGCATAGATGGCAAGAAAGATATGCTCATGTATTAGCTCACAAACAAGGCATAATGGCACAACTCTTAAACACAATTAAAGAGTGATAAACATGAGAGTATGGCAATGACATATGCTCTGAAATTACATGTGAAATGATGCTATACCATGCAAACATCATAAGCAAAGCATGCTAGAGACCTCAAAACACAAGGCTAGCAAGAGCCTTTGTACTACAACCATACAAAACATGCATCATATGACCAAGACAGCCTAAAACAGTCCTAAAACAACCTAAATGGAGTTCTAAAACATGCTTGAAATAAGCTAAGAATGGCTAGACTTAGAGGCCAAAACAATAGCATATGTTAGGCAATTTAGCACAATTGCACTACAAGCATACAAAGCAAGCTCCATATGATCAAGACCACTCAAAACAGAGTTAAAGCATGCTAAAACATTAGCAAAAATGTGCTAGAATAGAGCTAACATAAGCTAGAATGATAGGCCAATTCATTAAGCATGTTAAGCTAGTATGCAAGATTACACTACAACTGTAAGAAGCAAGCATCAAATGACTCAACCAGCCAAAATCAGAGCTATGACATGTCAAGAAAGCCACAAAATCATGCTTGAACTAAGCTAATTCAAACCACCAAAGCATGCTACTTTGCAAGGCTACAAGTAGGATTTACACTACAAGTGTAAGAAGCATGCAACCAAAGACCAAACCAGCCAAAAATAGAGTTATGGCAGGTCCTAAAAGTCACAAAAAAGTGCTTGAACAAAGCCACAAAGAAGTAGAAACACATGCTCATTTGGTGGGCCAACAAGACAAGCAAACAAGACAAAAGGAGAGGGGACCACCCCCTCCTATTTTGAGCCTCAAAACAGGGTTTTTAGCACTGAAAATTCTCTGGATTTCAGTGGTCAAAAGGCCACGAAAAGTTGTTTTGAAAGGCCTTGAAAGATAGCTCAAAAGCTATACGAGCTAAGGAACAAAAGGGAGAGACAACCCCCTAGCCAAACAAAGCTTAAACCACCATTTTTAAGAGTGAAAAACAAATTTTTCTTCAGTTCAAAACCAAACCAAAAACAGTTTGCAAATGTGGTAAAAACAAGCATGAAAATAAGCTTAAAAGAGGGAGATGCTCACCCTTGAAGCATAGCACAAGAACAACCACTTTTCTTGAGCCAAAACCACCTTAAGGAGCTCCAAGAAGGCCTTGTAGAACCTCAGCTCAAGGATCAACAACTTTCATCAAGGATTGATAGGCCAAGGGATAGTGTATCTACATTTGTAAGCTCCTATGCACAAAGGTTCTTGAGACGGAGAAATGTAGAGAGAGAAGTGTAGAAAGAGAGGCTCCCAAAAACTCTTCCTAAAATGTTCTAACCCTTGAATATGAGATATAAGGCTCTCATATATAGCAAAATATCAAGCTTTGGTCGAAATATCTCCAAAAGAGACAACTGGAACAAGCTGGAGCAAAATATCTGTCAAAAACTGCTTTCTGCCATCTGTGGCCGGCACTGTACCAGTATTGGTTGGCACCTTACCATTGTTGGCCGGTAGGGGGTCACTTTTGGACGGCCTAGGGCCGGCATTGGCCATTCATGGCCGGCACACTCCCATAGAGGCCAGCAGCAAAAATCAGTCCTAGTCCCCGACTTGAAGCAAGCCTAACTCCTTCATCTGGATGCCTTTTCAGGTCATTCTTGTGTGCAAATTGAAGCCCCGAAAGTCTTCTTTCCAACGGTGGTGGCCTCATAGATGAACTCCAAGGGTGCAAACATATAGGCCTGATTTAGCGAGTGCTGCTCGACTCTTTCTTAACGGTTTATGCCCATTTTCTTCCCCAACTGGGTTTCTTCTCTCTCCTCTTCTTTTCTTCAACTCCAAACCCTTAAGCAAGGTGTTTTGAAAGATTTTTCAAGAGATTTCACCTCTCTTTCATTCATTTCCACTTTGTCCTTGCTCGGTTTACCGAAAAGTGCAACATTTTACAAAATGCGAGCGTCGGAACATCGTAGGAACTTATTTTCAAAAATATTTGAAAGAGAGGGTTTTAAGGTCTAAAAACCATTCAAAATAGTTTTGGTCCAAAAGGGGATGTGAAGTCGGGATTTGACTCTCTCCTTGCCGAAGAAATCGAACCTTTGCCCTGCACAACTTTCACCACCAAGTAAACCATCAGTAGCGCCCAAGTCTTAAGGGCGGTCAAAAATGGGGTGTCTACACTCGCCAAGTTAGTTCAATTCTAATGTAGGCAAGTTGAGTTCAACTCTACCATACGATAAGTCTAAGTTATTCGTCATGTTTCAATTGGAAACATCGCAAACTTAGTTTAACACTATCATATGGCAAGTATAATTTAACTTTACCATACGATAAGTCTAAGTTACTCGTCATGTTTCACTCGGAAATATCGCTAACTTAGTTGAACTCTACTATAGGCAAGTTGAGTTTAACTCTGCCATATGGTAAGTCTAAGTTATTCATTACGTTGCCAACTTAGTTCAACTCTACCATAGGCAAGTTGAGTTCAACTCTACCATACGACAAGTCTAAGTTATTCATCATGTTTCAATTGGAAACATTGCAAACTTAGTTCAACTCTATTACATGGCAAGTATAATTCAACTCTACCATACGATAAGTCTAAGTTATTCGTCATGTTTCAATCGGAAATATCGCAAACTTAGCTCAACTCTATCATATGACAAGTATAATTCAACTCTACCATATGATAAATCTAAGTTATTTGTCATGTTTCAAGCGGAAACATCATCATAAGACTACTTCATTCCTATCGCACAAATATCAACAATAAAAACAAAATCAGGCAAGTGTTTTATTAAAACTTCGGCTAATAAGATTAGTACATAAATCTAAGAAAAACAAAAACTAATGATAGAAAAATTTCAGATTGCAAGTGTTCCAAGGTCGTGGCAACTCCTTGCCATCACTGTCTTCTAGCCGATATGCTCTGTTGCCGGCAACCGAGATAATTCTATAAGGCCCTTTCCAGTTTGGGCCAAGCTTGCCCTCCCTAAGATCTTTCTTGTTGCTGACAACTTCCTTCAGGATGAGGTTCCTAACCTTGAACTCTCTCTTGGGTTGACCTTCTTGTTGTAAGCCCTAGCAAATTGCTGTTGGTATGCCCTCAGCCGAATTGCTACTCTCTCCCTTTTTTCTCCAGTAGATCCAGATCTCGGGCTAGGAATGCCTTATTGGTCCCATTCTCTACTCCCTGGGTTCTGATTCCAAGGATGCCGACCTCCAGCGGGATAACTGCTTTAGTGCCATAAGCCATGGCAAAAGGAGACTCCCCAGTTGATCTTCTCGGCATAGTCCGATATGCCCAGAGTACATTGGGCAACTCGTCCACCCATTTTCCTTTTGTTGCTTCCAGCCTCTTCTTGATCCCATCCAAGATGCTTTTGCTGGATGCTTCTGCCTAACCATTACTCTGGGAGAAACTAGGAGTAGAGTAATAGTTCTTAATTTTATACTTGACATAAAAGCTTTTGATTAATTTACTGTCAAATTGGGTCCCATTGTCTACCATAATGGCTCTTGGAATCCCAAACCTGGTGATTATGTTCTTCTAGATGAAATTCTTTGCATCCACATCTCTGATTTTGGCCAAGGGTTCTGCCTCTACCCATTTTGTGAAGTAATCAGTAGCTACTAGCAATAACTTTCTTTGTCCAGTCGCCTAGGGCAATTGCCCAACATGATCTATGCCCCACTGGGCAAATGGTCAAAGGCTGTATACTAGATTCAAATCTACAACTGGCTGGTGTATCAAAGGTGCAAACCTTTGACACTTTTTACACTTCCTCACGTAGGCTTCAGCATTCTTCTGCAAGTAGGGCCACCAGTACCCTAGAGTTATGGCCTTATGAGCAAGTGATCTGCCCCCAGTATGGCTTCTACATACACCTTCATAGATCTCGTACAGGAAATCCTTTACTGGGATGGGTGCACGCATCTCAAAAGAGGCCTAGTAAAGGACCTTATGTAGAGATGGCCTTCTGCTGTCAGGTTGAACCTGGCCGACTTCAATCTCGTCATGTGCACCTCTTTTCAGTCATCTGGCAGCTTGCCATCCTTGAGGAACCTCACTATTACATCCATCAAGCTTGGACCCATCTCCACACATATTGCTTCATATTCTATGATCAGTGGTTCTACACTTGGGCCTGACAAATAATCAACCATTATTTTCCTTGCCTCCCCTGATTTCATCGCACTAGCCAGGTTAGCCAAAGCATTGGCATGACTATTATCATCTCGATTAACCTGCTATAGCCGGCAATCCTGGAACAATGCTAGCAGTCTGACAGCCTTTTTGACATAGGCTATCATTCTTTTATCTAGGGCTGCATACTCGCCCGTTGTTTGATTTACAATAAGCTAGGAGTCGAAGAAGACTACCACCTCATCGGCTTCTATGGCTGCTGTTAGTTTCAATCCTGCAATCAGTGCCTCATACTTTACTTCATTATTTGAGGCTTTGAGCCCCAAATGAATAAACTGTTCTATCATTTTCTCATTTGGCGATACTAACACTACTCCTGTCCCCGCTCCTTGACAGTTTAAACTTCTATCAATAAACAGGCGGAAGGAATCGCCGATGTAGATATCGTAGGGTCTTGCTTGCTTTGCCTTCTTCTGTTTTGCTGGCGTGGGGTCCTTTGGGCCCAGTTGAGTTTCTTCTGGTTCTCTTGGACATTTTAAGCCGCGGCTCACCAGAGCCGACGTGGGAGAGCACCAGAGGTGAACTTGGCCACAAAGTCGGCCAGAACCTGGGCCTTAATTGCTGTTCTAGGCCTGAACTCCAAGTCGTATTGACCTAACACTACTGCCCATCTGGTTACTTTACTTGGCAGATCTCCTTGCTGCAACAAGGACTTCAAAGGATGCTCAGTCAGTACTGCAACCTTATGGGCTTGGAAGTAGTGATTTAGTTTTTTCAAAGCCATCACCAGGGCTAGTGTCAATTTCTCCAAGGACAGGCACCTGGTTTCTGCACTTGCTAGGGTCCGACTTACATAGTATACTGTCTTTTGTTCTCCCTCCTCTTCTTTGATTACCACTGCACTCACTGCGTGCTCTAAAACTGCCAAGTATAGGAACAACTCTTCCCCAGGTATTGGATTTGACAGAACTGGAGCTGGTGTTAGGTACCTTTTCAAGTCGGCCAAGGCGACTTCGCACTCTTCTGTCCACAAAAAATCTGTGGCTTTCTTTAACAAACTAAAAAAACGCTTTACACTTATCAGAACTTCAACTGATAAATCTGTTCAGGGCTGTCACCTTGCCGGTCAAAATTTGAACCTGCTTGGCTGACATCTGGCTCTTCAAGTCAAAGATGGCCTTGATTTGATCTGGGTTTGCGTCAATGCCCCTTCTGGTGACCAAGTATTCTAGGAACTTACTAGACTCGACTCCAAATACACATTTCGAAGCATTGAGTCGGAGCCGATATGTTCTTAGAATATCAAAAACTGTCTTCAAGTCGGCCAGATGATTCCTAGGTTCTTTGGTCTTCATGACCATATCATCAATGTAGACCTCTACTGTCTTCCCAATCAGATGCTTAAACATCTTGGCCACTAATCTCTGGTAGGTTGCTCCTGCATTTTTCAACTCGAAAAGTAACACTCTGTAGCAGTACAGCCCTTTTGGGGTAATAAATGCAATCTTCTTCTCGTCAGAGGGATACATTGCTATTTGGTGGTATCCCCTATAAGCATCCAGGAAGCTCATCCTCCTATGCCCTGAAGTGGCATGCACCAGCTGATCAAGAGGGAAGCTATCTTTGGGACAAGCCTTATTTAGATTGGTGAAGTCCACGCAGACCCTTCACTTCCTATTATTCTTTTTCACAACTATTGTGTTAGACAACCAGGTTGGGTAGTTCACCTCCCGAATGGCCTTGGCTTCCAACAGCTTATCCACTTCGTCCTCCATTACTTCCACATGAATCAATGTCGGCCTCCTTGCCCGCTAAATGACTGGTTTTGCCGACCTGTCTACATTAAGCCTGTGGCAGGTGACCTCAGGGTCGATACCTGGCATCTCATAGGGCGTCCAGGAAAACACTTCTATGTTTGCTCACAAGAAAGCTTCCAACTCCTTTTCTTCATTTTCGGCTAAACCTGAGCCGAGAAGAAAGAAGCGCTCCTCGTCACCTTCTTGAACCATAATTTTCTTCAAAGTCTCCTCACTTTTGTCGGCTGGTTCTTTGCCGACATCATCTAGGACCTCTATGTCCTCATCTTCAATTTCCACTGTCTCTGCTTCTCGCACATTATAGATGGACTTCATTGCTGCCATGGAGCAATTTTTTGCCTGCACCTAATCCCCTCTGACCTCCTCAATCCCATGTTCAGTTAAGAATCGCAACAGCTGGTGCAATGTTGAGGGAATAGCTCTCATTGCGTGCAACCACGATCTACCCAAGATAACATTGTAAGAGGGGGGGTGTCAATTACCGTGAACTCCGTGCTTACCTTCTAATACATGCCTACACCTCCAAATTCGTGGCTCCTAGAGGCCACGTCGGCGTTCTATTGAACCCAACCATCGGGCTGTTGGACTGTTCTAGATCATTTGGGTCCAAGTTCCTTGTAACATCTAACATACATGATGTCACAAGAACTGCCTTGATCAACTAGTATGCGTCTTACTTGGTACTCCACAATCTTCAGCGTTATCACCAAGGCATCATTGTGTGGATGTTACACCATATCCAGGTCTGCTTCGGTAAAAGAGACCATTGGTCTCTGGTACTCATTAGTCACATGCTTCTTTTGCTAGACCTGATACACATGCTGCAGGTGCCTCACTCTCTGAGTCTTCCCACGTACCTCATTCTTATTGACTTTCGAGTGAATCACATTAGTCACCTGAGATCCATCTGCTTGCTGTGGTGACGGTGGTGGAGGTAGTGCTGTCGGTGCTTGTGGCAGCCTTATCTGCTTTTCCCTTATTCTAGCCTCATCTACTAGGTCTCTTAGATGACCCTGTCTGACTAGATCCTCCAAATGCGTCTTCAGAGCCCTGCACCCCTGAGTCAAGTACCCATCCTCATTATGGTAGACATAGTGCTTCCCAAGGCTCCTTCCCATAAACTCGCCAGGGATCTTCTCCGATGCTTTATAATACGGTTGATTCTTGATTCTTTCTAGAACTTTGTAAATCAGGATCCGGAACACAGTGGTGACTGCCTGTGCAGCCCTCAAGCCTGTCTCCTACCTATTAAAACCAGTGTTACCTTGACCTCACTTTGGCGAGGCGTTTCTCTTTTCCTACTTAGGTGCATTTGTTCTGTGCGTGTCTTTCTCTACTTTGGCATATTTTTCAATTCGTGCCATGAGCTTC
The DNA here is from genome assembly GCA_030407325.1 of Camellia japonica. Taxonomy (NCBI): domain Eukaryota; kingdom Viridiplantae; phylum Streptophyta; class Magnoliopsida; order Ericales; family Theaceae; genus Camellia; species Camellia japonica. The sequence continues at coordinate 179,103,707 of JAPPVO010000059.1, read as the reverse complement.
TCCATACCCTTTAGTAGAGTTTTTTCAAGTGACTTTTGAAGCGGGCATTCAACCTCCAGGCCCTTTTTGAAAGATACAACCGCTAGTTCTTGGTTGCATGCCGGTATTCAGTTGAACACTTCATAATATCGTTTGGCATAAGCCCTGAGGCTTTCACCTTCGCTAATGTTCAAAGCCAGTAGAGAGTTTACCCTTAGTGGCTGCAACTTATTTGTTACAAACCTGGCCACAAACATCTCGGCCAGGCCTTCTCAACTCTTCACAGTTCCTTTCGGCAACTTGTGGAACCAATCCGATGCAATTTCCCCAAAGGATGAAAGGAACATCTTGCACAGCAGTTGCTCGTTCCCACTATACAAAGCCATTGAATTTAAATATAAGCCGACATGAAAGTTCAGATTAGACTTACCGTCATAAACCTGAAACCTCGGCATATGAAACCTCTTTGGGGCCTCAAACCTATCCAACTCCACTGAGAATGGCATTCTCAGCTTGATGGGGGATGTGACCTCGGCGTTGAGTCGCTTTCTCTAGAGGCAGTCTCTCAGATCCTCTTTCGTTCTACCGGGAGCTCGGCTATCAACATATTTCATCCTTTTTGGTATGCTGCTCCCGGCGTCATGGTGTGTCCTCTTGGACTTTACTTCATTTACTGTATCAAAACAAAGTCCTTTCCCCTGGACATGCTGATGTTCTTTGACATAGGTTCCCTTGGTACGAGGCGTCCTCTGTGACTCACCTCTCACTGACTCTGCTCGCTTGACATCCTGTGAGGGCTGATGTGAATGCTCATTTTCCTTGGCATGTTGCGGGACTGTTGGGATGGTTTTCTGCCCCCCTTTCTAGGCGTTAGTCTTGGCCGCTGGTACCGGCGTATCCTGCAATAGGAATGGTGGTTGCATAACGTTGTTCTGCATCATGAAGTTGACAACCAATTGTAGGTATGCCAACTTGTTTGCCATTCCTTTCATCTCGCCATCTCTCCTCAGGCATCTAACCTTCCATACCTGGAGGTCGTTTTCGTTGTAATACTCATCTCAGTCTGCTTTCTTCAAGGCGTTCCCCTCTTTGCCGACGTCATTTTCCCCAGGATTCAGATCCTGCGCTCCTTCATTATGGCTTTTTTTTCCCGATGTTAGGATCTGCATATTCACAACTCTCGCTGTTAATCGTTGTTGGCCATCTATTCTCCTTAAGTTCCTATAGATGGCGCCAAATTGTGGGTGTTGATTTCTGACTACACAACCAAATGAGGGAACCCAGCTGGAGAGCACCGGTAGAATAGATTAAGCCCAACACTTTGCATAAAGAAGATGAGAATCCGGCGGTAATTCGTCCACCCGGGGGCACTTCGACGATCAAGTCAGTAATCAATATCTTTCAAAGATAGCAAATTGTACTTAAAATCACAAGAAAGAATTTACCTTAGACCCATGAGGGTGCCTTATTTTTATAACCAATAGTGAACTGATCCCTTTTGAAGCCTTATTTCAATAGACTCAGGCTCAATGCTCATCACGGACCCTCGTCTAGATAGAGATAAGCTCTTCTTGAGCCTTATCTTTATCCAGACTGAGATCCTCCCTTTTTATAAGACTTTTGTCCCTTATCTACTTATCTCGGATTCCAGTATCTCTGCAGATAACCTTGGCTTAGCCGAGATCATGTCGGTAGCACAACCAAGCCACGTGCCACTCGGCTGGCACTTCAGCGTCACTTTAACCACGTGCTGTTATTCACCAAATACTTCCTCACATATATATATATCTATATATTTATAAAGTTAAAGAGTAAAAATTGAAACTTCAAAGTGCAAATTGAGTTTTAGAAATCTTGGGAGGAATCAATTTTTTTAAAAAATAAAATATTGTTGGAGGGAAGAGCTTATGTAATTTATGAATATTGAAAACTAATACCACTATATTTAAATAGTTTATGCAAAATTTCAAGGTGGCATCACCCGTGCTAGCCCTCCGGTCCATTCCCAGGGCCATTGACTCTTTATTATTTTATTATCATGGGGTTTGGACTAGACCGATTTAACCTATTTTGTGGGATTAGATTTCTTACGATTTTGAGTTTGTCTAAGCCCCTCTTGTCTTGCTATTCAAGTCCAAGGAAGGGTTATCACGCACTAATACCCCTCTTTACTCTTCAATATTATGAATATTCACACAGAGAGAGAATCAAAACAATCTATATATAAAATTTTCTTGAAAAGATTATATTAATGATCTCTGTAGTATATCTCTTATATTAATTTGGTAATTGTCATTTTAATTTAGTAGATTTAATTATAATAAGTTTGTCATTTATTATAATAAATCCTATTTTTTATTTACTCCTTTTTGTCTGTTGTTTTCAATCGATTGAATGATGCAACTTGTTTACTTTTTATAGAATCAAGTTATGAACACTATTTCTATGGCATACTCTACACTCTACTCTTAGGTCTGCATATCATCATGGTGCGGACCTTATAACCATTATGACTCTGTTTATTTAGACGGATTGAATAAGGAGGGATTGGAATCTATCAGATTATTAATCTTGAGATAAATTGTTTTAGATTATTTAGTTAGATTAGATTTGTATTGTATGTTTGTTTAGTCATGAGATTAGATGTCAGGAAAGAACTATGTAATTGGATGAAATATGAATCATATGTTTGTTTGGAATATTATGGATAAGGATAAATGTTCAAATGACTATTTTATCATTTATAATTATTTACTAAGTAGTAGCAATATTAAATATATTTTTAATATTTTAATTATTTTTAACTAGATTAAATAAAATTTTATTTTATTTTATTTTATTTTTTACACAATTAAGTAAATTTATTTTTTAAAAATTAAATAAATAAAATATCAATAAAAATATATGTTATTTTTTTAATTAAAATTTTAAATAAATTTATTTTAAAAAATAATAATAATAATTAAATAATGAAATTAAATAAAACATCTATTAAAATTTAAATAATGAAATTAAATAAAATATAAACAAAATTTTAAAATAAAACATTAATAAAATATCTATAAAAATTAAATAAATAAAAAATCAATAAAAATTAAATTAAATTATTTTATTTTTAAATTGAGACATTTAAATTTTATTAAATTTTACTAAATATAATACATAACTCAATAGTAGAGGATCCAAATAGTCATTTCACCACCTAATACCATATCTCCCTTATCCCTCCATTTGTGTCCCCACCCCCCACAGGACACAATAGTCCAATGGATTTGAGACTAATAGTCCGGTACAAAAATTTTGAATCAAACAATGAACTATTAGTCTGGATGGATTAATAGTCCAATCCCACCCCTCAATTCCTCAAAATAAATACCACCTGTGAGTAACGTGTACAATATATGATAAAAAAAGGGTAAATTACACTCACCTCCCCTAAGGTTTCTAACAAATACAGGGACCTCTCCTGTAGTTTCAATAATTATAGTAACCTCCCTTACTTTACCTGACATTGTACAAATTCCCCCAATCCGTCAATTATACACAAATGACGTTACTTTTGTATACAAAATGACCATATTACCCTTTTATTTAAGCGTGAAAAGACGAAAATACCCTTTGATTGGAGTATTCAACTTTTATTTTTATTTTTATTTTTTTGTTCTCTCTTATCTCATCAGATCAAAACACTAGAAAGGGAGAGAGAGAGAGAGAGAGAGTGAAGGTCGCAGGTGCCGCTCCTTTCGCCGTTTGTCTTCTTCCTTCCGTCGCCACCATCTTTCCTTCTCTTTCTCTTTCGCCGTTCACCGCCCGCCGCCCGTTTTTCCTCTCCTTCTCATCTTCTTCGTCTTTTTCTGAAACCCTAGCCCTAGATCTATGGTTTTGAGAGCGGTGGTGGACGATGATGGCAGAAGATCCATCAATGATTTCATAGAAGCAGAGAAGTTGTGTATTTGTATCTTTTTTTGCTAATTTAGTGTAAGAAAGTTGAAAATTTTGCTTTAGATCATTTGGGTGTAGATTCCAAACACCACTAATTAGTGTAAGAAAGTTCAAATTTTTGCTTTAGATTAGTTAATGTAGATCTAGAATGTGCTCTAATGTTTGATTTTTGAAATCCAAACAAACAGCGAAATATATATATATATATATAAATATATGTTGGGTTTCAATTCTTTGCTAAAAATCCAAACAAGTGTATATGTATATATATAAAATATATGTATTTATATAACCATATATCTGGTAGACAAATTGTTCCCATGTTTATATATTTGTATATATATATATCTGTTAGAAGAAAAAAAAAATTATTCCCATGTTTGAATGTGTGTATATACACATATATCTGTTAAACAAATTTAGAAATTAATTTAATTGGATTTTATTTTCTTTGCTAGAAATCAAAATATATTTTCATGGGTTTCAATTCTTTGCTGAAAATCTAAACAAGTGTATATGTATATATATAAAAATATATGTATATATATAAACATACTTTTGGTAAACAAATTGTTCCCATGTTTATATATTTGTATATATATACATATATCTGTCAATATATTTGTATGTATATATATCTGTTAGAAGAAAAAAAAAATTCTTCACATGTTTGAATGTGTGTATATATATACATATATCTGTTAAACAAATTTAGAAATTAATTTATTTGGATTTTATTTTCTTTGCTAGAAATCAAAATATGTTTTCATGTGTTTATATACATGTATCTGTTCTGTGGCTGTTCTTTGCTAGAACTGTGGATGTTCTTCTTTACATGAAAACATAATTATCTATTCATGTGTAATAAAGTTGTTCTTTAGATAAAGTTCCCATGTGGTTTCAAAAGATGTTTTCATGTGTTTAAACAAAATTCCCTCTGGTTTTCTTTAGATAAAGGTCTTCTTTAGATAAATTACACAAACGACAGTACAGATTCCATCCCTATCTGATTTTCTCAACAAGACACTTGAGGGCATTATGGACATTTCAACGTATATCTTTGATAACATCAGCAGTTTCTGCTAGTTTTGTGAACGGAAGTCAAAAAATGGGGGAATTTGTACAATGTCAGGTAAAGTAGGAGAGGTTACTGTAATTATTCAAACCACAGGAGAGATCCCTGTATTTGTCAGAAACCTCAGGGGAGATAAATGTAATTTACCCATAAAAAAATGATGTCTCTGATCTTTTTCCTGTTTATAAGGTTGATGTTGCTCGTCTCAAAGTCGTCAATAATTTAATGGGAGAATAACAAATTAGTGGAAACAGAAAAATAATTTATAAAAATATAAATAAATTTATAATTTTATTTATTAATATTTATAATAGTAATATTTTTTTTATAAATACTTTTCACTATATGTGGCAAAGCAACCAATTTATAAATATAGACAAGATCTCTATCAAAATTTGCCTGACAAACAAACAGCCTATTAATGATCTCAACCAGTTTTACATGTATCTAATTGAAATTTTTTATTTGAAATTGACATAAAGCATTAAAATCTTTACCTGCTAACCACTGAAACTGTTGCATCTATTGCATCCAGACATAAAGGTTTACTAGATAAACTATTGTACAAGACTTTTTCAAAAAAAAAAAAAAAAAAAAAAAAAAAAAACTTGTTGTCTAGTACAAGAAAAATTAATTGATATTGTTGAGACACCAAGTGACACACATGGCTGATCATAGACACCTAAACAATTTATCACTTAATGCATGCCACTAACAGTCTGCTATAATTGGGGATAGGGGTGGTTGTTGTGCTACCTGCTGTGATAACACATATTGTACCATATTTTTTTTTTTGAAATACTCTCTTTAATTCAAAACATTATTGATTTCCTTATTGGTTGCAAATAAAAAATAAATTAAAATGTTTTCTTTTTTTGATGTTCTTTTACTTTTTTATTTTTTTATTCTTTTTTTATCAGCAAAAATAGAACATTATTGATGACAAAAGTATACAATTACATATGAGATTTACATCAATAAAGGAGTGCATGAGCAGAAAGCATCGTAGCTAACTAACTCAATCTCAACTAGGTTGATACCGAGTAGAAAGCTTAATCATCTGCAAGCTCAACCACAAAGGGTTGGTGAGAAATCAGGCCCAGCAAGAAGAGAAAACCCCCAAGAAAATCAGCCCCAATCTGCCAGGCAGATCATAACACAAATAACAACCCCAGTAGCAGCCTTAATCAACACAAAAATCAACCCTTTATGTATAATTTAACTTGCTGCAAGTTATACACAATATCATTTACTGAGAAAATAAAAGAGGGGTTAGAAGTTCTGACCCACAATGCAATCCTGATCTTGATAGAATCACACAGCCCTTCAAAATCTTCCAGTGAGCCCTTCAAAATGCTTTCTTTCCTCTGCTTCTAAATAGACTAGAGCACCACTAATGGTATGACTTTAATGGCCAACTCCTTTTTTTTGAGTTTAACACTAGCCCACCACTGTAACAGACCAAACATTGATCCAGGCACTGCCCAAGATACACCCCACCAACTGATAATATTGGACCAAATCCTCCAAATAAAGGGGCAAAACAGAAGCACATGATTTATATCTTCCACTTCAATCTTGCAGAAAATACAGTTTACATCTGAAGCATCACTAAGAACACCAATTCTTTGATGATAGCTGACTGCCTTGATCCTCTCTTTCCATTCTAACCACCCAAAAAACTACACCTTAAGTGGAGCCACATTCTTCCATATGAACCCTGCTAAGTTGCTAACAGATTCAAAAGATGATTCACTCCACTTATAGGCAGAAGCAACAGTAAAAAAATCAGAATTATCTGCATTCCATTTTAATTTGTCCATCATTCATTCCCTAAGAGCAGGTGCATTAAGTAACATTACTCTCAGTCTCCTCAATTCTTCTAATTCCCACTGAAACAATGATCTCCTGAAAACCAGTTCCCATTCTTCATTTCCATTTCTCTGACTGCTTACCACTTTCACTGATTCAGCTTTATCAAGGGACATATAATATAATCTTGGAAATTCATCTTTTAGACATACATTGCCAACCCAATTGTGAAGCCAAATCTTTGTTTTCCTCCTGTCACAAACAATAAGAGATATGTTATTTTTGAAAAATTCCACCAACTGAGGGCAAGATCCAACAATTCCCAATATATCTCTCTAGACCACAGATAACCTTGTACATTCAACAGGTAGTGGCCACCAACCCCCTCCAACCTCTTTATATTTGTTGCAAATCACTTGCTTCCAGAGAGCATCATTTTCAATCCCAAATCTCCACTACCACTTCAAAAGAAGGCAATCATTCTTGAGTCTCACTTTTCTTATTCCTAATCCCTCATTACTTTTGCTTTGTGTGATTTCCCCCATTTAACTAAATGAATTTTTCTTCTTAGTTCATCACCTCCCCATAAGAATCTAGATTGGATTTTATCAATCTCCTTTTCAATCCCTTCATGCATCTTGAACAAAGATAGGTAATAAATTGGTAAGGATGATAACATAGACTTTATCATTGTCATCTTACCAGCAAAAGATAATAACCTCCTTTTCCAAGAAGCCAACTTCTGTTTGATTTTATCAATTATTGGTTGCCAAGTTCTTCTTCTCCTTGGATTATCTCCCCAGGGCATACCCAAATATTTCAATGGCAAACTTTGATGTAAACAGTTCAAAATGGCTGCAAAATCTTTAGTGAGCTCATCATTAATCCCAATCCCACAAACCACACTCTTATGATAATCTTTAGCCCAGACAATATTTCAAAACTGTCACGACCCAAACCCGCCCCTATGGGTTTAGCACCGTAACCGGCCAGTAATCCGTGATTACCGAAGGCCTGCTTAACAGTAGAACAGTAAAACAGAGTACAGGGGCATGGCGGAAGCTAATACAGTAAATAAACAATGTCCAATGAGCTGTGACAGTCTGTATGCAAAAAGACTTTTCATACATATATATAGTCGGTGACCAAACAGTATGCACATCATAACAGGACAGTCTATACATACATGTACATTCAGAACAGGGATCTAATCCCTATTAAACAGGACAGTAACAGTCTATACAGTCTATACAGTAAACAAAACAGTTACAGAGACAGACGGGGAATATTAAAACACCCCTAAGCCAAAGCTTGAATGGGCTTGGAACCTCACGGTGAGGCACAGTGGTTGACTAACAAAACAAAAGCTTGCCTGACGCTCCTAGCAGCGGTCCGGTGCCTGAACACCTACATATATATATGAGCAGTGAGCTAAAGCCCAGTGAATAACATAATGCGTAAAGAGGTTAGCAAAGAATGTCCCTTCAGTATTTTAACCAGTCGTTGCCTTGGTAAATCAGTTATACGATCGGTGGCTTACATTTCATGCCATATCAGTCATTTAGAAATCATAGTAATCGTACGTGGCACATCCGTTAGCAGAACAGTACAGTAGTAGTAGTGTCAGTATATGACAGTATAGTAGCTGTAACGGTACAATGCAGTAACAGTATGGTAGCAGTACAGTAGCAGTAACAGTAACAGTGCAGTAACAGTAACAGTAACATTTCAGAAAACAGTACAGTACTTATGGACTCAAGAGGTGTCTCGCACGGGTTCTAGAGGTGGCTCAAACTGTAGCACTTAATTCCGTACAACACTTTGTTCCAGGTTTCACAGATTGGCTTTAAGCCCAGATTTTTCATATGTATGGACTCAAGAGGTGTCTCGCACAGATTCTAGAGGTGGCTCACACTGTAGCACTTAGTTCCGTACAACACTTTGTTCCATATCAGAAATACAGAATGGCCTCTGGCTTAACAGATCAAACAGTGAATGATGACCATCATAACAGTAAACAGAAGTTCCAAGATAAGAACTGACAGAGATATCTATGACAGTAGCAGTACAGTACAGTAACAGTAAGTTGCTATGGATGCCACGAATACAGTCCATAATTAAGACATTCAGTTCATTCAGTAGACAGTATTTCCTTCAGAAACAGTTCAGTTGGTCATTCATAAAATAATCATAATTGAACACATCTTTACAACATTGTTACTCACAGAGTTTTGGGCTACAGATGAGCTAGAGCGTCTCCAGATGCCAACCCTACACAATTACAGATTGAACACACACTAAGCTACACAGTTGGGAAAATCAATAACTTAATCCCTAATTTGCCTCGGTGTGGTTCTACATCAATATCCTCCTTAAGATGCATGAAACATGCCCTAGGAATGCCTAGGATGGAAAGAGGATGCAAAGATGCACTCAGAAAACATTTTCAGAATTTTCAGAAAACAGGGGTCCCGCTCGAGCGTGACTAACTCCGCTCGAGCGGACATGCAATAAAAGGTTTCCGCTCGAGCGTATACTTACCCGCTCGAGCCTACTTCAAAACAGTCAAAAGTGCTGGGAGCACGAATTCCACGCTCGAGCGCCAGTCACCCCGCTCGAGCGTGAGTCCAAATTCTGGAAATTCCAAATTTGAACCTCAAGCTCAAATTCAACTTTTGAAATACCAATTTTGATCCTCTTGGGCTAATTTTCTGGAAAACATTTGTAAATCCATAGAATAACATGATTCAAAGATTAATTTGAGAAATCAAAGCCCAAAGGTAGTTCAATTAAACATGATTTCAAACCAAAATTCAAGAACATGATGAACATGCAATATCCATGAATTCAATCAACTTCAAAGGCTTTCAACACTTGCTCAAATGAGCCAATTTCTTCTTAAAACATGATGAAACCATGGACTTAAACATAAAACATGTACATGCATGCAAGATTCTATGAAATCAAACCTCCAACTCAACAATTGTATACATGCATGCGTGCTAGAAGCTACAATTCAACATTTTTGAAACCAAAGCTTGACTTTAAACCTCAATATAACATGAATCATGTAAGAACTAAATAAAGTAAGTTTCAAGAAGATTGGTTCCTCTACCTTATGCTTTCAATTTGAGTATAAAGGCTCAGTTTGCAATTCTTCTATGATTCTTCAAATCTCCAAGCAATTCAAGATGAAATGTGATATCAATATTTCTCCTAATTCTCTCTCTCTAATCGGCTATGAGCTCAAGAATGGGCTTGATGAAATGTTATCTCTAGAGGCTCAAGTGATGTGTAAAGTAGGCCACTAACATGGCAAAGTTGTAATTAAGGCCAAAATCTTGTAATTAAATTGTTTTGATCTAATTTAACCATACCAAATAACATTTTAATTAAATATACATTAAATCATATTAATTCCAATTGGCAAAAAAAACTAATCGATTTCAGATTCGGCCGCCGACAAGGCCTTCAATTTGCAATTTAATGCATAAAACATGAACATATAGTTCAACAGTCAAACAGATAGACATGCATTTCAACAGATACAGTCAATCAATCAGTTTCGGAGTTCAGTCAGTCAGTTCGGTATTTCAATCAATTCAATTATCAATCATGGTCAGTCTCAGTTTAGCAGTAATCAGTGACAGTATCAGTAATCAGTGGTCAATCAGTGATCAGTGATGAGGGTTGTTACAAAAACACCTCAAAATCCTTTTAACAGTAAATACTTTATCCCTTTCTACTTCACAAAATAATATTGTGTCATTCGCAAATTGCAAGTGAGTAATGTTTAGATCATTTGAAGCAACAACTACTCCTTTAATCAAACCCATCTGCTTAGCTCTGGTCAGCAAAATGTTTAAGCCCTTAGCCACAATATTAAATCGTAAAGGTGATAATGGATCACCTTGTCTAAGTTCCCTTTGAGGACTGAATTCAGATGTTAGTGATCCATTAACCAATATGGAGATTTTGGCTGATGAGACACACACTCTTGTATCCAATTAATCCATTTGGAACCAAACCCAAAATTTGAAAGCATGGAGAAGAGAAACTCCCAATTAATTGAGTCATATGCTTTCTCAAAATCAAGTTTTAAAACAATACCTTTCTTCTAATTCTTCTTCCAACCATCAACAATTTCATTAGCAATCAACACTCCATCCAAGATACTTCTTCCTCGTATGAAAGTTGATTGAGATTCACTAATAATCCTTGGCAATATTTGTTTGATCCTATTTGATAATACTTTTGCAAGAACTTTGTAAAGTGAACCTACGAGACTAATAGGTCTGTACTTACTGAGGCAAGAAGGATTATCATTTTTAGGAATCAAAGTAACAAAGGAGCTATTAATTCCATGCACCAATTTAGAGTTTTGATGAAACGCCCTCATGAACTGCATCACATCCCCTTTTATTGACTGCCATCACTTCTAAAACATCATCAAGTTGAAACCATCAGGACTTGGAGCCTTATTCCAGTCACAGTTTTTAACTGTTGCTGCTACTTCTGATTCTGAAAACTCAGTTTCTAATGTATCTCTAACCTCATCTCCCCCAATGGATTTAAAAGGACCAGATAAGCTTGGCCTGCTGAACCATGATTTAGAAAAATGCTTCCTTGAAATGTCGCAGAACTTCATCCCTTATTTCATTGGGATCTTCCTTTATAACCCCATTAATAGTAATTGAACACAATGCGTTCTTATTATTTCTTGATGCAGCCATCACATGGAAGAATTTTGTATTTCTATCCCCTTTCAATACCCAGTTAACTTTACACTTCTGCAACCATACCCATTCCACCATTTTATTCAATTTCCATGCTTCCTCTTTTGCCTCCCTTCTTCTATTTAACTTTACCTTAGACAGTGACCTTTCTTCAGCTGCAAAATCAAGCACATGTAATTCCTCCCCAAGAAGCTTGATTCATAATCCACATTTCCAAAAACTTCATTATTCCATTGTTTCAGTGCTAGTCTAAGTGATTTAAGTTTTCTTAGACACTTGAAGCCAGCCTAGCCTTCTACATTAGTTTCATTCTAAATTTTCTCCACAAAAGTTTTGAAATTAGGATGAAGGGTCCAGGCATTCAGGAATCTAAATGGCTTTGGACCCTAATCCCTCTCATCTTTCATGAGCAGGCTGAAAGCCTTTTTGGTAATCCCCATGATTTGAAATTGAACTTCTGCAACCATTTTGGACTAAGCAAAAACTTGTCAATCCTGCTCCATTTTTCCCCTTCTTGAAAGTTACACCAAGTAAATTTCTTCCCCAACATTGGAATATCACACACTTCTAGATTTTCAATTAGTTCATTGAAATCACTCATACCTTTATCTCTTCTAGAGCAACCATTCCTCTCAAATATATTCCTAACTTCATTGAAATCACCCCCATACACCAAGGTTTTTCATCTAATGTCTTCAGTCCATTCAATATACCCCATACCCTTCTTCTGTTGGTATTATCATTTGGACCATATACATTAACAATCAAACATTCAAAAGTACAATAAAGAGTACCTGGCATAATGATGAAATTCCTGTTGTAGTAGCAGTCCACAAGTTGAAAAACATCTAGATTCCAAATGCAAAGTAATTCGCCAGCTGCTGTAGACACCCCATTTTTGACCGATCTTAAGACTCAGACGTCACCAACTGAGCGCTCGGTGATGTTGCATATTGTGCTCGTTCTGAAGTTGCGGAATCTTGGCTGCGAGCCTCACCTCCGGGCTTCCGGACTCTTTTGTACTGCGCCTCGATTTGCGAACCGGGTCCCGTTTTCTCCGTTTTCTCTTCCCGAAGGGAGGGAGAGGTCTCGTAGATCATCTCTCAGTGGCCGTAGGCTACGTTTCGTGGTCGTAGGCCATTTTTCCCGTTTGGAGCCCGGTTCCCGGTTTTCGGAGCCGTCGGCCGTGTGCCTCGGTTCGGGACCGCTTAACCACCTCCGTTTGCTCCGGTTTTTGGCATACACCTTATTTCCTCCCCTTTGAGGGACACTGTGGCTCGAGAGACCAACTTCGTGGTCAAACGCCACCTCCGGTGCTTAACAGTCAGTTTTCGGGGCCTCGGGCCGCACGTTTTGGCCCCCGAACCTTCGTTTTGCATCGGTTTGGGTTCATTTTTGGCAGAGACCTTATTTTCATTGCTAGGAAGGTTGTAGAAGGGTGGGAGGCCAGCAATTGTCCTGAAGACCAGCTTTATTCCTTCATCGCTCTTCATCGCCCGTTTTCTTCACTAGAAAGCTGACTTTTTCCATTCCCGGGCCACTTTTTCTGACTTTCCACCACACCATTGTGTTGTACACACCTGGGAGGCCACCAATATGGATTGGCCGGCCATTAACTCTTCCTAACCCTTTTGAACCCCTCTAAAAAGTTGGTTTTTCTCTCTCCTGGGCTACATTTCCTGGTTTTTCTCCACATAGCTGTGTTGTACACACATGGGAGGCCACCTTTCTGGGGTGGCCGGCCACTAATTGAGCTTGACCCTTTTGACCCTGGCCGGCCGGCCGGCCACCTGAACCTCCTGAACCTGGCTGGCCAGATTCCTCTCTCCTGGTTCCTTATAGCTGTACCCTCTGTTTTGACCCAGACCCCTGCCCGGGGATCTGCCCTTTTGGGGGGGAAATTTGAATTTGGTTTTCCCCCCCTTTTCCCTTGGCCTTTCCTCTATAAAACCAGCAACCCCAGCTCCATTTTGAAGGTTTACAAAAATTGTTTGGAGCCTTGCATACAACTCTCCCTCTCCCTCTCTTCCAAACCTCAAAACATTCTTGTTTTTTTGCACCATTTACCCTATACCCCATAGCACCACACCTCCATCCTCCATTCCAACACTTTGAGGCTGATTTTCAGAGGCTAGGAGCTCCTCTTCTTGGTCCAAAAGCTGCTGAAGACTTGTGCTACAAGGGTGAGTCTCCTTTCTCTCTTTTTTTGCCCTATTTTGCATGCTATCTTAGCTTTTGTTGCTTACATTTTTGGGTTCCAACCTGAACTGTAAATAGTCATATTTTGATCTCCTCTCCATGTTTGATCAAGGACCTCTTGTTGTTTGAGGTCTCATACTACCTCTTGTCTCTCTATCCCTCTTTTAGGCCTATTTTTGCATGATATATTAGCCTTGTTTTTGAGCATTTCTGGGCTCCGAGCCAAACTGTAAAATGTCTTTTTTTGAGCCCCTCTTCATCTTTGTTGAAGGGCTCTCCTTTGTTTGAGGCCATCTACTACCACTTGTCTCCTATCTCTCTTTGTAGGCCCATTTTTGCATGATAGTTTAGCCCTACTTGTGCTCATTTTTGAGATTTGATATAAACTGTAAAGTACCTTTTTTTATCCCCTCTTCAACTTTGTTGAAGGGCTCTTTACTATTTGGGGCCAGCTACTGTCCCTTGTCTCTAATCTCTCTTGTAGGGCCATTTTTGCATGATAGATTAGCCCTACTTGTGTTCATTTTTGAGAGTTATCATAAACTGAAAAATATCTTGTTTTAATCTAATATTCAAGTTTGTTTAAGGTCCCATTTTTGTTTGAGGTCATATGCCTCCTTGTATGCTTGATTGTCTCTTATTTTGAGCCTTACAACTAAGCCCTTGTTGCATGCTTTGTTTGACCTTCTAGCCACTGGAATCCAGTGGATTTCCAGTGGCTTTGATGCATTTTTGAGCCTCAAAATCAGAGGGGGGTGACCCCTTCTCACCTTGTCTTGTTTGATGGTCATTTTTGCCTTCCAAAGGGACCCCTCTTTGCATGCTTCTTAGCCACTTTTCAGGCCCAATTTGGTGAGTTTTGGAGCTATCATATTTGATTTTCAGAGTTGTTTGTGCCATGCTAAGTGTCCATCTTGTATGTGCTTAATAATCTCTTGCATAGCCCTCTAAAGGAGCTCATCATTTTTGCATGTGTTGACTTCATTTCAAAGGTTATTTGTGCATGTTTTGGTATGTTTTATTCACTGATTTTTGCTGGTTTGATGAGTTCTCACTTGCTTCATATACATGCCATGTAAATCATGTTTGCTAGTCGAAATCACATGCTATTTTAGTCCATCTTGCTAGCATCTTTTGGCCATGCTTCGAACTAGAATTGTTCATGTTTTGGGACTTCCTTGGTTCTGTCTTTATGCTTCATGATCAAATAATGCATGCTTTGTATAGCTATAGGCCAATGCATGTGCCTAGTTTTGTGTTTCGGGACCATTCCATGCATCGGGTGCCATGTTTCCATGTTTCGGGGTCGTCTTGCACCACATTTCAGTGCTGGAACTTGCATGCTTGAATGCTATATTTCATGCCTTGCCATGCCTTGTTAGAGTGGCATTTGTGCCTTAGGATCGGTCCTCGGTTTGCGTGCATGTGTGCACGCATCTCAAGTGTCTCATTTTCATCTTATGGCCACTGATGTGAGTGTGGCTGAGGTTCACTCATGTTGGTGTAAGTCCATTATGCATTGCGTATGCCATTTCATTTCATAGCATTGCGTATGCTAGGTTGCATGTTCGGGCATCGTGTATGTCGTGTTACATCGAGCATTGTGTATGCCATTTCATAGCATTGTGTATGCTAGGTTGTATATTAGTTGCATGGTGCATGCCATCTCATTTGCATTGCGTTTGGGATAGGAGTTAGCCCGAGCACGGGAAACGAGGGACGTTTCGTACTCCGAGTGACGGAACGTGTCTCAATTCCCAGTCACCAACGTTCCGAATTATCCATGATGGAGTCTCGGTCTTGTTGTGTTTATACGTGCATTCATTCCATATTGAGTCATGCAAATCGACTCCTCGGCCATCATGCATCGAGATGCGCGATTGGTGGCACGAGGATCGAGGACTACGCTCCCTGAAGAGTAGTCAAGCATACATGTGTGAAAATACTTTGCCATGCCCCTTTCTTGCTTTCTGTTGCAGCAAATAAAAAACCGGCACTCTTTTGGGGCTCTGTGCAATATTCTGAGCTTAAATGTAAACAGAGGCTAATTGGAGCATCGCAATGGATTTCCGTGCAAAACAACCCGAACATGCATCATTCATCATTCGGAGCAGAGTTGAGGTAGTCCCTAGCTTGCATGCTAATTTACTGCTTTCCTAGATTAATTTGTTAATTCATTAGGGTTTTGTACTTATTTGGACTGTATTATTTATTCGGGACTGTATTATTTATTCGGACCCTCTGCGCGAGGGCAATGTTGTAATAAGTGTGCGTGTGTGTGATGTATGTCTTCCAACCCCACGTCTTTCTCCCTTTTATTTACCAGCTTATGATGGTTAGATTAGGGCATGTTTCAATTAGCATACAGTATGATAGCATGTTTGCATTCATTCATCTGTCTTGCATGCACCGGGCTCGGCGCATCATACTCACTGCATTGTATTTCAATTCCGAGTTGAATACATGTTAGCTGTAGCATTTCATATGCCATGTTTAGAATAGCCGAGCCTATCTTAGTTGCATTCCTGCATGTGTTGCATTAGGCATTTCTGTATAGTTAGGATCATGCATGGATTTCTAACATAGTTTCTGTTTTGGCTTGGAGTACTCGGTAAGTTTTTACGCTTTAGCATCCTTGCATGAGTGTGAGTGACTGCCATGATAGCATGCTTACCATGAGGCTATTTGCTTATGTGATATAATTGCCTGAATGCCTGTGGGTGAAGGTTGGGTTATTTGGATTGGAACAATGCCTTGACTGTGAGTTTTAAGCCCACTAGATAATGGCAAAACCATCTTTTCTAAGCCTACCCGAGGGTGGCAAAATCTGCATTTTAAGCCTACTTGCGAGTAGCAAACCATCTTTCAAAAACAAACATGAAATGTTTCGTTCCAATTTAGGCGACCCGGTCTATACTTGTATGCTGTGCGCATCACATAGTAAATCTAGGCTAATAACCGGAATAAGAACGCATAATGTTTTCAAAACTAGATATTATGGTTAGTAGAGGCCGATCTTTGATCGGACGAGCGGGGGTGCTCACGAAGTGACCTTCCCCAATCGTACCCAAGTTCCCGAGCCGAGGCAACTTTAGTGATGACGGACACATGGCCTTAGGCAAACGAGTCAGGGTTTCCTAAATTTCTCAAAAATAAAATATTTAGGTGGCGACTCTGTATCTAGCAAAGCAGTCCATGTTTGGCACTTCTTTCAAAAATCTGTTTTCTCAAAACGATTTGCCGGATTTGGACTCTTTGGTTCAGATTAAGAACCGTGACAATTTGAGTCCTGAATTGTAGTGAAACCAAATGAACGGAACGGGACTCACCCTCCCGGGGCGTTCGGGGACGTCTATAGCTGCTCCATCTGAATCTACTGCCATGAACTCCATCTTCTCTCCTAGCCAACATGATTTGACAAACTCTTCATCTATTGACACTACAAGAAATTGCATTTTTCGCAACGCAACAAAATATGTTACTAAAAGGGAAAATTCGTTGGCAAAGAGTTTTGCCAACGCACAAAGCTACGTTGGCAACCCGTAGGCAAAAGTGAGTTGGCAAAAGTTTTTGCCGACGAAATTATGATTGCGTTGGTAAAAGTAATGCCTTTAGCGACGAACATTGTCGTCGCTAAAAGCCTCCATCCATCATCGGTAATTTACCTTGCGTTGGTAAAAGTCATTCAAATATAATGATTGTGTGGCACTTTTCGCGACACAAATTTGCATGGGCAAAAAATATACTTTTAGCAACAACATATGCATCGGCAAAAGTAAACTTTTGGCGACACATTTACGTAGGTAAATGTTGCAATTTGCCGACGATTTGTTTGTCGCTAAAGATTTACTTTTGGCAACGACAAATTGGCATTGGCAAAAAATACACTTCTACCAACACAATATGAGTGGGGAAAAGTAACTTTCAGCGACACATTTACATCGGTAAATGTTGCCATTTGCCAACGATTTGGTTGTCGATAAAGCTTTAGTTTTGGCAACGACAAATTGGCATTGGCAAAAAATACACTTTTACCAACACAATATGAGTGGGCAAAAATAAACTTTTAGCTACACATTTACCGACAAGTTATTTGTCGAGAAAGCTTCACTTTTTAACAACGACAAATTTGCAACGGCAAAAATAATTGAAACTCATTTATAATGTTTTAAAAGATTTACAGATTTACAAGAGGCATCCCTCAGGTACCACTATAACAAACTAATAACATGGATATGAAATCACACAAAATACCCCCTCCATACCCTCTCCATACCCTTCCAGCCAAAACACCAGCAGTTGCCCGAACTTACACCTAATGACAACTCCCGTTAATGAAAACCTGATCTATTACAGATTGGACAAAAAGTCCTGCACCCTTCCAAACATCAACAACACCAGCAAACATCCAACAACACAGCAGCACCTCATAGTAATAAACAGCATCACAGCAGCATCACCACAGCATCTCAGCAATAGCAGAAACATCACAGCAGCACCAGAAGAATAGCAGATCAGCAAACTGATTCAACACAGATCATCACAGTTCAGAAAACCATTTCAACTCGGCAAACCCAAACAAAATCATATAACAAATCAGAATTGACGCAGCAGTTTACCTCATTTACTAGAACAGACAGAAAACAAATCAAACAAAACCAGCAACAAAA
Source organism: Camellia japonica (assembly GCA_030407325.1). Lineage (NCBI taxonomy): Eukaryota > Viridiplantae > Streptophyta > Magnoliopsida > Ericales > Theaceae > Camellia > Camellia japonica. The sequence goes on along the minus strand of JAPPVO010000059.1, from coordinate 179,085,294 downwards.
CAACTCAACCAAATCAGAAATCAGGACAAACAGATCGCATCAATCAAAAGCTGCATCAGAGGCAGAGCACACAGAACAGAGCCAATCAGCACCAGATTTTAATTTTGCTGTAATTTAAAAAAGAAAAGTAGACATTAACAATAACATCATCTAATATGATATTAGAACACCTAACATAAATAAACAAAGAAAAAGGGCCATTCCCCTGTGCCAATCCCTGTTAAATTGGGTTAAACACCTATCCAATAGTTTTGTTAGATTACTCTCTCTTCCTAGGAAACTGGCATCTGAATTGATAACCAAAGAAATCTTTACGAAGTGAAACAATCATAATATCTGATTAAAAGAAAAAAGGTTGTTCCCAATGCGCAAGTCTCTCGCTTACCCCACTTCTTTTATAAGATACAGGTAGCTGTACCTCAACTTCTATTTATTTATTCTTTTTTTTTTTTTTTTTTTTGTGCTTTTGAAGAGGCTGACTCTAATGATTTAAACCCGTGCCACAATGCTGGCGATGGTGGACAGCACTTGCCATCACACCATATCGAATACATGGAAAAATAAGTTACTAATTGGCAAGTAACTTGAGCACCAAACAAAGTGAAAAATTAAATATGTACTGTCAAAACATATAGGAGAATAGAAGAAGTTATAGCAACAATAATTTATGAGATACTGGAAGAACTCCCCAATAAAACAATAGGATGCATCCAAGAGAGCAAACAAATAGACAACAAGAAAAGCTTCTAATCATTTTGTGAAAAGTGCATAGGGAATGAAGACTAATTTATCCATGTCAGAAGTATGCAAAAGCTAATTAACAAGCTAAGAACCCCAACAATAAATTAAAAACAAAATATACTATATTTAAGATATCAAAAAAAACCTCAATGTCTTCACAACTTGCATCCAGTGGCATAATGCTTTCAATAGCATGAGCATCTAAGCTGATGACTGCTTGGAGCTCATATTCACGTTGCTGCAACTCTGTTGAGTGGGATGCTGATAATTCTTCAATCAAAGATTGACACTGCAACAAGGAAAGAAATTAAGAATGTATAGTCAACACATAAAAGCGGAATTGAATTCTAATGATGTTGACACAGAAAAGCATATACTTTCTTGTCTATGATGCCTACATATATTTTGGTGATGATATACACATACAAAAACCAAATAATAATAATTAATATAGCAAGCAGTGCATATAGAAAAGCAGGGAAGCAGTAAATGGAAGAATGCCACTAGCAGGGAAACCTGAGAACATAAATGAATCAAATAAATCAGGCTCAAATCGCATCGCAAGTATCAACTCCGAAGAGCGAATGCATACCCTAGAGACACATGATTTAGGTTCAACATAATTTAAGGATATGGTATAGACCCAGAAGGATGGGGTTGAGGCAGAGTCGTAGAGAAAGAGGAAACTTTGGCTTATCATTTATAGCGATCCCATTTAACAGCAAGTACCACCACAAATACTCGGCCACCTAAGTACAAAACTGATTTAGATGGCTAAGGTATGAGACGTGTGCTGAAAATGCCAAAAAGACCTACCTCAGGTAGCACATCAGCTTTTCTCCCAGCTGCTATCTCAAAGGCGTATATTTTCATAAGTGCTGTAACTGCATATGCCTTGAAGGAAGAAAAAATTCAGTACAAGTTCAAACTAGAAAAGAAATGATTGCCGGGCAATAAAATCATCAATTGTATTACTTGTCAAAAAACAAAAAAAAAACAAAAAAAATTCAACTGTATCAAATCTCAAAGAAACACTCCTTTCAATAAATTATAATCAATTATATGCATGTGCATATTGAAGAGATTCAAAGTTGGTAGTTTTTCCTTTTTCAGTTCTTAGATTACTCAAGGGCTCTCAATCAAAACTGAGTCATCGAATACAAAATTTGGATACTCCATATACCATAGGAAGAGACAATCACTCAAGTGCAAGGCTCATGCCCAAGACAGCTTTTCCATTTTTGAGCTGTTAATTTCAACTTGCAAAATGAATTACTATCAGAAAAAAGCAATAATGAGCTGCCTGATACTTAACTGGTTCTTGATTTCTTCTCTTCACTGGAGTCTTTGGAGATGACTTCTGGGTCATGCAGTAGTCTGCCGCAGTCATATCATATTTACTTGCTTCCAATTTTGTATTGCTTACTGAATCCAATTTGTTCAATATTTTCTTCCCATTGGTGAGGCGAGCTGCAGTTGCTGAAGAATCTAGGCTAGAAGTTTTGATGAAAGAATTTGCATGCTGTTTATTACAAAAGAAATTAAATCAAGTAACAAAGTGCGTTTCTATTTTTCTGGAGGTACACCCTAGAAACATGCAGAAAGGACGAATTTTTCATATATAAAGCAAAGAGATGACCTCAACTCTAAACACTTATTTGTGTTCTAGTATCACCAACAGATATGGAAAAAGTGCTTATACAACAGCAAGAATGTGGTAACAGAAGAAATTTATATATATTTCTGCACACTATAACCTTTATGCACAAAATACATAAGGTTTCATTAGTGTTTCTAATCTTCTCTTTTCATTTTTATTTTGTCTTTTGATTATTTGTTTTTTGTTTTTGTTTTTGTTTTTGTCTTTTTTAGCATTGGTTGCTGAACATAGCATCCTCCCACTTAAACAGAAGTTAGAATTTAGAGAAGAGCAATCACCTGAAAGTTTTTTAATCTCAAATTACCAAATTAACTTAATTTTTTGCAAGTGTAATTTACATTACCTCATTCCATCTCAAACTCATTCTGTAAAACTAACACTAAAGTGTCTTTCAAGGAGTCAAAGTTAAAACCAAGAGAGACCTCCACCTCCTGAATTTTACCTCAGATTCTATCATACCCACACTTTAGCCAAAAACAACAGATGCTTGCCCTTCTCTCAATAATGTTTTTGTGAGTCCCGCATTGAACCAAAAAATAAATAATAATAATAATAAGTATGCAATGGAGCCCAACGTGAAAATTAATGAGTATAAATTGGTCATAATTGCTATCAAATCCAAGTAAAAATAGGAATTTTTCAAAATTGAGTTAGGTTTTTACAGCTGAGGCAGGTTTTGAAAAATAAATTTCCGGTCAGAGTAGTGCAAATAGCTTATGTAATTCTTCAGTTAAATCAAGTGAATGTGAATGTTTTAATCCAAGCAGATGAAATCATATATATCAATGTCGATTAACCAATCTAACTATGTAGAATAAGATACTTAAAAAAATATATGTAGAATAACATAGAGCGATCACAAAAGAGACAAGGTTTTAATACGGAAAATCCAAACTCAGTAAAAAACCATGAACCTAGGGTATCCACTAGTATCCAAAGTTCAAGTACAACTTAAAACATTAGATGCCAAGATCCTACCTACTGTGACACTAAGATGTAATAGCAGTTTCAGTAGATGTAAGTGCTTCCTCTCAGCCACTCCATTTTGAGAGGGAGTATGTGGACAGGAAAACTGATGGTGAATGCCATGAGTGTGAAGATAATGTTGAAGAGGATGATTCTTGTATTCACCACCTCCATCACTACGAAGGATTTTGAGAGGAAAACCAAATTGTTTTTCCACAAAAGCTTTGAATTCCATAAATTTGGCACACACTTCACTTTTATAAACAAGAGGATAAAGCCAAGTGAATCTAGTAAAATCATCAACGAACAACACATAGTATTTGTAAGGAGAAGCAGATTTATTAAAGGGACCCCATACAGCTATGAATCAAAGCCAGTGGATTATTTACAGTGGAATTAGACAGTGTAAAAGGTAGCCTATGACATTTGGCTACAGAGCAATGTACACAAGAAACAGTACTGTTATTGGAAGCTACAGACAGAGGTAATTTGTGCTTAAGCAAATGAAACTTAAGAGTAGAAGGATGGCCTAATCTCTGATGCCAAATGTCAGTAGAAGTAGCAGATGTAACTGAACTACTGTATGGTTAGGGGGCATAATAAGGCAGAGGTCCAAGAGGTCCAAGAGGTGCATCAAGTGTAATGTGCTGCTGCATATCAAGTGTAAGGTGCTGCTGCATCAAGTGTAATGAACAGTAGCTGTAGACAATATTTTCCCTAACAGATTGTAACAGATTCATTGTAACAGATTCAGTATTGTAACAGAGTCAGTTAGTTTAAACTGTAGTTAACAGAGTCAATTAGTTTAAATTGTAGTTAGTTAGAAGTATGGTTAGGTTAATTCTTTTGTTCACTATACTGATGTATATACATATGATTTGTAATCTCTTATTAAATTCAATGAAGATATTTTAGATTTCAACTTTCCCTTTCATCATGGTATCAGAGCACCAAGAAGCTCTCGCGAGCAATACTCCAGATTCGTCTATGGAATCCTCTGCTATTCCTTCAAATCTCAATCTCCTGCTATCGAATCTCAGTTCTCTTGTAACAGTGAAGCTGGATGGTTCGAATTTTGTTATTTGGAAGAATCAAATGCAGAATCTGCTTCGAGCAACAGATCTGCTCGCCATTGTTGATGGCTCAAAGAAGTGTCCTGTTGACACAGTGCGGCAATCTGCAAGACTTGAGATTTCAAATCCAGAAGCTGTTAGATGGAAGATGCTTGATGCGCATCTACTCAGCTGCATCACTGCTACTCTCTCTCCTGCGATTTTCACTTCTGTGTTACATCTTCACACCAGTGCTCAGGTCTGGCAATTTCTTGATAAACGCTTTACATCTCTCTCTAGGTCTCATATCCACCAATTAAAGAACAAATTAAGTTCTATTTCAAAGGAATCCGACTCAATGGAAGTGTATTTGAGCAAAATCAAAAGTATTGTTGATCAGTTGAGTATTGTTTCATCATTTGTAGAAGATGAGGATATTGTTCTTCTTATATTGAATGGATTGCCTTCTGAATATGATGCAGTTAAAGTAGCTATTCGAACTCGTGCAGAGTCCATTTCTATGGAGGAACTTTCTGCTCTACTTTGTTCAGAAGCTATTCACATTGAAGGAAAATTAAAACAAAATTCTGATCTAACTGTTGCTTATGCAACTGTGAAAGATACTAATACTTCTAGAGGATTTAACTCTTATCATCATAACAGAGGTTCTTCTCGTGGTGATTTTAGAGGTTCTCATAGAGGCACTCGATTCTATTCAGGAAGATCCTCTCGTGGCAGATCTCAAGGAAGAGGACAATTTGGCATTGTTTGCCAAATCTGTGGTAAAGCCAATCACACAGCTCTTGACTGTTGGCATAGGCTAGATACTCAATTTCAGTCTTCACAAGTGTCTTCATCACAGCAATCAAAGCCATATCAGTCTCATTCTCAGCCGTATCAGTCTCAGCAGTCAAAGGCATATGTTACATCTTTAACTGAGGACAATGGTTCTTGTTCTCCCTGGTTTTTGGACTCAGCTGCTTCTGATCATATCACTAATAATCTTCATCAACTTAACTCCATTCAACCCTACACTGCTGGTGATCAAGTCACTATTGGTAATGGCTCTTCCCTTCCTATCACTCATACAGGCCAAGGTATACTACCTACTCCTCACCATTCTTTCAAACTCAACAAAGTTTTGCATGTTCCTTCTATTAACTCTAATCTTGTCTCTGTGCATCACTTGGCTAAAGATAATAACTGTTCTATCACATTTGATCATTCTTCCTTTACTATTCAGGACAAGCTTTCCAAGGCCATCCTCCATAAAGGTTTTTATGCCAATGGACTATATCACTTTCACACTCCAACCACTGCTTCCTCACATGCCTACAGTAGTTCAGTTACATCTGCTGCTTCTACTGACATTTGGCATCAGAGATTAGGCCATCCTTCTACTCTTAACCTAACCATACTTCTAACTAACTACAGTTTAAACTAATTGACTCTGTTAACTACAGTTTAAACTAACTGACTCTGTTACTTTAAAGAATAATAATATGAATTGAAAAGAATCAATCTTATCAATTCAATCAGAAACATTGCTCCTACAGTGCAATCTAATAAGAAATAGCGTCAAATAAGCAAGAAAAAAAATCTTTAAAAAACCCTAGCAATCACTAGAAGCTAGAGATATAATGGTTCTTCCCTAGTTCAAAACTCAATAGAAAGCAGATAGAATTGCAGGTTATGCTATGAACCCTTGACAAAGAAACAAATAACTGAAACAAAGGAAATACAAAGCAAATAGAACAGAGAATCCAATAACAAATTGAGAGAGAGAGAAGTAGAATACAGAGCAAAGAGGGGATGAACCTACCGAGCCAGAATGAAGAGGTGATGGTGTAGCACAGCAACGGTAAATGGCGAAAACCCGACGGTCAACAAATATCTACGCCAGCGTGCGATTGTGAGAGGGAGAGAACTTCCAATCGTGAGAGAATGGATGTGCAACGTGAAGAGAATGGGGGTTTTACCTAGAAGCAAAAACAGAGAGAGGGGAAATCAGGTGGTAAGGTAAAAATCAAGGTCCCTGTTTGGTTTTAGTTCAACTTTCTATTTTATTATTATTATTTTTCACTTACCCAGGAAAAAGCTTTCTATTCTTTTTAAATATATTTTAAAATTAAAAATTATTCATATACTTTGTAAAATTATATAAAGTTGATAAGTACTTTTCAGTGTGTTTGGTTTCAGTTTTCTTAATTTAATTTTTTCAAAATTTAATTTTTTTTGTTGTTTTTTTTTAATTTTTAGTGAACATTTTTAAAATTTTAAGTATTTTTTTTTATTTTTTTATTTTTTTAGATGCATATTACTTGGATGTATTTAAAAAGTAAAATATTTATGAAAAATATTTTAAAAGATTAATAAATACACAAAAATAAAAAAAAAAAAATACTAAATTTTTGTTTTTTTTCTGTATTTTAAATTTTTTTTTTTTAAAAATTATACTTTTAAGTGTATTTCTGTTAGGTGTGTCTAAAAATTTAAAAAATTCAATAAAAATAAAAAAAATACAGAAAATAAGAAAATAGAATTTTCAAAAAAGTGAATTCTAAAAAACAAAACCAAACAAACTGTTAGATATTTTTAAATTTTTCACGAAACTAACTTTTAATCTTTTAAAAGAAATCTGAAACAAGTTTTAGAAAATCAAAGCCATCTCAACTTTTGCCGACGAATAATTTTGTCGTCGCTAAATGTTTACATCTTTGCCAATGCGAACTTGTTGTCGCCAAAAATAAATAGACTAACAGCAACGCTTATCATGTTGCCAAAAAATAACCTTCGTCGCTAAAATTTTCAGACTTTTTGCGCCAACCAAAAATTTAGGCACCTAATGAATATTATACATTTTTAGCAACGATAGTAAATTGCGTCGTTAAAGGTTTACTTTTACCAACGAAATTGATCACTGTGTAGCCAAAAATATACTTTTTGCTATGAAAAATTGGTATCGTCGCCAAAAGTGGTTGCTAAAAGTGCAATTTCTTGTAGTGTGATGTCCTCTTTGTTTCTTGAAGTATAGCACCATTTCTATCTTTCTCTTAAAGAATAGTTTTTTGACTTTGTTTCTTTTAATAGGCTTACCAAGCCCTCTTATATTCCAGGATAATAACTTCATTGAAGACAAGTTTTTCTCCAAGCCACTAGGTAATCCAAATCAGTTTGCATCACCACCCCTTTTCACCATTTTTTCCTTATCATTGGTCCAACTCCATCAGCTTGCCTATTACTTCTTCCTAATTTCCTTTACATTTCAGCCCAAGAACATGCCCTAATTGGAGTGATGCTTCTGCCTCGTTGAGTAGTAACTATCCACTACCAGCTTTGCTTGCCATTGATAAACAAATTGCTGCAACAGCTGACCGAGACACAGCTCCTTTCTTCAAGTTCAAAGATAATCCACACCCAATTTGGAGATTTCCTTTTTTCTTTCCTTGAAATCTCACAGCCCTTTTTGCTTTTTCCTTCTTTCTCACTATCTTTTTTGGAGTTGTCATTACAGACTTGTTCTTGACCACACTATTTTTCTCCTTTTCAATTCTTAATTGGGCTTCCTCATCTCCTTTGTTATGAGCAAAATTCTCCTTTGTGGGTTGAGTCTCTGAGACACTTACCTCAAACAGTCTCTGGCCTAATATGTTTCCACCATCATCTTGGGCCTTACCTAATAATACCTCTACATTAAGCCCCCAGACCTATTTCTCTCAGACCCACTTAGGCTCCTAATGAAGCCTGGAGTAACAACTTTATTATCCTCAATGATTCATTTGCCTACATTTTGAATTTGCATAGAGTTTAGTACTGATACAGCTGACTTCCCTTGCATGCGCTCCACTGTTTGTCTTCTCTATGTTGATGTCAGTCTCTTCAACCATAGACATGCTCATCCACCTACCTTGTCCATCTGTGTCATTATGACCTTCACGTCTTGTCACATGCCCTGCTGCCTCCATATCACCTCATTTGTCCAGCTTACCTCCTATCTGGCCTTCTACATCAGCTTTATCATCAACCCTCTTGCTTTCCACTTCTAACCTCTGATCTTTTCCATCACCATAGGAGCTGTGATTGTCCCCCTTATTCTGCAGATTGTAATACTTGCACTGTTTGTATATCACCTCCGATATAACCACCTATTCTTTATATACTTTTACTGGGTAAATTATCCCCTTGCAGCTCAAGTTAATTGTTTTATTAATGGACTTCATACATTTTGTGGCTATCCTCACCTTCCCACTATGTAGTGAGTGCATTCTGAATGTATTATCATCCATGCCTATGACTTACCGTCTACAACTTCCCAATATTACTGAAAGTTTTACTACTCCAGAGATTTAGTGGTACACCATAACATGTAAGCCAAACAAGCCTTTCCTGTTCAATAGCCATCCCCTGTTTCCATTCCTTGATTGACTCACTTCACTCATGAATCCATCCCTCCATTAGTTTTAATTTCTCTTTCATGCTTTCTACTGATTGAAAAGTCAACACTATATCCCTACTTCCTCTATCTCTAGCCTGAATGTCTCCCATACCTCTGATCTGTAACTCCTCTTTAAACTCTGTCCCACAGCTTAATGGCTTGAGTTTAACAATCGCACTATTGTATAGCCAACCATTGCATTCCTCAAAAGCATTTTCAGTAATGCATGTATTGGTCACTATCCCTTTTCCACTTACAGCTTGTTCGTATGACTTCCCCCTTTGTACCATAATTGGAGCTCTACTAGTGTTACCAATCTCCCTCCTGCCAATTGGTGCTTTTAGTGGCCTCTGTTTTTCTTCCTTATGTTTGACAAAATCTGCTGCTTTTACTTTCAATGCTCTGTTGTCACACCAGAGTCCATGTGCTTTCTAGACTGCCATCTTTGTTGCCATTGGCCAGGCATAACATACAAAACCAAATCTTGATCGCGTCATCTTCCTTCTTTTGTTTGGGATGAACACATTCTTTACAATCCCAATGTTGATAAATACTTTATACAACCCTTTTGAATCCACAGATTTTGGTAGATTATCCACAAAAATCATGTGAATATACTTGTCCATTCCTTTGTTCCTGTATCCTTGATTTCCATGCTTTTGCAACACTGGCTTCCATCCTCCTTCCATTCCCCCTTTTCTACAACCACAAATTGATGTTATTTTACTTGAGAGATGCTATGATATGTTTCAATTATTTATGTAATTTCATTTAGTTGATTAAAAAATAGGTAAAATAAGATTTTGAAGGCACTATAATCTTTTTGTTTTCTATTCGAAATAGCTTGAATTTTTTTTTATTATTATTAATTTGGAGCCAATTTAGAAAGCAACATTTTTTGATTTTGAGTTTTAAAAATGGTTTTTGATTTTTTCAATGCATATATATATATATATATATTATTTTAGTGATTTTTTTAGTCCATTTTTAATATATATATTTCTTTTAGATCTACTAAATCTAGGTACACTTAAAGTACAAAATTTGCGAAGAAAATCTTTTAAATACAAAAAACAAAACAAAAAATTTCAGTACATTTTGTAAATTTTTTTGTATTCATTGAATTTTTAAATGATTTTTCACAAATATATTATTTTGTAAGTACATTTAGATTTGGTATATCTAAAAGTTTTTTTTTTTTTTAAAAAAAAGACTAAAATATTTTTAAAAAAATACAAATTGAAAACTCAAAAAACCAAGATTGGAAAAATGCTATAGACCCCAAATTTTCTACCAAATAAATGACTAAATGTGGATCTCACACTCATGTGAAACATTTGGTTATTCATTTGGTAGAAAATTTGATATTCCTATCATTACCCTAAGATTTGGATCCTTTTCATGGTTGTAATACAACCAGTTAGTTGATTTATTAGAAATATAATAAAATATAAGAAGACTTGTGTGTAGATCTCAATAGGTGAACTTATTCTCCAATAGATTTTATGATAATTAGTGGTGTTTTTATAAATAATAAAAAAAAGGTCACTAATTGTTAGTTTTTAGTGATGGCTTAAAAAATTCGTCACAAAAAACCATCACTAATTGTCTGTTTTTGGCGACATATTTAGAAAAACGTCACTAATTATCAGTTTTAACGACATATTTAGAAAAATGCACAGAAACATCACTAATTATCAATTTTAAGCGACGATATTAGTACCAACTTTCAACAACGAATTGATAGGATTTAATAGGAATTAAAGTCCAACAATTAAGATCTGTCGATAATTTACCCTAAAATCTATACAATAATAAATAAATAAATATTTAATGCATCTCTTATATTTGATGCAATTCTAACTTTTCAAACCATATTTATGAGAAGATCGGTGGTTTTTCTTAAATTGTTGCTCGGTTCCATTTTTCCAAAAACACTTTTCAGAAAATTCTACTTTTTTGTTTTCCGTATTTTTTTGTTTTTACTGAATTTTTTTAATATTTTAAGCAATTTTTTTTACTTTTTAGATATACCTAACATAAATATACCTAAAAAGTAAAAAATTTGTGAAAAAAACCTTTTAAAAATTCACTAAATACCAAAAATACAAAAAAAATTACGAGAATTCAGTACATTTTTTTATATTTTTATATATTTATTAATTTTTTAAAATATTTTTTACAAATTTTTACTTTTTAGATACATCTAAGTAAGGTAAAACTAAAAAAGTAAAAAAAAAAATGTTTAAAATTTTAAAAATATTCATTAAAAACAAAAAACACGAAAATCAAAAAACTTAATCCAAAAAACTCAAACCAAACACATTATGATTTTTTATTTTATTTTTGGATTTCTTGTTTTTCGTTGTTTGCACTTTGTTGTTTAGTTGTTTATAGTTTATTGTCTAGTTGTTTGTTTAGCCTTTTAAGATCTTGCTATTTTTCTTTTGTTGTATCTTGTTAGTTTATTTTAATATATCTGCTTTCATATTCTCAAAAATAAATAAATAAATAAATAAAATAAAACAAAACAAAACTAGTTCAATATGTTTAAATTTTGTGCAGTAGTTCCAAATTTCAAAAATATCAGTAAAACAATCATTATGAATGAAATTTTTTCATAAAAAAACATATAATTTCAACTTAATTCCATTTCACAAATTTAAAAAATAAAAAAAATAACTATTTTTATCAAACAAAAAGATCAGAATTTTTAAATGGGAAACAAAAAGATTGTATTGCCTCCAAAATCTTATTTTACATATCATTTATTCAACTGACTGAGATTATATAAAGAATTCAAAAATGTTTCATAAACTATATAAATTTTGAGTAGTGCTACATAGCCTGAAAGATTAGACCCACTTTCAAACCGAAATACAGGTCTGAAATAACATTTTCCTTAAAATGTACTTGGACTATCTCCGGTCCAAAATTGGCCTGGACAGTCTAGTCTAGCCATTAGGCCCATTTTTAGACTCTATTTCAATAATCTGAACTCTTTACATTCTAAAATTTGTCAAGTTCATCATCCCTGTGAAAACTCAAGTCGATCAGATAAAGAAAACCACGTGTTTAGATCAATTTTGTACGAACCATTTATTTTCTCACTATTCATTTTTTTTATACAAAACTGATCTGAACACGTGGTTGCCGTTATTCAATCGACTTAATTTTTTACAAGGATAATATACTCAATGAATCCTAAAATATGAATAGTTCAAATTATCGAAATAAGATCTAAAAGTGGGCCCAGCAGGCAGACATCACCTCTCCAATGTTTAGGATTGGAGAGAAGCCAGTCCCATACGAAATTTGCACACTAGTAAATTATGTTTTTTTATTTTTATTTTTTATTTAAGACTAATAAATTATGTTGTTGAATGAGTAAATCCCAATAAACCACGTAATTCTGTATAATAATTTTATACGAACTTTATATTTGTGTAGCACTACTCTTAACGTAATGAATACAAATTAAACACAGCTATGAACTATAATAAGGAAAACAGAAAGCGCTATCAATCTAATAAAATTAATGTAAAAATGCATGTGAATCGCAATTAATGAACCAATATTTGAAAAAAGTGCAATTAATGAAGATTTGGTCAATTGCAATAAAACCCGAACTTTTGTTTTTTGTTCAAATAACTATATAAAAAAAAAAAAAAGAAAAAAAAAAAAAAAGGAGAGAGAAGAAATGAAGTAACAAGAGGGTGTTACAACCAAATCATTTTGCCATTTTAAATAACCGATGATCGTTTACAATTTTCATAATGCTTTTTTGAGACTGGACACTGGCTTCAAACCATGTTTTAGTGCAGCTCTCCACACTAAATCAATTCGATCCACATCGATTGCGCCAACTTCATGGTGAGTCCAACCTTCCAGGAGATGAATCACACCACCCGCATGGCATGCATGGACTACTCCTCTCTCCATTGTGTACTGTTCACAAGATGTCAAAGAAACAAAACAAACAAGGTATTATATTAAGTTTAAATAACTTGTTTAATTTGCAATACTTAGAACTTATTTGGGGGTTGCAATTAGTAAAATTAAAATTAACTACTATTTTTTTTTTTTAACAATTAGTCAAAGTTTAATAAAGTTTCTCCATTCAAAAATGTGTATTACATATTCGATAGAATTTAAATCCTGAAATTCGTACCACAATAATATCTCTAATAATTTCTGTCACATTAAAATTGTTAAAACAAACTAAAAGCAATATCAATGTGATGTCCCGGGTCTTGGACTCGAATAGTATTGTGTAGTAGGATAGTGTACATTACTTGCAGCATTTTGTTTATTGTATTGGGTCATTGATATTTCTTTTCTATTCTTATTTAACCTTTTGTAACTTTCTGGGTTGAAAATTTTGAGTTTTGGACATTGGCATTTGTCTTGGGTTGCAAAATCAAATTCTGAGTTTCTAAGCAAAATCGCTCGAGCGGATCCTTCCAAGGTTTTTTAGAGTTTTCTTGGCAGAAAACCACTCAAGTAGATTTTGGGTCCCACTCGAGCGGATTTTGGTGAATTTTCTAGGTTCCTCTCTAGAGTAAACTTGCCTGTGGAGGGAAAAAAATCCACTCGTGCGGAATTCACACTGCTTGTGCTTATTTCGGTGCATTTGTCTCAAATTTCGTTTTCTTTTTCTCAAAACTAATGCTAAAAACGTGTTTTGTACATATTTTCACTTCTCTCTCTCTCTCTCTTTCTACTCATCTTTTCTCTCCTTTCTTTCTACAAGCACATCCAAATCCAAATTTCTCTCCAAGATTTAGCTCAAATCTTTAAGAAATTGAGAGGACTTTTTACACCAAATCGAAGAGGGCAACAAGGGCTTTTTACATGGTGTGGGTCCCACACCCATGTAAGATATTTGGTAAAACATTAGATAAAATATTTGAGATTCTTACCATTTTTCTTGATATTATAAATACAAAATGATGCTTATTTGGCTTAAAAATTGTGATTTTTATTATGATTTAGACTAGTCTTAGGACTACCCTCAAAATAATGTTGGGTAAGTTTTAAATTAGTGAAAAAGAAGTGCATAAAATATGCATCGGTGTCTACAAGACCATAGACATATAGTTAGGGAGAAATTTTAATTCAACATAAGTTCTAAAAAAAAATAAAAAAATTCAGATTAAAGATAAACTTTACAAATATTAATAATTAAAGTTATAATCTTTTTTTTATAAATTTCTAATAACTTTTTGAAAATATAACTGAATGACAATTTCCCAGTAGCTAGCCCTAATTACTTATTATATGAATTATTATGAAAAAATTAATATTGGTGCAAGTATATATATTTATATAATACCTCACAAGAACCAAGGCCTTCCACATCATGAGGTAACTTCATGGCAGCAAGGTCACCATAAGTGCAGTCTCTTCTGAAGGCCAAGATTGGTGGAACCACAAATTGGTGAAAGTGTGCGCCTGATGGTGCCCAACTTTGCTCTCTTGGTGTTATCCACTTTCCAACTATCCATGCCTAACATTCAAAACACACAACACAAAGCAATTATTATTTTCCATTTAAAAGTTAAAACATAATCAAGAATTCAATTACATTTTTCGTGTAATTCTCCCCTTTTCTTTGCCTTACATATTCTTTTATTCCTTTCCATTTTTCATACCCCATAGCCCACTGGAATTGGGGATGCTGCAGCGGCAACTGTTGTGCAGCCAAATGGACTCATTTTGATAATTCGAACCGTTCATATTTTAGAATACATCTAGTAGAACATGCTTGCAAAAAATTAAATTAATCGGATATCATTTACCTATTTATCCACTCACATTTGTATTCATTTTAATACTTTAAATCACAATTATTATTTATTTTTGTAGATACAAATGTAAGTGGATGCATGGGTAAATTATATCCGATTAACTTGATTTTTTGCAGGCATGTTCTACTTGATGTATTCTAAAATATGAACTGTTCAGATTATCAAAATGGGCCTCGAACTGGGCCCATTTCGCCGCATACCAGTTGTTGCTGCGCGGATTACGCAGTAGCATCCCCAATTGCAGGCGACTTCTGAATTTTTTTCTTCTTCTTTTGTTCTTTTATTTTTATTTGTCTTTGTGTCTTCTTCTTCTTCTTCTTCTCTTGTTTTGTTTTGTTTTTTTTTGTTTTTTTTTGTTTTTTTGTTTTTTTAAACTATTCAATAGTATCTTTACTAGAAGTAGAGTGTGTCCATGATTATTACTTAATGTGATTAAATGTGGTAAAATTAGAATACATGGTTAGTGGTCACATTCGTAACCAACCATAGTTATTACACAATGTAGCCGGTGATTTCATTAACATTAATTTGTAACTTTTTTTTTTTTTTTGATCAGCAAAAAGAATCTTTATTGATGGAATCATACAAATAGTGATAGAGTATATCAATAAAGAGGAGCTCGGAGCTACATGAAGGCCAATGGCCTATGGGTGGATGATCGTCCATTGCAGGTAAAACATGCAGATTTTGGGAAGGTTAAGGTAGGTGATGAAGCTGCAAGAACATTATCAGGTGCTCGAGGGCGGAGACTAGTAGCCCATGTCAATGACGGTGGAGCAGGTAGAGCTGGAGCAAAGGGATTTAGAGATCAGAGATCTTATGTAGAGGCTGTGGCAGGAGAAAAGGGCAAAGGGAGTAAGGGGCTTCTTATTAAAGGCAAAGGAAGTAGGGAACGGGTGGTTGTTTGAGAGCATAATTATAAGATTGAAGTCCCAATATGCCGATGTTAGCCTGAAAAAGGAATTGGTAGGTATATATAGGAATGGAGGATATTATGGTAAGAGAAAGTGGGGGAAGAGATGTGGTTATTACATTCAGATCAAAGGAGGAGAGGGCACTGAAAATACCATCCATCAAGGAGCTGATTCTGGATTGGTGTGAAGATATTGTTGAAGGAAAACCAGGGCAGGTACTGGAGCAGGAAAGATGTGTTTGGCTTAGTTGCTATGGCATCCCTCTACATCTGTGGAATAGTTCCAATGTTAGAAGGTTAGGTGAGCTCTGGGGGCAAGTGTTGAGCTTTGAAGGAGATATGAGCCAACCACTTTCCTTTGTGTGTGCAAAGGTGAAGGTCTCCACTAAAAGTATGGAACCTATAAATTCAGTTATAAATATGGAATGGCTACATCCTTTTACAATTAGCGGGTATGTATTATAAATTTATTTATTTATTTATTTATTTTTGAGAGTAGGATATGAGTACAAATTCATGAGTACTTGTCAAAATGAGTCATTTATTGGAGAAACATATGTCAAGTTTTACAAAATTGACATAATTATTGTTAGTAAATATGGTGTGTGTATATATATATATTAGATATTATAATTAGGTCTTACCATATTATGATATTTCCAGAACTTTTTATTGCCTACTCTTACCTTACCTTACCTTATCTATATATAGGCCTCTTCATTGTATTGTAAGTGACACAATTATAATATAAGTAAAAATATTGTTGGGTTTTTGAGGCTTAAAGTCTCAATGTAATTTTCTCAAATTATTGAATTAAAAAATTATAAAAATACGCATGGCACATTATCATTGGTACTTCTATTTTAATATTTTAATTAAATCCTTGATTAATATGAAAAATCTTTTAAAATTTATTAATTTATGAACTATTTATTTATGGTATCTACTGTCATTACTATCTATATCTATATTCTATTTCTATAATTTAAATTTCAAAATTACTTACATGGAAAGTTAAAAAATGAATTTTAACCATATCTTTTATCAAAATTTAAGTCATATTTAATTTGAAATGAAAAAAATTTTAAAATAATATTTCAAATGGAATTTTATCCTTATAAAATTTGAACATATTTATATTTTTTTAAAAAAATAAAATATAAATGTGGCATAAAATACGTGTGGCATAAAACTATTGGCGTATCGAGCCATATCTAACTTTAAATTAAAAAAAAAATGAAAATAGAATTTTAAAACAAAAATTTAATCATACTTAACCCTCAACTAATTTAAAATTTAGAACAAAAATCGAAATGAAATTTTAATAATAATTTATAAAAGTTATAAAATTCAAGTATATATGTCTTAATCCTATTGAGAAAATATAAAATTAAAACTTCAAATTTTAAATATAAAGTTCAAATTAATAATTAACACTTTGCTTTTCTTAAGCAAGTCCTAAGTCAAAAGCACAACATATGCCCGGTCTAATATTAGATAATATTTTTAAATGTAAATATACTTTAATATTAATAGAATAGGCATTAGTTATATTTTAAGAATAAATATATAAATTTCATAATTAAAATTTTAAAATATTAATAAATATGCAAAAAAAAATTATATACATATTTCTTATTTTGATTATATATATTTATATAACAATTTAATATAAATAAATAAATAAGTAGACAAGTAACTCATAGATTGACCATCAAGTAATAATTCTCCAATAACTGAATTTAGGACAATAATGGTATAAAAGTCAACCAAAAATTGCTTTTCAGGCTATGTTTAGTGTCTAATCCAGTTGTAATACTCCTAAACTAACACATGCTCATTACAACCTACAAAACTATTATATAATTTTAATTAATCATTTACCGAATGTTTACTCATTGATAGATAAATCTTCTTAGCTAGATCCAGGCATATGATTATAACATGACTCACGGTGTATCTAACTCAAGTTTGGTTTTGAATTTTTTTTTTTTTTTTCATACATAATTATATCTAAATATTAATTTAATAAATTTAAATATTAATAAATAAAATTTTACCCAAGTTTAATTTTTTTTAACAAACATGCATAAATATGTACATATTTGTTATTTTCATCATGACAAATTATTTGATGTATGTATTTCCCAATTTAAAATATATTTACATAAATAAGTTGGTCAAGTAACTCTTCAATTTGTATTGGTTAACTTAATCCTAACATGGCTCATGACAGTTTAATTATCCTATAGAATTTTACAAATTTCAAAAATACTCTTATACTTTAAGGTCAACTTAAACTTATCCTACCATATCAATCAATTGTTTTTCTAAATCGCAACATGACACATGGTAACTCGAGCAATGTTTCTAATATAGTTATTGAAATAAATATAAAATTTAATTTTACTTTATTTCTTTTTTTAGCATACTTTCAGCCATGAAAGCTCACTATTATCACCATAACAAGTTCTTTCTACATCTAAAATTCATCACAACAATCAAAACTACATATAAAAATTAAAGTTTTTTTAATAAAATACAAAAAATAAAGAAAAATAGAGAGTAGATGGAAGAGAGAGCTAGAAATACTAAAAAAAATAGTATTCACCATGTTTGTTTCCAGAAAATTAAGTTTCTTTTTTTTTTTTTTTTTTAAATTTTTCGTACTTTTTTTTAAGTGATAATTTTAATATTTTATGCCTTTTTTTTTTTGAAGATACATTTAATCTAAATACGCTTAAAAGATATAATATTTATGAAAAAAAACTTAAAAAAATCACCAGATAAAAAAAAATGAAAATTTAATGCAATTTCATATTTTGTTGTATTCAATGATTTTTTAAAAGATTTTTGTACAATTTTTTTACTTTTTATGTATATTAAGATTAAGTGGATCTAAAATTTTTTTAAAAATAATTACAATATTTTTTAAAAATATTAAAAATACAAATTAAAAACTCAAAAAACTATTTTTAAAAACTCAAAACCAAACAGAGTGTTGTCATTTCATTTAACAAACTTTGATATGACAATTTATAATTATTTTATGGACAAAATATAATTATGCTTAACAGAAAGCAGTTTTTGTAATTTATGCAAATTTATTTGCTTTTATTTTTACTAATTGAATTACGATACATGTATTTGATTATATAGCATAATACTAATGGAAGGCTTGAGTAATGGCTGAAACTTACTTAATCTTATCCATTTATAGTTTTTTCAAATTATTTCTAATTAATTTTAAAATTAAATTTTGAATCATTGTCTAAAACGGTGCATAGCACAGGCTTTACACTAGTATTAAATATATACATAATATAATATTCTCTTTATCTCTCTCTTATAGATATTGTAACATAGCATCAGAGTTATATTAAGTATCTAGCAATTTCGCTTCACCGACGAGTAACATCTTTTCCTTGGCCGCCTATCGAACCTCAACCCATTTTGTTGTCATATTTTTTTTTCAATATCGTTTCGCATTGATCTTCCCATCTGTCCGTTGGTTTCTCTATGTTCTTTAATCAGCCAAAGTTCCCAAAGTTCTTTTGCGGCTCCTACCTTTTCAACGCCACCAAACTCCATCCTCGGCCGCCATTACCGACGAACTTGTCGGTGCCTCACCTCTCGCCAAAGATGCTTTGTTTTCTCTCTAACTTCTCTGTTTCTCTGTTGTCTTCAACAAGGTCCCTAACCTCTATGATTTTTCAAACCCAACTCTCTCTCTTTTTCTAAAGCTACTCTTAGCTTTCTCTCTCTTCACCCATTTTATATTATATTATTTTATCTTATTCTCATTCTATCTCATCATCACCCACAAACACCAAAAAAAAAAATCACAATTTTATTTATTTATTTTTTATAATCTGCTCACATGGGTTGTTCCCAATCTTTAGTCACTCTTCATCAAAAAAATATAAAAAAAATATATATTTTCTAATTTATTTATTTTTGCGAACATCATCTCTCATTTTCATTTTACTCCACTCTATCTTTCCTTCTCTTTTAACCTCAAATAGGTTACTATCTTAAAACTTAATTGAGTTTTGGGAGAGAGGGATATTATACATATATCATGGTGAGTATGGTAATACACCAAGCAAACCACCTAAGTCGCCCCTTGGTTCACCACCCAAGCAGCCCTCTGGCGCACCATCACCTAAGCCGCCCCTTGGTGCACCACTCAACCCACCTTCCTTGGCACACTCCTTAAACCGTCCCTTGGCGGACCACTACCTAAGTTGACCCCTTAGCGCATCACCTAAGTTGCCCCTTGGCGTATCATCCAAGTAGCCCCCTAGCGCACATAGTTCCTTTCCAAGTCGCTTTCTGGTACACATGGTTCCTTTTTGGTTGAGACTTTGTTCTTAGCTTCTTCTTCAACGATCAAACACGATCTCACAAAAAACTATCTTCCGACATTAGCCCCAACTGCTCCTACAATGGTCCGGCAATACCATAAACTATCTTCGAGCATTATTATTTTTATTTTATTTCTCTAGTTTCTCTTTACAAATGCCAGTTAGTCACTTTACAACCACCTTGAGTTTGAGAAGAGCTGCTAGTGAATACGATATATATATACATATATTATATTCACTATATCTATTAGATGTTCTTTTCATAGCTTTCTTATTACATACTCCTACCTTGCCTATATATAGGCATCTTCATTGGATTGTAAGTGACACAATAAATATACACATGGCTTATTTTGAGAAGATGATAAAAAGTGATTTTTTGACTTTTAACCAAGTTTTTGGCTTTTTTAGACAAATGATTTGGGAAGTTGGTAAAATGTGACTTTTGGCTTTTTTGATTAATATTTGTTTATGATGTCAAATTATAATCAAATGACCAAACTACCCCTATTTAGTTTAAAATATTACAACTTCACCCATGTAGCATATTTTGACTAATGAGGTGTAAAATTGTAATTTCACCCTTGGCTAAAAACCACCTTCCCAAATGAAAAAAAATTTAAAAAAGCCAACTTTTGGCTTTTGCTACAAACCAAAAAAAGTGGCTAATATTCTCTCTCTCTCTCTCTCTCTCTTAGATATTGTAATAGGTATATTACTCTCTTAAGATTTTAGTTCACATATCACTTAATTTTTTTTTTATCAGTAATTTGTTAATTGTATGGATAAAAAAGTAAAATTGTTATAACTTTTACATTGATATGTATATTTGACCCTTGTTAGTCCTTGTATTTACAAGTTATTTGTATTAATTTCGGTCACTTTAATCTTATTTGAAGAGATGTCAATATAACTATGTTAATTTTATGGAGAAAATTATATATATATATATTTTTTAATTCTCACTTTACCCTATCTAAAATTGTTGTAGAGATCGTGTGAAAAATTGTGTACCTTACAGTTTTGGGCAGCTTGATACTTAGTCACTTGGACAAGGTACTTTTGAACCTCTCTTGGAGCTTCCTTTTGTATGTTTTGAAATCTTTCAGTTGACAAAGTTAACATCTGCAATGTGTCTCAGTACAATTGACATTTATAAATAACAGATCACTTAATTTTAACAATAATCATAACTTGCAAAAGAAAATGTTTGATTGTAATTAGCAAATTTTTTATTTAAAAAAAAAAAACTTGTGAATAGTGTGTTTAGTTTTAGTTTTCTGAATTTAGTTTTCTGGAAATTAAGTTTTTTGTTTTTTGTATTTTTTATTTTTAGTAAATATTTTTAAAATTTTAAGCATATTTTTTTTTTTAGATGCACCTTACTTAGATATATCTAAATGGTAAAATATTTGTGAAAAAATATTTTAAAAAATTAATAAATACACAAAAATATGAAAAATGTACTTTTTTTTTGTGTGTGTATTTTTGGTATTTAGTGATTTTTTTAAAGATTTTTTTCACAAATATTATACTTTTTAAGTGTATTTATATTAGTGCATCTAAAACTTAAAAAAAATTTACTTAAAATATTAAAAAAATTCATTGAAAACAAAAAATATATGAAAAATAAAAACGTAAAATTTTTTAAAAAGTGTTTTCTGAAAACAAAAACCAAACAAGCTGATATGGCTAAATTAATCATAACTTACGAGGACTCGTACTCTCCTTCTGCAAAGGTAAAGCGCAATCGCTCTCCCAAGTTTTGAAGTTGCTCCTGTTAAAAACACCTCCTTAACATCCTCAGAGATCTCATTAAGAATTACCGCTGCAGTTAAGGTATTGCCATGGACAACTCGAACCCTAAGGTTCGGATGTTTGTTCACAAAGAGCGTGCCACCGCCATTGAGAGCCTCATTCTAAATTCAAAAAAGATTTCAGAATTAACAACTTAAATAGATATCTAATGAAAAACAAGTGCAATTATGTATAGATAGAGAAGGTTGGTGGGTATTTCAAGCAATAATTTTTTGAAGTACATTGGAAAATTGAACATTGGAATTATATTATCTACTAATCATCTTTTTGATACATTATGGAGTCTTTTTGATACATTATTGAGTCTAAAAAGTAAAATTATATATAATTTTCCTTATATATTTTACTAGCTGATTGTGGTGAAGTCACTCGGGTAAAATATTTTTTCACTTTGGTAAATTGGGAAATTCCTTTTTCTTTGTGTTTTTCAAAGTAACCAAATGCATAAAAGCAACCAAGCAGAGTGATGATATATATATATATATATATATAAAACACATAGAAAATTCATACAAAATGAAGTAGCATATGTGTCTATTCATTTCAACTAAAAAGATTCATTAAAGTGACAAAAAATTATTTTGATCACATAGCTATCGATATCCGATCAACGTGATTTTTTACAAGCATATAGTACCCGACGAGTTCTACACATTAACGGTTCAGATTATCAAAACGGGACTCGTGGTGAGCCCCCACGGGCCCAACAGCACGGTCCAGTCTGATCCCAGACTGGACAGAAGCCATACCCTTTTTAAAAAAATTAGACGGTGAACAAATTAACGGTTGACAAAAAACTGTTTTGATCACATAGTTATCGATATCCGATTAACGTGATTTTTTACAGGCATATAGTATTCGACGAGTTTTACACATTACACGGTTCAGATTATCAAAACGGAATCCGTGTTGGACCCCCACAGGTCCAACAACACGGTCCAATCCGATTCCGGACTGGACAGAAGCTATACCCATTTTGAAAATATCATAGTCATATTCTTGTGAAAAAAAAAAATTATGAAATTTTATTTTGCAAATCATTTTCCCTGTTCTTCTGATTTAACTTCCTAACAATAATAGATCCACATGGTCTCTCTTGAAAATTTTTCAGCTCTTTCATTGACTGAAAGCACCACGATGGCGACATCACATATTGCTCCAAAGCTATTAATAATGACCTTACGCCTCGTTTGGCAAAGTGTTTAGTCAAAAAGTTACTAAAAAAATCAAAAAGTCAACAATTCATACCAAAAAAATCAAAAAGTTAACAACCCATACAAAAAAGTCAAAGATTCTATTTTCTCTCTACTTTTTGTATATCTTTTCGTAAAAAGCTAAAAAATCATCCCAAACATACTAATTTTTTTTACATCACATTTTAACTAAAAAACTAAAAAATTACTAAAAAAGCTTATTCCCCGACCAGGCCTGAGTCTAATACAAAATCACCACGCTTGATCAATTGATCCTTAAAACCAATGTCAAAATTTATAATTTTTTTGAAATTAGAATTACACAATGATGTAAAACCTTTAAGGGTTGGGTTTTTCTCCGGTCTATAATCACATTAGAGGGTATTGTTTGGTCTATAAGGGTTTACCACAGGTTCCATTTAGATAATCTGAACCGTTCAGTGTGTAGAACTCGTCAAGTACTATATGTCTGTAAAAAATCACGTTGATCGGATATTGATAACTATCTCATCGATTTAGATTTCTGTTAACCGTTTATTTTTTTACAATATATTTTTTATACAAAACTGATTTGATCATGTAACTATCGATATCCGATCAACGTGATATTTTAAGCTTGTTTGGCAAGTGGTTTTGGGGCTAAAATAGCCACAAAAAACAAAATAGGCTATTTTAGCCACAACAAACAAAATATCACATCCAACCCATAATCATTACACTCTTCTCTCATAAAAAAAGTCAAAAAGTCAAAAAATCCTTCCCAAACCAAATTTTTTAGCACAGGCTAAAATAGCTAAAAAAGTCAAAAAGTTAAAAAATCAATCCACTTTCCAAACAAAGACTTTATGGGTATATAATACTCGACAAATTTTATATATTAAACGATTCAAATTATCAAAACGAGATCCGTGATAAACTCTCGCCGTCCTAACAGTGAACTTGAGAAAAGCCGGCCCCAACCTTTAAAATCACGTGATCCTGTAACTTTTGTTAGAGTCGAGATAAAAAAAACTTTTGGTCATCATTGCTACAAATGAGGGGTCCATAACCCAACAATGTCTTTAATGTATATGGTTGACTTTTAGTTGGACTTTTAATGGACATTGGTTGATCTGCTAAGCTGGGCATACAACTGGCCATGTACTGTACCAAACCCATAAGCCCACCCTATACATTACAAAATGAAGCACCACAGTCACTGCTGTGGGTTTGCCACAGCAGTGACCCCAATTCCACTAAAAATTAATGCTCAAAGCTTACAAGCACAACTACCCCAACGTGTTATTTAAGTGTTGCACTTACTTTTGATCCCTACATAAAATATTAAAATAATTCTAGACACTCACTGTTATCTATTTCAAATTTATTTCAAATAGAATTATGTAATTATAATTAAATTTATATAATATAAAATTCATATATAAAATGAATCTGAATTATAAAATCTTAATTCTAAATAAATTTAGAATAAATAATAATAAATTTATAGTATTACTCAAAATATTACCATCCTCAAATAAAATGACAGAGAACTAACTACACAAGTATATCATCCTCCTATTGTAATGACATAAAGCTAACTACACAACTTTTGTCATTTTACAATACCATTGAGGGCCCATGTTCATATATTGGTGTTTGGTATTTTTTTTAAAAATATTTTAATTATATATATATATATATATTTGCATGTTTTAAATTTATTTAATCTAAATACACTTAAAAAAATAAAATATTTGTTAAAAAATCTTTTCAACATTCACTAAATACAAATAATAATAATAATAACAAAAAAAAAAGTATATTTTCAGATCTTTTACATTTATTCAATTTTTAATTTTTTTCATGAAAAATATTTTATTTTAAAAATATATTTAGATTAGGTGCATCTAAAAAAATATGAAAAAAAGTTCACTCTAGACATCAAAATACGAAAAAAAAAAATTCCAATTTTATGTTTGAAAACTTAAAACTAAATATAGTTTGAATATTTTGTTTTTTTAATCAAATTTAATTATCATTGTATTGATGTAATAAAACTCACAAAAAATATCATTGTATTTGCACAATTATGTTTGAATAAATAAAAGAGAAGAGTGTGTGATTTCTCATTTATTTTATTTAGATAGAGTAAATAAGAGAAAATAAAAGAAAGTATTGTATTTCATTTTATCAAAATAACCTTCCATATTAATAAGTGATAAATTACAAATATATCCCTTGAGATTTACTTAAAGTACAGACTGCCCCATGTGGTTTGAAAAATTACAAATACCTCATTGTTAGAATTTTTTATTTACCAAAATTAACTAAAAAAAAAAAATCATAATTGTTCTCCTATACATTAATAAAATTACCTAAATTATTAATTGAAACATATTTCTAATATCATTAAAAACTGTTAATTGACTTGATAATTTATTAATAAAATGAACGATTTGTTATGAAATTAGAAACCTCAAGTAGAATGTAATTTTCAAAACTACAGGGGACGATTCGTATTTTAATCAAATTTCAGGAGATGTATTTATAATTTACCCTATTAATAAGCTATATTTTTTCATAAAGGTAATTTTGATTTTTAAATTTTTTTTCATTAAACCCAATTCTTTTATCATCAAATCTCACCATTTTAGGTGAGAAATAAAATGTAGATTTAGTGAAAATCATTTTCTCACAATCTTTCATTATTTCTTACTTGCTTAACTATCCAAACAAGTAAACGGATTTCCTATCCTCACAATTTTTTTTTTTTATTTTCTCGCCAAACCTTTCCGTCCAAATGGATTATTATGATGGCTTTTTCCCAATAAGGCCAAGTTTGACTAAACTAAAAAAGTGCACTTATTTCATTTTTTTTATCTTTTTTGGGTCACATCAATCAACATCTCCTCTCTACTTTTTCTACACATAATACAAAAAAAGTCAAAAAATACACTTATTTAGTCTTCCCAAACTTGGCCTAAATGTGTGAGAGAGGTTGTTCTGATGGCTTTTTCCCAATAAATGTGTGAGAGAGATTGTTATGATAGCTTTATCCCGATAAATGTGTGTGTGTGTGTGTGTGTGTGTGTGTGTGTGTGTGTGTGTGTGTGTGTGTGTGAGAGAGAGAGAGAGAGAGAGAGAGAGAGAGAGCGACCTTGTTCAATGCAGCAAGGCTGAGAACTTTGACTCCCAATTTATCAGCCCTAAGTATAGCCTCCTCTATGTGGTTGTTGATGCCTTCTTTAGCAAATGGCAAGAAATACTACACATGAAGTGTTAAAGTCCAATGTTTTATATTTGGATTACTGCTAACTACATTTAACATTGATTGAAACAAACATTCTAGGGTTGAAAAAAACGTTAAAAAATAAAAAACCTGAAAACCAAAGCGAGGTACGACCCATGTCTGTTGCAAGTAGCCTCTGAGGTTGTAGAAAGAGAACAAGAAGGTTTTAGACTTAGCCCACATCACTAGCATTACCACAAAAGTGATGGGCCAAAGTGGCACCAAAAAGAGCCTTGCTCGAAATGGCGTCGACGCAAATGATCGGAATACGAAGGGGCTGTGCAAGGAGGATGTTATATCCACCACATGAGCCAAGAAAACAAAATCAGGGACCCTACCATTTTTACCTGCATTCACATTCAATTTACAGTCATTTCCACAAATTGAATTTCTTATTTATTTATTTCATTGCTTTTTGGTTAAATAGATTCACAGAACCGGACACATTCTTCGCCTGCCTTCTATGGTAGGTTCTATAAAATTCTCGTGTGTAGCTAGCATAGTTGAAAGAAATTTTGCTACGAGATATTAGGGGCGCAAATAAATATTGAATACAATTATGATACGATTCTATGTGTTACTGATCAATAAAACAAATGAAATTGGATGAACATATTTATTTCCTATTAATCCAACCATGTAGTCTCATCACTGCAATATAAATATATCATCCTAATATACCTAATATTTAGGGATGACAAAATTACCCGGTCCAATTATATTGGTCTCAACCCGATTTTAATAAAAAAATGTTGAGGAGAGTATTGATTAAGTAGGATAAAGTATATAGATATGTAGGACAAAACTATTAAGGTTAGGATAAAGTATGAAATCGTATTATTAAAATAGTTAAGTTGAAGTCAAGAATTCGCAAGCAAAACTTGAAAAAATCGGACCTGTTATCATCCATACTAATATTTACTCCAAGTGGAGGTGGTGAGGCATAGCTATTGAAGCCCTAATAAAATTTATGGGTCAATATTCCACTCAAAATACAAGCTTGCTTCTAAGCATGCACCGCACAAAATTTTATAATTCAGATATGGTCCCATTTAATATTATTTAAAAATAAATAAATTGGGATAGGATAGTTGAGAACTTAAATTCGAATAACACATACATTTATTTTGTGTTTAAATCATAAATTTGAGTACGGATTTGAAAAGGAAAAATGAAAAAAAAAAAAAAAAAAGTGTGAAAAATAGTTGAAATGCAATTATATTTCATCTATGTTTCTCTTTTCTTTTTTAAATTTATGATTCAAATACAATCTCAATAGTTGCATGTGAAATCTACCACCCAATTGTATAATGGTGATATATGATTAATAAAAAAAATTAGGATAGATGATAAGATATCAGGTCAAGCATCCAAGCCAAAGCCTGTGTTGCAGCATAAATTGCAGCTTAAGTCACAAATTACTGATCAAGAACATAAGAAAAACAGAGCAAAGGTTGAGCCACAGCTTGAGCTGCAAAACATAACTCAGCAACACAAGGCACAACAGTTCAATATAATCTTTGGACATACCTGAATTTAAGCATATTTTTTTATGTAGCTCCCATGACTTGCTGTTGAGGGTATTGCCCAATGCATCATAGAGGGGCATAAAAAGGCAATAATTGGTCCCCATCTCTGTGTGGTGAAGACTGTGGTATCTAAAAAATCATCCCACCAAAAATAAATAAATAAAATTACTAGAATAATTTTAAACAAAATATTCTGGGAATACAACATAAACCCAACAACTGGTTAGTTTTAAAATTTAATAAAATTTAAGATAAGCAGTAAAATCTGCACTTGTTGGGCCAAAGATAACAATTTTTTAGAAGCTTATCAGTCAATCAATGGTATTTTATATTTAAAAATCTTTAAAAGACCATAAAAAGTATTATTCATAGTAAAACCTTAAATTTCCTGAGCATCATAAACGGAATGAGCACTGGCATTTGACACATATATAAGCACATGTCCTAAGAATGATATTCCAAAAAGTAATTAAAATGTATATTTATGTACCATATTTATACAAATGAGATCAGATCATCATGTGGTTAACAATATCAAATCATCTTGATTTTTGACACAAATACCTAACGTAACGGGCCTTAAATATGAAACGGCTTGGATCACCGAAATAAGTTCTGAAGTAAGCCCCCACCAAGACTAATAGTATTTCTCCAATTGGTGGAATCCAAATCAAAAAAAATAATAATAATTATATAAATATGATTATTAAAACATTACAGTTGATGATAAATTACTTACGTTGGGGTATAGAGAAAGTATTTCATGAATGGAAAAGTCTGAAACAACTTATGGGGGACAATTTCAACATTGGAATGTCCCAAACATCTGAGAAAATCAAAGATCAATACATAGCCATAGATGAGGCTAATTGATCCTTGTCCAAAAAGACAAGTCCCAAGTACTGGTATCCCAATAACTGCTGTTAATATAAGATGCTCCAAAACTGCGGCATGTCCAGCTGCAATGCAATAACAGTTCATAAATAAAAAAGAAGTTGCTTGGTGTGAGTATTTAATGATACACGGATGAATCATATGACAAATCAATTGAATGCATTCAAGTATTGGGATCTGCAAAAAGTAAAACGTTTTCGGTTATGGTAGGATGTGATTAAAGTTAGG
The DNA here is from genome assembly GCA_030407325.1 of Camellia japonica. Lineage (NCBI taxonomy): Eukaryota > Viridiplantae > Streptophyta > Magnoliopsida > Ericales > Theaceae > Camellia > Camellia japonica. The sequence continues at coordinate 179,056,417 of JAPPVO010000059.1, read as the reverse complement.
GAATGGCTTCTGTCCAGTCCTTAATCGGACTGGATTGTGCTGTTGAACCAGTGGAGGCCCACCACGGGGTCCCGTTTTGATAATTTGAATCGTTCAATATGTAAAACTCGTCGAGTACTATATGTTTATAGAAAATCACGTTGATCGGATATCGATAGCTATGTGATCAAAATAGATTTTTGTCAACCGTTAATTTATTCACCGTTCATTTTTTTTTATACAAAACTGATTTGATCACATAGCTATCGATATCCGATTAACTTGATTTTTTACAGCCATACAGTACTCGACGAGTTCTACACATTGAACGGTTCAGATTATCAAAACGGGACCCTTGGTGGACCTCACGGGTCCAACAACACGGTCCAGTCCTATTAAGGACCGGACAGAAGCCATGCCCTTAAAGTTATGGCCTGAGTTGGTTCTCAAAATTTGTTTTTAGATTTATTGTTTTTCTTGTCTTTAATGAATTTTTTTATATATATTTTTAATCTAAATGTAATTAAAAAGAAAAATATATCTGAAGAAAATTTGAAAAAAAAAAAATTAGTAAACACACAAAAACATGGAAATGTGAGTCTTTTGTTATTTTGTTTGGTTTATTTTTTCCTTTAGTAATTTCCCCCCCTAATTTGTAGTCAATTTTTTTTACTTTTTAGATGTATTTAAATTAGGTGCATCTTAAAGAGTTAAAAAAAAAAAAGGCTTAACTAATTATCCAAAAAAAAAAAAAAAGAAGACAAAATTACAAAAATATGTTTTGAAAAATCAAACCAAATATATTGTAATTTTAATAACTTTATTGAGTTGTAACTCAGAATTATGATTAGATGTGGTTGTTATTATAACGAAAGCGGTGAGCATCATGTGCACTCTTAGGAAAGGTGCATACCATAGATTGGTTCAAAAGTAATTTACAAACATAACTTTTATGCATGGAACTCATTCAGAATAATGTCATACCACTATTCTTATAAAGGTTTGTTACGTAATGTCAAAATATTTATAATACCGCCACATATTTCACATATTCTAAACACCTTTACATATTTTTATAAGAATAGCTTGTCTCTAGTCTATAAAGTGGACTGCATAGTATTGTTGAGCCTGTGAAGTTCATCATGAGTCTTGTTTCGATAATCTGAATCGTTCAATATATAGAACTCGTCAATTACTTTATTCTTCAAGAAATCACATTGATCGGATATCGATAGTTACTTGATCGGATCAGATTTCTGTTAATAATTTATTTTGAAAATTTTAATTACCGTTGACAGAAATCTAATCCGATCAAGTAGCTATCGATATCTAATCAACATGATTTCTTACAAGGATAAAGTATTTGACGAGTTCTATATATTGAACGGTTCAGATTGTCGAATGAGACCCGTAGTGAACCCCCACTGACTTTACAATACATTCCAATCCGATCATGGACTCGAGAGAACTCAGTCCATTTTTATATACCTTCCTAAGAGCTTTTTTAAATATTTTCGTCCTATAATTATAAAATACAGCGATGAGTTTTTTTTTTGTTTTTTGAAATAAAAGAATCACAAAAAGATCAAATCATTCTGAATACTTTTTTTTTTTCTACAGAATGATTAGAACATTAAATATTGGTTATTTGTGATTGTTTTCTATCTAGAGTTATAATAGAGTAAATATTGGTAGATAAGGTTTTGAATTCAATGGCTTTACCTGTACAAGGCTGGGGTAGAGGTGATGAATGGTGGAGTGAATGGTAATGGGTGAAAAGATATTTTCCATGGAAACATTTATGTACCCAATAGTATACAGGCTCTGAAACTCCCATGTGGAGTACCATAACAGTAATAAAGCCTCTTGAGTCCAATAATGGAACACTTGTGAGGACTACTGGGTGGATTAAGTAGACCATGGAAGCTATGAGAGCTTGTAGAATTATGAAATTGTCCCTGTAAAATTAAAAAAAAAAAAAAAAAAACCCCATTTTATGAATCATTTGAAAAAAAAAAATTTGGGTAAGAAAAGAAAAGAAAAGAAAAAGAGATTACCAGTCCCATTCTTTGTCAATCTGTTTGAAATCCACACCTTGTTGTAGAATTCGGCGATTTCGGGTGAGGAAAAGCATGTTACTGAAAGAAGTCCATAGCTGATACATGAAAGATCTAAGTAGACATAAAATTAGAATATGGAGACACCATGTTTCCTTCATGGTTCCCTCTTGAGTTCTTGAATAAAAGACTTTTGCAATAAGAGGTCCATATAGCAGATACTGCATCGAAAAAATAAATAAAAAGAGCACAACCCCGTGTCATTGAGAAGGAAAAAATATTGGGTTAGTGCATAAAAGGCATGAAGGGAAAGATAGGTCATGGATTATAAACCTTGAAGGGGCCTAAGTTCTCCCAAGGCCAAGCTGACAAGGTTGCAACCATGTTACTCATACAATCTCTCTTTCTACAAGCAAAAGATTTCAAGTTGAAGAGAATACAATATGTTATGATATTCAGATAGAAAAGTAATATCCCAGAGAAAGAGAGAAGAGAGATGGGTATTGAAGCACTTGTCTTCCTCTCTCTCTCTCTCTCTTAGTTTCTATCTTTGCAAGGAAACTATTATTCTCATTTCTCCAATCACCTACTTATAGGTGGGAAACAATGTGGCACTTGCTTTCAATTGCAAATAAAGATCTTGACCCTCTTTCTATATCTAGGCCAGCTCATCTGCCCCAAACTCTTTATGTAATCAAGCTCCATGAAATTCATTCATGGTTTAGTAAAAGGTTAATTTGAGACACAAACTAGTGTCTCCAGTCAAAATCCGGTCAACCATATAGATCGGACGGTTAAGTTCAACCATTAGAATGATTATGTATTATCTGAACTTTTCACCTGCAAACTTCATCGCAATGAGCCGTTCCAAAAAAAAAAAAAAAAAAAAAAAAACTTCATCGCAATGAATATGAGATAATTCGTAGGGTTTCTCCTCAAATATACTGTATTTTTTTTTTGATTGGCAAAATAAATCTTTATTGATAGAAACATAAAGTATAAATATACTGTATTGAAAGACCTTATTAATGAATATGACAATTGAACCAGTGGTCTATGTAATTATTTTTTGAAACAATAAAAATATCAAAAGTTCAGAATTTGAGTAGATGATACGATTGTAAACCTTTTGTTTTAAAATAATGTATTAACCAACTACCATCCAACACCACCCCCCCCCCCAAAAAAAAAAAAAACACTCACCGATTTCATGTTTTCTTTCAAGTTTCAATCTCTTGAAAGGTTTCACTGACAAAGGCTTATCGTGATTCACATATTCCATGTTATGTAATTAGATACACCTCTAGTTACAACTTAAACTAATTTCATATTGGGTCTATAAATGTACCTAAAAGATTGTTGGATACTTCATTTCTTTCAACGCTTCATCCCAAAATTTAAATTTTGTTAGTTTTATTTGAACAATCCAATTAATTTCAACTTTACCCCCTTGCCTACCCTAGTCCTTTTCCGCCTTTGGTTCTACCTCCACCAACAGCCAATCCCCTCTTTCTCAAACCATAACCCTTAAACCCACCCTAACCACCATCTACCACTGCCAACAATAGGGAGTGGATTGTGGAGGGCAGTGAGAGAGGTGTATAGAGACTGGCCATGGTCATGCATCCCTTCCTCCCTTCCCTTTTTTCTTAAAAAAATTATATACATATATTTTTCTGAAAAGAGTCAAAGTGGGCCACTCCCATTCATTAAAAAAAGAATTTATATACACATATCCTTATGAAAATACAGATAGAAAAATATTTAAAAATTTTAATTAAGCACTCCCAATCCATCCCCAGAATAAATCATGTAAATGAGAGGATTCACATATATTCTCTCTTTTACCTAAGTAGAAATCAAAATGAAAGTGATATGTCAAAAAAATGAAACACCACTTAACAAACATATGTCAAAGTGGAGCCCAACTAACTTTCAAACTAGTAACAAAAGCTCACCGCATCTCTTTGTAATTTACACAAATTACAAAAGTACCCCACCATTTTGTTTTTAATTTAGATTAAGTTTGGCAACTCAAAAAAAAAATTAAAAAGTCAAAAAATTATCAAAAAAGTTAAAAAACTATCACTATTCATTAAAAAAAATATAAAAAAATTAATAAACATAATATTAAATACCAATGACGTCTACAACAGCCTATGTACAGACCTTGTCGCATAGGAGTGAAAGGAAAAAATGAAAATTATTACATGTGTATATTGGATGGTAAAGTTGGGCCCGTGGGGGCCACCATGTACAGACCTTGTACATGGGATGGTAAATTAATAAACATAATATTAAATATCAATGACGTCTACAACAGCCTATGTACAGACCTTGTCGCATGGGAGTGAAAGGAGAAAATGAAAATTATTACATGTGTATATTGGATGGTAAAGTTGGGCCCGTGGGGGCCACCATGTACAGACCTTGTACATGGGATGGTAAATTAATAAACATAATATTAAATACCAATGACGTCTACAACAGCCTATGTACCGACCTTGTCGCATGGGAGTGAAAGGAGAAAATGAAAATTATTACATGTATATTGGATGGTAAAGTTGGGCCCGTGGGGGCCACCATGGGTCCCTTTTTTCTAATCGGAACTGTTCAATGTATAGAACTTATTGAGTACTATATCCCTATAAACAATCACGTTTATCGGATATTACTAACTACATGATCAAATCAGTTTTGTATAAAAAATAGATGGTGTTATAGTTAACATGTGACAAAAAAAACTAATACGATCAGATAGCTATCGATATCTAATGAACATGATTTTTTATAAGAATATAATACTTGACGAGTTCTACACATTAAACGGTTCCGATTAAAAAAACGGGACCCGTGGTGGCCCCCACGGGCCAAATAACACCGTCCAATCAAAGACAGAAAAATAGACAATCTTTTCCCATATCCTTTTCAGCCAAGACACTGGCCACCGTACCGATTCATTAATTATCTTCTCCAACACACTTATTTATATAATATTTTAATATACATTTTTTCATAAAAAGTCAAAAAGTTAACCCAAACATTCATATTTTCTTCCTCAACTTTTTAGTTTAAAAAGACAAAAAGTACACTTATTTAGGACACCCCAAACAACCCCTTAGTCTTTTAGATTTTGAAGTCAAAAAAGCCTATGCAGAGTGTTCTTCTATCCTTTTCGCCGACTATTTAGAAAATCCATTCAGATTCAACGATTATACAAACTGCATAATGTATTTATACCGTTGTCAATTCTCATCTCTCCATTCCAAGTTACAACTTGCAAGGTATTATAAATAATTTATTATTCATATTTTTTTAGGGTTTTGTTTTGAATCATTTTTTCTTATAATTTTAAATAAATTGAATTATACAAACTGCATAGTGTATTTATACCGTTGTCAATTCGCATCTCTCCATTACAAGTTACAACTTACAAGGTATTATAAAGAATTTATTATTCATATTTTTTAGGGTTTTGTTTTGAATCATTTTTTCTTGTAATTTTAAAGAAATTAAATTATTTATTGTCTATAACATTCTCTTCAGCTCTTGGGATTCAATGAAATTGTTGACTTTGTGTGTAATTAAACCATCTCTTAACAACTGTTTATTTTTTTTGGGTTGAATGATTGATTTCAAATTATATTAGTACAATTTTTATAAAAGAATTCAGATTTTGTTAATATGATTCTGGGTATTTAATTTAATTTGATTTGGTAAATAATTTTGCATTTGTTTGTATGTGTACGGACACAGAAAAATACCGTATTTGTTGATAAAGAATCTAGCGAAGAAGATGATTAGAGCCACCCTGTGATCACCATCTGCAAGATAAAGCTCTTCTAGCCGTTGAACAACCGGGGACCATTCAATGTCCAAGTTAGTCCTTCAATATTATAAAAATATTTTATAGACTAACTCATAGGGGTGTGGTCTATTTATAATAGCCGGTGACTTGCTTAGTAAGTAGTTTGAATGTTTCAGAAGTCTTATTCCAAACAATCTCCAGTTATTTAGGACTCCTATATCAATAAGATTTCATTTCCTATTGAGGTTTGCATAACATAAAACATTAATCTAGTATTTAATGAAGATTTGACAACTACCATATATGTGATAATCCATAACTATGTCATGTGACAGTGTCTAAACACACATAATTCTTGTGATTATTTTTATTCCCTCTCAAATGCCTCCTAACTTTCATTCTATTTGAGCCTAGTAAAAGAGTGGAAGTTTTCTATTGTTCTGATAAAGATAGCCCTGTAATGTTGCCTAGCTAGAACGATACAAGGGTGTTAGGACTTATTCCAATAATACCTAACCTTGTCGAGTACTATTCCAAGAATGCCTAACCTCGTTAGGACTTATTCCAAGAATGGAAGTGATTGAGACCCCCTCTCCCTCCTACCCCCACCACCTCCACACACACGTGGGGGATGGTGATTGGAGGAGGAGGAGGAGGAGAAGAAGAAGAAAAAAAAAAAACTAGCCAATCACAGGCTATAATGGGTCGTGGGGGTCCGGATCATTTTTCTTCCAAGAATGTCTAATTATGCTAGGACTTATTCCAAAAATGACTAACCAAGCTAGGAGCTACCAAAAAACACTAACTTATTTCATGGCGACCAAAATCCTCTTGGCAGGGAATTCCCAAGTTGGATAGCAAAATCCACTCAATAAGAAATCCCAAAGTTGGACAAACCACCAACTACCTTCTTGGCTAGCAAAATCTGCTCGGCAAGAAATTCTAAAGTTGGAAAAATCACCAACTTATTACTTGTCAAGCAAAACCCGTTCTGCAAGTAATGCCAAAATTGAACAAACCACCAACTTATTTCATCGAGCAAAAACCAACTCTGCAAAGATTTTCAAATTTGGAAAAACCCTCCAACTTACTTTGTCGAGCAAAACCAGCTCGTCAAAGATTTTCGAAATTGGAAAAACCCTCCAACTTACTTCGTTAAGCTAAAACCTAGCTCGATAAAGATTTTTGAAGTTGGAAAAACCCTCTAACTTACTTCGCTGAGCAAAACCCGCTCGGCAAATATTTTTCTCAACTTACTTCGCCAAGCAAAGTACGCTAGGCAAATATTTTCGAAGTTGGGAAAACACTCAAACTTACTTTGTCGAGCAAAACCCGCTCGACAAAGATTTTCAAAGTCAGAAAAAACCTCCAACGCCGAGCTAAAGCCCAGCTAAGCAAAGATTTTTGAAGTTAGAAAAACCCTATAACTTAATTTGTCATGCCACGGATTTACACAGTCCGGCTCTTGTGAATAAACCACCCAACGATGAACAAAAGATAACAACTCTCATGCAAATGAATATAATATAGTCACATAATTAATACATGTGTTTATCCGATTTTATGTATTCTTAGATATAACATCTAAGTCGAATGAATGTTCTGTAACTAAAAACATACATAGATGTTATAAATTAAATTGAACGCCTTGAGGCTTACATCATACACAACAGTGTAACCCTTACAAGAATGACACACGGCTAGGAAATCACATAAATGACCCATGGCCCACAAACAACTGAATCACCCTACACGGTTTCGAACACAACTTCATGTCATAGTCCACATCCACATATGTACACCTGAAAAACATTTCAGCCACGTAGGGTGAGCATAAAGCTCAACAGAGAATATTTTAAAAACTAAACATGCTCTGCCAAAATAAATGATCATGATGCAATACGTATATATAATATACCAAATGCATTTTCAAACCATTTGATTTCTCAACGAAATCCTTTCTTTCTAATTACCAAATCCTTACGTTTAATCAAAACGTTTTCCAAGTTCAAATCATCAGATTGATATAAAATTTCTTTCCAAAAACCAATCTGGGTACCTCAATACCAACTAGCAAATGCATTGTTAAATCAAATGAGAATACATCGTTAGACAACAGCAAAAACATTGTTAAAACCATTTTTCCAAACATCATGTTCCGAACCAAAATAATAGTAAATAAAATGGGTAAATCTCAAAACAAATACAACATTTTATGGAATTTCGTCCGCAGGAAACCGTAAACTGATACCCATGTAAACGTAGGCTATACAAGCGGTACTATTGCCATTTTACGGATATTTTGTTCGCGGGATCGGCACTCATGTATACGAGCGGTTTTTAGGACTTTCACCATGGACACTCAGGCCATCTTATTTCAACAAGACAACACTTACTTCCTAGATTCACTATTTTATTTTCCCATTTCTCAATAGTACAATATATGTATCTCCAAATATTGTTTTTCCAAAACAATGCAAATGTTCCAAAACATAATATGAGAATTTTCAAAACCTCTTTTCAAAATATACAATTTCAATTTCCAAAATCCATTACATGCCCCATGATATGAATGATTTTAATTTGCCTAATCTACATGCAATTTCTAACACATGGCAATACTAGCCTCCACCGATAACCAGAACAGTTATTTCTAATGCAATAATTAAAAGATATCAATATAGATATATTTTCCAAAAGTTTAACAACACCCATTTTCAAAATTCCACAACCATTTCCTTCCCATCTGTTCCCAACAAAATCATTTACCAAAATCAATCCAACTCCAACTCCCAAAACAATATCATTTAGGGTTTTTCTACAAATTAGAGTTTTTCTCTTTTAGAAAATCAAATGCAAGTTTGTTTACCAAAAATAGATTTAATAGCAAAATCATAACCAAACAACCCCCAATCCCACAATAACATTTCAAGATTAACCAATTAACTACAACATATAAATAACAAGATACATCACAAATATGCTACCGAACTCATATTGAGTTTAGGAAATAGACCTTACATCTTGAAGCCAAGAGGAGACGAGAGAGAGAGAAAATGGAGAAACCTCAAGGACGTCGAAAACCAGCTTTGCTCCGATCAAAAGAAAGCTCTCGATGTGCTCTACCTTTTTGTCAAAGAGACTAGGGGGAATAAATCAATGGATTTAGGTATATTTGTAGAGAGAATGTAAGTTTTAGAGAGGGAAGTTCTAGATTTAGGGTTTTTAGAATGCTTAGAGAGAGAGAAATGAAAAAGTGACTAAAAAAGATGACTTTGCGATCTGATATACGCACAGACTGCTCGAGCCAAAATGTGTCGCTCAAGCGTCCAAACACAAAAATGTGACCGGTCGAGCGCGAGAAGTGACCGCTTGAGTGTATAATACAAACTCTCAGAAGTTTTGCAAACAGAAGGCAACCGCTCGAGCACAAAAAGCATCGCTCGAGCGTAAGAAAGCCCGCTCGAGTGAAGAACGCTGACTCCCAATATCTTTGTAGACCTGCAAAAGTACTGGAAGTTCACAAAGATTACTCGAGTGCTGGAAATGTCGCTCGAGCGAAGAGGCAAAATTCTGAGCAACAATGGTTTTGAAAAACAAGCTACCAATCTATTTCAAATGCAACCAAGACACTCCAATAACCAAACTTAATGAGGTATAAGGAGAAACTAGACTTGAACAACCATATAAGACAATGAAACCCATATCCAAAACATCAACGGGTTGTGTCTAAACCAGAATCGCTATAATCTCCCCCTTTAAGGAATTTCGTCCTTGAAATTTAAAATAAGGTCGAAACAAGGCAACTCAATCACAACCGAAAGCACAACCACCAACTCAAAGCTGGACCCAAACTTGGGATAAGTTTCCAGATCCTAGTTCAACACCTTAGGGCCCTAAAGACACCCGACACCCAAAATACTATGAACAACTCACGGTTGCCCCTTCGACCCACATAACTCACTGTGGTCTATAAGATAAGAACAACTATTACCTCAACAACAACCACTCGAATTCAAAGATGTCAACTATGCCTGAACCACTCACAACACTGAAATCACCACCAAGTATACAAGCACTCGGACACGAAGAAAAGAAAACTCCTCGCATACAAAGCTCCTACTCAACAACGTTATGGCACATCAATGCCCGACAATTCTAAGTCCTTGCAAAAAAAGATATACAACATATAACTAGCAAGTTAGCCTAGATCAGAATGCAACTTCTCAACACAAGATATGAGATACTTCATTCAGGTTAAAAAGCATGCTTTATTTTTTTCTCATTTGTCTTAAAACACTTTGTTTTTCCCAAAAGGTGTTCAAACCTACACCGTCACAATTCAAATACATTTTCAACTGTCCATAACAAAACAGAGAGATTTCCAAACTGTTTTTTCGAAACCCAAAGGTGTTATATATAAAACCATTTTTATTTTGTTTTTGATTTGTTGGATTCAGCTTTTTGTTAAATCGCGAACTTACGTTTCAATCCAAAACCGTTTTAGTTCAAGAAAAGTACCCAAGGCCATAATACCAAAAAGGAGAGTTTTGTTTTCCTCAAAATCATTCATCAGCATTCCTCCGGTGAATCACAACATAGTCACCTAACAAAACCCATCACGCTCATGGTGATGCCACAATGCCAAAACAAAATTTCCAAGATAACAATCCCTAATTATTTTATTTTATTTTATTTTATTTTTTTAAATACCGACAATGCAATAACACAAGAGAAGTAATTTTAGCCATCAATCACATAATGGCGCAAAAGAGCTTATAAGACCAAAATTCCCAACCGTAATCCCAAACTGGTTACCACAACTCAAAACAACCTTCCAACTGTCCATACGGGACTTACATACCATACCAAGACACTGTTCAATTACACTATCCTCAATTCTAATCTATTTCCGAAGTGACTATATGTCAACCAACCCAAATACTAATCAATCAACTATCCAACACCACTATCCCGCACCAGTCTCCAAACGACATACCACTTAACTTCACATAACCTAACATCAACACCAACACCTTACCCAACCTTACTAACTCCAAAATGGTGTTCCATGCATAACATCTCATACTCGTTGAATCACTCTAGATTCTTCAAAGTTAATCCACGGCACTCTGATTCTCCATTCACCCATCACACGTATGCCTATATGGCATGAACATCCTCACTTCACATTTGAGTCCGAATTAGACTTCTCAAGTTAAACACAATGCACCCTCTCAAGTGAACGCACACACCAGTACCTTACACCACACACACAAGGACCGAATAGGTCAAAACAACTCTGACAGAGCGTACTAATCACTCCACACAATCTTACTACTTCACTCAGAGTTCCACTATCCAAACTAAACAATAAACACTCACACCAAAATGACCCAGTACTATCCAATATTAAACTATTCAATCCAATCATTAACCACATTATTGTCTTGCCAAGGCACCCTCTTGGGACCGCCTTATGATCGATCCCCTTCTACACATCATCTAACAACAATACACAAACCACATACTGTCACACACCATACTTGCAAAACTTCATCACTTACTGCACAACATTTCACCCTTAACCCCAAATGGGTTATCTTCATACTGAATCCCTCATTCTGCCAATGTACTCACAACCTTAATCAAGTTCACAACAACGAAATTCACATACTTATTCTCTCGCACCAAGGCAACTCGCAAAAGCCTACTATGCCACAACACCACCGTTACTACGTAACAACCCAAACCGAACAACAAGCAAACACAACATCTCCATCCCTCAGTGACCAATAAGGTCAACTCTTTAATCCACATTCTATTCGTCACTCATTACACGAGTACAACCCAAATATTAAGTCTCCTAGTCAATCCACCAGTTGTTGATACTTACTGAACAATTATCCTGAACCAAACCATGACACATACACATGACACCTACAAGGCTTTCAAAGTCATACCATCCTAACTCCACAGAAAAACAAAAAAAGTTTTCAACCTCCTCCACTTGAGTCGTAGAACACTATATTTCCAACTACTCTCTCAACCAACCTAGAACGCTATGTGAGCCAAAACATGGCCCCATCTCCGAAAACAATCACTTTCTCACCGGCGTTCCAAACCTCGACCAATAAACACTAAACCACTATGACCCTACACATAAGTCACGCACTAACCATGGGTTACGTATCCAACCAACCCTTCCGAAAACATCTCTTAACTTGACCAGAATTGAGGTACACATCTCTCGCATCCAAATATAATAAATAAATGCTAGACCTTAAGAAACGTCCGCAGTACCACTGCTTGAAATACAACGCAAGGTGTTTAGAGCACACCACTCACCAAACACTAACAACCAATACTACGATAAGGGACTAACATCCCTTCACAAGAAACAACCAACCAGATAAACTAAGATCCGCTAATATTATCTACCATTAAAGTATAAGTCTATATCCAACGAAATTATATGCTATTCTCAAAACACGAGTAATCATAATTCTCTCTATACCCAGAATAAAAGAATACTCCACCTTTGCATACATCCTTACACTACATCGTACTAGCTCATTAGGTCAACTCTAGACTAGCCCACCATGACAACCCATCGCCAAAACACTAACTCAAAACCAATCACACCATCCACAATCTCCTAACACACCTTGTGCCTTACCGAATTGTCTATAACAACGACGACTCTACCTAGTATTCAACCAATTGCCTCACCCAACTACAGGAAACAACCACTCATATTCCAACCAATCATACATCACCTACAAAGAACAAATCATGGCCTAAATGGCCGAACTAACTTCACCAACCTCGAAGGAAGTCAAACCACAACACTACATCCGAACCAACCACACCCCACAACATGGGTTTCTAGGTTACCAACACCGAATTCGGAACCATACACCACCACTACCAATACATACAAGTTCAAACCTAACTCTTCATGTTTCGAAAATTCTAACACCACATACATCCTTTACACCTGATTGACCGAGGCCATGACTAACTCCAGAACCGTACTAGTCCAAAGATTACCAACCAACGCCAAACATACACGATGCCACCCAAGTGAGCATCAAAACTCAACCCTCATATGCCGTCACAAAGGACTTGAAAACACTACCATCTCTCAAAGACGTACCAACCACACCCAAGGTGACCAATGCCAACTCACAACCAATGCTAATACATAACCAATATAGCACACACACTGAGGTACCCACTTCGAGTTCACTACTCCTTCCATACATCTCTATAAAAGACAGAATACCCACAACATAGGATACGTAACACTGGTACCCTTCCTCAAAATACTAACATAACCTCATAAGGATTATTCGAACAACCACATTGAGACTCCACTCAAATCATACATCATCTACCACATAACACATAACACATAATCGTGCTAAGTCTACAAAGCAGTTATCCGTTCCAAAGCTTACTTAGATTTCCCATTAGAAACAACGTTGATCAAGTGCGTTTCCAACAAGAATTCTAAGTTAGTCAACTAGACACTGAATAATATCTATGAGTCTTAACACCATACCCACATAAAATGCAACACACAAACATGTTATCACTTAGCACATAACATACAAATGTCCTCACCGAGCATGATAAACCCACTATGGCTAACCACTTCCTACGAACCCAAGGTTTTTAAACCCGGTTAGCTCTGATATCAAGTTGTCACGCCTCAGATTTACACGGTCCGACTCATGTGAATAAACCACCCAACGATGAACAATAGATAACAACTCTCATGCATATGAATATAATATAGTCACATAATTAATACTTGTGTTTATCCGATTTTATATATTCTTAGATATAACATCTAAGTCGAATGGATGTTCTGTAACTAAAAACATACACATATGTTATAAATTAAATTGAACGTCCTGAGGCTTACATCATACACAAGGGTGTAACCCTTACAAGAATGACACGCGGCCAGTAAATCACATAAATGGCCCATGGCCTGCAACAACTAAACCACCCTACACAGTTCCGAGCACAGCTTCACGTCACAGTCCACATCTACATATGTACACCTGAAAAACATTTTAGCCACGTAGTGTAAGTATAAAGTCCAGCAGAGAATATTTTAAAAACTAAACATGCTCTGCCAACATAAATGATCATGATGCAATACATATATATAATATGCCTAAGTGTATTTTCAAACCATTTGATTTCTTTCCAATTACCAAAACCTTATGTTTAATCAAAACGTTTTCCAAGTTCAAATCATCAATTGATATAAAATTTCATTCTAAAAACCAATCTTGGTACCTCAATACCAACCATCAAATACATTACTAAATCAAATGTGAATACATCGCTAGACAATAGCAGAAACATTGTTAAAATCATTTTTCCAAACATCCTATTCCAGACCAACAAAATAGTAAATAAAATGTGTAAATCTCCAAAACAAATACAACCTTTTATGGAAATTTCGTCCGTAGGAAACTGTAAACCGCCACCCATGTAAACATAGACTACACAAGCGCTACTATTGTCATTTTAAGGATAATTTGTTTGTAGGATCGACACCCATGTATACACGTGATTTTTAGGACTTTCACCATGGAGACTCAGACCAACTTATTTCAACGAGACAATACTTACTTCCCAGATTCACCATTTTATTTACTTATTTCTCAATTGTACAATACATGTATCTCCAAATATTATTTTTCTAAAACAATGCAAATGTTACAAAACATAATATGAGAATTTCCAAAACTTCTTTCCAAAACATACAGTTTCAATTTCCAAAATCCATTACATGCTCCATGATATAAATGATTTCAATTTGCCTAGTCCATATGCGATTTCTAACACACAACAATACTAGCCTCCATTGATAATCAAAACAATTATCCCTAATGCAATAATTAAAAGATAATCAATATAGATATATTTTCCAAAAGTGTAACAACACTCATTTTTAAAATCCCATAACCATTTCCTTCCCATCTTTTTCCAACCAAACCATTTACCAAAATCAATCCAACTCCAAGTCCTAAAACAATATCATTTAGGGTTTTTCTACCAATTGAGAATTTTCTTTTTTAGAAAATCAAATGCAAGTTTATTTACCAAAAATAGATTTAATAGCAAAATCATAACCAAACAACTCCCAATTTGTACAAACCCTTAACCCACAATAGCATTTCAAGATTAACCAAATGACTACAAAATATAAATAACAAGATACATCACAAATATGCTACCAAACTTATATTAAGCTTAGGAAATAGACCATACCTCTTGAAGCGAAGAGGAGACGAAATAGAGAGAGAGAGATAGAATGGAGAAACCTCAAGGACACCGAAAACCAGCTTTGCTCAAATCAAAATAAAGCTTTCAATGTGCTCTACCTTTTTGTCAAAGAGACTAGGGGAAATAAATTAATGGATCTAGGAGTATTTGTAGAGAGAATGTGAGTTTTAGAGAGGGAAGCTCTGGATCTAGAGTTTTTAGAATGTTTAGAGAGAGAAATGAAAAAGTGACTAAAAAAGATGACTCTGCGATTTGATATACGTACAGACTGCTCGAGCCAAAATGTGTCGCTCGAGTATCCAGACACAAAAGTGTGATAGCTCAAGCGCAGGAAGTGACCGCTTGAGTGTAGAATACAAACTCTTAGAAGTTTTGCAGACATAAGACAACTGCTCAAGCACAAAAAGTACCACTCGAGCGAACACTGCTCGAGCATAAGCAAGCCCGCTTAAGCAAAGAATGCCGACTCCCAGTATCTCAACAAACCTGCAAAACTACTGGAAGTTTATAAAGGCCGCTCGAGCACAGGAAGTACTGCTCGAGCGAAAAGGTAAAATTCTAGGCACAACGGTTTTGAAAAACAAGCTACCAATCTGTTCCGAATGCAACCAAGACACTCTAATAACTAAACTCAATGCGAAATAAGGAGAAACTAGACTTGAACAACCATATAAGACAATGAAACCCAGATCCAAAATATCAACAGGTCAGCTCTAAACCAGAATCACTATATACTTTGTCGAGCAAAACTCGCCCGACAAAGATTTTCAAAGTTGGAAAAACCCTCCAACTTACTTTTCTAAGCAAAACCAGCTCTGCAAAGATTTTCAAAGTTGAAGAAACCCTCTAACTTGCTTTGCAGGTCAAAACCCGCTCAACAAAGATTTTCAAAGTTGGAAAAATTCTCCAACTTACTTTGCTAACTACAAACCTGCTCTGTAAAGATTTTCGAAGTGGAAAAAACCCTCCAACTTACTTCACCCAGCAAAACCCGCTCAGTAAAAATTTTCAAAGTTGAAAAAACCCTCCAACTTACTTCGCAAAGTAAAACCCGCTTGGCAAAGAGATAAAGTTTCTAACCAAGGGGTAGCATAATTCATCTTGCCCCCGTGATCCATAAAACGCGGACTCCATCTTATCATATTTGACCAAAATAATGATCTCCTTCCATTGCAGAATAATAATGCATAAAGTTGATGCTCAACATTTAATAAAAATCCGACATAATGTATAAAATCTATACTTCGTAGCATAATAACTAATAAACTACCTCCATGTTCGGAATAATAATGCATAGAACCCATGCTTCGTAGATAATAAAAATCTGACATAATAACTGATAATAATACCTTCGTGTCCATAAAATTCATACTCCACAAATAAAAAATCCAATATAATAATTGCTAATAATATCTCTAAGCTAAACGCATAAAACCCATGCTCCACAAATACTAAAAATTCGACATAATGCCATTTCCTTTTTTTAGTGACTTATGAGTCATACTTTGATTTATTCAACCATATCTCCAGATTTTGATATGATAAAATCATAGCAAAATTTGAATACAATAAGCTTGAACTTTCATTAATTCAGTTGGTGAAGACAAAATGCTTGCCAAGTGAGCTTGAATCACTGTTCAGTTGATTGTTTTGTTGAACTGCATCACCAAGGTGGTATATAGCAGGTGTTAGTGTTGATTCCACCGAGTTAGGCTAGCTGATTGCAACTATAATGGAGTGCAAGAGAAAATTCTTGCTTAGCGATCCAAACCTCACCCTTCACAATTTATTTATTTTGATTAGGTTTCCTTACCATTAACTCCAGGCATTAGATATAAAAGCAAGGAAATAAAATTAATCAAAAGCTTCCCTGTTTGATATGGTAAGATTTGTCAACATCTGTCAGAGCTGATCCTTTTGCATGGATCATTAATCAGAATTTCCATATTGTTGAATGATATTAATGCTGTGACGATGATTACATGGACTCCTCTTAGATCCTTATTCTACGTGCAAGTACAAAAAGTTGCATAAACCAAATACATTTTTTAAACTTATTTCTTGATCTTTGATAAAGTAATTTTCTAAAGTTTGGCCAGCCACACAAGTTCTGTTGAATTTTAATCTCCTTCTTGATCTTCTTTTTCATTGATTTTAGTCGTTTCCCACCAACGGTGTCAATTGTATAGATAATAAAAAAAAAAAAAAAACCATATTTGTTGATGAAGAATCCAACGAAGAAGATAATTAGAGCCACCACATGATCGCCATCTGCAAGATAAAGCTCCTCCAGTCGTTGAACAGCTGGGGGCCCTTTGACGCCTAAGTCAGTCCTCCAATATTATAAAAATATTTAATAGATTAATAAATTGCATACCTCAACTCAAAGGGGTGTAGTCTATTTATATTAGCGAATGACTTGCCTAGCAAGTAGTTTGAATGTTCCAGAAGGCCTATCCCAAACAATCTCCAATTGTGTAGGACTTCTATATCAATAAAATTTCTTCTCCTGATGAGTTTTACATAACATAAAACATGAATCCAGTATTTGATGAAAATTTGATAACTGCTATACATGTGATAATCCATGACTATGTCACTTTTTAATGTCTGGACCCACATAATTCTTGTAGTTATTTTTATTACGTAAATCTTTCAGGTTCTTAAATGCATGGACTCTCCACCCTAATTTTCCTCAGCTTTTTGTTACCTCTTGGACAAACACTACCTTCACTGGATGGTCTGGGTTTATACTTATTCAAAAACTCAAACGCCTTAAGTTGATTCTCAAAGCCTGGAATTCTGAGGTGTTTGACAACATTTCTTCCAAATTGAAGACCTCTATGGAAGAGCTACATGCACTAGACATTGTAGCAGAAGAAAGGGCACTGCTTGATTCAGAAAAAGGCAAGAAGAAGTGTGGTTAGAGGTGAAATATGGAAGCTTTATAGAATGCTAGAGTGGACATGGCATCAAAAGTCCAGATTGAACTGGACTCTTCATGGAGATAAAAATACTAGATTCTTCCATGTTATTGCTAGTACCAGGCAGAGTCAAAATCAAATCAACTCTATTACAGTTAATGGTGTGCTTCTTGAGGATCCTAGCAGGGTCAGGCATGAGGTACTTCATCATTTCAAGACTCAATTCACTGAATCATGGATTAATAGACCTATTCTAGGGGGGGTGTTTAAAACTATTGAAGCAGATCATGTCTCTTATCATCTTGTATCTGAGTTCAGTGCAACAGAGATTTTAGCAGCAATCAAAGAATGCAACAACAACAAAGCTCCAGGCCTTGATGGGTTCAACTTGCTGGGCTTTCAGAAGTTTTGGAAGGTTATAAAGCAGGAGCTCATGCAATTTTTTTAAAGAATTTCACTCCAACAACAAGCTCACTTATGGCATTAACAGCACTTTCATTACTCTTATCCCCAAGCTAGAAAATCCCATTGGCTTATCAAACTATAGACCCATTAGTCTTGTGGGTTCTATTTACAAAATCTTGGCCAAAGTTTTAGCACACAGATTGAAGTCAGTGCTCCTCTCAATCATTGGTGAAACCAGACTGCCTTCATAAGAGGTTGATATATCCTTGATGGGGTGTTCATTGCTAATGAAGTAGTGGATGGATGGAAGAAGGCTAAGAAGTAAGGGCTGATCCTTAAGCTGGATTTTGAAAAAGCATTTGATTATGTAAATTGGGAATTCTTATTCTCTATGATGTTCAGCTTTGGCTTTGGGGATAAATGGATCTCTTGGATGGAAGCTTGTGAGACTACAGCAAGGATCTCCATTCTAGTGAATGGATCACCTACTGAGGAATTCTCACTCCAAAGAGACCTTAGGCAGGGTGATCCACTCTCCCTTTTTCTGTTCAACATAGTGGCTAAAGGGCTCAATATTCTTCTAGTCAGAGCACTTAACCTTGGCATTCTTAAAGGTGTGTTAGTTGGGCCAATAATGTTCGAATTTCACATCTGCAATTTGCTGATGATTCAATTCTCTTTTGTGAAACTAATTGGGATCAGTTGGTGTTAGTCAAAGGAGTTCTCAAATGTTTTGAAGTTCTATCTGGTCTCAAAATTAATTATCACAAGAGTGTTGTGTGTGGTATTGGTGTCACTAATGATCTTATGCTTTCCTTTGCTAATCTTCTCAATTGTAAGGTACAGAGCCTTCCATTAAAATTTTTGTAGCTGCTACTTGGAGCTAATCCTGGTAGGAAATCTACATGGAAGCCTGTTCTTGACAAAGTCAGATCTAAACTATCAGGGTGGAAGAGAAAGATGCTATCCTTTGCAGGTAGACTAACTTTGATCAAGTCTACCCTTTTAAGCTTACCTATCTATTTCCTTTCTTTGTTTAAAATGCCTGAAGGTGTGGCTAGAGAATTTGAAAAGATTGAGGATGCATTCTTATGGGGTGGTAATAATCTAAAAAGAAAAGTACATCTGGTGAAATAAGTGGAGGCTACAAAGAGTATTGACCCAGGGGGTTTGGGCATCACAAGAATTAGAGATGTAAATGCTTGTCTACTACTTAGATGGTGGTGGAAATTTGGAAACCAAATCAATGCACTTTGGAGGAGAGCAATTTGCAGCAAATATAAGATTATTGAAGATTGTTGTCATCCTCCAATAAGGCCCTCTTACAAGCATTCTAGAATGTGGAGTGACATTTTATCCATTGGGGCCTCCAGCAGTTCTATTTTCAACTTCTTCTTGGCCAACTGTCTAATTAAAGTAGAGAATAGTAATAGAATTAGATTTTGGACTGATAGATGGTGTGGTGATAATTGCCTCAAATATGATTTTCCACTTCTTTTTAATCTCTCAACTGATAAAGAAAGCCCTCTCCACCAATTCTTTGCTAGGAAAACCAACTCAAGTGTTTGGAACTTTCCTCATAGAAGAGAGTTGTATGGTTGGAAATTGGCTGAAGAAGCTAGTTTGATTGCGGTTTTATCCTCAGCTCCTCCTCTGTGTAATGAAAGTGCAGACTGCCTGATATGGTCTAATGATGTTGCAGGTCATACTCAGTTCTCTGTGTCTAGTCTATATTCTCACAGTACCTCCCTTCTTGGCCCTAATCTAAGAATTTACAAACATGTTTGGAGCTTTGTGTTGCCCCCTAAAGTCTCATTCTTTTGCTGGTTGGCCTGGAAAAATAGAGTGAAATCTTCAGAATTCTTGCATAAGATTGGCATACTTGATAGTAGTGCTTCGACTCTCTGTCCCTTCTGTAATTCTAAATCTAAATCTACTATTCATATCTTGCTTCATTGCCCTTTCTCTTGGTTGATTTGGTCTGCAGTGATTCAAGAATGGGGGTTTCAGTGGTGCATTCTAAATTTAGTAGCTGGTCTGCTCAATTGGTGGATGGGTCAGAAATTTCAAAAGTCTGACAGATTAATTTGGAGAGCCATTCCCTTAGTTATTCTTTGGTCTCTTTGGAAGCATAGGAATGATTGTGTATTTTCTGAAGCTCAACCCAACTTTTTTGGTCTGCTAAAACTCATCAAAATTAGAACTGCCCTTTGGCTCAAAGCATTAGTTAAGAATTTCCCCTACACAGTGGATGATCTAGTCTTCAAGTGGAAACAGATCAGGGGCACGGTTTGATCTTCCAGCTGGTTTTTGGTTTGTTTCTTCTTTTTTTTGGTTGGTTCCTTATCAACCATGGGGAGCTCACATCCTTTGCTTAGTTTGTGTGTTCTTTTGCTACTTGCAGCTCCTCTTCTTTATTGATTGTATATTTTCTCTTCTTCATCTTCAATCGATAAAGTTTTCTTTGCTGATCAAAAATAAGTAAATAAATAAATAAATAAAAAACCATCTCTTAACAATGTTATATTTTTTGGGGGTTAGTAGCAATCTTTATTTTTAGTGAGAAAAAAAAATAAATTTTGTCAATCTGATGCATTGAATTGGATATTTGAGTCCATTTTTATTTGATTTAGTTTGATAAATAATCTTGCATTTATTCATACGGATTGATAGATTATTAGGAAATCAAACAAAATCAGAAGAACAGGAATCACTTGTTTGGTGTATTTGACCTTTTTCCTTACAGATTTTTCAGGTTGGACTGGTTAGCTCCTTTCAACATTTAAATGATGAAATAATGATATGGTTAATTAAGTTATATCAATGCCCACCTTTAAATGATGAAATGTTTTTGCCCCCCCCCCCCCCCACCAAAAAAAAAAAATCTCAAAATCCTAGTTCCGCCCCTAGTGGTGGGAGGTGTTAGGAGAAGGTGGAGGTGGAAAGAAAAGAAGGGAAAAGGTAGAATGCATCAGAGACAAAAGTGGAGCGAGTGACACTTGCTGGGGAAGGTAGAAAGGGGTGAAGGAAGGTGGTGGTTGGAGGTAGAGATGGTGTTCGGGTGGATGCCAGAGGTGGTGGTGACGGCGATGGAAAGAGGATAAGGTAGTTGCTGAAGTGGTTGTAGAGAGAGTGTTGAGAGATATAGGCTTTAGACTTTTTTTTTTTTTTTTGGTGTCATTTTTGGTAATTTTACGTAGCAGTATAATGGTATTTAAGATTATGATAAATGCGTCCTCACCCTGACATTTCAATAAATTTCATTATAATTTGTCCTTTCCTTATTCCATTGATTGGCCAACTGCTAGAAAAACTATTGGGTGTTGAGAGGATAGGACGCAGTAATATCATGTGATACTCTTCACCAATCATAAATCATTAGCCCCTCATATTATCTTTCCATACACTAACATAAACTAACAGTGGTAGGTGTGCATATGGTCATTTTGTTTCAGATAAGTAGGACTGTGAAATATACGATTGAATTTTAATTTTAAAAATTAAAACATTTTATGAATTTAAAAAGATCAAAATCAATAAATGAATAAACCACCAAACGGGCAGCAATGTGAACACATAATATAAAAAGACAGCAATTCAATTTCAATTTGTATTTTGCAGCCAACAAAACCAATAAATTAGAAAGTGGAAGCCATATATATATACATCATTCTATAGCTCTCATAGTTAGGTTTCTAAAAGCATTTTTATTTCACAACAGCATTTCCATGATATGTCACCTGTTTAGTGCATTAATGTCCATGTTATTTCAAAATAAATATTAAGGTAAATTATATTTTTTCACTCTTATAGTTTAATTAAAATTTTACTTTAGTCTTTATTTTTTTAAAAAATTTAAATAATTTGAGCCTTCCGCTTTAAATTCAATTTTAGTTTGGTCTTTCGTCCAAATTTTCGTTAATTTTTTTCCATGTGTACAAAAAAAAAAAAAAAAAAAATTGACAATTATTTCAAAATCATTAATTTGAAACATCAACTTACAAAAGAATCAAATCAAAACTAGTCTAGAGATCAAATATTTTGTTTCAGGTTTTTCAATTTTCAATTTTTCTTTTTTGGATAAGTAAATGGATAAATATATTGATCCAAAATTAAAATAGGGCTAATCACATCTTTTACATTTATAGTTTAACTCAAATTTTACTTTCGTTCTTATAGTTTTAAAATGAACAGATTGGTCCTTACACTTTGAATCTAGTTTAAATTTTGGTCATTCTATGCAAGTTAGAGGTTAATATTAATAATTTTAAGGCACTTATCAATTTCTTAAGGTGAACACATTTTTTTTTTTTTTATCAGCAAAGAAAAATTTCATTTAACAGTAAGATGAGATGCATCGAGAGAGATTCAGAAGTATAAAAATATCCCTACTACTGCTACTCGCATCCATACAACCAACCCCTAAGCCTCTCGATTTTTAAATTAAAAAGTTAAGAAGAACTTAACAAGAAAATAAAATACATGAATTCCCACATAAAAATTCACAGAAACACCCAAAACAAACTAAAAAAATCTAAACAAGACCCACAACACTGCTGCTATAACAAACTAAATAACAAGAACTTAACTAAAAACACCCAAGCAGCCCGAATCCCTCCAACCAACGTCCAATCAGCAACCCACACCTCTGCCAAGACCTACGTCTCTGCTGCTACAACTCCCCATACGTTACGCCTCTGCTGCATCAACTCCACATGCCTCTGCTGCGTCAACACCTCACGCCTCCCAACTCCCAATGCCCACTCCGGCCGAGAAAACACCAACGCCACCACCGGGAAGACTACACCTCCTCTGCTGCATCAGGTCTTCTTCTTACTCACACCCAATACCCTCTGCCAAACTCCCCATGCCCACTCCATGCTGCTACTACTCCTCTCCCTAAAACAAAATCCTAACAACTGAGGTTTAAAAATACCCTACGCCTCCCAACTCCCAATGCCCACTCCGGCCGAGAAAACACCAACGTCACCACCGGGAAGACTATACCTCCTCTGCTACATCAGGTCTTCTTCTATCTCACACCCAATACCCTCTGCCAAACTCCAAACCAACAGGTCTTCAATCTCACGCCGCGGATCCGCACACCCACCGAACACCGACCACCCGCTGGGACATCTCTATACAAATGGTAGAACTTCACTGCTCAAACTCTCACTCGAGGAGGAGTGCTCGAGTGACAACCGGACAGAACTGGATCGCCTACGATACCCTTGTTTCCGCCCAAAAAGCGCACCCCTCAAACTCCTACTCGCCAAAGAGCGCTCAAGTGATATACCAGGACGCCCTTGCTGAATAAGCTATTACGGCAAGGTTGAATCACATGAGGACAACCTGATGACAAAACCTGGACACACCAAACACTCTCCCGCAGCAACGAAACACACCTAAGTGGGTAGAAACGGGGGACTCAAGTTTATTGAAAAGAAAAAACTAACAAGACAAAGGAAAAAACGAGCTAGGCCAGCCGACCGCCATAGCGAAAGGCGGCGGCCAGCCGGCCCAAAAAAGAGGCCGGAGAAGGAGGTTTTTAGAGAAGGAAAAGAGAGGTTTTTAGAGAGAGAAAGTTTTAAGAGTCCATCAGTTTTACAATTGAGATATATGTCAATTATTTCTTAAGGTGAACACATAATAGAGAGAGATGAGAGAAAAGAGAGTAAGAGTTAATGTAGAGAGAGAGAGAGAGAGTGTAAAGTTAAAAGTGATGGAAAAGTGAGTAAGGCTCAACTTTTGAAATGATTTGACTCAATTTTCGGAGCTGACAAGTGACAAACTGCTCGAGCGACCAATCGTGTGCTCGAGCAAACAGTTCAATTTGAAAGATCGCTCGAGCGATGAAACTTGTGCTCGAGCAAAAAATACCCACTCCCAGAAACTCCATTCCCTTTGCAAAAGACCGCTCGAACAATGAATTCTTCACTTCCAAAAGTTCAGACTACAAACCAAAGTACTAGAAGGTCAATTTCACCACTTGAGCGACCAAAAGACTGCTCGAGCAGTCTCAACCTGAAAGTGAGACTCAGAACTACCAAAACATTGGCCAACCTTCCCAGTTTCTCTCCAACACCTAAAAGTGCAAGATGACATCTCAGAATACACAAGGATGTACCTAATAGAATAACCACAATAAAGAATGGATAACAACACAAGCTTCAAAAGGTTTAACAATGAAGAAGACAGACAAAGTAACAGAGATTGCAAAAAATGCACTTAATTGCTTTAAAGGAGTTGAGACATCACATTGACATCTTTTGCTAGGTTTCAGCTTGTTAGCCCTAAGGCTAAGTATGCATATATGTGAATAAGTTTTGATGATAACAAATATATTTTTATGGTAGTAATGACTTGTTCTCAAGTATGTTGCTTATAGGGAAATATTTATGTGAATGTCACAAAACTTAAAGGATCAAGGCAAATCAAGCCAGAAAGGAAAATATTCAAATTCTTAATGGCTAGTTTTATTTATAAATGGAAATAAGGATGATATGGAGAAATTCATGACCACAACATGCTCTCAGAATTCAAATTCATGACTTGTTTTTTGAATTCAAATTCACAACGGCTAGTTTTTGAATTCAAATTCATAACAGCTAGTTTTTCAAATGGTTACTTCATAACGGCTTGTTGGATTATGTCTCTCCCAGTGGCTATATATATAGAAGGCATCTCTTCTAGCAGAACACAATGAGTACAACAATTTTAAAGTTTTATGTGGAAAATCTGCTCTATCTCTTGCTCATTCGATTCCTAGTTATATGATACATATTTGAATTGTGATGGAAATTAATTTGATGAAGTATGGGTCCATATGTGAAATGCATTTGAACTATTGATTGTTGCTCCTGGGTAAATTATGAGTAGATAATTATGAGTTTGTAGTCTTGCTGCAACAATGTGGACTTTAATTAAAAAGCCGAGATGAAAGTATTCTCGAAGGAGGGAGTCTCGAATAAGACTATATCCAATCCTTTACTAATTTTTATTTATTTATTTATTTATACTTAATTTGATTTTAAATTTAAGTAAAAATTTTAATTTGATATGAAGTATTTTAAATTTTTCATTAAATTTTTATCAAAATCTTTTTAAAAATTTCAGAATTTTCTTTTCATCAAATTTGATGAAAAACAATCATCTCCAATGCCTCATTTCAAAATAAAAAATAAAAAAAATCATGAAATCAATTTGATAAGTTTTCAATTTGATTAAAAAAAAAAAGACTCTTCCTTGATTTGATGGATATTTGATAAAATGATTGGAGATAATTTTTGAATATTTTTTGTTAAATTTAAATTTAATGAAAGAGAAGATGAAGGGTTAGAAATGCTCTAAAGCTATCAAATTAGAGTCCACCAGTCTGGATCGGTTCAGTTTTGGATCATGAATTTATTGATGGTCTTATTCTAATAATTTAATTAGGTATTTTTTTTTAAGTCTTAGGGTTCTTTGAAAAGTGTTTGGGTGTACAAGATGAAAATCATATGCACAAATTCTCACAAATATACATAAATTGTGATTTTTTAAATTTTCGTGTATTTCGTGAGAATTTACGTAATTTTGTGAGGTAACTTACGTATATTTGTGAGAACTTATACAAGTGCATATGATATGTACTTACACACTTAAGAATTGCAGGCTCTACAATAGCATACTTTTTATCATTTTATTTTTTTTGATCATATCACTTCGCTACTTTTCTACACATCTTTTTATAAAAAGTCAAAAAGTGTACTTATTTAGATTATCTCAAACAATCCCTTAATGTATATATCGTGCACACGAAAAATGAGATTGATCTAATAATTGTAACTTATGATTTAGTTACATTTGTGTTAAGGGTATGCACCATATATATCTTATAACTAAAGAAGAAAATTGTATAATTTCATACTTTCTGAATTATAACTAAATCAAAAAAATAAAAATCATAACCAAACACTATGAGGTATAATCAAAAATTTCATGAGTCATAACTAAAATAATGTTATAATTAAAGAAGAAAATTGAAGAAAATGACATAATTAGAGGTATATATGACACACTTCTTTCAAAAGGTATGTATATATAGTAAAATTTCTCTGAAAAAATAGGCCAAAATTATAATTCTAAAAACAGATGATTCATTTTTTATAAGATAAATTACACTGCAAACTCAAGTGAAGAAAAATTTGAAGAGCATATTGAAGAAGACTGCTATAGAAGTAGTAGCATCAAGAACATTGAAAATTCGAAAGACTTCAAGTTCGAGAGATTAAAAAAGCATGCGGGCAATGTCCAAGGAGTTGAACAAAACGAGAATGTGAAATTTTCAAATTAAGATATAATTTTAAATTTACTAAATATTTAAAGAATCTAAAATATTTTGGAAGGTATGACCTTTAGAGTACCTAAGTGATTTGACATTTTAATTATTTTAGTTTGGCTAAAAAACATTTATTTGAAAGAGCTTTTAATTTTTTTTTAAAATAATTTTGTAAGAGAAAAAATAAAATAATTATGATTTCAATATAATATTTTATCTTATTTATTTTTTAATTTATTTTATCTTTTAGTAAGTTAAATTAATTTCAACCAACTTTTCAAAGGTGGCTTAAAAAGTTTAAAGTCCCAAGTGAGGGTGTGAAAGAAGTCTCTATGAAAGATTGAGAGAAAAACCATTCGGTGGCGGTGATGGGAAATTTTTTTTTGAAGAATAAAATTTATATTAGGGAGATTTGGCGAGAGGTTCAATTTTAAGAACTTCTTTGAGGTTGGGTCCTAGCATATTTTTAATTTTTTTTTTAAAAAAAAAATTCCCCAATGTCCCGTTAGTATGATTATTCCAAAAAATACCCCCAGTAAAAACCAAACCCTCAAATGAGTTTTACATTTTAAGGTAGGACTACGCCTTAAATGAGTTTTACAAATTTGGACTTTTAAGTGATTAATCCCATTATATTTCTTAATGCATAATAATAATGATTTGTAATTTTTTAATGTTCATAATATAAACAACATTGGTTCGTAACTTACCAACAATAGTTCGTAAATAAAAAAAATTCTATGTTGCGCTCCCTTCCAAAATAATTCCAATAGTTCGTATTTTATTTTTTATTTATTTATTTATTTATTTTTAATAATTTGGTATTCGACTCATTGGATCAACTAATTTGAGAGGCCAATCTCATCGCTCGCTCACGGAGATCCCAATTAAAGTTAGAGTAAAACCCTATATAGATTGACCCTAAAAAATTATTTACACTTAAAAAGTTTTGAGCCTGATACTTTTTAGGTCCCAATTAAAAACAGAATAAAACTTATGGCTATGCTTGTTTGGGCGGACTGAATTAGGCTGGATTAGCATTCCTATGACTAATAGTCCTAGGATTACGAATCCCTTTGGATTGTATATCCTATCCTATATTTGAATTGAATTAGAATTATAAGGAGAGATTAATAGTACAGACTTTGACTTAATCTTCTAATTTATATCCCACCCACCTCTGTGGAATTGAATAGTCCATCACATGTGAGATATCATATTCGAATGAATTGTTAGTCCGTACTTCAATTGTTTAATCAAATATCGGATTAATAATTTTATTGAATTATTAGTCCAATCCCAAACTCATATCCACCCAAACAAATATGGCCTATATGGACTGGCCCTGCATGGTATTCAGCAATTAAAATTCAAATTCTTTGTGCATTTATAAACTGTCCCAATTGTGTCACAAATTCAAAATTGCCAAGTGACACCTGTACTTTGCTCAATCACATACTCCAAAATTACATTAATATATATATACACTAGTGGTGTACCCATGTTTTAAATAAATAATTAAAATTTAATTTTAAAATTAAATAATAAGATAAAATTTATTTGACATGTATAGGAAAAATAACTTAGAATCAATTAAATTTTAACCATTTTTATTGGAGATTTTTTTATATGGCATTAATTGTATGTTCTAAATTTTTAATAAGAAATAAATGTCATAGTTTAATTGATAGAAAAATAAATAAATAAATAAAAACAAAGAGCAAATTACAAAAGTTATATTTATGATAAAATAAAAATACATTAGGTTCAATTTTAGTTTATCCTATGTCAAAGTTTGTCAAATTATACATTCAATCATATTGTGCGAAAGTATAAATTTTTCTTATAACTTTCATGTAAGAATGGACAATAGTTGGATTGAAGAGTTAAAGTTGACCTAGACATGACATTAAATCTAGTCAAATCGACATTTATACTAATTTTGCTTTAATTTAATCAGTAAAACTTTGTCTTTGGGTGTGTTTGATTACCTGATTCAATACTTAAAACTAAATATATTAAGTAATAATCAATTAAGCTTATTTGATAATCATAATTGATATCATTTAAAAATTTAAATACCTCTTAAAGTGTACACTAAAACTTAAAAAAATATTTAAGTTTTATGAAACTTACTTAATTTTGACTGAATTTATAAATACTAAATATAAGTATTGATATATACACTATTATAAACTCACTACCACCATCAATACCGTTACTACTACCACCATCATTACAAACACCGCCATTATGCCACCGCCATGACCTCCGCCACCATTACCATCACTACTGCTACCACCACTATCACCATGCTACAGCCACCACTACAACCACTATCACCGTCATGACGTCACCTCTATCACCATTGTCATTGTTTTTATAAGCACCATTATCATTTTACTATTATTACTATAGCTACTACAACGACTATCACCACCACCATGCCGTCATCACCATTACCATCAATGCTACCGCTACTACCACCACCACGCTATTGCCATCACTACCATTATTAGTAAATATTACTTTATTTCCCCATTTGTGAACTCATGCATATTGATCTCTTTAATTATAAAAATGTAACACTTTCACCTCCTCCATATGACTTCCAAAAGGGGTGTTTTTGTATAATTTTCATAGCTAAAGGAGTCAATATGTATGGGTTCATAGATAAGAAAGAGAAAGTGATATTTATTAGTAGTTGAGGGGTTTTGGTACGATTAACCCTAATAAAAAAATTTATATATGTATATGCATATTTATTAAAAAAAAATTAAACTTGGGACAAAAAATTATATATTTACATTTAAAATTATTGTCAATTAAAACTATTTAATATTGGGTCGCCTTAAAATATAGGCCTTATTCTAGCCCTACTTTGCATCTAATCTAAAAAATTGATTGGTTAATTAGTAAAAATAATTAATAATAATCAATTTAAATTTTATGTTTTAACTTATATACTAGTTTTTGAGGTTGTAACGGGGTACGACTTAATTTGAAAATGTCAGTATTAGATTAAGTAGAAAAGTAATTTGAGAACGTCAATATTTGGATAAATTTCTATGGCAATGATCTAAATTTTTGAAAATTATCTTGGCATAAAAAACTATCTAATACTGGGTCAACTTAAAATGTGCCTTGTTCTACCTTGGACCCAACCTAAAATTTTGATTGTTCAATTAGTAAAACTAGCTGATAATAATCAATTAAAGGCTCCTAATAATTTAAAGGCCAAACATATTTTGAAAGCTTCTAATTTAAAAAAGAAAAAAAAAATCAAAGATACGAAAATATTAATATAATTTTGTAATATAAAGTTTCTACCATTTGAAAATATATAGGAGTCAAGATATATGGTTAATTAAGGAATGTAACTAATATCACAAGAACTTCTAGTTACACATAATTTTTTTTACATCTAAGTGTACAAAGAAATTAAATATATGTAATTACAAATTTTTTAATACCACCATTATTGATTTGGTGTTAACAATTTCTTATATATTAAGAACTTTATGTAGCGCTAAAAATATTAAATG
Organism: Camellia japonica; assembly: GCA_030407325.1. NCBI lineage: Eukaryota > Viridiplantae > Streptophyta > Magnoliopsida > Ericales > Theaceae > Camellia > Camellia japonica. Next base: position 179,026,067 of record JAPPVO010000059.1, on the reverse strand, counting down.
AAAATGAAACATTTTGAAGACTCCTAAATTAAAAATAAAAAATCAAAGATACTAAAATATTAATACGATTTTGTAATATAAATTCTACTGTTTGATAATATTTAGAGTTGATTCAGGAATATAAATTTAAAAGCTTAGAGTATTTATATATGGTAGCAATAATATAGTTATACAACCTCTGTTTGGCAATTTAGGGCTAGTTTGGCATGTACTAAATAAGCCAAAAAGTCAAAAAGTCACTATCTTATTTAAATCACATCACCTCTCTAACACATCACATCAAACCCAACCCAAACCCAACCCAAACCCACCAATAAGTCAAAAAGTGTACTTTTTTAGGACATCCCAAACTAACCCTTAGTTTTGGGCTAAATTAGCCACATCCATCCAAAATAGGCTAAATTAGCCACTACTAGACAAAACACATTCACATGCTTACAAACAACTCAGCGCATAGTGAATTTACCAAACTACCCTGGCTAATCTGTTTCACACCAACAGCAATTCAAACCACACACAACACTCCTCACCTAGGGCACCGACAAACGCTGAAGCGAAGGAGGCGATTCAACGATGCTAAACGGCGAAGAAGAATAGCGAAGCTTGCCATAGCCCAACGCCACCAAAGTGCACATTTGTGGCGACACTGTAACTCAGCGTCCTCGACACCACCAATCGTTAGGTACTGTTTTTTTTTTCTTTTTTTTTTTTGTGTGCATAATACCGTCTCCTTGAACCCGATATGGTGGGTTTATCTCTGAAAGCCATTGTTTTTGGTTGATTAAAAACTTTCCTCCAAATTTTTGTATGTGTTTATGTTATTTGTTGTTTGGCATGTGGGAAACCCACTGTTGTATGATGGAAATGACGCCAAAAACGATTACTGATGGAAATTAGTTTTAGACGATTATTGATGGAAATTATTTTTATTTATGGACGATTACTTTCAGTTTTCTTGACAAATCTGAAATTTTTGGGAACAATTACCGAATTTTCCTCATCCCTTTCATTCTTGGCAGCATTTTTGGGGATTTTCCCTGATTATCTTCAACTTTTGTTCAGTAATTCTTGAAATTATTCTACACAAAGTTAAGAAAAGGAAGTCCCTGATTTCATTGCCCAAATAACTTCTTCTTTAATTAACGGTAATTAACGACAGAAACCGTATTCTCATGCTCTTAACAATTTTTTCTTAATGTAATGAGACAATCCTTAATTTAAGAAACATTTTTTTTCTTAAGAATTTTGTCTGAAATTAATTTTTTCTTTATTCTCATTTTCTATTAGAGTCATGTTTTTCAAATTTTATTTTCATTTTAAGGGTTATTAGATATGGTCCGATCAATTTATTTTACATATATATATATATATATATATATATTTGTTAACTGAATTCATACTGTTGGGACACTTGTTATTTTACATATGAAACTCATTTTTGTTTGTCCCATTAATTGTTGGGACACTTGTTATTTTTTACTTGATCAACCCTATTACTTTGCAACTTTCTTGCTATTATTTTATGTTTGATTTTTCTAGTAGGTATAATTTTATTTTATTTTATTTATTTATTTATTTTTACTATTTGGGTGAATCAATCTAAGCTTTTGGATGGATAGTGAAAATTCAACAACATCCGCAACTTCCCTGCATCCATCAGAACTAAACACGTGTTGTAATTATTTGGATTTAAATACTTTTCTAAAGTCATATTAATCATAGACTTTATTTATTTATTTGGGTGTGGAACAGTCGAATAGACACGTCATCATAGACAATTTGTGTTTATAGAAAAATGCTCAAATATACATAGATTGGATGGAGAAATTTATAATTGAAAACTTACATTTTTTCCTGTTGTAAAACCCCATTTTTAAATAACAAATGGGGACATTCCTCATTTTATATATAACCATTTCCTGAAATCTGAATAATGTGGCACCTATATGTTATCATTAGTCTTTCACATAGTCAGAAAACAAACCATGGCTTCGTTTACCTCTAATGCAACTTCCAGTACATGACTACGTCGGATGTATGCCTGTGGCTATGGCCAATGTGTTGTGAAGATATCTAGGTCGACCAAAAATCTAGGTCGTGTGTACTTTGCATGTCGTCGCCCTGTGGTGAGTGCTCAATTCATTAATGGTCATAATTGCATTTCATTCCGAACCAGTTGACTAATAGCTTCGTCATTTTCACTCGTCAGCCCTGTGTCAGTTGGATTGGTTGGTGCGAAGAATCAAGGAGACAGAGCACGAACTATGCCTCATCCAAAAATGACATTGTCATGCAATTGCGGGATGATGTCATACACATTCAACAGTCATTGCGTTTCCTTAAAACCATTGTCTATGTGCTATGCATTGTCATTGTCATTGTCATTTTGTTGTTGCGTATGTAAAGAAACTTAGGATGTTGACTGTAATGACTTTAAGTTTTCCTTACGTTCCATGACTAGTTTTGGGGAGACATTAATGTCTACTCTTATGTATTGTTTCTATTCCAATGTTTATATTCGTTCTGCATGAATGTTATGTGTTTGTATTGTTATGTTAATTAATGTGCAATGGTTATATACTGTCAACTTAGCATCCAATTTTTGTGTTTATTGTGCAATAGCCATACATTGTTCATGTGGCAACCAATTTAAATTATTGTGCTATGGTTTTATATGTATGTATATAACAAGCAATTTCGTGATAGTGATAATTTTGACCCGTAAATTAGTTGCCTTAGCTGCGTGGTTAGTCCAAATGGCTTCCATACGTACTTCTCCTCGTACCCAATCGAAAAACAAAGTCATTGCTCCAGAGAAGTCAAGAAGTGTTGAAGAGACACACAAGCAGTTAGACCACAAGGCATCCTAAGACAGTGAGCCAATCCGAATTTTCCTACAGCTGATTGCCGATGAGATTACAAAAGGAAATCGGCCATTCCTAGTCCTAAGCCAAGCTGGGTACAAGTCATTGGCAAGGAAATTTGAGAAAAAAAACTGGAAGAAAATATGGGCTGAAATAGTTGAAGAATAAATACATGAGTCTGAAAAAAGAATAGAATGCTTGGAGGAAGTTGATGGATTCCAGCAGGGGAGTCTCAGGGATTGGCTTTGACATCGAAACTAGAATGTTTCAAGCGGCTGATGAGTGGTGGGACAAGATGGAATCGGTAAGTACAATGTAATTTCCGCATGTTTGTTCGTTTCATATTTGCCTGTTAGTAATTAATTTTTCCATTTTTGTTGTTAGTGAAAATTTCACCTATTGCATGTACTGAAAGTTTTCTTTTTTTTACAATGTCTAATTTTGCAGATAAACAAGGCGTGTGCAAAGTTCAAGAAAAAACTTTGGAACATCACGAGTTGATGGAGACGATCTTTACAGGGACATTAGTTATTGGTAAGAACCATTGGACCCCGGGAGAAAAAGTTGCTGAAGCTGCTGATGTGCCATCTGATTTTGTGGGCCCAGCCATTTGTTGATCCGATACCCGCATGTGCAGACGACGTGGATTCAGATTCTCCAATGGAACCAATTTAGACTGACGTGAAAAGGAAACAGACTCCGTCAACAATTTGTAACAAGTGATGCGTTAATTATAGCGGAAAGCGTGAACAATTAGACAAATGTGGTTCATACCCAGAACCAGCAAGTTACGGTCAGGCACCTCACAGGTAACAAATCACTGTACACAATTTCGGAGTGCATGCAACGACTGAAGAGCATTCATTCCCTTCTCGGTACGTCGTTATTTCATTTCGCGTCGACATTGATGGATAACACAAATTACCAGGAGGTGATGATGTGCCAGCCCGATGACGACCACACTATAGGCTGGCTCACACAAAAGCAGCTGCAGCGCAGTGCAGTGCGGTGGCGCGGTTTGCGAACCTGTTCGGGGCTCGCCGAGTTTGATAGCGGTGTGATGCTGAAGATGTCTTCCCTTGTCTTGGTTTAAAAAACTTTTAATTACCGTTCATGTTGGACTTGTAATAAATAGGATGGTTGTGCGTGCTATTTTTTTTTTTTTTTGTTTTTTTTTCCCGGTCAAGAAATATTTGCATGTCTGTGTTTGTTTTTTTGGACGATGGAATAGGATGGTTATGTATTTTTTTATGATGGAACAGGATGGTTGTGTTTGCTTTTTTATTATGGGAATTAGATTCGCAACAGCAGGTTGCCGTGTCTTGCTTATTTATTTTTTTGTTTGTTGTTAGGTTGTTGTACCTTTAGTATGGTTACGTTGGTAATGCAATTGATTTTTTATTCGTTTGTGTATTACCAATTACCAGCAGGTTCACTATTTGTTTATTATATGTTGATATCAATTTACATGCAATTGTACCTTACTGTTAGGCATGTTCACCATGGTGAAGCAACAAAAATATTTACAACAACGTTGGCAATCTGTATTTGAAAACTGTTATTACCTTTATGCCATTGCATCACGTGTAAACTGATTGAAACCGTCCCACTATTGTTGGTTTCGCTTGACTTGACGTGATGAATCCTAGGGATGGAAGCAACAATGACGATTTAACGAAAATACTAAACCAAATAGCCATACAGCTGCAACAACAAAACAACTAGACATTCCTCGAAGCATGCCGGTATGTCCAAAAGTGGTACGAAAAACACATGTCTAAGACGCCATGTCGCATTTCAATTTTGACCGGGGCATGCATGGATAACCGAACTACATGCGGGCTATGTGGGTCAATTTGAGGAAAATGTATGCATGCCGATGGAAGTTTTTGCGGCTTTGTGTCACACATTAGTAATTGATTTCAGGTTACAAGTACCGCAACGTCCACATCGCTTAGCTGTTAAAGAAAGCGTTGCAATGTTTATCCACGTGTTGAGAGGGTTGTAAAATCGCGAAATCCAAGAACGGTTCCAACATTCGGAGGAGATTGTGTTCCGGCATGTGCATAATGTATTAATGATGCTGAAGGAGTTCACTGTTGTACATTGTAGACCAACATATATTCTACATCATATATATTTATACGTGCGGTCTAAACGAAAATACCTACAATTCAAGGTGCTATTTTCAAACCCCACTCAGTTAAGTATGTTTGCCTTATTATTATATTTTATTGGACATGACGTCTGGAAAATAACTATTACATGTACCCCTAGCAGTAACAAAACAATTGGGTTGTGGGCATGACTGTATTGGAGCCATAGACGGAACACATATTACTGCATGGGTTACGGGGCCAGATGCCCAACATATTTCGGTAGAAAATACAGTCACACGCAAAATATCATGGCCGCGTGCGATTTTGACATGTGCTTTGTTTTCGTATCGCTTGGATGGGAAGGAAGTATACACGATAGTCGCATCGTCAATGTGATACTAACAAATGACAATTTTCCATTTCCACATCCTGAACAAGGTAACACATTGCATTGAAAATTTTTGGATACATAATATTTGGGAAAATATCTTTAATTAAAAATTAAACAAAATTTGGTGGTTTGTTTCAAATTCTGGTACTGTCTGCAGGTAAATATTATCTTGTCGATGCTGGCTATCTAAATCGGGTAGGTTACCTAACACCATTCAAAGGCAGCTGTTACCACCAACAACAATTCTGTGTTAGTGAAAGGCATAGGACAACAAACACCCCCAGGGAATTATTTAATAAAGTTCATCCGTCGTTACGGAGTGTGGTAGAACGCACTTCGGGCGCATGGAAAAATCAATGGGGGTTTATTAGAGACATACCTCGGTATGATTTTGCAAATGTACAAGTTCAGTTAGTAGGTGTGTCAATGGCATTACATAATTATATACGTAGAAATGCAAGCAATCCAACAACTGTTAACCCCATCTTCAACGAGGAAGAGGCTATGGCAATAGTGAATGCCATACCAGAAGTTGATCATGATGAGGATGGTTTAATAGTTGGGGATAAGGACCCGCATATGGCATTGGTGCAAGTTCGCATACAGGACAAGTTAGTGTACTTGCGTAATAACGGAATGTTAGGAAATATATTAGTCCATTTAATATTCGTATGCTTATAACATTGATAACCCACGAGGAAGAGGCAGTATGTGATTATATTATCATGTACAATATGTATGTGCTTACACGGGAATTAATCCCTTTCAATTGTTTATGTGCCTTACTTTGTAAAATTATTAGGCTGGAGAATGACAAATTTTGTTACGTACTTGTAATAATCAAGCAGGGTAGCACGATGGGCAACCGCGATATTATCATTTGACGACTGTGACTCAAAAATTAAAAACATTTAAAAAGTAAAATGGGCACGCAATATATGGCCATCAACTGAATTTTGGGTAAAAGGTAGGACTATGATTTTCATAATTTTTTGTTTAACAACTTGGGTGAAGGAGACCAAAAAGTAATTTTGCAAATTATTGTTTAAAAAAATTTTAACAGAATTTTTTAAAAAAAATGTCCCAACAAACGGTTACAATCGATGACATAAATATTTTTAGATGTTTGCCTTTTTCTTTAAAAACATAATAAAGTCGAAATTATCATTTTCCCATCATTAAAAATAAAAAAAACATAAAAAAGCCTTTTCCCAAAAAAAAAATAAAACAAATTACAAAAAAAAAAATTACTCGACTGACGTGTTAGCCTCGACTGAGCCACCCAGCAGTGGCCAACACGTCGAAAGAAGAACTTTCACCCCCAAGGATAGTTGGATAATTTTACATGTGGACACCTCACCAAAAAGTCAAAAAGTCTATCCCAAACCAGACTTTTTAACCCCAGTCTAAAATAGTCAAAAATCTAAAAAGTCAACCACTTTCCAAAAGAACTAAATATTTGAAAATATAAAGGAGTTAATTTAAAAACAAAAATTGGTGATATTAATATTATTAAAAAAGTGTTTGATCAACCAATTATTTCAAGACAAGTCTTTTTTTGTTTTTACAATAATTCAAAAATTTTAAAAATTTATGTTGAGAACTTGGATCTACCACAACACTTATGATTAGAAACTCCCTTTTCTTAATATGTATATATATATATATACACATATATTATCGTCCTTTAACACCTTTGAAGCTTCTCAGCATTTTGGAAAAGTAATATATAGTTTATTATTTAATTAGGTTTTATTATTCTAGAATTCATTGTGAAGTGTTTTTTTTTTTTTTTAAATAAATTATTTAGGTTTTTATTTTTATTTTTTTGAATTCAGAGAAGAAGCTAGTTATTCAATTTCACTAGTTATTACATTCATTTTCTACAATGTTCCTTTTCCTTCTTAGAACCCAAATTTGTGTATAACTCAATTATTTTCTTTTAATTTTTTGATAATTTTATTATTTTCCTTAATATTTTATCATAGTTTTCTTAATTGATTGGTTCTTGTTTGGGATAAATTAAAATAGTCAAAAAATCAAAAAATTACTAAAAAAGTTAAAAAAGTCTATATTATTCAAGGATAGTTTGTGGGGGAAGCCACTAAGGCAAAATAATATTATTATTTTGTCCTTTGAATTCAACTATCCTAAAAGTCAAAAGGGTAAAATTGTCATTTTGATTTTACTACAATATTTTATTACACATCTTTTTGAAAAAAAGTTAAAAAGTTATCCTAAACATACAAATTTTTTTCTCTACTTTTTTAACTAAAAAGTCAAAAAGTACACTTATATTGCACATCCCAAACAATTACTTAATTGTCTTTTTTATGTTTGGTTAGTTTCTCATTTTGATCCTCAAAGTTTATTTTTTGTCACTTTGGCTCTTCATGTTTCAAGTTTTTTCCAATTTATTTCTAAAACTAACTTTTGTTAAAAATTACACCGAAAATGGCACATTGACAGTTATGTGGCATAAAATAATATATTATTTATTATATTAGAGTATGAGTTTATGTCAGAAGTGTGAGTTATATATAATAAAATATTTTTATGCCATGTGACTGTCAATGTGTAATTTTCTGTCTAATTTTTAGCATAAATTTTCTGTCAATGTGTAATTTTTGGGTGTGTCAACATTGTAGGAAGTTTGATGCGTTAATTTTATTAGTAAAACAAGTGCACAACTTAGAGAGATCGCTACGGGTCCATCAATTAAAACTCTTGATATTTTTCACTGCATTTTAAAATACAGCTACACGCCAACTTATGACAAAGATGTTGTCTAGAGATTCTAGTCATACGCGTTTCCGTTACATCACTTGTACGCTGAATTGCCGTTTTTAATAAATCTAATTTCACATGGGTATGCGTCGTCATCATCTCTATTGCACACGAGCTTCTTGCTTATCCATGTGAGTTATGTACTATGGAGGTGGTTGTTTGTGGGGCTTATGACTCTCTCAACCATATAATTTACTGCATATGAGTCATAGCTGACACATATGTCAGTGGAGTCTTCTTTTTAGCATTCTTCATTATTGTAATTTGGGGGGTTAGTTGTTGGTGTATTTTTTGGTTGTCGTTGGCTTGTTAATTTGTTGTTTGTGATTTGATTTACTCACCAATTCAGTGTGGTGTTAGTATATGATTGGACTTGCATTTTGGTGTCAATATAGTTGGGATGATTTTACTTGCTATAATTCCTTTACACTCAACATTTTTTTTTATTAATATTGTACCATGTATTTATCTTCATTTTCATTAATAAAGTTTCTTTTTTATTGATAAAAAACATATATATGCTTATCACAATATTTATTGGCATGAACTCATTACTAGTCCCATCTTTCAAACTAATGTATATATTGCAATACTGTTAATTTTGTATCAAAACTTTAATTGCAGACAATTCAAAACTACCTGTAATGGCCTCTCCAACTCTCAACCAGATCATTGACATTGTAGGGTCTGCATGAAATCGCTTTCGAGTTGGGCACTAGCCAGATCTATCTTGGTTGTAAGTAATTTTCAGAGTCAAAGATTGTGAGATCTTTAGCATTATTGGCAAAGATCAAGTAGAATGTCAAGTAAAAGAACGTTATTTTATGTGAATAAATTTCAAGGTAGAAACATACATAACATATTAACTATAAAGATGTGGAAGAGTATGGATTAGAAGGGTATATGAGTAATCATATACATATATATATATATTTTGATCGGCAAAAAAAAGAATTTTATTGATGGAATAAACAAGTACAAAGTACAAAACGAATTACATCAATAAAGAAAAAGGAAATGCGAAAGTATTACAATGTGCTAAATCATCCCTACGAGGTTGGCACCATCTAATTCATCCATGTATGAGTAATCACATTGATGACAACTTGTCAACATATATAGTGGTAAATTCACTTTTCACTGCTTAAAAAAAAGGTTTCTTGAAATGAAAAAAACTAAAAAAATTAAATATTGTTATATTCAAATCTCATGTTAAAGATTTCATTACAAGATTTAGAAAACATATTAGAATGTTGTGCAATCAGTCTTTAGAAAACTCAAACACATTAAGATGATTGAAACCCACTAATATGGAGAACAAGATCAAAACCATAAAATCAAAAAGAGAGATCATAAATTACGTGATTCGGCCTATTCTGAAGCCTCCCTCACAATCTCTCACCAAACTATAGTTGCTTTTTGTACAATATAAAGATAATCTAACTTTATTCATTGTAGATGAGTCCTATCCCAAGTTTACAATCCCAAATGAAAACATAATCTACACACCAAAATGCAACATAAAAGTCAAAATTGGAATTTGATTGCGTCTTTAAAGCATCCACTACAACAGTTATCTCTCAAGCGGTCACAACAACGCTCAATCAATAAAACCAAACTCACAATGCTTAGTCAAGTTTGAGCCATCCATTGACAGAACTACTGGGGCAACCTGGGTAGGACATTACAAATCAAGCCAAAACCTTCTAGAAAAAAAACTTCAAATCTAGAATTTTACAAAAAAGAGCTAAGGATCATGTTGGAGTGCCCTTAAAATTTGATACGAGCATAGAAAAGAAAATTTTTAATTGCATACCATCAATTCTCTCAGTACACCATTTTCTTATCACACTACACCAAATTTGTTCTTTTTTTTCCTCTCAATTCACACCATCAATTCTCAAATAATAGCAAAATCGTCTCATATTCTCCAATTTTCAAACCATAATCCTAATCCAACAGTTGCCGTTATCAACCACTGAAGCTACCTCCCTAGCCCCTCCCCTAGCCTCGTCGTCTCTCTTCACCATAGTTCTAAATATCGGCCGATACGCTACGTATCGGCCGATACGTATCGGAAAAATAGGGTACCGCGACGGATACAGGCTAGTATACCGTTGAGAATGAAAATCGTAGGAGTATCGGCCGAGTCCCAGTACGTATCGGTCTGTAACCGTTACACAAGCCGCGACAGGCCGTTACTCACCGGTTCGGACCGATACGGGAAAGAAAAAGCTGAAAAACTTGTGAAATGATTTTTAAAATTTCACCGCCGCGACACCCGATTCCCGATACGTACCGATCGATACTACCGATACCGATATTTCGCGATCGATACCGTTACGTTACCCGATACCGTGATTTAGAACATTGCTCTTCACTCCTCTACAAAAACTCACGTCCCCTTTTCTTCACCCTAACACTCCCGTCTCGTCTCTTCAGCTCCATATTCCTACCCCTGTGGCACTTTCATCTCTACTCACAGCCCCATCTCCTCTTTCTTCATTCTCGTTCTTTTTCTTTTCATCATCAAACCCTAGATCTAGAAAACAAAATCCTAAATCCCTTGCTCTCTTTTTGTTTTGCCATGCGGTGAGGATCACGGGAGGTGGTGCATCGATGGCTAGGGAGAGAGGTAGAAATGGTGGTGGTGGTAGTGGTTGTGGCCCGTAGGTGGATGTGAGGAGCGGGTAGCAGAGGTTGGTGGTGATAGTGGGGTAATTGGTAGTGTGTTTTGAGAAAAGTAAGTCATAGAATTTTGTCCAAAAAAGTAATTTGATTTAGGAATAGGAATGTAATTAAAATAATTAGGGAGATGGTGTGTCTTGAGAGAATTGATGGCGTGCAAATAAAATTTTTCTCTATAACCAATGCTTTTCAATAATATGCAATCTATCATGTCAAATTTAGCAAAACTACTTATCGAGAGCTTCTATTTTCATACATCATTTTCACTATGTGCATACACTTAATGAAAAATATTTTTATTACAACTTTAACTTTAAACAAAATTATTAATATAGAGATTATTGTACACACTCCACTTGAGATTCAAATTTTCTCAGTACATATCTTCTAAAGTAAAAAATCCTCAATACACATCCATTATTAGAAAAACACTAAATCCTACTCCTATTGTTACCTTTATTTTTATTTTTTTTCTCACTCACCCCAGTTGTCATCTTACAAAGATTCTCATCTTTTCAATTCATTATCACCATTGTCTCCTTTCAAAGATACTCATCTTTTCCAATCCATTATTAAACCCTCTCATTATTTTATATTAAGGTCTTCCTCCACATTCAAATCTCACAATCATTATTTAGTTGTTATAGAAGATTTTCATGATGAAAGTTCCGATTTTGAGAACAATATCATTGTTTATAACAAAGATATTAACGAAAATATGAGTTTGAATATTAAAATCGTCCCTTTATTTTTCAGCATCTTGGGTAAAAATTGGGGTAGAACATTATCATGTTTTCCAGCAACCAAGTTCCCAACTAAATTTTCCTTTTCAAAATCTACTTCCGAAAATATCTTTCTTTGGGCAACCAAGTTACGAACAAAGTTTTTATTTTTATTTTTATTTTTTATTTATTTATTTTTTTCTAAAGAGAAACATTTTTTTTTTGGTATCAAGTTTTGAACAAATTTTTTTTCCCAATACTGTAGTTCTGAATTCTTTTTATAATTTTGATTCTAAATTGTTTGAACCCACATATTATTATTGTGTTCGCCATTGTCAGCTTCTTTTATTTATTTTATTTTTCTTTCTATAGTTAGGTTTTCTATTGGTTGAGTCTCATCTAATGAAAATGGTGGATCAACTTTCTTCAATATTCCTCAAAAAAAAAAAAAAAAAACCCTTCTGCAGTGAAAGTTTTAGTTTGGGTTTGGGTTTGTGTACATAGATTTTGGTTTGTTTTGAATAGTATGTGTACACTTTTTACTTTTTAGGGTATATTTGGAATAAAAGTGCATGGAGTGAGCATATAATACATCATTATTATTTTTTAAGTCTGAATTGAGAATAATGTACATAGAATAAAAATGGTGTGTGGAAACAAAAACTCCCCTACTTATCGTGCCCAATTTTAACACGACAAATGTTTGGCCATTGAGTTTCTAAAATTTTCTATATCACCATACGAAAAACTGTTGTCATGTATTATATATATATATATATATATATGAGTTAATTACCTAAAAGTCCTATTTACAAATGTTATGGTAGTTCAAGTCCTATCTACGATCTTTTGAACCAATAAGTCACATTTAGTAAAACTATAAATATTATCAGTTTTTCTCAATTTTTAAAATTAAGAGCATTATCAATTTTGTATAATAATGTTCTAGATAATTGTTTGACTAACTGATGAAAAAAAAACAGAGAATGAGTTTAAACGTTTTTGACCTTTCTAATTATTGATTTGATTCAACTATCTAATAAAATCGAAAATATTATCAATTTTTTCCAGTTTTAAAAATGAAAACATTATCAATTTTTTCATTTTTAAAGTTATTTATTTATTTATTTATTTTTAGTTTTGCACTTCAATGTTTCATCATCACACTCCTCTATAGACACAAAATTTTTAGTTTTGCACAAAAAATAATTCAATTTTTTCCACAAAAAAAAAAATTAGTTTTTTCAATTTGAAAGTTAATATTTTAAAGTTTTGAAAATCAAAGTAAATGTTAAATCATCATGTTCCTTTATAGATAATCATAAATGATAAACAATCATTGTTTGAAGGGCAATTCTGACTATTAAAAATTTAATAGAACTTGAAGGTTCAAAAAATCTTAGTTAGGACTTAATGGAGTATAAGTTCATAAATTAAGACTTGTATATAAATGCCCCATATATATATACACTAGTGTGTACATGTGCCTAAAGACATGGAGTAAATAAAAATAAGTGAACAAAAAGAAGAAAATAAAAATTAAATAAATAAGGAGGAAAATAAAAAAGCAGAGAAAATAAAAAATAAAAATAAAAAGAAAATGAGGAAGGTGGGATCATGGGATCATTCATGAAATCATGGGAAGGTGGGTGAGAAAATAAAAAAGTAAGAGAGAGAAGCGGGAAAATAGGATACATCATAGTCGCTGTTTTGTAGTTTAAACAGATCTGAGTCGTCCAAATGTCCTAGTAGGACAAATTCAAAAATCATCCTGCTTTATTATATAGATATGTATATAAATTCAATAAAGCTAATAAACTAATATAAAAATAATATCATTTAAAAGAAATACTAACCTTCATATTGAAAAAATTTAATTCATAATAAAATTTGAAGGCATTCCATGGAAAAATACTAACCATAAAATTTTGTTTAATTTATTTAATGTAAGTTTGAATTAAATTAATAAATTGAAGATTTAAAAAATTTTAATTTCTGGTTTTTTTAATTAAAAGTTTTATTTAAAGACATTGTGAATACATATAATTTTACACAAGATCAAATCCTATAGAAGAAATTACATATGTATTGCATAATCAGGTCTTTAAAATATAATATTTTGATATCATATCATATTAAAATATGATATTAATCTGATTAGTCACTGCAGGAAATTTTTGGAATTAGCGACGTTTAAAAAATGCCACTATAAGCCGTAAAAATGCCGTTAAAGGCTAAAGTGACGTTTATAACTTTCGTCGCAGATACGGCCATCGTCTTATGTATATGACGTTTATTAAACGTCACTAATGACTTTAGCCGGCACTTTATAAAACGCCGTAGATTCTCAAACATCAATTATGTGAAAACCGTCACAGTTAACATTGACATCATATGACGATATTTAGTGATGTTTTTTCAAATACGCCATCTTTTCTCCTTATTTAAAAAAAAAAAATAACACTGCTATTTATAGAAAGAAAAAATATAAATAAATTTCATTTGCACTAAATCTGCAAAATAATGCTTCTCAAAAAAAAAAAAAAAAATAAATAAATAGCAAAATAAGGATTCAATTGTCAAATTGCACTATTAGCTAAATGAGGTCAAATCTAAAAGTTAACGATTCTATACAGAAGCACATAAACTAAAAATAAACCAAACAAGTTTAATTTCTCTTCAGATTGCTAAAATTTTACATTTGACAAACAATAGAAGAAAAATTGTAACATTTCCTACCTATTTATATTTAACCACAAGCCATACCTTAAAAAAATGTTAATAAAACCATCCATATGGGTCAATGCTTATTTCAAGGAACAAGCTGGCCAATGCTCTTAAAAAAAAAAAAAACATTGGAATCAGTCATAAAAAAATAGAGAAACTAAACCCAAAGAAAAAAAAAAGAAAAAAAAAAAAGTTAACAATTATAATCATAGCCAATTATAAAGTTAGCAAAAAGTTAGCACATCAATCGCAATCCAGGTTCAAAACTCTCACCTCCACTTGCAAGCACCCACATTCAAATTTCACGTTCATCACATAAATATATACTCATAAGAGAGATTACAGACCGTTCGAGTATGAAGAGCACCACATAAACTTGTTAAAAGGTAAAAAAAAATTGTTATTAATACAAGAACACATTAATTATGTAGAAACAATAAATAATAAAATGAAGTAGTTGTTTCACCACCGACAAACTATTCATTATTACTTGTGAAGATCAATTACAGCCTTCTTAGAGGCACTAACAATGCCACTATGTTACGTGGCTGTTTTTGTTGCTTTTTAGTTGTTGCTTTTTAGTTATTGCTTTTTTAAATAATATTTCTGTTGAGGTTGTTATCCTTGCAGATGTAATCCCAGTTTTTAGTGATAGTTGTTAGTAGTTGGGTTTGACTTGGTTTCAAGGGAACTAGTGGGTCTAACTTCTTTTCCTAATTTTATGGTTGTGAACGTTGAGGCTGCCAATATAAGATTGACTAGTCATGAATAAGAGAAGTGTGTGTGGTCATTTATTCTCAAACACTTGTGTTTAATTGGAGGCCAGGGTTCCTCAGTCAACCCAAACTATTGTATTGTTTTCTTTTGTACCCTGTTACAATAGGTTCCAAGAAACAAAAGCAAGGTACTCCCCAGTACGTACCATTGTGGTATCAGAGCAAGGGCATGGATCAAAGAGTGAAGAGTTTGGAGAACGAAGTAGGCTCTCTTACTGCTGGTCAACAACAAATTATGGCACAGCTTGCTGAAATCGTTAGCAAGTTGAATTCACAAACCATCATACCACCAGCGAATATGGAGCGTGACGATGGAGAGAATTCGGTGGCTCCACTTCAGACCCATGGTGGATGACCTGGCAACAATCTAGGAACCCGCCAGACGGGAACACCACATTCATATGCTCCAAAATTTGTCAAACTCGACTTCCCTCGCTTTAATGGCGAAGGAGATACAACGAGTTGGATATGTCGGGTGGAACAATTTTTTCAATTCCATCAAATACCGGAAGAAGATCGTGTGCCACTTGCATCTTTCCACTTGGAGGGTGATGCTCAATTATGGTATCAATTGTTGAAACAAGAGGAGGATGTGATGACCTGGAAAGAGTTTGCTGATGGCTTGCATGCTCGATATGGCCCCATCTAATTCCAAGACTTTTTTGGAGAGTTAACGAAGCTGCAACAAGTTGGTTCAGTACGTGACTATTAGACCCAATTTAAGAGGTTATTATCTAAAGTTGGACAACTTCCTCAAGACCGCCAAGTCAGTTGTTTCATTAGCGGATTAAAAGACTCAATCAAGGCTGATGTACTATCTGGCCGTCCTACAAACTTGTCATCCGCCATTGGACTTGCCCGGTTATACGAAGCTTGCAATATCTCACAACAGCGAACTACTCCCACGGTTGATTTGAAGAAGGTGACAAACAAGGAGACCACTAACACCGGTGCTACACTTCCACTTCGGCGAATGTCACCGACTGAATTGCAAGAGTGACGCGCGAAAGGCTTGTGTTATAACTGTAACAAGAAGTTTGTTCTTGGGCATCGATGCAAAAAGTTGTTCTTAATTGAGGCCTACTATGAAGAAGAAGATGGCGACGTTATTATGGACATGGAAGAATTGTTCAAGAGGACTACAAAGAGGTGCCTGAGATTTCCTTGCATACGATTTCCGTGCACGCGCACCAGAAACAATGCGGTAAAAGGAGGCGTTGACACATATTAACCATCGTTTTGTGGATTCAGGAAGCACTCATAATTTCATTAGTGAAATTCTTGCTAGGAAGGTGGCCTTACAACCTGAGAGAGGAGGAAAGTTTGAGGTTGCGGTTGCTTCTGGTGAAAAGTTATCCAGTCTAGGTAAATGTACAAATGTTAAATTAATTTTGCAAGGAATACCTGTTTTTGTGGATTTTTATTTGCTTCCATTAGAAGGATATGATATTGTGTTGGGCACTCAATGGTTGAGTACACTTGGTCCAATTTTGTGGGACTTCGCAAAGTTGCAGATGAAATTCAAGATAGAAGATAGAGAAGTGTCTCTCCAAGGCATATCTGTTCCAAGGGACCAGATAATTGGGGATCTACAATTCAGCCGAGAATTCAAAAAATCAAAAAAGGGGTGTTGCTTCACTTGTTCACACTTGGGACTCCACTTCCAAAAGTTGAGGTTGCATGTCAACCTCCGCCATTGCAGCAAATTTTGAAAGAATTCCAAGATGTGTTTGAAGAGCCCAAAGGTCTACCACCTCCACGAGCACATGATCACAAGATTCCCTTAATGGAAGCAAGTGAACCAGTGTGTATCAAGCCTGTTAGGACCCTTTGTTGTCAAATACCATGGAAAAAACTAAGGTTGTAATCAAGTTGTAATTTTCCAGTTTTCCAATTTTTGTCTTCCCGCTCGAGCGGGGAAAGTGACGCTCAAGCGAGGTTTGCACTCTCGCAGCATCTGTTACGTCTGCAAAACTACTGGGTGCTGTGATTGTACGCTCAAGCGTGGGATCTTCCGCTCGAGCATGAACCCTGTATGAAACACGCAATATGGAGTCTCCGCTCGAGCAGGCATTCTCATGCTCGAGCGGACCGCGCGATCTCAGTTGCTATATATTCATGTGTTGGTTCAATACTAGGGTTACTTTTCCCAGATCTTGTTTAAGAGTCTTAAGGTTTTGTTTGAGGTTTTCTTCTGAAGTTTTTGGTGAGTTTTCCTTGATAGATTTGAGAGGGTTTGTAACCTATGATCTAAGATACATACATCAAGGAGTTTGTTTCTTCATAATTAAGAGTGTTCTTCTTCGGTGGAATCCAGAGATTCAACCGTGGAGCATCAAAGGAGTTTGACACTGTACGTGGTCGTTGATTCGACATTAGAGGTTGTGGATTCAATCTCATACTGATCAATTCCGAGGCGAAGGCTGGTGAAAGAGTTACAGAAGGTTTGAAGACAAATTGATGCGTTGGTAATTTGTTGTTTATCTTTGTAATCTTTCTTTCTTCAGTAGTGGATTGATTAGTGGCGTTTCGCCCGTGGTTTTTTTATCACAATTGAAGGTTCTTCAATTGTGGTTTTTCCACGTAAAAATCGTTTGTGTCGATTTATTGTTTATTCGAAAACAACAATCTAAATCACTTTCGTAAGTGCTTGATGATTTAGATTGTGTGTTTTGAATAATTGGGAATTGAAATTTTAATCTTGATCTAATCACGAATCACTTAGGATTTTCAATTGGTATCAGAGCAGGTCACTCTTTGTTTTTATCAAAACTATAGGAGTGTGATTTTGTGTGATAGTGATATGGATTCTATTCGTGAAGGTAACTCGACCCATAGACCTCCTTACTCGATGGTACAAACTATTCTTATTGGAAAGCTCGTATGAGAGCGTTTTTAAAATCCATCGATGAGAAAGTTTGGCACTGTGTCTATGGGTGGAGTGAACCTATTGTCACCATTGATGGTGTGATATTCCTAAACCCCTTGATAAATGGGACACAACTGATTACCAAAACTCGAGTTGGAACAGTAAGGCTCTCAATTCCCTTTTTGCTCCGTCACACCTGAAGAGTTTCGTCGTATCTGCACGTGTGAGGTAGCAAAAGAGGCTTGGGACATTCTTGAAACATTCACGAAGGTACTACTTCTGTCAAAAGGTCAAAACTTCAACGTCTCACCTGCCTTTGAAACCCTTTTTATGCGGATGATGAGACGTTTGATGATTTCTATGCAAAACTTAGTGATATCGTGAATTCCTGTTTCACACTCGGTGAAAAAATCCCTGAAGCTAAAGTTGTTGGAAAAATTTTGAGGTCTTTACCCGAGAGGTTCCAATCAAAAGTGACAGCCATTGAGGAGGCTCAAAATGTTAATACCCTCAAGCTTGATCAGTTGGTTGGAAACTTGCAGACTTATGAAGCCGACTAGATTTCTAAGAAAAAACAAAAAGATAGTATGGCTTTCACTAGTGCTCATGAGACTGCAAAAACTCCAGAAACTGAGTTTGATTTAGAGTTTGAGATGACGGCTATGTTTACTAAACAGTTTTAAAAATTTTGAAGAAAAAGAAGCCTAATTTCAGAGACCCTATTTCAAAAGATGAGTAATGAAAAACCCAAAACTTTTCCACCAAAACTTGCTTCAAAAACTGAAAAGAAGATTGTAAAGGGGCAAGGGGTCAAGTGCTATGAATGTCAAGGGTTTGGCCATATTGCCCTTGAATGTCCTTTGAAAAAGAATCGAAATAAAGTCTACATAGTGGCTTGGGATGATGAAAGCGGGTCGGAGCAAGAACCTGAATCCGGTGAAGACGGTGATAGTGCTTTCATGGCATTTTGGTCCACTTTCACTCAACCTCTTCCAAAGCCAGCGAATTAGCTCGTGGTCAGAACCTGCATCATGCTCCCACCTTTGATGGGAGTAACTACTTGTATTGGAAGATCAGAATGAGGGCTTTCTGAGAGCTTTTGACCAGAAGGCTGGCAAGCCATTGAAGAAGATACAGAAAGTGCTGACAATCCGAGCAATCAGAGAGCCCTGATTACTATTCGTGGAGCAATTTCTGATGAAGAACAGCAACGGGTTGCTCACTGCACAAAGGCTAAAGATGCATGGGAAATTCTGAGCCAATTTCATGAAAGAGGAGATTCACCTTCACCACCATCCAGCAACTTTCCTGCCTTAGTTGCTAGATTGGATGAGGTCAAGGAGAATGAAGAGCAAAAAGAGGATGATGAAACATCAGAAGACAATGATGAGATTAATGGTGATGAACTACAACAAGCTTACGAAAAGCTTTACGAGGAATCTCTGAATTTGTCCAAAATCAATGACAAACTCTCTCTCAAGCTCAAAGCATGTGAAAGCGAGAATGTCAAGCTAAAAGGAGAACTTGTAGCAGCAAAGCAGAATGTCATCAAGATCTCAAGTGACAGGCAAGACTATGTGGAAAACTTCTATCCTGTGAAACTGAAAGGAATGAACTTCTGAAAGTGTATTCCACATATGAAGAGAAGCTTGAAAGCCTTGAGATGTCACAAGCTACATTGGAAGAGATAGTCTGTCAGAAAGATGAAGAACTCCGTATTGCTAGAGCCACAATTGCCATGTGGAACAAAGGTTCCAAATCTTAGAAGACATCCTCGGGTCTCAACAAATGGGTTGTGACAAAAGTGGGCTAGGCTATGGTGCGACAGCTCACAAGGGACAGGCCTCTACTTCACATGACCTGAAGACTCAAGCAAAGGGAAAGTTGAAGGTAGACCAGGGTGATCCTCTCTTCATCTACCTAAAGGGGTAAGATCAACAAAAGGGAGGTAAAACCTGTTTTTATTTGTCATCACTGTGGTAGGTATGGCCACATTCGTCCTTATTGCTTTGAATTGTTTGGTAAGGTGTCTCAAAAGGGTAGAAATTCGAATACTTTTTGGGTTAGGAGACAACCTTACATGTCTAGGCGGAATACCAAGATTCATGAGGGTGTTCACAACACCAAGACATTTACCAAGACCAAAAAGATTTGGGTGAGAAAAGATGATTTGACTTGTTTAGTTGTTCACACTGCTCTAAAAGCACGTGACTCACACATGTGGTATCTTGATAGTGGGTGCTCTCGTCACATGTCCGGTAACAAATCCTACTTCACCTCCCTTGAAAAATATGAAGGAGGAATTGTTACCTTTGGAGATGGCGGCACTTCTAGAGTCATTGGTAAGGGCTCTATAAGTGTTGCTGGTCTTCCCAAGCTGGAAAATGCTTACTTGTTGATGGTCTTAAAGCAAATCTTTTGAGCATTAGTCAAATGTGTGATTCCCATCATGAAGTATTGTTTTCAAAAAAAAATGTGAAATTTTGGATAAAAAGGGAAATACTGTCTTGCATGGGGTTCGCACATCTGATAACTGCTATGGGATTGTTACTACTAATGATCTCACTTGTCACTCTGCCATCATAAGTAACATTGATTTGTGGCATCAAAGATTAGGTCACATGAATTTCAAAGACCTAACTAAGATAGCCAACAAAGAGCTTGTGAGAGGAGTACCTAAACTGGGTAAGAATTGAACCATGTGTGTGGACCATGTCAACTTGGAAAGCAAACCCGTGCCCCTCATAAAAAGGTGAACAGCTTTACAACCAAACGTCCTCTTGAATTGGTTCACATGGATTTAATGGGTCCTACTCGCACTGAAAGCATTGGAGGTAAAAGATATATTTTTTTAACTGTTGATGATTTTACTCGATTTTCGTGGGTAAATTTTTTAAGGGAAAAATCTGATACGTTTGATGCTTTCCAGGCCTTAGTCCTTAAAATCCAAAATGAACAGGGTGTTTCCATTGGGCGTATCATAAGAATCCGAACTGATCATGGTCGTGAATTTGAAAATAGTTCGTTTTCGGATTTTTGTGATATGCATGGAATTAAGCATGAATTTTCTGCACCTATTACTCCACAACAAAATGGAGTGGTTGAGAGGAAGAATAGAGTTGTTCAAGAAATGGCTAGGGTCATGCTCCTTAGTAAGAAACTTCCTCCAAAGTTTTGGGCTGAAGCCCTAAATACTGCTTTTATGTCATAAATCGCATGTATTTGAGGCCCGGCACTTTACAAACTCCATATGAATTGTGGAAGGGTTTGAAACCTAATGTAAAATACTTCAAAACTTTTCGGAGTAAGTGTTACATTTTCAAAGATAGAGAGCCTTTGGGCAAATTTGACTCCCGAAGTGATGAAGGTATTTTTCTAGGGTATTCAACCACTAGTAGGGCTTTTCGAGTCTATAACCTGCGAACTTCTTCTTTAATGGAATCAATCAATGTGGTTATAGATGACACAGGTTCCCTACTCCAGCAACAAATGAGGATGACAATGGTGAGTCTCCAATCTTGGATACTGAACCACAAAGTCAAAGAGAAGCTGAGGTCCAAGCACAAGAAGTTGAGACAGCACCATCCTCACAGGTAAGTCAAGTCCAAAGAGTGCACAAGAAATCACTCCTGATGCTTCTGTCACGCAAGTCCTGAGTTCAAACCATCAGCAAGGGTGAAACTGAATCATCCAGCTCAACAGGTGATTGGAAGTGTATCGGATCGAATGAAAACCCGAAGACAGATTCGGGATGAGGTATCACATATGTGTTATGTTTCATTAATTGAACCTAAGAATTTTAAAGAGGCCTTGCTAGATGATAGTTGGGTCAATGCTATGCATGAAGAATTAGGTCAATTTGAACGTAACAATGTTTGGACTCTAGTTCCCAGACCTAGAGACATGAATGTGATAGGTACCAAGTGGATCTTTAAAAATAAATCTGATGAGAATGGTACTGTGGTTAGGAATAAAGCCAGGTTGGTTGCTCAAGGCTACACACAAGTAGAGGGTGTTGACTATGATGAGACGTTTGCCCCAGTTGCACGTCTCGAATCTATTCGTATTTTACTTGGTGTTGCATGTTTTCTTGGTTTCAAATTGTTTCAAATGGATGTGAAAAGTGCCTTTCTGAATGGGTACTTGAAAGAAGAGGCATATGTTGAGCAACCAAAAGGGTTTGAGGACCCTAAATGTCCAAACATGTCTACAAGTTAGACAAGGCTTTGTATGGGTTGAAACAAGCCCCTCGGGCTTGGTATGATAGACTTACTACCTTTCTTCTTGATAATGATTTTCAAAGGGGTAGTGTGGATAAGACTTTATTTGTGAAACATACTAAGTCTCATATTCTTGTTGCTCTATTCTTGTTCAGATTTATGTTGATGATATTGTGTTTGGATCCACTGCTGATCATCTTGTGAAATATTTTTCGGATTGCATGACACATGAGTTTGAGATGAGCATGATGGGAGAGTTGTCTATTTCTTGGGTCTTCAAATTAAACAGTCTCCTTCTGGATGTTTGTTTTCAGACTAAGTATGCCAAAAATCTTGTGTCAAAGTTTGGTCTTGAGTCTGCCAAACATGCACGTACTCCCATGAGCACCAGTCTTCACCTTTCCAAAGATTCCTCTGGTATTGATGTTGATCCTACCCTTTATAGGAGTATGATAGGGAGTCTTCTTTACCTCACAGCCAGTCGTCCTGATATTGCCTTCAGTGTAGGTGTTTGTGCCCGTTACCAAGCCAGTCCTAAAGAGTCTCATCTTCTTGCGGTCAAACGCATCATCAAATATGTTAATGGGACATTGGGGTATGGGGTTTGGTTTTCTACTGATACTACAGCTGAAATTACTGTTTTTTCTGATGCGACTGGGCAGGGTGTGCTGATGATAGGAAAGTACATCCGGGGGGTGTTTTTACCTTGGGAATAATTTGGTTTCCTGGCATAGTAAAAAGCAAAATGCCATCTCTCTTTCGACTGCTGAGGCTGAGTACATTGCTGCAGGGAGTTGTTGTGCACAAATGCTGTGGATGAAGCAAATGCTTCATGATTATGGGATAGAACAGAACACTCTCACTCTTTCTGTGATAACACAAGTGCCATAAACATTTCAAAAAATCCTGTCCAACACTCTCGCACCAAACACATTGACATCGTCATCATTTTATTCGAGAGTTAGTGGAAGAGAAGGCCTTGTTGTTCTTGAACATGTACCCACTGAGCATCAAAAAGCTGATATTTTTACAAAACCCCTTGATCTTCTTCGATTTGAGTTTCTTAGAAAGACCTTGGGTGTAGTGCTCAGTAACTAGAGTGTTTCCTATTTTTTAAAGTGGGTGTGAGTGGTTGGCTTATTGTATACTTGGATGTGATAATCTCATTGTCATTGATTCCTGATATCTTTGTGTCAAAAATTTATATGAACACTGCTTATGTTGCTTACAAGATCTCATTCTTCTTTTTTCATAGCTCATTCTGAATGCCCATACTCATTTACTTCATGATCTCATTCTGTACACATCTTTGAGATAAACTGTTGCAGAAGTTTCCGCACAAGCGATCAAAGTTTTCTATGGACCACTAACAGTCTTTCTTGTACTTTTTTAGAGGAAATGACCTATACTAGTATATCATGGGTGATGTTGAGTCTCTTAACCATCTACCATCTTTTGTCACTTCCATGGTTTCTCCCTCAGTTCATTGAATTCCAGGGCATTAGGAAAAGGCTACCTCAGAGGCACCAACCAGGCCATCCTTTTTTGACTTCATTCTTCTTGGTTTGGTCTCCATACTCTTGAGTGCATGCCACCAGTGAGTGCCCACAAGAAAGAAAAGTTTAAAAAATAAAAAAAAAGGGAATCATTGATTGAAGGAGAGCCTCCGCATTTACTCAACAAATACCCCATGATTCCTAGTGGTTTGACTTTTCTCTTTGATGTTCAGTTACTCTTGTCGGAGGTCCAGCCATCCGATCACTATGAGGATTAACTCTAGCTTTGTTACTCTCAAGGATTGCACACACACACATTATTTTCGTGAGCTCTCATGTGTGTTTTTTGAGTTATGCATTCTCATGTTGTTTATGCTCATTAATTAAACTCTATCTGACTAGTTCATGATCTTGTGGTTCATATTTTGTTTTACTGTACAAGTTTTCAGGATTCATGGGTGATGGAGAATCTCATCTGAGTGTTACAGTTTTCCAATTGTACTCCTTGCTGTTTACAGGACATCCTTTTTTCGGTTAAGTTGTTTTTTTTATTATTTTATTTTTAAAAAAAAATTTGGTTTGGTGGTGTTCTGTCCCTGCTCGAGCGGTAAATCTCACGCTCGAGCATGGTTTTGGGTCTTGCAGCATTTTGTCCCATGTTTTACAGTTCTGTGAGGGATGTTTTGGCGCTCGAGCGTTCGTTTCCTAGCTCGAGCATATTCACGCGTGCTTTGGCTCCCGCTCGAGCATTAAAGCTCACGCTCGAGCGGACTGGTTTTGATTAAATCTCCCTCCCTCGACTCTTCAGTTCATTTTTTCTCCAGTTTCCTTCTCTCTCCTAGGGCACTTTGGCGATTCAGTGCATTGCTCATCCTCGGTGTCATCTGTGGTGATTTCAGTGTTTTTTCACATATAAGTCATGGCTACTTTCAAGAGAAGGAAGTCTACTGCCCCTCGCCCTACATTTAACTCTAACCGGTTCCCCTCGGCTGAGAAAGCCAAGTTGTTTTGCGAGTCTTATCCAACCCGAACCATTCACCTTGAACGTAATGTTCAACCCAACACATTCGAGTCCATCCCTATTCGTTCTCTTTTTGATCCTTTGGGTGGGGATAATGTCCTTTTATTTTCCGGTTCTCAAAACCTAACTTGGGTGCGAGAATTTTATTTAACATGGACACCCTTGATGATATTGGTCCATCCTTCAAAACTTGGGTCAGGTCCAAGCCAATCACTGTTACCATAGATCTTATTCGGGAGTTGTTAGGGATTAGTCAAGTCTTCCTATATTCTATTCATTTCCTGTGCATCCAACCTGTGATTTCAATGAGGTTGCCAATGCTTTGTGTGGTTTCCCTCGTCCTTGCCCTCGGTTCCTTAATCAAACAAAATGAGCTTCTCTCTCAATTTAGGTTGCTTAACCTCATTGTGTGTGCAAATGTTATCATCACCACCCATAGTTCGAAATCAACCAGGTCCAAGGTTTGTCCTCCAGTGTCTCGCTCAAAATCGCTCTATTGATCTTGCCACATTGATCATCCAAAAATGGTTGCAGCATATGAGCGCCATAATCTTGGTTTACCTTACAAGTGCCTAATCAACCGGCTTCTCGCCAAGTTTGAGGTCCCGTCTTTTGATGAAGATGAGTTTCGTTCTCCTACTCGGCCCTTTACCAAAAAGACTGTCTCTCAAAGTCAGTCTCACATTCGGGGGGTTTTACTGGGGCAGGTCAGTCTGGTGCAGGTATAGGTGATGCTACTACTATGGCAGAAGAGGCTGAGTATGATGCCGCTGCTGCCGGTGTGCTTTCGGTGAGGGGAGCAGCCACCTCCAGTTCGCACGATTCGTGGCCAGCTTCAGTTTTTTGAGCAGTCTATTACTTCACGTTTGACCGACTCGAGGGGCGGATGGATATTTTTGAGGCCGGCTCACTGATCTCGAGACTACTGCTAATGCCCGGTTCCTTGCCTTGGAGGCTTCTACACGGCGCATTGAGGAGTCTGTGACCCAGTCTTCTTCTCAGTTGGCTCAGATCCTGACTCTACTTTAGATGCAGTCACAGCCACCCGCTCCATGATCTTTGATGTCCAATCCTGATGTCCAGTTCTGTTTCTTTGGTTTTTGATCTCCCGGAAAAAGGGGAGTGGTTACATATTTTTGGAACAGTTTTATTTTTGCTTATTATACTTGGTACAGTTGGATAGTTTGGTTGTTTTGCTTATATACTTGGAGTTGGATAGTTTTGGGTTGTTTTGCTTATATACTTGGAGTTGGATAGATGGGTATATTGGATAGATGGGTATATGGTTTTTTTTTTTTTTATGGATGGATAGTATGTTTATGTTTCTCTGTTATTTAATACAGTTCCACAGATTTTGGTTGGCTTGTGTGGTTGCTTTTCTTTTAGGTGGTTTGTTCAAAGACTTTGATTACAGAAGTGCATGGTTTTTGGGATTAGTTTGTGTTTGTTTTAGAATGGTTAGTTTGTACATGGCTTGTGTGTTTGTTTGTTTTTTTTGTTTGGTGATTTTGATAGGAAAATTGTTTTAGAATGGTTTTGTCGGGATTTGACAAAGGGGAGATTGTTAGGACCCTTTGTTGTCAAATACCATGGAAAAAACTAAGGTTGTAATCAAGTTGTAAGTTTCCAGTTTTCCAGTTTTTGTCTTCCTGCTCGAGCAGGGAAAGTGACGCTCGAGCGGGGTTTGCACTCTCACAGCATTTGTTACATCTGCAAAACTACTGGGTGTTGTGATTGTACGCTCGAGCTGGGATCTTCCGCTCGAGTGTGAACCCTGTATGAAACACGCAATATGGAGTCTCCGCTCGAGCGGGCATTCCCACGCTCGAGCGGACCGCGCCATCTTAGTTGCTATATATTCGTGTGTTGGTTCAATACTAGGGTTACTTTTCCAAGATCATGTTTAAGAGTCTTAGGGTTTTGTTTGAGGTTTTCTTCTGAAGTTTTTGGTGAGTTTTCCTTGATAGATTTGAGAGGGTTTGTAACCTATGATCTAAGATACATACATCAAGGAGTTTGTTTCTTCATAATTAAGAGTGTTCTTCTTCGGTGGAATCCGGAGATTCAAGCGTGGAGCATCAAAGGAGTTTGATACTGTACGTGGTCGTTGATTCGACATTAGAGGTTGTGGTTTCAATCTCATACTGATCAATTCCGAGGTGAAGGCTGTGGTGAAAGAGTTATAAAAGGTTTGAAGACAAATTTGATGCGTTTGGTAATTTGTTGTTTATCTTTGTAATCTTTCTTTCTTCAGTAGTGAATTGATTAGTGGCGTTTCACCTATGGTTTTTTATCACAATTGGAGGTGCTTCAATTGTGGTTTTCCCACGTAAAAATCGTGTGTGTCGATTTATTCTTTATTCCGAAAACAACAATCTAAATCACTTTCGTAAGTGCTTGATGATTTGGATTGTGTGTTTTGAATAATTGGGAATTGAAATATTTTAATCTTGATCTAATCATAAATCACTTAGGATTTTCAAAGCCCTATTGTTACCCTCATTATCAGAAGGCAGAGATAGAGAAGTTAGTGGCGGGAATGTTATTACTGGTGTGATCACGGCCAGTAATAGCCTTATTCATCACCAGTCGTCTTAGTTAAAAAGCATGATGGATCATGGGTATGTGTGTGACTATCGTGCTCTTAACAAGATCACAAATCAAGACCGGTTCCCAATTCCAGTCATTGATGAGTTATTGGATGAGTTGAATGGAGCAAGAATATTCTCAAAGCTCAATTTACGTAGCGCGTACCATCAAGTTCGAGTCGTACCAAAAGACACCTCAAAGACTGCTTTCCGAACTCACCACGGTCACTATGAGTTCTTAGTAATGCCGTTCGGCCTTACTAATGCTCCATCTACCTTTCAATCTCTAATGAATGAGGTATTTAAAGATTATTTGCGGAAGTTCATCTTAGTCTTTTTTGATGATATTCTTGTATATAGCAAATCTTGGAATGAACATTTTCAGCATTTAAAAATTGCATTGGCTGTACTTAGATCTCGTGGGTTATTTGTTAAGAGAGAAAAATGTCAGTTTGGGCAAAATGAGGTGCAATACCTAGGCCATGTCATCTCTAATACATGTGTCGCTGTGGATCCAAACAAAATTGCTGTGATGATTTATTGGCCTAAGCCTAACACACTTAAGGCACTGCGGGGATTCCTTGGATTGACTGGCTATTACTGAAAATTTATCCATAATTTCGATAAAATAGCTGCACTCTTTACCAAAATGTTGAAGAAAGACTTCTTTGCATGGACATCAGCAGCTGAATTAGCATTTCAGAATTTGAAAGAAGCCATGACTAAAGCTCCAGTGTTAGCTCTACCTGACTTCTCAAAGAAATTCATTGTTAAATGTGATGCGGATCGGGTGTGGGGGCTATTTTAATACAAGAAAACCAATAGCTTTTTACAGTCATTCACTACAGGGAAGAAACTTGTTGTTGTCAACTTACGAGAAGAGGTTCTACATTAGTATTGGCTGTCAGAAAGGAGAGCATATTGCTGGGAAAACAGTTTCATCGTAAGAACCGATCAAAAAAGCTTAAAGTATTTGTGGGAGCAGAGAATTACCACTACAGCTCAATAGAGGTGGTTATATAAATTGATGGCTTTGATTTTGTTATCGAATACAAAAGGGAAAGGAGAATATTGTGGCTGATGCTCTTTCAAGAAGAGAAGATACAAAAAGGGTTACAGAAAGAAACAGTGGAGAATTTGCAGCTATTACTCAACTTATTCCTGATTGGATGGAGGCCATAAAGGAAGAAGTCAAGTCCAATTCACAATTGCAAAGGCTGGTTCAACATATCATGGATGGTGAAGCAGTGGGACCATGGGAGTTTAAAGATGGAGTCATATTTTTAAAGGAAAGAATTTATCTTGTTGAAAATTCTTCTTTAATTAATGAGATTCTGAATCAGTTCCACAACAGTACCCATGAGGGGTACCACAAAACAGTGCAACGGATTAGAGCAAATTTTTATTGGACTGGCATGAGGAGAAAAATTCGGGAGTTCATTTCAGTTTGTGACACATGCCAACGACACAAGGCCAAACAACTTGCCCCTGCGGGATTACTCCAACCACTTCCTATTCCAACACAGATATGGGAGGATATTTCTATGGATTTCGTTGATGGATTGCCGATGTCTAATGAAAACTACTATTCTGGTAGTTGTTGATAGTTGTCAAAATATGCTCATTTCCTTTCTTGTCACATTCTATACGGCTATTGGAGTTGCCGCAGAATTTTCTTTGATAATATCTTCAAATGCATGGAATGCCAAGAACCATTGTTTGTGATCGAGATCCGACATTCACAAGTTTTATTCTGGTCAGAATTATTCACTTTGAATGGCACTGACTTTAATTATAGTTCGGCGTATCATCCCCAAACGGATGGTCAAAGTGATTGTAAATCGTACATGGAGATGTACTTGCGATGTTTCTCGGTTCACAGCCGAAGGAGTGGAGTAAGTGGCTAGCATAGGCTGAGTATTGCTATAATTACCAGTTGGCATTCAGCCATAAAATAAAATGACCCCTTTTGAAGTTGTGTATGGTCGGCCACCGCCAACTTTATTGTCCTACATTCCCATGCGAAGGTTGACGCTGTGGAGAAACAGTTAATAGATCCGAATCAAGATTATTATAGATTTGCGGGCAACACTGAAGGAAGCGCAGCCACGCATGAAGAAAGTATATGACCGTCATCAAGAGAAAGGGAATTTGAAGAGGGAGATTGGTTTATCTTAAGCTCCAACCATATCAGCAAGCATCCATAGCATGAGAAAAATCTCAAAAACTCTCTCCTAAGTATTATGGGCCATTCCAGATTGCTAAAAGATCGGGGCCGTGGCATATAAAATTGGACCTGCCCGAGGATTCGCGTATTCATCCCGTTTTTCATGTCTCACTGCTGAAGAAAAAGATTGGTGAAAACCTTCCTATGCAAAGCATGGTCCCAATTGTATGCAGTAAAGATGAAATTCTTGTTCCTAAGCCGCAAGCAGTTCTGGATCGTTGAGTGCGTAAGAGGAAAAACGAGGTTCTCATTCATTGGCAAGGATTATCACCCGCTGAAGCTACTTGGGAAAATCTAGTAACCATGAAGCAGTAGTTTCCTGAATATAGTCTTGAGGACAAGGCTGCTTTTTAGGGGGAAGGAATTGTTACGTGGCTATTTTTGTTGCTTTTTAGTTATTGCTTTTTTAAATAATATTTCTGTTGAGGTTGTTATCCTTGCAGATGTAATCCTAGATTTTAGTGATAGTTGTTAGTAGTTGGGTTTGACTTGGTTTCAAGGGAACTAGTGGGTCTAACTTCTTTTCCTAATTTTATGGTTGTGAACGTTGAGGTTGCCAATATAAGATTGGCTAGAATAAGAGAAGTGTGTGTGGTCATTTATTCTCAAACACTTGTGTTTAATTGGAGGCCAGGGTTCCTCAGTCAACCCAAACTATTGTATTGTTTTCTTTTTTACCCTATTACAATAGGTTCCAAGAAACAAAAGCAGGGTACTCCCCAGTACGTACCACACTATATAATTAGAAAAGCCTAATAATGCATTTAGCAAACTAATAAAATAAATTCTTAGCATTTTGCAACATATAAAGGGAATGGAAGGCTATATCACCATGAGAAGGCAAGCAAAGAGATCCTTGAGCAAGAAAAAAAGAGGAAAACAGCAGCAAAAACAGGGCAAAAACAGGAGCAAAAAAAAAAAAAGGGGCAGTGCTGAAGTTACCTTCTTGTTGCTGCGAAAAACAGATGAAATCAACTTCAAAAAAGAGGAAATCGACTTCGAGTGGCTCTTGTTGCTGCACTGCAGAAAAAAAAAAAAAAAAAAAAAAAAACGATGAAGATGAAGAAGAAGAAGAAGAATGAAGAATTGAACAAAGGACACTCATCGGAGTTGACTCAATGTGTAGGTTTTGGCTTGGTTGTAAGAGTAACTAGGTTAGGTTTGTTATTTTGAAGTGTGTGTTTGAAGATTGGCTTGTGCAAGTTTTCCATTACACAAAGGCAAAACTACAAATGTGCCTGAAAGACTGAAAAATTGAAAGGTTAATTTGAAATTCTAAATTTGCTTTCCTCCTAACAGAAGAGTTTCAAGCTGTCACCTTTTAGCAATCAATCAATGTGAAGATCATGAAACCGAAATGGCAAAATCTGCAGAACAGTTGCAGCTTATATGACTCCTCAGAAAATTGCAAACCTTCCAGTGATCAAATAAATAGATATAATCATATAGATATTAAAAAATAATAATAATATTTGTCTCCGTTATTAAAACCAATACTTAAAACATTCCCCAAAATCAGAAATAGCAACCATTGTGAAAGAGGCCAGTGCTAAAATATACAGAAAAAGTTGACACACTGACCAATTTCATTCTTAAAAAACCAAGTAATTGAGATTATGAACCGATAAAATGGTTTTTGGTGTTTCAATAAAGCTTTTTGTAATTATTCATAAAAGCCCAAAAAGTGTACTGGTTCTTCAATTACTAGTCTATGCTTTGTCCTTCGTGATGCCAACCTTTGGAAAACAAAACCTATCGTGGATGTGTCCTATTTTTCTTGTAGTGAGTATAGCATCCCTGGAGATGGGCTAATAGCCATGCTACTGCCAGGGATAATTCTGAATTTTTTTGGAGACTATTGTTGATTTTTATTTTATTTTTTGCGGGGGTTAAATTGCACTGACTTTGAATTTTAGAGAAAATATAATAAGTCTCATAATTTTGACATAATTAGACTAAATTTCCTTGTAATTTTAATTAATATAATTCTTAGCCCCTCTTTTCATTAATAATTTATTAGTTATGTAGATTAAAAAGTAATATTATCTCTTTTACATGAAGATGTATATTTTATATTGTTTATTTTTGTATTTTCACTATTAGCTTTGGTCCATTTTTTTGATCAGCGAATAAGAAACACAAGTACAAATACAACAACATCAATAAAGGATGGGGAGGTATGTGTAATTATATCAAAATTGTGAGACTTGCTTAATTTTTTTTAGACCTCAAGGAAAGTCTGTGTTCTTTTTTATTGTTTCTTTTTTATAACTTGGTGTTCGAGCTAATTTACGTGTAGGTTAACTAACCTAGGGATACAAAAGTTAATGACCAAAAACACTTTTAGTGACGAACCTCAATTAATTCCAGTGTATTGAAATTAACAACCAAACAAACTTTTAGTGGACTCTTAAATTAATTCAAATTTGGGATTTTGAATGTTGTACTAATGTCTTCACTGTTTATCCAACCAAAGGTTGATAATATCATCTTTGATTAATTTTTTTTTATTTTTTTTATTTTTAATAGTTGTTATTTTTGCCGATTAAAAGAAACTTTTCAATGGAATAAGTTGCTGATATTTCAATAATGCTCTTTCCAAACAAAAATTTCAGCATTTCAGAGATCTTAATTGTTATGGAGCAACACATGGTGGGGGACCAAATTGATTTAACTTGCTGATCTTAATTGTTATGTAGCAACACATATGGGGGACCAAATTGATTTAACTTGTTGAAAAAAACAACCCTTATAAATTGTCAGCATTGCTTATTTAATTCACATAATTCTAGTTGGGTTATGCTGTGTTTTGTACTAATTGTTGTAGTTAGTTTATTAGTTTATGTATAAACAACTATTACGAATGTTTTGTGATTACAATAATGCTATGCGTATTACATTTTATTATTATTATACATTATTTATTAGGAGGATGTAGATCCTAATAGATGAACTTATTATGCAATAGGTCCTATGATAATTAATAATATTCTTCATCAAACACTATTAAACAAAGTCACTAATTATTAATTTTTAGCAATAATTTAAAACTTATCACAAAAAATGTCACTAATTATAAGTTTTAGCGACAATTTAAAAAAATTGTTATAAAAAAGTCACTAATTTTCAATTTTTAGTGATAGTTTGAAAAATTCGTCACAGAAAAATATCACTAATTATAAGTTTTAATGACAATTTATAAAAATCATGACCAAAAAAATACTAATTGTCAATTTTTAGTGACATGCAAAAAAAGTCACAAAAAATTATTTTTAGTGACGATTTTATTAGGTTTTATTTTTAATAAAATTTTATGAAAATTAAATCCAACTACTAGGACCTATCTATAGTTATTCTATTTATTTTCTCCCATCTATTATTAATATATTTATTTAATGAATGGTTTAGTGAGATGGAAGTAGCACTTTGATGGTTGCCACGAAGCGATTGGGGGTTTAACTCATCCTCCATATGCATCTAATCTAACAACTCGCAAAATCATTGTTTGGTTATCTTTGTTTTTTTGAAAATTACGTTTTTTTTTTAGTGATTTTTTTCAATATTTTACGTAATTTTTTTAATTTTTTTTATATATATCTAATCTAGATACATTTAAAAAGTATAATATTCGTGAATACAAAAATTTAAAAAAATAAATAAATTTAGTACATTTTTATATTTTGTTGTATTCAATGAATTTTTAAATTTTTTCGTATAAAAACATTTTAAGTACATCAAAATTAAGTAGATTTAAGAAGTTTAAAAAAAATGATCAAAATACCCGGTCTACCTATAAAGCATACAAACACTATCTGTTTGAAACCAATTCCCCAAAACTGAATATCTCTCTCTCTCTCTCTCTCTCTTCTTCATCCTCTTCTTTTCTCTCTATCTTCATCCCTGATCTAGGGATTCTCTCTCTCTTCTATCTTTCTCAAATCGTTTTGGAATGAGAACACAGATCTTTGTTCTCGTTCACGCTCGAACAGATTTGTGTTCTACGACATCCACGATCAAGGGCTTCTCTCTCTCCTCCATAAATGAGCGACATCTCTTCTCTGTCTTTCTGACTCTCTGATCACTGTCACCATTGTGGCTCCAGCCGATGGAGCTCAACGGAGCATCCGCCATTACTACCGAAACCTTAAAAACTGTTGGAAAATAATGATTTTTCGATAACTTTAATTTGAAATTAAAGTGGAACCCAACCGCCAGTTGAGGTGGGTCTAAGTGGTTTTGTATTCTCTTAAGTGAGAAGATTACAATATAAAAATAAAAAGCCGAAACCGTTAAGTTGTGAATGAGAATTATCTCATAAAGTGGACATTAATAAAGTTGGACTTAGGCTTAGTTTGGATTGGGCCTAAACTTGTGCTTGTGCATATGTTGGGTTTGGTCTTGGACTTAGACTTGCACTTAATCTTAAGCTTGGGCTAAGCTATGTTGTGTCAGGCTTAGTTTGTGCATGTGTTTGAGAATTGTGTTTGGATCGAGTTGTGACCCAACATTAGTATCCATTTTGTGACCCATCTAGTTGGTTTATTCAAAAACCATTATATACATATTTATTTGTATTTATTAAACACATTTGAGGTTTAGACCTTTGTAACTCTCATCTTTTGATGATAGAGTTGATGAGCATATTAGTGGCCATAGGTTTTCAACCTTTATACTCTAGCCCTAATGGCTAGAGTTGATGGCCGTGGTTAATGGCATTTGATGGCCCTATTGATGTATGGCCTTCATGGTTAGGGATTCCCCTACTTGTATAAATAGAGGTCTTCCTCTTCCAACTTGGAAGAAGAATTTTAGAGAGATTTTTGATGGAAAATGAAGATGGTGTTTTGAGATAAAAAGTTGGAGATGCTTATTTTACACCAAAGAAAATTTTCCTATCTTTTTTTGTTAGGCTCTTCTTTGGTTCTTGTTAAAAAGAGTGCATTCATTGTCAACTTCGCCGAAGTTATTCAGAAGGTGCTTCTGCATTAGCTGGTTTCGACCGTCGTATCTTGAGAGGCAGATGACGGCATACCTCCAGTACCCATCGAGAGATAGTGAATCTGTTTTAAGAAAACTGTGGTATCACACAGGTTTCAGTTTGCATCTTTTATCTTTTGTTCTTCAAAGATTTAAATTTAAATAATTTATCGTATATTATTTTTTATGTCCATTTGAATCCATTTTGTAATATGTTCCATGGTGTAATCTAGTTCATTCTTATTTTATTTATTTTTAGTTCTATAGTTTATTGTATATTTCATTCTTTAATAATATAATAATAATAATAATAATAATAATAATAATAATAATAATAATAATAATAATAATAATAATAATAATAATAATAATTGTTTTGTCATTTCTATTTAATTTATTTTATATATTTTTATTGTATTATTATGAAAAAATACCAACATTCTTAAAACAAGTTTTTTATAAATAGTTTTTGAAAAATAATTTAGCTTTTATTTTAATTTATTCTAGTAACTCTTGGAATTAAAATTAATTTAATTTCCTAGAGTTATTGGATTGTTTGAGTTGTTTATTTCTAATAATTTATTCATGCAATTTATTTATGTTAATTAGTTGTTATTGCATGAGTTATTTGATTGTTAATGTTTAAGTTGGTAGGAGTTTATAAAATAAAAATTCTATTATGTAAGATTCTTACTATTTTATTTAATTTGTTTGATTTTTTTTTTTTAGCTAACTTTCTTTACAGGTTTACCAAAGTGAAAAATGATGACATATAATACGAACAAAAAAAAAATAGAATTAGTAAATTAGACTACTAATTGTTTATTTGAACAGGATTACTTTTGCGTGAAACAAGTAATAAGTTGGACTTCCATGTGTGTGTGCTGTGTGTGTGGTGTGTGTGTGTGTGTGTTGTGTGTGTGTATGTGTCTGTGATGATCTGTGATATTGAAATATTCACTTTAATGTTGAGTTTTATTTCGAATTTATTCCGTATATTGTTTTGAAAGTTGGTAACGATTTCAATTTAATTTGATTAATTAAATTATGGAAGAAACAAAGAAATGGATTTTGTAAATTTCAAAAGATTCGACTAGTCAAGAGGTTTCCAACAGTATAAAAATCTCCAAATAGGTTTGTTTTGGAAGAAAATTAGCAAAATAGTTTCGGTTTTTCTAATATAAGATTTATGTTGCATTATAAGGCGGGTTCTAAGACAGAATCAGTGCATTGTGGAATAATTTTGCATTATAGTGTTCTATTAATTAATTATTGTTTCGGTTGTGAGTTTTTTCATGTTTTGATGTGTATAATCAAGTGAATTACTCCAAACATTATTGTGTATTGTTGGAGCTTAACTTTGTTGTTTATAAGATTATTTGCTCATACTTAGATGGTTGGAAAGAAAATGTTATGACCATAATAGTCTTATATATGTTGTTATTTCATAGCCATGAAACTCATGACATTCTTATAACTGTAATGCATTTATAGCCTTTGAATTACACATTGCGTTTGAATTATACATTGCGAGTTATAGTTGAAATTATTTGTGTAATATTCACTTTATTATTTCATTAACTTATCTTGTATCCAAGTGTGTATATAAACAATGAGTATAGAGATTTAGCAGCAACAAGGATAGAGTTTTGTTATGTGCTTTATACAAAGATAAGCATTACAAGTGGAGAAGTGTGTTCTTGGCTAAACAAACGATTCTAGATGCAACCATGAACTCCGTTTTGTAGATTTAAACAATTTGTAATTGTAACAATTGTAGTTGCATTTCCATTTCCATTTCCATTTGTAGTGGTTTTAATTTCTAATTTGTAATAATTTCAACATAGTGAAAGGAAAGGAGGAATGGGAGAAATTATAAACCTTCGGGTTTAGGGAAAATTTTTGGGATTAATTTTGTTATTCCCAAAGTGTTTTGGTTTTCTGTAATGGAAACCAAAGTTTAGCCTTGACTAAAGAGTATTTTTGATTGTTCAGAAATGGAAACTAAGATGAATTTAGTTTCAAACCTTTGTGGTTAGAGGAAGTTTTTGGGTTTAATCTTTTTATTCCCAAAGTGGTAGGAAACTAAGTTTTGAAAAAGTCTTTGGTTATAATTTGATTTTTTCCAAAGTATTTCATTTTGGGAGGGAAAAAAAAAAAAACAAATTTTAGCATTAGCTAAAATATTTTTGATTTTTATTCAGAAATAATGGGTTTAATTCCTGGAGTACCGGTTAACTTTTATGAGTGGTGTAATTCTGATAGCAATTTTTAATTGCTTATTAGTTTTGTAACCTTGGTTTGTTTTAACCTAATTTATCCCTTGGAAAACTGAATTCTAAATTTGTTTCTCATGGACTATGAGTCAATATGCTCTTGAAAGTTTTGTCTAAGGTTAATTGGGTCTTAAGTGGGACTGGTGTGACCCCTCTAGTCTTCCTGGAAACTTTCCTGACCATGTTCGATTCTAGGGTAATGGTGAGATCAATTTTGAATTAAATTTCAAACTTTGGAAAATCTAGTGTTAAGTTTAGTTTTTGGAAAAACAGAGCAGTGAAATTATGTTGTGGTTTTTTAGAAATGGCTTCAAGAGGTGACAACAGGAAATGTTGTTCCACCTGACAACCTTAAACCTTGCGAGGTTCTTAAAGGAAGATCAAAAGAGATCAAGTGTGATTAAAGGAAATCATAAGATTGCATGATGATATCTCTGAATTTATCAGAGGCAATTAGTAAAGATTATAGCATGTATGATTGCTATGTGACTTTGCTTGAAAGTAAAGATGAGACAACCCGTTAGGGTGGGTGAATATATTTTTTGAATTTTTAAAATTTTAAATTCTAAATATATTATTAAATTGGTGGCTCCTAGTAAGTATAAGATCACTGATCACAGAAATAAAAAACTGATGGTTCATAGCAGGTGTTAGATCACTGGCTACATAGTTATGACTTTGTGGTTCCTAGTAGTGAACAGATTACTAATTACATGTTAAGACATAATGGTTCCTAGTAGTGGAGAGGCTACTGATCATATGTCAAGACATGATGATTCCTAGTAATGAAAGTATAGCGATCCGTGATTGTGTGTTGTGGTTTATGCCTTGTGTTTTTACCATTTGTTTCCTTATATTTGAGTTTGGGTTGTGTTGAGCGAGTTTGGAACAGGTTGGTTGTGAGTTGGTGCAAGTGGTTGCTGCCCAGGTTTTTGTCTCTTCGCTCGAGCAAGGCTTTTTGCGCTCGAGCGAGCCTTGTCTGGTGTGTCTCTTCGCTCGAGAGAGAAACCTTGCGCTCGAGCGTGCGTCTGCGTCTCTTTTAGACCTGAAGAGTGGCATTCTTCGCTCGAGCGAGATTTCTCACGCTCGAGCGAGCTCTGTATTCCTTCGCTCGAGCGAACGTTCTTGCGCTCGAGCGTGCGTCTGCGTTGGTGGGTTGTAGACCTGAAGTCTTGCTTTGTTCGCTCGAGCGAAGATTCTTGCGCTCGAGCGAGGTTCGTTCGTTGTGTCTGGTCGCTCGAGCGACGACTCCTTCGCTCGAGCGAGCTTCGCATATATCAGATTTCAGCAGCGGGAATTTTATCCCTTTTTCATTACCTTCTTCCCCCAAAACCCTAGATCCGACTCTCCCTCACTCTCTCTCACCCCTTCTCTTTACAAATACTCCATTTCTAAGGTATTTCTATCTTTTTCCTTTGCTAAAAAGCTAGAGTTTGGGGTGGGCTCTCTTTCGATCCAAGAAAATACAAGTTTGGAGCATCTTGGGGCTTTTCTCATCTTCTTCTTTGAGCTTCTACTTTGAGGTAGGGAATTCTTGAGTTATATATATATATATGTTATGTATTGTTGTTGTTGATTTAAAAGTTCCTTGAAGGATTAATGTTGATTTTGATTTTTGTGATCTAAAATGTAAAGTTTCCAAAATGGGTTTAATCTAAAATCATTTTATTAAATTCCTAGTGGGCTTGTTTAGTCATTCAACTCAAGAGGATGATTTAATGGGGTTTCTTTATGGGGATAGGAAATGTTTGGTTTTTGGTGAAAACCCTAGAAATTTAGAGATTTTTTTGAGGAACATGGAAATGTTTATAAAACTCTTTTCTTTCTTTGAATAGAAGATGAATGGGTGTAAATTCCATAATGTGTTTTGCAAGAATGGTAATCTTTTAAGTATATTGAGATAGAGAAATTGTTTTGAAAATTTCATGTGTAGTCCTTGATGAGACCATGTTGCTATGACTTGTGAAATGAGGAAATTGATAGTATATGGTTGACTTGAGAAGGAATGTTATAAACCATGGGAATTTTTGCATTGCATATCATTTCATTTATTATTGTGCATTGTGGTTCTAAATCAAAGAGATTTACATTCGTGAAAGAAATGGTATTGTAATGAGAACTAGGGAAGTGCGTAAGGGGTAAATACGGTGGTAAGTCCAATTAGGGGGTGTAGATGAATTTTGTTAAGTTGGCCTGAGTGTCCATGGTGAAAGACCAGAAAACCACGCGGATAGGTGTCGAGCCTTCCGGTTAATACCGGTAAAAATGACAGTTTGGTAGTGCTCGTAGAGTCTACTTGCAGACACCAGCCTAGGGATTACCAGTGTCGTATTTACCGCCCCTTTGTCTAAAATTGAAAGTTTTGAAATGTGTTGAGATTGCAAGCTTTTATTGAGAAATAGAAATCTTTGAGAAAGACATGGAAATGAAATTTCTTTAAAAGAGCATTGCATGTCATTGGCGTTACATTTACATTGGGAGTTGCATAACTATATATACTTTGTGAGAATTCTCTACTGAGCTTTATGTTCACCCCTATGGGATTTGGTGCAGGTAAAGATGTGGTAATTCCGCCGAACTGAGAGTGTGGATATTTTGTGAAGAGTAAATAGCTCTTTTGTTTGTGTTGTAAACTTGCAAAGCCAAGGGCTAATGTGTATGGGTCCGAGAGACCATTTTGGTGTAACCAGGCTATTGCCTTGGAATTTGTAAGCCCTTAAGGGCATTTTGTTGCTTTGAGAATAGATGCTTCACATGCTATAGATTCATGTGTTTTCTTATCATTGAATGTATATCCGCATGTGGAACTTTTGTAAAGACTCATTTATTAATTATGCAAAGATGGAAGAATTATTGTAATTGATGCGAGATTGCTAATTAATGTGGGTAGTTCATGTTGAATTATTTCGGGGCGTTACAGAAAGTAACTACTGATCACATTTAAAACATTGTGGTTCCTAGTAGTGGAGAGTCTACTGACCATATGATGAGAAATTAGTGATTCCTAATGTTACGACTACTAGCCATGTTATAAAGTTCTGAATAGTAAACTATTGATCACTAGGTTTATGATTCCAAATAGTAAGGCTATTGAATTCGGAGTGACATGTTGGACCAAACTTGTTTTGGTGCCTTGAATTGGAGAAAGACCTAATTCGATTAATGATGGTCTGGGAATATGTTTTCTGTGATATGATTACGAGAGTCTCATAATCATTGTGACACAAGGAATTGTTTAAAGACACTGTATGAATTTTGGAGAGGCTGGGAGCCTTTGTATCAATTCTACAAATATGGGAGTGTCATGCAAAAGGTGGCAAATGTGGGGGTGTCATGCAGAATTTGGCAACCTAAACCCAAGCGGATAGAATAGGCCTAAAAATCCGTTGACTTTATGTTCAATGGTTATGCACAATAAATGAGTGCATATTGGTTTTTTTGTGGACGAATCTGATATTCAGATTTACACAAGATTGCAATCATGGAATTGAGGAAGCGATTTTCATGAGGAAAGAGATAAGCCTAAAAGATGTAAATAGACTACAACTTTAAAGTTCTTTTGTCTAATCCTCTTAAACCTATATGGTGGCTAGCAAGGCTAAAAGCTTCTTTGAAGTTGTGATTTCTCTAGAAAAAGTTATTAATTTAACTTTATCTTGCATAGGTAGTAAGCCTTTGGATGCAAGTGAAATGAAAACCAATGAGATAGGTTTGTTATCAAAGGATATCAGCAAAGAGAAGGCTTAGATTGCTTTGATACGTGATTACCAGTTATGGTGAGTGTGATCGCAATTGTGCGAAGTCTAGAGATACATCCAAATGGATGTTCAAATAATTTTCCTATATGAAGATTTAGTTAAATAAATCTTTATAGAACAACTTGAAGGGTTTGTCGGTTCTAGGATGAGGAAAGACTGTAAGCTTGAGAATGATTTTATGATTTGAAATAAGTACTAAAACAATGGCATGAGAAATTTGACTACACTATGTTGTCAAGTGGGTTTTAAATAAACACGTATTGACAAATGTGTGGATGTCAAATGCACTGACAAATAAATATGTCATTTTGTGTCTGTAATATTGGTAATTATGAGAAGATGTTCAGAATTACCAAGAAGTTGTTAAACTCTAAGTTTGACATGAAAGATATGGCCTTGCAGATGTGATTTTGGGTTTTGAGATTACTAGAACATCTGGTAGTGTTGTACTTTCTCAGTCTCATTATGTTGATAAGATACTTGAGAAATTTAGTAAATCAGATACAAGTGTGTCAAGGACACCTGTAGACTTGAGTCTACATTTGGCCGAGAATAATGGTGAGAGTATATTTCAACTAGAATATTCTCGAGTCATTGGAAGTTTAAAGTATTTGATGAGGTGTACAAGGCCATGTATCGCCTACTCAGTAAGCATGCTAAGTAGATACACGAGTAATCCCAATGCCTATCTTTAGAAGGCGTTTGTGCAGGTACTAACGTACTTACGATAGAGCTGGGATTATGGGTTGCATAACACTTCATATCCAGTTGTACTTGAAGGATACAAAGGTGCCTACTGGATATCTGATATAAAGACTACAAATCCATTAGTGGATATGTTTTTCTAATTGGAGCTGTAACCATGTTTTGGAGATTTTCGAAGCATATGTGTATCATGAGATCAATGATGAAATCTGAATTCAGTTATTCAAATAAAGCTACCGAAGTAACTGAATGGCTTTGTTGTTTTTGATATTCCATATTGATCAAAACTTGTGCTAAGTCTGGTTACCTCTTACTTAGGTGAGGTTGTTTTAGGTGTGAGTAGTTGGTTCCTCACCAACTCTTGATGGTGTGCTTGCATATTATTGGGCGGCCTTATTGGTGCCAACCTAGTTAGAATTGATTTGGCTTGCCATGATGCTGTTTTGCACTCATCATCGTTTTTCCTTTATTGACGTAATAGCGTTTTGCTTCATTAATAAAGTTCATTTTCTTTGCTAATCAAAAAAAAAAAAAAAAAAAGTATTGGTAAGGCATATATGGAAGGTCTAGACATTTTCGTTGAAGACATAATTCTATATGACAACTACTCTCGTATGTTGTCACTAAAGACTATATAAAGTTTAAAGACAATATTGCGGATCTGCTAACCAAAGGGTTAAATTAAGAGTCAGTAAGAAGTCG
The DNA here is from genome assembly GCA_030407325.1 of Camellia japonica. Lineage (NCBI taxonomy): Eukaryota > Viridiplantae > Streptophyta > Magnoliopsida > Ericales > Theaceae > Camellia > Camellia japonica. The sequence goes on along the minus strand of JAPPVO010000059.1, from coordinate 178,984,174 downwards.
TCAAGAGGAATGGGATTAAGGCCTTTAGTGAGTGTTACCGCAACAGAAAACCCAACCTAGCTGACTAGAGATCCCAAGATCTAGGTTTAAAGGGACAACCAAATTGCGTATAATGGGTAAATCACTGAAGAAGTAAATCATCTTGGCCATTCCTTTATACAGTAATATCTTGTGGGGTAGAAGGTTAAGCTGATGTTTTTAATGACCTAAGTGGTATGAATAGTTAACCGTGGTATAACGAGATGCCTCATGTAGGTCACCTATGTGAGTGCAAAGTGGGGCCGCTTCTTTAAGAATTGATGAGGTCGAATTCTTTAAAAACAGTCACTGAACTAGTCTAGTGTTCCAGGGCTAAACTGGACACACTAGTAAGAACAAGAACAATGGTTGGAATGACTCCTGTGTGAGGTCTATTGTCTTGGTTTACACAAACGGCAGAACATTTTAAGACATCACAGTCACTGGTTAGCCAGTAAATTCGATAGGCTTTCACTACGAAAGATTTAAGGCCAACAACTACATTTTCTGATGTAGGGTTATTCTGTGTGCTCTCTTTCAGAGTTTTTGTTGTTAAGCGTTGTTCGTTTTTCTTTATTCGGTCAATTTTATTCATGTGAAGGATTGTTGGAAAATAATGATTTTTGGCAACTTTAATTCGAAATTAAAGTGGAACCCAACCGCCGGTTGAGGTGGGTCTAAGTGGTTTTGTATTCTCTCAGGTGTGAAGATTACAATATAAAAGTAATGAGCCGAAACCATTAAGTTGTGAATGAGAATTGTCTCATAAAGTGGACATCAATAAAGTTGGGCCTAGATTTAGACTTAGTCTTAGTTTGGACTAGTCTTAGTTTGGATTGGGCCTAGCCCTGTGCTTGTACTTGTGCATGTGTTGGGTTTGGTCTTTGACTTAAACTTTCACTTAATCTTAAGCTTGGGCTAAGCTATGTTGTATTGGGCTTAGCTTGTGCATGTATTTGAGAATTGGGTTTGGATCAGGTTATGACCCAACATTAGTATTCCTTTTGTGACCCATCTAGTTGGTTTATTCAAACATCAATATATACATATTTATTTGTATATATTAAGCACATGGGAGGTTTAGACCTTTGTAACTCTCATCTTTTGATGATGGAGTTAATAACCATATTAGTGGCCATAGGTTTTCAACATTTGTAACTCTACTAGCCCTAATGGCTAGAGTTGATGGCCGTGGTTAATGGCATTTGATGGCCCTATTGATGTATAACTTTCATGGCTTAGGGATTCCCCTACTTGTATAAATAGAGATCTTTCCCCTCTAACATGGAAGAAGAATTTTAGAGAGATTTTTGATGGAAAATGGAGATGGTATTTTGAGATAAAAAGTTGGAGATGTTTATTTTACATTAAAGAAAAATTTTCCTATCTTCTTTGCTAGGCCCTTCTTTGGTTCTTGTTAGAGAGAGTGCATCCATTGTCAAGTTTGCCGAAACTATTCAGAAGGTGCTTCTGCATTAGTTGGTTTCGACTGTCGTCAGGGACGAAACTAGAATTTCAATTACGGAGGGGCCAAGATATGAAAAAAAAATTTCTTTTATATATCAATTGTTATCTACTATCATATTTCAATTCAAAAAAAATAAAAATAATTAAGATTTGATATTAAACTAAGGGAATCGTTATTCCCATTCAACTTTATTCCAAATATACTCGCTTCTTTATTTTTATTATTCATAGAAAGGAGTATATTTGGAATAAAGGGAGTGAGATAGTAACTATGTATAATAAAGAAAACAATGGAGTATATTTGGAGTAAAGTGGAGTAGGAATAACGACTCCCTTAAATAATACATAAAATTTATTATCTATTTAGTCTTCACATTATTAAAAAGAAGTCATATCTACTCAACTTTAATATATAAATAAAGAGGAAATCATAAATTAGTTGATTCTTTGTATATGCTAACTCAATTATCTATTAAGTGAAGTAATTTGTTTTTCTTTTCAAATTTCAAAAGTTTTATTAGGTCTCATGTGAATCTCATTAATATGATATCAGCATTATAAGTATGCTTCATGTAGTGATAAACAAATTGTGATAAAAAAATTATAATTAATGTATTATTACTGTTTTAAATTGTGCTTTATTAAATAAATTAAAAAAGGATAATAATTCTATTTTTTTGGTGTTCCAATTCTTTCATACAGATAAACTTGTTTTATTAAGACACAAGTTTCAATATTCATAAGTTGGCAGCAGGGGCCATTTGTAATAACAAGAAAGTTTTGGGCAACATAGCATATCATCCCCAATAGCATTGTTTCCTTTGAACAGGGGGGCCATGGCCCCTTACTGCTACGAATAGATCCGTCCCTGACTGTCATATCTTGGGAGGCAGACGCCAGCATACCTCCAGCACTCATCAAGAGACAGTGAATTTTCCTATCTTCTTTTGCTAGGCCCTTCTTTGGTTCTTGTTCTTCAAAATTTTAAATTTAAATAATTTCTCGTATATTATTTTATATGTCCATTTGAATCCAACTTGTAATATGTTCCATGTTGTAATCTAGTTCATTTTTTTTTTATTATTATTTATTTTTAGTTCTATAGTTACTGTATATTTCATTCTTTAATAATAAAAAATAATAATAATAATTGTTTTGTCATTTCTATTTAATTTATTTTAATATATTTCTTCTATTATATGGAAAAATAGCAAAAAACAACATCAGGCGAAGCTGATCTCTTCATAGTGATGCAGACCAGAGGCTGTTGATGCAGATTTGAGGACTGTCGACAGAGATCGGAGGAAAAGGACTCAAAGTTGCGTCATGGCGTTGAAGGTTACTGCATTTTCTAAGAGTTTTAAAGGGAGTGAGTCTCTCTTTCTCTCTTTATTGGTTCTGTTTCGTCTGTAACAGCAAGAGGACTCTTTCTCTCAACGGTGGCGGTTTGGCGGTGAAGGTTGACTCAGTGGCAACTTAGGCCGTTGGGGAGGGTAGTGACGCCAGTATGAGGGGTGGCGAGGATTAAGGTTTAGGGTTTCAACAGATAATACTGTTTTCTGGTTTTGTGTTCAATAGATAGGTTAAAAATAAGAAAAATAGATGTGGGAAATTTCAACAGATATGAAAAATAAACTTGGTGATTTGGACATATAAAATTTGTATAGAAATTTTGTATAGATAAAAATATTGAATAGATAAACTTTGGACAAATAAAAGATTGGATAGATAAAAATTAGGACCAGAATTTCAACATATAGAAATTCACATAGATAAAATTTCAATAGACATAAATTTTACACAGATAGAATAAAGATTTCTATAGATAGGTGTTAATAAAAACTAAAAGGGTAAAACTGAAAACAAAATGTCTTTCAAAATAATAACATATACTTCTTACCATAATATGTCACAAAGAATGTATTTCTTAAAATAATAATAATAATAAATAAACAAAAAAAGCCAACAACAACAACAACAACAAACCTAATATCTTATGCCCTCTTCAAATTGAACTTCTCATCAATTAACTCATATATATGTGGCCATCATGAAATTATGTGGTTGTAAGTTGATGCATTAGTACATGTAATATAGGCTCAAAAGTTGAATTTAGAAAAATATGGAACGTATGGAACATTACTTGATGAAAAAATTATCCGATCCCATTGTATTTTGTCTAACTTGATTCTAATGGAAATGGTTTGGAAGAGTATTGATATGATAGGTCAATTATAGGAGTAGATAGGGCAAAACTGCAAGAGTCACTACAAGAAATGTCACTTTTGGCTACCAAAATATTGGTCGCCAAAAGTCTAAAATTTGGTCGCCGAAACCATTTAGCGACCAAAATTTTTTGTCGCTAAGCTCGTCGCGGAAACCCTGTCGGCGATAGTATTGGCGACTAAAATTTGTTTGGTCGCCAAAAGTGTACACATTTGGCTACTAATCTTAGTTTAGTCGGCAAAAGGTATGTTTCAGCGACTAAAGTATTAGTCGCCGAATGTGACTTTTGGCTACTAACATTCGTTTGGTCGGCGAATGTGTTACTTTTTGCTACAAAAGAATTAGTCACCGAAAGTTAACATTTGGCTACCAATCATACTTAGTCGGCAATAGTGACATTTCGGCTACTAATTTTTTAGTCACTAAAAGTTCTACATGAAAATTTTAACCTATTGTTCATTACTTTTTGCTACCAAATGTTTTGGTCGCCAAATGTTTTTGCTACTAAATTATTAGTAGCCAAAAAATTCCAACAATATGTATTTGGCTACCAAAACATTTGGTAGCCAAATATTTTATGTTTTTTTTTTTTTTTTCCCAAAAAATTCTAAACAACCTACATCCATGTTTAATACAACCTGTACGTACATAACAAGATTCAATATAACCCATCAACGCTAAATATATTATCAAGCATTCAACAACGTGCACACATTCTAGTTCCAACCATTCAAAACATTAAAAATAAACGTCCAATTCTATATATAATACAAATTCCATACGAACCAAGTTTAATCCAACTTCAATAATTTCATTTCATACATAATACAGGACTAACCAAAATAATTTCCAAAAAGGACATATGTACCACAACATGTCCTAACTTAAACTTGTTTGTCAGAATCTGTCTTTTACATACATATTTTAAGAAGATTATATGAAGGCTTATAAATACTAGACTAGGCACAAGTGCAAAAAAATAGTGAATGGTTTCGATTTCTCTCAGCATTATCAAACCAAAGAATCTTTCTGAATCATGGCAGCACAGCCATCATTGTCCGTTTTGCAGCCTCACGTTTCATCTCTGCTGCTTTGCCACTGCCACGGAAGTACATGTAAACATCCTGCATAATATAAATAAAATGAAAAACTAATAAGATTAATACCAAGTGTCCATGAAAATAAAATTAAAAAAATAGCCATTCAATTCTAGGTAAAACATATTCGGAAGCTATAATTTTAATTAGTATAAACAAGTACCTGCTCCCTCCTCCTCAATTCAGCCTCCTTTGCTTGGAGTTCTTTCTCCTTTGTTCTGAAAGCCTAGATTGCAACTGTGAAGACGATTCACTAATGCCATGTTCATCTGGCTTCAAAGACAATGGAGCATGAAGCATCAGTTTTTGCAATACCTTCCAACTTAACAAGCTCATATCAATGGCTATAGAAGAGAAGCAAAGAAATTCAGTCATATATAATTTGAGAATTTTAGACATAATTTGAGAAATCAGTTATATTCAGTTGAGAATTTTATGACATAATTTTAATTCTACACATACCTCAAGTAATGGGAAACACAATTTGTGTCCATACAATTTGTATATTTATATAATCCATGCAAGAAAAAATATCCAGAAAAAATCAAGTTTTGGTTAAAATTCATTCTAGATGCAGGTCCTACTTGAATTTTTGTGTATGAGGTCTAGTGGCGGATGTGTTGAGGGGCTAGAGGGATCACGGCCCCTCCCCAATTTCTGTGTAAATCCTCGTTATATACAATTTATTTATTTATTTATTTATTTATTTTTATCATAGAGTCTTTAAAAGGTGTGTATCATATATTCAACTATAAAATTTTGTGATACTTATGAATAATATTAGAGCTTAGTTATGAGGTTTTTGTGGCGATCAAATTTACAGGACTTCATGATTGTTAATTATCGGACTTTTATGCTATAAATAATGATGGCGAGTAAAAATATTCAGGGCATGTCAAAGTTCTTATCCAACAAATTCCATTCCCCTGCTATTCCTTTCAGGTCAAAAAACATTCTGGGAGAGACTTTGTTTTCCATTGAAAGACTGAAAATCCAAGGGAATTCATTTTTCAAACAAAAGAGATATAGGTGACGAAAAAGAACCAAAATAATTTATGCACTGCCCATTCGAAGCCCACCATAGAATACACTATAAGACTAAAAAATACGGTTTCAACAAGCACGTATGGTAATTCAGTGATTACCTGCATATCAGATAACAATTAACTCTGTGATTACGATTGAATAAAATTGCAAATATAGATCCATACCCAAGCTCAGGTAGCCATTTGATGTATGGTGCTCATGCACAAAATTTTCAATCTAATGTGAAGAAATAGCAATCAAATATCTAAGAAACAAGAATTCCCCACCCTAATCAAATAGCAATCACAATCTGTATTTTCAATCTCTCATTTGATGTTAAATTTGAAAATTCTCACCTGTGCCAAGGCATATGGTAATGCAGAATACATCTCTGCTGCTTTGCCACTGCCACGGAAGTACATGTAAACATCCTGCAATATTGGGACAAGGGACAACAAAGCTCAAGAGAAAGTACAGAAGAAAGGAAAGTGAGAGGAGAGGGACAACTGTCTGCTACATAGAAAAGAAACAATTTCAAAAATTCCATCCCTTTTATTGACAATTTCAAAAAAACATACCTAAGGTAACATTTTCTGGAGGATTCAGAACTCCTAAAATGTTTGAAAGTGAATTATTCCGAAGATCACTGCAATTGTCAAGTACATGGAAGGGAAAATTAGTAAGACACAGCTTTCACATAGAGCCAGAGTAATATATAGGAAGTTCATTTATAAAATTAATGCTATTTCATTCCAAAGAGTGACACCACTTTTAAGCTTCAAGCTCTTACAGTAAAAGTCTAGCCTAAGCACTGAAGGACATGTTCTGCCAAATACTAGCAGGGACAGGACCAGTCAAAAAATTATTCTCAAGTGACCTGTAAATTCCTAAATGCAGATTGACAACCTCGGTAAATTCCTAAATGCAGATGCAGCAGGAGAGTGAAGTTTTCTTGAAATTACCAATCCTTCCCATGCAATGAAGATTTATTCAGATCAACTGTTGCATATGGGGTGCATATCAATTTGTCATAATGGAAGATTTATGTTTGGAATGTTACAAATTAGGATTGGCTGGAAGTGAGAGATATACAGAGAGTAAACACATGGGGACTGACAACAACTTCATACAGCAGATAGGTTTGATTCAAAATAACTATATGAATGTCATTTTCACTACACGGCATTTGGATACTGAAAGTACAAACATCTGCACATCAGAACTACCGTGCACAGTAAAGCATCATTAATCCAAATAGATTTTATGAAACTAGGACCCAGAGTTTTCTTTCCATAGCCTAGAGTTATAGAAGTCATCACATACGAACTTTCTCATGCCAGCACAATCACAATGCAGAGAAGATATTTGCTTTTAAACATGATATAAATGGCAGGTTTATTAAACATTAATAATCAAAAAGGAAAACAAATAAAGCAATTCCCAAAAGAGAACAACATTATATTTCACCTTTACTATCACTTATTGAACAGCTGAACATAATTTAAAATTTCAAAGATGAGCAAGTGAAGCCATTTTTTTTTCCTTTCCATTGAGAGAGAGGGAGGTGTGGAGGAAAAGCAAAAATAAAGATACTTTCAACCTTTCCTTAAATCTCGAGGTCGGATGCCACTAATTGCTGTTCGGAAGTCAACAACACGGTCTACTGGGCGAACATACTCATCATATATGACAGTTCCACACTTATTAACATGCCATAAACTGAATTATATTCGATAAAAAATGAAATACAAATTAAAGAGGTAATGATAAACTCAAAACCACACATCTGGTGTACCCACAACCATAAACTGAAATAAGGCATTTCATAAAGTCAGCATTTCATTAACACTATGTAAAGTTGATTTGCAATTAAGATGAATTCTTCTTTGAGGCATTTCATCAAACACCCTGTCCACCAAGGTTATTATATAAGAGCAACACAATAGATATATATATATATACCTGTCCACCAAGGGATAATGGTCCATGTAACACAGGTGCAATGGAAAGGAAAGAAATAATATGTCAGGTAGTTCAAGTTAAAGCACTCCAAGGACCTCCATTTCAGAGCCAAAGCACTCAAACTCCTAAAACTGTTTACAATTTTAGTGAAGTTTATACCTATTAATCACGAATTTAATGTTGACTAATCATATTCTATAACGAATATACTTGAGAAATAATAGGGTTGTGTGTGTGTGCCTAGTAGCCTCATTGGGAGCTTAGCTGGTTTCTTGTTCTTCATCATCTAGAACAAAACAATAACAATATGTTTAGTAAACGAAACAACCTTATATTTTAATTGGTTATTCCAACCTCATTGAATGGGTGAATCCACCCAAAAAAAACATTAGCACTACACAAACCTAACAACAAACTTTTTGAGACTCAACCACTCCAATCCAATTAAAGCAACACGATCTGCTTGAATTAGCCAGGTAAGGAATATGTAAAATCAATTATTTACCCTCTTCCTAATACATCTTCAAATCAAAACTACATCAAACAAGGAAAGAATAACAAAAAGAAATCAAAGAAGGGCTTCTGGGTATATCTAACAAATTCATAATTCACAGTTCAGCCTAAAACACCTCAATGTTCCACCATGTCAAACCCGTATAAGACTCATCCAATGCTAGCCACTCAAAACCATTAACGCAACAGAAGCCAATCACAAACCACACAACCCATGCAAGATTTATGCTAAACATTTGAGTTTCTCATTGCTTATACAGGTTTGTATCAGACCAACACAAACCCCTAAGAAATAAAAGCAATTAAATTTAACAGAGAATTAAAATTTTGGCTTCTGGGTATCTATCATATACCAATAAATCTTAGAAAATATGCATACACATACATAGAGAAACGCAAATATACATAAGTACATACAAATATATGTAAATCTGAGACATGAACATACCCTCTGTAGAACATGATCTCTACTACCGAGAGGGAAAAACATAGCCGAGAGGGAGAGAGAGGATCTCAGGCGACGGTGACCAACAAGGAGGTGAATCGGTGCTCCGGTTGCCGGCCAACGCGAGGAGGAGCGGCGGTGAGAGTGGAGGGGAGAGGAGCGGCGGTGAGGGAGAGGGAGAGGGAGAGGGAGAGGGAGAAGGACGCTGAAGAGAGAGAGAGAGAGAGGCGCTATTAATGGTTCAGGGTTGGGTAGGGTTTGGTGAGACCGTGAGATGTTTTTATATAAATGGTTATTGGCGACTATCAATATTGGTCGCTAAAGGTATTTTATGAAATCCCTTTCAAATATCCCTCCAAAACATTTTACTTCTTTGGCGACTAAACTTCAATTTCGTCGCTGAAAATCAAATTTTGGCGACCAAACATTAGGTCGCCAAACATAAAAATTAATTTTTTATTTTGCAATTGCCGACTAAAGGTTTTAGTAGCCAAATCTATACCTATGGCGACTAAAATTCAATTTCGTCGCTGAAAATCGACTTTTGGCGACCAAACTTTTGGTCGCCAAAGATGAAAAAATAAATTTTTTTTTTTTCATTCGGCTACCAAACAATTTAGTAGCCAAAAGTGGGTCTACAGCGACAAGAAAGGAATTTTGTCGGTGAATATACATTTTTGGCAACCAAAATTTTGGTCGCCAAAGATCAAAAATAATTTTTTTTATTTTCATTCGGCTACCAAATTATTTAGTAGCCAAAAGTAGGTCTTTGCCGACTAAAAATTCTTTTCGTCGCCAATTGTGATATATTTAGCTACTAAAAAATTTTTTAGTCGCCAATTTTAATATTTTAGCTACTAAATTTTTTTTAGTCACCAATAATCAACATTCTCTTACTAAAAAATTAGTAGCTAAAAATTTGACTTTTGCCGACTAATATTATTTTTAGTAGCCAATTCTGTGACTTTTGGCGACTAAATTGGTTTTGGTAGCTAAAAGTGGTCGGCAAAAATGCTTTTTCTTGTAGTGAGTTATAATAAATATAAAATTATATCACTAAAGTAGTTGAATTAAAATTAAAAAAATTAAAAAATTATTAAACAAAATCTTAGGGATTGGGCTCTGTAACAAAACAAATTCTGAATTTTTTATTTTGTCACTTCAAATCTTAAATTTTTTATTTGTTTCAATGTAAACTATTTACCTATTTTCGTTAAGTAAAATCAAGAGAAAAAATGTATTTTAATTATTAAACTCAATAAAAATTATATTCTAGACATTTTATATATACCTACATTGAGTTAATAACTGAAATATTATTATTTAGTTGGTTTTATTTAATGGAAATAAGCTAGTTGTTTATATTGAAAACAAATCAAAAGATTAAAATTTAAATTGATAAAATTAAAAATTTAGAGTTTATTTTAATACAAAGGTCAAACTCTAGGATTTTTGTAATTTTTCCTAAAAAAAGTACCCAAAAAATGGAAAAAGAAAAAAGAAAAAAAAAGACCTCTTGATATCTTATGCAAGCTGTGTTTTAGGTTTTATTTTCGAACACTTAGGCTATAGGTCAATTTTCTAAACTTTTGAATCAATATATCCAAGCATTAATCTTTTGGGTCCAAAAAGACATCTACTTGTCCAAAATGATATCTATTTGTACAAATCATACTTATCTATCTATCTAAATATCAACTATATGTATACGTGTCACTTATCTATTCATCTATTTGTCTAAATGTCACATATTTCTCTATTTTACCACCACCAGCTGCCACTACTAGCCATCATCGTTGGTTACCACTAGTAACTTTGCCTACCAATTTTTTGATAATTTTTCTGATGCGTTCTTATCATAAAAAAGGATTAATCGTTAAACCTAATACCATACCCCCTCATAAATATGAAGGGATGCCAAATTGATAAAGCACATCTTTGTCAATGTCAGCATTATACTAACCCAAAAAAAAAAAACCTTCAAGTGTGATACAAAATTGATGTCCTCATAAATCACGCGTCTGTCTTAAACCCTGTCTCCATTAAGATCATCGTTTTCAAGGTTCATTAAATTATAAACAATAATTGATTTTAATCATTAGATTTCCATGTGGAAGTGAATATTCAAAATCAATTTAAAAACATTCATTCTAATCCTAAAATCTAATATAAGTAGATATCCTCCAGCTCAGCGATCTATCAGTGCCAGGTTGACAAACACAACACGTCTACGACACTAATAATGTACTTTGAAGAAGAGGCTTGCTGGTGACAGGGCTGTGCTTTTAACATGCAACTAGCCAATAGTAATAGGAGCCATGGTGCTCTGGCATACTACTATTGGCATAAGGTGTCCTACCCATGCTTATTTGGGCTTCCATATTGAAAAAAGTTAAGTAACCAATAATAATAATAGCTAGTTTACTAAAAAGTACTTCAAAAAATAAATAAAAAAATAGAAGGGGAAAATTATACAATTGTTTTTTTTTTTATTTTTTTTAATTTCAACCAAAGTTCACGTTGGTTACTGTATTTTTAATTTCATCAATTTATACATCACATTTTGAAATCCGTTCAATATGATTTTCCTCTCAATGATCATCACTAATTTGGGTTTTTTTTTTTTTTAAAAAAAAAAGCACATTCAACTTATGTGAGAATATTTTGATCTCTCCAATTTCACAACTATTGTTTTAGTATCTAAAATGTTAACGATAAATGAAGGAAATATCATATTATAATGGAATTAAAAGTATGATATTTAAATTGATAAAATTGATACTATGCAAATCCAAGTAAAATTTTGCTCAAATTAAAACGACCAATGATATAATTTACTCAAAAACAAAATATGTAATGTAAATTCAAGCTTAATTTAATAGGTAGGCCACACTAAAAATAAATTTGATCATACATTTTTTTTTTTTTTTGGATTTAGATGCTCTCCACTTGGACAATTGAAGAGATACTTGTTAGGCTTTGTAAGCCTATTTTGGGACCTATCTTAGTGATTCGAATTATTAATATTTTTTAAGATCTATTAAATAAAATATAAATGAAAAAAAAAGTAAAGAAAGAGGCTACATTCCTTACAAACAACCCTTCCTCAGGTAACATACATCCACTCACTCCAAGATGCTTCTTTCTGTGGGTATTAAATACCATATTCCACTCTGTTACAACTCATTTGGCCTGTTTTTTTTATGTATTGTTGCTCATAAAAAATTTCATATTTTACACATAAATGAATTGTGTGGATTTGGAGATCTATATATAAAGGCTAGTTGGGATGGTAGTGCAACAGTACTTATTTGGCACATTGGTCATATTTTTCTTTGGGAAAAAGCAAATCATAATATGGGTGGGTTAGATGATTACATGCCAGCACTGGCTATGTTTGGATTGCAAGTCGGTTATGCATTGCTTACTCTCTCAACCACGGCTGCTCTCTTGCAAGGAATGAGCCCTAGGATTTTTGTTGTCTACAGGCAAGCCATTGCTACTTTGGCCATTGCTCCTCTAGCTTATTTCACAAGGTCCGTGTTACATCATCATCATCATCATCTCTCTCCCTCTCTCTCTCTCTCTCTCTCTCTCAAACTGCTATCGTTCATAGAGTTGACATTAGTCCAATTGCAAAAAGCATATTTTAAAAATTGAACTGAAATTAAAGAGCAAAATAGTTTATTCATTCTTTGTAAAGTGATTGAGGGGTTAACAGGAGTTTTTGTTTCTGCATATTACATTATCTCAGTTCAAAAATCTATTTCCGAAACAAGCATACAGCCCAATCAAATCATTTTATTCGGAAGTTGATTTTTTATCCCAATAGTTTTATTCGAAGTTGATTTCCAAACAAAAAATAAAATAAAACGCACCCAGAGGAAATTATGTGTGAAAATAGAAGCTCCCGTTGTTAACATAAAATTTTGGGTAAATTATATTGACACCCCTGAGGTTTATGTTTATTACAGTTCTCCCCTCACATTTTAGAAATTACATCCCCTCCCTGAGGTTTACAGTTTCATTACAGATTGCCCCCTGAGATTTAAAGTTTCATTACAGATTGTCCCCTGAGGTTTAAAGTTGCATAACAGTTCCCCCCCTCACCGTAATGATCATCATACGTAAAATTAAATTAACAGGGGGGTCAATGTAATTTTCCAAATGTGAGGGGGGGAACTGTAATAAACATAAACCTCAGGGGGTGTCAGTGTAATTTACCCTTAAAATGATTCATTCCCTTTTAATTTATCATTTTGTCTTTGACAACTGTTCAATTTCTAATAAATATTATCAATCGGATTAAATTGATATTGTAAAAAATTAAAAGGCAAAACCGCTACCAAAGTTACAGAAACCAAATTGACATGAAAAATAACTTATATGGACTACCAGTGTAATTTATCTTTGCAAATATACGGAAGTGTTTTGGGATAAACAACTACTTTTTTGGTAATTTTTCTCTTCCATTAGACTTCTGTTAACATAACCCTTGTTTTCTTGGTGCAGGAGAAAAACTAGCAGGTCATGTTTGGGGTTGAAGAGCTTTTCCTTGATATTTTTGGCTTCTTTTGTTGGGTAAATTTTCATATGAAGTTATTTTTATTTTATTTTTTTGTTCCATTTTAATTATGTTAAGGTTTAGTACTCATGTTTTATCTATTTATTTATTTTGACAGTGTTACAATCAACCAGAACATCTACTTTGAGGGATTGTACTTGGCTTCATCTTCAATGGGAAGTGCAATGGGAAATCTAGTCCCCGCCATAACTTTTGTAATAGCATCTTTTATCGGGTAAAATTGCAAAAACATCCATTCTCAATGGCCACCACATGAATATTAAAACTTTCTAGGAGGAATCTCTTCAGTTTAGATTTTGGATTGGAGGGTGCTTTTTGGACCCATGAGACCTATCACAGATCCCGTATTGATAATTCAAACTGTTCATTTTGTCGGACACTTCATGTATTTCATCAAAAAAAAAATTTAATTCGATTAACTTATTCAATTTTTCACTAAAAAAATATATAACAATTGTGTTTTTTAAAACAAATTATACATTTTTTTAGTGAGAGATATAATAAATTGAACAAGTTATAATTATCGGATCGACCTAATTTTTTTGTAGATGCAAGTGCCCGAAAAAATGAACAGTTCAGATCATCGAAACAGGACCCGAGATGGGTCTCACGAATCCAAATACCACCCTCCAATCTAAAATTTAGACCGGAGGGAATCCTCCTCCTTACCAAAAATCTAAAAAGAAAATAATATCTGAAAAAATACTTTTGGTTAAAAAACTGTTTCTATCTAAATAAATAGTGCGTTTAATTTGTTACATATATGCATTCGCACAGGATCACTACTTTTTTTAAATTAAAAAAAAAAAGAAAGAAAAGAAAAAAAGGTCATGTCCCTCTTATTTAAGCCATCTTAATTAATTACAAATAAATTATAGAAATTTATTTATGATATAACCATGTTAATACTTTAGACAATACTGAATAAATTCATTTTCACCATTGCACAATGTGACATATTTTAAATTAAAATTTATCGTTTTACTACATCATGTAAGTGGCGGGAAAGCTTGAGAAAACAAACAAGAATTTTGGGGGATATCCTCCTTGTTAGAATATCCCTCCTCTAACAAGATCCATGTAGATTTAATTTTTTAGTTTAACTGGTTGATGAAAGAAAACAAATAACAAAATTTTGGTGTGACCATGTTCTTCATTTATTTAATAAGTCAAATCTCATCATGCCAACATATTGATTTTGTTTTAATATGCAACTTGGAATAACTCAGAGGTTGTTTGACATCTAGTTAATTTTTTTTTTAAATTTGTGTCAAATGTTTTTTAATATTTCGGTCCATATGGTGTAGAATAATCTATAAATTAAAAAAGGCCAAAAATGGTAACTGTTTCTTCTTTCTTTTTTTTCCTCCTCTAGTTGATTTCTTTTCAATTTTTGTATTTATTTTTTTACTTTTTTTTTTTTTTGTTGTCTAGTCAAATAGAACCTAAAAACTTAAAACTTTTTGAAAATTTAAAAAAAAAAATTCTAAAGACAAAAAAAAAAAGTGAACTATAAAAACTACTATAAAAATAAATCCCAAACATCCGCTTGGTGGTGTTTGATAAAGCTGAAATTGAAAATTAAATACTGAATGCTGAATTTTTTAAACTAAAAAACTGGTTGATAAAAATTTAAGTGATGAACTAAAAATAAGTTACGTGATATATATATATATATAAGATCAAATTTGAAGTTTATTATTTTTAAATTGTGTATTTAAAATTTTCTATTGTAATGGTGGTGGTGATGGTGATAGTAGTGATAGTAAAATGATGGTGGAGCTTATTGCAACAATAACAATGGTGATGAAGGTAGTGGTAGTTGTGGTGGTGGCGGCATGATAGTGGTGGTAGTGGTAGTGTTAATAGTGGTGGTGGGGGTGGCATGGTGGTGGTGGTGGTGGTAGTGGTAGCAGTCGCAGTAGCGGTTGCGGTTGCGGTTGCGGTAGCAATAGAGATGGTAGTGGTAGTAAAATAATTGTGGTACTTATGACAATAATAATGGTGATGAAGGTAGTGGTAATAGTGGTGGTGGCATGATGGTGCTGGTGGTGATGGTGCAGTGGCGGTGGCATGGTAGTGATGGTGGTAATGATGGTGGTAGTGGTGGCATGATGGTGTTGGTTGTGGTGGTAGTGGTAGTGGTGGTGGTAGTGAGTTTGTAATAGTGTTTAAATTTAGTCAGAATTAAATAAATTTCATATAATTTTATTTAAAAAAAAAAAAACATTTTAACCTACATTTGAAGAGGCACTTAAATTTTTACATGATATCAATAGTGGTTATCAAATGGATTTAGTTGATTATTACTTAATACATTTAATTTTAAGTGTTGAATCTAATTATCTTACACTCCATTAGTTTCAATTTGCTTTTTATAACTTGGGTATGTTCTTCTCATGTTGGCAATAATTTGTTAAAATTTTCCTACAAACAAAATTAAAACTACATACCCAATTGATCATAATCAAATTTCATTCCATTTACACCAAAAATATAAGTGACGATGCTCATGTTGAAAAATATATCCATCCCATCCCTATGCCTAAGGTATTTTCATTTAAATTCTTTCTTTTTTACTAAAAACTTATTGATGACAATATGCTTTGAATCTATCCAAAAATATAACATCTTTCGCAAAATGTATGAAATTATCAGACTGGAGAAACTGAATATCCAAAGCATGAGAAGTATGGCAAAGATTCTAGGAACCGTCTTTTGTGTAATCGGAGCTGTTTCAATGGCATTGTTAAGAGGGCCAAAGTTATTGAACTTGGAATTCCTACCACCAAAATCTCTTTTGGGCACGGGAGGTGATGACTGGTTGCTCGGTTGTCTTTTGCTCTTCGGAAGCAGTTGTTGCTGGTCATTATGGCTAATTTTACAGGTATATTAAGCTCTTTGAAATTCACGTTGTAGGAATATTTATACACAACGGATTAGCGGATTCAATCCATATCTTTTACGCTCAAACCGAATTCATGGATCATGTGGGTGAATCACGCGCATCCATTGATGTCTTCGAACAATTCCAGCAATGAAATATAACTATTAGAGAACTACCCATACTATTTACAATACAAAGGTTATCCTGTATTTCTATAGAAAGAAAGAATAGAGAGTGTAGGAGAGAGAGATAAAGATACTGATTACCTATACGGTTAAAATCTTACTCTCCCAAAAATAATACGTATATTATGTGGGAGAGTTATAACCACAACAACTCTATCTCTTCAAGAGATGAGATAGTGGGCTAATCACACTTGTCCCCAGGATAAGTTAATCCAAGTCCACTTTGACTAGGTATCTTCTTATAAGTCTTGGGTCATGCCACCATGAGTGACCCAATTGGGCATGGGTTCTAAACCCGACCCAATTTCCAACAACTACCACTCAAACATGCGTTGGCATGACACCGCGCTTCCTTTATCTCAATCTATCCATCAAACACGATCATACTAGTCAATGGACCATAAGATCGCTAAGAACACCTGTATGTGGGAGCTCTATACTAGAAACTCAAAAAGAGCCAGTATAGAGACATCATCCTAAAAATAAAAATAATATCTCATATATCCCAAACTCATCTAATTACACCAGTCCAAAAAGCATCTCTAATCCTTCATAGAGCATGTTCGACCCTCTCATATCATGCAATATATTCACACTCAATCTGCCTCTTAATCAGAGCGATGTGAGTTGTAGGTAGTGAATATATAACAGTGGTGTACTAGATGATCTTTCATTCACCCTTATGCCGTTTAGTTTAGGATTGACCGTTTTTCCAATGATGTTTTTAAGGTCTAATCATACATGACCGCAAACAATATACTAAAGTAGCAGAACATCAAGTCCTTACCTTATGACGTAGTCAAAGGTTGCAAAAGGGTACAAAAGTGAAAGTCATATCAATAATGACATGTAAAACTCACACAGTGAGAAAGCAGGGATCCATTCTCTCACCTCATTACTCGGTTGCTAAGCACATGTAGTATGAATACATGCTACGGTGAAGTAACTCTTCCAAAGAGTTACGTCATGGTCGATACATCGGACAGATCTTAGTCTAGTCGCTCTTAAGCGTATGAGTCGCTTTCTAGCGTCTTACACAAATTCTCTATTTGCTCGTCTTCTAGACACCAAATGAGATCTCACATCTAGCTAACAAGCAGAACATGGAAAGTGGGTACTGACATCCATGCTTGGTCTTTAACACGACCTTATCTTGGCTGCAACCAAAGCGACATACATAGTAGATAATTTTAAGCCTTTCTTGGCTCCAAAATAAAATAAATCACTAATCCCATTCTTGCTTGCTCCTAAGCACTAAGGACGATTGCTCGTGTGGGTGAGCCAATCTTGCCCGCTGACTTCGTCATCTGCTAATCATTACGACACAAACCATAGTAGCATTAATATCCCATAATCTCACAAAAACAAGCTATCGATTGAAAAACACAACTATAGTTTGCACAATTCTAGATTCCAAATACAGGCCCTATCAGCACCTCTTGCAATAAGCATATACAACAGAATCCACCATGTGCGCCTCACATAAAGTGGTTTGAGATCACTACCTCTTGCGCAGCTACCTCTCTAAAGACATTATAGTGACCAATTTGCATTCATTCAAGATACGCCCAACTAGCATATTGAATCTTACAAGGGACAAATTTATACACAACCAGTAGAGCATCATATCGATAGTCTAATGAGTAAGGTCATGGTCTAAACTACTCAGTTGACTATTTACGAAAGATAACACTCATCATGCCGAATACATCCACATAGCGTACTTTAGGCTCCTACAACAAATGATCAAGAAATATAGGTCATCTGTTGCTCTTAGAGACAATATGAGGATTCACTCAATAGCTGAGGCTCTAGTTTTTACCGATAGGTAAGTTAATGGGTTTATAATTTTGTGTCCAGAATCATCCTAGGATATTCCTTATGTAAGTCATCAAAGACAAACCAAGAACTCTCAGAATAATCCCTAAGGACCATACATTTGAGCATATAAATTACATCACCCATGTACATCATGTCTAAAACAGAGGACTGCCAACCCTATAAATTCCTAGCTCATAATGACTAAGTAAGGAAAAACTTTCTTTTGGACCATTGATCATGCGTCAGTGGTCTTCATCGATTATCGTTGGCCCATAATAGCTCGACGAAATCTAAGAACCACTATTTAGATAACTATTTTAGGTCATAAAAGATTTATTGGAACTAGTAATCCTTTGTGCTTCTATCTTTTCGCCATAAAAGCAGAAGGTAAATCCCTATAGATATACTTATCTAATTCTCCAATGCGAAGCTGGTTCACAATGTCCACAAAGTAAAGTTTCGAACTAATGTCAATTATACATAAGTCAAAGTAAGTCTCACTTCTTAGGAGGAAGTCTTCTCATGGTCAACACCTTCCTTAATGGTGCGAATTTTCAGTATCTAGCGAGTCTTATGCCTCGAAAATGACTATTCAAATCGCACATAACTTTATAACAGTTTCACGTCATAGCGAAAGTCAACCAAATCCTAAAAATGGTTAATCTTTAAAGATTTCATCTTAAAATGCACAATATTGATCCACTTTCTAAAAACAGGGGACTAGAGAGCCTTTGACACAATTCTATTCTCTTTATCATTTTGCAGAGTAATCATAAATGTTTCCCTCTCAATCACCTAGGGATAATGTGAAAAAATTTCACATTCGCTACCACGCAACTAAGAATGTAGAGTATTCTTCTCTAATGGAGCTATCCACTAGTAAACATGTTGCTCCCACTGTCCCTAGGATATTAGAGATTTCTTTCCATTCTCAACTAGGCTACATAAAGTGCCATATGTAGAATTCTCTATCTTATAAAGTTCCAAAACTCTATTCACGTCACCTCTTCTAAGAAAACTTTATACGACCAAATGCGCCAATGTAGATGCCTTTTTGCTGCTTTCTAACATACTTGGGCATAGCCATTGTGAACAAAGTTGCACATTCACATGAGAGCAAGATGTCACAAATGAGTGGGCGTAGGAGGGCCTACTCAAACCATCCATGTCACCTTCTCGTCAATGTGATTAAGTACAATAAGCCACTAGTTCATGACTAATGTCATAAACTAATTCCAATCATCCTAATGTGTGAGTTCTCAATGACAAGTGTAAAGGTTTAGGCCCAACTAGGTAATGACTCATGACTAACTAATGTTCACTAGATCATAAAAGAATGTCATGGAGATATCAAGTGTGCCTAAGTCACAAATTTAACTAATAAGTGCTAGTCCCTTGCACCTTCAAGTCAATTTTATTCTCCATATACTTTACTGCATCTAGTTGAAGCATGACTATACTTCTCTTGCCATCTCTGTTTCTCGCTTCATAGTTAGTTGCAATTAATTCTACTACTCACATGAAGGAAAGAATAAGGTATCAATCTATGATAGCTCCTGAAGCAACTTAAGCGTGAATTAGGTTAAAAAGTCTAATTCAACACAATACTCTCACGAGCGATGCGTCATATTCTTAGAGTGATAACAACCTTATCGGCCTTGATCTTTTCATTACTATGCTCTAACTTTTGCGCTTAGTGGTAAATGTCATTCAAAAGTGTTAGCCTAGCTAAGGAATCATACAAAGAAGAACCTCCTTATGTCTCACACTCAAGTGTGGAAACAGTAAGTGTCCAGACTTGGACAAGTTGGAAGTGCCAATAGATTTTGCAACCACTAGGCTCTAATCTTCTCACTTAGTGTTAATAGATTTTTGCATCTTCTAAGCGCTAATCTTCTAACTTCAAGTGATACTTCAACGCACACTATCATAGTGCATGAAATTTTGCTCCATCAACTCCCATCAGTTGGGTAAAGAGCAAAACACTGCTCATACTGGCTACTCGTCTTACACTTATTGACTAACTCATTTAAGCTTGCATTTCTTGGATGACATGACTCTTGGATGTTGCTTCATCCAATGATGCAACATTATTACAAGTCAAATTACAAAGTCAATCCACGCAACTCAATATTCAGGATCATATCTAGATTTATTGAGGGCGTACTAATTTCATAACTCCAAACTCGTCAATCAAAACTACTTAGCATGCCGCTAATCATAACGCAGACATTAGTTTTTATTGCACCAAACAAGGCAACAAAACCACAACGACGTTTAGTCATGTTTCCTTACTTTGGCTCAATTAAGGTCTGACTTAAAGTCTCCAAGACTTTCTGCTTATCTAAAGAATATGATTAGATTATTCACATATGAACATCTCTGCTAAGTCTAGGTCAACCAAATTAACTTCTATATGCTAAGTCAATTAAAAGAAAAAATGCACATTGGAATTAATTTGATTACCATATCATAATATAATTTTACGCAAAAATCTAAATTAAATAGTTACCATATTACACAAGTCGCAAAATCAAAAATCTGCTATACTCGTAATTATCACTTGAGCCATAAGTGACAATTACCCAAAATTTAATTTAATTCATGTGTAAAAATATTGATTTTCAGAAGTAAATCTACAAAGATTTCTCCCAACCAGACAACCTCCCACTAACTATGGCATGCCTAAAGTATGATAAAATATTAATTCCATACAATAGCATCTCTATGTCAAGTCATAAAAAAATAAAATAAAATAAAATAAAAAAATGCTATAATATTTAATCATGGAATTAAAATTCACCAACATAAATAAATCATGCTATTTAAAATAACAACATATTCTAATCATTTAAAAGAACTTAACATACTATATCATGCTCCCCCAAGAGTAATTTAACGTAAAACTATTGAATTATTTATTGATGAAAAATATTTTATTTTTCAAAAAATTATGAAACTTTAACATGTTGTAGAAAACTGAATTACGAGTCTAATGGTATACGCCATGCTTCAATCAGAATATAACAAATAATCTGAAAGTAATTAACGTAGTTTTTAAATTAAAACCAAACAAACAGAGCCTTAATAATGTCTACATCAGCGCTTACCTAAGTGAATGACGTTAGCGCACGTGCCAGTGCCGATAACGTCAGCAAATTTGTCTTTCTTCTCTAATGGCTCCAACTCTTATAAAAAATTAGGATTTGAGTTTTTTCCTTAATCGTAAGTCAGAATCAGGCTCTTAATATACCGTTTCGAAGGTCTTGAAATAAGGATTTCAAATATAAAATTTTCATAACATGAAAACAAAGCATGTAAAACTAGCATGCAGTCAAAGTTATGAAAATCAGATATAAATCTCAATTTTTCTCAAAATTCAACTGTCCGATTTTTGCAAAACATTGCAGATATGATCTAAATAATATAGACTACAACATATATGAAATTCAAGACGATCAGAGATGGTTCAAAAAACATCAATTTTATGCACAAATCATATCTATACATATATTCATGCACAAATAGCACAAAAACACCCAATATTTGCTCTAATACCAATGTAGGAATATTTATACATAGCGGATTAGCAGATTAGTGGATTCAATCCATACCTTTTACGCTCAAACCGAATCCATGGATCATATGAGTGAATCACGTGCCTCCATTGATGTCTTCGAACAATTCCCAGCAATGGAATATAACTATTAGAGAACTACCTGTACTATTTACAATACAAAGGTTATCTTGTATTTCTATAGAGAGAAAGAATAGAGAGTGTAGGAGAGAAAGATAAAGATACTGATTACCTATACGGTTAAAATTTTACTCTCCCAAAAATAATACGTATATTATGTAGGAGAGTTATAACCACCACAACTCTATCTCTTCAAGAGATAAGACAGTGAGTTAATCACACTTATTCCCAGCATAAGTTAATCCAAGTCCACTTTAACTAGGTCTCCTTATGGGTCTTGGGTCATGCCACTATAGATGAACCAATCGGGTATGGATTGTAAACCCTAATTTCCAACACACATTAATTTAAATTTTATTATGATCACTAAAAATCACTTACAACTTTAACTAGGTACCGGTTTCAGCAAGTTATCCGGACCACCTCTCTCTATCCGCTTGGATGTGTTTCATGGCCACATTGCAATCAGCAGCAGTTGCATTTTTCCTAGAGCCAAACCCAGAAGCTTGGAAATTACATTCGTATCTTGAACTCGGTTGTTGTTTATATGCGGTAAGTATTTTAAAAGCAATTTATTTTGTTTTATGAATGTGAAGATCATTGAAGTTGAATTTTAAATGAAATTAACAAACAGGGAATAGTGGGATCGGCAGTTTCATTCTTTGTTCAAGCATGGTGCATTTCGCATAGAGGTCCACTGTTCTCTGCAATGTTCATCCTTTGTGCACTGTTATAGTGACCATTTTTGCTACTATATTCTTACATGAAGAGCTCTATGTTGGAAGGTATTATTATCTCAACTTCTTGTGTTTTAATTTTAAGTTTCAAATTGAAAGTAATTCAAGAAATCATGTTTTCAGAGTTAAAAAATTATTAGACATTAGTAGAAAAGTTATGATTTTAATAATTAATATTTATATTGTTTACCTATTTTTTGTGATTTTTTTTTCTAACATCCACTATGGAGTAATTTTTCACAAATAAACATGTCCATTTAAAAACACCTATTACTAATGTTTATGTTGAAAATGTTTGTAGAATTCTATAAACAGAGGGCTACACCTACCCATCATTTTCAAAATTGCAACCTCTTTTTGGTCAATTTGCCCTTTTGCTATATTATTTTCTTAGACTACCCTTTTGCCCTTGATGTTTCAAAAAAATACAACAAATCTTACAGTTTTGACTAGTTATTGGATTCTCTTAAGATCTTAATTCACATAACACTTGATCTTATTTTATCAATAATTCGTTAATCATATGGATGGAAAAAAAAATGTTATCATCTTTTTGCACTGAAATGCATAATTTTCATCACTTATATTTATTGTTTTCACACCATCTACATTAGTTTGGGTCTATTTAACATTACTAAAAGGGGGTTAGCATAATTATACTAAAATTGTAGGCATTGCCATATTTTTTTAAAACTCATTAGAGGTTAGTGTAATTTACCCTATTTTCTATCATATTTCATAATTTTTTGGACATCATCAGAAATACTTGTTTGTCACTGATTGTGCAACGTGACAAATACTTTAAAATTTGGTTGCATCTTCAATCGGTATATGACCTTTCTTTTTTTTTTTTTTTTTTTTTTTTTTTTTTTTGATCAGCAAAGAAAAATTTCATTAACAGCATGAAATTAAAAGTACAGGAAGACGGCATGCATCGAGAGAGATTCGGAAGTATAACAATACCCCTACTACTGCTACTCGACCCATACAACCAACCCCTAAGCTCTCGATTTTTAAATTAAAAAGTTAAGAAGAACTTAACTAGAAAATCAAAATACAAGAGTCCCCACATAATCAACCCACCAAACCACCCAAACCAAACTAAAAGAACTAAACCCACAACCAAACTAAACAAAACTAACTACACCAACAAAAAACAAGACAAGACCCACTCCTCTGCAGACATCACCCACCGAACAGACATCACCCCTCTGCCAAGACCCACCCTCTGCAGCTACTACTCCCAACACGCACGCCTCTGCAGCTACAGGCCCTCCTAAGCTGCTGCCCACGCCCCCCTAGCTGCTGCATCTCCCATCTCCCGAAGCCCACACCGGCCGAGCAAACTCACACCCGAGAAAAACTCCAGACCTCCACCGGAATAACCCAAAGCTACTGCACCTCCCCATCTGCTGCCAAAAACTCCATGCCCACCTCCCCTGCTCTCCCCATCCACTCCTCAGAAGCTACAGCCACCCTATGCTGCTGCCCTCCTCTGAAGTTACACCACCAGAACTGCTGCTAGTCCGGCCAAACCACACCGGAGCTGCTACACCTGCCACAACCGGGAAAAAACCACTGAAAAACCTCCCCACCACAGCCATCACCGGAAGACACCCACTACAGATCATCACCCAAGGTCCAGCTGCTGCTGCAACACCCGAACCCACTGCCGGTCCAAACACCAACCAGCAAAACAAACTTCCAAACCAGAACTTCATCTTACACCCCTCAAACTCACTCACTAAGAGAAACGCTCGATGAACACAAGTCAGGTCTGAAACGACTCCGTCGCCCAAGCTCCGAGCGTCGAAAGTACCCCAAACTTCTGAACTAGTGATCACCCTCAAGCTCCTACTCGTAAAGAGAGCGCACGAGTGCAGAATCTGCTAACACAGCCCGGAATTACCAACACAAAACACGCACACCACAGCACACCAAACACTCTAAGGTGGGAAATAAAGGGGGACTCAAGTTTATTGACGGAAAACAACGATCAAACACGAGAGAAGCTAGCCCAGCCGAACGCCATAGCCGAAGGCGGCGGCCGGCCGGCCCAAAGAGAGGCCCGGGGAGGGAGGTTTTTTAGAAAGAGAAAGAGAGGTTTTTTAGAAAGACTGCAAATGTTTGTTGAGTATACAAATCTTTGTCAACTACTATTCTGCATTTGAGTTTGACTGGAAGAGTGGAACCTTGAAAGGGAAATGGATTATCTAATCGGTATATGACCTTGAGTAATACAACTTTAGAACAACAACTGTCATGTCCCTCATCAATTTGTTAGGCTATTTTCCTTAATTACATTATTCTTTTTTCTTTATTTTTTGCTCCATGCATTTGATTGCTGATAAATTTGTGATAGTTTTTATTTGTTGGCGTCTAAAATTGGTTTCTATTGCTTCAGCTTAATAGGTGGTGTTGGTGTGATTCTTGGATTATATGTTGTGCTATGGGGTAAAGCCAAAGATCTTCAAGAGTCAAAAGTTGAGAGAGATCCAAAGTTGGAAAATGATCAAACAAAAATAGTGCAAATCCTGGTAGATGAATCTGAAGAGAGGATGAGTAGTATCAAAATTGATTTGGAGGAACCTCTTCTATCTAACAAATCAACAAAAGCTGATGATAGTTAGAACTTAGAAGAATACTTCTCAAATTTCTATATTCGACTTTCTTGTTAGTAGACTCCAACAATAACAATAGGATTATTATTTTTCTGTATCTTTTTTTATTTTAAATTTTGCTTTATGTTTAATTTGGATTACAGATTTTGTATAATTCTCAACATTCTATTCATTTCAACTGTATTTTTAGGTGTTACGATAAAAAAAAAATATTACAATAACATGCATAAAGTAAAATGTCAACAATAACTCATTGGATATTCAATTTTAAAAAATCAAGTTATATTAACACATGAACTGATCTTCTTATCATAATGTTAATAGGATTCATTGGAATTTTTATTGAAAAAGTATTATTTGATATTTTTTCCAAAATAAATAAGCTCACCAAGAAGGTAAAAAAACACACACACACACACACAATGTCCCGAAGCGAACATTTTAATTTGATTTAAATTTAAGTAAAAATTTTAATATGAATTATTTTAAAATTTCATTAAATTTTTATCAAATCTTTTTAAAAATTTCAAAATTTTCTTTTCATCAAATTTGATGAAAAACAATCATCTCCAATGCCTCATGAAAAAAAAAAAAAAAAAAAAAATCAAATCAATTTGATGAAGGATTTGATGAGTTTTTCAATTTGATGAGAAAAAAAAAATGACTCTTCCTTGATTTGATGGATATTTGATAAAATGATTGGAGATAATTTTTGGATACTTTTTTATTAAATTTAAATTTAATGAAAGAGAAGATAAGGGTTAGAAATGCTCTATGCTATCAAATTAGGAGTCCGGATCATCAGTCGCACTACCCTGGCCCTCCCTGCCGTGCTTGTCAAAACGACGACGTCGTTTTGTTTAGTGTTATTATTATTATTATTTTTCCTTAAATTTGACTTCTGCCTAGTGCCCACCCTCCCCACATATCTTCTTCTCTTCAACATCTCCTTTTCTCTCTCTACAAACTTGCCTGCAATTTCTTTTGTGGGTATTGTTCTCAACCTCCATTGAACATTCAAACCAAAAAAAGGAAAACAGAAAAGAAAAACAGAGTTGTCGGCACCGAACGTCCCTTCCCCACCTTCCCTCGCTGGCATCCAATTCTATCGCACCACAGTCAAGCCTCTCCAGGACTGCTCATAACTGATTTTTTTTTTCCCCCCATCTAATTTCCCTCCTCTGTTGGTATCAAAATCATGAACCTTTCACTGAACAACTTCAAATGGCAAAGTGAGATTTGGAAATGTGTTTTCTTCATATTACAATTTCAATTTTAACACTTTAAATGCCCAAAATTTCATAACCCACCTCACAAATCACCAAAAAAAAAACACAAATCCATGGTTGTGGACATGTATTGCATGTACAGGAAGAGAGAGAAACATAGAAATCTAGAGAGAATGAAAAAATATCAATGGAACAAGGCATTAACTCTTCAGAACTCTTTATATTTTCTAGATCACAGTTTCAATTCGATCTCACACGTTAACAATGGCCGATCGAGCTCACCGCCGAGATTTTCCCTCCATCTTTCTCCGGCGAAGATCTCACACATCAATAAGTGACCTGTCGAACTCGCTCACTGCCGTTTTCCTCTCACCGAACCGCCGCTTTACTCTTCCCGTCGTCTCTCTCTTTCGACTTCGTTGCCGCTCCATTCGTCTCTCTAGGGCTCAAAAACGGAAATATGCTGAATAAGAATGAAGGGGAAAAAAAAAATTCATTCAAAAAGACGTCGTTTTGAAGCGCCGCAGGGATGGCCCCAGGGTAGTGCGGCCGATGATCTGGACTCATCAAATTAGAGTCAACTAGTCTGGATCGGTTTTGGATCATGAATTTATTGATTGTCTTATTCTAATAATTTAATTAGGTATTTTTTTTAAGTCTTAGGGTTGTTTGGGACGTGTTGGCTATGCAAGATGCATATCATATGCACAAGTTCTCACAAATATGCGTAGGTTGTGATTTTTCAAACTTTTGTATATATGTGAAAACTTACGTAATTTTGTGAGGTAACTTATGTATATTTGTGAGAACTTATACAAGTGCATATGGTGTATGTACTTGCGCACTTAAGATTTGCACTCTGCAGCCTAGATTTCCACTCTGCAATAGCATAATTTTATCTTTTTTAGTCACATCACTTCTTTACTTTCTACACAACTTTTTGTAAAAAGTCAAAAAATACACTTATTTAGATTATCCTAAACAACCCCTTAATGTATATTGTACACATGAAAAATGAGATTGATCTAATAATTGTAACTCATGATTTAGTTACATTTGTGTTAAGAGTATATACTATATGTATCTTATAACTAAATAAGAAAATGGTATAATTTCATACTTTCTGGGTTATAACTAAAATTAAAAAATAAAAGTCATAACCAAACACTATGAGGCATAACCAAGATCTCATGAGTTATAACTAAAATAATGTCATAATTATAGAAAAAAATTGAAAAAATTGATATAATTCGAGGTACATATGGCACACCCCTTTCAAAAGATATGTATATTTAGTAAAATTTCTCTAAAAAAATAAACCAAAATTATAATTCTAAAAACAGATCATTCATTTTTTATTAAGATAAATTACACTGCAAACTCAAGTGAAGAAAAAATTGAAGAGCATATTGAAGAAGATCGCTATGAAAGTAGTAGCATCAAGAACATTGAAAATTCGAAAGACGTCAAGTTCGAGAGATTAAAAAAGCATGCGAGCAATATCCAAGGAGTTGAACAAAACGAGAATGCGAAAATTTCAAATTAAGATATAATTTTAAATTTACAAAATATTTAAAGAATCTAAAATATTTTGGAAGGTATGATGTTTAGAGTACCTAGATGATTCTAGTTTGACATTTTGATTATTTTAGCCTGACTAAAAAAAATTTATTTGAAAGAACTTTCGATTTGATTTTTTTATATATTAATTTTGTAAGAAAAAAAATAAAATAATTGTGATTTTAATATGATATTTTATCTTATTTATTTTATTTTTTTAGTGAGTTAAATTAATTTCAACCTACTTTTCGGAGGAGGCTTAAAAAGTTTAAGGTCCCAAGTGAGGGTGTGAAAGAAGTCTCCACGAAAGATTGAGAGAAAAACCATTCGGTGGCAGTGATGGGGAATTATTTTTGAAGAATAAAATTTATATTAGGGAGATTTGGCGAGAGATCCAATTTTAAGAACTTCTTTGAGGTTGGGTCCTAACAATTTTTATTTTTATTTTTTATTTTTTTAATTCCCCAATGTCCCATTAGTATGATTATTCCAAAACTACCCCCAGTAAAAATCAAACCCTCAAATGAGTATTACATTTTAAGGTACGACTACGCCTTAAATGAGTTTTACAAATTGGACTTTCAAGTGATTAATCCCATTATATTTTTTAATGCATAATAATAATGATTTGTAAGTTTTTAATGTTCATAGTATAAACAACATTGGTTCGTAACTTACCAATACTAGTTTGTAAATAAAAAAATTTCTATGTTGAGCTCCTTTCTAAATTAATTCCAATAGTTGGTATTCCTTTATTTTATAATTTGGTATCCGATCGACTAATTTAGGAGGCAAATCTCATCGTTCACTCACGGAGATCCCAATTAAAGTTAGAGTAAAACTCTATATAGATTAATCCTAAAAAATTATTTCCACTTAAAAAGTTTTGAGCCTAACACTTTAGGGGTCCCAATTAAAGACAGAATAAAACCCGGCCATATTTGTTTGGGTGGATATGAGCTTGGGATTGGACTAATAGTCTAATAAAATTATTAATCCGATATTTGGTTAAACAATTGAAGTACGGGCTAATTATTTTAAACTTGACTATTAGTTAAGATAGGATACATAATCCAACGGATTCGTAGTCCTAGGACTATTAGTCATGGGAATGCTAATCCAGTCCGCCATGGACTGCCCCTGCATGGTATTCTGCATTTAAAATTCAAATTCTTTGCGCATTTATAAACTGTTACAGTTGTGTCACAAATTCAAAATTGCTAAGTGATACCTGTACTTTGCTCAATCACATACTCCAAAATTACATTAATATATATCTATACACACACACTAGCAGTGTACCCATACTAGCTACGTTTTAAACAAATAATTAAAATTTAATTTTAAAATTAAATAATAACATAAAATTTATTTGACATATATAGGAAAAATAATTTAGAATCAATTAAATTTTAACCATTTTATTGGAGATTTATTTATTTATTTATTTTATTTATAGCATTAATTGTATGTTCTAAATTTTTAATAAGAAATAAATGTTATACTTTAAGTGATAGAAATTAAAAAAAAAAAAAAAAGTAAAATACAAAAGTTGCATTTATGATAAAATAAGAATACATTATGTTCTATAAATTTTTTAATTTTAGTTTACCCTATGTCAAAGTTCACATAATTATATATTAAATCATATTGCTTAAAAGTGTAGTTTTCTTTTACCTTTCATGTAAGAATGGACAATAGTTGGGTTGATGAGTTAAAGTTGACATAGACATGACATTAGATATAGTCAAATCGACATTTTATACTAATTTCGCTCTAATTTACTCATTAAAACTTTGTCTTAGGGTGTGTTTAATTACATGATTCAGTACTTAAAACTAAATATATTAAGTAATAATCAGTTAAATTCGTTTGATAATCATAATTGATATCACTTACACTACTAGAAAACAGGACTTTTGAGTCGGCAGCGTGCCGTCGCAAATAGCGTATTTGCTGACGCAAAAACTTTTTGCAACGGCGTTTCGACGGCAACTCAAGGGACGAAAATGGTGGGGTCGCAAAAAGTTTTTGAGTCGGCAATCTGCCGACGCAAAAAGTTTTAATTTTTTGAAACGGTAGATTGCCGACTCAAAAAGTGGTTAAATATTTTTAAAAATTTAACCCATAATTTTCTTATTGAGGCTCCCAAGTTTCGAACACACTCCATTTGCACGATTTGACCCAAAGTCACCGCACTAAGTCCACTTCACCACCATACCTCTTTCAGATATTAAATGAGATATATATTATTTATAGTATATATACTCAATATTAATATAAAAGTATATGTATAAATAAATATATTTATTAAATATAATCAAGTAAATATATATATATATATATCTTGGCTATAAATTTTTTTTTTTTTTTGCTACGGCATTGATTGCCGACACAAAAAGGTCTAATTTTTTGCGTCGGCACAAATTTGCCAACGCAAAAGGTCTATGCCGACTCAAAAGGTCTATCTTTTGCGTCGGTAAATTCAACCGACTCAAATAATGCTAGCAAATATTAATTTTTTGTGTCGGCCAACGGTGCCGACGCTAAAGGTTTGGTATTTGAGTCGGTAACTCTGTGCCGTCTCAAAAAGACTACCTTTTTGTAAAGCATGCAATGCTGAGATGCAACAACAGATATAAAGTCATTTCCGTTTTAAACCATATCTGTTACATAAATACAAGCTTTGTGAATCTCTAGGTGAGTGTCTGCAAGAAGGCCGCAATGCACTACCACTGTCATTTTTACCAGTAAACTGGAAGGCTCGACACCTAACCGCGCGGTTCTACACCCCCTACCCAGATTCACAAAGTATTCATCTTTTCGCAGACAAGTACATTTCCAAACATTTCTTAAAAACAGATACATTTCCAATGAAATGAATGTAATGCAATGTCCAATGCAACAAATAAGGAAATGTGGCTCAATTTACCTAAGTCTCATGCCTTTCTATAACAATCATGACTATCCTCCATCGATAGCCCAAAACAGATATTTCTAAACAGATATTTAAACAATTAAATTCCAAAAATTCCGATAAATACAATCTATTCCACATCTCATCAAATATGAACAACTACACTAGTTTTCATATCACAATCACATCCGGTAACCTCTAAAGGTCTATTTCTAACCGTGTCAGTTTTATTCCAACAGATACATTAAGCAAAATAATACTGTTAATGCCCAAGAACACATCATTTTCTTTCCAAACTCATTCTTCAAGCATTATTCAGGTATGACATCATATTTTGATCAAAAGCCCCAAAAGTTAAACGTAATTCCTTTGTTTTCTTTAAAAATGCTCTTTTGGTCGCAAAACGGTAAAAATTTCAAAACCGATTGAATCGAAGTCCGTTTTTGTTCAAATTTAAAACATAGCTCTTTCATAACATTACAAACATACTCCAAGTTTACACTTTCGCAATTTGGGTATCAACTCTTTATTTTTCTCAAAATTTCCCTTTTAAGTAAATAAATCACAAAATTTTCAAAAATTCTAATTAAAGTATATACAACTCTAAGCTCCATATAATCAAGTAAAGGTACATAAAGAAGTGTAGGAAAAATCCCTACCTAAAGCCAAGAAGCTTTCAAATTTTTCGGCAACAGAAATTAAATTTTTTTGGAGTCGAACGGCGTCTTTTTCGCCCTCTACGTTTTGATCCAAAGCACTAGGGGTTAAAAACGACTTACACTAGATCAAACCTATGAAGAGCCAACATTGGAACCTTTTTTCTTTTCTTTCTCACGGCAAGAACCCAAGAACTCCCAAAAGTTTGACAAAAAATCTATTTGGTCACTTTTATAGATATTTTCTAAACAAATATCTAACTAAACAAATATCTAACCATATATATATATATATATATATCTATATATATCAATTTAAAAATACATTTCAACATCTTTAATGGAAAAAGTAAATATAATATTTTCTCACCACAAAATATATTTCATTTAATAGTACACACCATAAATATTCACAACTCTTTTATGGTAATCAAATAATAATAATAAAACCACAACAATATTTCATGGTTACTAACGGGTCACGATTCAATCAATTGGGTTCAAAATGAATGGAGTTTAATAATTTAATATAAATCCCTAACTAAGATTAAAGTATAAATTCAATTTGATTCAACTCGTTACAACCTTCCCCCCTTAAGGAATTTCGTTCCCGAAATTTAAACTAGATAACCTCGCTGAATTAAAATCAATTACAACCATAGAAACGCAATCATGGCATGATAACACAACCTCCCAATTATACATAAGAAATTCACCATATTCCATAATATATACAATGTACATCCTAATATTACAACTCTCAAACATCGATAAAAGGTTCGGATACTTCTCACGGACTTCAGTCTCACGTTCCCAAGTCACCTCCTCAACCCCGTGGTGTCTCCACAACATTTTCACTAAGAGACAAATACGAACAAAAGATACACAAATACGTACATATACACAGACACATACGGACAAATACAGAGAAAATACACAGATACGTACGTATACACAGACACATTTAGGAATATGCCGTTACTGACAAGGACTATTCTATCTCAACGTCAGTGAGCATATGCCGTTACTACGACGAA
Source organism: Camellia japonica (assembly GCA_030407325.1). Classification (NCBI taxonomy): domain Eukaryota; kingdom Viridiplantae; phylum Streptophyta; class Magnoliopsida; order Ericales; family Theaceae; genus Camellia; species Camellia japonica. The sequence continues at coordinate 178,951,488 of JAPPVO010000059.1, read as the reverse complement.
ATATTCCGTTAGCTGACGTCATTGCGCGTAAGCAGAACACGCAAAAAGGAAAAAAAACACGAATGCATAGATGTGGGGTTTCGAACTCCCGACTTCAGGCTCAGCCTCTTCATCCTTAGACGCCGAACTAGACCACTTAACCAAGTCACTCTTGTGACAAAAAATAGTCGAATAAATATAATATATAAATATACAATATATATACATATATGTATACAACTTTCCCGCTTCTCTCTCTTCCTTTGAGAACTACGTCTGACATGCGGCCTTGCTTTTGTGTTAGTTGGATGACAAAAGTAGACCTCCTCGATTTGTAAGCTCGCTTCGACTTTCTCTCCCTTTTGTCTTCTTCTCTTCCGTCTTCTTTTTTGTCGGCTGGCCGACAAAAGCTACCCTCATCAATTCTTTTCCACCTCATTTTTCTGCTTTTTGTACCTCGACTCTCTCCCTGGTCTTCTTTTTCGTTAGCTGGCCGACAATAGCTACCCTCCTCGATTCTCTTCCATCTCATTTTTTTGTTTTTTTTTTTTGCCTCGACTCTCTCCCTCTTTGTCTTCTTCTCTTCCGTCTTCTTTTTTTTCCATCACTTTCTTTCGTCTACTTAATTACTGTTTTCTCCTTCTTCTTCCTCATTCCCCTTGAGAAAGACAGAACATCGAGACTGTGCGGAGAAGAAAAACTGTCCCAAAACTCAGTCTGTTCTCTGCTATTTCTCTGACTCTCATTTCTTTCTTTTTACACCTCTCACCACACATGGCCTCATCTCGTTCCCTCATTCTCTTTCCGGACCTCAATAATCCAAGCTCTCTTAGACCGAGTGCCCTAACTCCTACTCTTCCTAACCTTCCTGGATAGAGTGCCCCTGTTCCTACTCTCCTTAACCTTCCTGAACAGAGTGCCCCTGCTCCTACTGTTCTTAACTTTCCCATGATGTCAGTTGAGCAAATCATGGCCGCTCAATCTAACATTGAAGCCAACCACTTCACACTAAGATCCTACATGGAGACAGTGACTACGCTTACCAAATTGTCTCATCGGCTGCAGAATAGGACCAGTGAGGTACATCAGTTAAATGCCCAACTTTTTCTACTCCAGCGCATGTACAAAGATGCACGAGTAGAGATTTGCTCACTGAAGGCGTAGAATAAAGAGCTGAAATGGAAGACCACTGTCATGGCCCGATTCGGAGCACCTTCGTACTTCACCTTTGACAACCAACAGGGAGTCAACTCTCTCGGCGGTCCTATACGCACTGAGGCAAGGCCTTCAAGGGTCACCTAAGACGACAAAAAAAGGAAGAGCTCGGTGGGAGAGTCAAGTAAGTGAAGTTGGCGTGTAGCCGTTAACAAAAACAAGATCCTTTTTTTTTCTTTTCTTTTTTCATGTTATCTCTGCAATCGGGGATGTCATCCCCTGACTTTAATAAAATTAGTTTCGTTTTTTTTTTTTTGCACATCAATGGCGTAACTGGCATATCACTTTGAGCTTGAAAACAATTTTGTTTGATTAAATTTGAGAATGATTGAATTTTGAACTCTGAACTGGACATTGATTCCATACTGACCTGAATCAAATCATGACTTAACGAAAGAAAAACGAATCAAAATAATCCAAACACACTTATATACACTGACTGGTATTAACGAAAGAAAAACTGTGTAAATCAATACATTGGCAATAGAATTACAGGACAAGAAGGTACCTCTCACAACCAAAGGTGCTGGCACTAACTCTGGCATGGTAATAGCATACATATGCCCAGTAGGTCTCTGATCCACCTGCTTCCCTCTCGGAGCATAAGCCGGATGTACACACTGAGTCGAAGAGGCTCCCGGAAGGGCCCTTGAGGCCTGTGCTATAGCGATCCCGGTTTTCCCTTTTTTGTTTATTATATTCCGGACTCGGTTCCGTGGATGTGTTATTGTAATATTCTCATTTCCATCCTTTACTCTTTGTATTTGAGTCTTGGGTTATGTCGGGTAGGTTTGAAATAGGTTGGTTGTGTTTGGAAACTAAGAGTTGATGCCCAGTTTTTGGCCTTCACGCTTGAGCGGGGCTTTTGACGCTCGAGCGGGCCCTTTGTTGTTGCTTCTCTGCTCGAGCGGGCGTTTTGACACTCGAGCGTGATTATTTATCTCTCAGCATTTTGTTCTGCAGGTCATCGGATGCTCAAGTGGGGACCATCGTCTGCAAAACTTCTAGAAGTGTGCATCTGGCGCTCGAGCGGCGCTTTTGACGCTCGAGCGTAAGTCTGTGTCTGGCGCTCGAGCGGGGCGTTCCACGCTCGAGCGGACCTATTTGTATATCAGTCCATAAAACAGCTTTTTGGATCACTTTTTAGGCACCTTCTCTCTCTCTAACTTTTCAAAACCCAAACTTGAGAGCTTCTCACTCTAGACTTCAACTTCTCTCTAAGGTTTGATCTAGTTTGAGTGATCTTCTTCTTTAGTTCCTTTGCAAAAAGTGTGGAGCTTGCCTTGATCTTCATTTCAATCTGAAAATCTTGAAGTTTGAAGCATTTTCGAATTTCTTCATCATCCCTTTGGGTCTCTCCATTTGAGGTAGGGATAACTACTCATTTTTATGATCTTTAATATAAATGTTGGGCATTTTGTATAAATGGTTTGATTTGGGAAGTTAGGGTTTGAGATTTGAAAGATTGAAAAGAGGGGTTTTGTTCGTTTTGGACTATATATGTGTACATGGGTCTTAACATGAGGTTGTGAATTTTTATTAATGATATTTGGGCCATTGGGTCAATAATGAAAAAAAAAAAAAATGAGAAAATGCCATATTTGGGTTTTATTGGGTCATTAGTTTAATTAATGACTTTCATTGTGAAATATGAAATTGGGATAGAAATGATGAAATTGGCTTAAGATGAGATCGAATGATGGAGTTGGATTTATTAATCGCTCACTTTTGAAAATGTTGATAATTTATCTGTTGATGCATTTATTATCTGTTTAGAAATAATTGTTTTGGGCTATCGGTTGAGGATAGTCTTGATTGTTGTAGACACTGCATGATGATTATGTGAATTAAAACTAATCGATTGAATATGTCATTGAATATGATGGTTGGAATAATACATCAAATATGTGTATTGATTGATCATGTATATGATAATTGTTTATATAAATTTTATTGTGTGAGAGAAGATAGGGGATGTACTCCACGGTTTGGAAAGAGATAGGGGATGGACTCCTAAACCGGATATTATTTGGGAGGAGATAGGGAATGGACTACATTGATACAGCAAATATGTGTATCTATTGTGAAGTATGAAAGTGTTTTAATATGATATTGATACAGCAAATATGTGTATCTATTGTGAAGTATGGAAGTGTTTTAATATGATATTAATACAGCAAATATGTGTATCTATTGTGAAGTATGGAAGTGTTTTGATATGAGTTGTTATCTCATTTAAAAAGGAAGTGCTTTAACATGAGTCGTAGTCTCATTAAATTGTTGGCCAGGTTCTGAGCCAAGTTATGAATTGAAAATTTGATAAGCAAAGTAAAGTGGAATGAAATATGGACTTATCTGTCATGAAATTGGATTGTGTTGTACGTTGGTTTGTATGAGTTAAACATTTATCAAATACTAATGTTTTAGTTGTTGCTCATATTATGATTAGCATATCTCTACTGGGCGTTGGCTCACCTTATATGGGACATCATTTTCAGGTACAGGTGACATGCCACCCTCAAGGACGTAGCTTGGGAGGCTTAGAGGCTAAGAGATCTTTTTGTGATTATCTTTTTGTATTACATGTATATCAAGCCAAGGGCTTATTTTTGTGTAAAGAGTTAGAACTCTACTTTTGTTGGACCCAAGTGTTGACTTGGAAAGTTGTAAGCCTATAGGGCATTTACTTTTGTTGTCAACATGTAATATCTCTTGCAAGAATGCTTTGATGTTGGTAATATGATATCTCTTTTTGTATCATGAATGTATGATTACGGGTTTATTTTGAGGGCGTTACAACTTGGTATCAGAGCGTACCGGGTTTGAATACTTTGGGTACGCGGGAAGTGGTTAGTACCACAATGGGTTTGTCTCGCTTGTTAAAGACTTAGGTGTAATGTTATGTGCTTATGTGATAACATGTTTATGTGACTACTTGAGTATGGGATTTAGTTTCTAGGATGTTGATTGGATCCTTGGGTTTTTGGGAGTCCTATTGGAAAAGCACTTGATCAATGTTGTTTCTAACTGGAACTCTAGCAACGCCTCGGGACTGTCATTATCCGGAAATAAAATTCATAAGTGCTTCTGTGATTATGTGCTTACGTGGAATGAATTACTGTTGTCCAATGCATTAGGACGCGAGTGAAATAGCTTCGGCACATTTGTGAATGTGCTAATGTTCTTCGTTACCTTTATTAGGATGTTAGGACGAGGACGTGGTGGTAGGCGAGGTAGGCCTAGGAGGCAGGAGATGCCTATACCGGATGAGATTCTGGCGCAGCAAGAGGGTGTTGGTCAGGCCAATGTGGCCGAGCCAGTAGGTCAGCAGGCCATGGGCGCCTTAGCCCTCGAGATGACAGGAGCATTGAGGGAATCCATGGACATTCTCAAAGTGGAGAATCAAGTCCAGGCCCATGTTGCTGAGGCAGGGCCTTCTTTTCTGAAGAGGGAGTTCTTCCGGTCTAACCCGGACGAGTTTGTGGGTGATCCGAAAGAGCCACTTAAGGCTGATGAGTGACTTTAGCAGATGACAAAGACGTTTGAGATGCTTGGCATCGAAGACGGGGCTTTGAAGGTGACCTTGGCATCTTTCCAGCTGAAGGGAGACGCGGGTCGGTGGTGGAAGTTTGTTCGTGGACGTATTGGTGGCACATGGGAGGCCTTTGTAGATGCTTTCCAGGAAAAGTTTTTGTCTCCAACTGTCAGGGAGAAGTTGAGGGACCAGTTTTGTCAGCTCAAGCAGCTGAGTATGCCTGTGGCCGAGTTTGAGGCCGCATTTACCAGTCTATCTAGGTTTGCTCCTGAGCTAGTGGCGTCTGAGGAACGCCATTGTCTTGAGTTCGAGAAGAAGCTGAGGCACGGACTTAAGACTAGAGTTGCTGGGTCCATGACTCGGGAGTATGGACGCCTTGTGGATGCCGCAGCGCATCTTGAGATTATCATGTAGGAGGAGGAGGAGAGAATGAGGGGCTTCAAGAGGAGTCAGGATGGCCAGGGGGATGGTAGGAGACAGAGGGGTTCTAACCCTCAGCAGCCCCAGGGTGCTTTCGTGAGATTTACCTTTCCAATGCCGAGTTCAGGTTCTGGAAAAGGCAGCCAGGGAGACATTACTTGTTACAAATGTGGTTAGCTGGGCCACAAGTCTCCAGCTTGCCCGCATAGGGGAGGAGAGCAGAGAGCAGCTTCATATTCGGTTCGGCCTCAAAGCCAGAGTCAGGGCAGAGTCCAGCCGCTCTCTTGTTACCAGTGTGGTCAGGCAGGGCACCTGAAGAGGTATTGCCTGCAGTTGAGTGGCACATCTAGTGCGTCTGTTTCGAGGCAGACGCAGAGTTTTCACTAACACAGTCAGTTCAGGTCTCGAGGGTGTAGACACCCCATTTTTGATTGACCTTAAGACTCAGACGTCACTGATTGAGCGCTTGGTGATGTCGCATATTGTGCTTGTTCTGAGGTTGCGGAGTCTTGGCTGCGAGCCTTGCCTCCGGACTTCCGAACTCTTTTGTACCTTGCTTCGGTTTGCGAACCAGGTCCCATTTTCTCTGTTTTCTCTTCCCGAAGGGAGGGAGAGGTCTCGTAGATCATCTCTCAGTGGCCGTAGGCTACGTTTCGTGGTCGTAGGCCATTTTTCCCGTTTGGAGCCCGGTTTTCGATTTTTCGGAGCCGTCGGCCGTGTGCCTCGGTTCAGGACCGCTTAACCACCTCCGTTTGCTCCGGTTTTTGGCATACACCTTATTTCCTCCCTTTTGAGGGACACTGTGGCTCGAGAGACCAACTTTGTGGTCAAACGCCACCTCCTGTGCTTAACAGCTTATTTTCGGGGCCTCGGGCCGCGCGTTTTGGCCCCCGAACCTTCGTTTTACATCGGTTTCGGTTCATTTTTGGCAGAGACCTTATTTTCATTACTAGGAAGGTTGTAGAAGGGTGGGAGGCCAGCAATTGTTCTGAAGACCAGCTTTATTCCTTCGTCGCTTTTCATCGCCCGTTTTCTTCACTAGAAAGCTGACTTTTTCCATCCCCGGGCCACTTTTTTTGACTTTCCTCCACACCATTGTGTTGTACACACCTAGGAGGCCACCAATATGGATTGGCCGGCCATTAACTCTTCCTGACCCTTTTGAACCCCTCTAAAAAGTTGGTTTTTCTCTCTTCTGGGTTACATTTCCTGATTTTTCTCCACATAGCTGTGTTGTACACACATGGGAGGCCACATTTTTGGGGTGGCCGGCCACTAAATTTGCTTGACCCTTTTGACCCTGCCCGGCCGGCCAGGGGAGGTGGCCGACTGGCCACCTGAACCTCCTGAACCTGGCCGGCCATGATCCTCTCTCCTGGTTCCTTACAGCTGTACCCTCTGTTTTGACCCAGACCCCTGCCCGGGGATCTGCCCTTTTTGGGGGGGGGGAATTTGAATTTGATTTTACCCCCCATTTCCCTTGGCCTCTCCTCTATAAAACCAACACCCCAGCTCCATTTTGAAGGGTTAACAAAAATTGTTTGGAGCCTTTACATACAAACCTCCATCTCTCTCTTCTTCAACCCTCCAAACCCTAAGCTTCTTGCACTATTTACCCTACAACCCATAGCACCACACCTCCACACTCCATTCTAGCCCTTTGAAGCTGATTTCCAAAGGTTGAGAACTCACAAATTTGGTCCAAAAGTTGCTGAAGTTTGGTTCTACAAGGGTGAGTATCTTTTTTTTCCTTTTCTAGTCTTTTCTTGCTCCATCTATAAGTCATATTTGCTTACATTTTTGGGCTCCGACCCAAACTGTAAATAGTCATATTTTGAGCTCCTCTCCATGTTTGATCAAGGACCTCTTGTTTTTTGAGGTCTCCTACTATCCCTTTCCCTTTTATCTCTCTTTTGGCCCTTTTCTTGCATGATATGTTAGCCCTGTTTTTAAGCATTTCTGGGCTCCGAGTCAAACTGTAAAATGTCTTTTTTTGAGACTCTCTTCAACTTTGTTGAAGGGCTCTCCTCTGTTTGAGGCCATCTACTATCACTTGTCTCTTATCTCTCTTTATACTCTCTTTGGCCCATTTTTGCATAATAGTTTAGCCCTACTTGTGCTCATTTTTGAGACTTGATATAAACTGTAAAGTGTCTTGTTTTGATTCCCTCTTCAACTTTTTTGAAGGGCTCTTTACTGTTTGAGGCCATCTACTGTCCCTTGTCTTTAATCTCTCTTTAGGGCCATTTTTGCATGATAGATTAGTCCTACTTGTGTTCATTTTTGAGAGTTGTCATAAACTGAAAAATATCTTTTTTTAATCTCATCTTCAAGTTTGTTTAAGGTACCATTTTTGTTTGAGGTCATATGCCTCCTTGTATGCTTGATTGTCTCTTATTTTGAGCCTTACACCTAAGCTCTTGTTGCATGCTTTGTTTGGCCATCTAGCCACTGAAATCCAGTGTATTTTCAGTGGCTAACACACTGTTTTGAGCCTCCAAATCAGAGGGGGATGACCCCCTTCTCACCTTGACTTGTTTGATGGTCATTTTGGCCTTCCAAAGGGACCCCCATTTGCATGCTTCTTAGCCACTTTTTAGGCCCAATTTGCTGAGTTTTGGAGCCATCATATTTGATTTTCAGAGTTGTTTGTGTCATGCTAAGTGTCCATCTTATATGTGCTTAATAATCCCTTGCATAACCCTCTAAAGGAGGTCATCATTTTTTGCATGTGTTGGCTTCATTTCAGTGGTTATTTGGGCATGTTTTGGCATGTTTTATTTACTATTTTTTTTGCTGGTTTGATGAGTTCTCACTTGCTTCATATACGTGCCATGTAATCCATGTTTGATAGTCAAAATTGCATGCTATGTTAGGCCATCTTGCTAGCATCTTTTGGCCATACTTTGAACTAGAAATGTTCATGTTTTGAGACCGCCTTGGTTCTATCATTATGCCTCATGATCAAATAATGCATGCTTTGTATAGATATAGGTCAATGCATGTGCCTAGTTTTGTGTTTCGGGACCATTCCATGCATCGGGTGCCATGTTTCCATGTTTCGGGGCCATTTTGCATCACATTTCAGTGCTGGAACTTGCATGTTTTGTATGTCATATTTCGTGCCTTGCCATGCCTTGTTAGAGTGGCATTTGTGCCTTAGGGTTGGTCCTCGGTTTGCGTGCATGCGTGCACGCATTTTGAGTGTCTCATTTTCATCTAATGGCCACTGATGTGAGTGTGGTTGAGGTCCACTCATATTGGTGTAAGTCCATTATGCATTGTGTATGCCATTTCATTTCATAGCGTTGCGTATGCTAGGTTGTATGTTAGAGCATCGTGTGTGCCATGTTACATCGTGCATTGTGTATGCCATTTCATAGCATTGTGCATGCTAGGTTGTATATTAGTTGCATTCATGCATGCCATGCATATTGCATTGTGTTTGGGATAGGAATTAGCCCGAGCACGGGAAACGAGGGACGTTTCGTACTTCGAGTGACGGAACGTGTCTCAATTCCCAGTCACCGACACTCTGGATCATCCATGATGGAGTCTCGGTCTTGTTTTGTTCATATGTGCATTCATTCCATATTGAGTCATGCAAATCGACTCCTCAGCCATCATGCATCGAGATGCGCGATTGGTGGCACGAGGACCGAGAACTACGCTCCCTGAAGAGTAGTCAAGCATACATATGTGAAAATACATTGTCATGCCCCTTTCTTGCTCTCTGTTGCAGCAAATCAAAAACCGACAATTTTTTGGGGCTTCGCGCAACATTCCGGGCTTAATTGTAAACAGAGGCTAATTGGAGCGTCGCAATGGATTTCTGCGCCAAGCAACTCGAGCATGCATCATTCATGATTTGGAACAAAGCCGAGGCGGTCCATGGATTTGCGTGCCATTTATTGCTTTCCTAGATTAATTTGTTAATTAATTAAGATTTTGTACTTATTGGGACTGTATTATTTATTTGGGACTGTATATTATTTATTCGGACCCTCTACGCGAGGGTAATGATGTAATAAGTGTGCGTGTGCGTGTGTGTGATGTATGTCTTCCTACCCCACGTCTTTCTCCCTTTTATTTACCAGCTTATGATGGTTAGATTAGGGCATGTTTCAGTTAGCATACAGTATGATAGCATGTTTGCATTCATTCATCTGTTTTGCATGCACCGGGCTCGGCGCATCATAACTCACTGCATTGTATTTCACTTCCAAGTTGAATACTTGTTAGCTGTAGCATTCCATATGCCATGGTTAGAATAGTCGAGCCTATCTTAGTTGCATTTCACATGCGTTGCATTAGGCATTTCTGTATAGTTAGGATCATGCATGATTTCTAATTAGCTTCTGTTTTGGCTTGGAGTACTCGGTAAGTTTTTATGCTTTAGCATCCTTGCATGTGTGTGAGTGACTACCATGATAGCATGCTTACCATGAGGCTATTTGCTTATGTGATATAACTGCCTAAATGCCTGTGAGTGAAGGTTGGGTTATTTGGATTAGAACAATGCATTGACTGTGAGTTTTAAGCCCACTAGATAGTGGCAAAACCATCTTTTCTAAGCCCACCTGAGGGTGGCAAAATCCGCATTTTGAGCCTACTTGCGAGTAGCAAACCATCTTTCAAAAACAAACATGAAATGTTTTGTTCCAATTCAGGCGATCCAGCCTATACTTGTATGCTGTGCGCATCACATAGTAAATCTAGGCTAATAACCGGAATAAGAGCACATAAGGTTTTCAAAACTCGATATCATGGTTAGTAGAGGCCGATCTTTGATCGGGCAAGCGGGGGTGCTCACGAAGTGACCTTCCCCAATCGTACCCAAGTTCCCGAGCCAAGGCAACTTTGGTGATGACGGACACGTGGCCTTAGGCAAACGAGTCAGGGTTTCCTAAATTTCCCCAAAAATAAAATATTTAGGTGGCGACTCTGTATCTGGCAAAGCAGTCCATGTTTGGCACTTCTTTCAAAAAAAATCTGTTTTCTCAAACCGATTTGCCGGATTTGGACTCTTTGGTTCAGATCGAGAACCGCGACATTTGAGTCTTGAACTGTTGTGAGCCCAAAATGAACGGAACGGGACTCATCCCTCCCGGGGCGTTCGGGGACGTCTACAGTTTCTGGCGACTCTGCTGGGGATTTAGAGAACTTGACTCGAACTCATGATATCTTGTTTTGATTACACTTGTGTGCTTCTTTGCATTGCATTTGCATTGGTGCGCCTAGGACACCGTGTTTGCCATCTGCTATTCCTGAGCGGTTTGCCAGAGGCTGCGTGCCATAAGGCTTACCGGTTACGGGCTCTGCCAGTATGGGAACACAAACCCCGGTTTTACAGGGGCACCCTTTTGACGATTCGACCTAGTGCGTATTCGGATCCATAGTGACCATTCCAATCTAGGACAGGTTGCTTACCCGATATAGGTTGTTTGAAACCGCTGTGTGCGTAGTGAAACCCTAGCTCCTGACAAAATAGGACAGGGAAACCCTACCCCAATATAGGGGTGTTTTGGCTCTCACTTATCTGTTATGTGCTTTTAGAGTGCGTCTCTACAGGAATGCATATATCAGTTTACAAGTTTGGGCATCAGGCCTGCGGGCACCAATTCAGTATTTTGGGATTCAGTTTACCTGAGGGTAACAGTTTACAGGTCGAATTTTGGGGCAGAATTCAGTAGAGGGCACAGTCATCCTGTTATGTTCATATCTGTTTTGGTGAAATCAGGCTGAGATGCTACATGTTTTCTTTTTTGCTAGATAGTCTTGGAACTATAGCTTCAGAAGGCTTCGATATCCCCCGGGTACATTGGACTAGTGCTGATAGGCTTTGTTAGGTCAGAAATTCGATTCAAGGGAAACCAGTGTTCTTTCGCTGAGGCAAGGCAAAGAAAGGCCAGTCAGGGCTCACCGGTTCATCTGATCCGTCAGTCGCCAGTCACATCACCTTTGTTCATACTCAGCAGACCGTGATGGCACAGGGTTCGGAAGAATTTGTGGCCGTGATAGCGGCGCTAAATCAGGGAACTGCCATGCAGGTTGAGACCAGTATTGAAACGCAGCGCCCATCTGGGGCGTCTGCCTCACATCCAGCTTTGGGACCCCAGCCGAACTTTGACCCACTTCCGCCAGCTGAAGATTTGCAGGGTCCAGATCCTCGAGAAGGGTTAGCTCAAGCCCGAGTTTTCAGACCCCTGGTGCCGCCTAATGAGAGACTTTATCCCCTTGATGCTAATGACCTCTATCTGACTGCAGTGAAAATTGTGAACCTTGAGAAGCAATTCAAAAAGGCACAGGGCCTTAACTCCATTCTCGACATTGAGGATAGGTACACTGAGGCTGCCGTACGGCTCCCAGACAGATTCAAAATGCCACATATTAACTGTTTCGCCGGGTCTGGAGATCCTATGGTACATATTCGGCTTCTCTTGGATATCCTGAAGCCGATGGGTCTAACTAAGCCACAGAAACTCTCTCTGTATGGAAGAACCCTGTCGGGTGTAGCAGCCACTTGGTATGCAAGTTGGAGGATACAGTGAAGCAAAACTGGGAAGAACTGGCTGAGGCCTTTGTCGATCAGTATTCCTACAATACCCAGTTGAAATGACCATCCAAGAGCTTGAAGCAACCCGCCAGAACCCAACAGAGCCTTTTGTGGAATTTGTGTTGCGAGGTGGAGAGCAAAGGCAACACAAATGACAGATCGTCGCCCTTCTGAGAGGGATCAAGTGCAGATGATGGTGCGAAACCTCGAGCATGATATGTTGCAAAAGTTGATAGTCGCTCTCCGCTATTCACTTTCAAAAGTTTGCATGAACTGGGGGTTCAGATCGAGAATGCGTTCAACAGTGGGATCATTCCCAGAACAAGTGAACCGACAAGGAGGGTGATTTCAAGGAGTACCAATGCTGGTAGTAGTAGCACTATTCCAAACCCGCAGAAATCAATGCAGTCGCCACAGCCAACCCTTTTGCCAATCCAAGCCTGCAAACAGCCGACCAAACCCGAGCCCAAGGTAGAACTTTCACTCCCCTCTATATGAGCCTAACTAGCGCACTAAAAGTCTTGATGGAAAGAGGGTATCTCAAACCCCTCGATCCTCAACCTCTGCCTGACCCTCTCCCAGCCAGACATAACCCTCCAATTACTGTGTGTACCATCAGCAGCGCGGTCATGGCACCGACCGTTGCTACCCCTTCGTCATGAGGTCCAAAATCTCATCGACAATCGGACGATAACTCCACCTTCAGACCCCAATGACCAAACATCTCCTGCCTACCTCAATCTTATCCATATACTGCCATCCACCTATGACACCAGCATATACATCACCCCAGCCCATCTACCCAAGCCTGAAGTGTTTATCCCAGAAAGCGTGGACTTATGCATGATTGGTGCACCTGAACCTCAATCATCTCAAACCCGTGAACCCACTACTTCGGAGTTGATAGGAATGATTAAAGATCTTCAAAGAACCGTGACCGATCTGGCCTCCGGGACATTGGCTCCATCATCGACCACACCATATACTGGGAATTTCATGTCAAAAGGCCCCCAGTCTTGGGACGGGCTGCATTTGAGAAGGCCAATCCAATCCCTTGGCAAAGTGGAGGTGAGTGGAAAGAACAAGGTAGGGGCGGGCATGGATCCCCATGAACATCTCTTGTTCGCTGTTGAGGCTTTGAAAGCCGAGGGACTGAACAAAGAGCAAGTCTTCGCAGTTGTTGCAAAAGCTGTGGACGACATTTTCGCCACTCAAGTTGGGGGCAGTTTGAATCAAGGAGCAAGTCGGGAGAAGGGTCATTGTATCAGAAATGCTCCTTTCAGCTATAATCCTGCACTCGGAAGAGATCAACAAACCAGGCCAGCACCTGCCAATCCCTTTGCTGGTGCGTCCAGCAAAAATCCACAAACCCAAAAGTACCAACCCCGAGGTCAGAGGGTCTTCCATGCCCTCCACATGCCTTTGTCCAAAGCTTTCCAAATCCTTGTTGGACAAGGCCATCTCAAACCCCTTGAGCCTCGGCTTCTCCCAAATCCTCTTCCGGCTACGCATGATGCCGCCCAGTACTATGCCTTCCATCAGCAAACTGGCCATACTACCGACAACTGTTTCCGTCTTCGCCATGAAGTACATGATCTATTTGACAACGGGGTCATTGCCGCGCCAAGCTCTGCAAAGTCTATCGGCACTGGATCGGTGAACTTGGGGGATAATGTGACCATGTGATCGGGGGATGAACCACCTGCGGGCAGCGCTCGATTAACTCCAGACGCAGGAATGGCATGCACTGTTCTGAGCAATATGCAAATACCAGTTTTTGTGCTTTCTGACTTGGGTATGGAGTCAGTCTTGTTGTTTTGTACAAAGTTAGTCATTTCCTACTGAGTCAGTAGGGTCTGTCTTGGTGTATCGAGTCAGTCCTGTTGTAGGCGTCACCATTTTGTTTCGCATTTGACTTTTCGTTTTGTTTTGAGTCTGTTCCTGCTAGGGAGCCAGTTGTGCCAATAGATTTTGAATAAAACAGCAGTGATTTTCACGCTCTCGCGTTTGCTTCTGCCTTGTGCCAGTTATGCCGGAAGTTCTGAATGAGATGGCAGTATTTGACTAAGAATTCTATCTTTTTTTGTGCCTTGAAGTCATTGTAATGACTTGAGTTTTTCAAAATTTTTTTGAACACTGCGGTGAAAACAAAGAGGGAGGAATTCCTCGGGATTTGCAAAACTTTGATCAAACTGAGAGAAAGAGAGGCATGCTAAGCCCTTAATGAATGAAATCATGCTTGTTAGTGTGAGTACTGGGAAGGATCCTGGCTTGATCCAGATTGGTTCTACACTGTCTTCAGCGCGAGCGACTGGTCGCTTTCTTAAAAGATTTCAAAAAATGTTTTGCGCGGTCCTGCGAAGACCTGTGTAGAATCGCTTTTGAGATTGTGCAGCTTAGGATCGCTCTCAGCCTCGAGACTCGACCCCTCTGCTTTCAAAACCTTGAACTTGGATTCAGAGTGTTTAACGGTCAACTACAATGTGAGGCCTGTGTGGCTAGATTCAAAGCAACCCTCGAACAAGAGGCAAGAAAGTCAGATCAAGAAGACCAGATGTCATCAAAAGAAGCTTGCAAAGCTAGATCAGAAGCACCCCTGGAACTAGGGGCAAAGAATTTCAAATGTGCTCGAAGAGCCGAAGATGGATCATTCCACAAATCAAAGAAGGTCGGCAAGAATGCCAAATCCCAAAGGGAGGAAGAGTTCCGATCCACAACACTAGGGGCAAATTCAGCCCCCCATTGGATGGACTCCTGCATCATCAGCGAACAACAGCCATTCTCTTGGATTCAGATGACTTCAGGATCTCAAAACCATTTGACATGGACAAAGCTACACTTTTACCCTTGAGAGGCTCGCTGGGCCAAAAACCCGGAAGGGCGACCCAGGCAAAAGTTAGAGCAAGAAAAGAAGAAAAAGAACAAAAAAAAGAGAAAAGAAGAAAAGAACAAAAAAAAAGAAGAAAAAAAAAATGCAAAGAAAAGATGAAAAAAGAAATGAAAAGAATTGAAAAGAAGAAAAACAAAGCTCGCAAAGTTGAAAACCCGCAACAGGCGCCTTGGCAAAAGTTAGAGCATAAAAAGGAGAGGTTAAATACCCGAGTGTACCTTAACCCCGAACTACGTGAGGCTTGATTCCCATCTTTGGGATACATAGGCAACTTCATTTTGAAGTCCAGCCGTAAAACACTTCAAAATTCGACTGTGTCCATGTAATGGTTTTGATCATCTTTGCTTTCTCTGAATCCGAGAATTTGGTTGTGTTCGTCACTCTGAGGACTGACTACAATGCGCCACGGTGCTATCCAAACAAGGGGCAACTTTCCGTTGCCATTCAATACGCTGCGGTGCTGTTCAAACAAGGGGCAATTTTCCTTCGGATCTGAAGTTGTGCATCTCAGGAGCGGGTTCCGTGCTCGTTCAGCAGTGGCCGTTTGCGAAATAGTTTTGAGAATTTTTACTGAGGTTGACTAATCTTCTCGAAAAGTATTCCATTTTTCAAAACTGGACCATTTCTTGGACCCAAAAAAGGAAAATTTGCAGTGTTCATAGCCTGACTTGCATGATTTTAAATTAGAAAATTGAACAAGCATGTTAATCTAACTCTCATTTTGGTCAAAAATTTTTTAGGAGAAAACTAAAACAAAAAACGGTCGAAATGATGAACTAGGGGCACAGTTGAGTCAGGTGTTCTGTCTCTTCCCCATTGTCAACATACTTGCCAGAAAGGGCACCATACTTGCAAAGAAGGGCACTCTACCTGCCAGAAAAGGGCACAACTGAAGTTAACAGCAAAAGGTCTGAAAGCTCTCTCACCCTCCGAGCAACGAGGTATCAAGCCAAGTGCGAAGCACGAACTGGAATGGATCAAGATATTCCACCCCCTCATCTGGACAGATCTGATCACGTCCAAACTCCCCAGCAGAGCATCGTCAACCGATGTCAGCTGTAGATTTGCTACACACCCAATTGTAGCATAGCCCCTCTGTGGGAGAAACTCACTAGCTACATGCAGAAGAAGAAGAATCTAGCGGAATGCTAGGGGCAAGAGCCCACAACTTTCTGTTTATCCATCAACCACCCAGGGGAGGGATTTAAAATGAGAGACTGAAGAATAGAGAGGTGTACGTTGAGAGAAAAAGTGAGGAAAGGGATTTTTCAGAAAAACAGAGCTTGAGGGCCGAGTGATGTGAGAATCACAAATGAGAAAGGGTGGGAAACAATACCCGAAGAAACTGGCTCCTCGTGTACCGAGAGGTCTCTCGCCTTTGTAACACAGCTGAGTGTTGGTTTGTGCGTTTTGTTTGTCTCGTTTCTTGTTTTAAGTCGTTTCAGTGTCAACAAATGTGTTTAGGTCATTTTACCTTGTTTTTCCTTTGTTGAGTTGTGTTTAGGTCGTTCTACCTTTGTTTTCCGTTGTTGAGTCGTTTTGGTTGTGGTCAGTTATAGGCTCAATACCCGGTTGAGAACCCTTTTCTCATTTCAATTTCAAAAATCGTTTTGTGCTCAGAGTGCTGTGTCGTTCTCCACATTTGTGCAAAAAAGGATCAGTTCTTTCATAAAGCTGCAGGGTTCAACCCAGGTCATGTCAGAATAGTAAAACAAGGACCTATCTGAAGCTATTTAGGTTCCAGACTGCAAAGCAAAAGAAAAGAAGGAAAATTTGGAGCATCTTAGCATGTTTCAACTTTAGCAAAATCCGAGACTGCAATCCAGGTGCACCTTCTCAGCCTCGCTATTTCTCTGAAGTATGAGTGTATCTCGACCCCGAGTGTAAGCCTGCTTCAAGTCAGAATGGCAGTCCAAGCAGCACCCGAGGGTTTCACATGCAGATGTTATCTCTCGCCAATATCAACATGGTGTGCCCTTTTTGAGCTGAGTGAGTTGCGAAGTCCTCTAAGAGGCAAATCAGAGGCACCAGAGTACATATTTGATGCTCCTCTATTGCATAGAATGTGAACTTTCATATACACTGTTGTTGCATGCGTACCGTGCATCGTTATGATTCATGCATAGAATATGCTTGCTTTCGATTCCGCTTGCTTTCGATTCCGCATAGAATATGCTTTGCTTGTTTCATGCATAGAATATGCTTGCTTTCGATTCCGCATAGAATATGCTTTGCTTATTTCATGCATAGAATATGCTTGCTTTCAATATTGCATAGAATGTGCTTCCATACTTGCATAGAAAATGCTCATATCTTTTGCATGGAAAATGCCCCCATACTTGCATAGAAGATGCATTTTATCGCACTTTCTTGTGCATTTTATCTCGCTCGCACTGTCTTGTGCACTTACACTTTGTATCTCACTAGCACTGTCTTGTGCATCTTGTGGTTGTATCTCACTCGCACTATCTTGTGCATTTCATATCACTCACGCTGTTTAGCGTATCGCACTGTCTTGTGCATTTCAAATCACTCGCGCTGTTTAGCGTATCGCACTGTTTTGGGCATTTCTAATCACTCACGCTGTTTAGCGTATTGCACTGTTTTGTGCATTTCTAATCATTCGCGCTATTTTGTGCACCTCCGTCGCACTGTTTTGTGCAGTTTACATTCGCGCTATTTTGCGCATCGCACTGTTCTGCGCAGTTTACACTCGCGCTATTTTGCGCACCACAATCGCACTGTTTTGTGCAGTTTACATTCGCGCTATTTTGCGCACCACAATCGCACTGTTTTGTGCAGTTTATCATTCGCGCTATTTTGCGCACCTCCATCGCACTGTTTTGTGCAGTTTACATTCGCGCTATTTTGCGCATCGCACTGTTCTGTGCAGTTTATCACTCGCGCTATTTTGCGTACCACAATCGCACTGTTTTGTGCAGTTTATCATTCGCGCTATTTTGCGCACGTCCATCGCACTGTCTTGTGTATTGCATTCATCGCGCTATTTTGTGCTTTGCATATCACATCGCACTATCTTGTGCATTTCAAATCAATCGCACTGTTTAGCGTATCGCACTATTTTGTGCATTGTATCATTTGCGTTATCTTGCGCACCTCACCTGCACTTGTTAGTGCATTGCATCACGCTATCTTGCGCCGTGACCATTACTTGCATTGTGCTTGCATTTTATCGCACTATCTTACGCACCTCACCTTTAGCATCGCACTGTTTTGTGCATTCACCCTACTCGTACTGTTTTGTGCACCTTTAGTTCGCACTGTCTTGTGCACTCACCTGGTCCAAGAGACCTTAAATCCTCCGATCTAAGGAGACCTTAAATCCTGCATCATCATTCGCGCTGTTTTGTTCATCGCACTTGCATTCATCGCACTATCTTGTGCACTCTCTGGTCTAGAAGACCTTAAATCCTCTAAAGGTGCAATTCCTTTGGTGTTTGTCGTGCCCGAACAACTTCCAGTGGTCTGGTATAGCCACCTGCCTGTGTTAGTAGTGAGTTCCTAGGAGACCAACTGAGACGGTGGAAACTAGAGTTCGAATGGCTCTTGCCTAGAACGCAAAGGTTCAGGATTTCCGAGACTAAAGTCTGATTTAAATACCCAGGGGTATATCCTCAGCTTGAAATTTGTATGGCAGCCCCATAGATTGAGATAGCATATGTATGCGCCTCAATTCTGGATACCGAATCAATCTAGTCTGTCACCCTGTTGGAGAATAGGGAAAGTTGCGACCATAGTCAGGGAAAAAAGTAGTACCTGCGGTTCAACCAAGAAGGAGGGGAAGGTCCCCAGCAGCATGAGGTAGGTCATTGCCAAATTGCCCCTGTAAGGTGCCTTCGCTTTCTGGCTATTACATTGCATTTTAGTCATTACAGTGTGTAGACACCCCATTTTTGACCGACCTTAAGACTCAGATGTCACCGATTGAGTGCTTGGTGATGTTGCATATTGTGCTCGCTCTGAGGTTGCGGAGTCCCAGTTGCGAGCCTTGCCTCCGGACTTCCGGACTCTTTTGTGCTTTTTCTCGATTTGCGAACCAGGCTCTGTTTTCTATGTTTTCTCTTCCCGAAGGGAGGGAGAGGTCTCGTAGATCATCTCTCAATGGCCGTGGGCTACGTTTCGTGGTCATAGGCCATTTTTCCCATTTCGAAGCCCGGTTCCCGGTTTTCGGAGCCGTCAGGCCGTGTGCCTCGGTTCAGGACCGCTTAACCACCTCCATTTGCCCCGGTTTTTGGCACTTATCTTATTTACTCCCTTTTGAGGGACACTGTGGTCCGAGAGACCAACTTCGTGGTTGAGCACCACTCCCGGTGCCTAACAGCCCACTTTCGGGGCCCCGAACTGCGTGTTTCGGCTCCCAAACCTTCATTCTACATTTTTGGGCTCCGACCCGAACTTGAGATAGTCATATTTTGAACTCCTTTTCATTTTTTATTAAGGACCTCTTGATGTTTGACATCTCCATCTATCACTTGCTTCTTTACCCCTCAATTTTTCCCTTTTCTTGCACGATAGTTTAGGCCTACTTGTATTTATTTTCGTGGCTTGATGTAAACTATAAAGTGTCTTATTTTGAGCCCCTATTAAACTTTGTTGAAGGGCTCTTGGCCATTTGGGACCCGCAGCTATCACTTCCCCCTTTATCTCCCTTTAGGCCAATTTTGGGGGGAAATTTGAATTTCATTTCCCCCCCATTTTTCCCCCTCTTTTTTCACCCTCTTGTGTCTATATAACAGACCCTCCAGCTCTGGAAAAAGGGTTAGAAAATTTTGGTTTGAGTCTCCTATATACAATCTCTCTCTCTCTCTCTCTCCCTCTCTCTCTCTCTCTCTATATATATATATATTTTAACCATCAAAATCCTTTAATTCTTACACCATTTTCTACACCACCACCTAGCACCACACCACCACCTCCATTCCAGAAGCTTGGAGGGCCTTCTCAGAGCTTTGGAGACACCATTTCTCAAGCCAAAAGTTTGCTAAAGTTTGGTCTTCAAGGGTGAGTACATTTCTCCTCTTTTTGGTCCTATTCTTGCTCAATACATTAGCCATTCTTGATTGCACTTTTGGGCTCCGACCCTAACTGAATATAGCATTTTTTTGAGCTCTATTTCATCTTTCATTAAGGGCCTCTCACTGTTTGAGGCCCCCATTTTGCATTTGATTCATTGCCCCTCTTTATGCCATTTTCTTGCATATTATTTTTGGCCTATGTATAATCTGTTTTGAGGCATATAGTAAACTGTGAAGTAGCTTATTTTGAGCCCTTATTCAACATTTTTGAAGGGCTCATCACTGTTTGGAGCTCCCATGTGCCACTTGTCATTGTACACCTCTTTGGTCCTTATTTTTGCATGATTTGTTAGCACATTGAGCTTCTGTTTTTAGACCCTAATCATAACTGAAAAGGGTCTTATTTTGACCCCCTCTCCATGTTTCATTGAGGGTCTTTGGCTGTTTGATGCATATTTTGTATACTTCATGTTATAGCCCTCTTGGTGGCCTCATTTTGCATGAGATCTTTAGCATACTTGTATCTGTTTTTGGGGCTTGCCATAAACTGAAAACAGTAATATTTTTAGTCCCTCTTAAATGTTGTAGAAGGCCCCTTTCCTGTTTGGGGCCAGAATTTGTGAGTTGCTTCATTACCTCTCTCTTTTCGGCCAATTTTGCATGCTATCTTAGGCCTACTTGGGCCCACTGTTTGGCCTCACTCTAAACTGTAAAAATTCTTGTCTCGGGGCTGCCTTGCTTCTGTCTTTTCATTTCATATTCAAATTATGCATGCATTGCATAGCTATAGGCCATTTCATGCGCCAAAATTCGTGTTTCGGGACTCGTTTCATGCATCGGGTTTCGTTTTACCGGGTTTCGGGGCTGTTTTGCATCTCATTTTACCTCTGATTTTTGCATTTTTGCATATCATATCCCATGTCTCGCCATGTCTTGTTAGAGTGGCATTCCGTGCCGTAGGTTCGGTCCTCGATTTGCGTGCACATGTGCACGTATCCCGAGTTGTCTCATTTTCATCATTATGGCCTCCTATGTAAGTGTGGCCGAGGTCCACTTGTGTTGGTGTAAGCCCATATTGCATTGTGTATGCCATTTCATTCCATAGCATTGTGTATGCTAGGCCGTATATTAGCGCATTGTGTATGCCATGTTTCCTCGTGCATCGTGTATGCCATTTCATAGCCTTTTGCATGTTAGGTTGTATCTTAGTTGCATTTCATGCATATCATGCATATTGCATCGTGTTCGGGATAGGAGTTAGCCCGGGCACAGGAAACGAGGTATGTTCCGTACTCCGAGTGACGGAACGTGTCTCAATTCCCCAGTCACCGACACTCCGGATTATCCATGATGGAGTTAGGTTTTGTTGTATTTTCATATGCATTCATTTCATATTGAGTCCTGCAATTCGACTCCTCGGCCATCATGCATCGATATGCGTGATTGGTGGCACGAGGATCGAGACATGCATACATTTGTGAAAATACATTGTCATGCCCCTTTCCTGCTCTCTGTTGCAGCAAAATGAAGAATCAGTAACTTTTCGGAGCTTGGCACGTATTTCAAGAACAGGTGCAAACAGAGGCTAATTGGGGCATCATCATGGATTTCCGCACAAAGGCAACCCGAACATGCATCATTCGTCACCCGGAGTGGAATCAAGGCAGTCCCTGGCTTGCATGCCAGTTTTACAGCTTTCTTAGTTAATTTGTTAATTAATTAGGAATTTGTACAGTATTTGGACTGTACTATTCTTTTATTCGGGACTGTATATTTATTCGGACCCTCTGCGCGAGGGCATAACTGTAATAAGTGTGTGTGTGTGTGATGTATGTCTTCCAACCCCACGTCTTTCTTCCCTTTTATTTACCTGCTTATGATGGTTAGATTAGGGCATATTTCAATTAGCATACAGTATGACAGCATGTTTGCATCATTCATCTGTTTTGCACGCACCGGGCTCGGCGCATCATACAAACTGCATTTGTATTTCAATTCCAAATTGAATACGTGTTAGTTGTAGTGTTCCATATGCCATGTTTAGAATAGCCGAGCCTGCTATAGTTTGCATTTTTGCATGTGTTGCATTAGGCAATTTTGTATCTAGGATCATGCATGGATTTCTAACAAGTTTCTGTTTTGGCTTGGAGTACTCGGTGAGTTTTTATGCTTTAGCATCCTTGCATGCGTGTGAGTGTTGCCATGAATAGCATGCTTGCCATGAGGCTAACTGCTTATGTGATATAACTGCCTTGAATGCCTGTGGGTGGAGGTTGTGTTACTTGAATTGGGACAATTCATCAAATGTTTGTTTTAAGCCCACTAGATAGTGGCAAAATCATGTTTTCTAAAGCCCACCCGAGGGTGGCAAATCCACATCTTAGCCTACTTGCGGGTAGCACCATCAAACCATTTTCAAACAAACAAACATAAAATGTTTTGTTCCAATTCAGGCAACACAGTCTATACTTGTATGTTGTGCGCATCACATAGTAACCTAGGCTAATAACCGGAATAAGAACATACAATGTTTTCAAAAATAGATATCATGGTTAGTAGAGGCCGTTCTTTGACCGGGCGAGCGGGGGTGCTCACGAAGTGACCTTCCCCAATCGTACCCAAGTTCCCGAGCCGAGGCAACTTTGGTGATGACGGACACGTCACCTTTGGTACCGAGTCAGGGTTTCCTAAATTTCCCAAAAACAAAATATTTAGGTGGCGACTCTGTATCTGGCAAAGCAGTCCATGTTTGGCACTTCTTTTAAAAAATCTGTTTTCAAAACGATTTGCCGGATTTGGTGTAGACACCCCATTTTTGACCGACCTTAAGACTCAGACGTCACCGATTGAGCGCTCGGTGATGTTGCATATTGTGCTCGTTCAGAAGTCTCAGAGTCGCGGCCGTGCGCCCTGCCTCCGGACTTCCGAACCCTCTTCTGTGCCTTGCCTCGGTTTGCGAACCAGACTCGATTTTCTCTGTTTTCTTCCCTGAGGGGAGGGAGAGGTCCCGTAGACTATCGCTCAGTGGCCGTAGGCCATTTCGCCCATTTCGGAGCCCGGTTCCCGGTTTTCGAAGCCGTCAGGCCATGTGCCTCGGTTCGGGACCACCCAACCATCTCCGATTCCTCCGGTTTTTGGCATGCACCTCATTTACTCCCTAACGAGGGACACTGGGGTCTTAGATACCCACTTCGTGGCCGAATTCCACTTTCGGTGCTTACGGCCTATTTCGGGACCTCGAACCGCGTGTTTGGTCCCCGAGCTTTCGTTTTGCATCGGTTTTCGTTCATTTTTGGCAGGTACCTCTGTTTCATCATAAGGAAGGTCACTGGAGGGTGGGAGGCTAGTAATTGTCCAAGCAACCTGTTATGCTCTTCCGGCGCCCCCCGGCGCCCGTTTTTTCTCACTTCCGGGCTAATGTTGACCACCCTAGGGCCATTTTCTTCGAGCCAAAACCACATATTTGTGTTGTACACACATGGGAGGACCCTAATATGCTATGGCCGGCCAGTAATTCTTCCTTTCATTTTTGACCCTCTTTGAAAAGTGGCTTGTTGTTTCTCCTGTTTTAGAGTTGCCAATTTCCAACCACAGGGTCTTGTTCAGCACACATGGGAGGCCACCAATGTGTGGTGGCCGGCCAGCAAATCTTTCCTTCATTTTTAGCCCTTGGCCAGCCGGCCATAGGGGGTGGCCGGCCGGCCACCTGCAACAAGTTGGCAGGGCCATGCTCCTTGGGAGGTGTGTTTCACAGCTGTATGGCTGTATCCCCCCCAAATATCTGATTTCGGGGATATTTTGTTTGCAAGGGAACTTGTTCCCTTAAGGCTACACACTTGGACACACTTTGGCTCATTGATTCTTGCATGCATACACTCCTCTCCCTCTCCCTCTCCCTCTCCCTCAAGACCTAGAACCTTTGCCTCAAGCATATCCATCTCTATCTCTCTCAAATCTTCAAGTTTTGGTGCCATTTGTTCATCATCATCAAGCACCACCACCACCACTCCATTTCCAGCAGCAAGGAGAGGTTCTTAAGGGCTTAGAAGTAACATTTCTCAAGCCAAGAGGTAGCAAAAGTGAGGTCTTCAAGGGTAAGTCTCAATCCCCCTCTTTTACACCATTTTCTTGCCTCATTTCTTAAGCCGGTTTGCTCACTGTTTTGAGCTCCGACCAATACTGAAAGTGGTCCTCTTTTGAGCTATTCTTGATGTTTGTTTAAGGGCTCAACTCTGTTTGAGCCCTCCATCTTGCACTTGTCTCAATATCCTCTTATATGCCATTATTTTGCATTGAATATTTGGCCTATGTGTGATCTGAATTGGAGCATATCATGAACTGATATTGTGCTTATTTTGAGGCCCTCTTCAACATTGAAGAAGGTCTCAACGTTGGTTTCTTGCTCCATATGCTACTTGCTTTGAATCCATGTTTAACCCTTGTTTTTTGCATGCTTTCTCTAGCCTATGAGTGATCTGTTTTCGAGCATAATGTAAACTGTGAGTGGGCCTATTTTGATCCCCTCTTCAACATTGAAGAAGGGATAAACCCTGTTTGGTCCCTCTATCATGCACTTGCTTCATAATTTCTCATATTTACCGTAAATTTGCATGATTTGTTTGACCTACATGTAGTCTGTTTTGGAACATGTCATGAACTGTGAGTAAGCTTATTTTGTATCCCTCTACAACATTGTAGAAGGGATCAATCTTGTTTGGGGTCTCCATGTTATACTTGTCTTTATATCCCTCTTTGACCCTCTTTTTGCATTCTTTTTTAAGCTTATCTAGCTTCTGTTTTCGGCTATCATCAGAACTGGAAAGAGTCATATTTTGATCTTCTTGACATATTTCATTAAGGGTCTTTGCTGGTTTGATGAATTTTTAGGATACGTCATGTTATAGCCTTATGTACCCTCAATCTTGCGTAGCATTTTTACCATGTTTGCATACTGATTTGGGGGATATCATATACTGTAAATGTGCATATTTTTAGCCCCTCATCAGTGTTGTAGAAGGGTATTTTTCCATTTGAGCATTGCATACATCACTTGTTTCAATACCCCTCTCTTGGCCCCCATTTTTGCATACCATTGTTGCCCTATCTATGCTCATTATTTCGCCATGTTTTGTACTGTAAAAAATGCTATTTTGGGGCTGCCTTGCTACTGTTTTGCATGTCATGTACCAATTATGCATGTTTAGTATGGCTATAGGCCATTCCGGGTGCTTATTATTGCATTTCGGGACCATTCCGGGCATTCAGTATCATTTCCCCACCTTTCGAGACTGTTTTGCATCATTTGTAAGTGCTGAAATTCCATTTGCATGTTTGCATATCGTTTTCCGTGTCATTTCATGCTTAAACGCATTGCCTCGGTTCGAGGCACCCCATTTTCATCTCACGGCCTCTTATGTGAGTGTAGCTGAGGCTCTCTCATGTTAGTATAAGCCCATTTCGCATTCTGTATGCCATTTTAGTCTCATCACATTGGGTATGTCACCGCCTCGGTTTGCGCGCCCGTGTGCGCGCACTTCGAGGCACACCATTTTCATCTCAGGGCCTCTCATGTGAGTGTGGCTGAGGCCCTCTCATGTTAGTATAAGTCCATTTCACATTTCGTATATCATTTCATGCTTTAACCCACCGCCTCAGTTTGCGCGCCCGTGGGCACGCATTTCGAGGCACCTCGTTTTTCATCTGTTGGCCTCCTGTGTGAGTGTGGCTGAGGCTCTCTCATGTTGGTATAAGCCCATATTGCATCGCGTATCTCATTTTAATTCCGTTGCATTCCGTATGCCATATCTTCGATTTGCGCGCCCGTGGGCACGCATTTCGAGACATCCCATTTTAGTCTCATTGCATATCATTTCCATGTCATTTCATGCCTTACGGCCATTGCCTCGGTTTGCGTGCCAGTGTGCACGCATTTCGAGGCACTTCGCTTTTATCTCACGGCCTCTTATGTGAGTGTGGCTGAGGCTCTACTCATGTTAGTGTAAGTCCAATTGCATTGTGTATGCCATTTTATGCCTTAGGATCATCGCCTCGGTTTGCGTGCCCGCGTGCACGCATTTCGAGGCATCTCATTTTCATAAGCATCGTGTATGTTAGGATTGCATATTAGTTGCATTCATGCATATCATGCATATTGCATCGTGTTCGGGATAGGAGTTAGCCCGGGCACAGGAAACGAGGCGCGTTTCGTACTCTGAGTGACGGAACGGGTCTCAATTCCCAAGTCACCGACACTCCGGATTACCCATGATGGAGTTAGGTTTTATTGTAACATTCGTCTGCATTCATCCTATATTGAGTGGTGGCATGAGGATCGAGGCATGCATATATTTGTGAAATACATTGCTATGCCCCTTTCCTGCTCTCTGTTGCAGCAAAATGGAGAATCAGCAACTTTTCAGACTCTGGCATGCATTTCGAGGAACATTGCAAACAGAGGTTGATTGGGGCATCCCAGTGGATTTCCGCGCAAGGCAGCCCAACATGCATCATTTCATTATCCGGAGCGGAGTCAAGGCAGCCCCCGGCTTGCATGCTGGTTTACAGTTTTTCTTACTTAATTTGTTAAATAATTAGGGATCTGTATATTATTTCGGACTGTATTATTCTTTCATTTCGGACTGTATATTTATTCGGACCCTCTGCGCGAGGGCATAATTGTAATAAGTGTGGGTGTGTGTGATGTATGTCTTCCAACCCCACGTCTTTCTTCCCTTTTATTTACCCGCTTATGTTGGTTAGATATAGGGCACGTTTCAATTAGCATACAGTATGACAGCATGTTTGCATCATTCATCTGTTTTGCACGCACCGGGCTCGGCGCATCATACAAACTGCATTTGTATTTTAATTCCAAATTGAATACGTGTTAGCTGTAGCATTCCACATGCCATGTTTAGAATAGTCGAGCCAGCTATAGTTGCATTATTGCATGCGTTGCATTAGACATTTCTGTATAATTAGGATCATGCATGATTTCTAACGAGCTTCTATTTTGGCTCGGAGTACTCGGTGAGTTTTATGCTTTAGCATTCTCGCATGCGTGTGAGTGTTGCCATGATAGCATGCTTACCATGAGGCTATATGCTTATGTGATATAACTGCCTTGAATGCCTGTGGGTGGAGGTTGTGTTACTTGGATTGGAACAATTCATCAAACGTTTGTTTTAAGCCCACTAGATAGTGGCAAAATCATGTTTTCTAAGCCCATCTGAGGGTGGCAAATCCGCGTCTTAGCCTACCTGCGGGTAGCACCATCAAACCATTTTCAAACAAACAAACATGAAATGTTTTGTTCCAATTTAGGCGAGCATCACATAGTAACCTAGGCTAATAACCGGAATAAGAACATACAATGTTTTCAAAATAAGATATCATGGTTAGTAGAGGCCAGTCTTTGACCGGGCGAGCGGGGGTGCTCACGAAGTGACCTTCCCCAATCATACCCAAGTTCCCGAGCCGAGGCAACTTTGGTGATGACGGACACGTGGCCTTTGGCACCGAGTCAGGGTTCCTAAATTTCCCAAAAATAAAACATTTAGGTGGCGACTCTGTATCTGGCAAAGCAGTCCATGTTTGGCACTTCTTTCAAAAAATCTGTTTTCTCAAAACGATTTGCCGGATTTGGACTCTTTGTTCAGATTACGAACCGTGACACAAATCGAGTCCGAACTGTAGCGAGGTCCCCCGCGGGCTTGTTACATTTGGAATCTTTGGTTCAAGATTAAGAACCGTGACATTTGAGTCCTTGAACTGTAGTGACCCATAAGCGAACCAGAACGGGGGGGACTCGCACTCCTCCCAGGGATGCGTTCGGGGACGTCTACAGTTTCTGGCGACTCTGCTGGGGATTTAGAGAACTTGACTCAAACTCATGATATCTGTTTTGACTACACTTGTGTGTTTCTTTGCATTGCATTTGCAT